>CM075655.1:125455000-127855000 GCA_037953625.1 Crotalaria pallida | reverse complement strand
TTTGAAGAGAAGATACTTATCAACATATTATAAAATAGGAGAAGTTGAGGGCATTTTTGTCATTTTCATTTTTTCTCCTTCATCCTTGCTTTTCCCTCCAAAGTTGTTTCTCCGTGCATCGCACGGGAATAAATATTTATCTTAAGTTATTTTTAGTAAATTTTTATTAGTATGATTTGGATTACACATAAATATAAAAATTGTCCGCAAACATACAATTTGCATTTCGATATTATTACAATTTGCACGGATTATTAATGATCTTTTCAAAAGGAAATAATTTGAATCAAATATTGACATAAAAAATATATAATGCCTAAACGACCCGTCATATGATAATTAACCAGAAAAAAACGAATATAATGTTGTAATTTCAGAAATTCTAATACAAACAAGTCATAATATAGGCAAATTGGTATTAAACATTTAAACAGAGCATCATTGTGAATAATAAATTTTGAGTACAACGGAAAAAACGGATATATAAGTATTAAAGATGAGCTATAATTTGGTATAATGATTTAGCTTAATACAATCAAATATTTACCCAGTCATGAATTCAAATTTTAAAAAAATCCAAAAATTTATACAATGTGTTGCAATTTAAATTGTGAAAAATAATGATGCGTTATTTTATACTTTAGAGAATATACTTATTTACAATTATGAAGTTCTAATACAAGGAAGTAATTTGAAAGTTCGAATCTTGTAAACACGAATTAATTAAAAGTGTGAAAACAAGTCTTATATTTTGGGACAGATGTAATAATAATGATGATGATGATGATGATGATATATGGTAAAAAAAATAGCTGCATTTGGACTTGAAAAACAAATTACTAACAAAATGCATTTGGAATGATGGATTAAATAAAACAAAAATCAAAATGAGTTAGATTTTTTTAATATAAGAAATTATATTGTTAATTAAAATTAGAAATCGCATAGTTGATACATTATTAGTTAATTTTTATTAATGAAAAAGTTGGTAGTTGAAACTAGATTCAAAGGTTAATGTGTATGACTATTCATTTCTAAATACATGTAAATCATTTTTATAAAAAGTTCATATTAACTTATTATTTAAAAAGACATATTTCCAAAATCTATAATCAAATTTTTTTTAAAAAAAAAATTTAAACCCGTGCGATGCACGGGTAAAATTACTAGTATATATAAAGAGAAGATATTTTTTCTATAAGCTAATATTGCGTTATTACCGGGTTTAGTATATTATGTTTTGCAACTCTATAAACTTTTTATTTGAGGGATGCTTTATGAAAGTAACATTGGGAATGAAATAAAAGTTAAAAAAGTTGGTTAATTTTGCTTGTATTTTAAACCAAGATAATGATGTTTTTCTTATATTTCAAGTCGGAAAAAGTAATACTCCCTCCGACCCTATATATAAGCACTTTTTGAAGATTTTTTTGTCCTTAATATAATCCTCATTTCCAATTTCCAATAGCATTAATTACTTCTTTTCGACAAACATTCTTGTTTCCTCAACACTTTTTAGATTTCCAATAATAATTATAGGGGTACTTTTAAAATGTATACCAAATATTTACATTTTCAATACCACTAACAATATTAACTAACTTTCTTAAAGGGGGTGAAATTGATCAAATGATACTTATATCAGTGACAGGAGGGAGTATATTATTTACAAGGAGTTGGTTCGCTGATGTAAAGATTCAGGTATAGTATCATATCAAAAGTCAAGTACTTAATTCTAGATAATGACATTTGTTGGAAGGAGCAATCTTGAACAGAAAAGATTTATAAGGTAAGAGGATACTATAGGATACCCCAAAAAATTATTTTTGTGATAAATTAAAGTTTTAGCTATTTGATAATAGTAGAAGGAACAAGTATTTAAAATTAACTTATAAATGAATATAATGTAATGGATAAAGAGTAATATATATAATGTATAAACATTCCTTTCCGTTCCATTAAAAAAGTATAACGTATAAACTACATTTTAAAAAAAAAAAGGTTTAAACTATAAACCAAAAGTTGTTTTTTTGGGGTGCAAATAAACGAAAAGCTTTATTTATAATAAGTAGTATTATTGTTGAAATTAATCAAATTAATATAGATATGATGTATGTGTTTCTAACAGATATTACATTACAATAATCTCTACTGTTTGGTGCAATCGACTGGCTTAAAGGAGACTGTCTTCCTGTCTACATCAAATCCAATCAAAATGTTTGATTGAGCAAAGTTGCCAAATATAAATTGGCCATCATCAGCAACAGCCATTGCAAAGCAAAATACCCCATCTTTTGGAGGAATAAAGGTCTGTATTGGCTTTAATTCCACATCTGCCCCTTCAAAATGTGCGGTTAAAATTGGCCCTCCTAGATTTTTCTCACTCCTATAACAAAGTTGTGTCCCTAAGCTTGAGTCATCCTCAATGGGTGCAAGGCCAATTTGTGCCTTCAATTCCTTTACTAAACCATCATAAAGTTCTTTAGGTATATATGTTGCTGGTGTACCTGAATCAATAAAAATATTCCCTTTGGAAACTTCTTGTGAAGAATTAAATGGTACAAATATGTTTCCAACACTCATGCCTTTCAACGTGACCAAATATAATGTTTGATCTTGTTCATAGACCAAAGGGGTTGTGACTACTCCTTCACCCGAAACTTCACTATCTGCACCAAAACTAATTGTGCCCGAAATGCTAGGGTCAGTATGGAAAGGAACCAAACATTGTGAGAAGCTTTTTCTACCAAATTTTTTTCCCAATTGTGACACAAGTGAAAGAGGCCCACCACCTAATCCAATTATTCCCATATCATTTTCATTGAAATTCCCTGTGTTATTGAACCCACACCCAAACAAAATGTCACTAGTAACAACATGGTCTCCTTTGGTGGAACCAAATGTGGCTTTTTCCCTAGCAAGTAAACCATTTGTTACAGAGTTATCACCATACATATAAGTGTATGAACACTGATTTTGAGGAGAGCAGGAGTGAACATAGAGTGAATCACATTGCTCTGAGTTACACTGTATGACACTATATGTTTTGGACTTTAGGGGATCAAACAATGGATTTTTCTGCTTGTAGCACCCCTCGCAAGGATTGCATTGGGCCCAGACGAGGTCACTGCCTGTGTCAACTAAACCATACATGTCAAAAGGTGGTGTTCCAATTGTGAGCTTCATGAGATAGTCACCATTGTTGGATGTCACTCTAGCGGTGGGACCATTATTATTTGAGGAAGTTGGTTTCTTAGGAACTTGGTATCTAAAAGGAGAATTGTGTGAGTTACGACGAATTAACTGAACAGTGAAGCCAGCATTGTGAGATTGAATTGGTGTATTACATAAGAACATAAACACAAGAAAGAAGCACAAATGAAAACAGAGAGTGTTGGCCATTATAAGTTTATGAAAGGGACAAAATGTCATGTAGATGTTTATGAATTTATAAAGAGCATCATATGAAAAGGTCATATTTAACTTAGACAAAATTTCAATAGGATCGATTGATTTACTCCATCAGTCCATTGTCTTGATAAAAAAAATACAGTTTTTTTTTAAAAAATTAAAGTAAAAATAATTAATGAAAAATCTTAAAGATGATATATTATCTTAAAAATTGTATAATATATTAAAAATAATTAATGAAAAATTTAACTGATTGTAAAAATAATATGAAAATTTATGTGATAGAAATTTGTAATTAATGAATGAATCATGCATTATATTTTATTTTAAAAATAGGATCATTCATTATATCAAAAAAATATTATCTTATTTTTATTGACTATTTTGACTTTTACCAAGATAATCGGATTGAGGAAGTAAATTTTTTCTAATGAAGAGTGAAGGATTGACTGATTTAATTCTCTGTTACATGAATTAAACACTATTTCATGTGTGTGTCACAACGTCGTTTTGTTCCATTGCATCAAGAACAAAGAATTTCACTGACCAAAAAAGTAATAACCCATTTATTTCAAATTTTAATATGTGAAAAATATTAAAATCGTTCACTAATATAAATTTATACAATTCTATACACCAATTTAAGTAACATTAATTTTTCCAAATACAAATAACTTTGTTGAAAAAAAAACTACTCTTGCTTACAATATAAGAAAAACAAAATAAAATTATGTTTATTAGGAAAGTTAGTTGATTGTATTTAATTTTATCAAATTTATAAGGAAAATCTAACTACTTTTTTGTTTTTCCAAGATATCCACCCGCGAACTAAATGATTAATCCTTTTGACATTGTTGAGCTCTTTCGGGGATAGTCTCCCAACGAAACTTCTTACATTCATAAAAGAAATTTAACTAATTTCAAACTATTAAATATTGTCATTCTTAAAATAATCCTCATTACTCTTAACTTCTTCCTTCATTTATTTAAAATTCTCATTCCCAACAAGGGCAATTTAGGTAATGACTTTTATACATGAAATCAAGAAAATTAAATGTAAATAATCAACTTTCTTAATAAACATGTGTTTTTGACTACTTTTGCTTATAATAGCGATTAGAATAAAATCCTTTTATAAAAAAAATATCTCCTTTTATATATAAAAAAATGTTTCTATATAAGTGTAAAAAAATATTAGTTTCTATATTTGTATCAAATAAATAATCTCAAAATAATGAATTATTTTTTAATGCATTATTTAATATTATTTTTATTTCTTTCCACTAATTTATTTTGACCTTGTAAATTATAATATTAATAATAATTAACAAAAGTAGTTAGTATCATTATTACATAGAGCAAAATAGGTAGAAGATACATTAATTTAATACAAAAAGACACGTTAAATACATTTCTTAATTAATCTGTTTCAAGTTTCAACCTTGAAACATTTAAAAAAACAGGGGAGCAATACTCAGATATGGATACAGGGAAGGGCAACACGGTTTATGTTCCAAACCCTCCCCTCTTGCATACATTTTATAATATTGTGTTTCTAAAATGGTCGCTAATTAGTTCAAATATGAAATTTTGGTAAAATTAATGACAATTAAAACCGTAACTAAATGAACAATTTAAATAATGAGGTTTTATGTGAAAACAGTTAGCGACTATTAAAGCCGCTGCTAAACCAGAATTATTTTAACTTCAAAAATTAAAATTCTGCCAAGTTGTTCAACACTCTAGAATGCATTTAGTTTATACACATCATACCATACCTCAAGCAAAACACTATTGTTTGGTGCAATCGATTGGCTTAAAAGACACCATTTGTCTTTCAAGATCAAACCCAATCAAGTAATTTGATTGAGCAAAGTTACCGTAAATTCCACCATCACTACTAGTATTGGTTATTCCCAAACAGAAAACACCATCTTTTGGTGGAACAAAGGTTTGAGTTGGCGTTAATTGTACATCAGCCTCTTCAAAATGAGCTATCAACAAAGGAACCCCTAGAATAGTAGACATAGTCGTTGTTCTATAACAAAGCTGGGAGCCCAAATCTTGGTCATCTTCAATAGGCTCCAATGCAACCTGGTACCTCACCTCAGCCACTACTCTGTCATACAATTGCTGTGGTAAAATGGTTGGAGGTGTCCCTGAATCAATAAACATGTTACCTTTTTCAACAACCTCTGAATAAATGTTAAAGGGCAAATATGTATCTCCAACACTAATACCTAGTAAGGTAACAAAATAAGGGGTATTATCTTCTTTTGTAACCAAAGGTGTAGAAACCACATCATCCCCTAACACATCACTCCCATCACCAAAACTCATTTTGCTATAAACACTAATGTCACTATGGAATGGGACCAAGCATTGAGAAAATTTCTTGCTTCCAAATGAAGAACCAATTTGAGAAATAAGGGACATTGGCCCTCTTCCTAGGCCTATTATACCCATCTCATGGTCATTGAAACTCCCTGTGTTGTTATGTCCACAACCAAATATAATGCCTTCAAGTGAAACAGGTTCCCCTGTAGTTGAGGTAGTGAAGGTGATTGTTTCTTGTGCTAGAACACCTTGTGTCATAGAAGAACTTGCATATGCATAAGTGTAGTTGCAATGATTCTCAAGGGAACATACACTTGTGTCAAGTTTATGACATTGCTCTGATTGACATGAAATATTGCTATAAGTGAAGGACAATTGAGGATCAAACAAGGGGTTAAGCTGCTTATAACAATTGTTACATGGTACACATTGTGTCCATATAAGGTCACTGCCTGTATCTACAATACCATAAATATTTACTGGAGGAGTTCCAATAGAAAGCTCCATGAGATAATGGCCAAGATAAGCATTTGTTGGAGATTGTGGAGTATTTTTAGAATTTGAATAGAATGACCTCAAGACACGTGAAGGGGTAGCTCTAGGTGAATTTTTGTGAATTAGTTTCACACTGAACCCTCCATTGGTGACTTCACTAGCTGAAAAACTTATTAGTAGAAGATTAATGGAGAGAAGAAACATTTTAACAAGGCCTGGTGATAGATGAAATGTTCTTGGATAATAATAATACATTGTTCTCTATATGAGAGAAAACAAGGGAGACTATAGAAAGATGAATAAGTTTTGTTAAGAAATATAATGCATGGGTTTTATATATGCTCCATAATGTTTGTTGTTGTGTGACTTGTACGCAAATGGAAATTAAGAGAATGTCGATGGCCTAACAAAAGGATGGTAGGTTTATGGTGGTTAGTGAATGAGTCAGAGATTAGATCTGCATATATGTGTCCAAAATGATCTCATTCTTTTTTAGTCAAAACTGAATAACTGGAATCAATATTTGTTTTCAGTATATTTCTAACGCAGGCCAGGTTCTCACATTTCTAACTCAAAATGTTTAACGAGCTATTGTTTTTTTATAAAATCATACTCATTTAATTAGCTAATGTCTGGTGAGTAAATAATTAAGTAAGAATCAAGCAACGGTAGGTATAGGTTGTCCAGGTTAAAAGGTATTACTAACAAATTGGTATCTGCTCTACCTTTATGGAGTCAATTTCGTTAAGATGAAAAAGTTCTTCATGTCCTGCGGTAAAGTTACTTTCAATTTAGAATGATAAGTGGGTTTTCACCATGTTATGATTTTTTTTTTAAAACAAAACTTTAATTTATTTATTCTTTATCGTTGCAGTTTGATTCTACTAAAACACCAGTCAAAAGAAAAGGAGAATGAGGGACATGCAAAGGAGTAGCGAAACAAAGGCGACAAAATCCATAGTTTTTGGCACCCCAATTACATATAATGTCACCTCAATATTATAAAATATTTAAATTTCATCTTTTTATTAAATTTTATTTTCTTCTTAATTTTCACCCTTTTTCATTTTCTTCTCCTTCCCTTTCCACTCCAAAATCTTTTTCCCCTCTAAAACACTTCATATATCATATAATATTTCAACTTCTCAGAAACTCTTAGACCTTTATCAATCCAATCTTTATCACACATACTCTACACACTTATTGTTGAGGCCTTTTTGTTCGTAATGAATAGTCGCAAACCTAATGGCATTGATGGCTTATGTGAGTGATAAGATACGTGCATGATTATCTTCCATATTACGTTGAGGTTAGGGATGGGCATGGGTACTCACGAGTGCGGGTAGTGTATACTGTAAGACCCGGGTTGACGAGGGCGGGGAGTGATCGCCGGTGCAAGAGGCACGGACAAGGAGCGGCTCCGAGAAGGTTTCTAAGGGAGGGGTACATGAATGAACCGACACACCAGAATGAGAGTGTGATCCCGAGACTGTGTAGGAATGAGACTACATAGTACAGAAAGGTTTAAATGAATTGATTGGTACTACCCATATCAACAAGATGCATCTTCTTTTCGGTAGTCCGTCACTTAAGAACTCCATAGTTAAGCGTGTTTGATTTAGAGTAATTATAGGATGGGTGACCTCTGAGAAAATTTTCTCGAGAAGTGTGTGAGTAAGGACAAAGCATGTTGAAAAGACCCGTGTTGGTATGTGGGGACAGTCACAATCCATTTGTCTGTCAGGGATGTTACACATACTTATGCTCATACCCGCGGATATTTGTGCGGGTACCCACGGGTTTTAAACTTTTATTATATAATTATATATTTTGTAATAATCATTATACATAAAAATAATTATAAGATAAAGAATTACATACATATGATAAATGTTTATCATTATAATTTTATCTTTAAAATTCAATATGAAATATAAATAAAATTTATATGTTCTCAAAGTAATAAAAAAATATTAATATATATATATATAATATTTATAAATAAAATATTATTTTATATATCTGGGTACCCGCGGGGCGAGTATCGTAATACCCGTCCCCACCTGCAAGATAATAGTGCGGGTCCCCGTTGCGGTTATTTTTGCGGGTACCCGCGGGCATGGGTATTTTGCTCATCCCTAGTTGAGCTCATGAATTTGTGTTACGACAAAAAAAAAAAATCAGGTATGAACTGCAAGTCGTAAGGATGGCTTATGACTTATGTGTTAATGTTTAAAATCACAGGGTCGTAAGAGGTACGTACGACCTAATGTTTCTTGTATAGTATTTAGGTTTAGAGTGTAAGCATCTATTACGACTTATGTGTCAATGTTTAAAATTTTTCATCAAACCTAGGATCATAAGGGGTGTTTACGACTTAGTGTTTTTTTTACACTACAAGAAATAACGCTATTACTGACGGCCAAATCCGTCGGAAAATTGCCAAAATCGGTCGGAAATGGACTTTTTCCGACGGATTTTCCGACAGCCAAGTATCAGTCAGTAAAATGGCCGTTGGAAACATTTCCGACGGATTTTTAAATCCGTCGCAATACGGACAGAAATATCCGTCGGAAAATCCGTTGGAAAGTATGATATTTCAGACGGAAATATCCGTCGGAATTGGCTCAGAAACGACAAATATATTTTCCCACGGATTTACCCGTCGGAAACAATTTTTTTTAATAAAAAAATTAATATCATTTGCATACATTATCAAACGCTTGAGGTGTCTGTCTATCAACAATATATCTTTAACAAATTTAATAACTAGCAAACAATACAGATTTACATCACAATAAACTATTAAATAAATAAGTAAAGAGGACTTGATTACACAATAGACACAACTAACATAAATCCATGAACATAATTTAGATGTAACTTTTACAAATAAGAAAATCTTGCTTGCCTAGAAGAAATCATGGTCTAAGTCCCAAAGCCCTAGAGAGAGGAGGGAGAGATAATATTAGCAGCAACAACAATGCAGCCAAAGTACATGTTGACAAATGGCAAGCACATAGTTTAGGATCCCATGAAAAAGTAATAAAGGCCTTGAGTCCTTTGTATTTTGCAAATCTCATAGCCAAAGGTGTATCCACTTAATTTCTGCAACAAGAAAACATATCAATGATAAGTGCAAAAAAAAAAAAAAAACCATTGAATTAGTTTTCATTTAAAAATAACTTTGTATCTGTTAGTACAACATCAAATATTCTGTAGGTTAATTCCTGGTCATCTTTGGCAAAATTCCAAAGTAAACAAAACAGAAAAAGGTGGGATCAAGGAAGTAAAAGCCAAACCAAAATCTTGCTTACATGTAATTTCAGTCAGATCAAATACTCATCCTTTAATTTATTTCTAAAAGGCAACTTGATCAATAAGGGTCCCACCACCTTCTTCATCTAAATCATTAACGATGGGATTTAGATAATGGTACTTGTACAAAAAAGGAAAAATTCATAACATAACACTTACAGGTATGGGTATTCTTCTGTCACGAAAAGCACAATCTGATACAATGAAGATATCTCCAATACTAGCTCCTGTAGTTTGAAAATACCAAGTATTATCAAAAGTTCATACATAATCTAGTAGAGGTGTGTTAACTTGCAAGATACATGAGGTTTTGGAAAATTGTTTATATGATTAAAATCCACCCAAGATACATAACAATCATGATTTATCTGTTCTGTAACATTTGATTAAAAAGTAAAGTGTTTTGATGTTCTATTTGTAACACCTTATAGTATTTATCTGTCTCATAATATGTTGAAGCCTCGATTCCTTTATTAATTTTGCAAGCATAGGATAGGTTGGTAGTTCTATAAACCATTGAAGGAAATCCAAATTAAAACAAGTCTAGTGAAATCCCAATTTGACAGAAGTACACCTTGATAAAGAGCCTTCTTGAAATCTCCTACTTTCTAAGATCTTAATACAGAGCCTTGTTGTCTCTAAACACTACAAGTTGATAATAATAAAGGTAAGAAAAAAGGTTGATGATGACAATGTAAAAGGTATTACCTCTATACAATTCAACACTACAACAAGGTTAAATACTTGTACAGCATAATATGTATGCTTAATAGGGGAGTGCATAACACACAGATTAGTAACACTTTGATTTGTTAAAATCCAATTTTCATGCAAATTCCAGACTGATAGCATTTAAACTTAATTACAAGTACTTAAAACACCAAAATAAGGATTTGTCAATGCTGAATTTAACACAATACCAGCTGAATTTAGTAATGCAATGTTAACCTTTTCCCAAGGAAGATAAAAGAAGTCACCTCTTTTTTCAAACCCACAAAGCTCAAGAAACCCCACACCTTCCTTTAAACTCCCAACTCTTTCCTGTTAAAAAACATTATCAGAAAAAGTATAGCAAATAAAAGCATCAAGTCCAACATAATACGCATGAACCAAGTATGACTTTGACAAAGCACATAGTAGGCAAGGATTATGACATAGGTTAAAGAAACTAGTTATACAAGAAAATCAAAACCCATAAGTTTATTAAGCTCCTTAAGAAAACGAAATTCAAGTAAGCTTTGCTGTGATGCATGGAATCTTTAGTATAAAAAACATATTTTAAATTCCAATTCCCTAGTTTACCATCAACTTTTCGATATTTAGTGTCTAACAATTAATTGAATGAGCTCATCAATCTATAATGGCCAAGTTTCAGTGCTAACAATAATCATACCACAAACATGCTTATATGGTTTCCTACAATAAAAACTCAAAATACCCTATGACGACTGATAGGGGAAGAGTTTCCCCCTCTCACTCCCAAAATCATTTTCTTCAAACTCACTTCCATCCTAAGATAGGTTCTTTACAGTTTTACACTTGCAATATCCAATCAACAAATAACACTTGCAATTCTATTCCTAGTTCATGATAGTAGAAAATAAAAAACAAATGGAACCAAATCCAAAAAAAGATATAGTTAGGGTTTTATGATAGTAAAAAATAAAAAATTAAAAGGGAAAAATGAGAGGAAATTAAGCTTACCGTATTTACAACTTCGTTATTCAATAAAGGGTAGAGAACCACAAAAGAAAAAAATAAAAAAAAACACAAAACACAAACATCAACAAAAGGAAGAACGAAGAAGGAGAAGGATGGAAGGAGGAAGACGAAGGAAGCACGGTGGTTACCTGGAGGAAGAAGAACGACGAAGAATAAGAACAGAGAAGAAGAAGAACGACGAAGAAGAAGACGAAGAAGAAGAGGAAGAACGACGAAGAAGAAGACGGAGAAGGAAGCACGATTCCTTCAGCGACGGCAGCGATAGGTTGACGAACCAGCTTCAGCGGCGCCGGAGAGGAGGGATTACTAGGGTTCCCTTTTCCTTATCTTTCCTCTACTTTATGTTTCTAATTTCTAATTGAACGAGGGAACGTGGGTTCCCTTTTCCTTTTTTTTATTTTTAAAATTATAAGTTTAATTAAAAACTATTAAAAAAATAAAAAATAAGATTTCCGACAAATACATCCGTCGGAAGTCATTAAAATTTTTTGAAAATATTTTTTTATTAAGAATTGATTTTTTCCAACGGATAAAATCCGTCGGAAAGGTGGCAAAATTTTATCCGTCAGAAAATCCGTTGGAAAATCCGTCGGAAAGGAATAAAAATACTTTCCGTCAGAAAAACCGTCGGAAAATCCGTTGTAAAAGAATCAAAATTGCTTTCTGTTAGAAAAACTGTCGAAAAATCTGTCGAAAAATGCAAAAAATCACTAATCCGTCGGAAACGTGTTTTCCAACAGCAATTTCCGTCAATAAATTCAAAAACACTGACGGCTAAAAATCCGTCGGAAAAAATTTGTCGGAAAACAGCTATATTTCTTGTAGTGGTATATTTAAATTGAGGTCGTAAGGTTGGCTTACGACCTGCCAATCGTAAAATGGTGTTAGGGAAAAACACGGGTCATGAGACTAATTCATGATCCAAACTTTTTTTAATCTTAAAAATCGTAAAACCAACACAAAAATCAACCATTATGGGGTTTAAGAGGTATATGTGACTTGCCAATTTCTCGAAAATCAAATTATTAACTTTTCATGAATTCTTTGTGTAAGAGGAAGAGGAAATTGTTAGGGCTTAGATAGGATAATCAATAGGGGTTTGTGAGGAATGTTAAAGAAGGAGAAAGGGGAGGTTTTTGTGTATGAAAGAGAAATAAGTGAGAGAAGGGAAAATAAAAATAAAAAAAATCTAAAATCAATGGAATTTTTTTAATTTTTCATAATATTTTGAGATGATGTTGTATTAATTTGGGGGTGACAAAATAATTTCTCATTGGTTTCGGCTGCCAGTATCCAAATCCTCCGAGGCTTCATAAG
Source organism: Crotalaria pallida (assembly GCA_037953625.1). Classification (NCBI taxonomy): domain Eukaryota; kingdom Viridiplantae; phylum Streptophyta; class Magnoliopsida; order Fabales; family Fabaceae; genus Crotalaria; species Crotalaria pallida. Next base: position 127,842,400 of record CM075655.1, on the reverse strand, counting down.
TTCATATGTCACGGTTGTATCCATAATCCCGCAGGCCTTGTTTGATTATAACTTTTTTAATTCAGACTTGGGCCTTTCCTCCGCATAATATTCTGAGTTCTGAATTACGGCGCCCAAATCCGAAATTTTGGCCCCCATTTCACTTTTTATGAACAAAAATGTCTCTCACCATGTTAACTTTTCCGTGTCCCGGCAAACGGAATTTTTCTGTTTTCTTACTCACGGAATGTTTCCGTTTTCTTAAGGACGAAATTTTTCGGTCTGTGTGAAGACGGAAGTTATTGGTTGCCCACGTAGATCATGTCACTGCGGAAGTTGCTGAAGGCCATAAGTTTCGGTACTTGAAGAATGAAACCATGAATAATGGAGTGGCAATTGCTGACAGGAATAGGGTTCAGTGCTTGAAAATTGAAACTATAAATAATGGAATGGAACTTGATGATGCTCAAACCCAACAGGTTCGATGGTTGAAGAATGAAACCGTAAATGATGAAGTGGCAATTGTTGATGGGAATGGTGTTGCTGAAGGGAATAATATGGTTCAGTGCCTGAAGAATGAAACTGTGAATAACGGAATGGAAATTGATATTACCGAAGGCCAAGAGGTTTGGTGCTTGAAGAATGAAACTGTAAATAATGGAGTGACAATTGCTGATGGGAATTGTATTGTTGAAAGGAAAGAGGTTGTGACTTTGAAGAATAGAACTCTAAATAATGAATAATTTAGTAGAAAACGGAAAAGTTCCGTGAACAAGAAAACGGAAAATTTCCGTTTGTTGGAAGATGATAAAATTCCGTATGTTGGGAGGCGGAAAAATTAACATGGTGAGGAACACTTTTGTCCATAAAAAAATGAAATTGGGACCAAAATCTCGAATTTGGGGACCATAATTCAAAACTCTAATATTTTGGTCTGGCCTCCCTTTTTCAAATTTCACCTTTCCATTGTTCCATGTGTTGTGAGTTGTGACTATATATTATCTTATTTTTTAATTATAAATTTATATCTTAAAAAAAGTAGTTATAGATATTATATTTATGTAAAAAAAAATTAAAATTACCCTTTTTTAAAATTTGTTAACTTCATTCATTCATCTTTTTACTTTAGTTATTATCATACCTCCTTAAACAACTAAGCAACATAGGAACGCAGTATCATTAAGATGGGAAATGCCAAAAGATTCATTGAAATATGAGAAAATAATTAAATGTTTATTTGAATTATAAAGAGTATATTTGATATGAAATTTTTTAGGGCTTGCTAAATCTCGATCCTAAGAGATTAAAAAACAGAAGAAAAAATAGTATTGAGAACATAAATTTACCAAGTTCAATGTCTTAAATATTTAAATTTTTAATATAAATGTACTTTACAAAGCCTCTTATCATCTTTCTTAAAGGCTAAAGTTAAAAAAAATACATTTTTTAATAACGCTTAAATTATTATCAAATTATTACTTATAATAAAGGATAACAAAATTTTTAAAATTCGACGTTTAGAGTGATTCATTAAGCAAGAAATCACTACGGGTGGATGAATTTATTTTATTTTAGGTTTATTTATGTTATGATTCCTAAAAGTTTGGAGTGTTTTGATTTGAGTCTTTGAAAGTTTTTTTGACCTTCACTAGTTGTTTTGAAATTTTGGTTTTACTCATTGTTGTTAGGAAAAATATGTTAACCGCTGATGTGATTAACAAAACATCACATTAGCATACACACCTATTTAGATTGAGTTTTGGCGTTTTTACTCTTGCGGGTTCATATCATCCATCGGTGACTTGCAATACTTGATCACGTGTATGCTGATGTGTCGTTTCATTAGTCACATCAACAGTAATTAACGGTAAGTAGTAAAACCAAATTTTCAAATCAATTAAATACGAGTCAAAATTAAAAAAAAAAATTAAGTATCAAAACCGAAACACTTCCAATTTTCAGGGACTAAAAACATAAATAAACATTTATTTTATATAACTGTATAGTATTTTTGTCATTTAATTATCTTTGAATCCACACCATTTTCATTTTTAGTGTATTTATAAATTTAAATAAAAACACATAAACATGTGTGTCTAAGATATGGCTGTGCTTCTGCAGTTCTGCGGAACCGTTGAAGAGATATGTGAGCTAGCACTTCTGTATTGGAAAAAGATAGATTAATTATAAATGAATATTAAAATTAAGGGTTTTCTTAACCTCAACTGTAATGCTTTGTTTGGTTTTAGGAAAGAAAATGGGAAGAAAAAATAGGGAAAAAAGATTATGGTGAGAAAATAAGTACATTTTATGGTTGTTTGGTATAAGAGAAAATGTGAAGAAATTAGGAAGAGAGAAAATTTGAGTTTTCTTTCCTTTTGTTTGGTTGAAAAGAAAAGTGGGAAGAGAGAAAACAATAAATTTATCAGAAGACAGTTATACCCTTATTTTACAAAATAAACATAAATATATTTTTTTTCACATGTATGTATATTTTATATAATAATTTTTTTATTTATTTCAATTATTTATTACATGATAAAAACGAGTCCAAAATATATAAAAAAAACAGTTTTTTAATTGAAATAAAAATGCTTTATTTTCATTCAAATAAAAAAATGGTCAAACAAAATGAATAAATGAATGACAGATAAGTAATTTTACATGTCAATTTCAGTTTTCTCTCCATTCTCTCTTCTATTGGTGAGAGAAAACTTTTTCTTATGGGACCCATCAAATTTTCTCTCCTGCTCATTTTCTCTCCTAAACCAAACGGAGAGAAAACAATGTTTTCATCTTGTTTTATCTCATCCCAAAATACCCTCCCCAAAATCACCCAAAACAAACAAAGGGTAAGGGCTCAGGATAAATGCCTAAAAGTGGATTTATTTCATTGAAAAAATTAATACAAAGTCTATTTTATTCTACTGATACAACACTTCCCAATTAAATACATCCACTTTTAGCCTTTTACCCTTAGGGTTGAGGTTAAGAAAACCCTAAAATTAATTAGTGAATTTGAGTAAGTTAGTTTTTAATCGATCTGATTTTGTTTATAAAACTCTTTTGAGATTTTTTTCTCTTCCATCAAAAAGGTAGTTAAATTTGTTAGTAATATTGAAAATGTGAAAATTTGATATACTTTTTCAAAATTACCCTATAATCATTAATGAGAGCCTAAAAAGTGTAAAGTTAACAGGAGTATTTGTGAAAAAATATAATTAAATGGCATTAAAAATTGAAATAAAGTTTTATAAATAACTAAATAGGATTAAAATAAAAACCCAAAAAATCTTATATATAGGATTGAAGGAAGTACATATGTAAGGTGATTTTTTTTTGGGTCCGCATTCCTTGCGGAACCACCGGTATCCCCAAGAACCACCAGGGAGCCCTTGGGACTAATCCGAAGCGAGCTGCGTGGCTAGCTCTCCCAACGGGATGTTTTTAGTGGGAATCGAACACGAGACTACTAGCATCCGTGTCCCATTCCAAGATTTCAGTTGGAGTGATTTTTTTTTTTTTTGGAAGAGCACAAAGCTTTACTTTAGCCAGTAAAAGAATAATAATATCTCTGAAGTGTAGAAAACACCAAAATAAATTTTGGAAAAAAAGAGCGAATTGAAAATAAAATTATAGATAAAAATAACTCCATTAATTTGGCAAATTAACTTCAACTTTTAAAGTTGAATTTGATGTGTATTTTATTTAAGAGATTAATAGATATGCACTGACGGTGTATTTTTTTTACACCATCAGTCCATCATCCACCATTCATTTGGATTACTTTAATTTAAATGTCATCAACCATAAACGGATGAATGGTGGATGATACACCGATGGTGTAAAAAACTCTACATTGTCAGTGTATTACCCATTTTCTCTTTATTTAATATTGATGTTACATTTCAACAAAAAAAAATATTGATGTTACATTTTTTCTTTCTTTTTGCTGGGTACAATTCTTGATTAAAAGAACATACAAATTTACAGATCAAGAAAAATACATGCCTATCTAATGGTAATTGATATAGAAGGTAACCATTATTTTTTCAAACAGAAGATAACGGATTTTATTTGAAATTTGAAAAGAACTCCTATCAAGTGAGAAATCTCCCCGATTGGTTTTGTAGTATGGATTCCTACCCTTAATTAGCCTTTTTTTTTACTTATTAAGGAGAAGTAAAAAAAAAAAAAACTATTTCAAGGCATAATGATTATTGTAGTGGATACCAATATTATTATTGTAACACCTTTTTTTTTTTTTTTAATGTGATGTAGCATTAGTGTAGTTCTTAAAATTGTCCATAAAAAATATCATTGCATAACTTTAATTTAATATTTTACAGAGCGTCGTTTTCAAACTTTTTAAACTACTATAAATTATTTTTTTGAACAGAGCGGATGTTCTAATTTTATTTTTTAAATGAGGGTTTATTCATGCGATTGTGTTATTGTGCTGATGGGTGCTCACGGCATGGGTCACGGGGATACATGCACTTTGCATTACTCACCAAATATAATGAGGTGGTCAAACCTATCTCTTTGGGACATCGGAATATTCCTTTCCACATTCCGCGTCTTCAACACGGCATTCTTTGAAAATTGGTTTATCTAGCGTTTTGTTTCCCCCTTTTTTTTAACATTGTTTTTGATTTTCAACCAATTAAATATTGATGTAAGAGAAAATTAATGAACGTTGCATCAATTTAAATTTTATTTAAAAAAATAAAAAATACTAATTATTTTCTCCAATCCTATTTATAAGTTGTGATTTGTACAATACTATTTGTACAATCCTAATTATTTTCAATGAAGCATATTTTGTTTTTTAACTATTTGTTCCTTGTTCATCAATGTCCAACAATATATTTGTAAAATTTTCAATACAAATTAAGAAAGTAAAATTTTAATGTTAAGGTATTTTTTTTTAAAGTTTAAATAAATGTAGTTGTCCACCTTGATCTGAAATTTGTAATATACTGTAATACTTTTCCTACTCTTATTTATAGGTCATACTTAACCATATCACGCGAATGAAGGAGAGTAATTACATTTCTTGGAACTTTAAAAAAGATACTTTGATATCGCCTACAATTTTACTCTCTTAATCTGCATTAGAAATTTCACAAATATATTATTTCACATTAATGAACAAATGACAAATAAGATAAAAGAACAATAAATTTTTCATATAAATACAAAATGACTTATAAATAAGACCAATAATTTTTTTAGAATGTGACCTATAAATGCAATCAGAGAGAATATAAAACGAAAATCAAAAGAGATATTTCAATTCTTTCCAGAAAAATTATTTAGAGACCTACAAGCCTACAAACATACACATAAGATTATGACACTTGTTATTTTTAAGTTAAAAAAATAAATAAAAGAACTTAAATGACAAATGTTAAGATCCTAATGTGTAGGCTTATGAGTAGGTCTCTTTATGTAGGTCTCTCGATAATACATATATTTGGATTTATGAATTATTTTGGTATGTGATGTTAATATAAGCAAGAATGATCTAAAATAAGTTTGTTTTAAAGGAGTGTATTTTTATTTTTATTTTCTCTCTATGTGTATTAGGGCTCCTCGTCCAATATAGAAATGTTAATTCCTTTCAAAATGTGTAAATTATTGACATGAATTTTGTATCTACCAATAATTTTTTTTCATACATATAACATGGATCGAATGTTCGCATCATTTTTTTTAAAAAAAAACCCTTAATTACTCCATATATATCGATTGTGTTGAAGCATTTTGAGAACGTATTTATCTTTAAATCGTTTAATTAGTCAACTCTTGTTTATTCATTTTTTACAACAAGTTTAGATTTTCTTTTTTCCAATGTGGACAATAGCATATGTATTCGATGATAATGGTGATAATAATAGTGACAGTGGTCGAAACCGAAGAAAATAGGCACGAGCAACACAAATTATGGTTAGGCTAAATTACTTATTTGGTCTCTTACTTTGTTTTTCAATTTTAAATTGGTCCCTTACATTTTTTTGACATCCACGTGAATTTCGACATTCACATGACTCAAAGTAGTGTCGAAGTTCCTAGCTATTTAAGTCGAAGACATTGTCGCATGGAGCACGACAGGGAGCGTTGGCCTTAGAATGCATATGTAGTTTATTAAAGGGAAACTTTTCGTAAGGCATTAATTAGCATACTAATTAAGGTTGGAAAACCATTGAAAATATGAGGTTAAATAAATGGTCTTTGATGAAATCAATAGCTCACGAAGGAGGAAAATGAAGTTGATAATGAAGACAAGAAATGAGTTTAAAATGTATGGATGCCATAAGAATGGAAAAAAAAAGAATTTAGGGGAAAAGATCCTTAGAATTTATGGATCAAATAGTAAGATTGAAACACTTGAAAGTGTTAAGTTCTCTCCTAATTTATCACATGAGGCAGAAGAAAATTCATAACATGAAGGATAAGATTTCACTCGAAAGTGTTAAATTTTTATGATATTTCCTAAATACTAATTGATTGCTATCATTACCATATATTCTAATTATTTTTTTTTTCATTTTCACATTCAATACGTAATTTTTTTAAAAAAATAAATTATATCAATTAAACATGATTCATATTTTTAATTTAATTATTTCCCCTTTGTGATATTTCCTAATATATTAATTGATTTCTATTAATACCATATTATCCACTATTTTTTTTCACAATAAAGATTTACAAAAGATAAAAAAAAAACCTCATGTTTGTATTAAATTGAGCCGGCATATATTTTTTCCTCATAAAATAAGCATTTAAGTCTGAATCTTATGTATTGAAAAAAACTTTCACTTAGAGACTTAATCTCACTACATACTTGAGCATGGTTATTGCTTATGAGGAAGAAAAAACAATTATTGGAATTTGAAATCAGGTACTCGATCACCGGATAGTATATTACTACTCCATTAAGAACTTCACTGTATTATTAATATTAAATACTATTAAATATTAAATAAGAAAACACTTCAAAATAACATTAAATAATTTTATTGAATAATAAATCAATGTACCAAATCAGCATTGGCTAAGTAACCATTCATTCAGTCACTCACCCAATAGTAAAATAGCAGTGCTCCTTCCTGTCCTATTTATAAGACCTTTTTGGGTTTTTATTTTGATCCTATTTATAAGACCCCTTTTCAGTTTTCAATACCATTTAATTATTTCTTTTCACTAACACCCCTATAAAGTCAACACTTTTCAGATTTCCAATAATAATTATAGCGGTAGTTTTGAAAAAGTATATCAAATTTTCACATTTCCAATGTCACTAACCAATTTATCCACTCTCCTTGGTGGGAGTGAAAAACCCCAAAAGGGTCTTATAAATAAGACAGGAGGGAGTACTATTTGGTTGAATATAGAAAAGGCATGGGCAAACTGGCGGGGCCTAACGAGGAAAGAAATGAAAGGGGGAAAAAGGAGCAAGGGCATTATGGTAAATCACAAATCATCAATCGTACGTGTTAGGTACGTACGAACCAACAAACCATTTTGCACCTATCTCTTCATTTTTATTAACACTCCAATTAATTAATTAATATTAAATTTTCAATATAAATAAATCAATTTTTTCCATCCCAACAACTACTTCATTCTACAAAGCAAAGCAAGCTCATCGATCAGCTACTCTCTCTTTCTCTCTCTCTCTCTCTCTGAGTTGAAAACAGTTCATTCGTTGTATGGCAGCGAATTCGAAGATCAGCATCTTTGGCAAGCACGTCGCCACTCGGATCTGGCCCAAAACCACCTCTCCTCTCTCTTCCACCACCAGGTTCTTTTTTTTCCTCTCTCTCTTTTTCCCTGTCTCTGCAATTGGATAACACCTGCATGTTTTCATATTATATTTTGGGCATAATTTTCACTTCTCTTTGCTGCTGCTATCTGGTGCTGGCTCTGATCTTTTGTTGTTGAATTGTTTAATTTAATCTAATAATCAAATTAATGGAAGTAGGAGTAGTAATAGTGTTTAATTTTGTGAAGAATTGTTGTGATCTGAGTTAAACGATGTTTGTGATTAGTCAATGCTTCACCACTGACCATTATTATTATTACAATTACAATTACAATTTCGAGTACAACTGAGTCATGTTTTTCGGAGGAGATTACTATGTCAATCCCTAATTTTACGATATCTGCCTTTTTATTTTTATGGATAACCAATTACAGTTCAACTCTTTTCTTAATTTTGTATATTATTTTCTCAAAATTAAATACTACTAGTAATTGACAAAAAAAAAACATTAAATTGATAGTGGATTAAAATAGTGAATCATAGAATTATAAATTTTACAGAAATCTCATCTCAATTAAGCAGCATTTTTTTACTTTGTTTTTTGCCTTTCTCGATATTCTCCTTGCTCTTTTTTACCAACAAATGATTTTCTTCAAATCTCCACTGAATGAATTAAGCAGCTTCATTCTTGGAAACTATTCTTTTCCCATTTTTATTGCTTTTTTTTTTTCCGTTATTTTGCCATCTTTTTATTTCTTTATTTACCCCTGACCTTATCCGATTCCTCTCTTTAATCCTTTTTGGCTGACGTCATCAGAAATTGCTGTAGCCTTGCTTTCTAGAGTCTTATAGTAGGATGTGGTGACAACTGACAATGCAACGAGAAAAAAAAAAAAAAGAAGCGACTTACTAACATTTTATCAAAATTGGATGGTTGGAATGTAATTTTTTTTAAACCAATAAAAAGTTATCATCTATGCCACGTCATTATTTGAAGTAGTTAAAATTAGTTTTTTGCAATTTAGTCCAACATAAAAAAATAAATTAAAAATTTAGTCATTTGTATCTATAACAAATTATACAAACAACTTTAATATTTTTTTTTAAATTAGAAGTTATAATTTGTCCATAGGTACAAAGGACTAAATTTTTAATTTACTTTTTACGTTAGACTAAATTGCGAAAAACTAATTTTAACTACTTCAAATAATGACATGACATAGATGTCAACTTCTTATTGGTTTAAGAAAAGGTTGCATATCAACCATCCAATTTTGGATTGCATGATAGAAATATAAAAAAAGAAATGCCCACAATCATTCTTATATATAACCTCTGTCCCTAATTATAATGTCCTCTTGCGAGATTTAATGTCCATTAATAAAGTGGAATAATTTAGTTAATTTTATTGGAAATGTGAACTTTTGATATGTATTTTCAAAATTACCCCTATTAATATTACTGGGAATCTAAATATTATTTTGTGAAAAAAATAATTAGTGTTTATTAAAAATTGGTACAAAATAAAAGTGTTAAGAAGGTCTTATAATTAGAAACGGAGGGAGTATTTTTTTTCCAGCCATCAAAGGGAGATTCTCCTCCGCAAGAAATTAAAGGGATGAGTGAAGCGATGGCCTTCATACCCGTTTTTTACTACAGTATTTTTTATTTTAAATTTATTAAACCAAAGATATCTCTCACTCAAGACAAGGAGTTACTAGTTCATTTCGGGGTGCGTCCATCTAGCTCCCAGAAATTACAATTTTTACATTTAAAGTTGATAAGTTACTACTCGGTCCTTATTATAAGTCCCTTTGACTAATTTTAACATCTTTTAAGAACTTAGTTAATATTATTAGTGATATTAGAAATATAAATATTTGATATACTTTTCAAAAATACCTGTATGATTACTTAGTAAATGTGAAAAATAAGTAATTAATGTCAGTTGAAAATAATCTTTATATTAAGGACTAATTTTTTTTAAAGAGGACTTATATATAGGACCAGAGGAAGTAGGTTACCTATTTTGTTAGGAAATCTGCTAAATAAAAGTATAAAGGTACTCCCTCCGTTTTGAAATATAAGCAAAAAAAACATCATTCTCTTGTTTTAAAATATAAGCAAAACTAACTAACTTTTTTAAATTTTATTTCATTCCCAATGCCACTTTTCTAAAACATTTCTAGAAAATTGTTATCTTATTCAATTTTTATTTCATTCTCAATGCAACTTTCCTAAAATACCTCTATTCTTTTATAAATTTTTAAAAATTAAATACAATCAACTAACCTCCTTAATAAGTGCAAATATGGTTAATTTTGCTTATAACATGAAACGGAGGGAGTAACTAAAAATCATATCCTAAATCCAAAACTCCTCCCGAAGCCTAAGCAAGTGAGTCCTGGTTTTTTGGAAAAAGAACATAGTGAACATAGTTTAAAGCAAAAAGTTAAAGCCATCATATATTCCTAGGTAGCTTTTTATCGTCCTGCACTGGTGTGTCCGTAAAGTTTCATTTATAATCAAAATACCAAGGTCCATTCATTAATTGGTGGGAGAAGATTAGAAGAATAACAAATTGCAGTAAAAGAAAAAGAAAAATGAATGGAGATAATTGTTTTCCTCCTCACCCCATCACGTCCCTTTCCATCTGTCTCCTGATTTGCCAACTTTAACCCTAACTATTAAATTTGAATCTCTTACTATATGTGTTTTTGTTTTTTCTTGCTGTCAGCATCAAGGTTGCGTTCAATTTATTATTATAAATAAATATGTTACTAATATTTCAAGGGTATTGCCTAATCAAGGATTAAGGAATCGAAAGGTAGATTTTTTATTGAAATACTCCTACTATTTTATTGAATTTGTATATATATGTATATACTACATTATTCACTTCAAAACAAAAATATATAATCCATTCTTTAATTTTTTTTTTAATTTTATTTCTTTGCAAAGACTACTAAATTGATTATTAGTAGATCTGATATTTAGCATGATGAGAGGTTTTGCCTACGTGGAAGTTGGAAAATATCTGATAAGATAAGGAGAAAACTTAAATGGGACCCACGTTGTTGTTGTTGTTTTGTATGAAAGGTGATCTAGGGCCTGTTTGATAATTGTTTTGTTTTATTGTTTTATAGAACAGCTTTTAAAACCAATCCCAAAACAAATTTTATTGAAAAAAAAACTAAAAAACTTGTTTGCATTATATAATTCTCACATAAATTATTCAAGCAGTAAAAATTCAAGAAGAAAACACTAATAGTGACGGAGAGGGTGCTCGGTTTGCTGTGCAAGAATAGAAAGAACTTTTTTTCTCTTATTTACATGATTGCCATTAATGATATCATAATCACAAGTTTGCCACCGCTAAAATCAGAAAACACAGAACCAAAACAACTCTGGGCTGTTCTCTAAAATATGTTTTAAAAACAAAAAAAGAGGTGCTGTTTCTAGAACACTTTTTTACAAAATACTCTTATCAAACGGGTTTTTTTGTTCTTTTGGTTTTAAAACAAAAAAACAGTTCTGAAAACTGTAATCAAACAGACCCCTAATCTCGGACTCATTCGGCTCAAACTATAAGTAAAAGCAATTAATGTTACGCTTATTAAGAATATTAGTTGATTGTATTTAATTTTCACAAATTTATAAAATGATAGAGGTATTTTAAGAAAGTTGCATTGGGAATGAAACAAACATTAGATAAGATAACAATTTTTTAGGGATGTTTTAGTAAAGTTGCATTGAGAATGAAATAAAATTTAAGAAAGTTGGTTAGTTTTGCTTATATTTTAAACCAAGAAAACGATGTTTTTTATTGCTTATATTTCAAGGCGGATGGAGTATTTTGGTGAGAATCTGTGACAAACACCACTCTCCTTGCATTACGTGGTCATTAATTTTTTTATTTTCGTGTTAATTAATCTTTTAATATTCCTTAGATAGTAATTTGAATGTAGATTCATCATCCATTTATAGATTTTATATATGGAAAATGCTAATAACTGTACGAATGACAGATTTAACGAAATAAAATAAGTAATTTTATTTAAAGAAATGATGAATTTTTTATGTTGAAAATTAATGAATTTACATTTTTAATAGTATAATCTTTTAATATTCCACTATGTTTGGTGTATTTTGAAAATCCTGTATTCGTTACCACATGTATGGCTCTACCATTCCTTTTGACGTTTCGATTATTTTTTTGGCCGTTTTTTCCTCTTTCAAGTAAGGTATGATTTGATAGTGGGTGTTATATTCGGAATATCAGTATTTGTTTTTATTTAATACTCCCTCCGGTCCTATTTATAAGACCCTTTTGGGGTTTTTCATTCCCACCAAGGAGAGTGGATAAATTTGTTAGTGGCATTGGAAATGTCAAAATTTGATATACTTTTTCAAAATTATTCCTATAATTATTATTGGAACTCTAAAAAGTGTTGACTTTATAGGGGTGTTAGTGGAAGGAGGTAATTAAATGCTATTAAAAATTGAAAAGGGATCTTATAAATAGGACCAAAATAAAAACCTCAAAAGGGTCTTATAACAGGACAAGAGGAAGTACTATTGTTAACTTCATTTGAATGGCTTTGTATGTGCGAATTAAAAAGTGATACTGATTTGTTTTTATTTAATTTTGTTAACTTCATTTGAATGGCTTTGTATGTGCGAATTAAAAAGTGATATACTTAGTCTAACATGCTTCTTTTTGAACGTTTTGGAAAACACATTATGCCTAATTAATCAATTTAAGTATCCACAACAAGTACATTGAGCATTTAGGGTGTGTTTGTTTTGGGTGGGAAAGGGATTTTGGGAGGAGAAAAAATAAGGAGAAAATTTTGTTTTCTATCCGTTTGGTTCAGGAGAAAAAATACGGCGGGTCCCAAAAAAAATATTTTCTCTTCCCAATAGAAGAGAGAACGAAGAGAAAACTGGAATTGACATGTAAAATTACTCATTTGTCATTCATTTATTGATTTTGTTTGACTCTTTTTAAAAAAAAAATTTAATTTGAAAAAAAAAGCAATTTTATTTCAATAAAAAACTGTTTTTTTAATATTTTGGACTCGAAATTTTTATTATTTAATAAATAATTGAATTTAAAAAAAAAATTGGTTATATAAAATATACATACATGTGAAAAAAAAGTATATTTATTTCTATTTTGTAAAATAACGGTGTAGTTGTCTTTTGATAAATTTATTGTTTTCTCTTTTCCCAATTTTCTCTTCAACCAAACAAATTAAAAAAAAAAAAACTCAACTTTTCTCTCTTCCCAATTTCTTCACATTTTCTCTCATACCAAATAACCATAAAATATACTCATTTTCTCATCATAATCTATCTTCCTTATTTCTCTCTTCTCATTTTCTCTCTACTTATTTTCTTTCCTACAACCAAACAAAACATTAGTTCCTTTTCTTTTGGAATATATATTTAAAATTCGTGTCAATCAATTATTAAATCTCTAGCTATAATAGAGACATAATGTCATCAAAGGTGCTAATAGCTATATTTGCAAATATTGAACATATTTGCCTTTGTCAGTTTCCATCCCCCTCACACTATGGTGACGGCTTGAATGTAACTACAATAATACTACTACTATTTATCTTCTTTTTGCCCTCATGATGGCTTGGTACTTCCTGAAGACACCGATTTATTTATTTAAAATATTCTAGATATGTTTCGCTGCAGTCATATGTACCGGTCCAAGTAAAACCTTTGAGTTGAAGAATCGGTGGTATTTCAACAAGCTTCGTAGTATTTTTTTTCTTATGTATGGGGGAGTTGGAGATAAGAATATTAATATGGTCGTGGCAGTGTTATATTTATTTATCTTACGTGGTTTGTCTTGACAAACAAGGCGTGGAAAATGCGTACAGAATACTTAATTACGAAAAGCGGTTGGGTCGGTTGGTGGTCCAAATCAGTATGACAATATGTCCAAATTATATTCCCATCACGTGATCTCTAATTTTTGCTTTGACACCTAAACCCCACCTATCTCTACTTGGATGACTCACCCATGTGGATGAATTTTATTGAATTCAATCTCTAATTATTCACTACTACTATGTCCCTTTTCAATTTACTATGACCTTTTGATTTGATACTTTAAATAATGTGAATTTCTTTTGTGGAATATCTAGGAGGGCAGCATTCAGCTCATCATACGACAAGAACCCAGATGACCCGATCCACTCAGGCCCAGTCCCTGATGATGTGATCCAGTCAACCAAATCAGACAATTACTGGGCCCCACACCCTCAGACTGGTGTATTTGGGCCCCCTGGCGAGGCTGCGGCTGCTGCTGCTGCTTCCACCGGAGATCGTGGCTTCCACTCAGCCTCCACAACGGATGCTGCTGCGGCCGCTGGCTCGGTGCTGGAGGAGAAGGCTTGGTTTCGCCCCACCAGTCTTGAGGACCTGGAGAAGCCCAACACTCTTCCTTAGTAGCCCCCTTCAATATATATAAATCATATATATGACATAAATAAAGCAACACTGGTGACCGAGTGAAGTGGTGTGGTTACTCTAGCTTGTGTATATATAGTGCTGAGCTTCCTAGTGCAGCAGAGACTGCAGCGCTCTGCTGATTGAAGAGTGTGGACCTGAGCTTTTATTATACATAGCTAGCTATGAACTATATTAGTATTCATGTTCGGTTTTTACTTCTGTTTTCATGCAACTTTAATATCACATCTATGGTTATGGTTGTGTTTATGTTGCGGCTTATCATTCTCTGGTGTTTTTTAATATGTGCTCTATGTTAAACACATTTTGAGTAGTTAATTTTTGTGGAAAAATATTTCAAACTATTTGATAAATAATTTTTTTTTAACTTTTTTAACAAACGCTGTAAGGCACACATCAGTGAATCCTTTCCATACAAGCACGTGACTTATACGAACTTGTAGTCAGCATCTCCCAATTTTGCAGTTTGCTCGCTAGCCTATAATAGTTTTTTCTTTTGAAATGACTTGATGAAAGATGGATGAAGGGCGGGAGAAATGAAGGCTATATGAAACAAAACTAAAGAAAAAACTCGCCAGGATAGCAAATGAACACATTTTCAGTGGCCGTGGGTGGACAACGATGCAGCTTGCGGCGGTTGACGACTCATGAGCCAAGATGGAATTTGAGGGGTGGTCCATGACGGAAAACAAGAAACAGAAAAAGAAAGGTTGACCATAGTGAGATGAGATAAAAATGGGAGGAAAAGTAATTAGAAAAAGGTCACTGAAAATGCCCTTAGGGCACTTGTTAAGGATACTAAAAGTGGAAAAAATTCTTAAGTCCAAGGTATTTACTCTCTCGAGAATCCAAAAAAGTGCATTTTCCCATAACTTTTAACTACATTTAATTTCTTAACAAGTGTTCTAAGGACACTCTTTAGCATTTTCCTTAGAAAAATATATTAACATTCCAAAATAAAACATTGAAATTAAGTAAATAAACGGATTAGCAAATTTGTACACAAACACACAAACCAAAACCCATTACTTTTGCGAATCAAATTTCGCAGCCCGAGACCCATCCCACTGCTGGCCATAAGCTATGGCAGCTCCCTGAGCAGACCCACATCTAAACGGCTAGTCCAGGTCTTGCCAACATGAAGGAATGTGAAAACAGATTTTGATTCCAAATTCTTAGGATCACCTTCATAGGATTTTATTTGAACTTGTTATTTTCACGTCCTCAACAAATACCTTAAGCAAAACCCTCTCTTATTTGAACAGTATTTTTATTACACCCACAGTTAAAAGAATCCATGATCGAACATAACTGATATTAAAGACAATGCTATAGTTTCATGGAGGTGCCCCTCAAGACATGCATCTTCTGGTTTAGTGTTTATTTCTGTCTTCATCATCATCATCCAAGCGTTGACGTAAAGGCCTTTGAGAATCTTCCCAGTCCCCAATATCTCTGGATAGTTCTTGGGCAGATGGGAGGTTCTTGTTGTCCTTTTTGCTTCCCTTGATATTTACAATAAATGAGATCCACATAGAGAGAAATACACAACTAATCTATAGAGTAATATGCTATAATCATATGTGTGGTTAACAAGGCAAAGAATACCTCATCAAACATTTCTTGACGCTGATTCAAATTGGCCTTCTTCCTTGATGATTGTTGACTCCTGAATAGTTGAAACCCCTGAATATCTCCATTTCTGATGCTTGCTTCAAGCTGCCATGTAAATCGTTTAATCGATACCAGAACAATATATGACTTCAAAACGGTTGGTCTTAGGCTCTTAGCCAAGCCACTTTGCTTAATCAAACCACGGCAACAACAACAACAACCAAGCCTTTTTCACACTCAACAAGGCTGATTACAAAGACCAACGATGTCAATATGTCCAATTACAAATCACGATATATAGACAGAACATTTACAAATCAGCAATAATTTTTGTTGTTTATTTGGTGTCTCAATCTATCTCTAGCAATTGAACTTCCCTCTGTCTAATTCTAATATCCTCTCTTAACTGCGACTACTAAATACTCCCTCCTGTCCATATTATAAGCACCCTTTCTCTCTCACAAAAAGGGTACTTATAATATGGACCGGAGGGAGCTAACACCAAAACCAGTAAAATGGGACACAGTACAGAAAATGAATCTAAAAGCTTGTTATACCTGAATGTGAACAATGCAGAAGAGAATGCTAGCAATAGGCAACCAGCTTTCTTCAGGCGAGAGCGACAGATTCGTCCTGATGATGAAATATTAATCAAAGCCAAATCATAATGATTCTAGAGTACAAGTGACACACATTATAATTCAAATGACAGATACCAAGGACATGTCTTGAGTTAATGAAGAAGGAATAAGCATATGGCTATAAACATTGAGTGATGGAGTAAGTAAGTAACCTGAGATAAGGAAGCAAATAAACAAGGGAGTAGAGAGCGTAACGCCGATTACCAGTATCTAGCCATGCGAAAACCCAACTCTGCATCATCAATAATTAAATTAAATTAAATTAAACTAAATTAAATTGATTAAGAGAGATTAGTTAGTGTAGAGTAGTTACGAGCCAATTGAAATAAGGGACAAAACTGAGAATTCCCATGACAGCAAGTCTTGTATCGGTGGTGGAGTCGGTGATGTCATCATCGTCGTGGTGGTTTGGAGAGGGGATAGGGAAGACCAAAGAAGTGAGCATGCAGGCGGCGATGGCGGCAGCGAAGGGGGCATCGTCGGAGAACACAGCCTTGCAGCAGAAACTTTGTCTGTTGTTATTATTGTTGTTATGATATCTCAATTTCAAATGAGGAGTTTGGTTAGTTGGAAATGAAGAAGAAGAAGAAGAAGGTTTGAGTTTGAAAGGAGGAGGAGGAGAGGGTGAAGAAGAAGAAGAAGAAGAAGAGAAAAAAAGGAGGATGGTATTAGAAGAAGAAGAAGTCATCATCTTTTTGTAACATCCAAAGAAAGATGGAGCGAGAAATGATCTCAAGAGGAGAGGAGAAGAGAGGAGTTGGAATTGAAAAGAGCAGAAGGAGACAAAAGGGGTTGAAGGCGAAAGCACCCTTGCAATTGCAAAATGCAGTACTAGGTTTCTCTCTTTCTTTTCTTTTTCTTTTTCTTTCGATTTTTCTTTTTTTTTTTCACTAAATTATTCCAGAATTTTTGTTACGCGTACTCCCTCCGGTCCTATATATAGGTCACATTCTAGAAAGTTTTCTTGGTCCTAATTATAAATCACCTTATATTTTCTATGCATCATTTATTGATTTTTCTCTTTTTTGTCCTTGTTAAATGCTTTGACTATCTATGTGTTTTTTGTTGTTCATTAATGAGTGCGAATTTTCCAAGAAAAGTTAATGGGTAAAATTGTAATGTTACAATATATTCTCATAGAATTCATAAAACCAACCATTTTCCTTGGTATGTGTAATTCGGTTAAGTATGCCCTACAAAGACAGAGGGAGTAGTAACTAACATCTAGTCCATTAGGAAAAAAATAATAAAGTCTTAAAATAGTTTTTGGAAATTTTATTCACATAATGATTTGGTCCCCGAAGAAATACAGTCATCAATTATTTGATGAAGATTTTATTTTATGAGATAACTTGGTCTCTTAAATTTTTTTTTGGGACAATTTAATCCTCAAAAATTTGAACTAAATCGAATTAAATTAGATGTGGTGAATTCTTGATGAGGTTTGGATAGGCCTGTTTCGAGTTTCGGCCATGATCAGAAGGCTAAAAAAACTTAATATAATTCAAGTAAAAATCATCAACCTAAACCTGCAACAAACCATTTTTTAAACAAGATTAGGTCGGATTTTTATGTGATATAGAGTTGGCGTGCATTGATCCCAACACGTTCTACTTTGCTAATACAAGTAAAAATTATCATAATCTTTTTGATCGTCTTTTAAAAAACTAATAAATCTACTTATTTATCGACTGCAACTTTACGTGAAGTCAAAATTTTCAAGGATTATATGTTAACTTAATTTTTTCAGAGATCAAATGATCCTATAAGCGAAATTCTCAAGAACTATTTTAAGAAATTAATTTTTTTAAAGGACCAAATTTGACCAAAAAAAAAAAAGAGACCACTTTGGATTTTTAATCTATTATTTAATATTCTATAAAAAATAATTTTGGGATCGTTGTGACATTATTATTATTATTATTAATTTCAAATTTTAGTTCAAATTTATGCATTTTGTGTGTACCAGATTAGCTGTAGCAAATAATATAACCCACATAATTTGTGATATGAAAATTCTATTAGCATCCATAAAATGTTTGCACCAATCCTTTTAATCATCTTTCTCAATTGTGAAATTTTTCACCGTCATTTCTTTCGAAATTGCCATCAACATCTTGACTATCATTCCCTTTTATTTTTTTTTGTTTACATGGGAGGTTCGGGACTAGAACCCATGACCTGGGAGAGGGGAAAATCTTAGGTGTCGTTGCAGCCCACCAACTGGGCTATCTTACATAGACGACTATCATTCCTTTTAAACTCACGACCTATGTAACACTGTCACGATGTCCATCCGATAATTGAATAAATAGCCTTCACCTACATAGGGCTATTGCAATTACGTGGAAGGGAAGGAGAAATTGAGAAGGTTCTGAATAATGTGTTGTGAAATAGTCTTTGATGGGTTGCGCACAAATAACATAGGAAATGTATGATGGAGAGGACTATTTGAAATGAGTATGAGTTTGAGAGAAAATTTTGGTAATTTTTTTTTTTTAAAAAAAAAATTATAAAATGAATGGATACGAGCAACATTTTATGTGTACTAAAAGAATTTATCCTTGCAATATGCACCAACCATTGCTATTTTTTACTGTTTTATTTGTCATGTTCACCTAAGAGCATCAAATATGCCATTTGAAAAAATCATCCAAATATTAAAAGTGGTGAGATTGCACTTGAAAGCTCATAGTTACATAGTCGGTCGATCGGATTAGAAATGTTTTACAAAATTAATTACTCATACGTAATTAAATAAAGAAAAATGTTAATGAGTTATATGTAGTTGGAAAATATATGAAAATGTAGTTTTTAATATTTTCAAGAAAAAAAAATTAGGAAGTTATGTTATTTTTTTATTTCTTGGAAGCTTAACTAGCAAGATCCTCAAATAAAAAATTGTTAAATGATTTAAGTATTTAATGCTAATTTGAGGGTTTAAAAAAAGAGTTTAATATGTGTATATTAATGGTGTAAAGTTTTTTACACTGTCAGTACATCATTCACTGTTCATTTGCATTACTTTTATTTAGAAGTCAATAATCATACACCCTTGGATGGTGGATAATGTCCTGACAACTATTAGTGTACAAACTATTTTCTCTTTAAAAAAAGGCTTATTTATGCTTTTGGTTCCTAAAAGTTCAGTGTGTTTTGGTTTTAGTCCCTATAAGTTATTTTGATTGGGACTGGTGCTTAATTTTTCAAATATTTTGGTTTTGATCTACTTCATTATGAAAAACTGTTATTTGCTAACGTGGCTAGCTGAACATCATATCAGCAGTCACGTAGTGTGAGAAGACGCCAAATAAATGATATGACATGAATGATACAGATCCATGGACACAAAATAGTCTCACACGCGGAATTTTGCATTTATGGACCTGAATCATCCGTTTCACATTACTTATTTGATGCTATTTCACACCATGGTGTGAGTTTCTGTTAACCACGTCAACAAATAATTAATTTTTTCTAACAGATGGGACCAAAATCAAAATGTTTAAAAAATTAAGGATCAGTCACGGTCAAAATAAATTTTAGGAACTAAAACCAAAACACGCTAAACTTGTAGGGACCAAAACCATAAATAAGCCTAAAAAAAATTGTCATTTTGCTGAAGAGAAAAGAATCTACCAGATTTTAACAGAGTAATGCTCGGCCCATAAAAAGGAACGAGAATTGGATCAATTAGCCCAACTATAGCAATGCAACAAATTTCGTTTCAAAATTTCACACACTCTCCTCTTGCCTCTTGAGCTTTCTCAAGCTTCCTACGTTCACATCAATCGTAATCCTTCCTTCCTTCCTTCCAAGGTAAATCAATCAATCTCCCTTTTCTCTTTTTATTTATTTACGATTCATGATTCACCCTTTCTCTTTGTTTTGGTAATTCTGACTCTGAATAAGCTCGGATTGGGGTACCACCTTTCATATTTGAGCTTCAAACGAATTGTTATGATTTCTCTCCGTCTGAGCTGGATCCCACCGTTTTTTTCAATTCAACTTAGTTTTTTTGTTACAGGATCTGATTTTTGTTTCTGGGTTTACACAATTTCATTGTTTTGATTTCCCACCTTGTTTGAAATTATCTTAAAAATTTCACCTTGCAAAGTCTGTTGTTGCTCTGCTATAATATATATAAGATTAATATGATGATGACAAATCATGAAATGGGTTCTGTTTAGCTTTTTCAAATATAGTGGTTAATATTTGAATTTCATGTGTGTGTTAACATTCAGCTTAAAAAATTAATTTTTACAATACCTCATTTGTTTAAGCTTAAAAAAAGTGATTTTTAGTTTCTGTAAAAAAAAAATGATTTAATTTTAATAGGTTTTGATATAAATCACAAGCTATTTTTGTATGGTTTAAGTAAAAGAAAAGGAATTACTTGAAAAGCTACTCATGTTAATCAAAAGCTATTCATTCTAATCATCAATCTGATTATTTTGACAGTTTGATAATTGAAAAAATCTTGCTCCCAAGTCTCAAACATGCCAATATCTCAATAGTTTTTTTTTTTTTTTTTTTTTTATAAATATATATCTTAATCATGTTTGGAGGATTTATCCGTACCATGTTTTCCTTTTCCAATTTAGGCATGATAAACTTCATTTTAGAGGAGGGAGTTTAATTACCCTTTTTTTTAAAAAAAAAAAAAAATTGCAGAAGAAATATGAAGAACAAAAATGGTTATGTGCCACCTGCTTACATTCCTTTGGGGCAATCGGATTTAGAAGCAGGGAATGATTCTCTGCATCAGCATAGTGAACAACATTCAAGTAGCAATGGATCAAACCAAATGCAGACTCATTGGTCATCTGGAATCTGTGCTTGTTGCGATGATATGCAGAGCTGTATGCTACTTACTTACTTACTTACCCTGTGACCCTCATTTTAGGGATTGTTAAAAAGGTGCCTCTTGATTATGTTTAAGGAAATTAGATTGTGTCCTTGTTCTTTGAATCCTAATTGTGTTCACTATTTTTGTTTTTAAATATTAATGTTTTCATTCTGTCAAGTTGAAAGTCTATGTTATTTCTCTATGTTTGTCGGTTGAATTCAAAACCTAAGGTTAAATTCATAATCTTATATTTTTGGTTGATTGCAAAACATTGAAATCTAAGAATATTGTTGCTTTGCTTTTGATGCTGCTAATAAGGTTGAGGGATTATTGCTCAAAAATCATAAAATTGAACCAAAAGAAATTGAGAACTGGAGCAAGGGAAACAATGAGGTCTACCACATAAATGCTGTTAGTTTTATGTGTTTGGTATTGATTTTTGATTGATTATGTGAACTTTAATTAACTCATCAAACTCCTTTATGGTTGGTAACTTGAAAAATGTTTTAATGACTTCTGTTTCTATTTCACACTGCCTGTTATTTGATGTGCATACAATAATAAGGCCCTGCAATTACCAAAAGTATCAACATCAAGCACCTTAATTAGGATTATATATTTAAAGTAAACTACAAACATTATGTAATTTATCAACTGAGAAGATCGGCGACAAACATTTGTTGTGTGTGCAGGCTGTATAGGTTTTCTTTGTCCTTGCTTTCTCTTTGGGAAGAATGCGGAATTTCTGGGTTCTGGAACTTTCCTGGGATCATGTGTTACCCATTTCATATTGTGGACTTTGGTTAATACAGCCTGCTGCTTATTAACCGATGGCTTGTTCTTGGGACTACCTGGATGCATTGTTTCATGTTATGCTTGTGGCTATCGCAGGACATTAAGGTCAAAGTATAATTTGCCGGTAATATACAACTTTGCTCTACATGAACCCATATAACATGATTTTTCCATTTATTATTTTCAATTTCATTCACTGTGTTTCAAGCTTCTGATAATGACATTCCGTTTGTTTTGTTATGCTATAATGATATTGTTTTGTCTTGTGAAGGAAGCACCCTGTGGTGATTTTGTTACCCATTTTTGCTGCCATTTGTGTGCCATTTGTCAAGAGTACCGTGAAATACGTGAAAGAGCAGGGGATTATGAAGCCCCGGGTATGAAGCTGGCAGTAGTGACAGCCCCGCCAATCCAGACAATGCAATCAGATTCAGATTCAGATTCCAAGCAGTGATGCTTCTACTGCTCTACTTACCCCATCCCTTGGATGATTTGAAGGGTAACATACTTGAATGGAACGTTGTTCATTAATTATTATTATTAGCACTAGAAGTTATTGTAATGTAATGTAATTATACTATAATAATATACCACTGATCGTATCTCCTCAGTTTTATTTTATTTTTTTAATATCTCTGCAAGAAAACTAGAAGAATGTCAAATGCCCACATGTACATGAAAATTTAGAAGAAAAATGATTTAGAAACCTACAAGTCTATAAATTTAGACATAAGATTATAACACTTGTTATGTTCAAATTTTAAAAATTAAATAAAAGAACGTAAATGACAAATGTCAAGATCTTAATGTGTAGGTTTATGAGTAGTTTTCTTTATGTAAGTCTCTCAATCATTGCTCAATTTAGAATGGTTAATGCCTAATATTAAATGCCCATTTGCGCATGAATATTATAGCCGAATGAAGATTTGAGAAGATTTTTCCCTTCAAAAAAATATTGTTACTTTAAGGAAGTTGTATCGTGAATGAAACAAAAATTAAATGAGATCACTATTTTCTAGAAACATTTTAGGAATGATTGTATTGAGAATAAAAAGTTATTCCCTCCGTCCCTAATTTTATTAGGTCCTTTTGACACTTTTATTTTGTCTCTATTTATAAGATCTTTTACCAATTTTCAATGAGCATTAATTATTTGTTTCCTTAAACATCCTTATTTATTTAACACTTTTTAGATTCCCAATAATATTAATAGGGATAATTATGAAAATATATATCAAAAGTTCACATTTTCAATACAATTAACTAGGGGTGAGCGTGGGACGGGTTGTGGCGGGTTGAGTTTGGCCGTCACCCGACTGTAAAATTTGACCGGACCAATTTTTAAACCCGTACCCGTTCCTAAACCCGAACATATATGGGTCTAATTGAGAAAGAAAAAAATGAGGACGGGTCCCGGGACAATAATCACAAACCTAAAATAAGATAAAACTTACACCCAAAATCTTTAACTTACATACTTAACGCCAATCTGCACTGTGGCTAAGGACATTGACAGGAGAATGCAACAAAATGACTCAGGAAATGAAAACAAAACTGAGATTAGTTAACAATGCATGATATTGGCATTAAGAAACAAATTGGACACGTGAAGATAAATGATTATTAGCAAATGAGGTTTACATGAAAGAGCTGTTGGCACTAGTGTTGAATGTTTTTTATACTTGTTCACTTAAATCTCAATTTTGGTATGCATGAAATTAGAAAACATCACTTGATTAATTAGTTTCATTGCTTGATACTTTCGTATACTTATAGTAGTAACAAAACTTACTTATCAGGAATTGGTAACATCTTCCACTAGCTGAAGCAATCTAATATGCCTGAATATGGGCATTTGCAACATCTTGCACATTAATAAATGGAGAAGACAAATTTGGAAATGTTTGTGAACCTGCATTAAAAAAGTGAACAAGGAATTCTTCTATTAAGCAAGTTACAAAACTTTCTTGGCTTAAGGCAAAACTAGAATACATTTGATGCACATATAACAAATCCACTAATATATAGTTGTAATAGGCAAAGCAACACATCCTTACCATTAATAGCAACCATGTCAACATTGTTTTCCTTTACAAATTCCCAAGTTGCATTCTCAGCTAAAATCTTTGAAAGTATGTACCGTGTCTACTGAAATCACAAATATGTAATGGTAAGAAAGTCAAAGAGATAGGTAACAAACTTTACAAGACAAATTATTACCTATATGCACAATGGAACATATAATAATAAGTGAAGAAGCACAAAATTGATTTTTATGTAGAAGTAGAAAATAGCAGCAGAAGAAGATGTTAAAATAACAGATGGTGATTTTACACAGGATTTAAGAACATTAGGAGTTCCTTTCACTGCTGGATCAATTAATTTAGCCTGCAATAAAGAAAACAACCGTTCAAACTAACTAACTAAATAAATAGGCTACTAACAACCGTTCAGAAGGACATGATACCTTGTGATTCAACCATACCGATCTCTCTGCACACAGTAAAATTGCACCAAAAAAACAGCCAAAAGAACCAGATCGAGTGCAACATCAAAATGAAAAAGGCCCTTAAGATAAAATACTAAAAACAAATGCAATTGAATACTGAATTTGCATGCAAATTGATTACTGAAATTCTACACAAATGTCTCATCACAAACATCAGCATTCATTAGTAGTTAGCACTATGGGTCTGTTCGGCAAAACTAGCTTGTAGC
Source organism: Crotalaria pallida (assembly GCA_037953625.1). Classification (NCBI taxonomy): domain Eukaryota; kingdom Viridiplantae; phylum Streptophyta; class Magnoliopsida; order Fabales; family Fabaceae; genus Crotalaria; species Crotalaria pallida. The sequence continues at coordinate 127,817,538 of CM075655.1, read as the reverse complement.
TGTGAGCTTGTAGCTTGTAGCTGTTAAGCTAGCTAGGAGCTGTGAGCTTGTAGCTGCGAGCTTGTAGCTGTTTAGCTGACTATTTGAAATAGTGTTGTTCGGCAAAACTAGCTTTTGATGTAGCTTAAAGTTATTAAATGACCAAAAAGGACATACTACATTATATTATTTATATTTTTTTCATTTTTTCTTTATTTATTAAATACATAGTTAATTAATTGATTAATTAATTAAGCATATAAATGATTAAATTAGTTTATGTTCTTGAATAATTAATTATGTAGTTAATTAATTTATTATAACAAAAAAATTTAAATTATAAGGGTATATAAATAATTATTAAATTTGTTTGAGGGTATATTTGGTATCTGAATTATTGAAAGCTAGTTTGATTTCTTGAAAACTACTTCAAGTAGCTTTCTAAAAGCTAGCTTTCAAAAGCTACAAGCTCCTTCTAATTTGTGTTCACCGAACGGGGCTAGTAGCTTATTGACTGAATCTAAAAGCTCCTAGCTAGCGAAAAAGCTCTTAGCTGGTGTTGCCGAACAGAGCCTATATATAATTTATAAGTGCATTGTCTTACATGACATATTCCAAATCAAGTCAGGTTTCTATAGACAAAAAATATATTAACTTTGTAAGCCTTTCTAACAAACTATACATCCAAAAAAATATCATATAAACCCATTATCATACACAAAAAGAATTGCATTTACTCCCCACCAAAAAGCTATTCATAATAGTTTCCCATATACAACAAAGAAATCTAGCCAAGGCTGCCTATCAATCGATGATCATGACATGGCTGCCGATTCATCGTTTGTTCCTTGTGAGTAAAGAATCTTAGCAAAAACATCTGAAAAAAAAAAACAAATTCAATATTCATGAAATATTGTACTTTGAAGCCAACAGTAAACTTAATAGTGAAGTATTAGTAAACTCACCACGAATAATCTTTTCACTACGATCAAATTGATCAAAATCTTTTTCATCAAACTTGAGGCCAGTAGAAAAATTGAATAAAGAAAAATTGAAAAGCATAATGCTACTTGATGTTATCATCTTTATGCATGCATGGGAGCTTTTATAACAATTTTTTCCCGGTGTACTGGAGTACGTGGTTATATTTGTAACATGATTATGAAAAAAATGATGAATTACTCATTTCAGGATGCAAGTTTAATGATGAATTACTCATTCCAGAATGAAGGTTTAATTATATGTTGTAGTGGATGTTATTATCTTTCTGCAATGGAGGTTTTATTATATTGAAGTGGTTATATATGTTGTGGTTATACTTGTAATTTGTTTTTCAAAGTATTAGAAGTGGTTATGAATGTAGTTATTTTTAAGGTTTTAAATTTAAATTTGAAAATGAAAAAGGGACAAGTTGATGTCCTCTTTGAGTTGGGAATCCCAACTTTTTATGAGGATACCGGAATTCAAAATGAGTAAATTAGAGAGCAGGATTAAGACACATTTTTAAAATAAAGAGAAGATTTAAAATTAAAAGTTTAATTTAAATCTATTGTTACAGTTATTAAAATAAAAGGGCGGTCCAGATTGGGTGCATGGAAAAGCACAGGGATAGAGATGATTGTTTGTGGGATGCTGATTGGGTGCATGGAAAAGCACAGGGATAGATGCTTGTTTCTGCGTCCAAGATGGTGCCACGTGGCTCATCATATGGGAATGGAAGAAAGAGGAAAATGGAAGAGTGGAAAGAAGGTCTATAAACAGGAAAGAGAGGCCTTGAAAATTCTCTAGAACAAAGAACGAAAATCAAGATGTCTGATTACATCCCCACAGAGATGGTTGCTCAAATCCTTTTCCATCTTCCACCAAAGAATGTTGTCTCCATGACCGCCGTATGCAAAGCGTGGTACGCCCTCATCACCCATCCCTCCTTCGTCCACAGATACCTCCTCCACCATTCCAATCCAGATCTACTCCTCCTCAAATATCGAGATCCGAATCATCCAAACCAACCGGAATTCATCTTCCCCCTCTGTTATGACCTCTCCCCTCGTAACCCTAACCCTAACCCTAACCCTAACCCTCCATTCTCAAACCTAGTCTCTGCTTGCAATGGTCTTTTGTGCTTTAAGAACACAAATTACCAACGAGTAATATGCAATCCGGTTGTCAGACGATTCATTCGTTTGCCTGAAGTTAGCTATGACCAACCCTTACATCCTAGTGTTGTCAGCTGTGGACTTTCTGACCGCCGCATCCCTAGCATGAAAGATTTTCATGCCCTTGGCTTTGATTCCAGTAATAGTGACTACAAACTGATCCGGTTGGCTTGGTTTTCGGAGAGTAAATATCGCCAAAATGCACAAATCTTTCACTGGGTGGAAGTTTATTCTGTGGCCACCGGTGTATGGAGATATTTACCTCCATTTTTGGAAGCTTCTTATACTGACATGGCGATGGCTCACTGGTTAGCCTTTCGTGAAGGTGAAGGGAATGATGATTTAGGGGGTTATTTTATACTCTCCTTTGATTTTCATAGTGAGACCTTTGCTGAGATTCCTCTTCCTTTGACCTTGGCTCAATTTCCTCACCATTCTCGTCTTATGTCTGTTGTTGAAGGATCTCCCTTGAGTGTTTGTTGCCGTGGTGGTTTGGATCCCAACACTTGTGATATTTGGGAGATGAGAGAATATGGTGATCCGGGGTCTTGGACTCTTGCACACACTTTCAACCTTCCCCTCATGGACTTGGACCCGGCGGAGTTTCCTATTCCGCTCCTACAACTCCGCATGTCTGGAGTCAGGATCCGAAACACAGATGAGGCAGCATTCTTGCTCGTCTTTAATGGAGTTTGTGTTTATCATTTGGACGTTGGGACACTCACTCTGACTCAACTTCAAATTGGAGTGGCAGTGGAACCAGTACGTTGGCACCTACCAACATGGTATTATTCTGAAAGCTTGGCCTTGCTTGATAAGCAAGATGGCTTTGATATATACTGAAGCAAAGGCAAGAGGTAATTCTTATGCAGCTATAGTTTGTTGTTGTTAAAGATGCTTTAGGGAATGAAACCTCTTGTATTTAAAGTTAGACATTATTTAGATTATTGTAGTTATTATTATAGAAAAAGTAAAAAGATTTATTGGAATAAGGAAAAAGTAGCAATTATTATTGTGGAAATATAGAGGTATATTTGATATAAGATACTATTTAATGTTGTTTGGATATGGTAAAATGACTTATATTTATTGTGAGTTGTAAATAGGAACATTTGGAAGTAATCCAATCTAACATATGACAGATTAAGGTGCAGGGGCTTTTATTATCTGTACCTGATTGAGAAATTACTTTGGTAAAATGGGGTTGACCAATCCCGTCTTCTTTCCCTTCTTGCCTATGTTACCAATTGTGTCCCACTTCTTTAAATTACATTGATTGACTAATAAAAAAATTTATAGGATCAAGACTTAAAATTGAATCTTTGTTGGTAGTATGAGAAGAGTGAACCTTGCATAAAAAGTGAATCAAAATTCCAACTCTATTATGATTATATATCATTGATAGGGTTTTTGTTAGATTTCTCAGCCAGGGTGTATTTTTGGCTCCAGCAAATTGGATCAAAATGATAGCTAGTTTTGTTGTGTTTCCCCTGTAATATGGAAGGCCTCCATATGCAACTTTTGAAAAAAAAATTCACATGCTCTTTGTGCTTTTCTACTCAATCTTCCAATGTATAAGAGGTTAGTAGATCTGTTATGTAAAGGGTTTTAAACAAACTCAAGAATTTCACACATATTTTGAGCATGACATATAGTATATTGAGGCATGTTGTAATCCATTGTAGATTTTGATGATTACTTTGTGGAATGCTGTGATTAACCTGTCCTTGCTTTACCTTGTAGGGGAAAGGATCTGGAGCATGATGAGATGGAGTTTGCTACAAAGACTTTGCTTTTTTTTTTCTTTCTTTTTTCTGAATATAGCTAACAATGTTTAGAAGAATTCTGTGTCTGGCACTACTGGTTTAAACTAGTGCAATCCAATTTCTGGATGATCTTGAACGTTGATGATTTTATTACTGTGATGGTTTGTGCTTTGGTTTGTTTGATTCAACAGTGACTAGAGTTTGGAGAAATTGAATCATCAGTTTTTGTTTTGAAATTGACTTCGTAATTTGTGCTACTGTTTAGGTATTTCATTCGGTAGTCAATATTCTCATCTGTCTGTATGCTAAATTTCCTTTTGCCCATGAAAAGGATGTGGTAATTTTTTCTGCTATGATATTTAGGGGTGTAAGCGGGTCGATGATCCCAACCCAACCCATATTTGACGGGTTGGGTTGGTTTATCGGGTTGGGTTGGTTTTTTATTTTGTAATCCAATCAAGTATGGGTTGGGTCATGGGTTTATTATCTTAAAATTCAATTAAACCAACCCAACCCACTAATATAAATATATTTTATTTTTTTATTTATTTATAATATATGTTATACTTAATTTATCATCATTTAATGCAAAATTGTGTAATTGTATAATTTATGGATAATATTGTACATAATTATGTAATTTAGTTGATTTGGATGATATTTAATTATTTATTTATGTGATTTTTGTTCTATTTTTATTTATTTTTTATATTTACTTAGATTTTTATATTATTTTAATTTATAAAAATCAAATTACATAAACCCAATCACCCAACCCAATCCAACCCGAATTTTCATGGGTTGGGATGGGTCGGTTCTACAACTCAATATTAGAAAAACTTAACCCAACCCAACCCAATTTATTTTGGTTGGGTTGTGTGCTAAACTCCACCAAAACCCAACCCAACCCGTTACACCCCTAATGATATTTATCCCTTCGCAAAAGATCAAGACATCAATGCAGAGTTGCCTTGGCACAGCAGCCACTTGACAACACAAGTTATGTAGGGTGCAAATTAAATACTTGCGTGTTAGATTGCTTTGAAGTTATACTATTGTTTTGATATGAAATCTACAAGAATGTAGATTTTTCGTAGTATTTAATTCATATTTTTTAAGCGTATGATACATTTCGAAACCAGCTCAAAAACTTGCATATACTATTTGGTTTTGTAATAGCTAGATGTTCTGAAATATGGGTATTTTAAGGTTGCATTTGGAAAAACTTATTTTAGGTTTATTTATTTAAAGGAAAAAGGTGTATTTTATTCCTATATAAGAAATAATACAAGAAATTTCACACTAATAGTAATTAAAGGAAAAACAAAATACACTGTAACAACAAACTTTTCCATGTGATGGATTATCACAACGGTCAAAACCCGACTCTAACCAGGATTCAATAACCTAACCTTTAATACCAAGATAACAATCTCATTGATGTTGGGACTAAACTCAGTTCAACGACAAGGAATCTCAAATCTAAAAAGAGAGAGGCGTTGGACGATAGCCAAATCAACAGTCGCAAATGGAGATCTGTCTCGACGAGTAGCCTTCCAGTTATTGGAACAAAGAGGAAAGTAGAAACTATCCAGAAGCATCCCTCCACTTAAAACACACAAAACAAAAACAACTTGAATAAAGGCAAGACAAAACCCAAAAAAATTGCAGGACATCCTTTCCCAAAGGAAGGGGAGGGATAGATCTCCTTTCCCTACCTAGAAACAACTGACGAAAACAAGTAGAAATAGAGAAAAGAGGAAGGGAGAGAAAAAAATTGCCTTTGTTTTATTTTAGGTTATCTTATAATATAAGCATTATAAAAGTGTTTGATAAAGCTTATAAAATTAGCTCATTACAAAATATAACCTCTTTTTATCATATTTTCATAAACTCAAAAAAAAAAAAAAAAAAAAAAGCTTATGCGTAGCAACTTATGTGGCACATGCATTTCCGTTCTTTTTAATTCTCACATTCAAATCCCACTAAGACATCTCACTTGTATTATTTTTTTTTTCTTCTTTTATTTTCGCTTAAAGGAAAATAACGCAAGCCATTTCTTTTTGTATTGTTATTTTCGTTTAAGTTTTTCTCCATCTCCATTTGTTTTCATTCGTTCTGTTTCAAACTTTTTTATTCAGTATCTAATTTTAGTAGTGATTTTTTTAAATAAAAAAATATCTGAAATGGGGTATCTTCACTATCATGGTATATATGATATATATTAATTTTTACTTTTATTTCAATAAAGTATATTTAACATAGTATACAAGTGAACAATAAATTTTTCTTGTTAATTTTTAATCATGGTTATATACATATTTTTTAATCAATGATTCAAAAAGTTATATTCTAATTTTTTTTATTAATAAAGTAGAGTATCTTCAAAACCTTTGATCTATGATCAGGGTGTGTGATTATCCTTCTTAGCAATTATTCTTATCAAGAACAAAACCTTTGATCTATGATCCGGTGCAATACCTGAAAATTTAGTAAAACCTTAGATCACTAGATCAACTTATTGTTAATATTTTAATCATAATTACAAATTTTAATTCTAGAGTCATAAAGTTAGTTTAGTGATACAAATTATCATAAATTTTAATATTACAATTTGAAAGTAAATATTTATTTTTTCCAACACTTTAGGTGTATAAGTACTTTTTAAAACATCATCCAAACAGAAATAACTTATTAAATCATAAGCATTTATGTCATAAGTTCTCATATGATAAACACTTGTGCCATAAGTGCATCAATAATTTGTTTATGGGCCTAATGCTCGACCCATAAAAAGGAACGAAAATTGGATCAATTAGCCAATTACAATTTCAAACAGCGATGCAACAAATTTTATTTCAAAATTTTCACACACTCTCCTCGTGAGCTTTGGGAAGCTTACTACCATCACATCAATCATAAATCATAATCCTTCCTTCCTTTCTAGGTAAATCAATCAACCAGTCTCCCTTTTCGATAGAGCAAGTCAAGATGTCCGATTACATCCCCATGGAGATTGTTTCTCAAATCCTTCTCCGTCTTCCACCCAAGGTCGCAGTCTCCATGACCACCGTGTGCAAAGAGTGGTACGCGCTAATCACCAATCCCTCCTTCGTCCACGAATACCTCCTTCACCATTCCAACCCACAACTACTACTCCTCTTACGCAGAATTTCCAACCATCCAAACCCACCCAATCGCATTGTCCCCCTTTATTCGGACCTCTCCCCTGGTAACCCTAACCCTAACCCTAACCCTCCCTTTTCAAACTTGGTCTCTGCCTGCAATGGTCTTTTGTGCTTTCGGCACACTCACCAACGAATACTATGCAATCCAGCTGTGAGGCGGTTTATCACATTGCCTCGAGTTAGCGAACGTCAGCCCTTGGATCCTGCTGTTGTCACATGTGTACGATCTAACCTCCGCTTATCTGGCCACCGCAATCCTAGGATGTACGATTTTTATTATCTCTTCTTTGATTCCAGTAATTGTGACTCCAAACTGATCCGGTTGGCTTGGTTCCATGAGAATAGAATTGGTGGTAAAAATGCACAAATCTTTCATTGGGTGGAAGTTTATTCCGTAGCCACTGGTGTCTGGAGATATATACCTCCATTTTCTCTTTTTTTTGAGCTTGCCTCGGGTGTCTCTTTTACGGATACTGACAGGGCGATTTCTCACTGGTTAGCCTATCGAAAAGAAAGAGATAGGCTTTATTTTATACTCTCTTTTGATTTTCACAGTGAGACCTTTGCTGAGATTCCTCTTCCTTTGACCTTGGCTCAATTTCCTCACAATTCTATTCTTATGTCGGTTGTTGAAGGATCTCCCTTGAGTGTTTGTTGCCGTAGTGGTTTGGATTTCCACACTTGTGATATTTGGGAGATGAGAGAATATGGTCATCCAGAGTCTTGGACTCTTGCACACACTTTCAACTTTCCACACATAGACTTGGACCCAGCGGTGTTTCCTATGCCGCTCGCAATACAGTACATGTATGTAGTAAGGATCAAAAACACAGATGATGCAGCATTCTTGCTCTTCTTTAATGGAGTTTGTGTTTATCGTTTGGACGTTGGGACACTCACTCTGACTCAACTTCAAATTGGAGTGGCAGTGCAACCAAGACGTTGGCGCCTTCTAAATTCGTATTATTCTGAAAGTTTGGCATTATTTGATAAGGAAAATGGCTTTGATATATACTGAAGCAAAGGCAAGAGGTAATTCTTATACAGCTATAGTTTGATGTTGTTAAAGATCCTTTTGGGAATGAAACCTCTAATATTTGAATATAAACTATTACAGTCTGAATTGGTTTCTCAAAATTTGAGACATTACATTGCCCCCTTTGAATTCGGTTTGCAAATTATTGGAATGTTCCAATACTTACATAGTTAATTAAAGGATGTTATCAATTCAAGAATGTTATCTAAGGGAGTTAGAAAGTAAGAAGTATTCTCAAATTTATAAAAATAAAAATCAACATTTCCAAATTACCTGTATTTAAAGTTAGAGATTATTGTAGTTATTATTATAGAAACGGTTTTTCTATCATATGCACCCCATGTATAGAATAAGAGAATTTAAATGGTAAAATTGTATTAGAAAATTAAATAATTATTTTTTAATTTTTAAGAAAGACTCTAATAGAAAAAAGTAAAAAGATTATTGGAATACGTAAAAGGTAACAATTATATTGTGGAAATAATAGAGGTATATTTGGTAGTATAAGATATTTAATGTTGTTTGGATATTGTAAAATGACTTGTATTTAAGTTGACTTCTAAATAGGGACATTTGAGAGTAATCCATTCTAACATATGACAGATTAAGGTGCAGGGGCTTTTATTATCTCTGCACCTGATTGAGAAATAATTTTGGTAAAATGGGGTTGACCAATCCTGTCTTCTTTCCCTTCTTGCCTATGTTACCAATTGTGTCCCACATCTTTAAATTACATTGATTGACTATTGAATCTATGTAGGTAGTATGAGAAGAGTGAGCCTTGCATAAAAAGTGAATCAAAATTCTGACTCTATTATGATTATACATCATTGATAGGTTTTTGTTAGATTTCTCAGCCAGGGTGTATTTTTGGCTCCAGCAAATTGGATCAAAATTATAGTTTTGTTGTGTTTCCCCTGTAATATGGAAGACCTCCCTATGCAACTTTTGAAAAAAAATTCACATGCTCTTTGTGCTTTTCTACTCTATATTCCAATGTATGAGAGGTTAGTAGATCAGTTATGTACAGGGTTTCAGCATGACTTATAGTATATTGAGGCAACATGTGGTAATCCGTTGTAGATTTTGATGATTACTTTGTGGAATGCTGTGATTTAACTGTCCTTGCATTACCTTGTAGGGGAAAGGATCTGGAGCATGATGAGATGGAGTTTGCTACAAAGACTTTGCTTTTTTTTTTTCTTCTTTTTTTCTGAATATAGCTAACAATGTTTAGAAGAATTCTGTGTCTGGCACTAATGGTTTAAACTAGTACAATCCAATTTGTGGATGATCTTGAACGTTGATGATTTTGTTACTGGTTTGTGTTTTGGTTTGTTTGGTTCAAACCGTGACTAGAGTTTGGAAAAATTGAATCATCAGTTTTCTTTTTGAGATTGAGTTTGTAATTTGTGCTACTTTTTAGGTCTTTAATTCGTTAGTCGTTATACTCATATGTCTGTATGCTAAATTTCCTGAGTAAATTTCCTTTTGCCCATGAAAATGGGCAAGTTATAGCATGGTGCCAAGGCACCATGCGTGAGGTAGTTACTCCCATCCATGGAAATGTTGGTGCATTAATCTTAGGGGTGACATTGTGTACTCACTTTGCTTCCAACCCATGACCACCGGTACCATTAACTGGGACTTGGCGGTTTTCATTTTCCGTCCCGTTATTGGTGTTGTTGTTTTCGGGCAACTTGTGTCGTTTAACGCTTTTATCATTGTCTGTCGATTTCGGTTTGTTTTCACTGGAAAATGCCCACTTCTCTCTCGTTTTCGTTTTGCCGTTTATATAACTCGCAGTAGTTATGGAGGAGGATGGCGCAATATACATTTTATTTTTTTGTTTGTTTGTTTAGTTTTAATAAATTTCATATAATTATAATGATTATAAAGATTTAGTTGTGTTTTATCAGCCACTTAGCTTGTAGTTAAATTAATAATTGGCTTATTTAGCATTGTAATCCTTGAACTAAGGTGCTATTGTAGTTAAAAAAATAATTTCTTGTAAAGTTTATTAAAATATTCGACTTTCTTTTAAAAAAATACATTTTTTTATTATTTTTAATAAATTTCAAAAAAATTTTAATTTAAAAAATTCATGTGGCATCATCTAGCACATTACCTTTCGTTGTGGTGAAGGAAGGTGACGTGGAATATTTGGGTATCACTACTTAAGTGATTGTAAGGATCATTTTCAAAATTTAAGCAAAGTTTAGAAACTCAAAGCATTGAAAAAAAAAAGTTTGAGGATCAATTCTAAAAGAGAACCTAAGTTCGAGGACTAAAAACTTAAATAAGTTTTAATAATTTAACTAACAATAATCCTTACCTTAAACTTTATCTTTTGTTGAACCGTAACCCTAACCCTAACACATAAATTAGCATAAAACCTTTGTTTGAGTGTTGAGAATGCAATTATGTTTAATTTTGTGTAGTTAAATTATTTTATTAATATCCTTTAATGTTGACGATATAGGACATTTGTTATCTATTTTTTTTTTGTCTTCACGTTACATAGTATTGACGTTAGAAGAAACCATGCATGTTTTCACCTGTATGTTAATACTAATTATAAGGAGGCAAGATTGCCGGTCCAAAAAAATTATGACATTTTTTATTATTAGTTGTGTTAAATTTAATTAATGGTTAATTGTATTTTTTATTATAATAGGGAGAGATGGTTAAGATAGGAACCTTAACTCTCGGGCAGCTTCTTAATTCGTAGTTCACGTACTTGTTTTCGTAAACTTTGCAATAAAAACCATACCAATTATGTTAATAGCTCACTTAAAAATAATTAGTAGAGTAGTTAAAAGAAAAAGAAAAATCAATAACCATTATCTTAAACCTTTGTCCTTTTGCGTAACCCTAACCCTAACTCAAACCGTAATAGTAAGTAAATGAGCATGTAACTTTTTATGGATTTAGAATTTGTGTCTAAGATTAAATATTTCATATACCAGGGGTAGTAATAATTTTTTAAAGTTTACAAATTACTTTGACACAAATTTCAAAGTTGTCTTAATATATATTTCTTGTCTAGAAAATTATTGGTATTTCAATTTTTAGATATATTAAACATGATGTCGGGGGTTAGATACCATGTAGATATATTGGTATTTCTTTTAGATATATTGGTATTTCTTTTCCTCCTTTTATTATTATTAGATTTTTTTGTCCTGTAACACTATCTTAAACTTAAAATTTTGGAACCTTAACTATGTGTTTTTTTTGTCGTTACAGTTTTTTAGTAGTAGTACCCCTTTATATTAACTGTAACCCTAACACTCTTATTAAATTTGACTTATTTTATTGAGACATGTTTCTCGTTATCCTTTTTTAGTAGTACTCCCCCCTTTGTAGTACCCTAACTCTAAGCATAAGTAAATGACCGTAAAACTATTCTTTCACTAAGTGTGGATAGGTGTATTAATATTTTTTTAATTAAGAACTGATTGAAAAGACGGTAATAAAATTTTTAAAATAATTTTGTAACCATATAGGAAGTATGTTTCGTGTTAAATAAAGTTGATGTTACACTGACGTTTGCTTTTGTATTAGTGTGACGTCAAGGTCATGCATGCCTCAACGTGTAAAACTCATGCTTCCACCTGTAACTTAAAACTAATCACAAGTAGTGATGGTTGCCTCCCTCTACTAAGTGGAAATTTTACTCCCTCCTACACATTTGGGCCGTGGCACACTATAGGGAGAGGCAGTTATTTTTCCTCCCTACATTAAAGGAAGTACAAAAATCAAAACCCTAGGATAATTAATTAAATAATTTAATATGATTTTTGTAAAGTCAAAAATATAAAATTCACAACATTATAAATTACATAACTCATACTTGCAAAAAATAAATTATACACTTTAAAAAGGATATCATAGACTATAAAATTATTTCTTTCAATTCATGAATGACAAAGTTATGGAATTATGAAAATTAAATTAAATCAAAATAATAAATCAAAGTTAAAAATTAACATGAAATAATTAAATAACACTTTTCTTGGGAAGACAAATTAATTATTTCACTTTTTGAATTTGAAATTTGAATTTTGGAAAGAAGTTTTGAATTTAAGAGAAACTTGTATGTGAAGCTTGATGTTTGAAAGAACCTTGCATGATAAGCTAAAAATTTCTTCTTCCCTTCTTACTCAAAACCGTGGATTTATATACACATGTAGGGAAAATAAAATTTTTCCAATACAGTAGGGAACTTTTAAAAGTCATATTTCTATTTATTTAAATAATAGAAACATTACAATTTTCTTAAAAATACAAAATATGAAAATTTCTCAGACACCAAAATTAAACATTAATTTTTACAAAAATAAATTATACATTTCAATACGATCGTTTTGACTATAAATTCGTTTAGTTCGGATTTACCAATCAAAAGTTATGCATTTTTACATTTTACATATAAAGTGGAATAACGTTATATTTTATTGCAGGTTGGTCCTTGCCCATTGATTACCGGTAATCAAAGGGCACCACAGCTGGTGCTTTGACTGTCAGCACCATGCCATAACGCCCCGTTATGAAAAGGATGTGGCAATTTTTTCTGCTGATATTTATTCCTTCACAAAAGATCATGACATCAATGCAAAGTTGCCTTGCCACAGCAGCCACAACACAAGTTATGCAGGGCAACGTTTAGGATGGTGCCCTCAGTCAATGCCACATTTGTGGTGCCTTCCTATGAAAGCGTTGGATTTGGGGTGTATGACTTCAACGGTTGTGATTCAGTGCTCATAATACACCAACCGGTTGCTGAGAATTATTTGCTGGCTTACTTCTGTTATATCTTAATCTCGTTCATATTGTCCGTTTATTTTTTGTTCGTTTGTGGCCTTGTTACGTGTAGAGTGCAGAGTTTCTGACACACCACTTACATATTTCTACTATTTTTATTTTTTTTGTTTCATGCGTACATGAAGTGAATCTTGATAGTAATGTTTTTGTAATCCCATGTTTTTGTAACCATATAGTCAAGATTATTTTTGACCAATTTAAATCCGTAAATATTTGGTGAAAATTGGTGTTGAGACTTATATTAAAAAAAAAACTTAAAACTGGGAGTATTGTATTTGTTACTGTAGTGTTTAAGAAAAAATTGTTTTTATTGAAATATTGTATTTTTAAAGTTCAATTAAAAGTTTTGCTAATATAACCGGTAAATATTTATATATCCAGTGTTCGATTCCCACTAAAAATATCTCGCTGGAAGAACCAGTCACGCAGCTCGCTCCGGATTAGTCTCAAGGGCTCTCTGGTATTAAGGGTGCTCTTGAGGATACCGGTGGTTCCGCAAGGAATACGAACAAAAAAACCAGTAAATATTTAACAGAATTTTAATACTTCATGAGTAGGAGGTATACTTCATGAGTAGGAGGACCCTACGTAAGCACCATTTGAGTAGGAGGTATACAAAATAAATTTAACCAGTTAAAATATATTGGAGTATTTTTTAATTAATAAATTTTTATTATCAATACTATTTATAAATCCAAATGAGTATCATACACACTAATACTGAATTTCCGTCCAAATCACTCATTAATAACATTGAGGACTTTACTAATCAGTGTAGCATGTATCTAAGAAGCTAACAGTAGGTGAACGGTTTTATTTTTTATTTTTTGGAGGTGCAAGGTCAGTCAAAGAAGTAATATTGGCTTTCTATCTAACTTTTCGTTTCACAAGGTAATAAATACATCGAGAAGTTCAACATACATCACTAAAAAGGATAACTTTGGACTCAATTACTTCACCTTTTCATCATCCCTCTAAAAGACTATTTAAAGAGTAACGTATCCAATTTCTCCATCGAACTCAAACACTCCAATTTCAGCTTCATTTCGCAGCATTCACACCGGAGAAGGTATGTATTGTACTCATCCCCTTTATTGTTACAACCTGGTGTGATGGTCATTTTGGGTATTTTGCAAAATAAAACAAGTACTGTAATACTAAGGAAGATTTTAATCGTTTTATTTTGAAGGATCATGCGTCAACGACCCCTGCCCGGAGTTGCGCGTCAACCACCACCGCCCGGAGTGTCGTCACTTGCAACTCATATCCCTGTTATCGCCGTAACCCACAACTCACGTCGGCGTTGCCACCATTTTCGTCAAAGCCACTGCACCAAATCTATTAACAACGAGTGAGATGACGGTGATAGAAGCTCGACGTTCGGGGTTTGAGAAGGGTGAGTCTGAGACTAAGTGAAGTCAAGAGCGATAGAGAGAGAAGTGAGGCTGGCCACCTTGCCGCCCCCCTTTTTTTTTTCCTTCCAAACTCAGTGAAGGAGGTGTTTGTTTGGTTGGTATTTGGCCACGAATTTCTGATAATGTTAAGAGATAGCAGTAGTTGTAGGTGGTATTCTGGTAGTGAAACATTTAATAATTTTTTAGGTATTTTTTTTATATTTTTAATTAATTATTAATTATAATTATAATTGTATCATCGTATTTTTTTTATAAGAGAAAATCTGCCACATTTCTTTTGATTTCTTAATCAATATCCTAAGACCATTTTTTAGCATTTTTCTAAAAAAAAAATAAAAAATTAATGTGATTCAACATAATGATTAATTTTTTAAGGCGTATGTTTTTTTAAAGTGAAACAAAAGAAAAACGAAGGTAATGAATAGGAAAAACAAAATTAAAAATTGATATTGGTTACTGGAATTAATTAGTTTTATTGCGATTTTGTCCAAAATATACAAATAAAAAATTTGATAGAAGGACCGATAATTTTTTTTTTTTTAACGAGGGGCATTTTTCATCCATTATTTAGTGAATATACTTGTGCAGGATGAGTGTTGCAGAGGGCAATGTTTTCAACCGTTGATTTTGGAAGTCATATGTGCAGAAAAATTTAAGCCATTGATTTGTAGCAACCGGATTTACAAGTAGCCAAATTCGAAAATGACCCTTGATATACTATGACAAAGAGATCAATGGTTAACGATAATGATAAAATAGAGTAGATAGGTCCTCCTTTTAAAAAAATAGACCAAAACTTAACTATGTATTTAGCTATCACATCTTAACTTGCCAAATTCTTTTTTCCATCGATTTTCTCTTCCGGATTTTATTCTTCATCTTTAAATTCAAACTATTTACAACAAATTCTCAAGTCCTCTTATTATCTTCAAACTATTCATTCCCCTTCACAGCATACACAAACACATTTTGTTTTGTTTTTTTTTTTTGACTTACACTTTTATTTATTTAATAGCCCCAAAATATTAATAATAAGACTTTAGCATTTATATAGCTTCATATAGGAAATCTATAAGGTTAAATATTAGGTAGATATTAGGAAATTACAAAATTTATTTAATATTGTGTCTTTATAAATACCAAAGTAAAAAATAAAAAAATCTATTTTTCAAATAGGGTAAATCATAAAGTTTGTAATTGATATTTCTTGCAAAATAATTTAATATTGGTATATCTGAATTAAAAGAGATATAGAAAGCTCATACATTTAGGTATTATATTATTCTTTTGAATGTAATTATTTTATTCCAAATCTGATTCAAATCTTTTTTAAACAAAAAAAACATAGAGAAATGTATTAGGTAGTTATTATGATTGAAGATTATTAAAATATTTTTTTTTGGTTTTTTTGGTTTTTTAGGTTTTTTTTATTCAATATTTTTTCATAGAAATCAGTTACTATAAAAAAAAAGTCAGTTATTAATAGAAGAAAAAAATCAATTACTAATTAGTTAATAAAAGTATCAAAATATGGTGTGATTCATTAATTAATACTCCAAAATTAATGCCATTGAGAACTTAATTATGGGATTATTGAGAAGATCGAAATTAATGGGATTATTGGAAAGACAAATAGGAGAGAAATATTTACAATATTTGATACCGAAATTAATGGGATCATTAAGAAGACAAATAGGTGAGAAATATTTACAACATTTAAGGAATATTTTCAAGTTGATTATTATTAATTAATTGTTTTTGTTATGCATTGATGCATAAGTTACGAAAATTAGCATTCCATTAAAAAGTTTCAATTTTAGGTATTATATTATTCTTTTGAATGTAATTATTTCATTCCAAATTTGATTCAAATCTTTTACAAACAAAAAAACATAGATAAATATATTAGTTAGTTATTATGATTGAAGATTAAAATATATTTTTTTTAATTTCTTAACTTTTGGTTTTTTAGGTTTTTTTTATTCAATATTTTTTCATAGAAATCAGTTACTATAAACAAAAAAAATCAGTTACTAATAGAAGAAAAAAAATCAATTACTAATTAGTTACTAAAAGTATGAAAATATGGTGTGATTCATTAATTAATAAAAGAGAGCTTAATGGGATCATTGAGAATACCGAAATTAATGGCATTGAGAAGACCAAAATTAATGGGATTATTGGGAAGACAAATAAGAGAGAAATATCTACAATATTTAATACCGAAATTAATGGGATTATTGAGAAGACAAATAGGAGAGAAATATCTCCAACGTTTAAGATCGAAATTAATGGCATTGAGAAAACCGAAATTAATGGCATTGAGAAAACCGAAATTAATGGGATCCTTGAGAAGACAAATAGGTGAGAAATATTTACAACATTTAAGGAATATTTTCAAGTTGATTATTATTAATTAATGGTTTTTGTTATGCATTGATGCATAAGTTACGAAAATTTGCATTCCATTAAAAAGTTTCAATTTTAGGTATTATATTATTCTTTTGAATGTAATTATTTTATTCCAAATCTGATTCATATCTTTTTCAAACAAAAAATACATAGAGAAATATATTAGGTAGTTATTATGATCGAAGATTAACATATATTTTTTTAGTTTCTTAACTTTTGGTTTTTTAAAGTTTTTTTTTATTCAATATTTTTTTCATAGAAATCAATTACTATAAACAAAAAAAAATTATTACCAATAGAAGAAAAAAATCAATTACTAATTACTACAAAAAAAAATCAGTTACTGATAAAAAATCATGGAAATAATCTAACAAATCAACAAATTCTAAAACAACCAAATTAAGTTGGTTAAGGAAAGTTTTGTCATTTGACATGCTTTAATTTGAATTTCTTTAGAATTTGGTTATTTTTAAAATATAAAGTCATCATAATAAATTTTAATCAATTGTTTGTTAATCAAATTTAAGTGATGATATGAAACATTTAATAATTTCACGTTTAAATTAGGGGCTTCGCGTAATGACCCCGTGCATCGCACGGGCTTACGTCCTAGTTTGAGTAAGTTTTATACAAAGACCCTCATTGGCCCTAACAAACCCTAGCCTCAAACCCTACCCCAAACGTGAACCCTAATGTATTGGTGTATTTTTTTAATAATAATTAAGAAATATGTTGGAGTATATTGGGGTATTTTTTAATTAATAATTAAGAAATTTTTATCAATTGGGTAAGTTTTACTCCCTCCGTCCCATTATCTTGGTAAAAAAATGCTAAAAAATTTGTCCCATATTAAAGTAAAAAAATAAATGAAAAATCTTAAAGATCATATATTGTATCGATGATTGATAAGTAAGTAAGGAAAACGCATTTAAAGATTCTTTTTGGAGACAATATTGCAATATGTATTAATTGTAATGATATGAAATTTTGTATAATATCAATTTGTAATTAGTGAATGAATCATGCATTATACTAAACAGATACTCTCTTATTTTCATTGACTTAGTTGACTTTTACCAAGATAATGGGACGGAGGGAGTATACAAAGACCCTCCTCGGCCCTAACAAACCCTAGTCTAAACCCTCACAAACCCTACCCGAAACCTGAACCCTAATGTTAGTGCAAGTAGTACAAACAATTACGTTGGTTTACGTCATTCGGTTAATACGTATTCCTGGCCTGTTCAAAACCGTAACCATACCCATTATACTAATCATAGGCTTACCGTAACCATAGGCTTACCCATTACACTATCCGTACCTAGTATCTCATTTTGTTGTAAAATTTGATTTAATTGTCAATATATACCGAGAATATGCCTAAATATATACCGAGAGTATACGTTGTAAAAAATAAACCTTGTTAAAATTAACCTTTTGTTTTATTATTAAAACATATTAATAAAATGTTGATTGATGAAATAGTAGTTGTAACACCCTCACTTTTGTTAATAATTATTAGGTTTTATTAAAATCGGAGTTTGAAAATTGCGTTTTAACATTAAAATTCATTAAAAAGGTTTTATGGAACTCCGGCAGAGTTTCCTCTGTTTTTCGGACTTCCCAAAATTTTTCTTCAAAAACCTGTCAGTCCAGAATTTCTTAAAACATAACAACGACATCATAATAATTATAACCAAACCTAATGCCCAAAAGATACAAAGTCCAGGGCGAACACTAAAACATAATTAATTTACAAAAGTCATAATTCACTCCAAAAAATATAAAAATACATTCCACGTAGTGGAATGATAATCCTGCTCGGCCATCCCTGGTGAATGCTCCATTTGCGTACCTGAAAAATGTTTATAAAACAGGGGAAGCATCACACAGCACTTAAAAAGGAAATTTCTAAGTAGATATATACGACACGCCATAACATTCAAGCCTATGCTATGTCATTTCTTTTCTTCCCATCATTTCCTCTTATATTCGTCCTTATAACCCCTTTTCCATTACACACTTATACTTCGTGCTTTTATTACAATCTCTCTTATTTGTTCCCTCTAACTTCTATATTATTTCCCTTGTTCACTTTCTCATTCCTATTTTCCATATTCACTCAAATATCCATTTGTTCCCTTTTCCTTGACACTAACCCTTTTTCCTTTCCTAACCCTTTCCATTACCTTTACTCTTATTCCTTCCCTTAGGTTCCCTTACCCATTCCTTTTCTATTTATTTCCATTATCCATTTTCCATTTATTTCCATTATCCATTTTCCATTTCAAGTTCCTTTAGTTCGACACGCCCTCTCAGGCTCGCATCGATGCCGATACGCCCTCTCAGGCTCGCATCGGACTTTAATTCACCCTTATTAATCGACACGCCCTCTCAGGCTCGCATCGTTGCCGATACGCCCTCTCAGGCTCGCATCGGACTTTAGTTTGTTCATTTTAATCGACACGCCCTCTCAGGCTCGCATCGATGCCGATACGCCCTCTCAGGCTCGCACCGGATTTTATGCCCCTTTTACCTTTAGTTTCCTTTAACCCTTTTAATTTCCTTAAGTTTTCCTTAACCCTTTTTAGTATTTGTTTACCTTAAATCTATTCCTTTCATTTATAATTCTCATTCTCGCCCTTAGCTCCTAATAAATTCTATTCCCTTTCTTTTCCTTTTTCTTCATCTCTTCTTATAAGTCTTATCCCTACATCACTCATAATTAATAATCACCTACTTTCACCTTCTAGACCAATTGGAATATCTCTTTTCCCGTTCACTCTCACTTTCTTATTTTCCATTTATTTCTTCCTCTAATATCTAAATGCTCATTCATTCCCTTCATTTCCCTTATCCTTATTCTATCTTAATTTAGTACCCAACTCACAACTATACTTTCTCTAGTTACTTCCTTTTACTTATCTCTTTCTAGTCGTGCCATTTACTTTTTCACTAATCATTCTAACCCTTATTTTCCACTTGTATCTATACTCTCGTTTGCCCCATTCCATATTTATTTTCCATATTTATTATTTCTATTCCTTTATCTCACCCTACCAATCTAATTAATTACTCATCCTGTGGTATACCCTTTTATTCATCCCTATTGTTTCCCCTACTTACTCCATCTACCTTTATTCACTATTATAGGATTTCTCTATATTTCCATAACAATATACATTTCCCCCGTTCCTAGCGATAGATATAACTACCCGGAAATATACCCTTTAAGGACAGGTAATGAATCCCCTTACCTCAATCGATGACAGTGAGAGGGGTAACCTTAGCCCGACGCTTTACTCCTCGTTGTTTGTGAACGATCGCGGCCGAATCGAGGCCCAAACTTCAAGCCTCGTAGTACCCAACTCGAACCCGGAGCGGATCGCGATCGGTGCCGGCGTCGGTGAGGAGAGAGAGAGAGTTTGATGGAAAGGAGGAGAGGGAAGGTGGGAGAGCTTGATGGTGGTGATTGTTCTTGGTGGTGGTGGCTGTGGAGGCGGCGGCCTTGGTGGTGATGGCGGCCGGACCGTGGAGGAGGGAGAGGAGAGAGAGTGAGTGAGCTTGGAGGAGAGAGAGAGCAAGAGAGAGAGAGAGTGGGACGGTGGAGGGTGGTCCTTGGGTGGTTGGGAGGCCCCTTGGGCGGCGGTTTGGGGCGGAGGAAGGGAGGAGGTCGGAGGTGAGGAGAGAGAACCGAGGGAGGAATGAAGAAGAAGAGGGAAACCCCCTCGATTTAAAGAAGTTCGTGGGATTTTCGCTTAAGCGAAATTATTTCGCTTAAGCGAAAAGGGAATCTTCACTGTCACGAGTGGTTTTCGCTTAAGCGAAACGCGTTTATGCTGAAACTGAAGCATTTTCGCTTAAGCGAAATATTTTCGCTTAAGCGAAATCCTCAGAACTGCTGTTTTATTTTCTATTTTCTTTTTATTTTCTTCCAAACTTCAAACCTTCATAACTTCTTCGTTCACCGTCGGATCTTGCTCAAATTTGACGAGCGGCTTCATAAAAATCATGTCTTCATATCCAACGGTGGGAATTGTGTTTTGAGTCCCAAATCTTCTATTTTAATTTTTCTTCTTTTTATTACGTTTATTAATGATTATCGATTTTCTAACACGATCCTAACTCCGATCTAACGCCCGTTTCTTCTCTAATTTACTTAGTATTATTATTATTATTTTATTCTAAGGTTGGATTCTCATTTTGGGATTCCTATTTATGGTTTATTATTTTCATTTTAATTATTCTAATTAACGTTTATTTATTTATCTTTGGGTTTAAAATTTGGGATGTTACATTTCCCCCCCACTTATTTGAATTTCGTCCCCGAAATTCCAACTGTCCCTTAACTTGGGGGAGAATCCCGTGACGTAGTTTCCGACTACATCATTCAATTCTTTCTATTTCAGTCTTTCATTGGGTAGATTTCCTAAGGGGTTGAGTTTCCAATCTACATATTTATCTCCGGTGGAATTTATCTCAGTCAATCGAATCCCTGCAGACTGCACAGAATTTCAAGAGACTGAGGT
Organism: Crotalaria pallida; assembly: GCA_037953625.1. Taxonomy (NCBI): domain Eukaryota; kingdom Viridiplantae; phylum Streptophyta; class Magnoliopsida; order Fabales; family Fabaceae; genus Crotalaria; species Crotalaria pallida. Next base: position 127,796,230 of record CM075655.1, on the reverse strand, counting down.
ATCCCTTATGATATTTGACAGATTTCTCCCAGTGAGCCTTTACTTCTGTCTCGTTCGTTTGTGGCTCTTGCGAGAGATATTGGCAGAATAAGACCTTCAGAGTCGAACTTAGCCGCATCTGTCTTCTACTACTCCGATAGTATGTTCCTTCCGTCCATTCAGCAACCTTCATTCGTTATACAGGTTTCTAAGGGTCGATTTCCTTCAAGGTTCGGAAGCCAAGGTCCAAGCTTAGCTTCTACTTGCTCTTTTCTTATTATTAAAGTTCCATCTTCATTGGAACACGTCCTTGAATTTGCTTACCCTTTGACTTCTCATTAGAGACTTTAGGAGTCTCACTACGCTTTACTTTTTCCTATTCTTCAGTTAAAGTCCTCCCCCACTTAGCATCGACATACCAGCTTATATCCATGCTAGGGAGGTAAGCTCATCCGCTACTTAGAACAGAGTGTGCAGGTTCACGATCGGTATCCAAGGCTGAAAAGAGGACATGTGGGTGACTATCTTGTGGTAAGCATAGAACCATGTCGGGTCTCTTCGACTTAGCGAAATTCTCGCACGTACATATGAGATGCCTGAGACGTAAAGAGAGTGAAGATGAAAAGAAGGGAACATGAAGCACTCAAGAATGAGTCTCATGGTCTTTGAAAGATGACCCAATGTGGACTGGATACATGTCAAGCAAGAAGACAATGGAGACTATTCTCCCAATGTCTGCACTTTCAGTAGAGAGTCGTCGAAGGATGCGATTTTATGGGTTTACGGCTAACTGGTTGATCTCGGTCAATTCAGGGTCCTGACAAATGCACAGGGTTCCAAAAGTCTGGAATTATCACTTACGGTGTTCCGGCATAACTTCCTGATTGAGATTCCACTTCGTGTCTTCCCTTTTTCCCCGTTTCACCTTTTACTTCTTCACATGAGTCCAACAAGGTCACTCTTAAACTCAACCTTCGCCACATTTGCATTCTACTCCGATGTTACTTCCTTCTCATTCGTTTAATAATTCCCATTCGATTCACCACAGAGTAATTGGAGTTATCTGCTAGGTATTCCTATAGCTTATGGTATGGTTACGAGCTATTGTCGCTCGGTTAAGATCCAAATGGAGTCGTCAAGTCTCCCCCACTTATTATCAACATACCTGGGTAAGTCGAAGACAGGGAGGAAACTGAGTTGATTCCAGGAATTGATTAGCTGGGTTCTTAATTGATTGGAGAAGTGGTTCATGGAATTAAGTTGACCGTTAATCGGTCTTATCAGTGTGGTTCCGAATTTTCTATGATGTGACTATTCTCCATATCCATACATATGGCTGAGTTCTCGTACAAGATAGAAGGGTGGTTCGATCATTTAGTTGGACGTTCTCGGTAGAAATATAAACAAGAGAGTCTAGACTGGAGTTGGTTTGCGAACCACTACATAGGAATCTTAGTGAAGGTTCTATAGAGTTAAAGTTCACTCGGGTTTGTCAACATGGATAGAATTTCTAGATGGTGTGTTCAGATCTCAACTTGATAATTGCAATAATAGAACATGTCAATAAACGTGAAGACCGAGGTGGTCAATCCCAATCTCACATTTATCAACTGTACATCACTGCGTTATGGAATGATAGCTTTATCTTTTAACAGGTGCAAGAGAAAGGACGACCAATCCTGACCTCACACTTTATCAGAAGATAACACTATCATAATTGAGCTCGGTGGAATGTTATGACTAAGGATTTAACACTTATCTACTCCTTCTAAATCATACTACTCACACCTACTATAGACATTGACGCGAAAATAACTAGTTGAAGCAGCTTAATATAAAAAGTACCTTGGATTGGTTTATTCGCTCCCTTCACCGATACGTCTCGGACAGTTCGCCCCAATGTGTCCTGGTTGTCCGCACATATAGCAGAGGCCCTATTTTCTGTGTTGTTTCAACAGCAAGCACACTTTCCGATGGACGCCCCCACATAGTGGGCATGGTGGCCTGGTTCTCGGAGCATTCACATTAAAGGCCATGTCCCTCGGTACTACTTCCATAGTGTTAATGCCGGGGTGTGGGTCTGATTCATGAGCTAACTCCTTACCCCTGTTAAGACCTACTTCACTTGGTATATGCTTGCTTCTTTCCTCTGCTTCCTGCTGATTCAAACTCTTCTCATGAGCAATAGTCATATTCACCAGCTGAGTGAGGTTAGCTATACCCTGGTGCACAAAGATGGTCTGAATTCTAGCATTGAGACCTGCTTCGAATTTAATGCACTTGGTGCGCTCATCTGCATCCCGATAACTGCCAGAATAGCGAATCAGATCTTCAAATTGTGCCGCATATTCTCCGACATTCATACTTCCCTGTTTCAGCTGCAGAAAAGCAATCTCCTTTTCCCTACGAGCATCTTCAGGAAAATACTTTCCCAAGAAGTGAGCCTTAAACAAATCAAAGGTAACATCCTGATTGGCTGCCTCCAATTCTCTTCGCACTCGTTCCCACCAATACTCTGCTTCGTCAGTCAACATATACTGTGCTAGCAACACAGTTTGTTCAACAGGTGGCGCCATGGTGCGAAGGATCTTCTCAATTTCCTTAAGCCATCGTCGTGCCCCGTCAGGATTATAGCCTCCTTCGAACCTAGGCGGTTCGCATTTCCTAAACCGAGCCATCCAGTCAGTTTCGACAGGAATGGAAGGTGGATTCAATGCTGCAGCTGCGGCTGCGGCGATGTTTTCAGCTTGGTTCTGTTGCATTTGTGCCTGGTTCTGGTTCAATTGAATCAGGTTCTCCAATATTGCAGCCATCCGAGCATTTTCGGCACGTCGCCCAGCCATTCTGCTAGGTATGAAGGGAACAGCCAGTTAAGGACTAAATGCTTAATAAATAACCTAATTATCCTATTCCTAGACTTAGACTCTTACTAGACAAATCAGTTACTCGCTTGGTGAGTAACCATCGGAGATGTGAGTCCACACTCCAAAGGCCGAGGAAAAACTGCTCTGATACCAAAATGTAACACCCTCACTTTTGTTAATAATTATTAGGTTTTATTAAAATCGGAGTTTGAAAATTGCGTTTTAACATTAAAATTCATTAAAAAGGTTTTACGGAAATCCGGCAGAGTTTCCTCTGTTTTTCGGACTTCCCAAAATTTTTCTTCTAAAACCTGTCAGTCCAGAATTTCTTAAAACATAACAACGACATCATAATAATTATAACCAAACCTAATGCCCAAAAGATACAAAGTCCAGGGCGAACACTAAAACATAATTAATTTACAAAAGTCATAATTCACTCCAAAAAATATAAAAATACATTCCACGTAGTGGAATGATAATCCTGCTCGGCCAGCCCTGGTGAATGCTCCATTTGCGTACCTGAAAAATGTTTATAAAACAGGGGAAGCATCACACAGCACTTAAAAAGGAAATTTCTAAGTAGATATATACGACACGCCATAACATTCAAGCCTATGCTATGTCATTTCTTTTCTTCCCATCATTTCCTCTTATATTCGTCCTTATAACCCTTTTTCCATTACACACTTATACTTCGTGCTTTTATTACAATCTCTCTTATTTGTTCCCTCTAACTTCTATATTATTTCCCTTGTTCACTTTCTCATTCCTATTTTCCATATTCACTCAAATATCCATTTGTTCCCTTTTCCTTGACACTAACCCTTTTTCCTTTCCTAACCCTTTCCATTACCTTTACTCTTATTCCTTCCCTTAGGTTCCCTTACCCATTCCTTTTCTATTTATTTCCATTATCCATTTTCCATTTATTTCCATTATCCATTTTCCATTTATTTCCATTATCCATTTTCCATTTCAAGTTCCTTTAGTTCGACACGCCCTCTCAGGCTCGCATCGATGCCGATACGCCCTCTCAGGCTCGCATCGGACTTTAATTCACCCTTATTAATCGACACGCCCTCTCAGGCTCGCATCGTTGCCGATACGCCCTCTCAGGCTCGCATCGTTGCCGATACGCCCTCTCAGGCTCGCATCGGACTTTAGTTTGTCCATTTTAATCGACACGCCCTCTCAGGCTCGCATCGATGCCGATACGCCCTCTCAGGCTCGCACCGGATTTTATGCCCCTTTTACCTTTAGTTTCCTTTAACCCTTTTAATTTCCTTAAGTTTTCCTTAACCCTTTTTAGTATTTGTTTACCTTAAATCTATTCCTTTCATTTATAATTCTCATTCTCGCCCTTAGCTCCTAATAAATTCTATTCCCTTTCTTTTCCTTTTTCTTCATCTCTTCTTATAAGTCTTATCCCTACATCACTCATAATTAATAATCACCTACTTCCACCTTCTAGACCAATTGGAATATCTCTTTTCCCGTTCACTCTCACTTTCTTATTTTCCATTTATTTCTTCCTCTAATATCTAAATGCTCATTCATTCCCTTCATTTCCCTTATCCTTATTCTATCTTAATTTAGTACCCAACTCACAACTATACTTTCTCTAGTTACTTCCTTTTACTTATCTCTTTCTAGTCGTGCCATTTACTTTTTCACTAATCATTCTAACCCTTATTTTCCACTTGTATCTATACTCTCGTTTGCCCCATTCCATATTTATTTTCCATATTTATTATTTCTATTCCTTTATCTCACCCTACCAATCTAATTAATTACTCATCCTGTGGTATACCCTTTTATTCATCCCTATTGTTTCCCCTACTTACTCCATCTACCTTTATTCACTATTATAGGATTTCTCTATATTTCCATAACAATATACATTTCCCCCGTTCCTAGCGATAGATATAACTACCCGGAAATATACCCTTTAAGGACAGGTAATGAATCCCCTTACCTCAATCGATGACAGTGAGAGGGGTAACCTTAGCCCGACGCTTTACTCCTCGTTGTTTGTGAACGATCGCGGCCGAATCGAGGCCCAAACTTCAAGCCTCGTAGTACCCAACTCGAACCCGGAGCGGATCGCGATCGGTGCCGGCGTCGGTGAGGAGAGAGAGAGAGTTTGATGGAAAGGAGGAGAGGGAAGGTGGGAGAGCTTGATGGTGGTGATTGTTCTTGGTGGTGGTGGCTGTGGAGGCGGCGGCCTTGGTGGTGATGGCGGCCGGACCGTGGAGGAGGGAGAGGAGAGAGAGTGAGTGAGCTTGGAGGAGAGAGAGAGCAAGAGAGAGAGAGAGTGGGACGGTGGAGGGTGGTCCTTGGGTGGTTGGGAGGCCCCTTGGGCGGCGGTTTGGGGCGGAGGAAGGGAGGAGGTCGGAGGTGAGGAGAGAGAACCGAGGGAGGAATGAAGAAGAAGAGGGAAACCCCCTCGATTTAAAGAAGTTCGTGGGATTTTCGCTTAAGCGAAAAGGGAATCTTCACTGTCACGAGTGGTTTTCGCTTAAGCGAAATCCGTTCGCTTAAGCGAAACGCGTTTATGCTGAAACTGAAGCATTTTCGCTTAAGCGAAATATTTTCGCTTAAGCGAAATCCTCAGAACTGCTGTTTTATTTTCTATTTTCTTTTTATTTTCTTCCAAACTTCAAACCTTCATAACTTCTTCGTTCACCGTCGGATCTTGCTCAAATTTGACGAGCGGCTTCATAAAAATCATGTCTTCATATCCAACGGTGGGAATTGTGTTTTGAGTCCCAAATCTTCTATTTTAATTTTTCTTCTTTTTATTACGTTTATTAATGATTATCGATTTTCTAACACGATCCTAACTCCGATCTAACGCCCGTTTCTTCTCTAATTTACTTAGTATTATTATTATTATTTTATTCTAAGGTTGGATTCTCATTTTGGGATTCCTATTTATGGTTTATTATTTTCATTTTAATTATTCTAATTAACGTTTATTTATTTATCTTTGGGTTTAAAATTTGGGATGTTACAGTAGTCGTTAATTTATTTTTTCTATGTTTGAATTTTATCCCTTTCCTCGTAATTTTTTTTAAGAAAAATAACAAACTTAACCTCTTTGATAAAATAGTAGTTGTTAAATATTTTTTTCTCTGTTTCAATTTCATCCCTTTCATCGTAATATTTTTTTTAAGAAAAAAAAACAAACTTAATCTCTTTATACGAATATTTTAAGCATGATTGTATTGTGAATAGATAACTGGTAAAATTTTTATTGAATTTAAGATCATGAATAAGATGTTTTTTATTTACTATCATTAATATTTTTTCTTATAAATGAGACTCGGTGGGAATGGACCTGATGGGAATTTGAAGTTATTTTTGGTTTCTTTGAAAATATTTACATTTTTAATACTACTAACAATATTAATTAATATTAAACTTTTCAATTCCACTAATTAGAAACCGGAGAGAGTATTATTAATTAATATTTAAATTTGGGCTGTTTCGGTTCATGTATAGTAGTATTGAAAAAAAAAAACTGATTAGTTAAAAAAAATAAAAAAAAAAGGCAACGTTTAAGATATGACGGTTCAATTACTCAGTTACAGTTATTAATTGAAACGTTTCCTTACTTCCAGAGCCAATTCAAAGTCCTCCAGCTTCAATCTGCATAGAAAGTGATATTTCGTTAAACAAAAAACGAGGTTACATTATTTACCTTAAGGTAACAAACTTTGTATTACAGTGTACTCCGTACTACGTTTTTTACGGTGAAGGCTCAAATGCAGTAAAACTTTGCCCATGCATCGATGCATGGGCAATTTTTTTTTTAAAAAATTTTTTTTAATATAAATTTATTCAGAATATTTTTTAACACAAGTTCGTATACAGATTTATCAGAATATGTAAATTTTGAATACAGTTTTACTCAGTACAGTTTTTTAAGGACACAGAGTAAAGAAAAAAATAAATCCAAATTATAAAAATCACTTACATATTCTGATAAATCTGTATACGAACTTGTGTTAAAAAATATTCTGAATAAATTTATATTAAAAAAATTTAAAAAACAAAAAAATTGCCCATGCATCGTTTTACTGCATTTGAGCCTTCATCGTTTTTTACTCTTAGTGCACACAAATCCTTTGACTTATGAAACCGGCAGCATTAGGTGGAGAAACCGGCACCATGGGTGGCCCGCTAACTTTGGGCACCATGCTAAAAAGCTCCCTTATGTAGGAGAAATTATTGCATGGTCCGGGACTAATGGTTCCAAACATATCCAAACCGTTGATTTCATTAAATATATGTATTTTTATTTAATTAATAATATATCTAACTGTATGAATGTCAGTTCACATAAATGCTAAAATATTGTTGAGAAGTCATTCAATGCATATTGCGTACTGTATATAATGATTTGGAAAACAAATTAAGGATAATGATTTCACATATAAGATTAAATAAGTTTTAAAATTAAGGATAATGATTTCACATATACATAATTTATTTAATTTCAAATCATAATTTTGATTAGAGATAATGTTATTTACCTACAAACGCTTTAGTGCAAGTATTTCTTAAGCGAAAAAACGTGGTTCCTCGAAAAGGGATATTTTTATATAAGTAATAATAATAATAATATAGTAGATAGTAGATGATTTGGAAAACTTGTAAAATTGAGGATAATGATAAACTTGTAAAATTGAGGATAATGATTTCACATGCAGATAAGATAATAATTAAATAAATTTTAATAATTTAAATTTATTTAATTTCAAATTGTGATTTTGTTTGGAGATAATGATTACTCCATCTACCTACAAATGCTCTGGTGAGAGGAAAACTTCAACAACAAACGTGATGCCTCGAAAATTTCTCCGACGAATGTGGTGTCTCGGAAATTTCTCCGATAAGCGTGGTGTCTCGAAAATTTTTTCGACAAGCGTGTTGTCTCGAAAATATTCCCTTTTATATAAGGATAGTAGATTTATGCATCTAGACAAACAATAAATTTTGATATGAATAAAATCGAAGAATAACAAAATAAGAATGCATAAACGATTTCATTAAAATTAATGAATTCATACCCTGGAACATGACAACCAAGAATGCATACAGTTTATAATAACAATTACCACGAAATTGAACATGTTTAACATATAACATGACATTCATAACTATCGATTTTGCCCCTATATTATTTTAATATAAACTACTCTTTACGACAAAAAAAAATTAATGGGGATGCGGATTGACAGATACACACGATATGCTTACAATTAATAATAGAGAATGACAAATAAGAGTGGCCACAATTATTGATAACAATTTACACGAAAAATGAATATCTTTAACATATAAATAACATTCATAAACACTGATATAATACTTAATTGATCGGTTGGAAGGATGAAATAGTTGGACGTGAGTAAGAAAATGGGGTGGCCCAAGGCGGTCCGGCCCGTCTAGTTGTGTGAGAATTTCGGGGCGGGCAAGCCCATAAGTCCTTGCTTTTGGTGATGCCTAGCGCCTTCAGGCAGCCGGGACTCACGACCTATATCATCTCAGCCAGTCACAGGTGGTGTGGGTGGAAAGCAAATTGGATAATAGCAAATACGACGATGACGATGAGTATGGGTGGTCAATATGAATATGAATATGAATATGATGACGACGACGACGGTGAATTTGTCATTGATGAGTCTGATATTGTTCACGAACTATCCATGGATGATGAAGATCTTCCTAATGCTGATTCTGATTCTGATTCTGACCAAGACATTGTTGATGTTGATGTTGATGATGCCATCCACACATTCACCGGTCATACAGATGAATTGTACTCAGTTGCCTGCAGTCCAACACATGCGACGTTGGTGGCTACCGGGGGTGCTGATGACAGAGGATTTCTTTGGGAAATTGGTCAGCAACAAGGATATCAGCCTGTCAAGCTGGAAGGTATTACATGATAGTAAAAGATACTTTTTTTTTAAAATTGTTTGACTTTCCAATTGGTGGGTTGTTACTCTTGTGTGCAGGTCATCAAAATTCTGTAACAGGTTTAGCTTTTAGCTATGATGGAAAGTTTCTTGCATCTGGTTGCTTAGAGGGAATTGTTCATGTCTGGGATGCATCTACAAGCTTAGGTGCTATTGTTAAAGTCTGGGATTCATCTGCATATATGGAAGAACATACTCAAGATCATATGGAAGATACTCAAGATCATGTGGAAGATACTCAAGATCTTGAAGAAGATACTGATACTGATACTGAAAAACCTAAACGGGGCATTGAGGTGAGATTGTTATTACTCTTGTTTTTTCCTCCTTTATTTATTCAATTACTAAATTCCTTATCATGAAAATTTTCATAGTGGCTCAAGTGGCATCCTAGACAACACAAACTCTTAGCTGCTTTTGAGGATTCCAATGTTTGGATGTGGAACAAGGATAATGAAATTTCCCCTCTTACCTATCTTACCGGTCATGGTGGTCCTGTGACCTGTGGTGATTTTACCCCCGATGGTAGTAGTTATTTCTCTTCACATTGATGTTTTCTTTTTTTTTAATGGTTTTGTCAATGGTTATTATGTTTTGGTATATGTTCTTACCTTCTTCATTTTACTTTGTACCTCAGGGGGGAAAATTTGTACTGGTTCTGCAGATAAAACCCTGAGAATATGGAATTCAAATGGGGAAATCATTAAAGTTGTGAAGGGTATGTGTATTTCCCCTCACAGTACCACCATTGCTGTTTATACACTGAGAAAACGCATGTGAAAAGAAGAGGGAAAATGAAAATGGGTTTGTTGTTTATTAAATTTTATGAGACTGGAGTTTCAAGCTTTATATCTTAATACAGTAACATGTCATGCTCTACACAAAGCATTAATGTTAAATTATTTTCCTTTTATATAGAAATTTATTTATTTGCTTTTCTTTTGGTTTTTGGCTATCTACTAAACATTGCTTCCCAGGTCATGGGTATCATACCGAGGGATTGACATGCTTAGCAATAAGTTCAAATTCAGCTCTTGCTCTTACCGGTTCCGAGGATGGCTCTGCTTGTTTTGTGAATATTGACAAAGGAAGAGTATGTTTTTCCATTGCATTTGATATTTGACTGTATTGCCTTTTTTTTTTTTTGGACAAAACTAACTCTCTAAGATAACTTCCAATATGAAAATGGTGCTCGACTTACACTAGAGATCTGCCTTTAGTTGCTTAATGTGCATACAATCATACTAATTTGTGATTTATGCCAAATACTTTTTTTTTTTTTTTCAAATTTCAAAGGCGTGCAACCTTCGATGTCAGTTGCAATGATTTGAGCCTATAGCAAGGTTTCAAGCGATCACTGATGGCTCATGTAATCTTTATTCCTTTCAAGGGATGAAGGGAGCAAGCATGTGAGCATGATGGAGCACCAGAATTAGAGCGAATAATTTTATCAATAAACACATAAATAACACAATATGCATCAATAAACCCGGAGACCAATGTCCCTAAGACACTCACAATACAACAACAGTTTGTTTTCTCAGTTTCAAAAAGTACAAACTCCTACAAACAATATCCCTGCCTTGAAAATTACCGAATACAGACTTATGACATAAAAAACGAAAATACTTAATAATTCCTACATAATTGCTCCTGGAATACTTAATCTTCCATATTGTAGATTTCTATGTCCCAGGCCTTTTTTTTTTTTTACGATTTCCTTTCTCAAGAAAATCAATCAATCTTGTCCTCAATTCTGAATGTAATAGGAAATCGACTCCATGGGATAGATTTCTCTTCCCAGCTTGCATCTTCATTCTTCAACTAGCATTCCTCATCTAATAATATTTCTTTTTTATCAAAAAAAAAAAAATGGAAAAACTCTTCTCCTTTGCCGTGGACCAAAGACCTTTAGCCTATTTTACCTCTGTTTTCAAATTTTGTTGCCACCCCAATTTTTTTTCTTTTATAGTTATGTTGCACCACATCATTTAGCTGAAATAATGAATCAGCATGCAATTCTGGTTTCTGTCCTTATAATTTCACCATAATCCAAAGTCAAAGACATCCCTTATAGCATGGTTCTCTTGGTCAAAGGCTCATGTGTGGTTCCCAAATACTCACCTCTTGTACTCGGTTGCTAAAGTATCTGAAATGTTGAATACATTGAAAACGATAATTTGGCTTTTAAAGCTAATGATCATATTTCATTTCGTATCGGATATAAGAATAAAATAAAACACTCTCAATTAGTGGTGATCTCAAATATAAGTTAAAGTTATCTAATTTCTTATTCTTAATACAATCATTCCTAAAATATGCTTATAGAGTGATTGTATTATTTGTTCCGGACCTCTCCCGAGCTAACGACACCTGTCCTACACGATAACCTCCAGAAGACCTACTGTGGCTTACCGTAAGTACCTAATGACACGAACCGAGCTTAGACGACTTATAACGAAGGACTTTGCTCCCAGATCAATTCGGAGAAGCTCCGAAACAGACATGACCTGCAGATAAGTCATGAGACTTATTCTTGAAGTAAATCTCTAGAAGATAACTCTAGAAGACTTATTCATGACACATTTATTTTATTTTTTGAACAAACCTTCCAAACAGGAGGTTCCTATCGGAGTGTGTATGAGAATTAAGTCAAAAGAGTGTTTAGTAAAACTTCCCGAGTTGATTCTCCATTCAAAATTTGGATCAAGATTGGCATATGATGTCAGGATTGAAATTTTTGGATTTAATTGTCTTTTGGTTGACTTGTTTATGGTACTTGATTACTCAGAGTAGAAATTAGAAATATGTCCTGAGGGTTCTCCTTAGAAAAATATAATCCTTAGAAAAATCATGTCCTTGCGGTTTGCATAATGTAGCTTGTGTGGTGTAAGATCACAAACATCAACAATTTGTCACTTATCCATTGTGTTAACTGTGTCCATTTGTCCCTCACTTCTTTGTAAATGGGTCAGAGATCCTCTTTTGTTTCTGATAAAATGAGTGTTATGGTTGACAGGTTATTAGTAGCATGGCTTCTCGTCCATATTCCATCGAGTGCGTTGGTTTCTCACCAAGGTATATGTCATAATTAACGAACTTCTTGTAGCCTGTGTGTATGTGCAGTCGTGCTTATTTTCATGTACATGTATGTATGCTTCTAGGTTTATGCATGTGCATGATTGAAGTTTTATTTGATGCAGATATAGGTTGAAGTACAGAACCAAACTAGAAAAAAAAGAAATTATAGGTCTTGCTACATCCGAAAGTACAGAGTGCAATTGTAATGGACTAGCGATCTTAAGTTTGGGGTCATGATTCTTCAATGTTATTGGACATGAGTCAATCTTCGATGACTTGATTTATACTATAAAAAATGTTTTCATAAAATAATTTGTATTTCAAAGGAATAATAGACTGCAAAATGACTCAAACCTTGCTTAAATATGATAGTTTATTCAATATTAATTTTGAACATCCTTGTATAGTGCTTTTGATTTCATTCATCTACATCATTTCAACATCTCGACAATATGATCTGCTGCTCACCTGGCCTTATTAATTTTTATCTCTTAATTGTATGGTAGTGATGCCTCCTTTGCTGCAATTGGAGGCATGGATAAAAGTCTGATCATTTGGGATATTCGACATTCCTTATCTCAAGCTACTTGTGACCATAAGGTTTGTTTGAATCTTGCTTTGTACATTACACTTTTGCTTGGAATTGTATGTCTGATCATTTGCTTGTAAACTTCCATTGTATGTCTAACCGAAGGAGTTTTGCGATCTGGACAGGCTGGAGTGACATGTTTAGCATGGGTTGGATCACGGTGTGTGGCTACCGGATGCGAGGATGGAACTGTGAAATTATGGGATATCCGGTCCGGTGAATCTGTAGAAACATTCAGGGGGCACTCGGGTGGAATTCAATCTCTTTCTGTGTCTGCTAATGGGGACTACATTGTCTCAGCGTCCTTGGATCATACAGCTCGTGTTTTTGACGTTCGAAAGTTTAGTGAGCAAAACTAACTATGAAATGAGGTTTTATCAATCATCTGGCCAAAGGTCCGTTGTCTGAGCAGCATGCTTTTATCTTTATGTACTTGACGACAGGGAATCAGTGTTATTTAGTTTATTTAAACCTCTGATATTGATTTTCATGTTCAATGGTGGCGGAGTTTATTTATTGTGGACTATAATTTTATTTTAATTTTTCTTTGAAACGATTGTATACTGCTGTGATACTAGTATTTACTAGATGGCAATTGGCAAGTGTGCAAATAACGAAACTGTCTGGTTCACTCTTCTCCACATTTTCTACTGTTGTGAATTTCTTTGGCGCACCCCAGCCTCCGAAAAAACATAACTACTCCCTCTGAGCTCCGTTACATTTTGTTTGGTCTTTTTAGGGGTTTTTTTCTTTTTTCATATTTTTTGTCTTTTTACAATTTCAAACGCATAATTTTAAAACATATTTTTATTTCCAACTTTATCACTTCATTCAATCATTTCTCTTACTCTTCATAATTTTAATTTTATCATATATTTCATCTTTAAACCACTATACATTAAAGAATGGACACATTTACTAATAAAAATTACTCCCTCCGATCTTATTTATAAATTTTTTTTTAGGATTTTCCACTCCCACAAAGCAAAATGGATAAATTTGTTAGTAGCAATGAAAATTTGAAAATTTAATATATTTTTTTAAAAACTACTCGTATAATTATTATTAAAATTCTTTTTTTTTATGTACTCTTTGGCCAGTACCACAGGTGTCCCCAAGAACACCCTTAATATGAGGGAACCCTTGAAACTAATCTTGCACGAGGTCCCAGCGAGGTGTGTTAACCGAGAATCGAACATGAGATTTCTAATGAGATGAATTATTATTATTATTAAAATTCTAATGAGTAAATTTGGAATATTTTATAGCATTGGATTACATTATATATAAATGGGATGGCAAAATAATTTCTCAACAATCCATGGTTTAAGTGGGAGCATCAACATTCCCTACTTTGCCTTTAGCCCTTTACCAAAAGTCCAAAACCCTACACATTAAAACTCATGGTCTTTCATTCAACCTTGTTTAAGATTCAATCTCAACATTAATGGCGAGAAAAGGCACACCATGCTATGAGTCCTATAATCATCACATAAAAAAAAAATAGTAGTGTCTCATTCTCCCAGTGACAAGTCCAACACCCCATTGAACCAGTAGCCCTATTCAGCAAGAGTCGTTCCAATAGTGTGACTAAAGGACTATTATGAAGCATTCTCAATAAACCCCAAATGTCCATCTCAGTCAAGTCCATGATTTTCCAGCACCTTTGAACCTTCAAGCTTCAAGGGGACTCTACCGAAACCCATGATGAACTGTAATGAAACTAAAAGGGCAATTTGAAAAAAATATGCAACTAAGTGCCACCTGGCTTGGAGTTGAAAGAATAAAGTCAAAAGGGCAACACTACCAAGCATTTGGGTGTGAAGAATTTGGATGAAACTCTACTCTCTCTCTTTCAGGTTCTCTCTTCTTCCTTAGTCTTATCCCTCTCCCTCTACCCTATCACTTGTTTTACTCTTATATAAGTTCCATTTCTCCATTGTACCTTCTTTACTTGTTATTAATACTAGTTCCAGTTTCATTTGCTACATATATACCTCCCTGGTTGATATTCAATTGTCTTAATAGCATAATCTTAAATCCACCATTGTATTTCTTGGGGATATAATTCAGCCTCGTTACATGAACACTGCCCTTCATAAGCTTCTAGAAATGACACAAATAAAAAGCATCGCCCTTGCTTATAATAAAAAATATAAAAAAAAAATCTTCTTTCTGCATACATATCAATGTCCTGTTATTCCAATACATTTCATCAAATTCAATAGCAATAACAGTAGAAAGCTCACCCTGGATTTAGCAACCCTCATTCAATTTTTAGATGATCATGAAACAGTGAAAGCCAATCGCAATCGCCATCCCTAATTTAACTGGTAGAAGCCCCCGGATTAGAAGAGTAGATCAAATGGATGATATTACATATACTATAGATAAAGGAAAACCAAAAAAAAAAAAAAAAAATATAGGCAAAACAATTAAAAAGGATTTGGATATAAATGTCTTATCATGGACATGATTTATAACATAACATTATGGCATCATTTGATCCAAGGACTTCACCTAATAGAACAAAGGCTTGGTTGTTGTATTAAAGTGTCTTCGCTCAATTACTGATGTTGCAGCTTGTAACATCTGTCTAGCTTTTCTATCCGGAGTGCAACCATCATACTCCATTTCCTTGTAAATACTGGACACCTGACCATATTATTATCAGCATGCATTAGGAAACAAGATCTTACAACTTGAGTTGCTTCCTCTTATTAAAATAAATAAATAAATAAATAAATAAATAAATAAATAAATAAAAATGGCATATTATGGGAAAACAAGAAAAGCAACTGTGTCTTGTAGAGGAAAGAGTAAACAAAATAATCGAAGAATTTAAAACACCTCCTCGAACTTTCTGGCTCTCATAAATGCCTTCATAAGCGTAGTGTAGGTGACCACATCAGGGCTAACACCCTTCATAAAGTAACAGCAATACCATTAGAGATTAAGGTAAAGAAATATTACATTAATAAAAAAAAATGCAGATAATATTTCCACCCGATAACTTGTAAGCCTTACACTTTCTTTTATATGATGATAAACAGACATTGCTTCCCTATATCTCCCAGCATTACCAAATGCATTGATTAACATATTCAGCATAACTATGTTTGGTTCAATTCCATCCGCTTCCACGATCTGCAGCACCTCAATGGCCTGTTCAAACAAGCCCTGACAACAAATCAAATCAGTCATGCCCAACACTACCCATATCAAAGGAGCAAAGCAAGTGTTTTTCTTTCTATTCCCCCTTCTTTTTTTAGGCTACAAATTTAACAATCTTTTTGTTTTTGGTGCAATAAATTTAACAATCTTGCTGCAAACAGAAATACTCTCTGTATTCTGTAATGTAGTATTCTCTAATCAATACTATTATAAATCATGCTCAGTATGAAATTAGATCTGATTTGAGCATACAAAGCTTGATTAATTTTGACTCAATTTTGACTAAACTTAATGAATATTAATGATTGTTGTTCATGGTAATTAATGGGGCCAACATTGGGAGCCTCATTTGCTTGGGAGAGTGGGCTGAAAGCCGAACCGTGATACACAGCTTGCTTGGGAGATGAAATGGAAATTCACGCTCATTCCAAGGCTTCTGAGAGAAGCTACTACACACCATTTTCTCCCTTCAATGTTGTTTTATTGATTACACGCAGTCTCTCTCTCAACCTCTCACTTCTCCCTCCCTCACTCACCTCACTCACGATGTCCCTCTCTCACTCATGGAACTCACAGTCACTCACTCTCTCTCTCAACCACCGAGGAGGCCACCATGGAGGCTACGGCAGCGGAGACCGTTTAAGGTCTCAACCACCGCCAACGATCTCCCTTCGTCGCCATGGATCTCGGTTCCACCGCCATGCATGTCCCTCCACGGCCTTCGAAACCGATCTCCGATCTCGCTCTCCCTCCACCGCCTGCGATCTATCTCCACGAGTGGCTTCGGTTTTTTTTTTTTTAAATTTTTCTTTCTGTTTTTTTTTTTAATTTTGTTTTACAAGGATTTCTGTTTTTATGGGTATTTTTGGTTGTTGATGATGTTGTTTGTTTTTATTCTTGATGGTGATAATTTCCGTTTCTTTGTTGTTGTTGTTGTTGTTGTTCATATTGCTGTTGATATTACTGTATGGAATACCGGAACTTCCTTTTATTGTTGATGGTGATATTACTATTCTCTTTCTTACAGTGGAATACCGGATAACAAGTGAGTTTCGTTTCAACTCTCTATCTATTGTTGTTTCTCCTATTCCAAAATTCCATTCCCTGCTTTTTTTTTTAATTTTAGATCTGAATCTTAATTGTTTGATTATTTGCGTTTTGATTATGTTAGTTTGAAGCGCAATGGCGCTGGAACCGGGAGGAAGCAGGGGAAGAAAGCTGCTAAGGATCCTAACAGACCTAAGAGGCCTCCAAGCGCCTTCTTCGTTTACATGTACGGTTTTTGCTTCTCTGTATTGTTTGAATTTGAATTTGAATATCTTTGTTTTAATTTTGTTAAGGTGATGATCGATTTCTGATTTGTGCTTTGTTGCGATTGTTCCGCAGGTCCGAGTTCAGAGAGCAGTTTAAGAAGGACAATCCAAACAACAAATCTGTTGCCGCTGTGCGTGATCTGATTTATTTTATTTTCTTACGTTTTTTTGTTCCTAAATAATTATCATAAGTGATTTTAAATTAAATCTGATTTAATTTCAATTAGGTCGCAAAGCTGCTGGTAACAATTGGAAAGCGATGTCTGATGCTGTGAGTGCTCTGCATATTTTCCTTATTCTCGAGTTTTATATTTGGTTACTACAACTCATCCTTTCTTTTTTTTAAATGAAAAAAATTGTATTTTTTCCACCGGCTTATTTGCTTAAATAGGCTATTTTTATTTTGACTCTGGTTGGTTTTGTGAAAAGCATGATCATGATTTGTGTCCTGTTGTTTTTATTTGATGCAAGGTGTTTTTAGTTGTTGTGTTTCTTCAAGGTTGATAAGCCGTTCATTTATGATATTTGGTTTTGATTGTTGCAGGAAGTGGAGTGATTGTGTCTCTTTTGCTAGGAAATGTGTGAATTTCAGAGTAGGGGAGTGATGATAGTTTTGATACTTCTGTATTGAGATACGATGGGGTTGAGGAGCAGTACCTGAGAGGTTGCAAGTGGTTGTAACCATCCTTAAGTTTATTTTTTTTATTAAATCTGAGCAGTACCTGATATGTTATTATTTGTTTTTTATTTTTTTATTAAATCTTTATAAACTTTATTTTAATTTTAAGGATTTTGTTTTGCTATAAATGACAATATTGCAGTTTGGTTCATGCGTTTGCATCTTATTTTCACTTACTATTTTGAAATTGTAATACAATAATTTTTATTAGATCATCATATATTATTTGATGTTAATTAACATTTATAATCATGAAGAATTGTCTTAGTGACCTTTACTATTCCTAATATTTTTACTCCCCCCATAGTAAAAAAATATATAAAAAGTTGTCATAAATCAAAGCTAAAATACGGAATTAAAAAAATTGAAATTTAATTGTATATTCTTTGATTGGTTAATTGAGGTATAGTATAGTAATATTCAAATAAATTTAATCCAATTTTAACTTCATAAAGTATAGTATACTAATATTCAAATAAGTATAATTAAACGTATGATCTTCCACAAAAAATAAGTATAATTACGGTATAGAATATTTCTCCATTAATATATATATGGGAAATTGATGTCTTTGAAAATTTCAATGAAGTAAATGAATAGGCTAACTTTTATTCAACCGAAAAAAATAATGGTGCATTTAATTTTGTGTAGAAACTAAAGGATTATTACCATATGTGTACCGGTATTTTGAAATCATATATAACCATCAAAACAACAATAATTAGGATAAGTAGAACATCAAAAATCATAACTTATACCCTTTTTTTTTTTTGTAAAAATAACTTATAATACAATAGCAACCGGATAACATGAGAAATAATAACCAAGTTTTTATAAGTACCAAATTTTTCCTTTTTTTTTTTTTTTTAATTTTGCAATTTCAATCCAAGAATTAATTATCCTTTTCCCAAAGTCTCACTTTGCAATGCACAAGTTTAAATAACACATTGAAAACTTAAACATCTGGTATGTGGTTTGATTATATTATATAATTAAAATATTTTGTTTATTTGATACAGATTCAAAAAATATGGATATAAATAAAAAGTTATGATTCATTTATTTCTCCGTAAAAAACTAAGCAAATATTAATAGGTTGGTACAAGCATTTTAAAATCAAAGATTAAATTTTAATTAATCTTATAAGTACTCCATTGAAAACCACAACATCACTAATGATTTTTTTTTTTTAAGATTGAAATATATTTCTTTAGTTTCTTAATCTCTATGGTTTTTAAGGTTTTTTTATTCAATATTTTCTGTTCATAGAAATTACTCCCTCCGGTCTAAAATATAAGCACATTTTGACCAAAAGCTCTCCCTTTAAGAAAGTTAGTTAGTATAGTTAGTGGCATTGGAAATGTAAATATTTGGTATGCATTTTCAAAAATATCCCTATAATTATTATTGGAAATGTAAAAAGTGTTAAGTAAATAGGGGTGTTTGTGGAAAAAAAAAAAGTAATTAATGCCATTGGAAATTGGAAATGGGGCTTATATTATGGACCAAAAAATAATCTTGAAATGGTGCTTATATTTTGGACCGGAGGGAGTAGTTACTAATATTAAAAAAAATCAGTTACTAATTATAATATTAGAAAAAAAATATAAATCAATTATTAATTACTCCATCCGGTCCAAAATATAAGCACATTTTGAACAAAAACTCTCCCTTTAAGAAAAGTTAGTTAGTATAGTTAGTGGCATTGGAAATGTAAATATTTTGTATGCATTTTCAAAAGTATCCCTATAATTATTATTGGGAATGTAAAAAGTGTTAAGTAAATAGGGGTGTTTGTGGAAAAAAAAAGTAATTAATGCCATTGGAAATTGGAAATGGGACTTATATTATGGACCAAAAAATAATCTTGAAATGGTGCTTATATTTTGGACCAGAGGAAGTAGTTACTAAAAGTATGGAAATATTCACAAAAAAAAAAAAAAGTATGAAAATATGGTGTGATTCATTAGTTAATCCTCAATTTCAATTGGTATTGTAATTCTTTGATAGGTCATTCGGTGTATTGTTATTATCTTTATAACATGTGCTTATATATATATATATATATATATATATATATATATATATATATATATATTAATAGCCATTATTTGCTACAACGACTGATCATTATTGCAAAAACATAAATATGCATTTTTTATTTTATAAAAAAAGTTATCTAAGTATTTTAAAATTTGCTAAACAAAATATTTAGGTAAAACATGCACTTAAAATTTCCCTTTTAAACACTTTTATTGTGTGTAGATTATGTTTATAAATTTTTTTTTTATCATGAAACCTAATAATTTCATGTTTAAATTAGGCTTCGCGTACCGGGCTTACTTACTTACAATGACAGACTGTTTGCTGTTTGTTGACAGACTACTTTCTAATAAATACCGAAATTAAAATATATTTGGTAGTTATTATGATTGAAGATTAAAATATGTTTTTTTAGTTTCTTAACTTTTGGTTTTTTAGACTTTTTTTATTCAATATTTTTTTTATAGAAATCAGTTACTAATAGAAGAAAAAAATCAATTACTAATTAATTACTAAAAGCATAAAAATATGGTGTGATTCATTAATTAATAGAAGATAAATTTTTAATAAAAGAGAATTTAATGGGATCATTGAGAACACCGAAATTAATGGCATTGAGAAGATTAAAATATATTAGGTAGTTATTATGATTGAAGATTAAAATATATTTTTTTAGTTTTTTAACTTTTGGTTTTTTAAGTTTTTTTATTCCATAGATTGTTAATTAAAAAATTAAGCTTTTTAGGATTGAAGTTAAGAAAACTAAAAAAAAAAATATTTAAAATGCTTCATTTGTCTTAAAAAATGATAAAAAATTACAAAATAAAAAATCATGAAAATAATCTAACAAATCAACAAATTCTAAAACAACCAAATTAAGAGGGTTAAGGAAAGTTTTGTCACTTGACATGTTCTAATTTGAATTTCTTTAGAATTTTGTTATTTTTAAAATATAAAATTTAAGTCATAATAACAAATTTTAATCAATTGTTTGTTAATCAAATTTAAGTCATGATATAAAACCTTTAATAATTTCATCTTTAAATTAGGGGCTTCGCGTAATGGACCCGTGCATGTGCACGGGCTTGCTTACTAGTATGTTAGAAATTTAACATCCGAAGAGGCAAAACTATCTATTAGACTATTAGTCTATTACTCCGGTACTCCCTCCGGTCCTATTTATAAGATCCTTTTGGGGGTTTTTACTTCCATCAAAGAAAGTGAATAAATTTGTTAGTGATATTGAAAATGTGAAAATTTGATATACTTTTTCAAAACTATCCCTATAATTATTATTGGAACTCTAAAAAGTGTTGACTTAATAAGGGTGTTTGTGGAAAGAAGTAATTAAATGCTATTGAAAATTGAAAAATGGACCAAAATGAAAACCCCAAAAAGGTCTCATAAAATGGACCGGAGGGAGTACTATATGAACATCATTGATTATTAATAATAGGATATGTTAATGGAGCACACAAGGATATCGTATGAATGGTAGAAATTAAATTAACATAGGTACAAGTAGGATAACATGTATTCATATCTGGCATAATAGGAATAGAGATGTACAGCATACCGCATAAACATTTTCCATTATTTAAGTGTTCAAGTATGGCACTAGTATCATAATTTTGAAGTGTGCATGTTTTTTTAGATAAATTATTACTCTTTTCGTTCAAGACCTTTTTTGACACTTTTATTTTATTTCTATTTATAAGATTTTTTACCAATTTTCAATAAGCATTAATTACTTTTTTTCACAAACACCACTATTTATTTAACACTTTTTACATTTCCAATAATATTAATAGGAGTAATTTTGAAAATACACATCAAAAGTTCACATTTCCAATACAATTAACTAAATTATTCCATTTTCTTAATAAAACGTGAAATCTCCCTGACGGATCCTATATTTATGGACTGAGGGAGTATATCCAAGGACAAAAAGGTAGGAACAAAAGGAAACGAGAAAAGAGGGAAGTAGCATACCTGCTGAGCATAAGCATTTGCTAACACACAAAAAATGCTTGGTGAAATGAGAAGACCTTCAGACTTCAGTGCTTGCACACATTCCCCAGCATTCTGAAATTTTCCATATTGTCCATAAATATCAACCAAAACAGCATAAATAACCCCATACTTTTTATGTCCCCTGCTACTCATACTTTCAAAATATTTCTTTATTATATCCCACTTTCCCTGCTCCCCGAGGCAGTTAATAATGGTGACAAAGATCTTAGGGTCGGGGTATAATCCTTGCTCTTGCATATCAGTAAACAAACGAAGGGCCATCGTGAAATCACCCTCTTTGCAATGCCACTTAATCAGTGAATTCCATGTTACTATATTAGGCCTTACACCTTCTTTTTGCATTTTCTTAAACAACTCCAATGCTTCACCTAATCCACCATATCTGCCAAAGGTATCAATAATACTGTTATAGACGTGTCTATCTAAAGAGATTCCCCTCTCTGAAATCTCTTCCAAAATCCCTATTGCTTTCTTCCACATCCCATTGTCTCTATAAAGCCCAACAACCTTGCTATACACTGACGAATTAAGCGAAAATCCCTTGCTTTTCATCTCATTGATCGTTGACCAAGTATCTTCCAACCTTCCAGCACCAACATAGTAATCCAGAAAAATCTCATATGTTTCTTGGCTCCTCAAAATGCCTGAATCATCCATTTCCTTCAAAACCTCATTTGCAAGTCCTAAGAGGCCTTTCCTCAAGAACCCTCTAAGCAAAATGTTGTAAAGATTCAATTTTGGTTTAAACCCATAACAAATCATTTCCTTAAACAGCATATCAGACTCACAAGTCCTCCCAACACTTCCAAGTGCTTCAATGAGATAAGTGTAAGCAAAGGACCTTAGCTTAAACCCTTGAGCTTCCAATTGAGCAAGAAGGGACATAGCTCTATCAAGATCCATTTTTTTGCAATAATCACAGATTATTTGGCTGTACAACTCACTAGAAAGCTCTTCCCCATGTTTTGAACCATCTGGGCACTTGTTAAGCATGCTTTTTTTGCTCTTGCTTTTGATATCAATTACAGAACCCACTTGTTTGACAACATTGTTCCTAATCCAGACATTTGAGGAAGCGAAAAAGTTGGGTTTTTTACTAGATTTGAAGTAAGGTAGTGATGGTGAAAATTGGTAGGAGCAGAAAATGGAGTGCATAGGAATGCTTCTAATATGTTGCTGCTGCTGCAGCAGCACCATATGCAAGTAAGTGTTGGTTCTCATGCAAACAGGCATTTACATCAAGATACTTTCTATTTATAATCTAATAATAGAAGAAGGTGATTACTTCAAAACCCCTTAATTTTGGAAGGGTTTTGTACCCTCTCATACATGTTCCAATTAAATAATGACAAATAGACATATACTATTAACATATTAGATAGTTGACTAATCTTGTCATATTAGACAATAGGTTTTGCATTCAAGCCCTTGAATCTTTTTACAAATTTTTTAAATTAAATTAGTTACTCAAAATTATTTTTATTAGACTCATGTATTTTTAGAACTGTCGCTCACTAAAACCAGAAACATCAAAAGTTCACTCACTAAAACCAGAAACATCAAAAGTTCACTCACTAAAACCAGAAACATCAAAAGTTCAAGCACAAGTAACTAAAAAAATTACAAGATACAAATAACAAACCAAAATAATGGTCAAAATGCAATGCGTTACCTAACTTTAGGATTTAATTTATGCAATAACAAATTCCACTACATAAAAAAAAACAAAAAAATAACCAACCCGTTTTAAAAAAGAAACGGAATAGGATAGAAACACTACTCCCCAAATCTGACGTGGCAATTTTAATGAGTTGCCGTGTTATGATTAGATGAAAAGGGAAGGGTACCCAACCTTTTCAAAATTAGAGGGTTTGGAAGTAAAAACCATAGAAGAATAGAGGTAATAAGATTAAAGACAAATGGTTTCGGGGTATGCCGTTATCTTCATTCTTCAGTGTATTAGCGGGTTGACCCGGTAACCCCTCTGGGCCCAAATATATTTGGGCTGTGTGGTAAGACCCTGTTGACATGGTAAGGAGATCCAATCAAAATATTTTAGATCAGTACGGTATTAGTGGGGTTTATGAATAGGGACATTTTTAATTTTTATTCTTAAAATCATGCGATTAAGAAAGCCGTGAACAATCCCCTGCTATATGTATTCAAGGTTTTATGAATGATTGGTTTTATAACCATTGAGATAAAACGTATATATGATAAGCATGAGAGGCATGTGAGTGAAAGCGGTGGGGTTTTGAAAGAGGTTCAGAGTAAGAGTGGAACGGTTTTTTTTTTTTTACTTTTTTTTTTTAGTGAAAGTTTTATCAAGGATAATATTGAAAACAAATAACTGCATAGGATATGCATAGTATCAGTGGGGTGACCAAATTCCCAGTACTACAATTATCCATTTTGGGTTTTTCCTTAATCACATGATTCTATTTTCATCCCAAAATTCATTCAATGTTGGGAGGAGTCTAGAGCAATACAGTATATTTTTTTTTTTCTCGAATGCACTCGAAATTAGTTTCTCATCGATATAGCAAAATTTCTAGGGTGGGTGGGTTACGGGTCGTTTATTAAATAATTGTGATCGGATTTTTTTTTTATTATTAAAGATCGCAAATGTTTGTGAAAAAGTATTTTAAATAACTGCGGTTTTACTATTTTTTTTTCATACAAATTTAAAATGATAATATTCGTGGTACTTCCACTTAAAAAACAGATTAAGCCTTAGACAAACCAAAAATCGAAGTCATACATGGCACTTAAGCAAACTCAACTTACGCAAAATTAGATTTCATGATGTTCACAATTCAAAGCAGTAGATATTACAAGATAATCCAAAGAAAGTTACACTGAAAGAAGCCATCGAACTAGAACTAGCTAATTCTAAGAATTGATACTCAGTAGAAAAAACATAATCATCGAGGAGCACCATACACCTGGGAGGAGTCATATTGGGGGTAAGCAGCAGCAGCAGCAGGCTGAGGTGAAACTGTCTTGCCATAAGCAGCTGGGGCACTTGCTTGTACAGTCGCATACCCCGCTGCTGATTGTGGGTTAGGCTGTTCATACCCAGTTTGAGCAGGTTGAACATAACTTGGCTGACCAGTTGGGGCTGCACTGTATGCTGGAGCAGCGCCACTGCTGTAAGCTGGATCTTGGGGTGCAGCTTGGTAGCCATAACCTGCATTGTTAGGAGCTGGCTGCTCGGGGTAAGCTTGTTGTGAAGTTGGGTATGACCCATAACCAGTAGGAGGACCGGCTTGAGGATAACTAGCTGCTGGCTGGGCACCTGGTTGACCATAACCGGGCTGGGCATAAACTTGGCCAGATGCAGGTGGTGGGTGATTGTAGCCATCCGCTGCAACTGGTGCAGACCCATAAGTAGGATATGCTGCTTGCTGTGGTGCAGAGGATGCATATGGGTATGGCTGTTGCATTGGCATATTCGCACCATATGCTTGGGCAGGGGGAGCAGAACCTTGATATGGATTATCCCCTGGTTGAGTAGCTCTGGGTTGTCCATAAGATTGGGGAGGCTGTCCCTGTGACTGCATGCCATAATATGGTGGCTTTCCATACTGCTGTGGTGGTGCACCGTAATTAGGTTGAGCACCAGCCTGTGGATAGGTTGGTTGAGCATGTCCCCCATAGGGATGTTGTTGGGTATGAGCATGATTGTCAATCTTCGATTCGCCATATCCCTGGCCATAACCTTGTTGAGGATGTCCTGCCTGATTATACGGGGCCTGATGACCATAATCCTGGCCTTGTGGCTGTCCATAATTGTAATTCACCTGAGCTGGGGGTGGGCCCATAGAAGGTGCATGGGAAGGAGCAGCACCATGTGGGGGGACAGAACTGGGGTGCTGGGTGGATGGTGGAGCATCAGATAAATGACCCCCTTGTCCTCCATAGTAATCATAACCACCATTGTGAGGGGGTGGCCCCTGCATACTGTGGTGAGGTCTTTGCTCCCAACCAGAACCAAAGCTGCTTCTAGGAGCCATATGTTGGGGATAATTTCCATAAGGAGGAGGTGCATATGGTTGATTATGAGCAGGATATGTGCTGCGATGCTGGTAATCATAAGCTGTTGGTTGGCCATAATGAGAACCTCGCTGACCCCATTGGGGTGGGCCACCAGTTCCACGGGGTGGTCGGTAGACCTGCTGGCCAAAACCACCGGTTGATGGCCTGATAGGCTGTTCAAGCAAAACAAGAGGCAGAAGTCAGTAAATAGGTAAGTCTTCTTAATCAGAATAACAAATAGTATAAGTAGAGCTCAGTGGCAAGATGCAGCTTTAATAGTCCCTTCATTATATAATACAGAATTGTATAATAGTTTTCATGAAGCACAGTAGGCAGTAAATTTTCAATCCAATAAAATTCCCCTTACCAACTAGTAGAGCGCCCATTTAATTGCCATCATGTCAAAGTAAAAATTAAACAATGTAATCCACCAAAAATTAAATAAAGAAAAGAATTAGCATGGCACAAAGTCAAAAGGATGGCATTTACTATTGCATTATCACACAATAGGCACAAATTGGGTGCAAAAAGACCAACATATCAGAATGTTTGTAATAAATAGCACTAAAACTGTATATGAGTTGAAATAATAGCATAATTTAGGCTTCCAAATCAATGCAATATCTATAGCATGTCACATCATCTTGAGCTCAACCCCAGAAGCGAATCAACTAAACACTATAAAAAAAACCACGTCATACGTTTGATGGTATCTTAGAGAAAAAAGATCTCACCTCAACAAGAAGGGGGTAAAGGAAGGAGCCTGAGTGACAATGCCAAAGCAAAACTCAAAAATGCACTATAAGCTAAATTTAAGTCAATATTAAACAATAACTAGCCAAAGATAGCCAAACATACAAGAGACAACACATTGAAATTTAACTACTGCCGCATAAAAACATGCTATCATGTTCTATCAAATCAGGTTTAAAACAGAACACAATGGAAACTGAACAAGAAATACTGAGTTAATATAGAGAAAGGGGACCAATAAAAGAATTAAGCTTCTAATTACTAACCAATCATGAGAAGTAAAGGAAAGAATTCCAAAAGAGGAAAAAAAAAATTCATGCGAACTTCAAACTAACTTAATGCCGTTAGATTAAGCATAATAACCTTCAACTACGTTACAAAGGTTCGCAGAAGGACATTTAAGCATTCAATAATCAAAACCAATTTAACACAAACTTAACATTGATCTAATGTGCTAGTCCTTTCAACCGAGAGAACCATCATGTCAAAGATAAGTTAGAGAGTCGTTAAATTAACACAGTATACTTGGCACTAATCCCTGATAACATATAGCAACAGTAATTTCCCCGACCTAAGCACCCTGGATGACATGAATTGCTTATTTTAGATTTTCAGCACAGAATTGGATACATATACAGAGGAATACAACTCTAACACAGTTAAAAGCATCAGACGTCATGACATCACCAGGTATGACTCCTTCCAAAAGGTCTCATGCATATCACACAGTAGCTCTATTTGAGCACCAAGGCCAGTACATTATAGTCTCACTGAATCATGATTTTTAATTTTTAAGTCTTGAAGCAATCTTACCAACCATCAAACATCCTGCAATCTGGGGTTTTAATGCTTGCCACAACTCTTCAGTGGATGAGAGTGAATATGTTGTCTATGCTACATCAATAAAGCAATGCTGACCCCAGGGTAAAGGCAATAGCCAAATCTGCAATTTTTAAAGCCAACCAATTCGAAATTGGCACCTTCAACATAAATAAATCATTGCAACTGACATC
Organism: Crotalaria pallida; assembly: GCA_037953625.1. Lineage (NCBI taxonomy): Eukaryota > Viridiplantae > Streptophyta > Magnoliopsida > Fabales > Fabaceae > Crotalaria > Crotalaria pallida. The sequence goes on along the minus strand of CM075655.1, from coordinate 127,768,680 downwards.
GTGGTTTACATATACGATCTTCCTAAGAGAATTTAATTGATGTTGGCAAGGATTATTGATCAATTTCCACACTCATGAGCACCCAGGTGATAACATCTCACTTCTATGGCAGCAATTGATACAATACTTCCATACATGGATCATACAGGCATTGAATACATGCACAGTTCCTTGATCATGCTCATGTTTTCTATGGCTTTCACAAATACTATGGTGGAGCAGCACTTACCCAAATAGAACATAAAAATATAAACAATTTTTCTAGACAACATCCCTATTTTACATGCACACCACACTGGAAAACATGGATGACTATATACAAGCAATCATTCTTCGGTATTTTAAGCTTTTTGCGGGATGGTTTCAGAAGAAGTAATAAATAGACATCATAATAGAAGAAAATTTATCATAATCAGTAATCAATATCAAATCTAAAATGGTAATATATATTTCCAAGCTGGAGCAATACAAGGCATCCTTCTGCAAGGTACTTAAAATAGCCTCTTACAAACACTGTTAAGTAATAATCATGAACAAAAGCTCTATAAGCAACGTGTGATGGTGGAATTACCCAATATCTCCGCATTGAACATGATCTATAATCCTCAGTTTAACATTCGAAGAAGGAAAAAACATGTTGGCGCCTTTATGGCTCAGGCAGCAGTAATAGCACAATAATAAACAACCCTACTCCAAGAGAACATAATTTTAAATGCAAATTGTTGAGAAAAATTCAAACAAGACCAAACTATTTCATGCATAATATAGTCATCATAACTTGACAGAAAAATGAGAATTAAATCACAATATATAGAAAAGAATATTGGTAAATCACACAATGCAAAATCATAAATATTAATAAAAGAACTATATTAAAAGACATACCGCTAGTATCATCAGAACACAAAAACTAAAATCTTTCTCAGCATAAGATATTTAGAGTCAAACAAACCTGGCTCATGACTTCTTTTATCATTTCTTGTGCAATTTCAATTTGCCTCTTGTCACCGGTAACTTGAACAGTCCTTTCCTTAGAATTATCTCCTTCTGGAAGATGTTGAGGTATCAACTAAAAGAGGCCCCAAAAAAAATCAGAATCCACATGTATAATTAAAAACAAGATGACAGGGAGAGAAAGTCTAGAAGAATCACATCCTAGAAGCATTAATAAACTATGTATGTCTCTCTCAAAGCTCAACCTGTGATGTCTTCCACGAGATTGAAGAAAAGAAAGTACGCAACCCAGTAACCGACAAAACATCAAACCAGCTCCCTTATTAAAAAGGGACAAGAACAAATAACTAAATTGCACAAATTTTAGTTGCCAAACTTTCAAAAGATATTTGAGCTCAAATGGTATAACAAACTCAACATAAATAAAAATTAAATGCAAAGAGATTAAGGCAAAAGTAATTAAAACAGAAGACTATCTACTGCTATGTATATTTTTTTAACAATTAGCTCTGTATCTTACAATTCACAAAACTTATTGATCCACTATAGTAAAATAGGCATTCCAATTTGTGATTCAAAAACCAGGTTGCAGATGCATGGGAATCATTTTAATGTCATTATTATTGGATTTAAAGGATTCTTATAAAGCTTGACATTGGCAGGTTGGATCCTTTCTCAACTTTGATCCCATCTGGGCCACACAAGTTAAGTACAAAAAGCGAAAAAGGTTTGCAATAAACGATAACAACTACCTGGATACGTGCACCAGATCTGGTCTGAAGACTTTTAATTGTTTCCCCACCTCTCCCTATGATCAATCCTACCTGTGTAAAAGAAACTTATGTGAGTGAAGGATGGAGCATGCATTAACACAACATGAATACACAATTTTAAGAAAAATGAATAGAGATATTATCAGATTATAACCTTTTCATTAGGAACTTGTATCTGAATTTGTTCAGAACCCACAGTCGCTTGAGCAGGTGAGAGGCCTCGAGCTACAAGTGCAGGGGATCCCCCAGCATCAGCCTGCAGAATCTCAAAATGAAACCCCCAACAAGATTGTAAGAATATAAGCGAGATATATAAGGAGAATCAGACTGAGATAAAGATTGGTATGGTATCTGACCTCTGCAATCACAGCATTCATTAGCTTTTCTGCCTTATCTATACTTTCCACACTTCCTATTAGTTCCACTGGCCTTGTTGCAGAATGAGGATCAGCATCAGCATCTCTCGTGATCTGAATCTTTGCACCAGAATTATACTGCAGATATCTTATAGTATCTCCGGCCTTACCAATAAGTACACCAACCTGCACATAAAAATAATATATATCTATCAAGAAAACATCTATCAAAATAATTGTAGAGATCAATGTCAATAGATAACTTCAATATTGCTGCCCATGAGCAATTAATCAACTGTGGCACTAAAATGTTGATTGCCACAAATTTCAGGGAGCATCAATGGCTTCGCTAATTCATAAGCAGAAAACATGAGTGTATGACTGTATGTCCAACAGATATCCATCCTTATTTAATAAATCTGATACTAGGTGTGCATAAGAAGCAAAATTACAGACAGTGACAAAAGAAATATCTAAAGTGCATCTGGTTCATTAAAGAAAGAAACACAGTTGTACCCACCTAATCTCCAAACTGACACTGATTATGATATTTGTAATATTACATAACTTTAGTTCGATTTTATGCAGCTATCTAAGAAAATGGAGATACCTTATTGTTAGGAACCTCAATTTTCCGTGTCGTTATCTCTGCTCCAGATGTAGGTTGTTGTTGCCCAGAAGAAGCATCTTGCTGAAAGCAAGTAGAATAAACCCAATGAAACAAAACAAAATATATAGATATATACACACAGAAATAGGGTAGAACAAAGAGAATGCTTTACGTAGTATTTAAAACATTGTAGGTAGACAAAATATCAGCTTCCTAATCATCACCTTATCTGGTAACTCTGCAGTAGCAGGAGCAACATCCACAGAATCAGGTGGCTTATCTCCAGAAGGAGCATCTTGCTCTATTGACTCCTTAGATGGTTCTTCAGTTTCTTTAGAAGGTTCATCAGCAGCACTTTCTTGAGCAGCATCCTCATTAGCAGGAGGTTCTTTAGAAGCATCTGGCTCAGCAATTTCACTACCGGTTTGTTCATTAGCGGTTTCCTCCGCTAAATCCTTGGATATAGGTTGAGCATCCTCTGAAACATCATTGTCCTCTGTTTCATTCACAGGCTCACTAACCTCCTCATCTTGATGCCCATTTGCATTAGCTATTAACACCAAACACAAAGCATCAACAATACGAAGTTTCACATCATAACATTTAAGTCCACACAGGTTCAAACTGATTTATTGTCATCATTTCTGCTTCAGGTCTTGCCTGTTCAGGCTTTAAAAAAAGGGTTTTCTTAACCTTATCCCTAAGAACCCATAAGGGGATAAATTTTATTGAAAAAATAAATATAGTCTTTGATTCTTTCAAAATAACACTTCCCAATGAAACTTATCCCCTTTTAGGTTCTTGTCCTCGGCCCTAAGGGCTGAGGTTAAGAAAACCCTTAAAAAAAATTATTTCACAAATATATGATTGCTGAAAAGGTGAATTTTTGAGAAGCTGAAACATACAGCTTCTCAAAAAAGAAGAATTTCAGTATCATAACAAGAAAACATTTTCTATGCAATGGTTGAATCGATTTCGCATCACTGATTTTTTAAATGTCCAATATGGAGAATTCCTTTCTCATCAAGTAAAATATCAAAACATTTTATATATGGCACTTAAAATTGCTTTATTATCATAATTTTCTTTTAAAAGCTGAAGTTGTATAATTACACACACTACACTGTACCCAGGGCAACAACAACAACAACAACAACACGAAGCTCCATTTGCGTCAAGTATCATATCAAAGCATTTTATACACACGGAAAATGTCCTTCTCAGTTTTTTTTGTTATCACACCACTCCTTAAACCTAAATAATCTCGATTAGTGGCATGATCAGTGTTAATTCTCTTTTAAAAAATATTTAATAATGAGATTGCATAGTACCTAGGGCATCAGGGTTGTGATCGAGGCGGGGACGTTTGTTATCGGATTCATCGGGAACGGGTGCATCAGCAGCAGCGTCGTTGTTGTCGTCGTCAGTGTCAGAGTATTCTTCGGGGTCAGTTTCGATATGAGATTCGGGTTGGAGATCTTCGAGCTTGCGCTTGTGATCAGAAGAAGGAACGGGGCTAGCAACAGGTGGTGCCACGGCTGCAGCAACTTCTTCTTCTGCCATCTTATGCGGCGTTGTGTGAGCAAAAGTGATAATGAGGAAAGGAAATGAGTCGCACCCTTTTTATTTTACACAAGGCAAGTTCGATTGATTGAGAGAGAGAGAGAGAGAGAGAGAGAGAGAGAGAGAAAGAGAAGAGGGTAAGAGATATTTTGGTTCTCGCTTCTCAGTGGTTCAGAATTTAGGGTTAGCAAGACCTACAAAGTCATGGATGGAGCCTGTGGGTAAGTGGGCTTTTTCCATTCATGGATGACCAAAAAAAGCAAGTACCCGCCCAACAACTCTTTTAAATTTGATAAGCCTAAAATACCCTCCTTCTGTCAATTCCTTTCCATTTTCACCTTTGCCTTTTTTGTAACATTGTATATCTCCTTTGCCTTTTTCTCTCCCATAGCCATTTTCACCTTCTTTTGTTGAGCTCAAGGCCTCATTACAACTTTTGCATTTTTGAATAGTATGTTTATAAGTCTAAAATTTTGATATTTTGGATAGATTATTTGAAAATTTAATAATTAGACTTTCAAAAAGTTCTGTGTAATAAGAATTAAGGAGATGAAAAAAAAACTTAAGGACTGAATTGAATAGTGAAGACGGAGAAAAATATCATATGGGTGCTATATGGGTTTTCTCTTTAAAAAATGTGTATCAATCATATGTGTTAGATGGCCAATCGTTGATAACGAATAAGAAAGATGGGAAGGATGTGTATGTGCGTGGGGATGAGGGTGGTGTTGAGAGGAATGAAAAAAAAAATCGTGTGCAACTTAAAACAAACAACACTGATCATTGCATGCCTTGTATGGAGCGGGAAAAATAACATTAAGAGGAGATTGGGATTAAGTTCAAGTTTTCCCTAATAGTTAAATAGTGACGTGGGAATGTGTTTATATTTGGATTATTATCAGCATGACCATCATTTTTCTATTCTTATTTTAGTTTGGGAGTCCAACCATCGACATTTTTTCTATTTATTGGTTTGACTATTGATTGGTAATTAAAATGATTATCGATTAAATATAAATAGGTCAAATTGATCTAGTAATTTTCATACGTGTAACCATTGATTTGCGATAGAAGAATATTTACTGTACATATTACAAATAATGAGCTTAGACTTCCTCGTTTATCAATGCTGCCAACACATTCAATTACCAAGATCATAAAGGAATCATTGCCAATATAATAAGTTAATTTTGTAAGATTGACCTCGATAAACACATCATCTTTGAAATCGAAGGTTATAATCAAATGAATAATGCATTGATGCCCATTGTTCTAATCACAACATGATTCACCGTTGCACGACAAATAGATTGTTAAAGTTGAAATAACAGATACATGCATCCGTCCAAATTCCATTATCGTTGTGTTTGGTTTAAAGAAGGGGAAAGATTTTCGTGATGGAGAGAAAAGAAAGGAAGATAAAGGGATTTATTTTCACTTGTGTTGTTTGGTTTGAGAAAAAAGAGGTATAAGAAATACACCCAACGAAGATCGGTCCAATTAGTAAGGAATTGGTTCATTGTTCACAATGTAATGAGTTTAAATCTCTTTATGGATGTGAGAACTTCTTGTAAAATACATCTATAAACACTCGTATAAGAGTGAGATCTACTACTTTATCCTTCGCATGCTCCAAAAATCCAATTTACTTATACTTTTGCCTATAATAAAATAAAAGTAACAAAGTTTTAAAATATTTGGACAATTTTTTTTACATGTCTTTCTCATCTCAAGAAGAACAAAAGATTTTAACTAAAATTTTTCCTCTTCAATCAAATATTCCATAATATCTGAAAGCAGGTTTCATTTGAATATATATTTTTTTTCCTATAATGTGTGTTTGTATTCAATTTTCAAATGACACTATTTTCCTTTTATACAATATAATTATTTATTTAATAATTTTTTAAGCCCTAATAATAACAATTACTATATGATAATTTTAAAAAATTACGACAAATATTATATTTTTAATATAGATGGTTATTAAAAAATTAAATTGAAGTTGACAAGTAGGTATCTACGTGGTCATGTATAAAGTCTTAAGGCTTTGGAGTTGGAAGTTTCGGATTCGATCTTAGACGTCATCGTTTGGTGGATTTAAATCCATTTCCCCATCTCCGTAAAAAAAAAAAGAAAAAATAAAATAAAATTGAAGTAGAAAATAATTTAGAGTAAATAGTTTATACATTGACAATGTAAAATTTTTTTTACACTGACAGCACATCATCCATCATTGAAGGCTGTATGGTTATTGACTTCTAAATAAAAAAATAATGAAAATAAATGGTGAATGAACGGTATAAAAAAACTTTCCGTCACTCAATAATTTATTGATTAAATTCATATTTTTTTAGCACTGGTACTATAGTACTATAGTAGTATTTTATCACTTGCCAAGGCAACATTTCCATTTTCCACATGATTTTGATTGACTGAGAAATTGCAAGAGCGAGTTTGAAGATCGATCGATCGACAGAGGTACCCATGGAATCGTCTTCTCATATGGCGTCTCTTCCTGAAGATGCGAGCGATGAACACGATCATCACCACAATCACCACCAGATACATCCCGACTCTGCTTTTGCCTCCGTTCCTCATCGCCCCCCTACCAAGTATCATCATCATCATCATCATCTGCATGTGCATGATCATCATTCTCTTCTTACTTCTCCATTTTTTTAACTCTTAATTTATTTAATTATTGTAGGACTTCTTCAGAAAAATACTCACCCGTAGATTGGTCCTTGTATTTTGACAAAGAAGACGATGTTACCATTCCCGAATCCAACGATGTTAGTTTACTCTTCACGGACCCCTCCCTCCTCTTTCTTTTATTTCCCGATGAATATTCTTATTCTCACTGTTTTTGCTTTTTTTTTTTTTTTTTTTTTGTGTTTCCATTTTCATTATGATTTAGGTATTTCATGTGTATATGGCAGGAAGTGAGGGCCCCGTTGTATTCTGTTTACACGGTGGTGGCTACTCTGGGTATGCTTGCCTGCTCCATTTCTTTATTCACTTAGCCTGTGTTTGTTTTAGATTCTTTAACCGCTGTTGAAAACCAAATTCAGTTGTTTCTTTCAGCTGCAAACAGCAATTTTTATTTTTTTATTTATTTATTTGTTTATAAGCTGGGAAGTAGTACATTAAATAGAGGGTGTTTGTAAGAGCTCATTATTTATAATCTGATTATTTATGAATCCCATCCAAACGCACTTACTTTTCTAATCATGTGACACTGTCACAGTGTCATCTATACAGGGGGTGTTTGTAAGAGTTTATTATTACGTTTACGAGAACAACTTGTGAGTGAGAGTAGCTTATGGGGCTTTGGGAAGGACCAGGCGCTCACGTTTAATATGCCGCAGCTCTAGCAACTGAGCTGAATCTTGGGGACAAAAATTCAAAAACCATTCTGTAGCCGAGAATAAAGGACTTATTTGGATTTATGAGAACAACTCATGAATATAGTTTATGGAAATTGCTTATGATCTTCCTATAAACTTTTTTTTAGCTTACTTCAATAAGCTCGTTCTGTATGAAAACAAGCACTCTTTAGCTTATTTCAAAATAGCCTATTGAATAGGTGCTTAATTAAGTTGTTTACTCAAATGCATTCATAAAAATAGCTTATGATCTTCCTATAAGCTCTTTTTAGTCCATTTCAATAAGCATAAGAGAAGCTCAAGAAAATAATATTTTTTATAGATTAATTCAATTAAAAGCTTATTGAATAATTGAGCTTTTTGGGTATACACACCCCTAGTTTCACTAATTATTGCAAAGTTTGTGGTTTTATTAAGGCATTCACATAATTTTGTTGCAGGCTTTCGTTTGCTTTGGCGGCAAGCAAAATTAAGGAGAACGCTAGGGTAGTTGCTATGGACTTGAGAGGTCACGGGAAGTCTGTCACAGACAATGAACTTGACTTGTCTGTTGAGGTACAAAATCATCAATTAAATGAACCAAACATCGTTGTTTGTGAAGATGTGTATTATGATCAGCTTGCTGGTTGTTGTTATACTGCTCTAATGCTTATAGAGATGACCATCTTGTTGTGCAGACTATGTGCAATGATGTATTGGCTGTTATAAAGGAATTATACAAAGATTCTACTCCAGCAATCATTATTGTTGGTCATAGGTGATTTCTCTTTTAAATTAATTAATTGCTTGGGTTTCTGTTATTTTGAATCGTCTTTTGTGGTCTGCATGGATGAACACAATTTTTTAGGCATCAATTAACAAGGTTCCACTTTATTCACTAGTTTCTTATCTTTGTCAAGCACCGATTGTGTCGATCTCGGCAAGTAGCCAGCCTTGGATTCTTTTCCTAAATAAATGTGCAGAAAAATATATCTATATATGTCATTTCTCAACTTTGATTTTATTCTGTTATCACTTTCTTTAGTAAATTATGATATGATAATATGATATAACTCTTGGTAATCTCTTAAATGTAAAGAATAGCCTTATAGTCTTTACTTATCAAACAAAGAAGCTGTAAGGAAGAAGCCATTAACCAAAGGCCAAAACAACTTCTTCCTCCCTATATTTTTCACCCGTTTCATCACCTCAATTTCTCTCCTCCTGACTAGATTTATCATCATTTAGTCGTCATGCGTGGATTGGGGCCAAGAGCATTGTGTTGAATGTGATTGGTGAACTTGCTTTCAACCCAAGGCTTTTTTCTGTGGCTTTTCACTTTTGGCTTTTCTGTATAACTGTAAGGCAAGGTTGCTTTGATTTCACATTTGCTCTTGCTGATATTCATGTTGTCTCTCATATTCTGTTTTTGAGTTTGCAGACGACTTGTTGACCTTTGTTTTTCAGTTTTATTTTCTTTCTTCATTTAATTTTTTCCTATAGAAATATTTGGTGAAACCAGCTTGATTTGATTTTCTCTTTTTCTTATATAAATGATATTCAACTGTGATGTATGATATGAACTATCATTGATCGAAATTTTCTTCATCACCAAAGCATGGGAGGGTCAATTGCTGTGCATGTTGCTGCAAGGAGATCATTGCCTACCATAGCTGGGTTGGTTGTTGTGGATGTTGTAGAGGTTGGTTTCCATAGTTAACTTCCTTATTGCTTCCATGACTGCTTATCAGCTGCACTGAAATGTTGATCGTCACAAATTTCAGGGAACAGCAATGGCTTCACTGATCCATATGCAGAAAATCCTATCGAGTAGGATGCAACATTTTTCAAGCATTGAAAAAGCTGTATGCTCATTTGCTTTTTAAGTTATTTGCTATCTGGTCAAAACACCTGTTTTTTGTTTGGATCTGCTTTATTTTCTTAACCTTGGTTGTCATTTGTTTGACAAGTTAAATAGTTTTTATTCATTTTGTATGTCATCTTAGAGCATGTTTGGTTTCCGGTCCGAAAATCAATTTTGACCCCAAAATCACATTGGAGCAGAAACAACTGTTAGTAGCGTTGACATTCCAGAATTGATTCTGGGCTAACTCACCGCAGAACCAAACATGCACTTAATTTGTGACGTACATCTTGAGTATTGGATCATGATATAGAAGTGTTCTAGAAAGTTATATATGGAAGGAACTTCTAAAACTTTTTTATTGAAGGATCTAACAAAAATAACAATCATTAAATTCAATGATTTAAGAGGCAAAATAGCTGTGAACTGTCAGCTTTTAAACTGAGAGAACTTGTTTACTAGCTTCATGGCTAGGCAATCAATGCACAAGATGCCTATTAGGTGCTGAAGGGGCTTCATGCATGGAGGCAAGAAGCACGAGCACCAGAAAAGTGCTTATTTGAGGAAGGTTTTGAATTTGGAAAAAAGAAAGGATATATAGACAAGCAATAATTACCTTCAGCTATAATAACCTGTTACATAACTTTACTAGCATACATTACATTAGTGCATGTATGGCTTTGTATGCCATATAACATATGAAATTGAGAATTTGTTTGAGAGGCCATCATTTCATGTCACATTATGGACCTACATAATAGAGTGTTCATGAGTAAGCTCTAGGTTGAAGTGTTGCTTGAGGGTAGTTTCATTTGTACTGGTGACTTTTGAATTGAAATTGCTTTTCTATGCAGATTGAATGGAATGTCAGGGGTGGCTCGTTGAGAAATATTGACTCTGCTCGTGTATCAATCCCAGCCACATTAAAGTATGATGATTCAAAGAAATGGTTGGTGTCTCTCCCTTAGCCTATCATAATACCGGGTAGAATAATGTATTTATAGTTTTGTTCATTTTCCAATTTAAACAACCTTGTTCCTTAGACTTCGATGCTTAGTTTTATGCTTGATTGGCTTGGTCTTGATTTGACGCTGCAGTTATGTTCACCGAACGGAGCTGGAAAAGACTGAACAATATTGGAAAGGCTGGTATGTTTATTTATTTATTTAGTATTTTTTTGCTGCTCACTAAAGGGAACAAATATTAGAATTGGAACCAATTGCTGTCTACGTGTTCTCAATAAGAGATAGCAATTCAGTACATATCCTGGATGAGTTGTTTGAATCTTCCATCAGTACAGCTGGCTGGGGGTTCTCTTGGATTGTTGTTGGGTAATTGCCTCATATTGCATGTTTATGGATTTTTGCAATAGGTCTTTGTTGAGATGCTTAACTCTGAAGAGTGAAAATGTTATATAAAACAATAACTATTGGCTCTTTCATTCCACAAGACTGTTTCCCCCCCTTTTTTTTGGGGGTATAAATTATATGTTGGAATACTCAATTGTTGTGCGAATATGATAACTTTATTTTAAATGTATAGAACTAAGCTACAATAACTATCAGCTCTTTCTTTCCACAAGACTCTTTTTTTCTTCTTTTTTTTTTTTTGGGTTATAAATTATATGTTGAAATACTTAATTGTTGTGCTAATATAATAACTTGATTTTAAATGTATAGAACTAAGCTAACTTTGTCATCAAATTGAACTTGAACTTTTTGGCATCTTTATCATCCCATTAAACATTTTGTTTTATCTTGTAGGTATGAAGGCCTCTCAGATAAATTTTTGTCATGTCCTGTTCCGAAGCTGTTGTTACTAGCAGGAACAGATAGATTGGACAGGTCACGTCCTTTAAATTATTTTAGTTTTTGGTGATATTATTTAAATATTATTTTTTAGTTTTCAGTGAAATCATTTCTGATTGTAGTTTGTCAATTTTAGTAGTTAGAATGGGATCAAACAATCAGTTGTAATTTTATTCTGGCTTTACATCTTATTTCCAAAATCTATTGATAGTCCCATTAGTAAATCTGATTGTGATCAGAGGTGAGTTCAATTTTAAGTTGCTTTTCATTGATGACTGAAATTCAAAAGCATAGTCTGGTAAATGATAATTGGCTAAATATCTTTCTAGATTATTTTTTAAAGGTCAATGAAGGAATGAGGAGTAATGGCAGAATTAAGTTTTTCTCAGTCTATTGATTGTCATGCACTAGTAGCATCATAAAGGTTTTGTTTTGTCCCACATCTGTAGCTTCCTTTTCTTTCTTTTCCTTTGTTGCAGTATATAACGGTAGCATTTATATGCAAAATGCTGAATTCATTTTGAAATTCACGGCAATTTGATTTTAGGTCTCTCCCAATTTGATTAATGTACATATATGATTTTAGCTTTGTTTATCTGCTTCAGATGACCAACAATAATTTATGTAAATTTTGATATGAAGATGGCAATATATGATTGAGATACTAGTACAAATGTTTCATATGAATAATGAATAATTCCAGTATAAGTAGTATCATATATTACTATATCGTGTTGCTCTGTTCACCTTATTCTTTTGCTCACATGAGGTTTTGAGATGGGATTTTTCAAGTGGAATTCTGATTTTTTCTTGGTACTGTCTAATGTAACAGGTCTCTCACTATTGGTCAAATGCAAGGGAAGTTTCAGATGATAGTTGTCAGACACACAGGGCATGCTATTCAGGTTTGTACTAGTCATGTCTCTTGCTGCATTCTTTATGTTGTTGTTTGGTTTTCTTCTCTAATTTGTAATCTAACTGCTTTTATCCTAACATATTCAGGAAGATGTACCTGATGAATTTGCAACTCTGATTATTAACTTTATCTCTCGTAACCGAATAGGCCCTCATGGAGTTGAGGTATGTAGCTTTCTGATCTCTCATAAATGCTGTTTACAGCTACCTTGGATATGGTACTGATACCATTGTAGCATTTCTGAGAGGGATATGTCCCTCTAATAAGAATAGCATGTTTCTATTTTGTTGCATCTCCTCTTTGTAGAATAATTGCTTTCTTCTATATTTTGTAATTTTCTTTACTTTGCATACATAGGGTTGCACTTTCCTATTTGAGGGATAAAGTTTTAATTTGCAATTCCTTAACTTGTTTTCTTATCAACTTTGTAAGTAGAATGCGAAATACTGGAAATAGAAATGCATTGTGTACTACATACATGCTTTACATTTAAGTAGATTTTAGTTGAAATGTTAGTATTAATTATTACTGTTAGTATTGGGTTCATAATTCTTGATACTATTTTGCAGATACCTGGCCTCCGCAAGCCAGCTTTTTCCAAACCTTGAATCAGGTGTTAGATAAACCAAGAACGCCAACCACTGCGGGGTGATGACGGACGTCTTTGACATTTCCTTTCCTTGTTCTCGTGGTTTGCTTTTTATAGTAGTACTATTACGAATACTAGCATGTTTTGGAGTTTTGGTCGGGGATGTGGGTTGTGAAGCGATTATATAATGTAGATTATTTATCAAATATGATGACCATTAGTGAAAGATGAGCTTGGGGCATAGATTTCATCATATGTAATGGGTTTCCCATCAATAACTTCCACTGTTTAGTTCTCACTTAATAGTTGACCAAATTTCTTTTGGTTGTCTCTCTCGGGGGAAAGTCCAAAACCAGGGTAATAGAACCAACATGACCTTTCCAAGGAGGAAATTAAAATGATAGCCTTTGCAGTTTGCACTACATGCTTTACATTTATTTTATTTTATTTTTTATATTTTCAAAATTTTGGTTATACTCCCTCCGTTCCTTTTTAAGTGTCGTTTTTTGAAAAGTTATTTTGTTTCTTTTTATCTGTCATATTGAGAAATTCAAGAGTGTAATAAATGTTATTTTTCATATTTGCCCCTATTTAATAAGTCTTGGTTTACGTAAGTAGTGGAGAAGAATTAATGATTATAGAAAGAGAAAGGGTATAGTGGGAAAAAAACATAATTAATGTATTGAAAATATAAGTAATGATTGATTTTCTTAAGGGACGTGTTTTTTTTGAAATATGACAGATAAAAACGAATGGAGGGAGTAGTTCTTAGCGATAATGTGGTTAATATTCATATGTGATGCATGTCATATTAATTAATGCAATGGCCAATTGTGATCTTGAGATTTTATTGACAAAGACTAAATTAAGTAGTATGAAAAAAAAATTGAGGGATTAAATCAAAATCGTCTATATTCATATTAATTAAAAAAAACATATTTAAGCCTTGAATTTAACTCTGCGATTATAATTGAGTCAAACTCGACTGGCTGAATCACACAATAAAGTTTAAAAAAAAAGCAATTAATTTTGATACTTGAGCATGAGCGTACGTAAAAATTATTTTTTGGAATGAATTTTTAAAACATTAATCCTTCACCTATTGGATTAAAAAAAAAACGCAAAGAATAAAGTTGTAATATAATATCTTTCACAAATTTGCCCAAACTGCCACTTAGCTCAACCTTTGACAAGTTGGTAAATATACGTGTATATTTTTTTATAGTGATCCATCGATTTTTAATAAACTTGTTTTTGTTAATTTTTGCTCAAATAAATTTAGAAGAGGCTACTTAGTATTTTTTTAATAAACTTTTAAGCCATGAAACATTATTTCTTCCTTCATTTATTTCGGGTACAAAAACTAATTAAAAGAGGCTACGCGGTTAAGGGCCAACACAGCTATGTCGATGCCTTCTATTAATTTTTTGGACCAAAACTTTAAACCAAAGAACCAACGTTGCATAACCTAAACCGCTCAAAGAAAAAAGAACATCTTGAGGGCGATTTTTTTTTTTTAAGAAAATACTCCCTTCATTTTATATTATCTGTTTTTTTAAAAGAAATTTTTGTTCTTTTTTATATGTCATTTCGAGAATTTCAAGAGTGTAAGTATTATTTTTCATATTCATCCTATTAAATAACTTTTGGTTTACGTAAATAGTGAATAATTATAAAAAAAAAGAAAGAATATAAAAAAATAAAATTAATACATTAAAAACCTAAATAATAATTACATTTTTTAAAGCATATGTTTTGTTTGAAGTAATTCAAATAAATAAGAACAGTAATACAAATAAATAAAAACAGAGGATAAATATTATTTAAAAAAAAAAAAAACAAAACAAAACAGATTGTAAGGAAATTTGATTTAACTAGGTCTCACATGTGATATGCACAACAAATAAATGGCCACACGCCAAACTTGACCTTCGCCTAACGCTAACGCTAACGCCACTGACCAAAAAGAATCAAGCGCTATAAACGGTCCACGTCAACAAACAAAAAGTTAGGGCTGCCTTTATGATCACGTGGCGCCCACGTTCCATTTCCCCCCGTCCGCACCTCCCTCCATATAAATACTCTACAAATCGTTCCGCAGCTGTTTTCTCGCATAACCCTCCTTTCTTTCTTCCTTTCTCAGAACTTTCCGGAGAAACAATTACCGATGGCGTCCTTCGATCAGGCTCCTCCCGGCGATGCCAAGTCCGGCGAGAAAATCTTCAGGACCAAGTGCGCTCAGTGCCACACCGTTGACAAAGGTGCCGGCCACAAACAAGGTCTGTTTCGCTCACTTTCTCTTATTCCTCGCTTTTTCATTTATTATTAATACATTCATTCTCCTCGGTTATTTTATTGACTTGATGTTTGATCATGTTTGGATCTATATCTTATAATTTGTTTCTTGATTTTGAGCTTAATTAAGGTTAGATCTGGAAATCGACGGTATTATTGATTTTATTTTTTGTTTTTTAATTTTTATATTTAGATGTTTCTCTCTTAGAGGAGGTTTTGGTAGCTAAACCCTAGAACTTGTCGTTTATTGAATTGTCTATTAAATGTTTCATAATTATATTGGATCGCTATTTTAAAGCAGTTATTCGGCGTCCGTTACCGTTATATAATTCTTGAGAGAGATTATTCTTCCGTTTGTTTCAATTTAGAGATCCTTATGGATTTAATAATGGTTTCACACCTATTAGAACCAAAAATTATGACACAGAAGATGGTCTTTGATTACTTCGCTAATTCATTACTAAGGTTGAAGAATCATGTTTGGTGTAATTGTTTATGTTATTTATTATCCTTTATAAGGTTTATATTGAATTTTGATTTGCTTAGAGATGTATGCAATTTCTGACTTCTGATTTAAAGGCTCTTTAGTTTTTGATTTATATCCATGGTTCCATAAAATTGCATTCCACTCTGTTTGGCATTTTTATTATTTTTCTGTTGAATATGTTGTAATTTTGGTTTTCTTCCTCTGCAATTTTTATTTTGTAAATTGTTGTGTTGAAAATTTTTCTTGTTTATGGAATAAAGAAGGATATATCATAGAACATTCTGATATATATATGTCTTGATCCATGTAGCTAGCTGACTCCACTGTAGTGCTAAAATGGTTGGTTGTTGTCGTTTTGTGAAATGTGTTTAATAAGCAAATTCTACTCGGTCACAGTTTTATACATCGTTCCTGTATCTATTGTTATTTGTTTATCTGCTCTCAATTATGCTGCTGGTGCTCACTATCTTTGTGCAAGTTATATATTGTAATTAAATTTCTGCTTACCGTTTTCCCTCTCCTTGAATAATGTAATTATAACCTTGTTGACAATCTCAGGACCCAATCTGAATGGTCTGTTTGGAAGGCAATCTGGCACTACCCCTGGATACTCCTATTCTGCAGCTAACAAGAACATGGCTGTGACTTGGGAGGAAAAGACTCTATACGACTACTTGCTTAACCCCAAAAAGGTACAATATAAATTCATATTTATGAACTGAAGTTAATTAATTTTATAGAAATATACTAATGCTGTAAGTTGACATTCAGAAAATCTTCTTCCACCACTTATATCCCACTCATTTGTGTGTTTGTAACTTTTGCAGTATATTCCGGGGACAAAAATGGTATTCCCTGGTCTTAAGAAGCCCCAGGATCGTGCTGATCTTATTGCATATCTGAAAGAATCCACTGCACAGTGATTAAATTCTATATACATCAATCGGGTTTGCACTGAGCTATTGAAGTTCTGGAAGCTTAATTTTACACATTTATTTCTGTTGTGCAGTAAGTACTGCATATGTGGCGAATAAAGTAGACTAAATTGGTTTGCAATGCTATTTTGTTCGTTCTGCATTGCTTATTGGAATTCTTCCCTATATCGGCTATTGTAACGCTCAAACAAATTATATTTTAAAAATGGAAACATTCTTTTTCAGTATTTGATTAACTAGATTTGTAATCGAGTTCTTGCATTTATCCGAATTCATACTCGCGATTTTTTGTTTGGTTTGTTATGTAAAATCATCTCGCAGCAATCACTTTTTGGATTGCGAAGGTCCAAGTACCCTTCTTAAGAAACATAGGCTTAGAGATCAAGGAAAGTGGTGCGAGCGAGCTCTATTTTATCATTTTTGTTAGCTACAACTAAGGGGTTCTTTGAGCGATCTAGTTTATTAGCTACTACTGGTCAATGGATTCGAACATTTTTACTGATTGAAAGGTATAAAAATGCAATCCCTAGTAATGCAGAGTTGCAGCGTGGTATGCAAGCATGAGACAATTGCAGAAAGATTTTATTGATCGTTTATTTTTAATTTTAAAAAATGCAACCAATGTTGATTTATCGATATTTTTAAACTGTGAAATTATGGAATTAAAAAAAATGTATAATTGGAACTGTCGCAATTAGATCAAAATTAGAATATATATAGCAATTTGTAGCAAAAACTTTGTTCATAACAGCAAAACTCATTACAGTATGCATTATCCGTGTAACAAATATTTACATATAGATGGATGTGATGACTCGAATGGAGAGTTTGATGTAAATGACTGTAATCAGCTGTGATTGATACTTACTCCATCATTCAGAATCCGTTCTTGATGCGATGAATGTAATTAGCTGATACTATCCGTTCAACGAGGGGGACGGAATCTGAAGAGGAGCGCAAACAAAGGGATCTAGATCCGTGAGGCTCTAGAACAATCTCGCAGGTCACGAATGAGTGACTCAGCTACGGCAGTTGGGCTTTACCAAGGAAATGTTCAATTCGTGGACCCTCGCCACCCCCAAATTGATACTATTGTCTTGCATCAAAGGGAGTTAGTTAGTTACCTACCTTGATCCTTGCTCCTGTATATGTCCAAGCGCTTTTGACCGTAACTTCATGAGACCTTCTTTTTTTTTTTTTTTTCTCCTTTTGAAAAAATTGCAGGTTTCATAATTATTAACATTATAATTATGCTTCTTAAAATAATATAAAATTCACAATTCATAATAAATCAAATCTTGTGGCATTTGTAAATTTTTGTCCAAGGGAGGCTGGCTTATAGGGAATGAAAATGATGATAAAGGTTAAAGGAGAAGAGAATTATGATAAAGGATTACTACGCATTTCAAAAGTTTGAAATTTAACAAATTAATCAAATGAGTTAACTTAGGAGGAGTGGTGTTATCTGTGCACGCAAAGTGATCTTTAAAGATAGTGTGTGTTTTGTTCACGTAGCTAGGGCATTTTTTTTATCCTGAACATGCATCGTCTATGCATACAATATGCAACATGTGCATTATGTTAATTTTACTGAACAAGTCATATACCTCTTTTAAAATTCTATTTTATACTACTTACCCTAATAGTCTTAAGTTGACCCCGAAATAAGGCATTCACCGTTTGCAAAACTGTTGTATAAGTCAATTAGGGAAAAAAAATATTACTATGTTGAAACTACTCCTACAACAATTCACATGATCGAAAATTGCATCTAAATTCTTGCGAATAGTCTTGTTTGCATTTTTTAGTACCCTGGTCTCCTGGAGTGGATTAGATTTGTAGATAAAAATAAATTAAAAATAAGCAATGTTAATGACTGTATGTAATTGGATGAGTACGAAACAAACACAAATACATACATATACATGCATGTACTGAAGGAAGGAAGGAGGGAACAACCGGTTATGTATAAAGTATGCATTTAAATCATTATTTTCCTTCATTGAACTAGTCTCACCCAAATAGCATGATGCTACTTTAATTTTGAATTAGCCCTTTGCAAGTGTGCATTACATTTTCTAATACATCTGGAATCACATCCGGGACCTCAAATTTCCAAGCTTAAGACTTTGTGCATGATTATATATGTGAACTACACTCACTTGAAGCATAACATTGATTGTTAATTGAATAATGTTTCTTCAATATTAATTAAAATAGGATACAATCATATAGCATATTTTTATCCCCAAAAGTTAGATCAAGTTGCTAAAACTGCTAGAAATGAAAAGCCGAAACTTGGATTCAAATTCTGACAACGATAGTTTTTTTTTCTCTTTATCATAAAAAAAGGAAAAAATATTTACCTATAAACAAACAAAATCATAGAAGACATTTTTTGAAAAAATATATAAAAATAACTATATATTTGATACCAAATACTATAATTTAAAAAATTTGATATGCAAATATTAAACGCAAGTGCTTAATTATACCCAGGAACAAGATAATATGACATTAGTATTCAAAAATTCCACAAGGACTCATAGTGTATTTCTTCCCATCCACTACTCAACCCTACAACACCATCATCTTCATCATCACAATACACCATCGTAGACTCATAATCACATCCAAACCTCAAAGCCTCAGCCATTTGCATCCACATCTTTGGTGAATCCAATGGGGACTCATTGATGGCCTGAATTTGGCTCGGCGACAACCCCACCCTCGCCGGAACAACGCTGCTCTCAGCTACCTTCTCAGCTACTATTATCGGTCTCTTGAACCGCAATGCCGCTTGTTGAGCTGCTATTTGCACATCCACAGCTTTGGATGTTGCTGGCTTTGGCATTGTCTCAACCAATTCAGGGAAGTTGAGCCTCGCCGCTCGTCCTCTGAGGTGAAAGGCTGCTACATCGTATGCTGCTGCTGCCATTTCTGGTTCCTCATAGCTCCCTAACCATATCCTTGTTTTCTTTCCAGGTTCACGGATTTCGGACACCCATTTCCCCCATTTTCGCTTCCGAACTCCGTGATACGATGTTGTTGTTGTTGTTGTTGGAGCTATGGCACATTCTTGCATCTTGCTTGGCTCTACTTCCATTGAATAACTAACGAAAAGGTTTCAAATAACGATTATGATTACCTACGTTCAAAGTTTATTATAATTGGGGACAATTGCAAGAAAATGTTGTTGATATGATTGCAATTGGAATCACGATACGGTTAAATATATAGTACATAGATAACAAAAATCATAATGTTGCGAGTTGCGACCTTAATTATGGTTACGACAGTATTTTGAAAAATGTGATTGGTACTTGGGAGTATAGTGGTAGAAGAAGAAGGATTATATAATATTGGGACAAGAGGGTGAGGGAGTGATGTTAATATATGGATTATGGAGATAGCAAAGGCCGTGGGTCGTTTTGAGATGAAAGAAAGGGTCAGCTTCCTCGTAGTTACGTAAGTGGAAACATGCTGTCACTGAATGAGCAATGGGGCACGTTTCCTTGGCTTTTGTATTATACTATTGTACGGAGTATATCGAATTTGCTTGTGTGATGTCACCAGAAAATTAAAGGTCTTTTTTTTTTTTAAAGACTAAGGATTATAATAGTGGCATACTGGCGTTAGATAGTAAGGCCTTGAATTGAAGATTACCACGTGGGGTGTGTTAGCATAGAAATTAAACCTTATTATTATCAAATTACTTTATTTAAATTGTTTTAATATAGATTAATGTGATTTGCATCCTTAGCTAATTAAGTTAGGTATTTACACCAATAGTAATTTTTAAAAGAACTAAAGAAGATAATCGTAGTCCATGTGCTTGAAGTCAAAACTACCTTAGCTAATGGCCTGGTGAGTGTAAATGTACTTACCATAAAATAAAAATTATAGTCAATGAAAACTTGATTTTGAGAATCGACCTAAGGAAAGGTGAAACGCAAGCAACAACTAACAGTGCTCTCTTTGATAGATTGGCCGTATGTTTGGACCAGAAAAAAACTGGAATTTACAGTTTGTACGCACTCTTTGAAAGAAAATAATATCCAATCACTCAGAACTCAGAAGTAAAAGAGGTTATGTTTGTTTATTAAAATGGGCTCGTATCTACATGCTATGGGACATGGCGGTGCTGCATTTACCTACCACACAAGCACACGGTGGTTAGAAACATTTTTTCTTTTTTCTTCTCGAACATGTACTAGTATGCGGTATCAAGTTACTACGTTGGTCAATTGCTGAAAAAGTAAAAGCATCACTCACAATAATAGCAATGCTGTTTAAACTCGTTTGAATACTTAAACCTTAATTAGCGACTGATTTAAAAAACAAAGCTTCTTTCCTAACGAGTGCCAAGTTTTTATTAAGATTAGTAAAATAATATTAAAAATAAATAAATACATATCATTTCATTTCTCGAAAATATCTAAAATTACATTTTTCAATAATATTCCCTACATTTTATTCACTATATATAATGTAATTTTCAACTTACGTTTTACACTTCCATATCATTTTATAATTTTAGGCATATAGAGTATTCAATTTCTTTACTAGTATGAATAAATTTAACATTATATTTGACATATGTGTTTTCGATTTTAATTTTTTATATTAACTTATGATTAATATAAAAGGATACTACAGCTTATGTGAAAAATTTAAGTGTTATTGGGTGTTCTTTTCTAAATAAAAACGTTATGTTTTGTTGACGAGGTTAGTAAGGTGTTAAACATGTTACATTTTCTTATTGAAAATGCTAACAAAAGTATTTTTGGTAATTTGTTAAGAAACCAAATATAATAGACAATCATTGTATTTTTTTTAAATTCCTGATACACAGTGTAATACATATTCATACTTATTTTTTTAAATATACAAATATTAACAAATGCTCTTAAAATACTTTATTAGCAAGACCATGTTTTTTATTTTTCACTTATATCCTGAACATAATGGTAAAACTTATTATTTTACATGTAAAAAAAAACACTAATTATTGGATGATAGTAGTTGGCAAAATAAATCTTCGTCGGTATGTAGGCTATATTAAAAGGGTGAGCTAGCTTATCTTGTTGTAAAGGTTAGATCTGCAGAGCACCCTTTAAATCCTTAATACTCCTTCCAATGCATTTAGACATTCACCTCCCAACCATAATTGTTAAAAGAACATAGCACCACAAACACTTAAAACATTATACTTAAGTTTTGTCATTAATCAAATTGTCCTTTTCAAACAATAAATAATAATTTTGGTCTCAAATGGAATCGGTTGGTAGCAATTTAGTACTTCAAACAATAGTAGAAAATGCCACCAAAATCATCTTACGTCCCAAAAAAAAAACACCAAAATCATCTTTTTATATGCACCGATTGTGAGATTATTAAGGAACTAAATTGATGGTTTTTTTTTTTTTATAAATGGAATTAATGTAACTTCTTTTTTTTTTATTTACACAAAATTAATGTAACTTATTAATAGTGGTAATAGATGTTATTTTGTATTGTCCGCGTAAGACAGTCCAGTTTGTGGCTACAGGGACACTTAGGATTTCCCCTCCCAGGTCATGGGTTCTAGTTTCCGACCTTTCATGTAAACCAAAAAAAAAATGTTATTTTGTATTATTTTAAAAAAAAAATTAAACCTCAGCCTTAATAAGTTGGAAATATATATATATATAAATAGATGTATTTTTTTAAATATTAAAAATATAATTTTTTTAATTATCATTTTTCGTAGAATTCATTTAATTTTCGGTATTTATTATCAACACTTAAAAGTTAGGACTGAGGTTAAAAGAAATATTTTAATATTGAATCTATGTCGCTTATGTTATTGAATAATTAAACTAATAATATTGTTGCTGATTTATCTAATATTTTTTTTGCCCTCAACATAAGAATCTAAAAGATGATAGTATTAATTATCAAAGCACAAAATACATAAATATTTTTTTATTTAATTTCAAAGCATCATTTTGCAATTAAAATTATCTCTCATAAATTTTTGTCCGCGTGTTAATAAAACTCATTTATTTATACCAATTAATTATTGACAAAACTCAATTTTATTTTATTTTTTATCAGGATTATCACTTTACATTTTTCTATACACTAAATTGAAATTACGTACTTCCTCCATCTCAAAAAAAAATTGGTACCTTAAAATAATTATGAAAAATCAATAAAATTAAAGAGATGAATATTTAATATATTTTTTTCCAAAAATATATTATCTCCGCTCTTATATATAAGATATTTTTGATATTTTTATTTTGTTCATATTTATAAAATCCTATATCAATTTTTAATAACAAATATCCTTATTTATTTAACATTTTTAAAATTTTTAATACTACTAGAGAACCACACCCGTGCACCTCACGAGTATAAATGCTAGTAGTGAAAACCATACAGGTTACTGGTAGTTACTTGTATTATATAGGAATAGTGGACATCAACAGGTTGCACGATAGTTTTTTTTTCCTTTGCAAGTTACTGGAAATGCTATAGCAGTTTAATTTTACACTACAATGTGGGAAAGAGGTGATAATTTTTTCAATTAGGAAGGGTATAATAGGAATAACAAAATTATGTACAAAAATTAGTTATAAAAGAGTTAAAAAAAAGTTTTCTTTATATAATAAGTATAGATTAATAGATGTAGTTTTAAAAAAAAAAAAACATATCAAATATTCATATTTTCAATACTGTTAATTAAATTAAACAATTTTCTTAATAAACATGAAATATATCAAGAAAATCTTTTATATATATATATATATATATATATATATATATATATAAAAGAACAGAAGGAGTATTTCGTAAGTCAAATTGGTAGTACACAGAAAAATAGATTAATAAAAATGCTAGATAGTACTATCTTTAGCGTACTTATTAAGAAATTAAATATGGTTAAAAATTATGGAAAAAATACATTTTTTGAATTGTTGAAAAAATAAATAAATTCAGTAACTTAAACTTGTGGAATTTAAATTTATTAATTTTTAGTCTCCTGGAACCTGTTAGCACGACTCATAAATTAATTACTTAGCTTGTTTTTTAAACTCGGCCTCTGAAACTTCAAATTTCCCCAAAATTAACCGTGGGTATATGAATCTGGAGTTTACTACCACAGGGTACAATGCTAATTTGCTATTTGCTACATACGGAGTAGTTGATTTTGGAAATGGTCAAGAAGGCAGTGACGGTGTGTCAGCGACCGTGGCGGTGCGGCGCTGCAATGCTATCTATGCTCTATCTTTCAAAAGGTTGCTTTGTCGTTGGAATTTTAAAAGAATGGTTCCATGAACTTTTCATGATGCATCAATATGGCTAAGGTGCCACAGGAAACGATATTTTTTTATAAAAAAAAATGAGATATAGATAGGGTAATATAAATTCAAATTTTATAAAGAAATATATATAAATAAAATATACAAATAATCTTGGCATTGAAATAAGATAAGAGATTGCACTAATCATCTATCATTCATTTAAATTACTTTTAATTGAAAGTCAACAACTATAAAAATGTGGATAATAAATGATGTAGTAAAAAAGCTTTACATTCACACCAACTATTTTTTCATAAGATAAAGATGACTTAAAATTTAATATTAAGACTCAAAATAAATTGAGATATAAATATGAAAGATTGATTATGATATTAAAAGATAAATTTTGAGGCCAAAATAACAATATTGTCATGATCCATACCCAAAATATATTTTGATATATCATACGTTACCAGTTTTAGGTTCCGTTTGGATAAACAAGTTATTGATGCACTTATGGCACTAGTGTTTATCACATGAGAACTTATGATATAAGTGCTTAAAATTTAATAAGTTATTTCTCTTTGGATAATGTTTTAAAAAGTACTTATACAACAAAGGTGTTTGGATAATCATAATAGCATTTTTTTTTGTCCGAACTCCTTGCGGAACCATCGTTAACCCCAAAAGTACCCTTAATACCAGGGAGCACTTGAGACTAATCCAGAGCGAGCTACGTGGCTGGCTCTCCCAGCGGGATGTTTTAGTGGCTAACTCTCCCAGCGGGATGTTTTTATTGGGAATCGAACACGGGACTACTAGCACCTGTATCCCATTCCCAATATTTCAGTTGATGTCTTACACCAACTGAACCAAATCCCGTTGGTCATAATAACACTTCTTTAAATTCTTATAAATGAATAAAAATAAATATTTACTTTCAAATTGTAATATTAAAATTTATGATCATGTGTCACTAAACTAACTTTATGACTCTAGAATTAAAATTTATAATTGTGATTAAAATATTAACAATAAGTTGATCTAGTGATCTAAGGTTTTACTAAATTTTCAGGTATTGCACAGGATCAAAGATCAAAAGTTTTGTTCTTGATAAGAATAATTGCTAAGAAGGATAATCACACACCCTCAACAAGATTAGTTACTTGTTCATAAGATTTGAAGATACTCTTTATTAATAAATAAATTAGAATATAACTTTTTGAATCATTGATTAAGAAATATGTATATAATCATAATTAACAATTAACAAGAAAAATATTCAAATGGATTTGGCCTAGTGAAAGCATGTTAGGACCACAAGGATATTGAGAACCCATATGACCATAAGGTTAGATGCTCGAATCCTTGTGGAGAACATCCCTTGGAAAGGCGCCTCACCGATGTTACTCCAGGTGTCAGGACTGTTAAGTTCCCCCTCCACAGTTTTTCTCAAAAAAAAATTAACAAGAAAAATTTATGGTTCACTTGTATACTATGTTAAATATACTTTGTTGAAATAAAAGTAAAAATTAATATATATCATATATACCATGATAGTGATGATGCCCCATTTCAGATATTTTTTTTATTTAAAAAAAATCACTACTAAAATTAGATACTGAATAAAAAAGTTTGAAACAGAACGAATGAAAGCAAATGAAGATAGAGAAAAACTTAAACGAAAATAACAATACAAAAAGAAATGGCTCGCGTTATTTTCCTTTAAGCGAAAATAAAAGAAGAAAAAAAGAAATAATACAAGTGCGATTGTCTTAGTGGGATCTGAATGTGAGAATTAAAAAGAACGGAAATGCATGTGCCACATAAGTTGCTACGTATAAGCTTTTTTTATGAGTCTATGAAAATATGATAAAAAGAGGTTATTTAATGAGCTATTTTTATACTCCCTCCGTTTCGTAATGTTTGCCATTTTAGGTCTGGACACACAAATTAAGAAAGTGTTAATTATTGTAAGTATTATGTATAGTTTGTCTAAAATGCCTTTATTTAATCCTTATTGAAAATTGTAATAGTATTTAATTTTTATTAGTAAGTGTATCCATTAATTAATGTATAGTGGTTTAGAGATAAGAGAGATGATAAAAGTAGAATTAATGAGGAGTAAGAGAAATGATTGAATGAAAGGTTAATATTGGAAAAAAAAATATGTTTGTGTATTGAAAATGTAAAAGGCCAAACATTGTGAAACAAGGAAAAATGTCTAAAAGGTCAAACATTGTGAAACGGAGGGAGTAAGCTTTATCAAACACTTTTATAATGCTTATATTATAAGATAAGTTAAAATAAACATAAAATAAGTTTTTCCAAATGCATCCTTAAAATACCCGTATTTCAAAACATCTACAGTAGCTATTACAAAACCAAATAGTATATGCAAGTCTTTAAGCTGGCTTCGAAATGTATCACGCGCTAACAAAATATGAATTAAATACTATGAAAATGTAACAGGAGCAGCTGATGAAGAGGGACATATGAGGGAAATTATGCAAACAAATCAATAATCACAAAAAATTGATATACGTTGCTTGTAAATTCAAGAGTGATTATTCCAACGAAAATTTTTACATTTACAAAAATTGATGATCGAACACCCAAACTCTTGATTAAGGAACACAGCTCACACCAACTCTAAAAACTTCAATTGGTGCCTAATTTACCTTTATCATTGATAATTTCACTGTAATTATTAAAACAAAGATTTAAAAAAAATA
This sequence comes from Crotalaria pallida, assembly GCA_037953625.1. Taxonomy (NCBI): domain Eukaryota; kingdom Viridiplantae; phylum Streptophyta; class Magnoliopsida; order Fabales; family Fabaceae; genus Crotalaria; species Crotalaria pallida. Next base: position 127,742,135 of record CM075655.1, on the reverse strand, counting down.
ATCACAAATATTGTCACTTGAAAAGTAACAAAGGGAGTATACATAGGGGCTGAATTTACGGATATCAAATTCCTGTTCAAATTAATAGGAGCAAGTGGGAAAAGAAATACGAGAAACATTGACCTTTGAAGCAAAAAGTTACTACTAGTTTTTTACTTTTTTTTCCCTTAGCCATTGCTTTCTTTGTCAGTCAGAGTTCAGTCAAAGACTAGTTGTGGTCATGGCACCGTCGTTCCCATCACTAAGCCCCACAATATCGTGGTTGTTACCAAGACAGCCACCGTCGAGTGCTTCTTTGGCCAATCAATTTTTAGTCCAAAGTTGAATAATGTCATTTACGAACCAAATTAATAGAATAATTACTTAGTCAATGTGGAAGATATTGTTTGCTACTGCTAATGTGTTTTGCAGCTGTTTCCCTCGGCGCATTTTTATTTTTTCATTTATTACTCTTTGGCAAATTTTATTCGCACACATTATCTTACTCCCTCCTAATTATAAGTCACTTTTTATAGGTCACTTTATATTTTCTATGCATCATTTATTAATTTTTCTCTTTTTTGCCCTTATTAAATGCTTTGACTATCTATATGTTTTTTTGTTGTTCATTAATGAGTGCGAATTTTCTAAGAAAAGTTAAGGAGGTAAAATTGTAATGTTACAATATATTTTCATAAAATTCATAAAACCAACCACTTTCCTTGGTATGTATAATTTGGTTAAGTATGCCTTATAATAAGGATCGGATGGAGTATTATTAACAGTACGGAAGATTCATTGCATCCTGTATTAGCACTGTCCGACAAATCATCCCATCATTTTAAAAAAAAAAAAAATTACACAATCAAATAAACTTATCTTCTATCTATTTACATGTCACAATGTTTGGTGTCCAATTTTTTTCTTCATGATCATAATCATGTATCACTTATTTTTATAGATAAAAAACAATTTATCATTTTAATTATCTATTCAGTTTGGCTAATGCTTTTTCTTAGCCTTTGATTTTAACAAAAATTTCTCTCAATATCAGGGTTGTCTCAAATATTTCATTACCCTGTGCGAGAATAAATAATGATGGCGGCCCCTTCAAAAAAATAAATAATTTTAAAAAAAATTGTTTAATATAAATTAATCATTATATACAAAATATTTTATTACATAACTTCTTCGCTCATTTTTACAATTAAATATGAATTTTCACTTGTGATTTTTTTAAAAAAAAACTTATCAAGGTTTGATATTGGACCAACTCTTCAGTTCTTTTCTTTTTCTTATGCTTTTCAAATCCAGACTCATTTCCTAATTTTAAGAGTCATAATTTAAAACAATCAAAGCTATATCTATCCAAATAGATCAACAAGGATAGATCATTATCACAATTTCAATAAGGGTAAATCAAATAATCAACATTCATATGATAATTTCCAAAGGTTGTGAGCAAGAGTGAAACAGCCTGATTGTAGGGCGCGAATCGGCAATCAATCAATAATCACTTATTCTTTCCCATAATTAGATTTCATAAATATGAAAAAGTTTCAATCATCGACCTTCAATCGAAAGTTGAAGATATAATAGGAAATGAAAATAGGAAACGTGTTAATAGACAGAGTAAGAGTCAAAAAGTAAACTGAACTGTTGGCAACGATATGATAGTATAAGAGAACTCTTTAATAGTTAATTCTCACTTATTTGTGAGGTGAGAAATAGATGGTGAAACTTTTTTTTTTTTTTACTTTTAGTTAAAGCTTCAAGGCCCAAAGTTAAGCCCTATATTATTATATAAGATATTTTTAATTTTTCATTATTAATAATAATTAGTATTATTTTTTTAATTTTTTATAAGTATACTTTAGTACACTATAAAAAGAAAAAAATTTTTGGACCCCTAAAAATCGGAGGCCCTATAGAGTCGCACCTCCTCGAACATGAGACGGTCTGCTCAATATATATGATAAACCCAATCTATCTAAAAACAACATTATTCAATCTCTTTCTAAATTAAATACTATTATTAATACTATAAGCATTACTTTTGAAATTTTTTTTTTGTGTTTTTATAGGCACCTTATTCACTTTATTTATAACATTGATTTTTTTTTTTAAAAATAACTTTAACTCTTTATTCACCCAACGATTTTTCTTCTCTAAGTGTCAAAATAATTAAGGACAAAATTTGAAATATACATATAATGATCGATCGACAAATTAAATTTAATACAATTATTCACTTCAACCAACTTTCAGATGTTGCTTGCAAAGCACCACCAAAAGTTTATATTGTATTTACGAACGAAGGACTATACTCCTTCCGGTTTATATATAAGAAAAAAAAAACATATTTTTTTAAATTTAAAATATAAGTAAAATTAATCAACGTTTACTAAATTTTGTTTCATTCACAATGTTACTTTTCTAAAATATTCTTAGAAAATTGTTATCTTATTTAATTTTTTTTATAAATTTGAAAAAATTAAATACAATCAACTAATCTTCTTAATAAGAATAAAATTAATTTTTTTTCTTATAATTTGAATCGAAGGAAATACATTAAAAAAATCTCAAACTAATTAAGTTGTTCTTAGTAAGTCATGTTGAATGGGACAATATCAATTGTCTCGTTTTGTATGTCATGTGTTACTTATTTTTATTGATAAAAAAAAAATATAAGTTTTAATTTTTATTATCAATTGCTTAAGTCAGTTAACCAATAAAATTAAAGGACACGTGATTGTGTCATGCAATACATGAGCCAGAAAAGGACCAGAGGCAACAATATACACCAAATAAAGGTTTTTCCATGGATGCATAAAATAAACTAGAGTAACATTAAAAGAAAATTTGTCTTCGAAAACTAAATGATCATTCTTCATTTTATTTAGTGTATCTTTTCATATAAAAACTTGTCTTTTTAAATTTGTTTACCATATAAATGAGATGTATAGATTAAAAAATTATTACTACCAATTCTGAATGAAAATTTAACAAGACTTAAAATGACTTCTAATTAACCGGTCTAGATCTTCCTCTTTAATTATATATATTTAAAACTTTTCTTGTTTTAAAACTACTATTTTAAGTTGTGGTCAACTTTATGCTATGTGGGGTTTAAATTATAATCTACTCTAAAAGAAATAATAGTGTAATAACAATAAGGGCAAATGTTCTTAAGGGTAAAATGTTTTTTTTTAGATGTTTGAGAGAAGAGTAAAGATTACTTACTTTGATCTTTATTATATTACTATAATTATCTTTAATCGAATTATAAAGATAAATAAAATTTAAAAAAATGCTAATAAGTTTCTTTATGACACTTTTTAAAACACCAAAAAAGTAAAATATTATTAAAAAGTGTTGTATTCCCCCGCAACAACATTGGGAGAAGAATAAAACCTTCACTTCGAGACCCCGCTCGAACCGATTAGTCGGCCCAATGGGCCGGATACGAGGATGACAAAAAAAACTGTTGTATTCAATAAATTGATAAATTATATATATATATATATATATATATATATATATTCAATGAAATATTATTTTTTACTGATTGCTTAAAAAGTACTTTTAAAATACTCGTTAACAGGATCCATAACATTAATTAAGATTAGTTATATACTTCCTCTGGTTCCATATATAAACCCTTTAGAAGACATTTTTTCCCTCAATACTCGTATAAGATATATTTCCAATTTTCAATTTTATTAATTTTTTTTTCTTCAAAAAACACTCTTAATTATTTAACACTTTTTAGATTCCCAATAATAAATATAGAGATAGTTTTAAAAAATATATTAAATATTTATATTTTCAGTACCACTAACCATATTAACTACAATAATTTTCTTAAAAGATGTGAAATTAATCGAAATAACTTATACTAATAGGAACATGAGAGAGTAATTATTTTGATTGTTTAGTAAAAAAATATTAGTAGTCTTTTTGTTTTTCATTAGAAAAATATGGCAGTTTTGTTGAAAACAATTGTCTACTACTGTAATCCAGCTGTTCTCAAACTCGTGTAGCCATCATCATGCTCATATTGATTTATTTGCCTGTAACGCATGGTACTTCCCAATCATACGGAGACTGAGTATACCTAAGTTCAGTTCAGCGTGTATGCACCTTAAAGCTTCAGATATTGACTTTACGCGCAATATAATACAGTACTGCTACTGTATATCATACTGGAATCGTCTTTTTATTATTATCCACTCATATTCCTTAGTACAGTAAACCTTTAATTTGGAAAGATGGGCAAGAAAACGACAGTAGTGAAAAATGTCAATCCCATGAGTTAATTTTTTACTCCCTCCGTTACTTTAACATACAGTAATAGAGTAGTATTCCTTTGTAATATTTTTATTTATTTATAATATTTTATTTCAGTTTTTAATAATATTTAATTATTTTTTTACAAACATTTTTATTCATTCAACACTTTTAAAAAATAAAAAAGTCTTGTTTAGGACACTTGTTAAAGTTACTAAAATAAAAAAAATAATGATAAGTGTATATTATTTTATCTCTCGAAAATTCAAAATAATACAAACTTTAATGAACTTTTACTATAGCTGGTTTGTGAACAAGTGCACCAAGGAACTTGTTAGCATTTGTCTGAACAAATATAGTAATTGAAATCCAAATGTACGAAAAAAATTTAATTAAGTGTATTTGAATTTTTTTTAATTTATAAAAAAATATAGTTATTTTAAAAAAATTGTATTGAGAATAAAACTAAAATAAAATAAAATCATTACTTTTTAAAAATATTTTCGGAATAATTATATTATGAATAATTTTTTTTTATATATATTTGAGATTCATATAAGTATGTTTTTTTTTCTTATATTAGAAATTAAAGGAATTATAAATAACAAGATTTTTTTAATCTATGTCTTAAAATACACATTACATCGATTATTAAAATAGAATTATCAAATATGAGATTTTTTACATAGGTTCAAAAGTATATATTAAAAAATTCCTTATGTAACACTACTATTTAAAATTTGGAATGAGTGAGAGACTCTCCTTTCTCTTTAGATTTTTCAGTCTTTTTCCTCTTTTATTTGTTTTCTTTTGTTTTTCTTGCTTTATCAATGAAAGATAGCGATAGAAGAGGAGAGAGTTCAGTCTCTCCCTTTCATTTGGGGGATGTGCATGTGGTTTTCATCCCCAGTTTTTATGGGTTTCACTCTTGCCTTTGTGCAAGTTTTGTTATATAAATAAGTGTTATTCTTAAGTTGTTTTGAGTGCTTTTATTTTGGGAGGTTTGTGCTTTGTGTTAGTTTTCAGATCTGATGGTCATCCTATTTTTTCAAATAATTGGAAGAATGATAGCTGAGACAGTTTTTCCCTTGCAGACTTTTGACTTTACTTTTGTCCAGAGGCTCCATCTCTACAAATTTGAGATTCCTTATTGTCGAAATGTACTTACTTTCAACATTAATGACATTATTATCTTGGAAATAAAAACTGTTGAATCTAACGTTAGAGACCGATTTTGGAAGAGGTTGATGACACATGTCCAGAGGAAAGATGCTGTTCGTGCATAGTACCTTGCTTTCTTAACGATATTTATGTGAAAACTATATATTTTGTTTGGATAATGTTGATTTTGTTTCTACTATCTTTTTTTATCGAATGAAATGGATATTTTCTTTTTTAAAAAAATTGGAATCCGTACATGATCACTAAGCTCTCTATATAAGGTCTTTTGTTGTACTCCACTAGATTGAGTGCGTTTGATCACTTTTACCATAAGATTCATTACCTTAAAGATGACATTCTTTAAAAACAAAAAAACAAAAAAAAAATTAAAGATGACAGTCTTAAGAGCTAATACTCTCTCTTTTATTAAAGATTCTGGATAATCTTTAAGATATTTGTTAAAATTTTCATGATTAGAAATAATAAGTGTAGTAATATTTTGAATTTCATGAATTAAAAAAATTATTTTTTAAATAGCTTTTAATTATATTTAACTTTTTTATGTACTTGTTAGCAATTGTTCCTATTTATAACGTTTAACCCTCTTTTCACTCAGCCTCCTATTTTCATTATGTGTCATAATAATTAAGAACAAATGTAAAAATATAATTTTATTTATTAACAAATTTAATATTACTATCCGCTTTAATAATTTTTTTTAGTTTACGTGCAAAATACCCCTAAAAACTTATAAGGATTTATTAACAGAGGGAGTATATATAAAGAAAAATGATTTAGAGACCTATAAGCCAACAAATCTACATATAAGATTATGACACTTATTATTTTCAAGTTAAAAAAAATTAAATAAAAAAATTTTAAATTACAAATGTCAAGATTCTAATATATAAGCTTATAAGTAGGTCTTTTTATGTAGGTATCTCAATTATTGCTCATAAAGAAACATTCTTGGCCATGAGAACCTTACTGGCTATGTGCTCACTTTTTTCATAAAAATTTGTTACACGTGTATAAATGTATCGCAAAAAGTTAGTAGGATATACTGCGCCGAGCTCCACTACAAAGATATGAAATACTCCACGTAAGAGAAGGGGAAAAAAATCTAACGCGCTTATTGTGAGAACATTGCTTCAGATTGTGAATTTGTTATTTTAACGGATAATAACAACAATGGGATAATATGATTAAAATGATAATGTATTTTCAACATTATTTTTAGAATTTCTATTTCTCTAATTTGCTTTGGTGGTTGGGCCTTAACACCGCAAAACCATCATTCAAAGTCCTAAATGCCCATAATATATCATCCCTGCTGCTGGTTTGCTGATGAAGCAAGCATTTTCTTTAATGGTCCTCTGGCGGGTAAACCAGGGTGGCATCAAATCGAAAAATATATAAATAAAAACAATTAAAAAACTTAAAAAATACTCTACTTGACTTATGTTCCTAAATGCTATTTTATACTGAGCTCTTAAGAGTGAGATAGATTAAGCAAACTCAAAATTAAATAAGTACAGAGTAATTTGACTTGAACGTACTTTTGGTTTTGACCCTAAAAACAAAAATGAAAAGTATTGACCAATCATAATAGTTAAAAGTTCAAAATTTCATCCTAAATCTACAAATCAAATCTCAAAATTTTACCTTTCCGACCGTACCTCAAAAATCTACTTAGGCCATCCTTCTCAAATTAGGAAACTACCTCGATATAATCAAAATTTGGATTGTTGCACAACAATTTAGGGATTGACCAATAAATACATTACATATTATTTAATATGCCCAAAGCAAATTGGGTGTTGTAAAAATATTATTTTATTATTTCAAAAATATTTATTTTAAGTTGAATTTATTAATTATTAATTTAGGTGGTGGTTACAAAATTTTATTCTTATTAATTTGGGTGTTTATTTCTATTAATTCTTCTTATTATTATTATTATTTTATTTATATTAATTATTCTTGTAAACGTTTTGTTTCCGTTAGTTTCTTTAAGCAATTAAATTTGTTTTTATTGCAGCTTTATTATATTCTATTAAGTACTAATAATTTTAGTTTACTGTTATATAACAAGTTTGCAACATTCTTATATAAATACATACGGCTAGTAGTATATATTTTTAGTGCTCAACAGATTTCTATGTGATATGGCCACTAATGCTATATATATATATATATATATATAATGATAAGATGCATCATCATGATATATTGAGTTTTTATTATTTATTTGTAGTCCTCTGCTTATTGACCTTGGGTTACACGTTAGAAACAATGGTACTGTCAATTCATGTAGCTTATGTTTGTATTAGAGACAAACATAAAAGAGTCGGTTGAATCCTGGGGGATCATCGCGGTGCGTGAATAGATCCTAAAGACAGCGTCCCTCGACGCGCCTTAGACTATAAACGATATGGAAGTGATAATCACAATATCAACCATCTTTACTAGGAAGCCATGAAAATCTAGGAGTCTTTGGAGGATGAAGTCTACAATCGAGTATGTCTTCATCATACTTATTTGTATTGTATTTTATTTTGTAGTGCAATATCGAATTATTTCCGACATTGGATGAGTCAAAATGGATCAAATTGTATGTCTTATATACTTATATGACATTAGATGATAGGTAACATTTTCAATGGTCAATTTTTGAATTGTTGTATAACAATATAAATTTTGATTGCGTGATAGAAATATTTATTAAATTAATCCTTGGAATCCATCGCTAACTTCTTCTTCTTCTTCTTTTTCTTTTTTTTTTTTTTTTTTTTAATTTAAGGAAGCTAACTTCCACATTATAGTAAAGAATGAAATGGATGGAGCTTGAAGACGAAACAACGTAACGATGCTTGCATCTGCCTGTAGAGGAAGAATATGAAATTACAACGTACCAATGCTTGAAAATGTTAGATTTTTTATTCTTGGACTCGGGAATCAAAGAAAACTTCAAATAAAGATAAGAAAAATCAAAAGTATTACTAAGCAATTTCGGTTCTCCTCAAGACCGAATGAATTTGATCTAAGATTTGTGCGGCAAAACTAACTTGTAGCTGTGAGCTTGTAACTTGTAGTTATGAATTTTTAGCTTGTAGCTATTAAGCTAGCTAGGAGCTATGAGTTTGTAGCTGAGAGTTTATAGTTGTTTAGCTGGCTATTTAAAATAGTGTTATTCGGCAAAACTAACTTTTGAAGTAGCTAAAAATTATTAAATGACCAAAAAGGACATGCAATATTTTATTATTTTAATTTTTTCAATTTTTTTTATTTATTTAATAGATAGTTAATTAATTAATTAATAAATAAAATATAAAAATTATTACATTATAATTAATTAAGACTTAATTAAGTTCATTTTTTATTAATTTATTAATTATATAGTTAATAAATTAATTATAAAAAATTATTAAATTATATTTAATAATTAATTAAAGGGTAGTAAAATAATTTTAAATTTTGTTTGAGGATATAATTGGTATATGAATTATTGAAAGTTAGTTTAATTTCTAAAGTAGCTTTCAAAAGCTACAAGCTCCTTTTTTAAAAGCTATAAGCTCCTTCTAATTTGTGTTCACCAAACGGAGTTAGTAACTTATTGACTGAATCTAAAAGCTCCTAACTAGCTAAAAAACTCATAGCTCGTGTTGCCGAACAAAGCCCTAATATAAATTAGATTTGACAATTTGATTCGGATCAACAAGTTGAATTTAATTTTAAAGATAAATTCAAGGTTTATTTATGTCAGGTGCCCCTGTAGTTTGCACCTATTTTTGTCAGACACTCTTTAACTTTATTTTTCAACAAATATACTCCTAAAGTTTGCTCCGGTGAGCCATATACCCCTGCATGTCATTTCCGGCCACCGGTGCTGACGTGGACCGCCGGAGTCAGCAAGTGGTAGAAATAGGAGCCCTTCTAGTTCGAGTCTTTTTTGTCAGATACCCCTATATATAACTTCAAAAATTCATATCTTTTAAACCGTAAGTCCAAAAATTACAAATTTTATGTGAAAACGATGGTATTGAAATATAGAATTTTAAAATGTAATTATTTTACTTTTATGGATAGTTTTCTAAAAAATTGTTTTTTGGGAAATTTTCTATACGAATTTTGAATTTATGAATTATTAAAAATAATTTATGAATTGGATTGCACTAGTTTTTATTATAGTTTGAGGATCATAAAAATCATGAGTTTTGGCTTTTAAAAATAAATTGTAAAAAACTATATAAAAAAGCTATAAAAAACTAAATTTAAAATCATCGGAGACTGACATAGTCAAAACTCATGATTTTTATGTTCTTCAAACTACAATAAAAACTAGTTCAATCCAATTCATAAATTATTTTTAATAATTCATAAATTCAAAATTCATATAGAAAATTTCCCAAAAAATATTTTTTTTAGAAAACTATCCATAAAAGTAAAATAATCACATATTAAAATTCTATATTTCAATACGATCGTTTTGATATAAAATTTGTAATTTTTGGACTTACGGTTTAAATGATATGAATTTTTGAAGTTATATATAAGAGTATTTGACAAAAAAGACTCGAACTAGAAGGACTCCTATTTCTACCACTTGCTGACTCCGGTGGTCCACGTTAGCACCGGTGGCCGGAAATGGCATGCAGGGGTATATGGTTCACCGGAGCAAACTTTAGGGATATATTTGTTGAAAAATAAAGTTAAAAGACATCTGATAAAATAGGTGCAAACTACAGGGGCACCTGACATAAATAAACCTAAATTCAATCATATTCGATTGGGGTGTTGAATTAAAAAAATAAAAATTGTGCATGTCTAACCCGAAATGAATCTTGGGTACATAAAAAAAATTATATTAACAAATGTCTTTATTTAAATATTAGAAAAAAGATAAATTTTTGAAAATCATGTTCAATACTTTTTGCCATATTAAACATATCATTTTCCAAAATAAAAATGTCTCTATTAAGTTATTTAAACAATATTTTTAAATCACCAGTTATCTTTTTTCCTAAAAAAAATAATTATAACTATTATTATTATTATTATTATTATTATTATTATTATTATTATTATTATTATTATTATTATTATTATTATTCAACCCCAAAACAATGCTATCATTGACGTTTTGGAGACAAGAGCTGTTGTTTGTCTATCTATAGTCATAGACCCTCATCTTCCCCTGGCGTCGCCTCCTTCAACTACAAACGTCGTGATCCTTCAACCCCTTCAGATTAATTTTAACTTCTTTTTTTCATGATTTTCAGAAGTTCTCAAGTTTTTTTAATTTGAAATAACTCTTTAAAATTGAAAAGTGCAAACCCAATGATCCGATTCAAAGCCAGACGAATTTGATCAATTTATTTGGTTCGTTTTATGCATATAAAAATGCCAGAGGACTAATCCAAATTAAATCAACATTCTTTGATTAAAAATGGCAAATTTGGATGTACAGGTAACATTTTTGTATTATTATAGGTAAGTTAAACAATCCTCCTAATTCTTTTCAGGTGCATTAGAAAAAAACAAACAATCCTTTTGATGTTATAGTAATTGATTTTCCGTCCTTTCTTTTGATAAATCATAAAAGCCTAAATTATTTTTTTAATGATCTCATAATCTAACACCGTTGCGTCATCTTCAAAACCTATATCTGTAAGAAAATATATAGACCAAGACATTAGAGATGTGGGTCAAACCGTACAAATATACAAATCAGATGATCCCATTGCCTGCATAACTTAAATACAATATCTCCATGCTTGCTGATGATATAAGATTTCCAAAAAACATTCAGGGTTCTACGAATTTGAATTAGTGCTTTTAAAAAAAAAAAAAAAAAAACTATGCTACCTAAGTTTTCAAAACGCGTTCTGTACAGGGAACTCTTTTGTCACTTAATCCAATTCTTTATTTCTTCTCCATCAATTTTGCGCCAATCCATTCCCCAAATTTGTGTTCATTCATAAGTTGACACATACAAACATGGCATGCCCTCATTAGTTCCTATCATCCCAATTTCACTTTCTCAATCTTTCCCCTTCAAACAAAGTTAGGACCACACTAATCTGCTGTTAAACAAAATATAATTCATAGATATAGATATTTTTTTTTATTTATAAACAAGTACTGTACTACGGAGTGCTATATTTTTTAATACAAATTTTCTATTTTTGAAAGGAATGCCAAAAACTTTTAGTTAACATTTCTCCAAAAAATTAAAATGTTCTTCATCCTTATTTTTGCATTTCCTTGATCAAAATAGCACATACAACGTACCAATATTTTAAATTGAGATCAAGAATGGCGATGTTGTGATTTTGCAACTATATGATACGATTCATAATAGTTTATACTTGCAATAAACACAAAATAATCGAAATCATATTACATTTCATTAAAGATACGAGGAAGGGAATTAAAGATATGGTACCACTGTATCTCTGTAGCAGCATACATTAATACACACACATATATACACACACACATCTCACTCGTGCAGCTACGAGGAAGCTCACTCGGGATGATGGAAATGATGCCACGTTTCGTTTCAAAATTAAAGACACTAATCTTCGATCTCTATAGTACTGTTTATCCACATCTATTAATCTATAAATACCAATATCTGGCATTCACTAACTTTCACAACACCACCTTAGCTTCCTTCCATTTTCAACATTGACAAGCAACCAATAATATTATTATTTCAACTAACTACTAAATTGCATGGACAACAATATGCGTTCAACAAGTGGCCCTGCAACTTCAGCATACAGGGGTGTACGCAAGAGAAAATGGGGAAAATGGGTTTCTGAAATCCGTGAACCTGGCACCAAAACAAGAATCTGGCTAGGTAGCTTCGAGACACCCGAGATGGCAGCGGCAGCCTACGACGTCGCAGCCTTGCATTTCAGGGGCAGGGAAGCGAGGCTCAACTTCCCTGAACTCGCAGCCTCGCTTCCCCGCCCTGCAACCAACAATGCTGACCATATTCGCATGGCTGCGCACGAGGCCGCCTTGAGGCTCAGGACTAATACATTAGCGCCTGAGCCTCAAGGTGGTAGTGATGGTGGTAGAGGTGATGGTTCTTCTACTACTTCTGCTGCAGTACCAGTCACTGTGAGACTCTCCCCTACTCAGATTCAAGCCATCAATGAGTCGCCTTTGGATTCCCCTAAGCTGTGGATGGAAATGCCAGATACTTTCATGTTTGATGATCAATCCATGATGTTTGCAAATGGTTATGAGTATGAGAAGTTTGAAGAAGAGAATGAGTGGGAGAATATGCAGAATGATTCTCTGTGGGATCCTTAGGTGATCCATGAAGGGTACGTTACGTATAACAATATTCCAAATACCAATATTAATTAATCAATACATTATAGCAATATATTATATACTATTCTGTGCTATAATTTTGCGTATACAATACCTTTAAATTACTTGACCAACAATCCTACCCAATAAAAACACTTACAACGTAACTTCACGAGACGGTTAATCATCGTATTATATCCTATAGATACCTTGATTTGATATACTTAAAAATTTATTTAAAAATTATTTGAATCGGTGTTACATTAGATGTTAAATGTTGACTGTTGAATCAATTCGTGTATTAGAAAGATGGGTATGATGGTGACAGCAACACCATTTAATTTCTACCGGTTTAACAAAAGTAGGAAGAGAGCTGGTAAAATAAGGAACAAGTCATTGTTTCCTTTATTTTATTTCTCTTTTTTATAAGAATGAAAGAAATAAAGGAAAGAGTGAGTGAGATTTGATTTTTGTTGTAGATTTTTACTCCATTAGCAGATTGAGTTGGGGTACACCGTGTGGAGATGGAAGTTATGGATGACAGATGGAGAAGTAGGACAATTTACTCTGTTTCATGGAATGGAAGAGTATTGAAATTCCATTTGCTTGAGGGAATGAATGACATTTGTATTGTTAAGGTTGTATTTTGAAGGGTCCCATTAATGTAACTATCATAGTAGGTGTATGGGTAGATTTATTTAGAGTTTTAATTTATTCTATTGTGGGTGGTGTGGGATTAATCTGTGTACCAAATGGGCCACAAACTCGTTTATTGGCTGTGTTTTATAAGCTGTGGAAGAGTAGTGTGGTGTGTGTGTGTGATTTATTTTATCATATTCATTAAATAAAATTCAGCTGATGTATTGGAATTCCATTTGTCAAGCAGATGAAGTTCTGGGATGATATTTTTTCCTTTTTGTCTGAGATAATTTCTTGTATCATCTATTCGATTTGATATTTTTACTCTTCGATCTTCATTACTTTTTGTATGTAGCATTCTATATTTGGTAGATCCCTTTCTTTTTTTATTTCAGAAGCTAAGGAAGTAAATGATACAAAAATGATACTATTGATGCTAAGGCAGAGAGGTTTTGGTATGGTTTTGATTTTGTTTAGGTGTTTCATTCTGGAATTCAATTATGGGCTTTTCTACTTTGGAGAAGTTGGGCTTAAGTTTATGCTTGAACGGTCTAATGAATTTTGAAGAAATTGAAGTATATTTATCCCAATAATGTCTGTTGTCTTTTTACCAACCACACATCTAGTGAGGGCAAATAAAGGTAGTGTTAAGTTAGAAAAATGTTTCTGAGTATAGTTGGTATTCATTCTCAAAGGAGTTTTACGCCAACATATAATGAAAAATAATGTTAACAAATCAAGATTTGGATGTAAATTCAAACAATGTGCACCACTTTAATTCAATTTTTATACCAAATTACTTACTCATACTTTTCGTTAATCAATTTTATTTTTTATTTTTTTTTCAAACTTGAGATTGGTCAATGAAAAATATGAATACATATTTGGGAAGTTTAAATCACCTTAATCTTAATATAGTTATTATATTAATTAACCGTATAATATGAGCAAACTGTAAAATATATATATATATATTTTTTCCGTAAGGTGAAGTAGGTGTACATAGAGCTCAATTCGGGTTGACCCAACTTGGGGCAAGTCATTCTATTAACTCAGCCCAGTCCACTAATTTTTCAGGTTGGGTTGAGCTACCCCATGGGCCAATATTATTTTCTTTTCTAATAAAATAATCAATCATAAACAAATTAAAATTTTGTAACATTTTTTTATTAAGATGTTATTATTAATCATGAAAACAACAAATAAAAAAGTAAAAGTCTCTATTTCATTTTGATTTTATTATTGCTCAATCTTATTCAATGAAAAAATACTTCATCCAGTCCTATATATAGGGCATACTTAACAGTATTTCCTGGACCAAGGAAAATGGTTAGTTTTGTGAATTTTATAAGAATATATTGTAACGTTACAATTTTAGCCCCTCCACTTTACTTGGAAAGTTCACATTCATTAATTAATAACAAAAAAACATAGTTAGTCAAAGCATTTAATAAGGGCAAAAAAGAGAAAAAATAATTAATGATGCATAGAAAATATAAAGTGTCCTGTATATAGAACCAAATATTTATTCTAGAAGGTGCCATATATATAGGACCAGAGGGAGTATCATAACATTAAAAAGAAATTTATGTTTGGGCCATATTGGTTGGCCCAACCCATATCGAGCTTACCCGTGTTTGGTTGGGTTAGGTTGAATCACAAAAGTTCGGGCTGAAATTTTCCCAAACCCAACCTGTGCTTATGTTGGGTTAAATAGGTGAACTTATCGGGCTTGACCCATTTTTGACAATTCTAACTCTAAATGTACATGTGTATAAATATTAAAAATAAAAATGTGAACCAAATGTGAACAACAAATATTGCCATATTCACTTTATAGATTAGTAGTTTTCGTGCATATGTAACACTAGACAAATAATTGATATGTTTTCACATTTTCTATCATTACATATGTCAAAATATGAATAGGGATAAAAAATAAATAAATTTAGTTGAATTTTTTTTTGTTTTGTAGGTTTTATTTTGATCCATTTTTAAACTTTAATACATGAAATGATATAGAGTAGAAGCTAATGATATATTGCCATGTAACATTGTTCAATAACAATATAATTATAAAGATAAGTGATAATAGATGTGAAAGGTGATGGTGAAAACTTGGAGTTAATACTTAATAGTATGATTCAGAATAATTTAGGAGTTGAAGTAAATTAATTAAGGTTGAAGGGTGAATGAAGTGTGTGTCTCCAAAAGCAAGGGGTGAGAGGGAAGTGGGTGGTGGAGGAGCCATAAAATGTTTATCCTCCATAGTAGCACCAGTTTCATTTCCTCTCCCGTGCTACTTTTGAACTCATCATCATCATCTTCACCTTTGCCTCTTTCTTCTTCATCAATCAAACTCACCAACACCCCTTTTGCTCTTCCCACCCTCGGAGTAGGAACAAGTCAAACAACAACAACAACAAGAAGACAAAAATGGAAAGTGCTTAATAAGAGTAGTGGTGAGAGCCTAAGCCTAAGCAAGGAGTCAGCTGTTACTGTCAAGGTTGCATCACCAGCTACTTCCACAAACACTGATGCTGATGATATAGATTATGATGATGACTCAGCTGCACAAGTGGTGAGGAATTTCTATGCACGGATCAATGCTCATGATGTTGATTCTGTCTACAATCTTATTTCTGATAATTGTGTCTATGAAGACCTTGTCTTTCCACGCCCCTTTGTCGGTCGTCAGGTAATTCACTCACACTCTTTCGTGTTATCTTCATGTACCTACCTAAACCTTGCACTTGAAGGCTGAACAATGAATAAGAAATAATAATAAAAATGAAGACAAGCCAGTAAAGAATCTGAATTTGATTTTTTTTTGGGTACTAACTTAATGTTCTAATCATTTGGAATCAATTTTTTCAATCATTTTATAATATTGTAAGTAGTGGCAGTTGGTGATCAATGATCAATGCTTCTAGTTCAAGGAATCAGTTTTACCTTTAGTGATTATTGTGCAGGAAATTCTGGAGTTCTTCAAAAAGTTTACTAATTCTACCAGCATAGATCTGCAGTTTGTGATTGATGATTTGTCCTGTGAGGACTCCTCATCTGTTGGGGTGATATGGCATTTAGGTGCATTACTATTTCTAATACATGCCTTCCATATTATTTATTTAGAACTATAGTATGCTACTTTTATTGCTCTTTTTAAGTATCTAATTATCTTATGGAAATTGGCTGTAGAATGGAAGGGAAAGCCTTTTCCCTTTAGCAAAGGATGCAGTTTTTATCGTTTGGAAGTGATCAATGGCAAGAGACAAATAACGTAAGTTTAACACTATTTTCAACTTCTATGCTGAATCTAAGCTGCTATACATATAATGATTTAAGTTACTTTATTTAGTGTTTATATAGGTTTAAAACAGCTAGCTTGATAAACTTAATCTTAAGGGCATGTTTATCTTGCAACATTTTCTCTTGGATTCTGGTTATATGATTATGTTCCTTTTTAATAGCAGCAGCTTACAGATATATCTTACATTTTTTGAAAACAGATATGGGCGAGACAGTGTCGAACCTGCAATCAAGCCTGGGGATGCAGCTTTGGTATGTGGTTTTTCTTAATCTCATGCATTGATCCTATCAGGGGATAAAGAGAATGAACTACATATTTAAAAACGGAAGAGGAAAAAAAACTACCAGAAAATCTGGTGCTACTACAGAAAGACAAGAAAACCATGTGGTTCTTTTTCTCACTTGAATCAAATTGAATTTATTGCTGCAAAGACAAAGGAAAAGCCAAACTCTAAACAAATCAGTGAAGTTTCAAAATAAAATGATTAATGATATCTTTTTCAATCTAATAGGAGCCGTACAATCGGACATAACCTGCTGCAGAATCAAACCAAATATTCGTCTCCAGACCCTTGTGCTTCTTTTTTCTTAATTAAAAGCCAAAGTCTTGACAGTCACTGAATTAACATCTCTAAGCCTCCATGCCATAATGTTGACATCGAATCTTTAATTAATTTCCTACCTATGTCAGTTCCAAATGGGGCTCAAAGTTCACAAAAAAAATAGTAGAGTACATTTGTTCTCTTGTTCTTTCAATCTGTTTGAGGTCTTTTTGCTATTCGTTTAATAAATTAATAATAATGCCATTACTAGAGAAGGATAAATTGTTGGTTTCTACACAAGGATTAAATTCAAAATTTTAAATAATAAACATTCTTTTGTTTAGCTTTCACACTGATCATTATGCAAAATTCAGTGTAGTTATTGACAAAAGGGTATAGAACATACAGAACCTGAAGATAAACATAAATGCTGTCTCTACATGAGCATGGGTGGTGTGAATGTGTGATTGAGTGTATTTCTGCACTGTCTTAGTTTTAACCCTCCTGCAAAACAATAACTATGCAGGCAGCAATCAGAAGTGTGACATGGCTTCTGCAGCAATTCCCTCAATTGGCAGACCGCTTATAGTGAAAAGTATCTACATTATTGAGATGGCAATGTCCCTTCATCCTCTCTTGCACAATTAGTTAGTTTGGTACTTTGGTTGTGTAAACATAAGCTGCCCCTACGCAGAAAAAGGACGGAAAGCGCTGTGTATATGTTATGGAAAGTTACATGTATATGTATATCTAGTGTTGATTTCCTATATTTCAAACAAATCTTGTGGTTTTTGGGTGCAGTGCAGCTTCTGTAAAGTGCAATTTGTCAATTTAAACATGCATCAATAAAAATCATTACAACAAAATTTAGTTCAGATTAATGCACTTCAGCTGCATCAAAACTAGTTCTAGTTTGTTGTGATTACTTAAATTTTCAGTAACTTTCATCATGCAGCTATTGTAAAAGTGTTATAACTACAGAAGTCAACTTGGAAATGATAAATCAAATAGAATAATTGAAATTAGAAGTGTATAAAATATTAAACTGTTTAGTGGGTGGGAGGCCTGCACGAGCGAGTTCTGCAAAGTAAGCAGCGTCAACACTCGGCTAGCCTATAACCCCTCCATAAATTCATGCACCACATAAGATGAGTGCAGTGAACGGCTCCCACCGCTCACTTTGTTTTCCTTACTCATTAGTTTAAGGCAAGTTTTATAGTTGCTTATGTCCTTGTATTTATGCACTTCATGTTTGGTGATATGCATATTTTACACGATGTGGGACATGGAAAATTCCAAACATACCTAGCCTTTTGAGCAAGAATTCAGAACCCGTTAACAGTGCCACAGATGACTTATCAGTCATACAAAAGAATGAAAGGAAAGTTTTTTTTTTTCCTTTAAATTTTCCCGTTGCAATCAGGATCATGATCAGCATTGCTAGAGAAATTTAGAGTTAGAAAATGTTTACATAAAAAGATGAAATGTCTGATTTTTTAATTTTTAATGTATCTTATCTATACTGGAATTCTTAACCAAATTTTTCTTTTACAAGTTTATTTTCAATCAAAGTTCAGAGTCTAATTTTTTTTAGGCTTTTTTAAGTGTCAGGTCCCTAAACTTAAGGGGTGCTTTGAATTTAGTCCCTAATTTTTTTTTTGTTGAATCCAGTCCCTGAACTTTAATTCCGTTTGAATTTGGTCCTTCCGTTAACCCAAAATTCACACCGTCAGTAGCAGCCAATGATTTGTTGACACGAGTCATAACTTAATTTTTTTAAAAAAAAAATCGAATTTTTTTCTTTAAAATAAAAAAAATTAAAAAAATAGTGATGGAGAAGTAGTTAAGCAAGAAGACTCGAGCACCTGGTATCACTATCACTATCAAAGTCATCAGCTTGTAGCAAGTCTTTGGCTTTCACCACTCTGGCAAATAGGAAGTCAATTTTTTTCTACGAGATCAAAGGAAATGGGAAGCCTATCACCACCGATCACTCTTCCAACACTAATGTTCGGAGTTGTCTCTTTCAAAGAGAAATCATCATGTTTCTTCTGTAGCTTTTGGTTCTCCTTTTAATTTCTTTAATTTTTTTTAATCCATATAGCAATCACCACATATTCAAAAAAGTAGTGATGGAGAAGTAGTTAGGCAAGAAGACTCGAGCACCTGAAGAGTGTATCGCAACTTCTTCCTTTCACACGAGCAAGAGAGCTTCTTCGACAGTGATAGAGATATACAAAAGTGAGAGTGAGAGAGGGAGAGTGAAGGGAGGGTCGTGAGTGAGAGAATAATGAGAGTCTTTTTTTTTGTTCAACAATAATGAAAGTATGAGACAGAGACAAAAATACAAGTCAAGACATTATTTAATTTTAATGTTTTTTTTTTATTTTTTTACTTTAAAGAAAAAATTTCGATTTTTTTTTTTAAAAAAAAAATTTAGTTATGACACGTGTCAACAAATCATTGACTGCTACTGACGGTGTGAACTTTGGGTTAACGGAAGGACCAGATCCAAATGGAGTTAAAGTTCAGGGACTGGATCCAAAAAAAAAAAAATTAGGGACTAAATCCAAAGCACCCCCTAAGTTTAGGGACCTGACACTTAAAAAAGTCTTTTTTTTATCACTGAGTTCAAAATAAGAGGATTTAGAATTTTATTTTTTTAAGTTGTACTATTTAAAATGATTTTTAAGGTGCATAAAAAAAAAGTACTATGTCACAAATTTGGAAGCAGAAAATAGCTTAAAACCTGTTTGAAAAAAAAAATTGTTTTAAAAAATCAATTGTAAGATCTCCTTTAAACTAACTCATCCTTCCTCTCAATTGTAAGAGCTTGCGGCTCCTGCAAACTGAAACAACATCGTTCATTCTCAAAACGATGCCGTTTCGGCAATTTCGTAGAGCCTTATCTTCTTCCTCTCAATTCCGCTACGACAAGTCTCCTTCTTCACCTAATACTCTCTTAAACTTCAATCCCAACAAAGTCGAAGAAGCCATTGATTTTTTATGCCAACAAAAGCGTCTCAAGGAAGCTGTTGAATTGCTCCATCACATTCCTAAACCCTCTGCTCGTACATATTCAACTCTCATTGCTGCTTGCATTCGGAATAGAGCTCTTGAAGAGGGTAAAAAGGTCCATGCACATACTAAAGCTTCGAACTTTGTTCCTGGGGTTTTCATTTCCAATCGTTTGCTTGACTTGTATTCAAAATGTGGGAGTCTTGTTGATGCCCAGATGCTGTTTGATGAAATGGGTAACAGGGATTTGTGTTCTTGGAATACTATGATTGCCGGGTATGCGAAAATTGGACGAATTGAACAGGCAAGGAAGCTGTTTGATGAAATGCCGCAGAGAGATGACTTTACTTGGAATGCTGTGATGTCGGGTTATGTTAGCCACGATCGGCCGAGGGAGGCTTTAGATTTGTTTAGAATGATGCAGAAGGGTGATAGTTCAAACTCGAATATGTTTACGTTGTCGAGTGCTTTGGCTGCTTCTGCTGCAATTCCATGTTTATGTCATGGTAAGGAGATTCATGGGTACTTGATTCGATCGTGTTTGGACTCGGATGAGGTGGTTTGGAGTGCTCTTTTGGATTTGTATGGCAAGTGTGGGAGTTTGGATGAAGCTAAGGGTATTTTTGACCAGATGGGGGAAAGAGATGTTGTTTCATGGACTACCATGATTCATAGATGCTTTGAAGATGGACGAAGGGAGGAGGGGTTTTCTTTGTTTAGAGAGTTGATGGGGTCCCGTGTTAGACCAAATGAGTATACATTTGCTGGAGTTTTGAATGCATGTGCTGACCATGCTGCCGAACACTTGGGAAAGGAGGTTCATGGATACATGATGCGCTTAGGGTATGATCCATTTTCATTTGCTGCAAGTGCCCTTGTTCATTTGTACTCAAAGTGTGGCAATATTGAGAATGCGAGAAGGGTTTTCAACCAGATGCCTCAGCCAGATTTAGTGTCGTGGACTTCTCTAATTGTGGGGTATGCTCAGAATGGTCAACCGGACAAGGCTCTCCATTTATTCGAATTACTACTTAAATCAGGTACTAAGCCTGACCAGATAACCTTCGTTGGAGTTCTTTCTGCTTGTACCCATGCTGGATTAGTTGAGAAAGGGTTAGAGTATTTCCATTCAATAAAGGAGAAGCATGGATTGATCCATACTGCAGATCATTATGCGTGCGTCATTGATTTATTGGCACGATCTGGCCGGTTCAAGGAGGCAGAGAATATCATCGATAACATGCATATGAAGCCTGATAAATTCCTTTGGGCTTCCTTACTTGGAGGATGTAGAATACATGGGAACCTAGAACTGGCTAAAAGAGCATCGAAAGCATTATTTGAGATAGAGCCAGAGAATCCAGCTACCTATATCACTATGGCTAATATTTATGCTAATGCTGGTCTGTGGCCAGAGGTAACCAAGGTTAGAAAGGCTATGGAAAATAGAGGAATAGTCAAAAAGCCAGGTAAGAGCTGGATTGAGATTCAAAGACAAGTGCATGTGTTCCTAGTAGGAGATACATCCCACCCAAAAATAAGTGATATACATGAATTCTTGGGAGAACTCTCAAAGAAAATGAAGGAAGAAGGTTATGTTCCAGATGTAAACTTTGTGCTTCATGATGTAGAGGAGGAGCAGAAAGAGCAAAACCTCTTTTACCACAGTGAGAAGCTTGCTATTGCCTTTGGAATCATTTCAACTCCACCAGGAACTCCAATCAAGGTTTTTAAAAATTTGAGAACTTGTGTGGACTGTCACACTGCCATCAAATATATATCAAAGATTGTGCAGAGAAAAATTATAGTGAGAGATTCAAATAGGTTTCATTGTTTTGAGGATGGAAGTTGTTCATGCAAAGACTATTGGTAGTACTCCACATCAACAGACTCTCCAGTCAGAGTTAATTGCTATCTTCAATCTTTGATTTTGCCAGAAAAACAGCCTTAGACAGTTGCATCCATAAGCTTCATTTTCCTCATTTCCCAATGACCATTTAGTGGTGTTTCTGTTGAGTGAAATCGATGGATGCCACATGGCAACAAGATACAAAAAGTTCAATAAATACCAAGGTATAAGTTATACAGGATCAAGCATTGATAGGTAACAAACCTTGTGGCTTGGGAGTTTGAGGTCACAAGTTTGAATCTTGGGTGCTTCGTTTGGTGATTATTTCTTGGCGGCTTAATTGTCTGTTCTTTCCCTTAGGGGAGCTCTTGTAGTTGTAGTTGTAGTTGTAGTTGTTCAATACATTGAAGTGTAATATCAGGATCTTAGAGATGCATAATTTTACAGGTGAGGTATAACTATAAAGTTGGGGGGGCCTATGGTTGAAACTGCAGTACTGACTAGTGACTACTGCATGCATTTTGATTGCTATCTTTTGCTGGCTTTAATTTGTGAGTCGTGAGCTAACTTTAACGGACAAGTGGTGACTTGATAAAATTTCTTTTTTTGTGCGGCAATTTTCCTCAAAGGCGTAGACCCCTCCTCTGTTAGCTGGTCCATGTTATTCACATTATATGTGTTAACAGTTTCTTTTCTATATTGGTCCATCTAAGGAATAATTGCGATAGAAATCGGTGCGAAGATGATAAATGCTGAATTCTAAGAAGAATTGAATTTGGAGATGAGGCCCTTCAGTTTTTGGTTACTCTGCCAAAGTAAAAAAGAGCAAATGAAATTCTTCGCCGTTAGTCTCAAGAGTCAGCATTTGGGGCATGTTTAAGTGTAGGGGGTCTCATAATATGAGCTTGTAAAAAAGACTTTGATATTTTATACAAATTTATGGTTGAATTCAGCATATGCATTATGCAAATAAAGTTGAATATTATTTTTATAGAATTGCGAAGATGTAATAAATAAATAATTAAAAAACTAAATTGCGTGTCTGTATAATTATTACCAAGATATATAATAATCCAAGAAAACAACTGTGTTGCTGTAAGTGTCATGGAGTTTAATTTCCCATTAACAAGATGTTGAGCTCAAACTGTGTGAAAGAAAAATATATGTTGTTTACCCGAATGGTTTGGCCTAGTGGAAGCATTCTAGGACCATAAGGATATTGAGAACCCATAAGACCATGAGGTCAGGGGCTCAGATCCTTGTGGAGGGGCTCGGATCCTTGTGGAGAACATCCATTGGGAGACATCCCACCCATGTTGCTCCAGGTGTTGCTCCAAGTGTCGGGATTGTAAAGTTCTCTCCATAGTTTTAATTACCAAAAAAATATATATATGTTGCTATTGGTTGTCCTATTAAATAGTAAATTTTTTCTAACTCCTCTTGAATTAGAAAACAAAAAAAAAAGCCATTCTCTTTGATGATATAAAACAATTTGCAAAATGCCCAAACTACTTTTTTTTAAGAGATCCAAAGTACTTAATTTGTTTATTTTTTCCCCTTCAAATTAGTTATTGAAATTTTACCATTAAAAAAAATAGATTTTAAACCATAAAGTAAAAAAAAGAAAAACAATTTGTAAAGGGAAAAAAAAAGAGATAGTGAGAGGAGAAGAAATGGGTTTGGTATTTGGACCGTGTCCGTTTGATTGGACTACATGTCGTATTGAGACTACTGCTACTTCAACAAGCAGGGTACGGCAGCTCTAAACCCAAAACGGCAGCCACTCTTGGTAGTATTAGTATTAGTATTACTATTACTAGGGTTTATTAGGGTTTTATAGCTTAGCTCACTGAAAGCGTTGCTGCATTAGAATTGCTCATTTGGCTGGCATACAACACAAAAATGGGATTCTGGGGTTAGTCATCATCATCATCATCTTGTGTTTATAATAATGACTTATGCATGCAAATTCGCATATGATTGATTTTCCTATATCTTCCTATATTTTCATTTTCCCCCCTTTTATTTTGAGCTTTTAGGTGTTGAAGTGAAACCCGGTAACCCGATTCCTTATCATGCTGACAATGTCCAAGGAAAGCTTCACGTCACTCAGGTTTTTTTATTTTTACTATTTCTTTTTCCTTCTTTCTTGATTCCAACTCTTTTTTTTTTTTGTTTTTTCTACCTTCAAATTCAACACTTTTGTTCTATTCTTACTTAATTGTGGGATCATAATTGGCATCTTAAGGTTGGAAGCTTTATTGCGGTTTGAGTTTTAATTTTCGTTGCTCAATGGGATTGCTCGATTAAATCTGTTTGTCAGGATTACATTATTTCATCATAGTCTAGGTTTATTTGACAGATATTGACTTATACCTTTCATATTATATTTATAGCTTATAAATAGTCTTTCAGGGGACTGTATGATTCTAGAACACTTGCATAGCTAAGCATTGTTGGGTTTCAAAATAACATTTCCATATGTATAATCATGCTCATATATTTGCTATAGCAACATGAGGAGTTTGAAGTCTGTTAAATTGGGGCTGTTAATATCTTTTTAATCGGATGAAATTTTATACTAGTGACTAACAATTAATTTCATTCTGTTTCTCTTTTTGTTGTTCTAAAAACTCAGGCTACTCTAGGCACTGGCTCATCAACTGAGAAAAGCATTCTTCAGTGTTCGTCTGGTCACAAAAGTCCAGTTTTCTTGTGTTCATTGCTACCAAATAAGGTTGAGACATGCCCTTTGAATCTTGAGTTCGGCGATGATGACTTAGTTGCATTCTCGGTGATCGGTTCACGGAGCATCCATCTTTCTGGTTATTTTGTGGCTGATGATGGAGATGACCTGAAGGATGACTATGAATAGTATCCTTTTGAAACAAATTCCATTTGCTATTTTATTTCAATATTACATTTTAAAATTTGTTCATATAGGTATGGAGACAGAATACTTGTCACCCATTTCTTTTATGCTTATGTTCCAAATTTCCTACTACAATGTGAAAGTGATTCATTTGGAGAGGATGTTGAGGGAACTGATACTGAGGAATCTTCTGAATATGATTCTGAAGATGGGTATGACTTTGTTGATGATGATGATAGTGATATTGACATGTACCAATCTTCACCTGCCCGAAATAGTGGAGGTAATTTGATTGTATTATGTTTGTGCTCTTTTCTCATGTTTCATTCAATATTATTATGTTGTTTTTGAGATGATGCTCACATGGCACTTTAATGTATTTATAGATACATAAATATTAAATTTTTTAATAGAATATGGTATATTGTTTAGTCGTTTTCATTTGAAAGTTTGGCCTGTCACAGCTGCATATCTTGTTTGTTTCGATCTCAAAATCGATTATGGTGATTGGTGAAGCTCTTTAATGTCAAATAGTATGGCCATGTTTCTCCGGTAAAAATCATGATTGATTCAAGTAACTTTGCAACTGGTCGTGCACATGAAGTTAAATAATCATATAATAGTAGATATGCTTTAACATCCCACCACGTTTCTTACTCTCGTTAAACTGATAAGTTTTATCAATATATTGCTGGCAGACATAATAATATTCACCATTCTATAAAATGCTGAGTCCACCTTATTATTTACTCATATCCATTCCTAGTGCACGAATGTAGCAAAATAAACCGAGAGATCCAATGCAAAAAAATTAAGTGAAACTTTACTGCTTCATATTTCACAAGAAATTTTAATTGGATTCAACATGATTGACATTATATGCATTTTTTTGTTCTCGACATTTCTTACAGTTGTAATTGAAGAAATAGTGGACGACGATAAACCTGAAAATGTAGATGATCCAACTAAGCAATCAAAGAAAAAGAAACAGGTTGCTCAGTTGAAAGACAAAGACAGCAAAAGTTCTCAGCTTCCAGTTGTTGTCAGGGATGAGACTCTCTCCCCTAATCTGGAAAGCGAAGATGATGTTGAGGAAAGTGAAGACGAAGATGGTTTTCCATTTTCTGCGGCGGAGAAAGGTAAATCTGAGAGTCCTAAGGAAGAAACAGAAATGAAAGAAGAGCAAGCAGATAAGAAAACTGAAAAGGCCATTAAGAAGGCAAATCAGGTCGATCATTCTGCTGGTCTAAAAAGAAAAGT
Source organism: Crotalaria pallida (assembly GCA_037953625.1). Taxonomy (NCBI): domain Eukaryota; kingdom Viridiplantae; phylum Streptophyta; class Magnoliopsida; order Fabales; family Fabaceae; genus Crotalaria; species Crotalaria pallida. The sequence continues at coordinate 127,715,884 of CM075655.1, read as the reverse complement.
TGAAAGTGCTGATGAAGATGAGCAGCAGCAAGATGGGTAAGATGGATCCAAAATATTGATAATTCCTGATAATGGATTTCAGTCTGACATTTTGCCTCACCCATTTTATTTTTATGAAGGGAGAAGGCAAAAGAATGAATAAAAAATAGTTCGTATCTTTTGTCTCTGTCTAGCTGTTGCACTGAATGTTTCTGATAATGATTGCAGGAAAAAGAAGAAGAAAAAAGATAAGTTGAAAGTACGTGGTAAAGGGGAAAGTGCTCGTGCGTCCGGCAATAGTAATGAGACTAATGAAGCTGAAAAGCTTACTGAGGAGGTTAACACTACACCCAACCAGAACAATGCTTCTCATGCAAAGGATGGTCAGCATGATGAAAATCAGTCTAATGAGTAAGAACTCTCTTCTGAATAACTAGAATATCAGTTACAATGCAAAGGGCTCTTACTCTTGCATAATATCATTGGTTGATCAGAATATTTGCATTCTTAATATTGGTATGCAAATCCAAAATTGCATTCCTCTTCTGTTCACTAGTCCTCATCAGAACACTATGTCAGCTGGACAAAAAATTCTATTGGAAATTGAGTTTTCCTTCACAGTTTTCTTTTTTATTTTCAATAAATGGCAATTAAATTCTATAAGACGACAATTCTTCAAGTCTTGCTTTGTTTTCTGTTGAATTTTGTACCAAGGGAGTTGTTTTGAATTGAACTTTTTTTTTTTTTTTTTGAGGCATTAAAGCTTGGAAATTTAGGAGGCTGGATTTCCTCCGTCCTTTTTTGCACTCTTCACATTATATACTGCGATGCCTAACTATTTAAGTTTGTGGTATTTGTGGGCAGGGTCCTTCCTGAGAAGAAAAATAAGAAGAAAAAGAAGAAAAAAACCAATGAGTCTGAAGGGGCAGCTATTCCAAATCAAATTGCTACCACTGTTGAAAATAAGGATTTGTCCACCTCAGAGAAAAGAGAGAAGAAACAGAATGAAGATAAGCCATCTCAAGTAAGAAGCTTTGCAAATGGGTTGGTTATTGAGGAGCTATCTATGGGTAAACCAGATGGCAAAAGAGCCGATCCCGGAAAGAAGGTTACGCATCCTCTACTGATTTTTAGATAGCTGAATTTGCATAGTTTACTGCCAAGTGATTTTGTTTAACCTATTTTTCAATGTAATTTATTTTAACAATAATGTATTTATTGTTTGATTTCAGGTCAGTGTTAAATATATTGGCAAGCTGAAAAAGGATGGGAAAATATTCGACTCAAATGTGGGAAGAGCACCATTTAAATTCCGCCTTGGTATATATTTGTCGAAGCATTGAATTTGCAGGATTTTTTCTTTTGAAATATGCCTAAACCTATTCTCCATTTGTGTTTACAGGTGTTGGACAAGTCATTAAGGGCTGGGATGTTGGGGTCAATGGTAATATTTAGTCTTGTAAGATTTTCTGCAGTCTAAATGTTATTCTTAATTCTTAACTGTGGTTTTCATTTTCTTTTCTCAGGGATGAGGGTTGGTGACAAAAGAAGAATCACGATTCCACCATCTATGGGGTATGGAATTTCCTTATGTTTTCTTTTCTCTGTTATATCAGAATGATCTTGGTCTTGTTATTCCACCATCTTTTCTTTCCATATGTACAAATAACGTTGTTCGTAAAATACTTCGAAATAAAAAAAAATAAAAAAAAAACCTTGTATGCCCTGTAATTGTTGTACAAGAAACATTATTGTTTGCTTTATGTTACGCAGATATGGAGACAAACGTGCTGGGAGTATCCCACCAAATTCATGGCTTGTATTTGATGTCGAGTTGGTTAATGTTAATGGCTAACTTCATCTTTTACTGTGCTTCCATCCGATTTCTATCACTCTCTGCTGGAGCTGTGAAATGTTCTGGTCCTATCAGTTTTGGAATGTCAACCTCACATTATACATTGCCAATCTTTTGGTCATCTTGAGACTATATATTAGAGCACAAGTTTTGCGGGAATTTATTTTGGATTGAATTAGGGGATTACAACTTTATCAATACAAACATGGAATTACATTCTTGCTTATGTTTAATCATCAATGCAGTATAGAAGTTACCAAACCACGGTTTTCTTTCTTTCTAATGAGAAGCAGATAGTTATATACTTCTTCTAATGTAGATGGATTAGGCGCGTTTTGGTATGCGACTAAATTCAGTGCCTATTCATTTAACCTTTTATCTTATATTTTTATTTGGCTGATCCATTAATCGCTATCATGTGTATTTTTATTTTGCTTATTTGAGTCTCGTTACAATCTTGAAAGCAAGATCTCTTCAACTCTCTTATCGTAAATCCATGCATGTCTTGGTTGTTGTTGAATTAGGACGTGTTTGCGTAAAAAAAAAAAAAAAAGCTAAATTTTACTCATTCAATAACTCTTTAGAAATAAGCTAAATTTGTTTTATTGAAATAATTAAGCTAAAAAAATTCATATGAATGACAAGATATTTTCATACGCGTATTCTCACAAATCTCAACGTAGTCCAATGGCTATGCACATGTGCTACACATGAATTCTCCTAGACAAGTAATACTACTTAACTATAATGTGGATACTTCACAAGAAGTATCAAAAACCAAATTGTTTCACTTGAGAAATAATAACAATTAGCAGTCTATAACACTATATGACGAACGTGAATTCCATAAAAGTATATTGCAAATAATGAAAAAGGACCAAGATGGTATGGTGCCAAATTGAACTTCTCCGGTCATGGAGACCAGGCTGTTGGAATCAAACAAAATAAGGAGGGTGGAGTTACCCAACAGTGTCAATTTTCATAAGGCACAAAAATTAGATTGATTATCCAAGTCATTTTCCTTTTGGTCCAATCTCATAGATTTTTAGTCTTAACTCTCCTAATTCTCGATCAAAATTTGAATCTTTTATTTAACAGTAAAATAATCTGTTTTTCAGGCCGTACACAAGGAATTGTAACAACAAACTGCACAAAGTCAAAATTACATGAATAAGAATCTATATAATCTGTAGTTTATAATGTTAACTTCTAATCAGCATACACTCCCTACCATACTCAACTCCTCAAAATCTTCCTCGGACGAAACAATCTCCTCACTACATATGTAACCAGCATCTTTCATCACCTCATTCAATCCATCCATCAAGGGGTAAATCTCAGGAGCATGAGAGTTGGAAGTGTCCCCTACCAAAAATGAAGAAAATTCATTGCCAACATCAACCCAAGCACAACCAGGAGACTTTCTCACACCTAAATCCCTCATGTAAGTTCTCACTTGTGCTAGTTTGCTCCAACAACCAGCAGCAGCATACATATTGGCAATCAACACATAATAACCTGAATGATCGGGCTTCATTTCCAGCAACTTCCCGGCAGCCCATTCCCCCATCACCATATTTCCATGGATACGACAAGCTCCTATAAGGGTCGCCCACATTGCCGGAGTCGGCTTGTATGGCATCCCTGTGATAACATCCTTTGCTTTGTTTAGAAGACCGGCTCTGCCAAAGAGATCAGCCATGCAAGTATAATGCTCAATTAGGGGTATTATCCCATAAAGATATAACATCTTTTTAAAGAGCAGTTGACCCTGAGCTACAAGACCAGAATGACTACAAGCCGTTAGAACCGCAACCATTGTCACGTGATCTGGTTTGATATTGGACTTGCACATCTCTTCAAACAGTTTTAGAGAAATTTCTCCATCTCCCTTCATACCATATCCTAAAATCATGGAAGTATATGTGACTTCATCTCTTGTACTCAACGAGTCAAACACTCTTCTGGCTTCTAAAACTTTTCCTGACCTTGCATACATGTCTATGAGGGAATTCCACAGTAATAAATAATTCTTGAACTCTACACGCTTCATAATGTAGCAATGAAACTCTTTACCGTGCTGTAGATTTGCTACGCGAGCACAAAGGGGAAGAACACTTGCGATGGTCACAAAATTAGGTTCAACACCCTTATGTAACATTTCTCTAAAAAGGAAGGAAACTTCCTCAGATTGATCCATGTGAGCATATCCAGAAAGCATGGAATTCCAAGTAATCACCCCCTTCTCTTCCATTCCATGAAACACCATATATGCATGCCTAAGGTCTTTACACCTGGAATACATTGTAATTAGTGCATTTTTTATGTTTTCAAACCCGTCCAAGCAAGTTCTTACAGCATGACCATGAATCTCCTTTCCCAATTTAAAGGCTCCAACGTGGGAGCACGCATTTAACCCAATAACCATCGCAATATTGTCCAAATGAATTTTCATTCTCATCTGAGAAAGCAGCTGAAGTGCCCCCATGAAATTGGCTGAATGCAAGTATCCTCCGGCAATGGTGTTACATATAACAATATTCATTTCAATCTCCTCACCCTCCATTCTTTCAAATAGCTGAACCGCTTCCCCCAACATACCCCTGGAGGCATAACAACCGATGATAGTGTTCCAAGAAACAGCATCTCTCGTCGTCATATCATCGAACAAGCGACGTGCAACCTCCAGTTCCCCAAACCTACAATACATGGAGACCAACGCATTGCACACAACCAAACTCTGCTCCATCAGGCCACCTTCAATAGACCCGTGAACCTCCAAACCAGCAGCGTAATCCAATAACTCGCCACAAGCCTTCAGAACAGACGGATAAGTGTAATCATCCGGCTTAACCTCCTTACGCAACATTTCCTTATAAGCTTCCAGAGCCTCCGCAAAGAGACCGTTTCTAACATATGACGAGATAAGCATGTTCCAATGCAAAGGTTGCAAAGTATCAGACATTTCCACAATAACGCGAGCATCAGCAAGAAGGTCGACATTGGTGTAAAAACCAATAAGCCTCGCAACCAAAACGGGATGTTGATCAAAACCAAACGAAACTATCTGAGCGTGAAGCTGTTTACCTTGTGGCAAAGACTTAAGCTTGATACAAGCCAAGAGAAGAGAGCTAATCGGATGTAAGAGATGATATGAAGCGGCGGCAGCGTGGTGCTGCAAATGGAAGAAGGTATGGAAGGCATTGGGTAAATGGGATTGGGTCACGAAATGTTTGAGAGATGAAATAAGATGAGCAACAACCATAGAAGAACAATAATTGTTGTTGTTAGGGTTAGGGTTTTTGGTGGGTTTGTGTTTCCATGAAATTGGGATGCATTTTTGGAGACGAGACAAGAAGAGTTGTTTGGGGATAGAAGGGAAAGTAGAAGAAGATGGCATAAACTACTAAAGGTGTTGGTGTGTGAGGTGATAGAATGAAAATGGAGATGATCATGGCAAATAAGAAGAAGCAGTAACCACATGGCTTGTTTAACATTGGAATTTGAATGATGAAGGGTAATTAATTAATCCAGTCAATGAGAGAGCTTTACCTAACTACTATTACTGAAATGCGACAACGGGGCATTGGTATGGCTGAATGAGGTGACTGTAAGTGGCATGGTGAAGGCGGCGGGGCAGTGGCGTCGGCGGCTTCACCGTGTTGGGTGTGTTGAAGAAAGATAAGGCTGATGAGGGTTTTGAGTGAAGAAACGACCAAGAAGAGAGAGAGGGGGCGCAAAGATGTGTTTAGGAGTATTAATTCATGGATCGATATTTTTTTTTAAATAAATTTTTAATAACAATTTATACGAAAATATATCTTTGACATGTAAATAACATTTATAAAGATCGATTTTTCAATATATTATTTTACTATAAACAACTCTTTACCACAAAAACACCACAATGAAAATGAAAAGGTGATAGGCACGGTCTGCACGCTAGTAAGTATTATAAGATCCCTTGTTAACAAAACCCTTAATTTAATTCTTAAAACTTTTAAAGCGAACCACATTCATGACAAGTAAGATAAATAATTAATTTAAAAGACAAAATGAACACTTTCACCTTATTTTTTTTAAATTAACTTAAATTTATTTTTGTTTATGTTGTTTCCATCGTCATTTAAAAAAAATTATTATCTTATTTTTCCTTACATCATTAATTGATCAAATTTCTCGATGAGAGATTCTATTTTCGACAACATATGCATAAATTGCTGACTTGGTTATTTTAGTCCAAAGCAACATTAATCAATCCTCCATCTCTTAATCCTAACCTTACACAATTGCTAACCCAAATTACAATTGCTAATTACCAACTACATAATCATATTTAACCATAAAAAATATAAGCAAAGCAAAACTCCAATATAAAATCTTCATGAAGAATCCATACTTAAATCGGAGAACACCAATCAATTAATACTCTTCAAACCATGTGGGCTCCACCTCCGCCACCTTCTCCGCCGCTATCACCTTCTCTCGAGCAAATGAATGTTAACCGAATGTGATGGAGAGATGGTCTAAAGTGACTAGTGTTTGTTGTCTAAATTGCCAAACAAATCAGCAAGGTTCTTAACTACCTAGTCTTCCAAATCGCTGATTGTAAAGTTGCTCCAAGCGCTTATCGGAACCAAATTCCTCCAAAGGTAGATCGCATGTTCACAATCTTGTAGTGTATGAATAATAGTTTTTTTTTCATGATGTTTCCAAATCGAGCATATATATCATGGTCATGTGTCAGGTTTTAAGGTTTGAGAGTTGAAAGTTTCATATTCGATCTTCGACGTCCCATTTGTTGATTTGTTGGTAGATTTAATTTCTCTTCTATTATTTTCGTAATAAAAACTTTGCTTATAAAAAAATGAGCATAAATCATAATAAAAGTTTTGGTCCCTTGAAACTTCAAACTAGTTTAAAAATTCTCGTTTACCAAATCTTAAGGCTTGAGAGTTGGAAGTCTCGAGTTCGATCCTAGACACAACCATTTGATGGATTTAAATCTCCTTTCCTTATCACCGTAAAAAAAAAATCAAAAATATTTTGCCTATAAAAAAATTTAAAAAATTTCATTGTTGCTCCAATTTGAATTACGTTGAATGCTTTATATGCAAAAGCAATTATAAATCATCCATCATTAGTTAAGCTCAAAACTAAATGATCCTCCACATTTTTTGTTATTACAAGAAGCAATCACCATGGACAAATCTTCGCCAATCTTTTACCCATCGCAATGATTATTAGAAAATAAATATCATCAACGTAAATAATATTGATAAAAACATTACCAAGAGAATCAACATGAAAAACCGATTTATATGATTCCAAAAAATCCTTTTCACTTTTATTAAAAATCATTCAAACTAGGTTATCTTCAAGGGTCTTCCAAGTTCCAACTAGGTCATATAACCTTGCCACAAATTTGAAGCAAATTTTACTTTTTGTTTGTTTGTTGATACCAAGAATAAAACCTCTAGCCAGTGGTAACATTTTTAAACCGTGTCTAAGAAGACCACCAAGGTAAAAGGCTCAATTGGTGAAACAAATTTTACTTTTTGGACAATAGGCAGTGACGCAGTGTGTACCGGTACAGATGGACGGTTGGACAGCTACCTATATTTTAAATATATTAAAAAAATAAAATTAGTTAACCGAAAAAATAAAAGTAGCTCTGATTAGGAAGGAAGGAGGGAAATAGAGGTGGGGACTAAATTGGCGGCCAACCACCGTTTCCCTCGGTGTCTCCGTCACAGTCTCCTCTCTTTCTACTCTCATCTATCTTATTCCGATCTGCTGCTTTTTTTATTTTCACTATTTCCCAAATGTCTCTGATCTCCAATTGTTCCACCTCCTATACCGCCGTCGCGGTTAAGTCACCGATCCTTTCTAAGAATTCCAACTCCTTCTCTCCATTTCCATTTCCATTTCCGAGGCTCTCTCACGTACAGTACCACCATTTCCCCATCAATCCTTCATATTACTCACTTTAATATTTTGTTTATTTATTTTGAATGCATTCCTAATTTTGCATATTTTTATATATCATTCTCCATTTTGCCATTTTATTGTAACTTTTATGCTTCGCTTTGATAGTTATTAGGTTGTATAATTTTTGAGCTTCCCTTTGACTGCTTTTTTGACTCTGCATTTTTATTTTTGCTGTAAAATGATAAGTGTGCTGTAGCCAATGGTTACTGTCACTTCAATTGTTTCTATGTATTGGAAATTTGGTATATATCATAGCGAATTTTGGGATTTGAGCTTCACTTTGGTTACTATGATTTTTGAGCTGGGTAATGGAGTCGCTATTTTTCTGCTAGTTCCGTTGATATGAATGATTCTTTTGAAGCGAATATCATTTTTCTAATGCTTCCGCCGGAGCTTCCTATTTAGTTTCATGTTTGTCAATGAATTTTTGTGCAAGTATGGTGATACTCTGTCCCTCATAAGTTATCACTGCTTTGTTTGCTGTAGAATGAAAAATTCAATGTCTCCCGGTTAGCTCTTAGCCACTCTAGACATACAGTTAAAGTCCGGACCATATCGATGGCATTAGTGGGTGATACCGTGGGACAAAAGGGAGATGTGTGCACTTCTTCTAGTATTTTGGTATGTCCCTGTTCATTGCATGCATTTTTTATGGTTAAGCTATGGTTTGGCACTGGAAGATAACAAAACATGACAGTGAAAGAAAAAAATTCATAATAATATCTTAGTTTAAAATAAGCCAACCATGAAATTGGTTGAATTTTCTGAGTGGGCAGATTAAGAAATGAGGACTTCTAAGTTTGCCGTGTGAAAAATGTATCTGATTCTTTCCGATATAAAAAAGAGTATATCTAACTCTATCCTTGTTTGTTACAATTACGAGTTTCTTCTTCTTTTTTTGCAGGCATATGATTTGATTCAAGGGGCACTTGTAAGTATTATATATTTCTCAGTTGTCCATTTCATCTAACCGGAATCTGTATCAGATAGTTAGTTTTCTCACTTTCTTGTAGTCATATTGTGTTCTATTCCTTCCATTAGGGCATAGTTGTGTGAGAGATAGTGGCGTATTTTTTTTAACTTGATGTCTTGCTTAGTTGTTCTTTGCTGGCAATGCAAGAAGATACGCCCTCACTGGGCTCTGTGTCACACGTTCCATGTTTTAGGCTAAACGTAGGATTTCTGTTTAAGTTGAGATTATTTATAACAGAATGTTAGACATTAATTAGTATATAGGATTCCCTTATTTGACATTGTTTTTTCTTTTACAAGAGTGAAGACTTTGGAGAAACTAATTGTCGTATCTTCTGAAAAAAGAAACTAAAATTACTAATTCACTGTCCTGGTCCTTTAAGAGAAGATGAATCACTTTTCTTGGTTTTTACCTCAACTGGAAATTTTATTATCATGATTTAATCAAATGTCAAAACTATTGCTCCCAATAGTTTAGTGGTATTAAATACAGATGATATTTACAACAAAAAATTGTCAGCAATACAAACATTAGTTACTTACCAACATAAAAGTGTCAAAAGCCTTCTAAACATTATATATTTGAAACACTATTAGAATATTGAGATTAAAGTTTGTAAAATGAAGTTGAACGGCTGCAAACCTTATGTCTAAGAGTTGGTTTTTGTATTTAAGAAGTTAATGAGTCTCATCGATATGATTTGTAGGTATTGCTAAAAAGAGGATATGGTAGCAAATTCTTTTCAAAAGACTAATACAGAGAAAAAATTTGGTATACAGGTGAGATGGAGTTCTGTTATGGATAGATCTTTACCTGATCCACCAACGGCTGTTTTTCTGCATGGAATCCTAGGCTGCAGGAAAAACTGGGGTGCGTGCATGTTACAACCCTCATGTGATCCAATTTTTGCAGCGTGACTTGTTTGTATATCATAATGTGGATGCTTATCATATTGCGACAATGTATTCCACCCAATCAAACTACTCTTCTACCTTTACATGCTCTAAAATTTTCTCCATATATTTTTCATGTGATTTCTGATGTTTAGGTTAGATCTTTTATATTTACGATTACTCAAGGAAGTATGTCTCCAGTTCTCAGCAAAATGTAAATGAGAAAGAATGAGTTGTTAGTTTTATAATTCACTGCTGAATGATTGATATTTCAGGGACTTTTGCTAGGAGAATGGCACAGGAGTTTCCTATGTGGCAGGTATTTTTCTGTACATTTCTGTGTTTAGCTTTCCTTATAAATATTTTATGCTTGGCATTATGGCTATGGATTCGATTTTGATCCACTCACAGTATAGAAATATTTACCATGCACTGCCACCAATTTTTTAAAAATTGTTTAAAGTTTTTACTTCAAGTGAAAACCTTAGTTGCTACAACGATGCAGTACTTGCTTGATTATCGGAAGTGCAAGTTTGGATCAAATTTTTAGAAACTCTATTGTTAACAGTTTGTATTCTGGGTATCCTAAATTCTGATTAAAGGGACGGCAATGTTAATAACCTTCTAATTTTACATCAATCTGAATCCTTTTTGATACATTTATCTTTATTGGCAGTTTCTTTTAGTTGACCTACGATGTCATGGCGATTCAGCATCAATCAAGAAGAGAGGTCCTCATACTGTTCAATCCGCTGCTCTGGATGTTTTGAAACTGGTCCGCGTTCTTTATCATGTATCATCATCATATTTATATAGAGATCATGCTGTAGAATGGGAAAGGGGTCTATAACTCCTAATTTTATATTTGTATTTGAATCTGAGTTCTACAAGATGGAATATCCACTGCTTGGCCATTTGGGTTCCACTTGGCAACTCCTGCGCCATCCTGACCCCTCTTTTGTCTTTCATGATTTATGATCTCCATATAGTTTGGGTGAACTCCCCAATTACTTTCTTTGATTAGTTATCGGCTTTACTGGTTTAGTTGCCTTGATTTTTAGTTGCAATAGATTGTACTTCTTTTAGGGGTATGAGTGTTTTCTTTTAAGGAAAGAGTGAAAAATGTTCTGTCTTTAAGAATTATTCTACTAATCATACAAAATCTCGGAAGCCGTAGTTAAAGCTTCTTGTTGCCCTTAATGAATTTTGTTTAAGATAACTAATAAGATCGAAATTTTTAATACATACATTTTGTTTATTTTTCCAGTCTTGTAACGGCCTCCTCTTTGATCTTCTGGATAGGTTAGGGAACTAAGAATGACACCTCGTGTGTTAGTTGGTCATAGTTTTGGAGGAAAAGGTTAGTTACTGGACATTTTTTACTTATTTCTTATGTACTACTATTTCTGTTAGAGGCTACCTATATAATCATTTTTACAAGATTGTTTTATTTCCTCAGTTGCTTTGAGTATGGTGGACCAAGCTGCAAAACCTCTTGCTCGGCCAGTGAAAGTAAGCCCAAGTTTCATTGTTGTTTGCTTGCGCTGAACTATATTTAGATTAGCTCTATGTATTATATTATTCACGAAAATGTGATGATGGAAAAGTTAATTTTCAGATAGGATTAAATGCAAGAGAAAACGCATATTATGTGGTTCTCATTAAATTCAATTAAGGATCTATTCCCTGGTCCCTATTATCTGAGGTGGAGACTGTTCGCTTTAAGTTATTTCTCTGCATGTGTATCGTATTATGGATTAAGGAATTACTAAAAAAGTATATTCATTCATCTGTGGATTCCATTCAGTATAAATTGAATTTTGACTATTTTTTGAATCCCATTCACATATGTTACTTAAGGGACCTTAAAAAACTGAACTAAATGACAGGTTTAGCATATAAAAAAACTCATAGGGAGGAAAAGTTGAAGTTGACAAGGATTGTGATTATATTTTCTCTTTTTTTCGTGTATAATGTATGAGTGCCTCTCAGTTATTGTATACTTGCCTCTATACTATTTTAAGGTATGGTCTCTAGATGCAACCCCTGGAAAAGTACGAGCTGGTGGAGATGGTGAGGACCACCCTGGAGAACTCATATCCTTTCTGAGCACTCTGCCAAAGGAGGTAGATCTTCAATTGATTCATATATTTTCCTCAATTAATGTGTCTTTTGAGAAAATGTATGTAACAGACTAACAGTGGTGTTAATTTGATTTGATGTGTGGCCCTTGGTTTGATTGCTAAAGTTGTTGGGCTTGACCAAAATATCAAGATATGTGAAAGGATGTGAGATTATTATTTTTAATACGATATTAGAGCGTTTAATAGTGGTTGCTTGTCATGCACAATCTTGCAGAACTGGGGAAATTTTAGGGGTACGAGTGAAAATAAGAGTGGGAGATTATCTTGAAGGGAACCTGAGGGCAAGGCCCTCATGAGGTTTAGTGAAGAAGTTGTGACATTGGTCAGGCAGTTATGGGATACAAGAGATTGAAAGTGGCCACTGATATTGTACTGTAACCTTGTTTTAATAGTAGATTTGATCTTTTCTCATTTGTTAATGCTTGTATATTTTGTCAAACCATGTCAAATTGTGTGACTTGTTTTTGATGCTTTTCTCTAATTACTAGTATTTATCAAAACATGTGAAGAAGGGGGAGTGGTTCTTGGACATATCACTGTCAAATAAAAAAGAGAATTGGGGAAAGGTAACATTGGGAACTAAAGAGAAGGGAATAGAAGAAAGTATTGGGGCTATAGAAATACGGTTGACCACAATTATGTGCATGCCCTTGATGCTAGTTCGCTTACATTATCTAGGTGCTATGTGGTTGTTGTGCGAGTAACATAATTTATCTTCCTCTTCTTTTTAGATTTTTTTATGGAAATAAATTAACAGAAATATTTTACCTCTTTACTTATGAAAGGTCTCTTCAAAGCGAGATGTCGTCAAAGCTCTTATTGAACAAGGGTTTTCCAACGATGTGGCACAGGTACAGGACCACAGTATTATTTTGTTATTGACCAGTGTTCTATTTAGGCATGCATTCTTGCCTGCTTATGTAGCAATTAAAAAATCGTATTTATTGATGATGGATACTGTATACTTGTGCTTAGTTCAATGATAACATAAATAAGGCCATGATTGGTGAAACTAAAGCTAAGGGGGATTGTATCCATTTACTCTCATGCCCTCAATAAATATCTAAGTTGTCATATATGAATGATAATTTTTAATATGATTGCTGAGTGAATAAAATATCTTAAGAGCTTTGTTGTCATGATGAATGAGTCAGAAATTACCAAGTCATAATTCACATTGAAATTGAAAAAAAAAAAAAACATTTTTATTTTACAGATAGTTTATAGGCCTCTAATTTTTCTAATTTATATCGTTTTAAATGTAGTGGGTTGTGACTAACATACGACCTACCAGCTCTCGTGATTCTCGATCGTCAAGCTTCACATGGGTGTTTGACCTGAAGGGGATTGCAGAAATGTATAAATCTTATGAAGGAACAAATTTGTGGTACTTACTGTGATCTAAGATAACAGTTTTAGCTGTAATATATTTATTTTATCTCTCCCTTAATGCATTTTGCCAAAAATAATTGATGTTTCTATTCACAGGAAAATTGTTGAAGATGTACCTCGTGGTGTGCATGTGAACTTTTTGAAAGCAGAAAGAAGCTTACATAGGTGGGCTCTTGAAGATCTTCAGCGAATCCATGCTGCTGAGGATCTTGCTGCTGAAGAAGGAGGTGGAGTTGAAATGCATGTTCTTGAAGATGCTGGCCACTGGGTATGTTATTATATATAATGGTCTCCTCCTATACATATCTTTCACCTTATATGGTCTAAAGCTCATGTTATCTTCTAAAACACTTGACTTGAACATGTTTGTAGTTATTTAGGCAGTGGTTATATTCTTTTGTTTTGCTGCCCAGCCAGCAGATGGAAATAATAAATACTTTTCAAAGTTTAGAAATTATTTCATGAGGGTCTATCGTGTGTGTATATATATTTATATATTAAACGATGGTATGAGGATAAATTGTGTTCTGCGAAGCTTGCTGAGGAGTGAGGACATCATTTAATTGAAGAATAATCTTTGTCTGTCACTGTCACCAGGTACATGCTGATAACCCAGATGGACTCTTCAGGATACTGTCATCCTCTTTCCAAGGAAGCAAGACCTGACTGAGTTTACAAATGTATACGCTTCTCATTTAGTTTGTAATTTATTTGGGGTGGGTTTCCCTTCACCCTTCAGAGTTTGATTGATGTCATCAAATGTCTTTCTTCCTTTTCCACTTTTTCTCTGTTTATCCCTTGCGTGTATACTTTTCTTTTTTAGCTTTCTTATTGTAACACCTCCATATTCTTTTACCAATTCTCTTTATATAAAAAATTCCATGTCCTTAGCACTCAGGAATCCTAAATGACGAGCATCTTAAAATCCTGAATCTAAGATATTTAGGTGATAGATATTTAAAGAATTTAAGCTCATTTTCCAACCTTTTTCTGCGTATGATTTTGATCGCTCATTTGTTTGATACCCGTACCCGATATGTTCGATTTTAAGCTTAGAAAAAAAAAACCTTGAAGTCTGGGTGGGATTTTGCTACCAAATGGCTATAAATTGTATTTGATTTTTCCTTACTTAACCCAATGGAAAATGAGTTTAGATTTTGTAGTTTGCCAACTTTGACCCAATGGAAAAACAGCTACTCCATCCCTCCTATTATCTTGGTAAAAGTCAACAAAGTCAAGGAAAATAAGAGAGTATTTATTTAGGCTTAATTACACTTTTGGTCCCCCAATTTTGACAATTTGGCGATTTTTGTCCCCTAACTTTTAATTTAACTATTTCAGTCCTCCAATTTACAATTCGTGACTATTTTGGTCCATCCGTCAGCATCGTTAACGAAAGAGTTGACAGGGGGACCAAAGTAGCCACAAATTATAAATTGGAGGATTGAAATCGCCAAATTAAAAGCTAAGGGACCAAAATCGCAAAATTATCAAAATTGAGGGACCAAAAGTGCAATTAAGCCAATTGCACATGTTAAACATGTTAAACAAAATACTCCCTCCGTTCTCATTTATAAGTCATTATATTGAAGATTTATTTGTTCCAAAATATAAGTCACTTTACAATATCTCGGCAAGATTAAATAACCTATACCAAATGTACCCCTAATAATTCCATATTCCAATGAACCTTTTTACTTGTTCATAATAATGACAACATCAATTTAAATTGTATTGAATTTTATGTATGGTTAATTTTGAAGCTTTGACGTAGGAGTATTTTATTTTTATAACTTTGAGAGTAATAATCTCTGACTACTTTCTTATTCTATATGGACTTGATAAAAGGACCTTATAAACAAGGATCAAGGAAGTATATTGAGTCTACATTGAAAATTAATATATTTAAAAAAATCGTGTACATTAATTACAATAATTCTTGATACATACTTATCAAATATGAATTTTTTTAGCATGTGTCATATAACACACATTGGAAAAATCCTTTTATAACCTTTTTAATATTGTATAAATATTATTCTTATTAAAATGATTTTTCTCATATGTATCATATGATACATATAAAAAACTCATATTGAATAAGTATACACCACAAATTTAAAAATACCAAAATTTTGATAATTTGGCGATTTTGGTCCCCTAACTTTTTAAGGTGTGATTTCAATCATCCAATTTACCATTCGTGGCTATTTTGGTCTCTCTGTCAATTATTCCGTTAACGATGCTGACGGAAGGACCAAAATAGTCATGAATTGTAAACTGGAGGACTGAAATCGCCAAATTAAAAGCTAGGGGACCAAAATCGCCAAATTGTCAAAATTGGGGGACCAAAAATGCAATTAAACCATCTATTTAATATAATGCATGATTCATTAATTAATTACAAATTGATATTACACAAATTTTCATATCATTACAATTAATACATATTGCAATATTGCTTCTAAAAAAAATCTTTAAATGTGTTTTTCTTACTTACTTATCAATCATTGATACATATAATATATAATCTTTAAGATTTTTCATTTATTTTTTTACTTTGATATGAGACAAATTTTTTATATTTTTTTACGAAGATAATGGGACGGAGACAATATTTTATTTTTCTACTCAAATTGTTCAACTATAAATAATAATAAATCACATGAAAAATTATCTCTAACTTCCACATGTAGTCACGTAAAAGTAAAAATGCAAAAAGGAAATATTTATTTATTTTTTTTACATGGGAGGTCTGGGACTAGAACTCATGACCTGGGGAGGGGGAAATCCTAAGTGTCCTTGCAGCCACCAACTGGACTGTCTTACGCGGACAAAAAAAAAAAAAAGAAATATTTTTTACGAGACAAATCTTGGGTCAGGTATAATCGCTATGAGCAGCTAAGCTTTTCTTCGAACATTTATAGATGTATATTTTGGGCTTGAGACCAGGTTTGGTCAAGGTGGATTATTGCATGCAACCTAATTCATATTTCATGTGCTTGGTGTTGAATAATATATATATTTAGTGCATGTTTGGTTTTTGCGTTTTCATCCTCAAAGGCGTGTTTCTCTAGAAGCAATCTCTTATAATTTCTCTGTTTTATTCATTCCTACGTGCTCTTTGGTTAATCCAACACACAACCAAATATAACATTAATAATGTATTCAGTGAAAATATCGAATTTAGGTTCAAATTAAAGAAATAAGAACATCAATTTTATTTCATTTAATATAATTCACTTTTTTTTGGTGAAGGTTGTTTTTCACTTGAGCTATGCTAAGACCAACTACTACTCTTATCTTTTGTGGCAACGTCAACTACTCTTTAGATTTTTCAGTTTTCACCACCGTACCGGGCGCTCCAAGGCATGCATTTTAGTGGATTGGCCACGAATAACATTGGTTGTGGAAGGGCTTTGCGACAAAACAATCTCATAGCCATCATAATATGATTCCATATTTTCACTCATGATTTGCCAAACCAAACCTCCACCCATCGTTCCTCCACTTCTCCTTGCATAGTTATAGATATCCGAGTAAACAGCATTCAAAAACCAATCCCTCTCTTGGATACTATTTCCTTTTCTTGATTTTCCGAATTCTTCAAAAATTAATGGCTTCCTCAAAAGTTTCGTGGAGTAAATCCAGTGCGCTGACAACCACCTTCCAAGGAAATCCATTCGTGCTTTATCACTTTGCCCTTGTAACCTGTATTTTGCAAGTCCAATACATAAATAAATGAATTATTACTAGCGTTTTGTGATATTATTACAAATCAACATTAGTTATTATTATTATTATTATTATTATTATTATTTGTCTCTTATCATTAAAATAAGAATACAGATTGTGACTATATATGAGTATAAAAATTAACATTGATTGATTCTAATTCTAAGTAAAAAAAATTGCAACAACTTTGGCTAGTGATTACTCACCAAGCGTCAGGATATGCATGTATTGTTGTATAGTCAATTTCTTTAATACGATGGTTGCTGATGAAATCTGTCCCAACTGTGTAACCTCCCGGGTTGTATTGTTTTCTCTCAGGTCCATAAAACCCTTCCATGCCTATTGACAACAGGTGTTTGTTATCAATTGATTTCACGTAGGGTCCCATCTCCCTAATCCATCCCTGTCCAATTCACCATGCATTGTATAAATTATTGCTAATAGTCTTATTATTATTATTATTATTATTATTATTATTATTATTATTATTATTATTATTATTTTATAAAGAAGTAACGGTATATTTATAATAATAGTACAAATAAGGTGATAAAAAATATACATGTTCTTATACCGAAAGAAACTTACATCCAAGATTTTTGTATTGCTAGAGTCATTACATCGTGGTTCATTCATAAGCTCCCATGCCATGATTGTGGGATCTTCCTTGTATGGTATTTTGGTGATGGTATTTACCCTTGTGAGTACTTTCTGTAAACAAAGAGGTCATGTTCGATTTATTTTAGCAGTTGACACATACGATGTGATAATGATACTTTGACACTTTTTTTTGTGTATATTTTTCCATGTACTAAATTTAATTTATAAATTGTTTTGAGGTAGATGAGAAATGATTGTGATTTATGCATAAAAGGTGATGTAACGAAATAATGCGTGGTTTCAAAATTCAGTTTTTTATCATAAATTTTTTTTGGAACTTACATTAAACATTTCACTATATATTAACACTAAAATAATTACAAGGTAATTTCTTTTTACCTTGACATGATTTTTGTAATACCCTCTAATGACTGGGTTTGTGTAAAAGTCATCTTCATTCTTAATTTGCACACCAGCACTCCTAGCCCATTGCACGTATTGAGGCTTCCCTCCATAATCATGATAATTGTTAACCAAACTCATAATTAATTTCACCTTATGCCTAGCTGCTTCCGAAACCACAAAATCAAGTGCCTGCAAGTGTTGTGGAAACATAATACATGAAATAATAACCGTAAATATTAAGTATATTAGATATTTAAATGAATCGGCTAATAAGGATCGATCAAGCTGGGTCACATAATATATATAGAGTACTATTAGGTAATGGAAAAGATCATGACTTATATTTCTTTTAAATAAAAAATAACCTGAAAAATATTCTCATTGTACACTCCGGGAGATTTTTGGAGAGCTAATGGATCACTACCATCACTGAATGCCCAAGTGCGACACACAGTAAGACCAGCAGCTGAAGCCTGAGCAAAGACATTAGAAATTTTGAACCTTTGTGTGGGATCAGCGGCAACACTCATCATCCAATAAGAGTTGAAGCCGTTGAACAAAAATGAAGAGCCATTCAATACAAATTTCGAATTTCGGGTATGAACAAATGCTCGTGCGGGAACCCGAGATTCACAAACCAAAACCAAACTAAGAAAAAAGAGACCCCAAACACAAACACAGTTTATGTTCCTAATGCAAATCATTGTGGTTGAAACAATGTATAGACTCAATGCTGTAAATTGTGTTGAGTCATATGGTGATATTTATACAAAATTTTTGGAGTATGTTTTAGATTAGAGTAACTAATATTAATATTAATTAATTAACAAGAAAGTATATGTATTTTCAAAGTTATTATTTATCATCAAACGTGTAAATCAAATGAGGGAGATTTATTCTAACTTAATTAAAGGTTTTGGGTTTCAGTCATGAGAACGCAGCTGCCTTAAAAACTTCATAGAATCCTATATCCTTAGCTTAACTTGGCAGCTTAATCTTGTCACCCATAGTAATCATATCTGGCTCAAACATTATTGCCTCCTTAGATGAAAGATAAATGCGTTTATTAAAAAAAGAAAAAGTGGTAATTATTTATTATTTCTTTCATTTTTTATTTATCATGATAGGTAAAAAATATAATAGTTAGTAATTTTTGGTCAGCATTTGAATTGATTTCAAAAATGGTAACGGTTACAGTTAGTATTAATTAATAATTAAAAATATTTAATATTTATCCCAAAAATAAAATGAATTACATAAAAAAGTTAAGTAATAAAGCAGATCTAGAGATTATTGTAATTATGATTTCTCATGAAAAAAATAAATATGCAACCATTTATACTTCGAAATCAAATCTCCATTTAATTATTTATTTTATTTTATTTATTAAAAAAACTATCATTTTGGTTTCATCAAAATATTACTAAATGTTTTAGAAAAACAATTATTTTATTTTAAAAGAATATTTTTTTTATTACTTGTTAATAATATTATCTTTTAGATATTGAAAATCAATTCTAAATAATCATTTAACGTGAAAATCATACTTTTATAATATTTATAAACTAAAAACTGAAAATCCTACTTTTTTTCGAGAAATTAAAGATCTTTTTTATATAATTATGTTTACATACGACAATAATGTGATTTATACCCAACAAAAAATGTTCAAAGCATTAAGGAAAATTATCAAAACGTTGATAATAATTTTAATACTTCTTCTAGTAATGAACTGGACCGTAAAGATTTCTTTCATGCATAAAGATTTTGTATCAAGTAACTGAATATAGTATTGAGAATCACATTTCACGCTTCAAATTTTCTAAAATTAGAGTTTTATTATAACGGTTTTTCTATTCTATGCACTTCATGCATGAAATAAAACAATATTAATAATAAAATTATATTGAAAAACAAAATAATTATTTTTTAATTCATTTAAGTGTATCAATTTCCAAAAATTATTTTTTTTAAGGTTTCATTAACCTATACACCTCGTGCATAGGATAAAAAAACCTTTGTTATAAAACGTTATTCCAATATATATGGAAAGATTCAAGAGTCGTGCGAAGATATGAACTTAAACTTTGCAGCGTGTGGTCGTGGGACATATAGGATTAGTTTTCTTTCTTCTTTTGTCTTGTTTTCATGTTGGCAATTTGACCCATTAATATGAATTCCTCGAGTTGAAATTTAACAAATTATTTCAATTTTCCCAATTTAGTATCTATGAATTTTAGTCTTTTTTAAAGTGCCATATTGTTTTTAGTATTTATGAATTTTTGCAAGTTAAAAAAAGAATTTTAAATTTTAAATAAATGTCACAAGTGGATCGTTAAACTGGATTAAGCTAGATCATTTATAAACAATCTAATTATGTTTGGTTTTTGTAAATAAAATACAGCTATACCGAATTAGATCGAACCACTCTTATTTGATTGTCTAGTCCTTAATATTTGTCAATGATCGGACTGGATCGAACCATTACACCCCTTATTTTGAAGATGAGTTTTGGTTCTTTACTTTTTTATTTTGATTTTTTGTCTTAAAAGAAAATTAATTTAATCATTTAATTAATAAATGTCTCAATTTAATCTTTTATTTTTTTAAAAAAAAATTGAATTTGCTCCTTTATTTTTTTATCGAAAAAATTTATTTTGTGTGTAAAATTTATAATCTTTTAGATCATTGATTTATAGTCTGGTTCATGATCTCATAATTTTTCAGATCATCTAGATTATTGGATTAGATTGATTTCTCTCCTTTTTTTTCAAGTGTTGTTACCGGTCATCATAATGGGTATGAACTACTATAACGTTGCTAATTACTTTTTCATAATAGTAAAAAATTATAAAATTCAAAAATTAAAAAAGATACTTCTTCCGGCTCGAATTATAAGCAATTTCAACCACTTTTACGCTTATTAAGGAGATTAGTTGATTGTATTTAATTTTTTCAAATTTATAAAAAAATAGAGGTATTTTAATAAAGTAGTATTGAGAATGAAACAAATATTAATTAAGATTACAATTTTCTAGAGATGTTTTAGGAAAATGGCATTGAGAATGGAACAAAATTTAATAAACTTAGTTAATTTTGCTTATATTTTAAACAAAGAGAAGTAGTATGTTTTTTGTTGCTTATAATTCAAGCCGGAGGGAGTATGTATTTAATGATTTGTTTAACATATTAATTAATTATGAAACAACTAATTTAATATATCTTGCATTGATATCAACAAATCACAATTAAAAAATTTCAATTTTCAAACTTTTCATTAATTATTTTAATTTTAATTTTAGAAAAAGAAAATTTATCATTTTTTATTATTTATAAGATGAAAGAAATAATAATTAGCACGAGAGAACATATAACAAAAATAGCTCGGTTAAATAACAATATTTGGTAAAGTGAGAGTGGGAGCGTGCACGTAATATATAAATATATTATGTTAAGAAATGATTTTTTATTTTATGCATCAGGGGCAAGGGCATAAATCAAATTTTAAAATATATATATTTGTCGAGAAACCAATATACTTAGCAAATTAAAAAATAATTATCTAATTTTTTGGATATAATTTGAAGCTATTATGATAGGATGGGATAGAAAACCCCTGGTTGAAATACTTTGTTAATGTATGTTATGCACTTATGCTATAATGATGTGTTGAGGAGGAGGGTGATGGATGGATTGTTTGGAGTGAGGGAGCTGTCAAAATGGGACTGCGGCGGGAAGTTTGGGCCGGTTCGCTTCAGGTTCAGGGCAAATTGGGCTAGGATCAAAAAGTCCGGTTATAAATTGAGTACCCTAGTATCAAACTCAAACCCGTCTTAGTGGGTTTCAGGCCGGGTGCGGGTCAGCCCGCATCATCTTCTTCTTCTTTTTTTTTTTTTTTACAATTCAACCACTTCAAAAAAATTTATATATTTTTTTCAAAAAAATTAATGAATAAACTTCCTTTATTTTTTACACATATTTTTTTAAACAATAATAAGTGTTTTTTTTTAATAATAAACACATGCACATGTAAAATAAAAAAAATGAATTGTTCTTTTTTTCTGGGTGGTTGGCTCGTCATGGCTAAATAGCCCAAGTTGAATAAATAAACTATATTAAGGAATTCGAACCTCATAATTTTTCGGGTTTTTTATCGACACGTCTTACCCGGCTGATTTTGACAGCTCTTGAAGGAGCGGAAAGTAAAGGATGGGAAGGAGGAATGGGCAGCAGTGGGTGTGGGGAAGGAAAGACGTGGCTTGTCTATAACAACAATAATAACGAAATTACAAATCCATCCCCCAAATCTCATTCACTCATTCATTTTCATCTCTCTGTCTCTCCATTCTTCCTTTTCCTTTTCTTTCCACTGTCTTCAATTCGTAAACTGCTTAGTGATAACTGCTTTACCCCAACTAACCCACTCAACTCTCTCCTCTCAACTCTCTCCTCTCAACTTACTCACTTACTTATACTAATACTAATATTAATGAACCAATCCAGAAGAAGAAGATTAAGGAGTAGCGGCAGCAGCACCAATATCGCAGCTAGGATCTTCCATCGTCAAATCCGCACTCCTCCTCCCGGCACCACCGTCAGTCTCTCTCTCTCTCTCTCTCTCTCTCTCTCTCTAGGTTTACTTACTCTGAGGTAGTTGATTGATTGATTCATGTCTTGTTCCTCTGTTGAAGGAACCTGAATCGAATTTAATTTTTGCAGGTTCAATTTTAATCCTTGCAGGTTCATTATGCCCGCCGTTTCTACGAAAACTTGGTCCCCAGTTACACCCTCTATGAGGTCGAATGCCCTGACCATTCCTTTCGTAAATTCACCGATGACGGTCATTACCTTATTTCTTTCAGCAAAAACTATCAAGACTTGATTGTTTATCGTCCTAGATGGCTTTCTTTTTCCTGCAATGATGAGGATTGTTATAAACATGATTTGCCATCCAAGGCTAAGAGATTCGACAGCTTTTTCACCCAATTGTATTCTGTTTCACTTGCTTCCTGCAATGAACTTATTTGTAAAGACTTCTTTCTTTACATGGAGACTAATCAATTTGGACTGTTTGCCACGTCAACCGCCCAAATTCATGATGCGCCTGCCGTCGGAGGAGCTATCCAAGGTGTCCCTTCCATAGAAAAGATTACTTTTCACCTTATCAGGTGCTTATCATCTTTTAAAGGCATATCATATATCATATTCTTGTTACTTGGTATTGATATTGATGATGTTGTTTTCTGCATTTTGATTTGATTTCTCACGTGTTATTTTTATAGATTGGAAGATGGAGTTATCCTCGATGATAAGGTCTTCTGTAATGACTTTGTTAATTTGACTCATAATATGGGTGTTTTCTTGTATGATGACCTATTGGCAATTGTATCACTTCGCTATCAAACAATACATATCCTCCAAATTAGGGACTCTGGGAACCTTGTTGATGTACGTGCAATCGGGGAATTCTGCCGTGAAGATGATGAACTTTTTCTTAATTCAAATGCTCAGGTAAGTGCTACTATTTATTTCAAGCTTTTTGTTTGATGTTATTCGATAACTGTTTTTGTATCCTGTTAGATATATTGTGGGTTTTTGACAGAAAATTCTACAAACTTTATCAGATTAAATAGTTTTTTTTAGAACGCTTTCACAGTTCCGCTTTTCAAAAATCTTGGGTGCTGTTACGGTGGTTCAAAATTAGTAATTTTACAGTCAACATTGATAAGTCATTGCATTCCAATCATCCTTTATCAATTGCGAAGTCATTTGAGCTCAATATTGATATATGTACCCTTATACTTAGTCGCTCGTCAACAAAATTTTGTCTGTAATAGCTTTTACAAGATACCATTGTACAATGTACACTATTTTAATGGTTTTGGCTTTTGTGGAAAGTCAATCATTTGCTGACGGCATGACATTTTCTGATAAAAATAAGCAGCATCGGTTGCCTGGGGACCACATTGAAACTAACGTGCATCAAGGACAGCCTAATCCGGGGAATTCTTTTCTAAGTGGTATAAAGCAGAGATTGCTTTCGTTCATATTTCAGGGACTATGGAATGAAGAAAGAGATGATACATTGGTTAGTTTTTCTAAATTCACTTCTTATTGCACATTCCCTTCTTTCCATGTTGCATTTAAAGCCTTTGATTTCTTTGCTTGTCTTCTTCACAGCAAATTGTTTTAAGATTTTCTTGTGTCTTGTACTCTCAAGTTTATGGACAGTGTATTGGGGGGACGTCCATTATAATGTACTCACATTTTTTTAATAACTAGAAAGGAGAGCTCGAAACAAAGGAATTCTTGATAAAGATATTTCCATTTGAGAATTATAAAATATTTATTCTCTCCGTTGGTGCTCTTTGTTCATAGAGTGGTTACTGAGTAACCACTTATTGACTTAATTTTCTTAATTAACTCCTTGAAAACTTTTAACAAGAATTTCTATTTTGTATTTTTCCATTGGTTGCATCTCTGCATAAAGCTATCCTTTTGGGGAAATTATCAAGCATGAATAAGTACAAACATCTCTGACATTTGAAATCCAGGCATTTTAGTAAAAGACTAAAATATGGGTATAGACAATTATTTTACCTTGTCAAATGTTTACCCTTCCATTTCTCCTAATCACTGCTCTGCAATTTTTGCTATCTTGAATTTCTATGTTTCTGACTTGTGGTTTTAGAAGACTTTTGGATGTCTTTATCTATGTGACTCGAGCTCAGTATCTTCTCAGTTTTATTTTATTTCAGTTTGTATAATTCACTCTTTTGATTATTCTGCTTTTCAATTTTTTTTTCCTGGTCCACCAGAGGGTCCAAACACTTAGGAAGAAGTTCTACTTCCACTTTCAAGATTATGCTGATTTGATTATCTGGAAGGTAGGGTCTCTGAGGCATTTTCATCTTAAACGGCTCTTTTATCACAGCTTTATAATCAGACAAGAACGTTTTATTAATGATTTAATCATTGTTTATGGCTTTATGCAATATCTTTTCTTCCTGTGATTACAATATGACATGTAACAAGTTGCATATATTCAACTCCTGGACAGGTGCAGTTCTTGGACCGACACCACTTGCTAATCAAGTTTGGTAGTGTAGATGGAGGGGTGAGTTCTATATAAATACATTCTTTTAATAATACCATTTCCAGTCCCACTTTAATTAAAAATGTAAATTATTTACAAGCCTGAGGAGAGAACTAGTTAAAATGAAAATTGTATAATGTTGTGTTAGTAAGGCTGGAGTATCCAGCTGTTCTCCTCCTTGAACTAGAGCTCTATAGCCGCTATGGGGCAGTGTCGATTTTTGCTCTTTAACTGATCAAATATTCCAGAAAATTTCAACCTGGAGACTAGAGTGGAATCACTATGCCCTTTGTTGAAGTAATATGACAAATATGTTGATCTTTCTTGTGTTGAAGCCTCAGGTGTCACGAAATGCTGATCACCACCCAGCTTTCGTCGCAGTATATAACATGGATACAACTGAAATTGTATCTTTTTATCAGGTAAATTTGTTTTTCTTCTTGTGTTTTATTTCTTCAGCATCCTCTGTGTTACAATGTCTAGGTGTTTTTTCTGACTCATCTTTACATATCAGAATTCGGCAGATGAGCTTTATCTGTTGTTTGAGCAGTTCTGTGACCACTTCCATGCAACATCAAGAAATTCAATGCATATGAATTTCATATCATCTCATTCAAATAATATTCACGCACTAGAACAGCTCCGGAGCGTAAAAGATAAGGCGAGCAGCTCTTCACAGGTAAATTCTGGATGCTGGTTGTTACCTTGTAATCACATCCTCCCTCCATCCCTCACCAGATAATAATGTACATGGCATGCCAATGTGTTCTGTCCTGTGTGTAAATTTTGTTTCTTGTTTTGCAGTTTGTGAAGAAGATGCTTGCCTCTTTACCTTTCAGCTGTCAGTCACAAAGTCCTTCTCCTTACTTTGACCAATCTCTTTTCCGGTTTGATGATAAGGTTTATCTTAGATTCATGTTTGGTTGTCTGCTTGCCATGCAGTAATCATTATTAACTTTCTAAGGGGTTTTCTTTTTTATTCTTCCTTTATTGCAGCTGATTTCTGCAACTGATCGGCATAGGCAATCAACTGATCATCCAATCAAGTTCATTTTAAGAAGGCATCCATATTCTCTCAAGTTTAAGATCAAACCAGGTGTGTATCTCTTGTTGAAGCTTATTGCCTTAATAACATCAAAGTAACAGGATAAAGTAGATGATGATGCACTTTAGAGAGTAAGGTGCAAGTGGTAACTGTTGATGAGAAAATTCAGCAACAAGTTTTTAATTTTTGATTTTTTTAGTGAAAAATAGCTTCTTGGGCAACTGCCTTTAGGGCATCCACAATATGAGCCTTGCACAAGTCTTGTGGGGAGCCTTTTGTTAAGACTCGAGTCTTGATAGCAATATTTTCCATGGTCTTGTGTATAAATTTCAAGACTCAACGTAAGATTCTACCATGTGCTCATGGGACTCATTCTCATTTTGCTTACCCTTTACCCTTTCTGCACATGGTAGAGTCTTAGCAATGAGTTGTAAAGTCCAAGGGATCTGAAGTTGAGCTTGAGCCTTTGGAGTAAAAATGTTGAGTGACAGTCTTAATATTCTCAAAAATGATTTCTTTCAGCAATGATTACCTTAGTGCACTTCACTCTTCAAGCTTCACAGTAAGCGGAGCTTGATCCTAAACAAGTCACACTTTATGTTGATACTTAGTATGTTTTGTTGGGTATGCTGTTTTAGTTGTTTTTCTTATTTGAGTACTTCTACTGACCTGTAATCCATTCAACCGTTTTCTGCTTGTTGAACTTGAAACTTATCAAACTTTATTTCATACTTGAAATTTATTTATTAGGTCCTGAAGCCGGTAGTATGGATGGTCGTGCGAAAAAGATCTCATCATTTCTTTTTCATCCAGTTTTGCCCCTTGCTCTCTCTATTCAACAGACTTTGTTCTTGCAGCCTTCTGTTGTAAATATTCACTTTCGAAGATGAGCTTTTTTGCTTTGTCTTCCATTGTAAACTATCTTTGCTGAATCAAGAGGATGATGCCTATTCACTCGGTTCCTGTAAAATGTATGTCAATCTGCTTGCTGTGACAATCGACTTCTTCTGGCCCATTTTACTTCTGGTGAATTTTGTTTAAAAAATTTAAATTAATTACTGGCAAATGTGTCTTCTGATAGAGTATTGAGACCACTTCTTATTTCGCTAGTGACCATCTTTCTGACAATTTGTTTTTATCTAACAGTGATTTTTCAGAAGATACCCCGTAGATTTTTGTCCAGTTATTTTAAAAATAAAAATGACCAGCAAGATTTCCTCGGATTTTAGTAACCTATATGAAATTGTGTTGATTGGTAACTCGTGTTTCTAGCAAATAGTAAGATAAGTAGGTGTAGTTTATATAGTCATATATCAAGTTTTAAGGCTTAGAGTTGAAAGTCACGGATTCAATCCGGACCACCATTTGATGGTTTGTTGGTAGATTTAATTTCTCTTTTCTTGTTCCCCATTAAAAAAAGATTTGCCTATACAAAAGCAAGTAGTAACCTATATGAAATTGTGTTGGTAGTTGGTGATTGTAGCAAATGTAACAAGGCCTACCTTAGTTCATGGATCTTGACATCTTGTACTTTCTTAAGTGTTCGAGCCTTGTATATATGGAAAAAAAAAAGTTTTGTCGATAAAAACAAAATTTATTTTAGGACTTTAAAAGGATTATTTTTGACCTTTTCTTTTCACACCCCCATTTTCCTCCCCACCCCCCAATTTTTCCACCTCACATGAGGCGGAAGTGCTTTTTTTCACCCTTTCCGCCTAAAACCAATAAATTTACACTTCCACTTCATGTGAGGCGGAAAAAATGGGGGGTGGGGAGAAAAATGGGGGGTATGAAAAGAAAAGGTCTTATTTTTTGGTTGTTGATTAAAGGATACCTTTATTCCATGTTAAAAAAAAAAAAATCGTATAGCATAACCAAGCTTGAAAGTCTATTGTATGCAAGGTAAATATATATTGTAATATCCAAAATTGATATTGGATCTTAGAGTAAAAATACATTCAACCAAGCCATTTTTACAAATAAAGTTGAGTTACTACATTACTTACTGCATGTCTCCTGCCATTGCTAATTTGCTAGGCATTATATTACAATAGCTAATTTATTTACTAGGCATTATATTACATTGTAATTTCGCACCTAAAGGACCATAGACTTGCACGTGTCTATTGTTATATTACTCCAATAGGGCTTTCCAACTCCTACTACTGAGGGGGGTTTGAGTAAAAAGTTCCCCTTCGAAATCTGCCATTGAAATTGGTTCATTCAAGAAAGAACTCAGGTGATCAACACAGATGGAGTTGCTTCTGAAATTCTCAGGTAAGGTTCACTTGGGTAAGGGGACATGTTCCAAGTCTTTCCAAGGAGTTTTCCGAAGCAAAAATTATACTGACTCCTGACCACTTCATTTGCATAAAGCTGCTCTTCCTCCAAGGACCTATATACATTTTATTCTCCTTCATTGATTTCTTTGCAGCATCACACATAACTCTAACAACAGCAGTTAAGTACTCCGGCTTCCCAATATAAAACTCTGGCAAACAGGATGCAAGTTCCTGATATTCTTCGCCCGCTTTTGCGATCTGAAACTGGTCCTTGATTTCCAACTCAATCAGAAATTTCATCTGCTTCTTCCTTTTCATTGTGCTTGCAATCACTTCAATATACTCATGACACCCTAAAATACAAAAGCAACAAGTAAAACATACAAAATTTAGACATATAGTAAAACAAGGGGCAGGCTCCGGTGCATGTTAACAGAGAACATGCACCGGTGCATGTGAAAATTTTATTTTTGCTTTTTAAATTTTTTTAATACAGATTTATTCAGAATATTTTTTAACACAAGTTTGTATGCAGATTTATTAGAATATGTAAATTTTGAATACAATTTTACTCAGTACAGTTTTTTAAGAACACAGAGTAAAATAAAAAAATAAATTCAAATTATAAAAATCACTTCATATCGGTAAAAAAGAAAACGCATAGAATATTTTTTAATTGATTAAATTTTAAAAAAATAAATAAATAACCCAAAAGGAAGGCATGCACCGGTGCATGTTATCCACCGGAGCCTCCCCCGTAAAACAATGTTAAAGTTTCTGTATATAGAGCGTTAGCGGTTAATGCATGGACAATGAAGAGTTTTAAATCGAGTCTTTAATTTTAAGACTCAACTTAAGCCTCTACGATGAATTCATGAGACTCATTCTCATTTGCTTGTCCACTTTCCTCACACCACATGGCAGAGTCTTAAGTATGATTTGAATAATCTGCAACTAAAATGAAAAGTCTCATGTTCACAAAAAAAAATAAAAAATGAAAGTCTCATGACTTGGATATTGCCCTTATGCTTGTAATAAATATGTCAAATAGTAGCATGTGTACCTCCGGGAAACTTTTTCGTGTTTTCCCATTTTGATAGGCAAAGGTTGGTATTGAATCCTCTGTCACGGAGCATAGCAACCACTTGTCTTCTCAAACAGCTGAAGCAATCAAAAGAGTTTGGATTGATGCAGTTGCAAAAATCTGAAGCTTTAACCTCTTTTATGATTTGCCCAACCTCTTTCCTCAGTTTCACTCCAGTTAACTTGTATCGCTCCAAAATTTCCTAAGATAAATAAATAAACAAACTTTTCCTTTTATTTAACAAGATACTGAAATTATAACTTCTATTTCAACATCATCCTACACTTACTACCACTTTAGTCTTTAGTCAAACCTAAATGATAGTTAAAAATCATGGAAAATGTTTTATTGTTAAAAAAAAAATTGACATCAATCTAGCGTCAAATGATTTTTTCCATGTACCTAAAGAAAATGTATATATAAACTATAAAGATAACAATAGGTGAGAGATGTATACAACGTCACATATAGTATTGGACTATTGGCAAATAACAAAGTTGAACCCACATTGATGCAGACGTGCACGAAGTTTAGAAAATCATCTTGAAATCAAGTGCATAGATGCTAGTGGACAAATATGACAATTATGCACTCAAATATTATTATGCTTTTGTAAATAAAATAGTATTTACAATATCACGTTCTTCATATCACGTTTTTTTTTTTTTTTTTGGAGAAACTCTGATTAGGATAGTAAATTTGACTAATATGTTCAAAGGATTGCCCAAAAAACAAGGATAAAAAAACATAATCTTCTTTTATGTTAACAGCTTGAGAAGATACTCACTTAAAAAAAAAAAAGAGAGATCTGAAAAAAAAAATTTATGATTGATTAGTTGGACGTGTCTAATGATGATATCTTAACTTCTAAAAAATGTAGACCTTTCGATGTAGGATAAAAATATCTAATGATATCTTCAAAAGGAATATTCCAATACTGAGGAACAATAAAAAAAAATCTAGCTATTTGGAAGTTTGAAACGTGAATTTCAATTTTTTTAAATGTGATATCCACAAGGTTTTCAGTGTAGTCAAATTTGTCCTATCAATTACTCTAATATTCTTATAAAAATGATTTAGAAACCTACAAAATGAACACCACAAAAAAAGTGACATATGTCACTTGCCAATTATTGATTGATTAACAAGTGACACTTATCATATTCTTGTAATGTAAGTTCATTTATAAGTTTATTTTGTAGGTCTCTATATCATTACTCTATTCTTATATCTTCATCTTACTACAATGTGTTTCTACTACTGCACCAACACTTTTATTAATAAATGTGAATTCCATTTAAGGCTGATAAAAACAAAGATTTTACTACAAATGCCCTAATTAAGAAAAAAAAAATAAATAGGCGAACATTGAAGAAACAAATTCAACATTTTTACAGTATTAATTGTGTTATTTTTCAAAGCAAAATTACTTATTTTCATTACTTAATGAATGATTTTAAGACAACTGTCAATTTTTTTTTTCTTCTAAAATTAAATATTTAGAAGCATCTTCGGTATGATTTTATTGAAGGCTATGTATCACCACAAATCAACATGTGGTACAACTATAGCAAGTTGTCACTGGCCACAAATAAAATATAGGGAAAAAGAAAATATCCATTCTACCAATTCATTACATATTTTCTTTTCATGGGCATTTTGTCTTTTCCAATTGCCCTGCACTGTTTGTCATGTCTGAAGATGGGAAAACGACTTTCTCACCAGGTTTTCAACTTGTTTAATCTCAAACCAAACGAGCTAATAAACCAATGAGTTAGTTATTTTTTTATATCAATAAACGAAATTGTTAATAATGAGCTCCCTTGTGCTGTTTTCATAACGAGCATAGAAACTTTTGTTTTTTAATCAACATACCATAATATTTATAAATAGATTAAAAAAGGAAAATGCAAATTTGTTAAGGAATTAATTGTAAGTAATAGAAGTTGTTGAAAAATGTGATTTTTTATATTTTCAAAAAGATGATAAATGTGAAGTTGAGTTTTTAATTTATCCGAGTTGTAGTGGGCAGAGTTATAAAAGGTGGTAAAAAAATTTCAACATTTATTTATTTTTCCTTCCCAAAGTTGAGTTCAAAATAACCAAACTTCTTACGGCCCAAACCAACAGACATTAATAATCTCTTATTTCTAGGAACTTTATGTAACAATAATTTACCTAATTTAAAAACAACCCAGTTAAAATCACATAGTAAAAGATTGTACCGAAAAATAATAATAAAAGAGATAGGAAACCTAGACAATTAATCAAAATATTTGGGATTTGAAGATCCAAATTGAGAACTAGTAGAGTTTCTTGTGTATTGTGTTCTACCCTTGATTCAAGCTTGTGCTAATTAGAAGAAGTGGACTGATTTGAACAACAATTTAGCCCGGCATGATAATATCATAAGAAATTCCCACCAGGCACCAGCATGGTACTTAATTAATTGTTCGGATTAACTTTGATATGGTAAATTGGTAACCCAATAAGTTTCTACAATATTATGTCAAGAGTAGGAGTTAAAATATTCATTTCTTTCATCCTTTCATATACAAATATATACTCATCTCTAAATAACCATACATACATGCATGAATTATATATAATCCGAGTCTATTACATACCTGAAGCATTGTGAGCTGAGATTCCCAATACAAAATCCTCTCCGGTGGGTCATCAGAGTCGATGCTATTTTCGTCCCACCAAAGATTCTCCTCCCATGAGCCATCATGTAAATCTGATTCATTGGAATAATAATGTTCATCCATGAACACACTAACTTTTTCTTCAAGGCTTTCCATGCTTTTAATTTCTCTTCAACGACACAACATATATATAATATCAATTGCTTAATTTCTTTTGTTAACCTTCTTTTGGGGAAGACAAATTAGGAAAGAAAGAAAGCAACGTGAAAATGGTGTGGAAAAGAAGAGAAACAAAAAGCTTTGTCTCTTCTTCTTGCAACAAATTGAGCATCACATGTTGGACACACACATTTATATATATTATATATGGTTTGCCATGCCATGTGGAAGATTAAATCCAATAAATGGACATCGGATAATTAGGCTACTGTTACCAGTCAAAATTTTGCCAACCATTTTTTTAGGGAGTGGCGGATTGTTATTGATCCTTATTAGTTATTAAGGTAGCATTTAGCACAAAGATAACAGAATTAGATAACATTAATATAGAGATTCTTCTTTTTAACTTCATCCATCATTTGAGCTTACCAAAAAAAACTTCATCTATTTGACTAGAACTAGACTCAAAATATCTGATCTGACGCCATAGTTTTTTTATTTTATTTTATTTATTCTATTGTTCCTTCGGCTGTGAAATTTTGTATTTTCTTGCTCTCTTCTTTTTGTCCTCTAAAATAATATAAGAAAATATCTTGAATATTTGTCTTTTTTTTTATTTTATAATGTACCATGATTGTTTTGTTTGAATGCATGGAAGGAGAAGTTTGAATCACTTAACCATTATGTTCTTGATTCATGTATATTAAAAAAAAATGCTATTGAAAATTATGTATGCTTAAAAATCTCATGTTATCCGAAAGAAGTAAGAAATTTTTGGACTTTTATTTTTATCTTATTATTATAAGATTTTATTTTAATTTCCAATAGTATTTAATTACTTTTATTCATAAATAATCATATTAATTAAAATTTTTTTAAAATTTCAATAATAATTATAGAGTTAGTTTTAAAAAAATATATAAATTTTTTATATTTTTAATATTATTAACAAATTTAATTATTTTCCTTCCTCGATAGAATGAAAAATTCCAAAATGATTTTACATATATAAGACAATATATAAGACAGATAGAGAATGTATGTGATACGTGAAAAGAAAATTTTAGTAAAAGTGTTATCTACTCCGTTTGTAAATTAAAATAAAATAAAATTAAATTAAAATTAAAATTATTATTAATTTGTTTCTCAATTTTAATAAAAAATTTACAAAATATTACCCTTTCTGATCCTATATATAAAATCTTTTCGAATTTTTATTTTGATTCTATTTATAAAATTTTATTTCTACTTTTAATAGCATTTAATTAATTTTCTCAACAAACACTCATATTAACTTTACACTTTTTAGAGTCTCAATAATAATTACAGGATAATTTTAAATAAGTATATCAAATTTTTTCACATTTTCAATACACCACTAATAAGTTAATTATCATCCTTGATAAACGAGAAAAATCCCAAAAAATTTATTGGATGGGAGGGAGTACAATTTAAATAAATAAAGTATTCCTGCTGCATAAGACCATCACCACATCTAATGTGTGGCGCAGCTGTAGGGTATTGACATCAACCACCAATGAAAAGGGGACAATCCATGTTCTACGGATTAGAACTTCAGGAATAATCAAGATATTTTGGAGCTTCCAAACAATTTTTTCTGTTAATATTCAGGAATATTTCATGAAAATTAACGATATTACAATGGAAGCATAAATATGAGACTTTTTTAAATATAAAGAAATGACCAAAATAAATTTTAATAAAAGTGGACCAAATAAACTGCATATTTCAATAACATAAAGACTACAAATATAATTAAGTCTTATATATGAATATAAGTTTTTGCAAACTACCCTTGTTTTTTTTTTTTTCTGCAAGATATATATTTTCTTTTATAGGTTTGGCTCATCTAATCGTTTAAGTCTCCTCTGAAGCGAGACTGCGAGAGCATATTTTTTGTTTGGCTTAATTATGTAACAGTTCTTGAAATTTGGGATACTTTTGTCAGATACCCTTATTCTTTTTTTTTCCCAATGTTTGATGACTCCCCGAAGTTACCTCTGAGCCTGATCAGATGTTGGAGGTTGGTCATGTGGTGACGAGTGATGTCTTTATGTGATTGAGGATGAGTGGGTGAGTGTTAGTGAGTTTGGGTGAGTGTGAGTGTGTGTGCGTGGGTGAAGAGAAAGAAGAAAAATGAGAGGAAGAAGGATAAAAAAAATAGAAAGAAAGAAAGAAGGAAAGAAATAAGAAGAATAAAAAAGAAGGGGAGAAAGAAAGAAGAAGAAAAAGATGAAGGAGGGGGTGAAAAGGAAGTAGAAGAAGAAAAGAAGAAAAAAGGAAAAAAAAAAGGTATATTTTGAAGAAAAAAAATTAAAGGAGTGAAAAACCTAATATGGGAGGTTAGAAAATCAAAACCCTATATATATTGGCATCTGCATGACATATGTGGCAAAACTTTGTGGGCTATTATTGCATGGTGGATTGCGAATGGGTTAGGTCCTAGAGGAGGAAATCAGACAACTTTATATGTAGGGAAATTCATTTTCTCATACCCAAAAATTTGGCCCTCATTTCATATTTCTATGGATAAAAATAACTTCAACGGGTTTTAAAATTCAATCTATTATCAGATGGAAATACATTGTTCACTTTAAAATAACATTTCCATAAAGTAAAAGACGAAGAAGAAGAAGAAAAGCAAAATCTTTGAGGTGTTAAGGAAGAAAATAAAAAACGCTTTTAGAGGAGAAGAAGTAAAAAAAAAAGCATTGAGTGGTGTAGATTTTATTGGTAATAGCTTTGATTGTAGATTGTGAAGAAGAAAGTGTGGTAGTGGGGGTACTATATTTTTATAGATTTAATAAAATAATTAATGAATTATCTATTTTTTTATGTATTAACGAATTATCTATTTAATTGTAATAGATTGACTTTAAAAAAATGAATTATAATCAATTAGTTATTAGTTTTCAGAGATTTGTAACAAATTATAATTGATTATAAATAAAGACAAAACAGTCCAAAATCAAGGAAAATATATGATTTATTTTTACATATAAACAACACAAAATCCAAACTAGAAATTTTATTATATTTTCATAAGGATACTTTCCCTCCTTTACTTCATAAAAATATCTAATCATGATCACATTAATCCCTTTTTAGGACAAATTGTAGAGATATTTCAGTATTACTATCAAGAAATGATTTTATCAAATTTCATTATTATAAAGATACTATCAAATCATAATCACATTAATCCCTTTTTAATTAGGACAAATTGTAGAGATATTTCAGTATTATTATCAAGGATTGATTTTATCAAATTTCATTCTTATAAAGATACTTTCCCTCCTTTACTTCACAAAAATATCAAATCATGATCACATTAATCTCTTTTTAAGACAAATTGTAGAGATATTTCAATATTACTATTAAGGAATGATTTTAAAATATTTTTAACAAAATAAAATTATAATTTAGGGGAGCCAAAATAGGCGGACCCGGCTTGTGAAAAGGCCTAATTACAACCGTGTTATTGTAGTAATCGAACAACCACTTCCTAAATTCACTATTAGGTGATGAGATGCTATAAAATCCTGGTTCCATTCGCAATCCACTGTTTGCTAGAAAACCTGCGCACATGTTTTTTCCTTGTATATATATGCAATTATACATGGACACTAAGTTATTATCACAACAGCTCACGGTTTCTTATTCCAAATCCACAAAGCATCCAGAAACTTCCAATTCGGTTGATCAGTTGGAAGCTAATAATACAGCTGTCAATTAGTTGGCATTTCTGTTTGATATTTATTTTATTTTCCCGTCAATTGTAGCTTAGCAAGTTAGTTAGTTAGCTTGTATATAAATAGCTAGAAGATTCCATTGTAAACAGTTAGTTAACTCATTTTTCTTCATTTGAGTAATAAAATTGCATTTCAGATAAAGTTTCTCTCTCTAGCTCTAGAAGCTTCATTCAATTGTTCATCTCTTCAACTATGAGATACCATGTTTCACATGGTATCAGAGCTCTTTTTTTTATAAGAGTCTCTGCTACGTTTCCATTGCAATCACTCTGATCTTCTTCAATTTCTTCTTTTCGATTTCTTTCTTCTTCAATTTCGTTCTTCAATGGCGAATCTGATGAATCCAGCAAATGATCCTACCAGTGTGTATTTCCTCCATCCGAGTGAGAATCCAGGTGCACAATTGGTTTCAGAAAAACTCACTGATCGAAACTATCACACATGGAGCAGAGCCATGAAAATGGCCATCAAATCGAAGAATAAACTGGAATTTATTGATGGAACTCTTCCAAGGCCTCCGATGCATGATCCGATGTTCAAACAATGGGATAGGTGCAATACCTTAGTGATTTCTTGGTTAAATCAAGCAATGGATGAATCAGTTACACAAAGTGTGTTGTGGCTAGAAAATGCTAGTGATATCTGGTATGAATTGAGAGAAAGGTACTATCAAGGAGACATGTACAGAATTTCAACATTATTGGAGGAATTATACACCTACAAGAAAGGTAATCAAACTGTTAGCACATACTTTACTCATTTGAAGGGGCTTTGGCAGGAATTAGATAATTTTCAACCAATTCCGATTTGTACTTGTGAATTCAAATGTGCTTGCAATGTCAATGCAATAATCAGATCCTATCGTGAAACGAATTATGCAATTCAATTTTTGAAAGGATTGAATGAACAATATACACATGTGAGATCTCAAATTATGCTCATGAATCCACTTCCTTTGGTGAACAAAATTTTCTCAATGTTACTGCAACAAGAGCAACAATTCAATGTTCCTAGTGAAGAGGCTAAAATTCTAGCAAATACTACTGATTATAAGAGATTTCATAGAGGATCTGATGAGAACAAGATCACTGAAAATATAAGAGGAAGAGGTCGTGGCAGATCTTCATATAGTTCAGGCAGAGGTAGAGGACAAAGTTACACTCCACGATTTTGCACATATTGTGAAAAATCTGGTCATACTGTAGATAATTATTGGAAAAAGTATGGTGTCCCTCCTCACATGATGAAAAGAACAAATGTGAATCACTGTGCAGCTGAGGAAGATGGATCTGAATGTAATGAAGAAGAGACACTTTCTCATAAGGATTCCAATGAGGGAGAAGGAGTATTATCATTCACACCTGAACAACACAAGGCACTATTGGCATTGTTGCAGCCACAGCCTAAACATGCTCCTGCTGCTCATCATGCAAATCAGTTGATAACTACTCCTCAGACTGCACACTGCTTAACAGGTATTATTTGTGCCTTAGATAAATCTTCACTTTCATTAAGTAATTGGATTTTAGACACTGGTGCTACAGACCATGTTTGCTTTGATATAACTCAGTTCCAAACCATTAAACAAATCAAGCCTATATCTGAAAACTTGCCTGATAATAGCCATGTCTTAGCATCTATTTCGGGTACCATCATGTTCAATGATAAATTGTACCTGTTAGATGTTTTATATATCCCTAGCTTCACTTTTAATCTGATTTCAGTGTCCAAATTAACCTCTACAATTCCATGTCATTTGATATTTTCTGATACTGCTTGTCAGATCCAGGACAATCATTCTATGCTGACGATTGGTGCAGCTAATCTGAAAAGTGGACTGTATGCCATGAATATGCCTTCTGCACATATCACAATTCCTCACTCTATCAATCATTTTACTGCATATGATTGTAATCTTTGGCATCTAAGATTAGGCCATCCTTCTCATGCAAAATTGTTGCAATTACACTCTAGTTTTCCTTTCATCAAATGTAATAAGTCACTTAATCCATGTGATGCATGTCATTTTGGTAAACAAAAGAAGCTTCCTTTCACTGACAGTGTAACTTGTACTTCTGTACCATTTGAATTAGTGCATATGGATGTTTGGGGACCAATTTCTTGTCCATCTGTTTCTGGCCATAAATACTTCCTAACCATAGTTGATGACTTTACTAGACATACATGGCTGTATTTTATGAAATTAAAGTCAGAAACTTCCAATCATATTCAGTCTTTTGTTTCCATGATTGAAAATCAGTTCAATTCCAGAATTAAACAAGTTAGAACAGATAATGGTACTGAATTTTTTCAATCAGCCCTACTCCAATCTAGAGGAATTTTGCATCAAAAATCATGTGTCGAAACTCCTCAACAAAATGGTATTGTTGAGCGAAAACACCAACATCTCTTAAGCATGGCCAGAACCTTGATTTTTCATTCTCAACTTCCAAAACAATTTTGGCATTTTGCTGTGAATCATGCAGCATATCTCATAAATAGACTACCTTCTCCATTCCTGAAAGGTTCCTCACCATACACCACTCTTTATAAACAATCACCACCTCTTGAATCTCTTAGAGTTTTTGGTTGCTTAGCCTATGCATCCATTCTCAGTGCTCATAGAAAGAAACTCGACCCTAGATCTAGAAAATGTGTCTTCTTAGGTTACAAAGCTGGTGTCAAAGGTTTTATCCTATTTGACATCAACACTAGGGAGATATTTTTATCTAGACATGTCTTATTCTATGAGCATATATTCCCTTTTGTCCAGCTCACAACCACTGCACAAACTGACACCTCTCATAACATTCAGCCAATCTTCAATCACTCACCATATGACTATCTTTTCATCTCATCTCAATCCAATTCTTCTCCACATACAGATTCTTCTTCACCACCTCACAACATTAATCCTTCATCACCACCTCTTCCTATGCCTCCTCCACAGCATCCAGTTAGACAATCCACTAGGATATCCAAACCACCTACATATTTGAGAGATTTTATATGCAATTCTGCACTCTCATCATCCATTCCATATCCCCTCCACAACTATCATTCTTATTCCAGTCTCAATACACAACATAAACACTTCTCTCTTGCTCTATCTAGCATTCAGGACCCCACTTCTTATACTGAGGCAATCAAACATGAATGTTGGCGAAATGCAATTACTAATGAATTGAATGCTTTATCTAAAAACAATACCTGGACTCTCACTGTTTTGCCTCCTAACAAGAAAGCTGTTGGTTATAAATGGTTTTTTAAAACTAAATTGAATGCTGATGGCTCGATTGAGAGACATAAAGCCAGGGTAGTTGCCAAAGGATTCACTCAAACTGAAGGTTTAGATTACAAAGAAACCTTCAGTCCAGTTATTAAAATGACCACTATTCGAGTAATTCTTTCACTGGCTGCTATCCACAACTGGCATTTACAGCAATTAGACGTCAACACAGCTTTCTTGCATGGTGATTTGCGAGAGGAGGTATACATGATCCCACCTGCTGGTTTAGAATTGCCTCAGCTCAACTTGGTTTGTAAATTGCAGAAATCCTTATATGGGTTGAAACAGGCCAACAGAGAATGGCATGCTAAATTGACATCAGTGCTCTTTGAATCAAATTACTCTCAGTCAATGGCAGATTCTTGTTTGTTCATCAAGTCTACTTCAGCATCTTTCACAGCTATACTCATATATGTTGATGACTTAGTGATAACAGGGAATGACATTACTGAAATCACCAGGATAAAGCACTTACTTGACAACAGGTTCAGTATCAAAGATCTTGGCAATTTGAAATTCTTTTTAGGAATGGAGATAGCCAGATCTACTGCTGGTATTACATTATATCAACGAAAATACACTCTTGAACTGTTGACTGATACTGGATTGTTAGCTTGCAAACCTTGTAGCACACCAATGGACTATTCAGTGAAATTACATGCTACTTCTGGTGCTTCACTTCCCGATCCAGCCAAATACAGAAGACTTTTGGGCAGGCTTATCTATCTCACTAACACAAGACCTGACATTTGCTTTGCAGTATATCACTTGAGTCAATTCATGTCCAGTCCTACTGATCTTCATTATCAAGCTGCATTGCATATTCTCAAATATCTCAAAGGTTGTCCTGCTCAGGGTTTGTTCTTTTCAGCTTCATCTACTTCCAGGCTCACTGGTTTTGCAGATGCTGATTGGGGAAGTTGTTCTGACACCAGAAGATCGATCACTGGGTTCTGCTTCTTCATTGGATCCTCTCTCATTTCTTGGAAATGTAAGAAACAGAAAGTTGTCTCTCACTCCTCTGCTGAAGCAGAATATCGGGCCATGGCACTGGCTGGGTGTGAGGCACAGTGGTTGTCCTATTTGTTTAAGGATCTTAATTTTCCAATCACTGAGCCAATAGTCCTCTATTGTGATAATAAATCCGCTATGCACATTGCAGCTAACCCAGTTTATCATGAGCGCACTAAACACATTGAATTAGATTGCCATTCCATCAGAGAAAAGGTTCAGCAAGGCTTACTGCATCTTATGCACATCCCTACTAAGTCGCAGGTTGCTGATATTCTCACTAAACCCCTTGCTCCTGGAATTTTTCGATTGCTACACTCCAAGCTTGGAATGTTTGACATACACATTCCAGCTTGCGGGGGGCTATCACAACAGCTCACGGTTTCTTATTCCAAATCCACAAAGCATCCAGAAACTTCCAATTCGGTTGATCAGTTGGAAGCTAATAATACAGCTGTCAATTAGTTGGCATTTCTGTTAGATATTTATTTTATTTTCCCGTCAATTGTAGCTTAGCAAGTTAGTTAGTTAGCTTGTATATAAATAGCTAGAAGATTCCATTGTAAACAGTTAGTTAACTCATTTTTCTTCATTTGAGTAATAAAATTGCATTTCAGATAAAGTTTCTCTCTCTAGCTCTAGAAGCTTCATTTAATTGTTCATCTCTTCAACTATGAGATACCATGTTTCACAGTTATCGTGAACAAAGTTGACTTCTGAATATGAGACCAGAGGAAGTATGTATCACCTTTTAGTTCTTGTTCTCGGCTCTAAAAATTAATGTTATGAAAACTCTTAAAAATAAATTTAATTAAAATATGTAGTATACATACATTTAATCAATTTAAACACTAAAAATAATCAATAATAAAACTAGTCATTAAGAAAATAGAATAAAAAATGGGTAAAGTTCATTAGTAAAAAGTTATTAAGTAAATAGATAAACAAAAATGATACATTTTCATGTTGGGTTGTAAAAGTAAAATTCATTATTTTACCTATTTATTTACCAAGCTAAGTGAGCAAATAAAGATTATGGATTGAGATATTATGCTACGGCTCGTTAAAAATTGAGAAAAAAACTTGCATCTATTTTTTTTTCTAGAAATAAAAGTAATGACAATTTTTTTTTATAGACCCACAATTTTTTGGGCTCTGGACGATCGTCCTCATAGCTCTCTCGAGAATTGGCTTGCCTTTCCATTCGTTGCAAATTTGGTTTTGTTGTTGGGCTTTTAGCTCCTGTTCATGACAAAAAAGTAATAATATATATAAGAATGTTGATTGAATAAGTGAACTCTCTTTAATTACTCATCATTAAAGAATAATCTTTATTAAAGAAAAATATTATTTTCTATCATCATCAAAGATTTTATCAATTGTTAATTGACATTTTCTTTCACAAATTAGGTTACTTTTATCCTATATTTTAAAGGAAAAAGATTTTTTAGTTATTTATTTCTCTGTATGAATAATGTGAATTTGAATTACTTGATTATATATTAGATATTATAGGTGTGACGATTGTTTCTAATATATATATAAGGGATGGAATAATAGCTATTTGATCCTCAAGTTGGTAGTTTTACCTGATGAGAAATAAAACAATGATTAACTTCATATTGATTTGTCTATGTTTAGCAAGTAACAACTACAAAGTTGATGGTCGGAT
Source organism: Crotalaria pallida (assembly GCA_037953625.1). Classification (NCBI taxonomy): domain Eukaryota; kingdom Viridiplantae; phylum Streptophyta; class Magnoliopsida; order Fabales; family Fabaceae; genus Crotalaria; species Crotalaria pallida. Next base: position 127,673,858 of record CM075655.1, on the reverse strand, counting down.
GATGGCAAGCATGTCGCAAGAAGAAGATTTGGAATTGGAGAATCAGTTGAGGCTCATGAACAAGCCCCCTCTCAAGACTATCCAGGTATTAACATTTTCTTCCCTAAAGTTTGAAACCCTTTAGCTATAAGTAATTTAATTTGATAATTACTAACAAAGATCATTTTCACAAATGTATTTCCTTGTGATTTATGCAGACAGCTTTTGGGCATATTGTTGACTGTATTGATATTAACAAGCAATTAGTTTTTGACAATCCTTTACTGAAGAATCATAAGATCCAGGTATCTTGTCAACAATAAAAATGACTTATGCAACTATTTAGAATATTTAATTTTAAATTTGATTCATTAGACTATACGTATTTCTTGGTTTACAAATTTTCCAATACCCTGATCTATTGCATTATTGTCTATAAAAACAATCTATTCAATTATCATATTTTTTATATAAAATTTTTTTGGATTATTTGTGTTGCAGCTTAGATCTAGCTTGGAACATGCAAGAAAAACCTTAAATGAAGATCAAAGGTCAGCTAGATCATCAAGAATTGAAATTGAAGAAGACTTGTGCCCTATTGGAACTATTCCCGTTCGAAGGACAACAAAAGATGACCTTATTCGTATAAAACATTTATCAAATAAAAATGGCATGCTAATTGCGGAAGCTCCCGGGAATCACGTAAGATTCTTTGTTCATAAATAAATCTAAAGACGTGAAATAAAAGCACTAACCTTTTGTTTCCTATTTTTGCATTAATAATTGAAATAATATAATCAATAATTGCTAGTAACTTAAAAATACCTCTTTTTCTTTTTCAGTTTGCAGCGGTCACTTTGAATCGAGGTGCTAATATCACTGATGTGTATTATGGAATTAAAGGAATCATTAATGTTTATAACCCAACTGTTACCCGCAAAGAGCAAATGAGTGGTGCTTATTTATATTTAGCGAAAGGCCCTAATAGTATCATGGCAGGATGGCAGGTTTTTTTTTTTTTTTTTTTTTTTTATAAAAAAATTATTCTCCTACTTCCATGTTTTTTTCCCCTAATATACTTCAACTGATTATACGTTGTTACTCGCAACTTTTATTATTTTTTAAGTGTTTTCAGGAAAATAGAATTAAGTGTCTTTTTAAAAAGTCAAAACAATATTTTTTTTATAATATTTATAACTACTATTACTACTTATCTTTTTTATTATAGTATTTATTAAAGGAGAGGTAATCAATAAAAAGGATAGCATCAAGCAAATTAGACAAATGATAAATTTATCAATTTAATAAAAATGGATTTATTCTGTTTGTCCTTTTATAAGGACCGACAACTACTTTTTTTTTAAAAAAAAAGTCTTGGTAAAAATTTGATTAGTCAATAAAAATAAGAAAATATTTTTTAATGTAATACATGATTATTTACTTATTAATAACTAATTGCTATTACACAAATTTTTATAAAGTGATATATATATAGTAGATTGAATATAAAGTCTTTTGTGATTACTTTTTTTTTTAGAACTATTGATTTAATATGGCAGTATTTGATATTGTATAAATTAATCTCTACCTCTTACTTTTTTTTTAAATTATTTTTTTTAAAAATAAATCAAAATTGCAAAATCACATCAATTGATGTCCCTTACGATATGCATTGAAACTTTATTTTTTTAATATTGTTTCTCCCATGTTGATACCTGCAGGTATATCCAGAGATACACGGGGATGTCAAAACCTATTTTTTCACTGCATGGGTAAGAAATCATCAAGTTGTGAGTTATGTATCTCACAATAATTTAATTGCAAGTTTGAGAGTTTCTTTGATATGTTATTAAACAGTGGGTTCTGATGTCGTAAAAAAATCAACCAATGAATATGTGTCATGTTATATCACATCAATACATTGTTGTTAAAGAATAATATTTTGCCTTATTGTTATTTGGTCCCTACTAATTTAATTAAGTTTATTTATTAAATATAAAAAATTAATTTTTTTTTGGTTGCCCACCCGGTTCCCTAAGTACTACCTAGGTACATCCGGATCCGACCCGGGTCGCGTGCCTGGCTATGGCAGGTGAGTCTCCCAACATGAATTTCTTTAGTTATGACCTATGAGAAAGATGATGATCCAAAAGAGGTTTTGATTAAAGACCTATGAAGAAGATGACAATCGATGAAAGAAAAATTTCTATATTGATTAGAGGATTCAATCCATAAAAAAGACAATTAGTTATTTGATTTAAATTAATTTTTTTTTATATAATAAATAAAATTTAATTAAACTAGTAGGGACCAGATAATAACAAGGCAAAATATCATTCCTTAACAATAAGTGTTGATATGGCATAATGTATGATGCGGCACATACATATTCATTAGTTAACTTTTTTATCGTACTGAAACCTACTTTTTTATAATGGTAAAAGTTTGGCTTATTTATGCTTTTGGTCCCTAAAAGTTTGGTGTGTTTTGATTTTAGTTCCTATAAGTTATTTTGATCGGGACTAATCCTTAATTTTTCAAATATTTTGGTTTTGATCCACTCCATTATGAAAAAACTGTTATTTACTGACGTGGCTAGCGGACAGCAGTCTCTGGACACAAAACGCAGAATTTTGCGTTTATGAACCTGAATCATCTATTTCACAATACTTATTTGACGTTATCTCAAACCACGTAGTTGTTGGTGTGAGTTTTCGTTAACCACGTCAACAAATAATTGATTTTTTGTAACAGATAAGACCAAAACTAAAATGTTTGAAAAATCCTAAACCAGTCACAGTCAAAATAACTTTTATGGACTAAAACCAAAACACGCTAAACTTTTAGGGACCAAAACCATAAATAAGCCTAAAATTTTTATGGGAATACAAAAGTCAAAGAGATCGTGAACTTAGTTGTGAAAGGAAGATCAAAATTCTTATCTAAAAGAAGAAAGGAAAATTAAAATAAGATGAACATGACCCGTATGTATATCTATAAAAAAAAATTCACGACGTAACTCTAAATCTTAAAATTCGTAGCATGAATGATATCTATATTGATATTTATTAATTAGATTATTCAAGCATTTGTTATTTAGTATCTTAATTTTCAATAAGATGGGATTTGTTAATACTAGGAGTAAATTTTGAACACTTAATTATACATTCCAATAATGTTTTATATATTATGAAATTAATCAATTCAACTGTCGAGTTTAATGTTCTAATCAAGTAGATCAAATCTACAAATTTTCATCGGATATAAAAATTAGTTGATGTTTCATATCACCACTTTATTTTAATGCATAACATGTTATTTGAAATATATGTAGATATCAATTATTAGATTGCATATCTACGAATCTTTTGATGATATAAAATTTGGTATATATGATTATCGTGATAATATCATATAAGTCAACATTTGATTAATTTCATAATATATAAAAAGGAAAATGAATTAGTAGGGATAATATCATATTATTAGGACACTTGTTATATTTATAAATAAAAGTTATTGAAAAATGTGATTTTTTATGTTTATGAGATAGTAATGAATGTAAATTTAGGATTTTTTTTTTCTATATCAAGTAATTTTAACAAGTGCCTAAAGGCATTTGTTAATGCAGAATAAAGTTCCAGATTATAAGTGTTAAAGATTTATAGTTGACACGAAAGAATACTAATTAACTCATTTTCAATATGCGGTGATTAATCATAAGAGCTGAAGCTTAATTTAATGCAAAAATGAAGGAAAATAAGAGAGTTCGAACAGGATGCTACAACATACTATGTTCAGGTTTTGTACAAACCGACAACAGCTTCCCTATTGGTTCCCCTATCACAGGAGTATCTACCTACGACGGACCACAATATGAAATGAGCCTCGCTATTTCGCTGGTAAAGTTTATGCTTCTAAGTTGCTTGATATGATGGATATAGTTGCGAGTATATTAAATGAGTAGTAGTTTTAAAACCCATATTTTAGTTTCCAAACTCTTTTTTTTTTTTTGAGCTATGGTCGGAATTTTTTTTATAACCTCAACTTGAAAAATGTATTTTTTTAACTTTAAAAATATATTTTTTAATGAGGAGTCAATTGGTAAAAAATGGGCTTTCCGACATGTGCATATAGAAAAAGTTTCATCCTCTTCTGGGCTTCATTTTATTGGGCCCAACTATTTGGTAAGAATAATAGCCATACAGTCGTATTTTCTTTAAGCAAATTATACATTTCATTTCCGTATTCATTTGTTGCATTTGTGTTTTAGGATCCTGCTACTAATAATTGGTGGGTGAGGCTTCAAGACAAAGATCTTGGATATTTTCCTGCAACCTTATTCGCTGACATGACTTCTGCCGAAGAAGGTGGTTGGTATGGAAGAACTATGACTCCTACATATAATAGTCCCAGTCCTCCAATGGGATCTGGACACTTTCCGGATCATACATTTGGTCATGCATGTTATATTAGAAATATGACATTTCAGAAATATACTAGAGAAGATATTGAACCCACATTGGATTTGGTGGGAATCTACAAAGACATGCCTAGTTGTTATGAGATGAGCTACACTGGGTACGTTGATGACTCCTTGAGATATGCTATGCAGTTTGGTGGACCTGGTGGGAATTGTGGTTATTGATATTTCTTTCAATGTAAATTCTTCTACTTTTAAAAATAAATAAATAATTGGAACAATATCAACTCTAAAGTTTGGGTACTCCTTTTTTGGTTGTTGTATGTGTATTGGATATGGGTACGTACTGAATACGTACTCAAACTAAAAAATAAAAAAAAAATAGATATTTATATGGATGTGATCAAGTATTGTATGAAGTTATATATGCAAGACATCAAAAACCTAAGTTGCAGATTCATTTTATTCACCTTAATTATATAAAGTAATGATTTGGACTTGGTGTTTGTCTCTGAAATCTTAGGGAATTTGATGAATCAAGATAAGATGGGTTCCTAACAAGTGGTATGATAAGAGTGATTGCACAACATTTGTGTGTAAATGACAGCCTGTAATCTAGGGGTGAACAGGACCCGGCCCGACCCGGAGACCCGTCCCAACCCGGTTGGTTCGGGCCGGCTCAAACCCGTGAATCAAGTGGACAAACCCGTCTCATATGAGGACGAGTTCGGGTTTATGGCCAGGTCAGGAATATAACTAATATATTTATTTATTTATTATTATATTTTATATTTTTATTAATTATTTTAAATTTTAAATTTTATTAATTATTTTAAATTTTAAATTTTATTAATTATTTATTATATTTTTATTAATTATTCTAACCCTATCTGTATGTGTATCACAGTATCAGATCTCACACTCTACTCTCTATCTCTATCTCACACTCACAGTCTCACCCTACTCTCTATCTCTATCTCACACTCTCCCGGTGTCCGTGTCACCGCCAGCCGCCACCATCCGGTCTCGTCGCTCGTGGGTCGTGGCTCGTGGCTCGTCGCTCGTCGCAGAGGAGAAGGAACCGAAGAGGTCGCCGCCGTTCGCTCATCGCAGGGGAGAAGAGTTCGCCGCTGTTCCGTCGCCGTCGCCGTCGCCGCCGCTGTTCGCTCTCCGCTGTCTGCTCGCCGGCCGCCGCTGTTACCATCTGTGATTGAGTGGTCTCTCTGCTCTCTACAAGGTATGAAAATTTCAGATCTCCCTTCTTTCTGGGTTCCCATTTCAGATCAACCCGATTCCTTTTTTTTTTAAAAAATGAGGTACTGATTATTTAGTGATTATTTAGCAATTATTATTTTTTTTTAAATGAGGTACTGATTATTATGGATTTATTTAGTGGTTTTGATAAATCAGCACAGCCACACCATGGTGATGAGTTTTTCTTGTATTATTATGGATTTTTGTACTAATTATTATGGATTATTTATTATTATTGATTTATTAAAAATAATGATTTGATTAAACATAAAAGCTTGTTTTGCTTTTTGTTGTTTGAAGGAATTATATTACTGTTATTATTCTTCATGTGACTAGTTATAGAATTTTAGAAAGATTATAAAAATTTCAAAATTTGAATGGTTTGAGATTTTCTTTAATGTGATTAATTTGTCCCCTGGCTGAACCCGGACCCGTCCTATTTTGGACCCGTCCTTATCTTGTCCCTCTCCAATTAGGGACGGGTTCGGGTTGAAAAAATTACCCGTGCAACATTTCGGGACAACCCGTCATATGCTCACCCATAGTGTAATCAGCTTCTGGCTGTATGCACATGGCTGCAATGACGTAAAGCTATTTGAAAATCCTATAATAACAAGAAAAAAAAAAACAGTTTGCTAATAGGAATAGTACAATGCAAAGCTTTGATGAAAATAATCAACCACTTAATAAGGAAAAAGGAGCAAAACTTAGTGTCCATGGATATATATATATATATATATATATATATATGCATATATACTAGGATAGCAACATGTGGGCAGATTTTCTATGTAAGATTGTTTTTTGTCTTCATATAAGAAAATATTTTGTTTCGATTCAGTATTGACTGATTCAATCTCCTTCAATATGTCTTGTACAGCTAATAATTTAAAAGCATAATGCTAAATATGTTTCTACTTCAACATATCACATACTCCCTCCGTCCCATTATCTTGGTAAAAAAAATGCAAAAAATTTTGTCCCATATTAAAGTAAAAAAATAAAGGCTTAAATATGAAAATGGTCCCTATAAATATTGACTTTTTTGAAATTGGTCCCTGTAAAATTTTTCTTTTGGTTTTGGTCCCTCATGTTATATGTGGATGGAAAATGCCGAAAATGTAATATATTATATTCTATGACCTATTAACGATGATATTCTTGCATTAATTCTCAAGGGTACACAGACAACTTATATTAAATAAGAAAACCAGTTCAAAAACCGTAATATTAGAGGGACCAAAACCAATTGAATTTAAATAATAGAGGGACCAAAACAAACTATCATCATAATTATGGGGACCAAAATTTAATATGAAGGACCAAAACCAAAACATTTTGTAAGTGCAGGGACCAAAACCAAAAGAAAAATTTTACAAGGACCAATTTCAAAGAAGTTAATATTTACAGGGACCATTTTCATATTTAAGCCAAAAATAAATGAAAAATGTAATAAGGAAAACACATTTAAAGATTTTTTTTGGAGGCAATATTGCAATATGTATTAATTGTAATGATATATATATATATATATATATATATATATATATTGTTGGCATAAGCACGTAAATGTCATTGCTGGCAAGTAGGAAATTAAAGTAAGCTTAAAAAGTTAGTATTCATCCCATATGTATATCAATGCTTATCCTAGAACCTATTAGTGGTAGTCGTCCTTGAAGCAAATCATGCATAATTTGATTTTTGTTGTAGTTTTAGGAAATTCAACGCGTCCCCTTGGGATTAAGCTAGCTAGATGAATTCTTTGCTAAGCTAAGTGGATGCCAATAACATCCCAGAATTGAGAATAATTTATATATATATATATATATATATATATATGCTCAACAATATATAATGCCAGACTTCCACGAGCAATACTCCCATGTACTGTGCTGCCCATAATCAATAAATTCTCAAATCTTATCACATTCTCTTCCCCGGCCAAACCATTTCTTATCATCTCTAAGCCCATAATCAATAATCATGAGTTCTTTCTCTCCTTTTCCCTCTCCTATTACCTCACAGTTCAGCCATGGGGAGTCTTTCTTCCCCAAGAATAAGCAGCTGAACGGTGCTGTCATCGAAATCATTGCAGTAATTCTATCACTGCTTGTGATGGCAGCATTATTCTTTAGGAGGTGCTGCCGCTGCACCAGGCTCCAACCTCCTGCCGTGGCCCAGCCGCAACCAGAGGAGCTGCAGGAGATTGAGATGGAGGCTCCGATTGTACGTTAATTAGTTTATAGTATTAGGTTAAATAATGCCCGACCACGGAGCTAATATTTATAAAGCATTTTTCTTAACCTCAGCCCTTAAGGCTGAAGATAAGAGGCTTTATAAAGCATTTTTGCATTGAAAACTTAAACATTTAAGATTTGGACTTAGTAAATTTATGTTTCCAATACCTTTTTTTCTATTTTTTAACCTCTTATCCTCAGCCCTTAGGGCTGAGGTTAAGCAAACCCAAAAAGACATACCGAAAAGATGGAAATATTAAGAACCAAAACTATTAACAGCATTTAATATTTTTTTATGGATAAAATGGGCAAAAAGCCCAAAAACAAACCGAAACTACAACATTTAATATTATAAATTTATAACAATAATTATAGGGTTTGCCCATTTTATCCATAAAAAAATATTAAATGCTGTTAATAGTTTTGGTTCTTAATATTTCCATCTTTTCGGTATGTCTTTTTTTAGTGGTTCTCTCACAGCTACACAATTATAATAGCGGCATGTTTTTGAAGGAAAAATTCGTCGAAAATGGTGAAAACTACCCTAACAAATTTCTATGGTTTGTAGTATATATTAATGAAAAATAAAATTCGTCAAAAGTGGTTAAAATATTGACGGATTCAATTCCGTTGGAACAATTTGACAGTAACCAACTATTTTTCTTGTAATGAGCATGAAAATGAGGATGCGATATTAAGTTTGTTTAATTCACTTAATTGATTATACAATTTGATTAGGTAATTTAATGTAGTTTACGAAACTCGGGAACCATGAACAAACTGAATGTGAACGGTTTCTCATAAAATAATCGAGCCAAACAATGAAACCAAACTAAACTCTAATTTTCAATTTGATTCATTTTGATTTTATCGGTTTGATTCGAAACTACTTACATTCTTGCTTATAAGTCACAATTCATTGTATTTGGCTAAGCTGTTCAATTTTAGCCCTCGTAAATAAATACTCCGATCTGTATTATATAGTTTTGTAATTTTTATAAGTAAACTATATTCATAAACATACAAATTTATCAGTTTTACTCATGAATAGTATTGGCAAAATGGAAGTAGCATGCGATGATGCTTGTTTGCTTGTAGTGTTGGCAATTAGGGCATATATCCATGGACCCATCCGCCCGCATTTTTTTTTTCGGGCAGGGCTCAAATTTTAAGCCCATTTCTAAAATATTACAAAATATCATGTGTCCAGGGAATTAGGGACCCTTTTTTTTTTTTTAAAGACCCATTTTTTTTTAAATACCTATACAAATATTAAAAAAAAAACTGAAATAAAAAAAAAACATAGTTTTGTTTTACTTATATTTTTTGTTAAATGTTCATTAATTTAGGAAAAATTAATTCTTCAATTCTCTAAGTGTTAGGTGTTATTGATCACTTTCTAGCTAGCTAGTTTAATTGTTTTGTTTTCTAATATGATATCTAAAAAATATTTGTATAGATGTGAAAAAAGGAAAGTAGAAAATATTGATGTCGAGACTATTATTTTGCATTCGGAAATGCTCGAAAAATGTGTTTTAAATGATCATCTATGTGTTTTATTCAAGGTTGGCACTTATAATTTTTTTGTTATAACATCGTTTCAGTGTATTATACTTTTAATTGCTACGATAATCCACGTTTCTTATTTATTTCAACATTAAGATTCAAGCAAGTCGTGGAGAATAGTCTATTTCTAGGTACTCATTTTGTTATTTTGTTTATTTTTTTTTATAATATTATGCTTTTAAGTTATTATATTTGTAGCGTGCGTAATCTTATTGATTGCATTTTATGATGTAGATTTGTGAATATTAATAGTATTTCATATTATATAAAATTTATTTAAAATTAGATTTTTATTTTTATTTCGTCTAGGACCCTAAACATATCAGAACCGTTATGCACAAGAGTTGCTATATATTGTATGCTTTAAATCATAATATTATTATTTTATAATAATTATTGTTGAAATTTCTCCGTTTTTTATTTCTGAATTGTATTGATTTCGATTGACTCTGCAACGTTTAAAGCATGAACGTGTGGGCATTAACATCAAAACTTTGTGATTGAAGATAAAATGTTCGTGGAATACTGCCACTGTATGCTTCAGTATTTCCTTTTCTTTTTTCTTTTTTTTTTTTCCACTGTATGCCATTTCAATCCTAATTTTCCAAATAGACAAGCCCATGCATCGAAAAAACCAAAAAGTGCTGGAATTTTGCTGGTAGGAGGTAATAAGTTCACACACCTACGCGAATTATCAATACTCCCACGGGTTAGAATAATAAGAAAAAAATTATATATTTTTTATTTAAAATATAAAGAAAAATAATTAACTTTCTTGAATTTCATTATTATTTCATTTTTAATGCTACTTTCTTAAAACATTTTTAAAAAGTGATTATCTTAATTAATTTTTGTTTCATTCTTAATACTATTTTTCTAAAATACCTCTATTTTTTTAAATTTGAGAAAATTAAATAAATTCAACTAATTTTCTTAATAAATATGAAATTAATTATTTTTCCTTATCTTTCAAAAAGGGAGGAGTATTGTATATCATTAACATAGTCAAAATCCAAATCAATATCAATGAATTGCTTAAGTACCCTATGATTATAAAGGGTTGTGGTACCCTCTATCTTATATCTAATGAAGTGATAACACCTGGATTAAAAATGCCACATGAATACCATGTCAAACCTCTTTCATTAAAAAGTTTAAGCTTTTTAACTAAACTTTTAGGATCTCTCTGGAAAGAACAAGATTAAAACTTAAGTTGTCATTGTTTATGGATTAATCCTTACGTTGCCATTGTTCTGGTTTATCATTTCTCCTAATAGAAAACATGACCAGTTACGATATAAGTAAATAACCAAGAAAATTAATTAGAAAATCCTTCGTTATTGATTCCGCGGTTGTTTCTCTGTGTAGCTAATATGATATTGATTCGGGACCACTATCTATTATTTAATTTTTGAATTTTTTTTAACTAAAAAATAAACTATCAATGGTTGAGAAGTGTCTGGATCACATGGTCCAGGAGATATTGAGTGTTTCAACCATCTCATTACCGTTGTTATTTTTCATATGAAGCGATTGTTCGTGTATAGCAAATTTGAGATTATGTGTCTATCCCATTAGCATTGTTATTTTGCCGGGAAAAAAAAAGAGCTTCTACTGGATTTTAATTTTTCAAAAATTCTAGATTATTAGTTTCTTCAACAAAAAAAAATCTTAGATATTTTAGTTGCAAATTTTAAAATTTTTAATAAAAAAGATCTCACATCATGCGACATTTTTAATAATCCACGTATTACTATTATATTGGACATAACATATATGAATTAAAGGATACTATAACCCTTTATTATTAGAAAGTAGGAAACAAAATTGTGAATACTATTTTTGACTTATGTTTACAAAAATATTTAATGAATTGAGTCTTGAAGCGATTAATTATTTTTATTTTTAATTTGAAGCAAGTGAAAAAGTAGTAGTAGTAGTAGTATTAGGAGGCATTGCCTACGTTAGAAATGTGTCTCATACATAACCATGATTTCGTTATCCTGATTGTGTGGACGTGAGTTGACATGCAATTGGAAATGCAGAACCTTTCACTTTCTCTCTTTCTCTCTCCAACAACCCAACACCCTTTCCCTTTCCCTTTCTCTTCTCTTGTTGCCACTCATCAGAAGAAGAAGAAGAAGCAACACCTCCATGGCCACCAACCCTTTTCCCCTCTCCTCCTGCTCCAAAACCACCACTCATCATCATCATCATCTTCTCCAACCCTCTCTTCATAAGAAACAACCGCTTCTCCTTCTTTTTCACCACTCTGCTCCCAACTCTCCTCTCTTATCTCATCACCACTTTCATTATTACTCTGCTGCTGCTGCTCCACTCATCAGAATCAGTAGATGCAAGGCAACCCAAGTTTCGGTTGCCAAAGAAGAAGAAGATTCTGGTTCATACAATAACAATAATAATAACAGCTGGGTACCGGTGGTGCCACTGGCTGCGCTGCCGAAGGGGGAGAGGAGGGTCATAATACAAGACGGTGAAGCCATACTGCTGCTGTGGTATAAAGATCAAGTCTTTGCAATCGAGAACAGGTCCCCTGCTGAAGGCGCTTACAGCGAGGGCTTGCTCAATGCCAAACTCACTCAGGTTCCTTTCTTTTCCTTTCTTTCTTTCTTTCTTTCTTTCAATGCCAAAAAAAGCATTGAGTTTATGGTTAGGTTATTATTACTTACTTATATTACTTTCAACTTATCTATTATTATTCAACCTCACACTTTTTTTATCCACATGACTTACATTTGGCCAATAAAAAGAATATGCTCATACTTGGAAATACCTAAGGAGGTCAACATTGCATGATAATTGATATTCAATTATGCAATAATTATTGAATTTTTATTGCTTTAGAATGGCTAAGCGGGTATGCCAGCGCTTTATGAATTAGGTAAATTGTAAATTACTATGCCAGTATGCCCTCTACCTATGTTTATCCCTTTTCAGTGATTATTATACCCCTTAACCCCTCTTCTGGCTGCGTTTGGGGTATGTTTGAATATGCAAAGATGAAGGAATGATATGGAAATTTATGATATGTAATAATGTAATGGAACAAAATGGAATGGAAAAAAGTTACTCCTCATCAATGAACTTAAGGAAAAAAGAAAAGAAGAAGTTCCTTTTGATGTACTAATACATTTCAAAAGGATAGTTATTTTTGTGTAACTGTTATGTTTTTATTATTGATGCTGATTTAGTTTTTCCAAGTGTTTTTCTCTTGTAGTAACTCACCGAATTCATGTGGCAATTTGGTTTATGATATAACGTATATTTGAACATTCATCGACAATTATTGAAAAAGCATTAAGCAAAAAAGTCCAAAAAACTGCAAAAAATTAGAAGGGGATGCCCAGAATTAAAGTTCCTCTTGGACTGCTTTAAATCAATTTGACATTTGAATATTTTAAGCATAGCTTTACTGCTTTAGGTCTATCATGCTGTATGCATGCACATCAAACAAACGTTTGTAATTTATGGAATTTTTATCTGTGTTCTGTGAAATTCATCCATGCAAATTAATGTGAAAATGAGCTGATATTTTCCAATACCATCATTTTTATGAAGGATGGCTGCATAGTTTGCCCAACAACCGATAGCACATTTGATCTAAGAACAGGAGAAATCAAGGAATGGTATCCAAAAAATCCTGTTCTAAGAGTTCTCACACCTGCTTTGAGGAATCTCTTTGTATATTCTGTGAAAACAGATGAACAGAATATCTACATTAGCATAATTGGAGGTGTAAAATCTGATGCTTCAGCTGAAATTGTTTTCAGTGGGAAGGCACAACCTGGTGTAACAGCATCCGATGTCAATGTTGATGAGGTAACCACAGTAACAATCCGATGTTGTTAATTGAGTAAACCGTCAATTTAGTCTCCAAAGATAATTCCACAAGTCCTCAAAGTTGTGTCACCAATTGAATGACTTAATTGGTGACTTGAGTCCTAAGAAGGACCAATGTGGTGATGTCTTAAATTTTTGAAGGGCTTAATTAGGGACAAAAAAAATCTCAATTACCTAACCGGTGACATTGTTGTCTTTGGAGAACTAAATTGAAGGTTTACTCTTGGTTAATTCATCTTTGATGCATGTAATGCAATTACATTTTTGACTTGGTAGTTATATGATGCATTCAGGTCAGAATGGTGGTTGATGAGAGTCAAGAGGGATTTGGTTTTAGCAAGAGGAATGAATTAATAAACGGGAAAGCGGCTGTTATTGGTTTCCTCCTGTTGTTGGATTTTGAGCTTTTAACAGGCAAAGGTCTTTTAAAGGGAACAGGTTTCTTGGACTTCTTATATTCTGTGTCTAATGCTCTCAATTAGATATCTTCTATCTCTGTCATTTCAGCTATGGAAAATATTCCTTTGATCCTAAGCAAGATATATATTATTGTATACCTTTAGTCATCACATTTTGTATTTTGGATGCCCTGTATGTAGCTAGCTAACATCGTGTATACATCATGGCAATCTACAACCTTCAAATTTTATTTTATTTTTTTTGCTTCATTTTTTAAGGTTACTTTCTGTACACTAATATGCATTTTTTAAAGTTTACATTGGACAATGGCAATTGGCATTCCAAAATTTGGTCTTCAATGTTCTTATAATGTTAGTATATTAAGATGCTCACTGCATTTTATCTCGTGAGATAGCTGATTATAAGTGGCAATTTCATACTGAATTTGCTTGACCAAAATCATCAGCCTCATTACACCTTTCAGGAGGAAAGAAAACATGAAGGCGGATAACTTCACTCCTGAGTCTCACCCGCCCCTCAACAATAATACGGTCGCATTGCCTATGAAATTTAAAGCCACTGTTTCTGTTGTCGTTTGTTTGTTTGTTTTTTTTTTTTTTTTTAATATTTAAATTTCTTAACATTTGTTCTAAAGCATATGTTAAAAACCCTTATCGGATAAAATCTGCATTGCGAAATTCTGAACGATGCGACTTTATCCAATATGAATTTTTTAAAGAAAATATTTATTTATTTCATTTGTATTGATCATCAATTTCTGATGTGGCTTTATCCAATATAAATTTGTAAACGAAATACATTTATTAAATATTTCAATAACTTTATATTACTCATTTCAATAACTTTATATCAAATGTTTAAATATCTAATTGATTTATATAAATGTTGGTCTCTTTAAAATTAATTCTTACATTTTTATTTGTTTTGACCCTTATTTTTTCGTTGTATTTTGGTTGATATCTGTCATTAATCATGGTTAAACATAATAATGTAGATTTGATTTTGGACAGTATATTATTAACATGTGTAGGTTTTGGTTCTTAAATTATTAGCATGTGTAATTTTGGTCCCTATTCTATTAGGTCACTTCAGCATTTTTCATTCATAGTTGATTGTGGAAACCAAAAGCAAAACAAAACGGAAAGCAGAGAAAAAAACATGTAAGAACTCATTTTAAAGAGGTTAACATATATAAGAACCAATTTGATATTTAAGTCTATATAATATCAAATTAGGTTAACAATCTAAGTACTTAGTGCGTGTTTGACATAGTTGGAAAAATTAGATTATGATTAATTTTATCTGTGATTGATAGTGTAAAAATATTATTTTTACCGAGTAAATTACAGTAAAGGGTATAAGATTAGTTATTGTTAAAGTGATAATGATAGAATATAAAAATTGCACGAGTCTCAAAAAATAATCTTACCAAAAATAATATACGGTACCTATTAGAGAGACGTTGAATTTTGATTATTTTTTCAAAAATATAATCTAAAATTATAATCTGCATTGACAATCAAACACATCAGATTATGATTATTTTTGAAAAAAAAACTCAAAACATAATTTTTAATATCAACCAAACATCCCCTTAGTGTGTGTTTGGTATAGTTAGTACAATTAGATTATGATTATTTTTATCTGTGAATATAATCTAGTAAGATTATAATATATTAAAATTATAATCGGTTTATGTTTGAGTATTTAAGTTGAAAAATATATTTAAGTTGATTTATTTTGTTCGGATAGTGTAAAGAAGATTATTTTTATCTAGTAAATTACAAAAAATGGTATGAGGTTAGTTATTCTTGTTGGATTGATAATGTTATAATTAATAGAAAATTTACACGATCGAGTTTCAAAAAATAAACTTTCCAAAAAAATAATCTACGGCATATAAGGAAGATGTTGGATTTTGATTATTTTTTAAAAATATAATCTAAAATTATAATCTCCATTAATAATCAAACACAATAAATTATAATTATTTTTGAAAAAAAGTCAAAATAAAAATTTTAATCTAAATCAAATACCTATCGTTAGCTTAAAAATGTTGTTCAAAGCTTAAACTAATAAAATCTTGAGAAAATTTTAACAAACTTCTTTCTATTTTTATCTACATAAGTTCAGCCGCCCTTGAGTTACACGTTTCATGGAAAAAAAAATAATGAGTAATATGTCATATTAATCCATGACTTTGTAAGCATCGGTCAAGTTAGTCCCTGACTTTATCGAAATAGCAATTTAGTCCCTGAGATTTCATTTTAATTCACATACGTCCTTATCTTTATTTCATTTTAAAGCAAATCCAAAACTATTATATATATTTGTATGGCCCGAAACATAAAATATTAGTATATTTTCGTGGAAAAAAATCTGAAAACTAAAATAAAATATTACTCACCAACGTGCTGTTGATCTAGTGGCAACTCACTAGGTCCCTTAATCATGAGGTCTCGAGTTTGACACTCATGGGAACGGAGAGGCACGCGTTGGGAGACTCCTGCCCTCAAAGTGAAATTCCGTAGGGTCGGGATGGATTTAGTTGGGCCGTCAAAGTGCGAAAGTCCCGACACCACCTGCGAAAGCAAAAAAAAATATAAATAAAATAAAATATTACTCCGTAGTATATTTTCGCGGAAAAATAATTTATTTAAAAAAAAAAAAAGAGTATATAACGTATCCTAGGATTTGAAATAAATTGAGAAATCAAGCGGAAAGGACAAATTTTCATTTTTCGGTGGTCCGTGTTCTCAATGCATTATGCAGAGCATGATGTGCTTTGGATATTTATGATTAGTTGTGGCTCTCATCAAAGTTTGAAGGCCAAATTGAACCCGTCAACCATTCTTCTCTTCATACAAGTTGGCCGAGTGGCTCTCTTAAGTTCTCAAAAGTTAGGGAAGACTTGTTTACTTTTTATTTTGAACAAAAAGCCAACGTAAACAAATTAAAGAAGCCACTAATTGAATCTTTGAATGAGAGTGAATCAGTCACAATCATAACTTTAACTAAGTCACGAGGACAAAATAAAATAAATTAAAGGGGAAGTGGAAGTGTGGAACCATACCATAATGAAGAGAAATTCTTCCTTGCATGTAAATTCAACATATCGTAGTTATTGGGTGTAATGCAACAAATTAAATGATAAATTGACAACTCTCGTTAGGAAGATTTAATTTGGAAAATTTCTCATATAGTAACATACAGAATCTTTAATTAGGAGGGAGGATTGTTGGGACTTATTAGGAGTATGAAATAAGAAAGAGAATTGTACAATTTTGTTACATGCCGATATTTTACATTGATATAATTTTACCGAGTTTTGGATCATTCATGAGCCATGATGCAAATCATCACACGAGCTTGTTGCCTTGATAGTTGATAACTGGCTACAAGATCACGCAACATTCACTTACGTGCATTATATTTCAAATTGACTCTTCCATTAAAAATCATTTATGAAGGAGTTCTGTTTTGTATTTTTTATTTATCAAAAGAGTTCAATTTTGATTACTACAAAAAACTGTACAGCACTTATAAAATTATTATTCGATGACTCGTAGTAATGAATTAAACCACATGACATAAGTTATAATAAATCAATTTTTTATGCTTTAGCTTATTTTTATTAAATATTGAATGTGTAAGAGTTCCAATTCAAATGAGAATAAGTCGAGCAAAATACTATTGTTGTATAAAATTAATTTATATTGATAAAGGTGTTAATTAAGGTTCCATCTCAAAACCAATTGACAATGAGATGAGTAACCCAACATGTATTTAAACCATGACACATATTACGAGGCAAGCGATCTGAGACTTCCAACACACCACCTCCAACGAAACCTACTAGACCAGACAACAGGTAACTATTGACCCATTATGAGGCAGAAGATCTAAGACTTCCAACCCGCCCTCTCCAATGAAGCCTACCGGACCAGACAAAGGGTAATTATTGATCCATGAAGAAGAAATTACATCTATTGGCCCAAGTCAATTGACACATAACAACCAGGAAGAAATTGAGTTTTGGCTCTGATACCATGTTAAGGTTTAATCTCAAAACCAATTGACAATAAGAGGAGTAGCTTAACAGGTATTTAAACCATGCCACATATTAGGGGTGAGCATGGGACGGGTTGAGCTTGACCCTTACCCGTCCCGAAATGTTGCACGGGTCAATTTTTTAACCCGAACCCGTCCTTAATTAGAGAGGGACAAGGTAAGGACGGGTCTAAAATAGGACAGGTCCTCATAGGGACGGGTTCGGGTTCACCCGGACCACGGATGAATAACATTAAAAAAAAATTTCAAACCATTCAAATTTTGAAATTTGCATAATCTTTTTAGAATTCTATAACTAACCACAAGAAGTATACTAATACTAATATAATTCCTTCAACAACAACAAAGTATAATTCTATAATTCGTTACTCATAGAAGAGAAGAATTCGCCTTTGTTGATCCTGCACCATGCATATTCCGCCCATCATTTTCCAATAAGTAATAAGGAACTCCTGTATAACGAATGGAACCTCCTGACAACTTGGCAAGTTCATACAGTATGTATGTATGTATCTCACACACCGTAGTATACTTTTAGTTTTTGTGTTTTACTGTTTTATATTTTTTATTCATGTTTTAGTTTTTAGAAATAAGAATAATAATTATAATTAATATATATATATATATTTAATTAATTAATTATAAGTCCGGGCCGGGTCCGGGCATGAACCCGAACTCGTCCTTAGTAAAATTGGGTCTGTCCTTTTCTCACTCGGGTTTGTCCTTTTGAATGATTGAATACGGGTTTAACCCGACCCGAACCCGCCGGGTTGGGACGGGTCTCCGGGTAGGGCCGGGTCGTACTCACCCCTACCACATATTATGAGGCAAACGATGTGAAACTTAATGTTGGTATAGATGGAATGGTCTATGTCCCTTAAACGAACACATGATTACATATTCAATTCTTAACTCATGCAAATAAAGAATGTTTTGGTGGGTTTAAGATTAAAATTGGTTCTAAAACACTCCAATTTTGGGGTGAATCTGCATAACAGGGACTATGCTAAAAATATTTTTGATCTTAAACTATAGATAACTTGTGAGTAAAGCCTAATACTCATTTGACTAGGATGCGTACCGTAAATTGATTTTTTTTAAAAATTTTTTATGCAATAATAATTCTAATCAATTTATGTTTCGAGTTCGAATCTTTAAGAGTATAATTGTATTAAATATTTATTAGAGAAAGTTTTGCTTCCTATTGTAATTTAACCCGACTTGAATATAATTATTTACCATTAATAAAAAAAATAATATGATTTTAAAAAAAATAATATGAAAAATAGCAACTGAAAGGAGTAGCCCAAGTGCCTAACAAAAATCTAGAACATGTTGCGATGTTAAGGTGCAAAAATTATCAAGATAATAATGTTTTCAATAATTATGATTACGCTAACACATTTAGAATTATTTATCAGCTAATTATATCTAAACCTTTTCATTTTAATATATATTTTTTAAGGTTTCTCTTATGCCTGCTTTTAACACACATGTCAAGTATATTTTAAAAAGTAATTTTATTTTTAAAAAATGGAATGTTTAGTTTATTGTTACATGGTCATTTTTTAATTTTTTTCATAAAAATTCATAAATTTATGTATTATTAAAATTAAAGATATTAATCTATAAAGTTTTTACACTATCAATCTATTTTTCACAATTCATTTGTATTATTTACTTTTATTTAAAAATCAAATATTATAAACACATAAATAATGATAGATGATACAATACATTAATGATATAAAAAATTTACATTGTGAAATCACCATCTATTTTCTGAAAATTAAAATGTGTGGCAAATACTAAAACATTAGAAAAATTATTCTGGATTTAATAACAGGGTAAAGAAGAACCGAAGGAGGCTGTATAGTGAGAGTGACATGAAACTGTAGTTTATAATAACGTCATTGGTGACATGTATACTACTGTAGTACAATATCTGAGTCCACGCGCGACTCATGCATGCTCACCGTCCTAATCTGGCACTGGCCACGATTTGAACACGCCTGTGTGTCACTATTATATCCCCAGTCCCCACAGACTGCCTAAGGGCATTAATATTGAAATATACTTAAAAGATTAATAGTATATTTTATTTGAAATTAGAGAATTAATTCTAATATCGTAATTACGATGAAGCAGAAGCATTTATTAATAATGTTGATATTATAAAATTGATTCTGAGTTAATTCACCACAAAACCAATCAAATTTCTTCTTCACGTTATGAGAACAACACGAGTCATAATAAGTCATAACTAATAATGGCAAATATCACTTAGGGATGATAATGGGTTAGGGTGGGTCCGAGTATCCGGACCCAGACTCGGATCCGGGCCCGTTCATAAATTAATGACTTCGGATTCATTTGAACCCGCGCGAGTACCCGCTGCATAATGGGTAGGCGGGTCTTCGGGTGCTCGAACGGGTTTTGCGGGTATTTATTAGCAATTTTTTTTAAACGAAAAATTATTTTTTAAAATTAATTTCTATGTCATTTTTGATAAATCGAGGGATCCTTAATACATCATTACACACTCTACTTAATATTAATCCCTATCACCATTAAACACTCGCATACTTCAAAGAAATTCTCTCGTTAAACACAAACATACTAAAATTATATATATATATATAATGCATATATGTAAATATGGACGGATCCGAAATATTGGTCTGGATACCCACAAATCTGAATATCTCAAACCCGAACCAAACCCGTACAAAGTGAGTGTCCAAACGAATCCATTCTTTGAATCGACGAGACTCTTTTTTGGACCCAAACCCGGACCGGTTACGAGTATTACCTGCGAGTATCCGCGTATCCGAGTTCAATTACCATCCCCGTTGACACCCCTGGTCTGATAGTAGCAATTGGATATGACATTCTAATTGGTACTATAATGGTGCTTAATTACCAGGTCAGCTGTTCCACTTCCTGCCGACTTCATCGTTAGCCACTTAGTCATTAGCTTCACGTGCTCACGTGGATTTTTTGTGGCATTCTTTTTTTTTTTGGGTCCAGACTATATGAACTTTTAAATTATTGTTATGTCAGCTCATATTAGCTGATTTGTCAAACAACTATTGGGTTGATGAATAGTGCCAACTAGAAACTTTATAAAATTAATGCCCTCCCAAATCCTTTATTTAACTTTGACCATTGAAAATTTTGACTTTGCCTCTATGGTCCACCCCATTCTCATTCTCATTCCTCCTATCCAATGCCTTAGCTTCCCCCCCTCTGACTTTCAAAATCTTCAACCCCTTTATAAGCACCACTCCCCCCTTCCAACCTCAGAAAAACAGAGTCATTCATTCCAAATAGTAATAAACTTGTTCATTTCACCATCCATTATGAGTTGGAGCAGCAGCAGCAGCAGCACCAGTAGTTCAATGCTGCATGGAGTTATTAATAATAGTAACACCAACAAGTTGAAGTTGAAGTTGAAGGGAGTTCGTCGTAGAAAATGGGGCAAATGGGTATCAGAGATTCGTGTTCCGGGCACACAAGAGCGTCTCTGGTTAGGGACTTACTCAACGGCTGAGGCTGCTGCGGTGGCACACGACGTTGCTGTGTATTGTCTGAGAAAGCCTTCTTCACTGGACAAACTCAACTTCCCTGAGACTTTGTCTTCTTATGGTGTCATCCAACAACATAGGGATCATGTTCTGTCTCCAAAGTCAGTTCAGAAGGTTGCTTCTGATGTTGGAATGGATGTTGATGCACGCAACATTGCAACAGGGACATCTGCTAGTACTGTGGTGGAAGAAACTACTAATCATGATTATGATGAGAGAAAGGAAAAGAAGAAAAGTGATGACCATCATTACAATGATGATTCTGATTTGTTATGGTGGGAAAGTTTGGGTGATGATTCACAAGGCAGTGAAGAAGAATGTAGAGAAGGAGAAGCCTTGAGCATTTCAGTTGAAGATTATCTTTGAATTTAATAATTAGGTGATCAATCTCTGATTTTTCTAAAAAGTTAGATACAGTAATCGTTTTGGCATGTGTTCACCTAAATGAAAGTTGATCTGGTTGATAAGAAATTATCTCATAACTCTAGCAAGAGAGTTAGTTAAGGATGTGACTAAGACATAGAAGGTAACTCTGTAGGCATTTACTGAGTTGTGGTGTTAATATTATTAATAGTATTGGGAACGTAAATATTTAATATCTTTTTTCAAAAATACTCCAATAATTATTATTGAAAATCTAAAAAGTGTTAAATAAATAGAAGTGTTTGTGAAAAAAAGTAATTAATATCATTGAAAATTAAAAATGAGGCTTACATTAAGGAAAAAAAGTCAAGAACTTATATACTTCATCCGGTCCTATTTATAAGACCTTTTTCGGGGTTTTCACTCCCACTAAGGAAAATGATTAAAGTTGTCAGTGACATTGGAAATGTGAAAATTTGATATACTTTTTCAAAACTACCCCTATAATTATTATTGAAAATCTAAAAAGGGTTGAATTAATAGGGGTGTTTGTGAAAAGAAGTAATTAAATGTTATTGAAAATTGAAAAGAGGTCTTATATATAGGACCAAAATAAAAACTCCTAAAGGGTCTTATAAATAAGACCGGAGGGAGTATATAGGACAAGAGGGAGTAATAAAATGGAGGGAATGACTCAAATGCATGGAAATATGAAACATGCATCGGTGCATGTGATAATTTTATTTTTGCTTTTTAAATTTTTTTTATATAGATTTATTCAGACACAAGTTCGTATACAGATTTTGACGAACTTGTATCTGAATAAATCTATATAAAAAAAATTTAAAAAGCAAAAATAAAATTATCACGATGCATGTTTCATATTTCATTGCATGCCATTCCCTAAAATGGATCATCTGTCCACAAAC
This sequence comes from Crotalaria pallida, assembly GCA_037953625.1. Classification (NCBI taxonomy): domain Eukaryota; kingdom Viridiplantae; phylum Streptophyta; class Magnoliopsida; order Fabales; family Fabaceae; genus Crotalaria; species Crotalaria pallida. The sequence continues at coordinate 127,651,168 of CM075655.1, read as the reverse complement.
TAATAAGGGTATTTTTTTTTTAGCATTAGGGAAGAAAACCATTAAAGGGCACACCCTGATGTTAATAAATGCCAGATATCAGAACCTATTATACCTAAATTTTAAATCCTCATATGCTTTTGTCCCTTTCAGCCATCTTACTTCAGTACTATATTACATGTTTTCCTGAACATATAGAACGAAATGAAACAGAGAAAACAGAATTGGTATAAATAACAATATCATAACAACTCGTGTCAATCTCCGGTTCCTATTCACAAGAAGCTGAGAGAAGAAAGACAAGGTACACACATTTCAATTTATCAGTTAAAGAGAACTATGATTGTTAACAAGTCCAGAATTGCACATGAGTGTACTCATAATTTACCGGTTACAGATACTTTTTTTTTTAAATAAGACCAGTTACAGATACCTATCATTAATGAGACCAAGAAAAAGGCATGCATCTCAATTTACCATTAACATAGACCTATTATTGTCATAAACAATTGCATTTTTAAAGGCGTATAATGATGTGCACTTGAATGAAATCACAATCTCCACTAACATGTGAACCTTGTGCATGAGGACAATAGAATGAACAAGAGAATAAAAATTTGTATATAAGTCTGATTAAACTTCTCTGGTAGGGGGAAAATGATCTGGTAATTTATTCCGGTGAGGCTAAAAGAGAATAAATAAATAACAGTTTGTTTAAACACCACCTATGTTGTGCTTTGTGCTATACATAGTTGGTCCTAAGCCCGGTTAAAAAGTGAAGAGCTAATGTAAAACTTGGTCGAATCTCAATAAATAACAGTTTATTCCAAATTCCAGCTGATTTCACAGAAGTATTCTATCCATGCAAATAGACAAGCTACAACATGAAAGCACATAACATTGAAAACTATTGCATTTAAAAATGATATACATTATAACCGGCTTGTTTTCTTTTTAGTCAAGCTTCCCATGGCCTTCGCCTTCTCCTTGAGGATAAACTTCTGTGTCTTGCCAGTTGATGTTTTTGGCAGATCAGCAAACACCACAGTTCGAGGAGCCATATAATGAGGCAAACGATTCTGACAAAATTGTATTATCTCCTCCGCCGTGGCAGTGTGTCCCTCCTTCAACTTCACAAATGCACAAGGTGTCTCTCCCCAATAGTCATCAGGTCTTGCAACAACAGCAGCCTCAAGAACTGCAGGATGACTAAAAATCACACCTTCCAACTCAATTGAGCTGATATTTTCTCCACCGGAGATGATAATGTCCTTTGACCGGTCCTTAAGTTCTATGTAACCATCAGGATGCTTTACTCCCAAGTCACCACTTCGAAACCATCCACCCTTAAATACATCCTGTGTTTCTTTCAAATTCTTTAGATATCCATTCATCACAGTGTTGCCCCTGAACATCACCTCACCTATGGTTTTTGCATCAGCTGGTACACTCTCCATTGTAACAGGATCTTTTATATCAACTGCATCCAGTCCAAGATGGTTAACTCCTTGACGGGCCTTGATTTTTGCTTGTTCATCTCGAGGCAGGTCATCCCATTCTGGTTGCCCAGTGCAAACTGTCGCTGGACCATAAGTTTCTGTCAAACCATATGAATGAACCACATCAAATCCTAGTTCTTCCATCCTAAAAATAACTTCAGGAGGCGGTGGAGCACCACCAGTCATTACAGATACTTTCTCTGGTAGCGGCTTCCTGACTTCAAGTGGTGAATTTATTATCATGTTCAAAACTGTTGGTGCACCCCCCATGTGAGATACCTTGTGCTGAAAAATATTGTCAAATATTCCTTCAGCAGTTACATTTCTTTGGCAGATATTTGTACCACCTTGAGCAGCAATAGCCCAAGGTAGGCACCATCCATTACAATGGAACATAGGAACACACCATAAATATACCGGCATAGACCTCATCTCATTAAGAAGAGCTCCAGCCAAGGCATTAAGATATGCACCTCTGTGACTATAGATTACACCTTTGGGGCTTGATGTAGTTCCAGAAGTGTAATTAAGTGCAATTGGATCCCATTCATCCTTCGGCCTTCTTGCCTCAAAATCAAGTTTTCCATCAGCTATAAGATTCTCATATATCAACGTTCCAGGAGGGGATGAATTGTTACCTGTGTCCGGTGATGCCTGACCACTCTCCAAAATCAAGACCAATTGAGGAATATTGGTTGTTTTTGACAGGATTTTAAGAGCTCCTTGAGCAATATCAAGTAATTGATAGTCTACGAAAAGGATTTTGGCTTCAGAGTGTTTTAATAACAACGCAACCATTGCGGAATCATGACGTGTATTAAGCGTGCAGAGAACAGCCCCTGACATTGGAACAGCGAAATGTAACTCATACATAGCTGGAACATTAGGGGCCAGTACAGCAACCTGGTCAAGTAAGTGAAAATGCATAACAAGCACAAATAATTATCAAGACAGGCTAAGCAATGACATTGATAGCATTTGGTAGACATATCACAATAGAATGGAACAAAAACATGGGTTTTGTTCTGTGTTTGGTGTACTTTATATCTGGAACAAAATAGGATATGGATTAAAAAGTAGAACATCTTGGTTTCACTAAAAGGGGTGAAACAAAAGAGAACATAATATAACATCTGGTTCCATTCTATTGTGTCCAAGTACCAAATGCTACCTGCTATGTTCCATTCCATTTCCAAACAAACGAGTTTAACAGAAAATGAACAAAGTGGTGCAATGCAAACAAGTATAAAAAATCAATACGTGAGCACAGTCTGGGATGAGGCTATCAAATTAAGCTAACGAATCAGTCGACCAGAGATCTTTAGAGTTTAGAGTATGTATTACATAATAATCAAGGGACAAAATGTAGCATTTGTGTTAGGTTCTGAGATTTTATTACAAACTTATTTTCAGAGTAATATAAATCACATGACATCACTTCAAACTCAATGTTCACCAAAATCAACGTTCATAATGCACAGTCAGTTTCAATCCTATAATGTGATAATCAATTTCAAGATGCGAAAAATACTACTCCCTCCTGTCCTTATTATAAGCCCCCTAACTCTCGGAGGGAGTAGCAAATAGCAATGTTGTGTAGATATATTGAGGTTAATAAAGTAGTAGTACTTCCTTCCTCCTGTTTGCAATGTAATGAAAAAAAAAACATATTTTTCTTGATTTAAAATATAAGCAAAAATTAACTAATCTTTTCAAATCTTATTTCTCTTCCGATGCTACTTTTCTAAAACATCCCTAAAAAGTGATTATCTCAATCAATTTTTGTTTAATTCTTAATGCTGCTTTTTTAAAACACCTCTATTTTTTTTTATAAATTTATAAAAATTAAATACAATCAACTAATTTTCTTAATAAGTGTAATTTTTTTATTTTTTTTTATTATATTGTAATCCGGAGGGAGTAAGTAAGATGGATGGACAAGGGGAACAAGCCAAATCCTATATATCTATCTACAGGTAATCTTACATTAAAAAAATAAAAAATAATAGAAAAGTGAGACAAGTAACTTGTGAAATACAATAATTAGTGAGCAAAATAGTATAACAGTGCATGCTAATTTAAAAGTATGTATGTATGTATGTATGTATACCACATGAAGGGGAGAAACACCGAGGTTGACAATGGAAGAAGCAAGTTTGGTGCAGCGGTGATGAGTCTGTGACCAAGTATACTTTACATCACCCATCACAAGGGAGAGTCTTTGAGGGTATACAATTGCAGAGCGCTCCAAGAAGGTGATCGGAGACAGAGGGACGTAGTTTGCGGAGCACCGGATACTACCCTCCATCTCAACTCTGTCAATGAATCACAGTTGATGGATGGATGGAGGATTTAGTAGTATTTATTTATGGCCTAAATAAGAATATATTGGATATTGATATAGTTGTTTGCTAATAAATTGTAGTTATATGAAGTTAGTTAAACCCCGAGCGTGAGGTTCAGTGGGATTGATCCACGCTTAAACAAGGTTAGGTGTTCGAATCCTGCCTTGTGCATGCAGCAGCGTTAAATGTCGGGGCCAGCTGTCCCACCCATTAGAGGTGCTTACAAGCCAGCAAGGAGATTAGTCACTGCGGTCGGCGGTGGACACTCCGGTCATGGACAAAAAAATATGAAGTTAGTTAAAAGCTGAAAATATTATATTGAGAAGAGATAGAAAAATGAATGATGAAAAAAAAATGTGATAAAAAAGGATATGATTCGAAAAATATAAATGAATATTGAATTTTTAAAAATATATAACAGATGAAACAAAATAAAAAGACTAAATATATATACTCCTTCCAGTTTTATATGTAAGATTTTTTTAAGAGAATCAAGAAAGTTGATTAAGATTGTTAGTGTCATTGAAAATGTAAATATTTAATATATTTTTTTAAATTATTTATATAATTATTATTGAAATTTTAGAAATTTCAAAATTATTGACATAATTATTATTGTTATTCAAGAAAATGTTGATTTAATAGAGATATTTTTAAAAATAAGTAATTAAATATTATTAAAAATTAGAATAAAATCTTAGCAATGGAAAAAAATTAGTAACACATGAGAGGAAGGGTGCACCATCATTCTGGTCAAATTTAAATAAAAAAATAGAAAAAAAAAAAAAAAGGCAACTCAGAGTTAGAGGTGTCAATAATTGGGGCTATCCGACTGGGTTCGGGCCAAGATCGGTTCGGGCCAAAGAAACCCGATAAAATTCGGGTCAAAAATCATCTTATTAAATTTGGGAGTGGATCATCTTTTTACAATAAATCGGACTTTTTTAAGCGGACCATCCGGATATTTGACGGGTTCGAACTTTAAGATTCAGGCTAAAAAAGCCTGAAATCTATTTAGACTACGTTTTAAAAGTCTAATCTCACTTTAAAATCAAGCTTATTCGAGCAGACCGGACCGAGTTTTTTTGCCGACAGTAACGCAAACAAGTTGTGCTCACGGGGATGAATGCTATCTTGCGGATGCAATGACAGTAATGGGTGCGGGTCATATGACCCACCAATTTATTTGGCATTGGACTATTGCTGCAATACTCAATACTGTGTTTTTATTTTTGGGTCTAGGGACACCGATTAAAATTACTAGAAAATAAATTTAATCACAAAAATTTACTAATTTTATTTCTCGAAAATCTAAAAAAAAACACATTTTTAATAACATTTAACTACATTTGTATTCTTAATTAGTACCCTAAAGACACTTATTAACCATTTTTTTAAAAAAAAAGACACTTATTAGCTTTTTCTCATAATTGATACACCCTTCGGCTTACAATATAAGAAAAAAACTAAAATCACGATTATTAAGAAAATTAGTTAATTATATTTAATTTTTTTCAAATTTATCAAAAATAAAAGTATTTTAGGAATGTAGTATTGAGAATGAAACAAAAATAGATAAGATAACAAATTTTTTGATATATTTTAGGAAAATAGTATTGAATATGAAACAAAATTTAAGGAAACAATTAGTTATTTTTACTTATATAGTTATATATATTTTAAATAAAAAAAATATTTTTTTTCTTATATTTCAAAAAACATATGTTACATAAATAAATATAAAAAGTAAATATCGGTAATTAATAAAGTAGCCAACTACTCCCGTACGTATCAGATTGATGCGCACTACTTTAATGGGTCCGCAAACTTTATCATCAATTACTAATTATGGTAGTGGTCCTTCTATACCGAACAATTATTAGGTGATCCGGGATCACATGGTCCAGGAGAATCACCACTATTCATTATTTAATTTTTGAATTTTTTTAATTGAAAAATAAACTATCAACAGTTGAGATGTACCTGGATCACATGGTCCAGGACTAACTAATAATTTTCCCTTCTATACCCCATTTAACTAGTACCCCATTTAACTAGTAATCCCTCAATCTTTTACATGTAATGCTGTTTTAATATTTATATTATATTATATTTATAAGTCCTGTTGTTCTAAAATTCAATACATAATTAATGTCATTTTTCCAAACACATCATATATATATATATATATATATATAGAACTAAATAGAGTAATAATTATATAAAAATATTATAGACAAAATATAATTAACAAATTCTTATATCATTTAACTATTTCTTAAAATTCTTGCATATCCTTAAAAATATAAATATGAAACGGTGGGAGTAGTATTTCTCAGGAGAATCGCTGAGTCGTTTCAATTTTAGGGAGTTACTAACATGCACCCTAAAATTGGATGGTTGCTATGCAACCTTTTAGTAAACTAATAAAAAATTGACACCTAAGATATGTGTGTCATGTCATTCCTTGAAGTAGTGATTTATAATCTTTACAATTTATTCCAACATAAAAAGTAAATTAATTTAATTTAGTCCTTTGTACCTATTAGCAAATTATAACATAGATTAAAACAACAGGTGAAATTAATTTGCTAATAGGTACAAAAGACTAAATTAAATTAATTATTTTTATGTTGGACTAAATTGTAAAAATTATAAATCACTACTTCAAGGAATGACATGACACACATGTCTTAGGTGTCAACTTCTTATTAGTTTACTAAAAGGTTGCATAGCAACCATCCAATTTTAGGTTGCATAGCAACCATCCAATTTTAGGTTGCATATTAGAAATTTCCTCAATTTTATTGGTTGAATAGTTTTGTATGATAAAAGATATGCTTTCTTTTTTGAAGATCCAACACAAGTTTATTGTCATTTTTTACATTAAGTCATAAAAAGAACAAGACAGGTCCACAAAGCATGCTTAGCTTCTTACAGTGCAAGAACAAAAATGCAAGTTTAGAAAATATAGATGACTTCATTATATTTCAATCCAACTTTTGCTGCATAGGGTGACTAAGCTGGCCAGAGAAGGTAAGTGAAGGGTTATTTATGGGAGAGGTTCCCTCCAACATAGGCCTCCCTTCAACTCCAAGGGGTCTGCCACCAGTCCCAACATAAGAAGAAGATCTTCTGGTCCCTTGAGGAGAAATGAGGAGCCGGAATGCCCAGTTGAGAACCCTTGGTGCAAACACCCTGTAAAGTAAGAATACATCATACCAGCTAGGATACTTCACATATGCATCTCCTCTACATGCCCCTGATACAATCAACCTTGCAAACTCCTCTACTGGCCCACCCGTCACGTGAACCTAATATATGAATCATGATGGGAAAAGTCAAGTCAGTATCAAGATAAATGAATAACATGGTGATATATTCTTGAACTTTACATAATTACATTATGCATGAAGTATCCTATGCATCAATAATGGATAGGATAAGCAAATAATAAAAAAGTAAAAGTGTATATGAACTCTAAATAATCATTTCTTGGTACAATAAGTATATCATTTTCCAAGACAAATTTATTTTTTAAAGTTTGATTAACCTATATGTATAGATTAGAAAAATCCATGAATATTATTGTCCTTATAATGTGTGGTACAATTCTGTGCCATGCATTCTCTTTTTTACAAGGATATATCCTCTATTATTGCCTGGAATAGTAATAACGTCTCTGACCCTTCAGGCCACAGAACATGTGCCACACAATCTTAAATCATGCATTATGATTGGTTAAGATATTTAAAAGAAAAATGATGAATCTTTCTAACGAAACAATCTAAAAATCATCCTCATCACACGAGGATGTGACATGTGTCATATGATGGTGCTTATCTCATTTGTGATTGGTACACAAGTGACACATGTCACTTTTACATAATTAGAAGGATTTTTAGATTATTTTATTAAGAGAATATTATATTCCCCTACTTAAAACAAGTGGCCATTTAGAATCGATGACGACGCAAAGCTATGGCAGTCACACACATTGTGGGACAACATGAATCCCTTATGAGTTATGAATACTTATAGCAAAATGTGACAAGTTGATGCTTCCATTTTGATGTATCATATGGAAGCATCATGGGCTAAAATGTTTATTATTTTTCGAGTAATGATTATTGAAGTGGTCTTGATGCCTATTGTATCATTGTATGTGTGCAAATTACTTCCTTCGACTTCAAATATAAGTAACAAAAAAACAAACCTCTCTTACTTTAAAATATAAGCAAAATTAACCAACTTTCTTAAATTTTATTTCATTTTCAATGTCACTTTCCTAAACCTCCATATAAAATTATTATCTTATTTAATTTTTGTTTCATTCGCAATGCAACTTTCTTAAAATACCTCTATTCTTTTATAAATTTGAGAAAATTAATAACAATCAAGTAATCTCTTTAATAAGTGTAAAATTAGTTAGTTTTGCTTATAATTCGACCCGGATGGAGTACAACTAGAGCAACATCTAGCATTCAACTTACTTCTCTTTCTTCCTTCCATTGCATCTCAGCACCTTCCTCTAGCATGAACTTGCCACTCGTCATTTCACTTCCGATCCAACCATGTGTTGCTATTGTTACTCCAACCTCATCTTTCAATTCAAATCTCAGTGTCTCATAGAAGTTCAATAACGCTGCCTTTGCAGCCTGATATGCAAAGAATAATGGACTATCAGAAACCAATAGAATAGCAAGTTTGGATCGCCAAAAAAATAATAATTTTAACTACTTGCCCATGCAATTGCATACTTATTTTCAAGATGTAAAATAAACTTAACATTTGGTTAATTGAACATGAGTTTCATGAAACTTATGCATGGTATCGATAGCATCAATTGTATCTTAGAATCCACCTATCAAATTAACCTATTTGTGCCCTAAACTGGTGAATTGTGCAGAAAAAAGAGCTAGATATGAAGACCTCCTGAAAAAAAAAATTACTGTTATCAAGAAAACAGAGAATGTCTAACTTAATGTGTATATATACTTACAGCATATAAACTCATCCTTGGCAAAGGTAACCAACTTTCAACTGATGCATTGATGATAACACGTCCATTGCTTTGATGAAGGTAAGGAAGAGCCACAAGTGTTGGATAAACATTCCCCCAAAAATTAATATCCTGAGAATGAAAATTTTAAAAGATCATAGTATATATGTTTCAAATGATATGTTCAAAAGTAGCTGCACAACTTGCTATCTTTTTCTTTTAATTTACAAAGAATTAAGAATTAAAGGCAAAATAGAATTGTATGACAATTGGAATTTTATTTTATTTGTGCACTTACCAGGAGAACAGGAAAAACTGATGTGTCTGTGACCTCTTCAAAATAGAATGTATGTCCCAAACTTACTGTATTTACTAGATGATCTACTGCACTCCCGAACACACGCGCGCGCACAAAAAGAGAATCAATTAGCTACTTAATAAGAATGTAAAGGTGAAAATTGATCTTTCCTTTTTGTAATATTTTTTTTTACTCAATAGAGCTTTCCTTGTAGGAAGTGTTACATTGATAATTTAAATGTTCAATCAAATTAATGATTGCAACACAAAATTGGAGCAGCAATTAATATAGAGTATGAAGAATGCACATTTGGACAGTTTATGTGGAAGGTTCAAGGCCATGGTGCAGTTTAAGTTGGCAACAGTACTTACAGCGGCCGTAGAAACTTATGGTTTCGTTGATAAATCTCCTACAGTCATCTTCCTTCACAACATCTGCAGCCATAATCATCACATGCCTTGCACCCATTCGCCTTGCATTCTCTGCTATCCCTCTTAGCCTGTGCTCTTTGCGTGCCACCAACATTAAATTTGCACCCCTCATTGCATACTCATATGCAATTTGCTGTAATTCCAAAACATACATACATATACATAAGATATAACTTATGCAATACTTCCTAGTACTTCCTGATATTTTTCTTCACCAAACAGACACACACAAAAGAAAATGAAATCAATTATTAGAAGAATAAATCTTCGCTAGGTGTAATTATATCTTTCTAATTTTATATTTTTATTGAACCTCAACAGCTCAATCTGTTTGAGGGAGAAACTTAATAATGTATGTTTTAAGGAACATTAACGACAATAACTATGATTTTTTCCTCCATGAGGATAAGTTACATAAAGAGTTCATCTTCTTCAATACCAAAAATTGTGTCACTCTATGTATCACTTTTGTGATTGGTTGAAAAAAATAATATTTAAGTTAAAAATTTACTCCATAAAAAAATATTTTTTCAACCAATCAAAATAAGTAGCATATGAAGTGACAATTTTTTACATAGGGCCACCAACAATTAATTTGAGACTCGAGTCATTGAATAAATGAGTTGACAATGAGCTCCTATCCTTAAATATATGAAAATTAAAACTTATATATTTAAAATATTGGTATAAATTTTCATATTTTGACTTTTGGTTTAAGTGATGTGAGCATAATTCAATTGTCAATTTCTAACTAAGAAAATACTTAATTCATATCGAACTTGAATTTGAGGGTGAACCAATTCTTGACGAATGGAGACTTTACATGATCACAAGTCATGATGTCCTATATCATAATATCCTATCAATGATGCAGATAAAGCAATAGAAATAAAGGAAATAAAGTGAAATAATAAATTAAATTAATTAGGAGAAGGGAACATGCCTCTCCGATGCCAGAAGAAGCTCCAGTAATAATGACCACCTTATTATCCATATCTTCACCATAAATACTGTTATAGAGCCACTCACAAGCATTGAGAAAACAAAGTGCCGGCCATGAGAAAGCCAACATGATCATACTGGCTGGAGGCACACACAAGTTAAGCACAAAATTTAGAATGTCCATACTTAATTTCTAAAGAAGAAGAAGAATCAATGACCAGCCCAAGATAACATGAGAAGGGAAATAGCTAGAAAGGGTGAGAGTTTGACGTGTAGTGGTGTTGGTTGGGTTTATTACATGCATCATGCAATTGTAGAGAGTGGTTTGAGTACACGTGGATGTGAAGAGAGAACACGTGGATTTTCCTGCGATGATACATACACTCACTCTCTATGTCTAGAAAGAAATCCGTTTGGAGGAGACACCTGCACCGACGAGGGACAGAGTTATTAGCCTCTTTTGTATCTGAAAAATAAAAAAAAAATATACAGGGGACATGATTCTTCAAACATTAGAGATTTAAAAAAATGTTTTATGTCACATGTGTTTTCATGTCATTACATTATTATTGAGGTGTGATATTTTGTATTATTACAATTTGGTCCCTATTATTTTAATCAAGTTTTTATTTATCAAACATAAAAAAAAAATTAAATCAAATTAAAAAATGTATTTTTTTTTAATTTTATTCATATTGAAAAAGTGATGTGATATTATATTTTAACTAGAGAACTAGGATTTCTTCTCCATAATTCATCTTTTTTCATAAACGAAGTCTCTTTAATCTCTTCAATGTTCATAATCTTTCTTTGATCATCACTCATTGCCATTCCCTTTTGCTACAGATCGGATTCGCAAACTTCACCGATAAATCTCCTGCATTCCCTTAATTCTTTTTTGTATTATCCAATTTGTCTCTCTATCTTTTTCTTAATTATGTTAATGGTTGATATTTTTTGGGGGTTTAGAAATTTTTGTTTTTGATATGTATTATTTTATTCTTAATATGTTTTGAACGTTGAAGAGGGTGGCGAAGTGTGGTGGTTAGAAGAAGATTATGGACATTGAGAAGGTTGAAGAGATTTTGGTTAGATATGGAAGAAGATGAGGGTCTCTTGGATAGAAGATGGATGATGAGCGAGAAATCATACTTCTCCCTATTATAATTTAATCTGATGTCATATCACAAGATTCAATGTGAATAAAATAAAAAAGGCAACTTTTAATTTGATTTAATTTTTTTTATATTTAATAAATAAAAACTTAATTAAAATAGTAGCAACCAAATTGTAATAACACAAAATATCACTCATCAACAATAATGTAATGTTACTAATGAGGGTTGGTTCAATGGTGTGATCCTGTCAACTTAAGAATTTGGGAATGAGGTCTGAGACTAATTAAGAAGTCTTAAGTTCGATTCCAGGTTAACACACCCCACTGGGAGAGGCATGGGAATGCGACCTCGTGCAGAATTAGTTTCAAGGATTCATTAGTATTAAAAGTGCTCTTGGGGACACTTATGGTACTAGCTGAAATGTACAAACACAAAAAAAAAAATAATAATAATAATTTAATAACAGGACAACATATATGACATGGGGTATTTTTATTGATTAGTTTATCTATGATATCGAAATCATCCTTTTACAATGGTAAAAAAAACTCTCTTAAAAAATATCAAGTAAGTGAAATTTAAAATGTCACGAGAAAATATTGGTTATCCTATTAAGTATAATTTTTATTTAATTATTTATTTTTTAATTGAATTAATGAGAATGAGTCACACATTATTATGAGACATAAAATGAAATATTGATTATTTACTTTATTGTCTTTTCAATAAAGTATAAAATAAGTTTTCCAGATATATTATCAGTTGACCATTAATTAAGTTTCTAAAAAAAATATAATGTGATGATTATTTCAATTTATTATAGTTTATTTTATTAAATTTTTTTTTTAAGAATTAACTTGATAATTTTCAAATCTTTAAAAGATTAATATAAGATTCCACTCAATATTCAAAGTATCAATTAATTCTTCAAATAAAATCGAACAAAGTCGTTAATTTATAAAAAAAAATTTATTAATTATACGTGACATGAATTATTTTAATATGATTAATTTTATTTTTTAACTTCAATTTTTATAATCGAAGATAAAAAAATAAATTTAATAACTTGAAAATTAATTAACAGTTTTGTAGAGTTTTTCTCTTTTTTTTAATCATTTTTTGACCTTTTATCCTAAGATCTTAAGGTTAAAGTCAATCACAATCTTAATTTTATGTTTAAGCATTCTTTCCATCAAATGATTTCCCTTATATGTTTAAGGTCAACTTGTGTTTAGTTTTTTATTATAAAGTTTATCATTGCTCTAATTTATTATACATATGTGTTATTAAAAAACTTTTTCATTTAGACATAAACGTTTCAATATTTTTTTGGTTAGCACACATTTTAAATATAATAATCAGACTTTTTATATTACAAAGTTGTTATTCTAGAATTAAAAGTGAACTAAAAATATATTTTTCCTTAATATAGGAATAAGGAAATAGAACTTAATAAAATTATAGATTTAATTATTTTTATACAATAGTAGCAAGACTTTCTGCACAGATAAATAGCAATAGAAGTTTCTGTTACTTGATGTGTAAGAATACTCTTTTCCAGAGAACATGAATATGAAGATAGGTGATATATATATATATATATATATATATATAATCTTATAATTATAATGATGAAAATGAAAATGAGAAAGGAAGAAATACAACAACAAAAGAACACTCTGTCAAATGAAACTATACTTGTTGTTTTGCAATTACAGCCCTTCATTAGGCCAACCAACACCCCGCAAATCTTTCAACATTCTCTTTCTCTCTCTTAACCTCTTTCCATGCATTATTCCAAGTCACTCTTTCATCAAATCACCTCCTTTTTTCTTTTTCATTTTTCATTTTTTATTTTCCATTATTGTCCCTCCCTCATCCTTCCCCTTCAATCTCAAGGGAAAAATATCTTACATTGTCACGTTCCGTGCTCATTGCAGGAAATTCTACTCAAGCCTTTAGTTTTTTTCCTAAAGGGTCAAGGAATTTGTGTTTTTTTCCTTCCTTTTCCTTCATCCATCTGTTTTTAATTGAATCATCTAGTTTTTCATCTGATCCCCTGTCACCTCTTGTTCATATGCGATTATTATCTTTTTGGTTGATGTATAGATATCCAAATAGAGAGCCCTTGATTTTCAAATATTCCTGTCCTTTTGTGTTTTGAGTCCTTATCAAGATTTTCCAATCTGAGAATCCTCATATGTTAAGGATTGAATTTTTACCAAATTTTTGTAATATCAAATTATATTCTTAGACTCTTCCTTGGAAAACAAGTCACCTTGGTATATTGCATCATTGGTTTGTTGAGGTGGATTTTGCTATGTTATGATTGTTTGTAGCTCCAAAAAAGGGTATCATATACAATATTTCACAGTGAATGGTTACTTGATTATAGGAATTAGAAGGGTGGTGGGAGCATCTGGGTTCCCTAGAAAATACAAGTGTACCCAGTTGCTTAACTACATCAACAACTTTCAATCAATAGATTGTTTAAACAAAAAATTCTGTTATTTGTACATCAACATTTGACACTGTTTACATTTGTCTCTATTTCTCGTTGCTTTTTAACTTCTTGTACACACATTTTTAATGTTGCCCCTATTTCGATGCACACGAAACATTATCTTATAACAAATTAACATTTTTGTAAGGAGGGAAGTGTGAGTTAACGAATATGGGGTGCATATGCTCAAAAGAATCATCATCAGACAAGGAAAAAGTTAATGAATATGAGAACGAGAAAGATTCGAAAAAGTCTTCAGTACAATTGGTTGCTCCTAGTGTATCAGCTGCAGGGTTAGATGATGGTGATGGTGATGGCACGGATGTTGACGATGATTCGGTGCCAAATATGGCTAAGTCATATTCACAAATAATAAGGAGTTGTGTACCATCACTTGCATTATTAGAAGATAAAAACAACAACAGCCACTTGGATGCTGTTGTAAAATCAACAAAAGGACAACAACAACAACAACAGACAAGTATAAAATTAGGTGTTGGTGAAAGAAAGCCAGTTATGAGTAGAATACTTAGTGTGACACATGGTTCAGGAGGACATGTTGATGGGACGTGGCCATCATGGTTATCCTCGGTTGCAGGAGAAGCTATCAAAGGGTGGGTTCCACGAAGGGCAGACTCTTTTGAGAAATTAGACCAAGTTAGTTCCAATGACACTCTTCTTGATACCTTTTTAATTTCAAAACTTATGTAGCATATGATATTTCAAAATGATTGTTTTAATAGTATATGATATGTATGGTATCAAATAATTTGATATTTTATTATAAAGAAACATTTTCCGTACAACATTTCTAGACAACATTGGAGATAATGAACGATGTGAGTTCGTGTGAATATTGAGGTATTAATACATGTTGCAAGGTAAAGTAGAGAAATGTGTGTAAAAGTGAAGTGTTGTCCAAAATGTTGTCTAAATTTATTGAACAAATAACATAGCTCGTTTCATATGCTTTTCCTTTATACATCTTTCAATTATTTTATGAATATTTTTCACATAAGTGTATTAGTATTGTGTCTATATCCTGGTGAAAAATGTTTAAATCGAATGATTTACATTAAGTGAATATTGTAAGTGCAGGTTGGACAAGGGGCATATAGCAGTGTGCATAAAGCTCGTGACCTTGAAACTGGTAAAATCGTCGCTTTGAAGAAAGTTCGGTTTTCAAGTTCAGATCCTGAAAGTGTTCGTTTCATGGCTAGGGAAATCTATATTTTGCGTCAACTTGATCATCCAAATGTTATGAAGCTTCAAGGTCTTGTCACTTCAACAACCTCCACTAGTTTGTACCTTGTTTTTGAATATATGGAGCATGATCTTTCTGGACTAACAGCGTTACCCGGCGTAAAGTTCACTGAACCACAGGTACATGCCATGCATGCATGTTATCACTTTTAAAGCATAAGAAATTAGTCTTCAAGTTTTTTCTTAGTTTTCAACATTGCCTCAAACACATTCTTTATTATCAAAGAAAGTGTGTTGTCAGCATTGCTCTTGTTAGAAAAGCAGAACTTTGTAGGCTTATGGTATTGAATTACTTATGTATGGGCATTGCAGATTAAATGTTACATGCAACAATTGCTTTGTGGGCTTGAACATTGTCATAATCGCGGTGTGCTACACCGTGACATCAAGGGTTCAAATCTTTTGATTGACAACAATGGAAATCTTAAGATTGGAGATTTTGGTCTTGCAACTGTTTATGACCCTGATAAAAAGCAACCATTGACTAGCCGCGTTGTAACTTTGTGGTATAGGGCTCCTGAGCTTTTGCTAGGCGCTACTGAATATGGAGCTGCAATTGACTTGTGGAGTGTTGGTTGCATTCTAGCTGAAATGTTGGTAGGAAAGCCTATTATGCCCGGAAGAACAGAGGTATTTTTCATGAACCAATATGATTCTTAAATATTATGCATCTTATAGTATCGCTAAACACTAATTTTACTACCTCAAAGCTTGGTTATTAAAGTGTTTAAGAATCTTTAGTCAGAATATGGAATGAGCATGAGATGGTATTGTAGTTTGATTGAAATTTTGCATAATACCATTGGTTGTTTAGTTGTTATATTGAAAACTTACACATTAATCTAAATTTTGTCTTTTGGTTTTAACATTTTCTAACTAATAGTGCATGTTGCTCATGTTAGTTTTACTCATTTAGTGTTTGTTTTGAGTTTGTGTTTAAGTGGAATCAAAGTACAAAAAGTATAGATTATACATTCTTGAAATGATTCACATTGATAAACAAAGTCCAAACACTAAGAAACATAAAAGTAGATTATTATATATACATAGAATTTCCATTATTTCTAACTTTTAAGCACCCACAATGAATTGTGATTGAATATTGACAATCATTTAATATATGCAGGTGGAACAAATGCACAAGATTTTTAAGCTGTGTGGTTCCCCATCCGAAGACTATTGGCAGAGAACAAAATTTCCCCATGCGACAAGTTTCAAACCACAACACCCTTATAAGCGCAATATTGCTGAAGCATTTAAAAATTTTGATTCTTCATCATTGGCTCTTGTTGATATGCTCCTTGCAATAGAACCACAAAATCGAGGTTCTGCAACTGCCGCACTTAAGAGCGAGGTAACTCTAAGCAGTATTTTATCTTTTCTTGAAGCATATTCACCCAGGCAACAAATTTTGTCACCATGCATAGAAAACGAATGTGCATATCAAAATTGAAACACTTAATTACTTTTTGTCCATATAGTGAGAAATTATAGGCCATCATAGACAACTGGTTCTTATGACTTTTCATCTATCATTGTAAAGAATACATTTATTAGACAACCAAAGATGCCAATGCTAGTGATGTCCTGAGCATGTTCAAAAATTTTGTAATAAAAGTGCTTGATTTATCAAGTTTTAATTGCTTTATCCTCGGCTGCTTAAAGTTGGTATTGTAATTTATTCTAGAGTGTGTCTTCTTTGGTTGAGGATTGGATAGCAAGAATTTCTTTGTTTACGTCCAATACGCTTATGTTAGTTTTGAGCACAGTATAATTGTATAATCTCCTTGTAATGTGAAATTTAAGAAATTCGATTTCTTGTGATTAAATTTATCATGACAATCAATTCCAAACATTCAAATTTGCATGTATAAGTCTGTTTTCATTATAATGAAACATTTTAAACGGTTGATTTTCAATTTGTGAGCTTGTTTTGTTGGATATCCTACTTACCTTATTAGTGCTCCTTATGGATATTTGGCAGTTCTTCACAACAAATCCACTACCTTGTGATCCCTCGAGTTTACCAAAGTTTCCACCAAGCAAGGAGTTTGATGCCAAGCGTCGAGACAAGGAAGAAATGAGGTAATCTAAGTTTTATTTTCCATGACGTTGAAGATACTTATTAATCTATAAAGTCTTATTATCATATGTTATGTTAGTAATGATTAAATTATACACCATTCTCTAGTTAGGTAGATTTGATTGTCTTAATCCCTTTTTGTCTCATTTGTACCACTTTTCTAGATGAAAACATGGTAGGACTAAACATTTATAAGAGAAATTAAGTATGCAGTATAACTTTGCATGATAATAGTGTACGAACAAAACTATGACATTCTATATTCATTTGTTACAATAGTCAGCAGAGAGACCACTTTGTTTAAAAATAAAATCAAATTGTGTCATTGTTAGTTTATTTACTCTGTTGATTACATCCCTTTGGCACCAACATCAAATCATGTAGTCCCAAATGAGTTTGCCTTTCCCATGTAATATATGCAAAACAAAATTTTCATGTGTCTTGAAAGTTTGTTACAATCATATCGACCTTCTTTCTAGTTGATTGTGATCAAAACTGGCTTTCTATGGGAGATATATACATTTAAAAGTGTCATTTTCATTCAAAGAATTTTGTTTATTTATTTTTTATCAGGAAAAACCCTGATGTTGTGAAAACACGTGGACCGGTATCTGTTTTAAGGGGAGCAGGAGAGAGGAAAGTACAAAGATCACCAGAGGGAAATATATCTATGCGGGTATGTTTGTGAAAATATCCATTGTCATTATCGTATACAGTTTTGTTCAACTCTTATGGCCTATGAATCACAGTCACAACCAATTTTATTTTATTTTATTTTATACCATTGTAAATGAAAATGCCAGAATTATCGTATGAATGTTAGCATTTTATTATGTTTACAATGGCTTATGCTAATTTTCAAAACAATTTTCCTCGATTTTATTTTGAGTGTTGTGCTTTTAATTTTTTCGTAGTCGTGCCATGTTATATTGTTTTAAAAATTTGTAGTGTCTTGTATCTATGTCATGTCGTACCCATACTTCCTAGCTTATGACAACTTAAAAATTTCAGGGCAAACCAAGTACTAGGTTTTCCCATGCTAAAAATCAAGCACAGGAGAATGGTGAGCCACACCATAGAAGGGAGCCAGGAAGACTATCTTTACATAACGGTTATACACATTCTGCTTCAATGATGCATGGTAGTGTAGCACGACCATCCTCATTGCATAAGTTATCAGAGACATCTAAGAAGAATCCAAACTTAAGGACACAAAGTGAGAATCATGTCACAGATTTCTCTGCCACTTCCATTAAAAAGGAACAAGGCATTACTGCCCGGGTAAACAAAAACAACAACCTTCTCTTCATTATGTCTGTCATTTCTAGATTACTATATAATCATATAGTTAACCAAGTCATATGTTAGTATCTCAATAAAACATCATGTGATATTGATTGATGTTTGTGCACTCTTTGATTGTTCAACTATGATATATTTGTTTGAGATTAATGGGTATGCACTGACGGTGTACCATCAGTGCATCATCCACCATTCATTTGTTTACTTATAGTGTAAAAAATTTACACTATCGGTGCATTACCTATTTTCTCTATTTGTTTTCATACTTGGAACTATATATTTTGATTTTTTTGTTACTTGGCTTTCCTTTTTATTTCAGGCTTTTGTGCCAAAGAAAAATAGGATCCACTACTCAGGACCATTGGTGCCTCCAGGTGGCAACATTGACGACATGCTAAGAGAGCACGAGAGATTAATGCAAGAGGCTTTCCGTAGTGTCAAGAAGACGAATCAGAAAATATGAAAGTTACCATTAACTGAAGAAATTTTGGGGTGTTCTATGAAGTGATGATATTCACCTTTAGTGTCGTGCATTGTAATGTATGTTTGAAATCAATGTAACATGAAAAGGAAGCTCAGTTTCTAATGGCAAGAAGCCAAGAACCCAAACTACTATTTGATGCAAAGGAAAGGAGAGAGAAACAAAATAGAGAGATATATATAAAGTTTGAGTGGGGTTCTTTGGTGATGAGTTCGTGGTGCTTCTAAATATTGAGTGAGAAGATTGTATTGTGTGTGAATGAATTCCTTGGTTTCTTAAACATTTGTGATTCAGGGATGATAAGATTTATATAATCAATGTAATTTGCAACACAAAATCATCCTAATTTCTGCTTGTTCTAGTTATGAAATGTTGGAACAAAGAATTTGTATTAAGGATGTAAATGAGTCGAATCGAGCATTTAAAGTTTAAGCTTGACTTGTAAAAAAAAGATAAAGTTTGATTTTGCTTTATTTATTTAAATGAGTCAAAACTAAAGTTTGACCTTATCTTATTCAAAATTTTGAAGCTTAAGATCGACTCATATAATTCATTTAAAGCGTACTTTTTTCATTATTTAATTTTTCCCTATTGTTCTTATTTTTATTAACACTAAGATCAACAAACATCTCACTGTTAAAAGAAGACATAAAATTAGAACTAAAATATGATTTCATATTCCTAAATCATAATACAATACATAAATAATTCAACCGCCATAGCTCCATCAATTCAAAAACATTTCAAAATTAGTTTTTAAGCTAAACAAAGTTCTTAATATAATTTATTAAAAGCATTAGTATAATATGTGCGTATATGTGTATGTATATAAAATCTAGTGATTCATGTACCAGAGCTGTTATCAAACTCTTAATATGAAGCTTATAAAGCTTGGGCTTGGATCATTTAATTTGTAAGCTTAACTTCAAGCTTAAGCTTGTTTGTCTAGCAATTGAGCATTTAGCAATTTTATTTCGAGTAGTTCACAAATAGCTTAACTTATTTACACTTCAAATTTTAGACATTACTAAATGAATAAAAATGTAATATTCACATCAAAAACCAAAATTAGAAAGTGCCATCGGATTGCTTTATGTTGTTACCAATTGTTTTGTATGAAAGTTGATGATCAATAAGGTCTTCTGGGTGAACTAATATGCTAGTAAATATAAAATATGGAGACTTTTGGTGAGTGTATATGACGAAATTTTTTTGTACAATTTGATCTCAAAAACATTTGTACATTGACTTCCAATAAATTTATATAATTTTAATTAATAAAACATTATAAAGTATGATCTATAAGGGTAAAATAAAACTCAAGTAAGTTGGATCGTATAAAAATTAAGAAAGGTCTCATGGCTTTACGCAAATCAAACTCATTTTCTTTTCAGATACTCCTTCCGTCCCACAAAGAGGGAAAATATGACAAAATATTTTGTCCCAAACAAAAGTTAAAGTAATTAATGAAAGACTTAAAAATTGTAAATTTTAAATTGTGATTGGTTGATCAATACAAAATGTATTAAATTAGGAGTTTAATAATTGGTTGATATGTTAGACAAATCATTAAATGCATATCTCCTTAATTTTTAACTTTTTCAATTTGTTATCATTCTTGAGAGCCAAAAAATGTACGAGTTTTTTTTTTAAACTTTATTAACGGAATCAACTTGATTAATATTAGCTAATGAGAAAATGGAAGATAAAAGATTGAAAAAAAAAGTAGTATATACCATAAAACTACTTCAATTACTTCATATTAAAAGTAAATTGGTACTATTATTTTTGTCCTCGCATTATCAAAGTTATGCGATTATTCACATATTAACAAAAATTATTCACATTAATCATTGATATTTTATTTAAATTATTCACTTTTGTACTATTTTCAAAGAATAGTTGTATAATTTTTCCTTCAAAAAAAAAAAAAGAATAGTTGTATAATTTTAATAATATTATTGACACAAAATGATCACAAGATCCAAAGTTAAGAACAATTATGTCGTAAAAAGTTTATAATTAATTTTCTCAAAATAAAAAACCTAAAACCTAACCCCGACCCCTTCCCACTAATAATTTTGCAGCAAAACCCTGCGGCACCTTCTTCTTCTTCTTCTTCTCTCCTCCTCCGCCACCACCACAACCACCACCACCACCACAACCACCACCACAACCACCTCGCATTGCAGCAGACATGAGCGACAACTACTATCAGAGAGGCTACAACAGTTGGCGCAAGTCTCTCAACGAGAAGCAATTCATCCAAACCGCTCTCATCTCCGACCTCCGCATCGACGGCCGCCGCCCCTTCGACTTCCGCAAGCTCTCCATCAAATTCGGCAAAGACGACGGCTCCTCCGAGGTCCACCTCGGTCACACTCACGTCATCTCCTTCGTCACCGCCAATCTCCTCCCTCCTTACAAGGACCGTCCCAACGAAGGCTCCCTCTCCGTCTTCACCGAGTTTTCTCCCATGGCCGACCCTTCCTTCGAGCCCGGTCGGCCTTCGGAGGCGGCGGTGGAATTGGGGCGAGTGGTGGATCGAGGGTTGAGGGAGAGCAGAGCGGTGGACACGGAGTCGCTGTGCGTGGTTTCGGGGAAGATGGTGTGGGCTATCAGGATCGATATTCATGTGATTGATAATGGTGGGAATTTGGTGGATGCTGCTAATGTCGCTGCTTTGGCTGCGCTTCTCACTTTTCGCAGACCCGAGTGTTCGTTGGCCGGAGAAGATGCTCAGCAAGTTATAGTGCACCCTCCTCAGGTGAAAAACACTCTCTCTATTTTCTATTTTCTATTTTCCATTTCTTGTTTTTCTTAACATAACATTAATTAAATTGTTTAACAGGAGCGTGAGCCACTTCCTTTGATTATACACCATCTTCCGATAGCTGTCACCTTTGGATTTTTCAGTAATGAAAATCTTGTGGTATGGATTTCTATTTTTCTCTCGGTTCGGTTCAGTAGAGGAGGACCTTTCTGATTGATTGTGTACGATACGATACTTTCTAGGTGATAGATCCCACATACCATGAAGAATCTGTGATGACTGGACGAATGACTGCTACTCTTAATGCAAATGGGGATGTTTGTTCCATTCAAAAGGCCGGGGGCGAAGGAGTCTCGCAGCAGGTTATCATGCATTGCTTGAAACTTGCTCATGTTAAAGCTGCTGATATTACATCCAAGATAAGGGATGCAGTGAGTTCTCCTCTTTTATATGCTTAGCCTTCTAGGACCTAAGTTACTTTCAATGCTTCTTGACAATTCATTAATATCATGACCCATTTTCTGCAAGGTGCTAAACTTAACATGTCTTGAAATAATCTTAATTTTTTTTGGCTTAAGTGGTTAATCAGTTAGAACTAGAAGAACTATGGTATGAGTTGACCTCTACTAGCCTAGCAGTGAACTCAGTTCTGATATGTTATATGTGTGAAACTCTGTTTCAACTGCCCTATCATCTACACAATATAAATCTTTGTTAATTCCTTTCTGTTGTCTGAACTGATGTAGGTTGAAATACACAATACGGAAAGGGCGCTACGGAAAATTAAACGTCATTCTGCATCTGTTGCCTTGGACATTTGTGGCTCCAATGCCAGGTTAGGAAGAAAACAAAATCAAATAGATGGTGATATGGATGCTAGTCGTTTAGATCAGATGAAGCTGAAAGATGAGGCAAATGATATGGAATGCGATTCCACATCATCGGGACAAGTACAAAGTAACAAGAAGGATGGAGTCTCGAAGAATTTCATTGGCGGTCCATCAAGTTGGTAGGAAATCAGCTAATTCTATAACTAATAGCTTCCCTCCATTTTATATGTTACTCACTAGAGCCTATTGCATGCATTATGCATAGAGAATTTATCACTTGTATAAAAATGAATACTCTCATGTGCATGGTATAGAGAATTTTTCCAAACTATTTACATAAATATATTTATGAAACTGAGAACTATATTTTTTTCCTTTTAAAAATTCAAAAAAAAAAAATCTTATAACTTCCCATCATTTATCCTTCACTTCCTCAGGGATCCTTACTCAGAATGTGTCAATTCAGATCTTCTAAAAGCTTCCCTAGCCTCACGTGGTAATAGCTTTTCTTTTATTTTCAACTATGATCCTGGTTGTTATGTAGCTTTATTTACTTGCACTTGGGTATAGTTCCAAAATCCTTGACACTCAAATGATTATAGACTATAGTACTTAAGCTTCTCATTTGTTGTGGGGTTAATTGTGCATTCGGGAGTTAGTATTATTTGCCACACAATCATTATAAAGGACTTCAACTTACAGATATTGTACTGAGATTTTTTATGTGTATATATACACACACATACACACATATGACCCTCACAAACCTCTCATAAATAAGTGATTATCTGAAGGGGACCAGAATTTCCTAGTTCCTCTTTTCTCTTGTTGATTCATTGTTACTCTTAGACTTTCTTAATCCTTTTAGGTTTCATTATTCCTTTTGAATGACAAGTTCTTGTTCTAATGAGAATATACAAGTGCATAGTCACTAATTGGAACTGCTGTAAAATACAATCAGGACCGTCACCTCGTCCTAAACAAAAGGATTCGAGAATTAAGACAAAGAAGGAGGAACCAATACAAGAAGTTAAAACAAATTCTTCGCCAATTGACATTGTTCCAACTGCCGGGCAGAATAATGAAGGCAAGACTCTGAAGGATGCTGTTAAGCCCAAGAACAAGAGAAAGAAAAAACCATCTTCCAATAGTTGAAATTAAGTGTGCTGTTGTCAGTTGAAGTATAACCAGGTTGCTACTGACCATGTATGTTATCCAAAGATTCTTCACTTTTTCTTTACTCTTCTCTTCTCCTCTTTGAGCTGATAGACAGGACGTTGTAAGAAATTGGATGGACTATGAAAAAGTGTCATTAATTTCAGTGCCAAAAAGTAATGCTCCATACCCAAAAATGTTATTCAGCTGTTGTATTTTTATTTTTCCAGCGTTTAAGATGTATCTTTTTTTCTGCTCGTTCCTCATGGTTGTTATTGACTTACGTGAGCAGAAATGTGCTTTTAGAATTGTTGAATCTGGAATATTTCTGCTGACTTGGAACTATGTCAACTATTTGTCTTCCACATCTTGTCTTTGGAATCACTTAGTGTTATCACGTGGCAACTCCTTAAGATTAATATGCTTGTTTGTTATTTTGTTTAACTATCAAAGTTCGCTCACAATTGAAGTACGAATAAATAAAGAGGCAGTGCGATGTAGTGCCATAAAGAATTATCCCTAACCTACGGTGGCCGAAGAGAGGAAGCATTGCTGAGGAAGAAGTATCCCATGCATTACACGAATACATTTTAAATTTAAAATATATATAGATCAACAAATAAATAATATATTTAAAATTTAAGTGATATTTAGTTGATTCAGATTTATGCTACTTCTTAGAAACTTATTAATAATTATGTTATATTTTTAAATATTTAAATGAATGTAATCTAACAAAAAAAGTCCTCCATCCCAAAAAATTTGTTAAACTTTGAAAATGCAAAAAAATTAAGAAGACAAATTGATATTTAGTCTTCCAAATCAACTAATTGTAAAATCAGCTATTTAATACATTTTTAATTGACAAATCAATCATAGAATAGAGAATATAATTTTCCATTTTTTTATTCATTATTTTAACCTTGATTTGGGTCATAATTTATGTAATTTTTTTTTACATGTACATGCATGTGACGCAGCAAAATTTCTCTGAAGCTCTAATTTAAGATTTCGTAATAAAAACTGTTATGCCTCTAACGCATACGTTCTGCATGATTTGTGAGAAAAGAATGCAAAACCAGAGAAGTTTCTTTTTTTTTTTTTAACGAGGGAAAAAAGGAAGGATTCAAGTATAATAATTAAGTATATAAGCTTCGCATCGTAGCTAAAGCCATACAACTTTTAAAAATGTAGGTAAATCAAAATAGGCATGAGATATCAAGACATCGATTACTGCAGAACTGAACCATGAATTGAAAAATGGTACAATTACATTCAAAATCAATACACCAATCACGGGAAATAAGTTTATCAAAATTGACACTATATTATCCAGTTATTATTCCTCTTTAAATAACGGAGACCGGTGCCCTCTATACAAATAAATAATAACAATAATAATCTTGCAAACGTATAGAAGGGAAGCTGGATGAAAGATCAAAAGGATCTAGGAAAACCACTTAATCAGCTTTTCCAGCAAGGTAGTAGTCCCCCACAGTGAGAAACACATGTTCACCGAGAACCACTTCTACAGCAGGTAGTTGTTCAATGTGGTCAACAATTTTCTGCAACAACGGGAAACAGATGAAGAGGCACATTTTTACCCAAAACAGAACAGAAGGGGGGGCTTTAATCAAACCTTTCCATTTCCGTTTTGAAACTCAGACTTCAAATTTGAATTATCTCTAGATAGCAGGTAAGTTTGCAGATTATGTGCAACTTTCGAGTCGCCTGTAGCAGCAGAAAAACAAAATGATGAGAGGCCAAGGTTCAAGATGATGAGGAATGACGAGAACAGCATAAAGGAACAGAACTATTTGATTTGCTATGTGCGCAACACAGATAACAAACCTGTGCATAATGAAGCAATGGCATTTGAGTTAAACATCAATGCAGGTCTTGCCAACGTGATACCGAATGACATACTGGAAATCCCATGAAACCTCTCTTCGCCAAGGACAACCTGCAGTCAAACAAAGAATTTAGGCTTAGTGGCGTTAACCACCATGACTTGTAAAGCAAGACAAGTTCATTGGCATTTATGCCTCTTAAAAGAGGACAACTGTAGGGTATTTAAATTAAGGAGAAACAATATAAACAACTTACGGCATATGTAGGCTTCAAAGAATACGGAAGCAAATGAGAACCAATAGCATCCCTGATGTAGGATTCCTGCAAATATATATGACACAAACAAACCACATTACAAACTTGGCACCGGAAATTAAATGTGTGTACATTAGATACAGACCACTTAGTGGGACAAAGGCTTGGCTGTTGTAGATACAGTCCAATAAGCTGTACTCAACAACGGAGATAGTTCAACTATTGCCCAACAGCACCAAAGACCATACTCATAATGAAACTCATGCATAACTTAGAACCGAGTTGTGGATAAGTATTTAGTACTTTGAAGAAAAGTAGCTTTTAAGATTTGATATTTATTTAGTTAAAAAATATTTAATCATTTAAATCTATTATAGCATTATGACAGAGCATTATTATATAGCTGACTGCACCTAGTGGGAATAATGCTTGGTGGTTGTTGTTATATCAAAATCTATTATTGCCTGCTTTAATTATCTACATTAAAATAGTAGACTAGGAGTTTTATTTTTACAGATTAAATTACACTAACACCCTCTTGAGGTTTTAATGAAACTACACCCAATAGCCTCCCATTTTTACACCTGCAATAACTTCCATTAAATCAAGATATGCATCATTACACCAAGTACCGTGAGTGTAATTACACAGATGGTCAGCGTGATTTTTTTAATGAAAATGTTTATGGGTTTATATGGTAAGAATTTGTGACAGACAGTTCTTGCGTTTCTACAAAATTTATCTGAATGTGCCCTTGATCATCGCTACTTTCATTTCTACAAGATAGTTTACACGTTAGAAACTGTGTTCAGGTCAAACATTCACAGAAGGTGATTTTCATGTGTATGCATCCTTCCTATCTCAAATAAATGTATAGTATGCTATTAAAAAGTAAAATCAGAGTATCCTGCAGAAAACCTCATAGTAAATCCAAGCCAGTTATGAACTCTTAAATTTACCTGGGAATGCAAAACTCTTTGAGAGACCGACTTATCTTCATCCAACGATTCAAAGTAAACCTCCACCATGTCAGTTGGTTCAAGACCAATTTTCTTCCGTAATTTCTGAATTCTGTTAACAATCTGTAGGAGACAATTACATCCACAATAACTCAATAGATTGAACGTAATTTTAAGACTAAGAGTATAATTAGGATGAAAAATTTGGGTGAACGAGTAATCCAAATCTTCTGAGAAATGTACAAAGGAAAAATTGATCATACAGTAAAGCTATCATTATACTTTCCTAGTTTTCTTTCCATCTCCAAAATAATTTCAATTTCTAAAAAGAAAAGGAAAAAAAGGTAGACGCACTACTACCATCCAAAAACAAAGGCCAAATGCCAATTAAATCCGAAGTAAAGGAGATCTCAAGATCTTGATAATCAGGTAGAGATTAAATTACACAGGAGGAAATCAAAAGATATTACTGATTATCAACTGAAAAAAAAGAGAATTGAAATACAGAACGACAGCACCTCCTAAACTAAGAACTGTACTCACAGCCTGTGGTTCTAGAGAGAGAAATTCTCTGCACAAGCTTACAGCCGAGCGACTAGCCTAAAAACTACCCCCTCTCTCCTCCCCTGACCAGATAACAACCTCCTACATGACTGTAACCTCTTTTTGCATAAGTAACTAGCCAAGTCAGCAAGTTCTTCAAGCCTTCCTACATTCTGCCCTTATTTATTCCTTAGGGTATAAACCTTCCAGACTCAGGGCCTTTGGCTAGGACCAGTAATCAGCTGCCAACAGCCCCTTCACTAACAAAACTGGGCCTAACATAATCCAACAGTCCATTCATCTCCCTCCATATTACCAAAACATCGAAATTGGTAAGTAGGGTGTATCCCTCAAACCTTTTCCCTCCTTGTCACCGAAACTTCTAAAGTGTCCAAAATCAACCGCCAAAGACCTAGTGAAAAGGTATGTTGCAAGCCAAACAATGAAACAGAAACACTTCACTCTGATGGCTAAATGGATGTGCTACTTTCCAGTAGATATGCCTCCTAGTGATTCAGACTTCAGAGTAACTATGACGAAGAACAGAATGGATAAGATACTAATTCAAATGATAATGCTAGTAAGAGATGGTCATATGTCACTTTTGCAGTTAAGATTTCTAAAAAAAATAAAAAAGCAAAGGAGTTGCGTCAATGTACTTTATGTCTTTATCGAGATCAAGTATTTAGACTGAATAATACTATTTCCATTCCACGGGCGCACCGGTAAAGATCAAGTACATAGAATATTTCATGCACAGTAAATACTTTACCTCACGAGCAGCACCAGCCTCAAACAATGACTCATCTGGACGCAAGTCCAATATCACTAAAACATCACCTAAAACAAAGATGGGTTTTGGTCAACGACAAATCAAAGTAATTGATAAATTGAAGGATTGCTGTATGCCAACAATCAGCCCATTTTAACATTAGCATTTTTATCACTGCAGCAAAGAAAATCAACATCAAGTAGTAAAGGTTCTAACCATCCCCCGCAGCATCAATCTCCTTCTCTGTCATACCATCTGGTCGCTTAAAATCACGAAGAACCTGAATATTAATAAAAAAAGAACATAGGAACAAGTTATCAATCTCCACCACTTTGAGAGGAAACCCATGATTCATTTTATGATTCTAGAAAAGAATAAGCAGCTCGGGTGCTATATATAAATTTAAGGCTCGGCTACATCTTAGTCATCATACATGGTTTAGGCAGTGCAGATAAAAAAGAAGAGTAAAGAAAAAACCACATAGCTTATCTGAGGTCAACATCCTGAATATTAGAAGCCTACCTAGATGAGGATATATTAGGATAAGGATTTCAGTAAATAGAATAATTGAATAAACAATTGATATTGATCAGCCAAGGATAACGATCAAGATCAATTAGGCCTTATCTGTTTTAGACAAGTGAGATTTATGTCTGAGTACATGTATATTTGTAAATACTGTTGACATCAAATAACATTAACATTTGATTCCCTGCTGTTTTATAGACAAGATTAGCACCTTAATATCAGTCAGCTTCAAACAGTGACTTGCAATTACAACTTCTCCAGCACTCTCAAAAGCCAAAATACTTTCCTGGGACATTGCTTTGATTTCTTTGGAAACAATACCCATAGATTTTCCCAGTCTCTTTCCTAAAACGCTGCAAATCAAGATATGGAAAAAAATTGTAATATGAAATAATTAGAAAGAGAAAAGATTTTCCAAGGTAATCAGCCATATGGAATGCATACCTAAAGTCAGGCTCCGCACGTAAGGATGCATACTTTAAAGTATCACTACATGTAACAAGTGATCGTATATTGAGTTCCTCCAACACATACTGCAATGCAAATAGAATCATAACTATCAGAGAACAATTTGTTTAAGTAAAAGGGCCAAAAAAAAAAAACACAGATTGAACAAAACAGCCAGTTCCTTTTTTCAGACATATAAAAAATATTGAAGAAAGGCAAAGCAATTCAAATATGCAAGAGGATAATATTCACTCTAAACGTTAACATGAGAGAAGATGCAGACAAGTCAATTGACAACAAAACAACTTGAGTAAATACTAAAATAGTGCAAATGGTAAAACTGTAACATAGTATGACATCATGCATGTACCTCCCTCAACTTTCCATTTATGTCATCAAGGAAGTCCACATCAGGATGAACTATCACCATCTCTCTACATGAGCAAAAACATTCGATCAAATTAATAAATTCCACAAATGAAACCAAAAATGAATATAAAGCATGTACAGGCGTAAATCAATGTATGCACCAATGAATACTAATATACCTGAGTGGAGTCTTAAGAGGTTTGTTGTGACGCTCACGAATGTTTCGAGCCAGATCAATTATAGTCGTCATCCTTGAAACACTAAGCTCAATCCGTTCTCCCCTCTGACAAAATCATGCAGCAAAGTAAAAGGAATAAATTAGGTGTTTCATAGCTATGTCTCAATGACAGCTAAGCAAGAGCTGGACTGAGATGAAAGGTGTAAAAGGAGCCATAACTTTGAAGATGCAATTTTTTTCCATGTATAAAATGTAATTATGCCAACAGGACTTGCAGAATATACTAATTGATCAACATGTATACCTTGCCTTCTTCCTCAGGAAAACTGCAATAGTGTATGCTTTCCTCCGACTCATTACGAGCTTTTCGCATATTTTGATAAAGTACCTCAGTGAAAAAAGGTGTAAAAGGAGCCATAACTTTGCAGGACAACAAAAGCACCTGAAAAAACAAGGAACCATCACCTAAAGTACCTTAAGCAGACCCAAAAAAGACAAGGAGTAGGATAAATAGGCACTCAGAAAATTTATAACATAAATACAAAATATAAACATACATTATAAAGAGTTGAGAGTGCTGTCCGGCAGTCTTCTTCTCCAGTACGACCTTTAAGTCTCTTACGGTTAAACCGCACATAAATATTTGTGAGATTATCAAGGAATTTTAGAAGGTAAGGAACCACCTGCAAGGCCACTTTTCGTTATAATAAATACAAGAAAATACACATGCAACTAACAAACAAATGTGGCGTCAGAATATAAACAACAGTGGTGGTAAATGTCAGATGCAAAAGCCACAACATTATCATGCCAAGTGCAGACTGGTGCATTTATAAGAAAACATATTTGAATGTAAAATCCAGACTGCAAATCAAATTGGTGAAGCCACCATTTCCAGTCTAAACAATTCAAAAGGTTTTACCACTAGTCAGGCAAGGTGAAGTCTCAAGAAGATTTGCCTATTGCTATTCGACTACTGCAAGGGTCAACTAAGAGCCCCTACCTCTTTACATTGGTATTGGATATGCTTACTAAGTATATCCATGAGCCAATGCCACGATGCATGCTTTTCACGGATGACATTGTCCTAGTTGGGGACACAAAAGAGGAAATAAATGGGACGCTAGGAATGTGGAGGCAAGCTTTGCATGACTTTCGTATAAGCCAAAGTAAGACAGAGTAAATGGAGTGGAGTTTTAGCAAAAGGCGAAGAATCTCGTCTTAGGTGATTTGGCATGTGTGGAGAAGACCAACAGAAGCCCCAGTAAAGAGAGGAGATCAAATGGAGGTTAGTCCAATTTTGAGGCAAAGGAAAGCCAAGCAAAACCATAGGTGAAACAATTTAGAAGGATTTAGAGATCAACACTTTGTCAATGAACTTGATTTATGATAAAGCATTATGGCGTCATTTGATCCACATAGCCGACTTCACCTTAGTGGGAGTAAGGATTGACTGTTGTTCATGGATGTTGTATTATTCGTTTATAATATATGTTGTATGCAAAATAGCTAAAAAGAATAACATAACCATAGCAAAAAGGGCAAATTAAATACTTATACCATTAAACTATTTTAAAGCTCATATGGTGATAGTTTTAAAGAGAAAGTAGTCAATATATGCATAAAGCTCATTGCAGAAGCATTACTGACCGTGTAAAGGCGATAAGCATCCATTTCCTGACGGACAAAATGAACAAGACTTTGTGTGGCAGAGTTGATCCACTGATCAAGAACATTGGATGAATTCTGAAGGGTAGCATGATCAATTGGAATAAAAGGCGCCAACCCCTCAACTTCAAGCCTCTTTGCATTTTGAACAAGGAACCTATATGCATTATACCAAGGGAGGAAAACATCCCTAACCTGCGACAGATCAGCACCATAGAATTGAAACACCAGTGGAACAACATAATCGAATAAAGTACAATTAATTGCGTAAATTAATTAGAAGGTTAAAAAAGAAAATAATCAAGTGAACACAGTTAGATGATACTTACAACACTGTAAACTCCTTCCTTTTTGAAACGCAACGTCTCACCACGTACAACAGGAGAGTTTATAAGGTATAATCGCAATGCGTCCTATCAAAAAGAAAAGGATATATCATAACAGCACTTTCGTAAAATAAATCAAACTATAAACTTAACTCATTTGCCTATAATTAGAAAACCAATAAGAAAAATGCATCCTAAAGTTACACATCCCAATTTTAGAAAATTATAAACACTGGAAAAATGAACTTTGAAAACTTTCTTACTGCCCCATAGTCATCAATGACTTCCACCGGTGAAGGATAATTTTTCAATCTTTTACTCATTTTCTTTCCATCATCAGCCAGAACAAGTCCATTGCAAATCAAATTCCTGAAGGCTGGCTTATCAAATAATGCTGTAGACAACACCATAAGGGTATAAAACCTGCAAAGTAGAAAATCAGAAAACTTAAATATACAACCATGTTTTATTGACTAAACATAGAATGGAGGATAAGGCATAAAAAAAAGATCACAATCTAAGAAAGAACATACTCTATTTTTGCTAACATATTATTTTAAATTAAAGCAATTGCAATCTAATTTGGATAGATCAAACTAATGAATGATGCAAACTAATAAGAAAATAAGCATAACTCAATTAGGACATTGGAAGCTTAAATTCAAAGGATACTCACCAAAATGAAACAGAAAAAGGTGATAACATTTGAAAACAAAATATGAAAGTACAACCCAGTAAAGATGAACAGGCCTCTCTAAAATAAACCGGATGCATTTGAGGAGCAAGAAACTAACCAACCGCGGGTTTGATCAATCCCTTCAGCTACAAAATGGCCAGGGAAATTATTCTCAAATAGCTCAACATTCTCAAAAGGATAATGGATATATGCATAAGGCATGGATCCACTCTCAAACCAGCAGTCAAATACCTGCAAGATAAAATAATTAATCTATAACAATGTACAATATCTCCAGCACAAGAAAACCAGCCTGACCCTTGTTGAGGACCAAAAGAAGATTTGACTCTTATTAACACAATTTTACAAAGAGGTGACATTATGATACTTAGGAGTTAGGACAACTTTAGCAATGCTAGATAGCATCTCAGTTATAACCACTAGAAAGAATGAAAAGATACAACACATGATAAACAGAATACGGCACAAATTAATAACATTACTGGAAACCTATGAGTCGAGACTTTACATCATCAACACGTCGAAGCACACGACCACTGTCAGATTTAATTGTAATATGATCAATGTTGTGACGATGAAGATCAGACACCTGTACAAGGCATTACAATCAGATTAATGATACTCATCATTAGCCAAGCAGTGTACTACATGTGAGAAATATATGAATGCTAAACATGGTTGAAAAATTAACAAAACAAATAACCTTAGCTAGACTAGACACAAACATAAGCTGGCCATACATGGTAAAATTATTTTGTGAAACAAGAGCTAGAGTGCACCCATAATTCAGTTATTATGCCTATTTATAATATTTGGATAAATCACAATCCAGTTAACAGACCAAAAATGATATCATTACAACCTTGCACAATACAAAAGCATTGATAATTATTGCATGGCAGTGCGGCTAAATCAGTAGAAATCTGAATCATTCAGGAACCCAAGAGAACATCAGTAATAACTAATAAAAAATTTCAAATTAAAGAAAAAAAGGCCTATAACTTTTGTGCTAAAACTAATTTAGACAGTCAATGCATATCACTATAAGCATTCAGCATTCAGGCTGACAAACAAGTGACAGCCATGGTCCATCTAGTCAATAAAACCAAGTGTATAGCTTTTCTACATAGAAGAAAATTCATTTGAAGTAAAAAAAAAAGGATATGAGTTGGAATTGGGAAACAAATTGATTCTCCAAATGATTACGCACGGCACGTGAAAATATTTCCATGACGCAAGGTAAAATTAATTAAACAATATGCAGCAAGTATATATTTACTCATCATTATTCTGCTTCGATATTCCAAGGTTACAATGGAGCAGTAATTCGGCCTTTTAGCGAAAATCTAATAATTATGGGAACTGGTATAAACATACTAAAAACAACAAATGCCACCAAATATAATGACATAAGCAAAATATACATGTCAAATTGTATGAGATCATGAAAAACAAAAGCAATCACCATGTCAAGAACATGCATATGCAATTAAAGGAAGGCAAACAAAGAAAAATCTAACCTTTACACCTGAAAGCTTCTCAAGTTTTGCAACAGAATCCATGACAACTACTTCAGTTTCATCCTCACTAATCCATATAGGGAGAGGGTTCCCCCAAAATCTACTACGACTGATTGACCAATCTCTAGCATTTTCCAGCCAATTGTGAAAACGCTTGTCCTTTTTTTTATTTTAAAAAAAAAAAAGAGAAATATTATTAGAAGAAAAGGAGAATATTACAAAAAAGAGAATAAGAAATCCACAGAAGAACAAAAGAAAACTAAAACGAGCACAAGAACATAAAAAATATATACCAAAACCACAGATTTCATATTATTTATATTTCAATACAAAACTCCACATTATAACAATAAACAAAGGCCTTTCAACTATTAGTTCCTACCCACATTGAGCTCTTTTCCAAAGCAAACGAGCAGACAGAAATCGAAGTATTAGGGTATAGGTTAAGCTTGTTGCAGTTTGTCTAATTAGTAGTTGCCAGCTGAGCTGGCCCACTCTAGCTGAGTCAGATAGAGTGGTTTAGTTTCTGTTCTATAAATAGGGTCTGATGTAACCTATTTCATTTAAGAAATAACAGAAACAGAATTACAGTTCCCCTCTCTTCTCTCTCCTCGCGCTTCTTTTTTTACTCTCAATTTTACAGATAAAATGGGGGGGGGGGGGATAATACAGGTCAGCAAGAAAATGTATACCTTGACAAAGTCTGGGACCCAGTACGTCTGCTTATTATTCTCCAACAATTTATCTTTCAACACCTCCACATTAACAAACCTACAGTGAAACAGCACATTTTTATTTGGATACAACAACAACCAAGCCTTATTCCCACTAGATGGGATCGGCTACATAGATCAAAATGACATCATAGTGCTCTATCATAAATCATGTCCATTGATAACGCGTTAATCTCAAGATCCTTCTTAACTGTTTAGCTTATGGTTTTTCTTGGCTAAATTACAATAAAATTAGGCCCATAACCAGTAGCAATCAATTCATGTTTAGTTGAATACTGGTGCAATAAGAAAATTAAACATAAAATATAGCAACTTCAAAGATAACATTTATTAATTTGAAGTAGTGAAATTAGGTCGAGAAAGCAAAACTGAATCTTATATAGCTCTACAAAACAGTCAAGGAAAAGGAAAATATTGTTCAAACACACTTACCAGCTAGGAAGAGCTCTGTAAATAAGAGGAGTGCCAGATCTCTCGCAGAATGGATAAGAGTGTGTGAAGGTCCCCAACTTAACCAGCCTACCCTTTGCCTAAGGAAAGATTTTAAGGAAAAAAACAACAATAAGCAGAGGAATCCAAGCTTCAAGAAAAACAACATTCACTTCAAGACATATAACTGACTTCTATCAAATAGTCCAGTTTTGGCATTTGATACTTGTAACTCGGGCAATCTTTCGGCAACAGAAAGTAAAGAGGGGGCAAGTTTCTTTGAAAATAATTTCATAGCAATGCAGCAAATAATAATAACAACAACGACAACAACAACAACAACAACAACAACAAAGATGCACTTGAGAGATTTATTCCCATGATACGCTTTTTATATCCATCTATTTTCCAACCACTCATATCCAATCATTGTTAACTTGTTCCAAGATTTCCCAAAAGCCAACTACAATAAGAAAAAGTTTTTTTTTAAAAATAAAATAAAATAAAATAAAATTGGACAGTAGGGCCTGATCCCAGAAATTGAAGCAAATTAGTTTATTAGCTTCAGATGTTCTCGCAGGATAAACAAAAACAGAGCATGATCATGTGGAGGTGTGAAATCTACGCTGCTAATATAGAAAGCTGAAGGTTGAACAACGATGAATGAAAATTTCCCCTGGCCTACTAAAAGTGCATTATGTCATATCACCTAGAATGAATCCCCAGTTAACCACCCTTGATTTGTGGATCAATGCTTCCTTAACCCAGAAGAGTTTTTTTGGTAAGTATATATACTTAAATTCGCTTCAGGGTACATCACAAGGGCGTTCCTTTACCAGACAAGCAGAAGAAATGAACAAGCTTTATTCCATTACGCTGCTAATATAGAAAGCTGTAGGTTGAACAAAGATGAATGAAAATTTCCCCTAGCCTACTAAAAGTGCATTATGTCATATCACCTGGAATGAATCCCCAGTTAACCACCCTTGATTTTTGGATCAATGCTTCCTTAACCCATAAGAGTTTTTTGGTAAGTACATATACTTAATTCGCTTCATGGTACCAAGGTACATCACAAGGGCATTCCTTTACCAGACAAGCAGAAGAGATGGACAAGCTTTATTCCTTGGATGTGCTCCTGTTCGGCATTCTGTCTTATTCACCAATGTGTAATCTCAGCCAGAAGGCCAAGCTTTACATTCTCTTTCGTCTTTCACTTTTCCTCCACTCAAGGTTTTCTTGTTAAAGATAGAAAGAGTAGGCATTTCTGCCCAGTAATCTTCTAAACAAATATTAATTCTTAAATATAATTGTAGTTGCAGCAACCTATTTAAAAACTTTTAGATATATAAAGTGATTCATGTCCTTCCACCCAACAGCTTAAGCTTTTGGGATAGTTGGATTTTGACTATCATGGCCTCTATGACCAAGTGGTCAGGAGTTCAATCCTTGCCATCCCCACTCTTTTAAATAAATAAAAGATTTTAAATTCAGCAGATGGTATGGTGGGACTATGCATAGCCCATGCTTCAAGCTCAAAGGGCTATTGCCTGAGGGAGCATGTTAGATTTGTAAAACCAATAAATCATTCATGTGCATTCACCCAACAGCTTATTTGGGATAGTTGGTTCTTGACAAAAATAAAAATAGCATGTACTGAGTCACGAGAGAATCCTAACCGGTATTTAAAATCAACAACTCCATAAAACATTAGAAATAAATAATGTGTTCTCAATGATTTTAGATAGATGGAACATACCTTAATAGCTCCAATGATATCTTTGTCGGCATCTTTGATGTAGCAACCACTAAAGTCAGTAATTTTTTCAGTAAAGCAGCCATCCTCATCAACAGCTACAGTTATGTTATCCTACAGATCAACTTAACGACTGAGTAAACAAATTACACAGGTAGCCGATAACAAGCTACTGACAATTGACAATTCAACAAACGTAAAAATGAAAATGTAGATTCCACAAATATAGAAAGAAATTTTATTAGAAAAAAGATCATCTGGAGAGGCACATGAAAGGATGGGGAAGCTTAATTTTGGACCTACTGTCTGGGTAATTATTCATTAAGAAGCTGATTGTCTATAGCATAAGGTTACTAATAGTCACATACACTTTCCTATGGCAGTAAGAGAGATTATAAATCTTTCATAACTCTTTTTCTTTGGCTCAACTCAACTCAAGTCAAAAAATATATCCAAGCTCAAAAAGCAAAAACCATCAAACCACTCTCAAAGGAAAAATATGAAAAATAGCAAGATAACAAATGAAAAAGGAAATCCATTTCATCTCTTTAATTTTGGAACCACAGTGGCCATAGCACAAATTTCTTGTGTGCAAATATCACCAAAGTAAATCCCCTTTATTCTTCCAAAATAATTTTTCTGAGTAGAGTTCACCATTTGCAGTATTTTTCAACTGCATAACCAACATGTTTTGCAATCGACAAAAGGCAGTAATCCCGATAAAAGTGGATAGATATTAAAGAGGAGGCATATATATGATGAATACATACGCCATGGCAATGATCCAACAATCTTAGGTGAGTTCCAACACCAAAGAGTATAGAATCATACCTCTCTAAGAGGAGGGTTTGTGTTTCACGGAAAAACCAAAACTCGAGCATTCTAAAATTTCAAGTCCATAAAAGCACAAACCTTACTAATAATTTGATTAGCGATGCAAACACGAAAATCATCTTCACCAAAAGCAGGGGCTTGATGGACAATGCCAGTACCGCTATCAGCGGTAACATAATTGTCGGCAACGACTCTGAAAGCAGAATCAGATAACTCTGCAAAATAACCAAATAACGGTTCGTACCTGCAAAAACAAGTTATCCCTTTGAATTTCAATACTATTATAAAAAAAATTATAAATAAAAAAAAATTAAAAAAAAAAAAACATAAACAATATTGTTACTACACAAGTCTCATAGTGGAAATACAAGTTTTTCTTTTTTTTGGGAATAAAACTAATAACAAAGGTTAATGTAGCAGGGAGAACTGCTCACTTCTTTCCCACTAGTGATGACCCTACAACTTTCTCCAGAACCTCAAAAGAATCCAAAATATTTTCTTTTTTTCCACTTGAAGAATCCTTGGTCTTTGCATTTGCTTTTTTCGGGACATCATTTGAACCATTACTGACAGCTTCTTTCGGTTTCTCCTTAGGGAGCGATGACAGGAGAGATTCGGCAATGATATAAACTTTACCTGAATACTTATTGCGAACCTGATTTTATTTGCTCCACAAATTAGATGTCAAGAAACAAAAAAGTATGGGGGAAAAGCAGGGACCAGAAAAAATAAAGAGGGAAACGACAATATCAAAATCCTATAAAATGCCTGGAAAAGGGGCACATATATAGGCAAAGAATCAGCATATGACTTGTTCTTAAAGATCACATTTCAGTTAAACTATATAGTTAACCTTCGGCACTTTCTTATAATTTTCAGATTTTCACCAACAGCAAGACATGTCAAAATCCTATTAAAACAAAGAGGGAGAAAGCAATATCAAAATTCCTAAAAAAAGCATGGAAGCATGGAATAGGGGCACATATACAGGCAAAGAATCAGCATATGACTAGCTCTTAAAAGGGAATCGTCTCATTAAAAGTTGGAATTTCTCAATCCACACGTAGTTAAATTTATTTTCCCTTCCCCACTTCTCTGTCTCACTTTTCCTCTCACACCATCTTTTCCGTTATTGCAGAAGGACCCCCAAAAATAAATAAATAAATGATATGCACTACCCACTCTAATCATTTGCCCACTTCAGTTTGCCACCTTTTCCTTTACCCTTTCACATGAAAGTTCTTCATCAAGCAAGACATTTTCTCACAAAATCAAAAGAAAATTTGATTAGAGAGGAAGGAGAGAAATAACAGCTAAACATTAAAGAGGGAATACAGAATGAAACATTGTGATCAAAATTTTCCTGCCACTCAAAAATAGGAATTGTACTTTTGGCTGTTACAGAGTTTTACCAATATTAGGGCAAATTACTAGCCAAACTTGAACTTTTCAAGTGATCAACTTATATATCACTCTTTTTTTGATAAAAACTTATGTTCTAGTATTGGTCTATAATACAGGAATGTCCTAATAAACACACTTTGACTAGTTACAAATTCCAACTTATTTTATTTGTGCTACGAAGTTAACTGACCTTCACATAGGTAAAACTAGCATTGACGCATAGAGATAGATTACTCGGAAGAGTCCATGGAGTTGTTGTCCAAGCCACAAAAGATGCATTGTGTGGGTCACCAATGACTGGAAATGACACCATTACTTCGGGATCAGAAACATCCTGTGAAAACCAAGATTCTTAAGTATAAAACACTTGCAGCAAATATTAAGTCAACCGATATGGGAAGAAAGAAAAAGTGTTGGACTAAATCTTAAAAACAGAACTCCCAAAGAAACAGTTATTCAATCATTAATGTCAAAGCAGTTGATCCCATCAAGCAATGGCTTCTTTATCTGCAACAACCCACCACCACGGCAAAGCATTTGATTTAGGCTTAAAGAGTAAAAGAATGCATGTATTATGCAATAATTTTTCAACATTAATGAGACACTCTAGACCACTGGATCTTGGTCAACTGGTCATGTATCCGCATTAGAGAACTACTAGCCTAAAAAGCTTAAGCTATTAAGGGCTGGTTTGTTTTAAGAATTCTTTTTCCTGAAAAAATCACTTCTGCTATAAAAAATACTTTCAAAATATTTTTAACTGTTTGGGTAAGCTTTTGAAAAAATTCAGAATATGAAATAATTAGCAGATGTTAGATTGTTTTGAGAAGCAATAAGAGTAGCTTTCGAAAAAAACATATGCAATAAATGAGAGAGCACGGGGTAACCAAAACATGGATAAGCCATTTTAACTTTTTTTGGATAAAAATTTCCCCACAAAATGATAAAACGTCATGTGTTTCACTTGACAAATTTGCAGTGATGTTTTTCTTCAAAGTAGTAAGTGCCATTTATAATTGTAACCAAACACAAAATAGCTTCTGCAATACATTAAAGCTCTACAAAAAATTACTTTTTAATACAATCTTAAAATCACTTTGTTTTAAAGCTTAAATTAACGGACCCCAAGTGTTAGCAAACATTCAATTTTACAAGTCTAACGAGAATAAGTAACTACCCACTGGAGCAATGTGTCTTGCATGATGAACAGGTTGAAGATAGCACCAATGGTAATAACAAAATCAGAACAAACAAAAAAATATGTAATACTAAGGGCCTGTTTGGTTTCAGAAAAAAAAAATCCATTTACAGTTATGCTTTCATTAATAGTTGCATAAATGCCGCCTTGTTACATGTGACCATGACTCCATGTACAAATCTTCAGAATGAAAACGAGGTGGCATTTCCACTTTTTAATGAAAATGAAAGAAACGTTTTTTTTTTTTTAAAAAAGTGATTCCAATAGCCACTATCTGATAAAATAAAATATGGAGGGAAAAAAAAAAAGAGGGGAAACAACCAGCAGTGTGAAATCACAAACCTTGTAATTTTGGCCAGCCTCAAAATTAGACAGCGAAGTTTTGCAGCCGGTGCTATAAGGCATGACCTGCAATAACAATCAATATCAAGCTGACTACAATCTGTGTAGCACCAATACTTGAAAATGATTTTAAATACTTTCAATTATATATGCATATTCATCCATGCTTCATAGACTAGATTAAATAAGAATGAATCCATCAAAAAACTCATGAATCATAATAATATAATATTGAGAAAGAAGCAATAATAAATGAATAATACCTTGAAGCCTTTATAGACAAGACCCTTTTCATACAACTGAGAGAAAACCCACCAAACGGACTCCATGAAATTAATATCCATAGTCTTGTAATCATTCTTGAAATCAATCCACCTTCCAGCGCGTGTGATAACCTTCTCCCACTCCTGAACATAGCGCGTGACGATACTCCTGCACTCCTCGTTGTAAGCAGCGATCCCTAATTTGAGAACATCCTCTCGCTTCTTAATCCCTAGCTTGTCGTCGATCAATTGCTCGACGGGGAGGCCGTGGCAGTCCCAACCGAATCGGCGGGTGACGTGGTGGCCTCGCATGGATTGGTAGCGAGTGACGATGTCCTTGATGGTGCCGGCGAGGATGTGGCCGTAGTGAGGGAGGCCGGTGGCGAAGGGTGGGCCATCGTAGAAGATGTAGTGAGGTTTGTCTTTGGTGAGAGAGAGCTGGGTTTCGAAGGCTTTGACTTGGGACCAGAAATGGAGAATGGACTCCTCTTGCTTTGGGAATGAGAAGTCTTTGCCTTCGCATACTTCATCCATGATGGTGGTGGTGGATTATTCACACAGCCCCCTTCGCCGCCGCCAAGTGATGAAGGCTGTGATGTGAGTTGAGCTCAGCTGAGAATGGATGAATGAATGAATGAAGGAAGAAGGGAATGGACAACGAGGGTTATGGTTTTGGGGATTGATAACAGTAATTACGAATAAGGGAGTAATTAGTAATAAATTATCAACGGTTGAGATGTGCTAATAATTTTTCGGGGGAAGATGGTTTGAGAGAATAGATATGTGATTTAAGTTGCTTGAAATCAAGAAAAAGATTAACTTGAATTTTTTAAATTAAAATCATGTCACTTTCGCTGCATCGATAAGTAACATGTTAGATGATGTCACGTTAATTTTTTAAATTAAAAAAATCAAATTTATTAAAAATAATTAAAATTTGTATTTTTTAAAGAAAATTAAATATTTTAATAATTTTAAAAAAAATGATTTTTGTATAGTGTCCTGTAACTCTACATAACATGTCACTCATTGATATTGTGAAAGTAAGTGACATATGATTAGCTATATCATCACTTAAGTGATGAAATGACCACTTCCAAAAATTTAACGAAGTTTAGGGACCCAAAGTATCGAAAAAAAAGTTTAAAAACCAATTCAAAAAAACATCTAAGTTCAGGGACTAAAAAGTTAAATAAGATTAAATGTTATCTGATAAAAAACACACGGTTTTGGTTCAATTCTGTCCTGATTTAATTTAATCAAAACTTTTATGTTATTTTTATAAAAATTAATTATTTATCATAAACATGTATTCTTTTGCTACAAGTCATAAATATTAAACAATGTTCATTATTTTTGGTATCCATAATTAGTACAAATTGATATATTATTGTTTTTATACGCATTGTGTGAGAGTATTAACTAGCTGTTCAGCTGTTCAGTATGTGCGTAAGTAAGTGCAAAACATTCAATCCTTTGTATGTGGGTAATAAGCACAATCCTGATTAATGTGCAATACGTGTTGTGTGTATGAGTATTAAGTCTAATCTAGTGCATTTTACATGTATATATTTATAACTAGTGTTTAGTTCAATCCGAGTCGGTTCTTAGAATTAAAATCAAAAATCAAAGTGAATCAATCTGCTAATATTTTTTTGTGTGCACCAATGGTATCCTTCAACCAAAGACTAATCATTTCCAAGACAAAAAGATTATCGAAGTGGTTTTTGCATTTACAAACAAAGTTTTTTTCATACTCACAACCGAACTCTTGACATCACACTTAAGAAACTCAACCATTTTCCAACTATGCTTAACTTTGTTGGTGACCCTAACACCGTATTATAGTGGAGAATTATGCACATTATCAAAAATATTGGTGTAAGAGTTTTAATTCACAACTATGAATCCTTTTGTAACAATTATAAGTATAAGTTAATGTAAAATATCAACTTATCCTTCAATGATATAATAATCACTATGTTAATCTTTTGAAGAAAATGGTCACCAAAACGATCCTTTTGATGATAATGTGAATTTTTTTGACCAAAATTTAACCATTTAATGGGTATTTAAAATTTTAGGGATTTATTTTGTACAATTTTCTTAAAATAATTAATTTAGTGGTCTTTTTATTTTTGGGATACGAAGATTTAGGCTATAATTTACAATTTTGAATACTACTATAATTATATTTTTAATTACTTATTTCACACACTAGATAGATATTAATTAACATTTTAATTTTTTAGATACCAACAAATGTGTTATGATCCAATTTAAAAGAGTTTCGTTGACTTAAGTATGAAATCATAATTTTGATACTTGAAATCACCTCTAATCGTACCTTTAAAAGTTAGTGCACCATTTGTGGGGTAAGAAAACCAAGACTCTAGTTTTTTTTTCTTCTTTGGAATTAATTTTTGTTTTAATTGGCTCTATTATTAAATTACACTGCACAAATGTGATTTTTTTAAAAGGGATATTGGA
Organism: Crotalaria pallida; assembly: GCA_037953625.1. Classification (NCBI taxonomy): domain Eukaryota; kingdom Viridiplantae; phylum Streptophyta; class Magnoliopsida; order Fabales; family Fabaceae; genus Crotalaria; species Crotalaria pallida. The sequence goes on along the minus strand of CM075655.1, from coordinate 127,607,601 downwards.
TATCAAAGTAAAGTCTTTTAAAAATATTTTTTTTATATATGAAATTAATTAAAACTTGGCTCCAGGACTTGCTACGTGTGGCATCGAAAGATGCAATTGCTCATGTTTTTAATGTGCTTCATGCACTGTGGTATATAAGGAATGTGTGTCTGTATGAGGGTAATAGGTTAGATGTTATGCAACACTTCAATTTTCAAAATCTCTAATCACTTCCACAAATCCCAAAAACACAGTTCGATACTCGACAGCTACACATGGGGAAGGTAATGCACTGGCCAAAGTGGATGCAGTTGTAAGAGAGCAAGGCACTGGCTTCGGTTTAATGGTCACAAAGGAATATGGAACCTTCATGCTTGCTGCAACAAAACTTTAGGAGACCACACTCGAGCCAAAGATAGGTGAAGCGTTGGCACTTTGCAGGACTATGGAGGTTCTCTGGGAACTAAACATCACCCATGTCGGCGTCAGCTCTGATTGCCTCAGTTTGGTCCGAACATGGAATCAGGGATTTGATCGAGCATCCTATAGCTGCTCTTATTTTGAGGATATTGTTAATGATTGTTGCAAGTTGTTGCCTCACTTCATTTCTTTTCAATTTATGTATATTTATGTATATATAGCCATACGGAACAAAATAAGATCGCATATTACTTAGCTAAATGTGCATTTGATGTTGGAAGTAGATGTGGTTGGATGTTGTTTCCAGTTGCCTACATGACTTTTATCCATTGTACCTTCGGTTTAGTCAGTGAAGGTCAATATTTTTAACCAAAAAAAAAGTTATAATATGTGATTTCAAGCAAAATTATGTGTCAAATATTTGAACTTAGGATCATTTTACTGACAAAATTTTATTGACATGACATTAAAAAAACAAAAATATATGACAAAACGACCGTAAAGTTCAAGAGGCGAAAACTTAATTAAACTTTCATTTCAATTTTCAATATGAGTAATGTAACACCCTGCCTTAACTAATATTCTAATTACCCCGTTAAATTTAGTTACTTGAAAAATTGCTTTTAAAACACTTATTATATTATAAAAAAAATTTAAAATCTTCGTAAAATTGGGCAGGGTTTACTTTGAAAACCTGTATTAATACTTTCCTATAATCAACAGTATGACAGCAGGGCAAAATATAATACAGTGCATTCAAATACATCATTTCCAAAATAAAAAAAAAAAACAGGATACAAAATAGTTTGATCCCCAAAAGATAATATATAGTATATATATATATACACACACACATCAAAAGTCCAATTTAAAACCTCGAACCAACATATGGTCCCACCCCCAAATATTTACACTCCACGATGTGGAATGTGCCATTGCTCAGCCACGACTCGTGCATGCTCTGTCTCTGTACGTGTAATAAAAAAAATGACAAGAAAGGTAGCATTACACATAACTTAGAATAATGGTTTATACAAAAGCATAACAATTAACCAAGGTCCTACACTATGACTCATTACCCCATTTGTATACTATCTCGTTTTCCTTTTTATTCATCTCAATCTTTCTTATCCTTTCATTTTCATTCTTACCATATGTCTTTCTTATTTTTCGCTCACCTCTCAGTGGGTCCTATTGTCATTATTTCACACACCCGAGGGCGGGTCTTGTTTACATGCTACACACTCCGTCTTGGAGGGTCCTATTACATATTACACACTCCATCGAGGAGGGTCCATAGCACACATATTCACCCTCCCTTAGGGATGGTCCATTATACACGCTCCATTATGGAGGGTCCATTTATATACACGTTCCATTATGGAAGGTCCATTTATATACACGTTCCGTTATGGAGAGTCCATTTATATACTTATGCAATCATACACATCATCGTTCGCATTTTCACCTATCACAATCCTATATTCACACACCTTGTTAGGTGAGTCTTTCTCACATCATCAATATAATTCCATTAATTCTATTATTAGCACTCATAACTAGTTCATTCATTTCCTAATTTCCTTCCAATTTCATTCTAAGCTTTAGTGTTCTTAACCTATTCTAATCATGATTACACTATCCATTATTAATCTACACTATAACAAGTTTACAATTCGTGTTTCCCTTTTTCTTCTCTACTTCTCAATTATCCTTATAATTCCCATATTTGTGTCTATCATACTTTATCTCTTTACAATCATACAAGCAAGTCTCTTTTCTCTAATCACCTTAGAATCTATTATCATTATTATCTTCTCTAGTTTCACTTTCCATTTTATCTACTCATTCTTAGTCTTTTATCTTACTTTCTAAATTTTCTATTCATTTTCCTCATTATCATACTATTATCTATCCTTATTCCTCGTACACTCTTCTTATGAATACTCAACTTATTTATTCTTATCACTCCCTAATTCACTAACCACCTAGTCAATCATTCCTTTCTCTAACCGTAATTACCTACACTTATTTTCCTACACTACAATTAGTTTTCCTTCTATTTTTACTCATCACTCCTTTTTATTTTCAATGTCATCTACACTAAGGTTTTATATTTTACTCATTCATCTATCCCTACTCATCACTATAACAAAAGAGAATCTATCTTCTAAGTCAAGGTAACACCACCTTCTTACCTCTAGTGTGAAGAGAGATGGAGAACTTTAAAGCCTTGATCTTTTCCCTTGCCCTAGTATCCTTAGAATTGACCCCCTTGAATCTCCTTAAAATCCAAACCAAGCAACTATGAGGTGTGAGTATGAAGAGGGGAGAGTGCTTGATTCTTCTAGCTCTTAAAATGGATGAGGCATGAGTGCGTGTGGCCCTCCATTGATGTGTGGTTCGAACTTCCCAAGAAAAGGAGGGGAGAGAAAAGGCGTGAGGTGATGATGATGCTTTTGCTTGCGTTGGTGAAGGTCGAATGGTGTGAGTGGTGATGGAGTTGTGGGGCTTGCTCTTGAACCTAGGGTTTGGAAGATGGTGGTGATAATGGGTATTCTTTGTTCTTGCTCCTTAGACTCTTGAGAGAAAGAAGAGATGAAGAGAATGAATGAATGATGGGTGGTGTTGATGATGAAGATTATGGAGCTCTTGAGTTTAATATAGGGTTTATGACATTTGATGATCTTGATGAGGATAACGGAGATGATGCTCTTGAGAGAGAGCGAGCTTCATGAAGGAGAAGGAATGAGAATGAAGAATGAATGAATGAGTGTTTGTTATGTTGGCCTTTGTTTTTGTTTTATTTTCCCTTGGAAATAAACATGTGGTCCTAGTGAGAAGCTTCCCTTGGAAGCTTGGCAAGTATGTGGTTGAGAATGAAAGCTTCCACAAGAAGCTTTGACTATTTGGTCTTTGAATGACCTTTTTTTTTTAAAGAATACAACTGATAATCGATTACCTAGCCATGTAATCGATTATCTCTTTAATTTCACAATTAATTGGCCTCCCACAGAATGTAGTTAATCGATTACCTCCCCCAAAGTAATCGATTATCTTCCTCAATTTTTATATCTTAAGGGTTTCTAGTTCTACAACACTCCTCTTGACTCCTACCTACATTCAGGCTATGATTCTCTCACTTTAACCTTGCTTACTCTTACTATTTCACTTAGCTTAACTTAGAGCTATTCTAATTAAACTTGGAATTAAAAATCGGAATGTTACAAGTAATATTTAATTACTTATTTGAAAAAAAAATCTTATTAACTTAACATTTGTTCTTGTTCAAAAATCAATACTAGTAATAATTTATTTTTCACGAGAATATTATCCCGCCGATAAAAAAACTAATCCTCTCCAAAACTTAGATCATTTAAATGAATTTTGTTGCCATTAACAATAATTTTGAAAAGGTAAAATTTACTAGATGTGGCAATTTGGGCTACCCGTGTAGGTTCGGGCCGACCCGCTTCGAACTCAGGTCATAATCGGGCCGGGTTAAAAAGGCCCGATTTAAAATCGGGCTTCCAAGTTCATGTCTAAATATGCCCTATGCGGGTAGCCGGCTTATACGGGTCAGACCGACAAGTTTTTTTAAATTTAAACAAAAGAACTAAGAAGCTAAAAAAAAATTTTTTAAACAAAAGAACTAAGAAGTGTTTGACACTGGCTGCACTATGAAAATTGAAAGGACGAATTTGTTTGAGTGTTATCCTCAATCTTAACGACCGCATTTCAGTTCCTATTTTTTAAGCCTTTATAATTCTTTAATTTATTACTCTATTTTTCCTTGTATTTATTTAAACAAGTTAACAATTTAAAATTGTACTTTATATATGTGTGACCGTGTACAACACATTGCATTAGTGAGAATTACATTGTTTTTTCTCACTCTCCCTAGTTTACTTCTTTTCTATAAGAATGGTGTATATCACTGTAATACAATATTGGATTATTGGTGTTAATAGCTTCAACCTTAGTGCCTTGGTCATGCGTATGCTTCACTGCTTTGTGAAAAGCTTGGTAGGCCATGGTTTTGGCCCATTAATTTTTTTTAAATGGCTTATGTATTAAAATATTATTAGCTTTCTTAAATTAGTAAAAAAAAAAATATTTAAAAATTATATATATAAGGCTTTCGGGTCGGACCGAGCTAGCCCGGTTCATACCTGATAGGGTATCGGGTTTTTGCGGGCCGCGCTAAAAAGGTCCGAATATATTTCGGGCTCAAATTTTGTTATTTGAACCCGGATATAATGCGGGCTTATTCGGGTCAGCCCGGACGGGTCGGGCCATTTTGCCGACGCTAAGATATGCTGTCAAAATGGGTTGAGCTTATAGGGCCGAACCAAAAAACCAGGAAAAATATAGGGCTTGGGCCTCATAATTTTGGACATAAAGTCAACCCGAGCTTATTAGCCCGGATTGGCGGAGCCTTAAAGAAACCAAGGGCCGGTTTTACCCGGCCGGGTTTAGGCCTGTATGTTAATTTTAACAAAAATAAATAAATAAATAAACCCAAAACTAAAATCATAAGACCTAAAACTAAAAGTTCAGCAGTGTTCAACAATCCACACCTAAAGTCCTAAACCAAGCGTGCTGCACCTCTTCGAGTCTTCTTCAAGGCAGCGGCGGCACAGGCGCACAGCAGGCAGCAGTCCGCGACACACAGCAACAGCAGCGGCGGCACCGCACGCAGCACCGCCAGCCCCGGCGACACAGCAGTCCACGCTCTCCGCCCTCAGACCTCAGTCCACTGTCCATGGTTTTTTTTTAAATTTTTTTTATTAAAAAAATTAGATCTTTCTTGATGGTTTGAAAATGAGTTTTAATTGTATTATTAGGGTCCATATGTTTACCTTTCAAGTATAATTGAAAATGTTTATCTAATTTTATTTTATTGGTTAGAAATGAATTTGGGCAAAAATGTGTTATTTACCCTAAAAGTCTCTAAAAAAAGGGGGCCGTGCCCTAAATCGTGTGATTTAGATAAACCCCACAGCCACATCCCTCCCTTATTTTAAACTCTATCATCATTCTCTCACTTCCTCAATACTAATATCATTTTTAATTTTTATTTTTATTATTGGCGACCTAAGAATTCATCTCAATTCCATACTTTTGTTGAGAGATGCAGGCCGACGGAGAAGCTTTGGATTTCGAGCCTGAGGACGATGACTTGATGGACGAGGACGCCGCCGCCGACGCTTCTCCCCGTGCTCCTCCTCTCCCCAAGCTCAAATCAGCCATCACCTCTTCCTCCTCCCTCTCCGCTCCCAAGAAGACCAAGGGTCGCGGCTTCCGCCAGGATACCGATCCCAACCGCAACACCCGTCTCGCCGGCTCCGACTTCGACTCTCTCACCACCGAGGGTGGTCCTGGTCCTCAGAGATGTTAGTTCCCCCCATTCGTCACCTTACCTGCAATTCCTATTCTCCTTTTTAGGGTTAGGGTTTCGCTTTTACAATTCAATTTCGATTTATTTAATTATTTATTTTTTTTCATTTTATTTCCTCTTTTATACTTTTATCTATATAATTGAACGCTGTTTGAATTTAACATATTAGATTTAGATTTGACGATAGCGGAACCCTCTTTTCACTGGATTGCTCCGTGAATAAACCTCACTCAGCACACAAATGCTTGTTACTCTGGTAATTTTATCCAAAAAATAATAATAAATAATAAATAATTGGGATTCTCTGGTAGTTTGCAACACTCATGTTCCCATGTATAATATATATATATATATATATATATATCTGTGTGTGCGCGCGCACGCAAACTCGGTTGAATAAAAATGTGAATGTCAATAGCTTAGTTCCATTTGGATGGTAAGTTGCACGCAACCTGTTTGGTGGAATGTGTCTGTCATTCTCATGTTATGTCACTCGCTTGTTGCATTCTCTGATACAGTTCAATAATCTTTGGAATGAGTTATGTCTATTAAAATTAAGGTGTCCTTACATTCAAGATTTAGTTCTTATGTTGTTTTGTTGGTCCTTCATCTGGGGGGGCTTGGCTTGTATTTGTGTAGTATTACTGATTCCTATTCGTCACTGATCACCTTTCTCTTTGTATCTTGTTTCTTAATATTTCTCATTTTGGTTTTCTCCTTTCTTCTGGTTTCAACTTGTTTCGGGGATGTTTTTTGCTTGATGCAGCCATTGAAGGATGGATTATTTTGGTCACGGGCGTGCACGAGGAAGCCCAGGAGGATGATTTGCAAAATGCCTTTGGTGAATATGGAGAGATTAAGAACCTGCATCTGAATCTCGATCGTCGCACTGGTTATGTCAAAGTATGTCATATTTGCTCTTTCCATTGAAACTTGGTTTATTTTGGTCACTGGTTGTAACCAGAAGCCTTCCAAGGGAAAAATGCATTTTACTACCTGAAGTTTATGTCATGTGTGATTCAGTCTCTAACATTTTAAAATGCATGATGTTTTATTCTGGTGATGTTTCTAGAGTATGCAGCACAGGCCCCCTGTTTTTTTTTTTTTATTTATTTATTTTTTTTTAAAATCTAGTGGAAGTAGTCAAATGACCAATTTCCTGAAACTTCCCCTCACAATCCATCAATTCCAATTCTCATTTCCCTCTGAAACTCTGCAAGAAATCAAATGCAGGGGTTGTATTTGAATTTAATAGTCAGAGAGACAGACTTGCTTATTTGCCTATTAACTCATTGCCTGTATTAACTTGCTTTATGAATGATTAAGTAGCTGTATAAGCTTGCATAACTTGGCTGTGGACTGTCTATGTCTTGTGATGCTCATCATCATTTGAGAAAGAAGCTTGACAGCATACATTGTCCATTGACTGTCTTGTTGTATTTGTCTGAATGAATTTCTGCATATACTTGCCGAGTTTCATCAAGTGATATGGGGATTAAGTTTTTGGTGTATTGATTCACGAAGGGTAGCATTAGCAAGGGGTAATTTTGCAAAAGAAAATTATACTTCCTTTATGTTTTAATAGAGAAATAATTAGAGGGATTGTTTTGCTCACTATACAAACACCGGCTATCAAAATACACCTTTTTAAGATGCATTTCCCGCTCGATATGAGGAATGGAATTAATTATCTTTCATTGGATACATATGCATATTTGGGAGTGTCAAATTTGCGTTTCTTTTTCATTTTAATATGCTTTGTTTAGTATTTTTTTTACTTGGTGTCATGAAAATTTATATTCTTGTACTGATGTAAGTACTTTGATTTTAGGGTTATGCACTGATTGAATATGAGCGTGCTGAGGAGGCTCGTAATGCAATAGAGAATTTGAATGGATCTGAGCTTCTTACACACACCATTAATGTTGACTGGGCTTTCAGCAGTGGACCAATTAATGAGTCAATCCGAAGAAAGAATGCCAGGTATTCTACATGTTTAATGGTTAAATTATTTTGACTGGGTCATTTTTTTTTGTAACATTAATAATTAATCAATTTCCATGCAGTGTTGATTAGAGTTTTACTTCATGTTTTCCGTTGGTATTTCCCATCAGAGAATTTACTTTAGGCAATGTGAAGTCCCTTTGGTATTGGACGATCGCAGAAATTAAAATGGATGTTATATAATTTTCTCTTTGGTACATGGATTGTGTAAATTGTATAGATAAGAATGTGTATTCTGAACTTCGACTATCTTAATCAGTGGTTTGGTCTCAAGTTGCTCGAGTTATCATCTAAATATTTTTTAGAGAAAGCATTTGAACATCTGGAATTTGTCATTTTGCAGACCCTCTCGCGGTGAACGTCGCTCTAGGAGCCCTCGAAGGAGATATTGACATTGTGTGTATTGATTACATGATTGCGTCTTTGTGTGGACCTCTAAAGGGAGTGCGGCTTGGTTTCTATCAGTGGAGTTGTTGAAGTTTTTCCCCATATTTGTGTTATGGTCTGCCAAAATACATATTCCTTGCTGAGGATTCCTATCCAATACATCCTTTGTTGAATGATATTAACTCCTAGCTTAGTTTATTAAGGTGTATGGTGTTTAACATATTAGTTTTGCGGTTCGGTAATGTGTTTGGGTCTTGCACTTTCTTACATGCAATGGCACTATGTTGAGGATGTCAGGATTGCTTTTGGATTGCATCCGTGTTTTACATGTGATATTTGGCTGTTTCTTTTTCTTTCTCCAATCTATGCGCCTTTATTTCTCATTAATTGTATTCTTTTCTTCTTCATGCATTCACATTATATTGGACTTCATGTTTAAAACACCAACAACCTTTTAGTTAGGTTGCCTAACAGAGTCACATAGCCCCACATTGCCAATCATTTCCCTGGGGTTTTTTTTTTTTTTTGGGTTTGTGTAACCTTTCTTCTATTTTTTCTAATCTTCACCTAAGATAGGATGTTATCATGAGCTTTATATTTAATCTTTTTAGTGACACTAAGTTTTATATCTTTTGAATGCAACAATTGCCATATAATCATCGATTAATTTTCGCTTGAAATAATCATAGAAAATACTAAGGAACACTCTTGTTTAAGGAATTGATGAGAAGTGATATATTCAATAATATGTGATTTCTAAATGCAACAAAAAAATTTTATTCATATTCTTTGGAAGGCTTTTTTCGAGAGTGCAAAAATTTTGGAATAAAGAAATACATATTTAAAAAGCTTTTTGATTTAGTGCTATTAGTAATTTTCAGGTATATTTAGTCGTCACCTAATAATTTGACAATGATTATGGGTATGCTTCCCATAAAATAGTTATCTTTTGTTAATTCCTCTTAACCTAATTAGCTAGACCCATGACCTAATCATTGGTAACAATAAGGAAAATGATATATGGAGTTTTTTATAACATAAAATAGTTTATACACCGAGTCAGCACATCATCCACCGTTTCAAGGGTTTGCAAATGAATGGTGGATGATGTACCGATAGTGTAAAAAACTTTGGGAAAAGAGTATAGACACCCTTTAAATTATTTGACTTTTGCAAATAGCCACCATAAACTATTTTTTCTACACAATTACTCCTTGAACTTTAACATTTGACAAAATTAATACTTTTGTTAATTCAAAGTTAAAATTTAACGATAAAAATATCTTATTGGCCGTTTAATTTGTTATAATTTCAACTATTGAATCTTTATAATTTATTTTTTAATTTTAATAGCATTCATTTAATCATTTTTTCAAAAAGTGAGAAACTGTCGTTATGTGAAAAAACCGATGCGACACAAATTGAGAAGAAAAGAACGTTATTTTTTTTATTATAAATAAGGTATTTTAGAATAAGAATAAATGGATATTATTAAAATTAAAAAATAAATTACAAACAATCTCGTGGTTGAGATTATAACAAATTGAATGGTCATGTGTTTTTACCATTAAATTTTAATTTTGAATTAACGGAAGTATTAATTTTACGAAATGTTGAAGTTTAGAGAGTAATTGTGTAAGAAAAATAGTTTGTGGTGACTATTTGCAAAAAACAAATAGTTTAAGAGGTGTTTATACTCTTTTCCAAAAACTTTACACTGAACTATTTTAAAAATAGATAGCCAAAGATTCAAAAAAAAAAATAAAAAAATAGATAGCCAATATGTGAGCTATATAATTGATAAAAATTATTTGGTAAAAGGTCACTAACAAGACATTATTTTTGAAGATTGTTTTCGTTTAATCGTGAAAAGAGTAATCTCTCGAAATAAGATTACTTTATGCCTTTTTGGGAATAAGATTAAATGTATAACCGAAAATCATTTTTTTTCTAAAACATATTTTTATTGTAAGTTGATATTTGGGAAAATCATTTTCACACATTGATTTTACTCATAATTTTTATTACACCTACTTTATAAAACGTTTGGTTCGATAAAACAAGTATGATAAATGGAGTTAACGATATGGAAATAAAATAAAATAATGATATAGTTATTATTATTTTTTTGGTATTATAGAAAATGGAAAAGTGTATATTATATATATATATATATATTTGTTAATTAGGATAAGTGAAGATTAAATATGATGCATATAGTTGGTAAAGTTTTAAAATAACTTTTCTCCATTTTCCTCTCTCTCCATTCCAAATGAGAGGAAAGTGAATATTTTCTTCCTTTTCTTTCATCTTCTTATCTTCTCCTATAATTTCATCCGCTAAAACATTTTACCGTTAACTCTGAACAAAAATGACGGACGATTAATTAAGAATTTAAAAAGGATTTAGGGAAAGAGAATATGTTGACTATTTTTTTAATCCATGGGATGATTGATGATTGTGTTTGTGTTTGAGTTGTTGGAGTGGCAGTGGTGGATCTCATAAAAATCTATGGCAATAGTGAGTCAGCCCCACACTCCCTCTGCCCAAAGATATGAGAAACAGATTACAGAGAGAGAAACCAAACGTTTACCCTCTCAAATCAAAATCAAAATCAAAATCAAAATGAAATAAAAAGTGAGTGAGTGAGTGAGTGAGTGAGTGTGTTCCTGTTCTGCTCTCTCTCTCTCTCCGAATCCAAAACCAAAACCTATTCTGCTCTCTCCCCTCATAACATAACATCCCTTTCTCACTCTCACTTACCACCGTGTGCTTCTCTTTCTCTATAATGGCTTCTTCTTTCGAAGCCACGAATGTGGTTCTCGCCAAAATCAAAAACCTGGAACCCGAACATGCTTCCAAAATCATGGGCTACCTTCTTATCAACCTCGATGACTCCGAATTAGTTCGGTTAGCTTGCAGTCCCGACCACGTACTTCACGCTCTCGTTCTCAGGGTTAAGTCCCAGTTAGGTTTCTCACTTTCTTCCCCTCCTTCTCCTTCCCTTCTCAATTTTAACCCTAACGTGAACGTGAACGTGAGAACACCCATTAACATTAACAACAACCCTTTCTCAAAAATGCTTCCTTCCGATTCCATTGGTGGCGGGCTTGACTTCAATGCCAATATCAATCAATCTTCTCCTTTTCCTCAAAGCTGGAAACTTTCTAGGTTCCCTAACAACCCCATTTGCTCCATTAGCCCCAAGTCGAGTCCTTTACTCTCTTATGATAATATTCGAGCCGGGTCTTCATTTTCACCTCGTGTTAATGTCAGTCTCAATGGCGGTGGTGGTGGTAGTGATAGTGGAGGTGATTGTAACCACAGTGTTAATGATTTTGTGGATGAGCAGCAGGTGAATGAGTTTTTTCCTTTTCTGAATGAGTCATCTAAGAACGATGATTTGGCCGATCCACGCGCCGAAATGGGTAATTGGAACAATGGTGATGCTCATTTCCTTCATAGGAGGAGCTTCTCTTGTAATGATGCGTTTTTCGGGTTTGAAGAAGGTGGCTTTGGAATTGGTTATAAGCCTTGTCTTTACTTTGCTAAAGGGTTTTGCAAAAATGGTAGCAATTGCAAGTTTGTGCATGGTGGTTTGACTGATTCGTTTGATGGTACTAGTTCTGGTGGTGCCATTGTTGGTTCTCCAAGTAAATTTGAGGGGTTGGAACAGCGTGAGGAGTTAATGAGGTTGAAGGCCGCGGCACACCATCAAAGATTAATGGCTGCATCTCAGTTTATGGCTGGAGCTTCTTCACCATCCTCATATGACAAATATATTGATTTTTTGATGCAGCAACAAAATGATCCCCAAAGGTTTATTAGAGATACACCACAACGGGAACCTGAATCTCTTTGGTTTTGTTTTTTTTGTTGTGTTATTTGGCTATAAAATGATATTTTGTACTTATGCTTGTGTTGTTGTATATCAGGGCGGCTGCTGCAGCAGCATTCATGATGGGGGAAGAGTTTTACAACTTTGGTGGCCGGGGCAGGCTGGAAAGAAATGAATTTTTGGCCATGTTGTCAGCAGACAAACCCAACTCTGCTTCACGACAGATATATTTAACCTTTCCTGCTGAAAGCACATTTAAAGATGAAGATGTTTCGGAGTACTTCAGGTAAAACATGATATGAACAATGCACTAATGCTCTGTGGTGAAAAATGTGAATTTCTATCACATAATTTTATAGCTAGGTTTTCACTCACAGATGAAACGAGAATCAGTTGAAATCAGTTCTCAAATATTGCCATTATTTGTGGTTACGGCGAGTGTGTCTCTAATTTTCTGAAGACACCTTTAGTGTTTTTCCATGCGCTTCTTAGTGGTAATTGTTGGAAGCTTATTAAAGATGAATTTTTGATTGCCTCAGATGTTAATCCCAACTCAAGGGATTCTTTTGCCTTTTGCCATCCATGATTGATTTGAGCTTGCTCGGTAATTAGGGGTTTTTCACTGGCCCTTGGTCATGATGTTACCACATGTATGTCTCCCATGAGGAGACCAGGTTGGTTAATCCTGTACATTTTCAGGTATCACCTCAATGTGTGTTTCACTTAAAAGATACTGTAGAATGACTTGTAACATTTTAAGATAAAATAGCAAAGTTCATCACTTATAGGTATAGTGATCACGACTCATTGGCGATGCTGAAACTTTAGTGTTTTGCTGGTCTTAATAGAACACATCTACTTGAATATCCACAATGCATCATGTCTCAGTTAACATAGTTTTGGAGCCTTTTAAGCTTGTCAACAAGACAACGACTATTAGTTTATCAAAGGAAAAGCCCACAACAATGATCAATCTATAACTAAATGACTTTTCTTCTCCAAAAAAAAAAATAAAAATTCTGTAACTAAATGACAGAATTTTGATTATGCTAACTAGTATGGTCTCTTGAAAGTATAATTCTATGTCATTGGTTGGTGTTTTGATGTTAAGAAATTATGAATGTAGGTTGTCCGTGTTTTAATGGTTAAATTGAAATTTCAGTGTCCTCAATGTGTAAAATATATTATATCCCTCATAAGTGGTAAGATTGGAGGGAATTTATACTGGTTTTGAAATAAACCTTGGGAAGTGCTTTCCAAAAACATGGAATTAATATAAAGGTTGCACTATTGCTATCTTATGATTTTGTGAATAATATTCAACTTGATGATGATGCACACCATCCTAAAATCTCATTGACAAGATGTAGAGGCTAGAGGTGGGATTTAATCTGGATTTGTTTTTTAAAGAGATTTTTCTATCAAGTGGTAGTGAAGGATGGATGGAAGCCTGCTTGTGATGAAGTCATAGGATCTGTGACCTGGGAAGGTAACAGTTTAAAGATGGTGATAATATTGTTCAATGAATTAAGTTTAAGTGTTTTCTTTGATGCTGCGGACGTCACAACATGGAAGTCAAAGTATTTTGTCCATGCTATCTGGTGGGAATTAACTTTTGAATAGTCATTGTAATCATAACCTCTAATTGGCCTTATTTTGTATTATAACTTAATATTTACTTGTAACACTGTAGTGTCCGTGTGTGCATGCAAGTTCTTATTGTCTCTTCACATAGTCATGCTCACATAGATTCAAGTCCAAATTGAGGGGTTTCATTAAACAGCTACTTCTGTTCTTTTGAAGCAAATTTGGACCTGTGCAAGATGTGAGGATCCCTTACCAGCAAAAGCGAATGTTTGGGTTTGTTACCTTTGTCTATCCAGAGACAGTGAGACTCATATTATCCAAAGGGAATCCTCATTTTATCTGTGATTCTCGTGTACTTGTCAAGCCCTACAAGGAGAAGGGAAAAATCCCTGACAAGTAAGTGGGCATTAGATCTTTGTTTGGTTTATATCTTGTTACTCCTGAATTAATATTATTGTGACTTGCATATGCAGGAGACAACAGCATCAACAACAGCAATTAGAGAGGGGAGATTTTTCACCATGTTTAAGTCCCTCCGGTTTTGACTCTAAAGAACCTTATGATTTCCATCTTGGTAATCAAATTTCTCATTTGGTGTATACTGTAAAAAGTTGCTATGCATTTGCCCTTTCTCTTGAAGCCCTCACACCCCAAAAGAGCTCATGTGCATGCAGATATTTGCATGAAGAGTCTATCATGCTGTTTCCTTTTTGTTCTCACTGAAATTGTTCTATTCAGGAGGAAGGATGTTATATACTCCACATGATGTCTTGTTGAGAAGAAAATTTGAGGAGGAGCAGGCTGAGTTGCGACAGGCCATTGAACTTCAAGGAAGAAGGCTGAAGGGTCTGCAGCTTCCAGACTTCAGGAATATTCCCATTCACCATCACCAACGCAGTCTCTCTGTTGGTGCTCCTTTTTCCTTGCCCGATCAACTTCATAGTCATATTGGCAACACAGGTCTTTCTCCTGATAGCATGAAAGGAGATATTACAGGTTAGTCAATTGATATTAGCCTTTGGTACATTCCTAGATATAAGGGTTAACAACCTTTCATTATTGATATGTTTTTCATTGCAGGCTACAGTGTCAGTCTTACTTCTACTATTTCTTTAGGAACTTCTACTGAAGAGCAGCAGCCGACACCACAGAAAGAAGTTGATTTAACTTGCATTGGTGATGCTGTGGTTGAGAATGGAAATGACAGTGCAAATGCTGAGGTCCGAGATCTTGCTAAAAGGTATTGGCCTTGACTTTGACACTCGGTTTATGATCATCTTCCTATTGCACCGTGGTGCTGGCTTTTGGGGGTGTTCCTCGTCTTAAGTTTCTCTCCTTATGGATATGTGTATTTCATTTCAAGTTTTTTGATATTGCTTTGTTTAATTTTGCTTCGTTGGCTCTGGAGAAGTGTGGAGCAGGCCCTTCCTGACAGTCTCTTTGCTTCACCAACAAAAGCAGCTGGGGATAATCTTTCCGACTTCTCTACATTGGCAGATATCAATGGGAGTGCTGTATTCCGGATTAGCTCACCTTCTCATAACAAGTTAGAGCTACCCACCACTCTTAATGAAATGGCTTCCCATTAATTTTCTTTACAATCCAAGGTACTGCCGGTCGCTGCCTGTAATGTATCTTTGTTCTTCCCTGCATAACAGATGTGGATAAAATTTCACTGATAAGTAACCAAGATTTATATATATATATATATATATATATATATATATATATATATATATATATTTCTTAGGCTTCGTTCTGTTAGTAACCAAGATTTTGATTTGTAGGTAATAAGAATAGAAGTAGCTAGCAGGGGATCATTTTTATTAGGGTAAGATTCTTTTCTCTTTAACATCCGGTATTCACTCTTATGGTTTTAAAAACTATTTTATCTTTCATTGGGTGATTTTCATTTGTTTCTGGCTTGTTCTGTGCAGACTTATAGACGCATACAGAAGAAAGAATCTTCTAGATGTATAGCTGAATACACCTAGATCCAAAGACTAGATCCTAGAGAAGAACCAAATGGGGTCACCATCATCATCAATACATACTACTAACAGCAAGGAATACATGTTGCATACTTGGACAGACATTAAGAGTAGTTTTCCTTTCCTTTTTTCCTATTTTTGTTTAACTCCCATCACCTCCCCTATATTTTCTATAGGTGTGTTTCCCCAGACCAAAGCAGAAGAAAGAACTCAGTTTCTCTTATAATATATATATACAAACTTTTTGCACCTGATATTTAGATGTTATTTTCTGGTTCTTCTGTGTTGTGTGTGTGTGTTTTTTTTTTGGGGTGAGTTTGGGGGACTGATATCCATTAATTATTTTTATTGGTTATAACTTACCAGTAATGGTAGCTAAAAAAAGAGAGTGGCCAAGTGCATGAGGCTCCCTCCTAGTGGCATAGTAATGGTAGCTAATCAAGTTAAAGAAAAATAATAAAAAAAATTAAAAACTACTCTTAGATGGCTGATTGATCCTTAAATCAAGGGCCAAAAGCACTGCTGTCAGGTTATGTGGTTTAATTGCATGACTATCACAGCAATTTAAAACCAAAAATCTATTTGGTGATAAAGTATTATTCCATTGAAGTTGCAATGTATTTTAAGCCATTCCGAGGTTATAATTGTATTTGTACGTAATATATATGACAATGAACCCAGCCATATATTTTACCTTTAGGGGAAGTAAGCTATTAAACTGGTAAGGATAGGAAGAAGGTATAGAAAATGGTAGTAAATAGAGTTTGTCTGGTATAGCCAAGTCTGAGGTCCACATGTGTTTTGAAGAGTTGAAGGGGAGGGGTCACTCACCTGCTGTCACATGGTGCTGACATAAAGACCAACAATTGTACAATGGCCATGGCACTCCTTTCACTATCAAATGTTTGTTTTTTAATCTTTTGTTTAATGGATGACAGAGCCTGTTTTGTCCTGGCATAGATTTAAATTATGGTAGTTCTACCCATCACACATTGTTTTTATCTAGCATTGCAGCCTTTCCAAAAGGTTCTGCAACCATTTGATGGGTGAAATTTTATTTTGCTGGTTGGTGGTTCTTTAAAAGTGAGAAACTATGCACCTAAAAATAAAAGTGAAAATGATGTTTTAGTTCTTTACATGGCATTATTAAAAAGACACCCTTGTAGAAAAATGACATGAAATATTTAATTTGTGGTAGAGAGAGAAATAAGAATATAAAAGGTGGTGAGTTGATGTGTGTGATTGAGGTTTAACTTCTGAGCAAAAACACAAGTAAAGAATCTTGTTAAGTTAGTACTCAAACTTTTTGAATGAATCATGCAAGGGCTACCCCCTAATGAATGAAAAGGGAGAATTTTTGATGAACCGATTTGGCAAAAATGTTGGATGGGATAAGAACTTCGAAGTTGTTATAAGCTTTTGTAGGCAAAGGGGTTTGGTTCTATTTACCTTTTGTAGGCAATGTAGAATTGGCATTGCAACTTTTTTCTTCTTTTTTTCTCAAGACTTTAGTTCTATTGACTTTATGAATTTGTTTTAGTTATTTTTTTCGGTAAGTAGTTTTTGTTATTTTAATTGAAATGAAAGTTTAGATTCTTAAAGGTTAGGTGATAATATGGGTTGGCTCGTGTGGGCTGGTTCAATTTTTCGACAAGGGAATTGCTTTTTGGCCCCCATTTTTATTTTCCAAGGACAAAAATATCCCAAGCGTTTTAATTTTTCCGGTTCTCCAAACTCGGAAAGGTAATTTCGGTACTACAAAGATGGAATACATTTATTTCATATTTCCAGGTTTGCTAAAGCGGATATATGGTTTCCGGTTTCGTGGAACCGGAAAATTTAACAACTTCCGTCTCAGCAGAGACGGAGACAACACTTTCTTTATAAAACCAATATTAGTAAAGACGAAAATTATTCATCAACCAATTTAGTTTTGCAGCAATGGTGACTCTATATTTGGCCATGTAAATATTGAGAGTTCTGATGAGCCGTGGTCTTTAAAAGATGTTAGTAACTGTAGTAATAGTCCTGCACCAATAATACCTTTGGAGGCACCAAGTCCAGCACGATTGTTGAGAGCCGAAGATGGAGCGAAGAAACATATGCATATGGGTTTGCAATTTATTGCAATGGAGTAAATGATGTTGCTGAGAGTTTGAAGAACAAAGGATTCATTGCAATGAATGATGGCTTGCAATAATATGAGTACTGACGGCTTATCAGTTGGTTCCAATTCCCTAACGCATCATAAGGTAATTCCGGTTCACTACCGGAAGTATTTCGGTTTAGGAAAACCGGAATTTCTTTTCCGGTTCAACAAAACCGGAAAAACTTTTCCGATTTCATAGAACCGAAAATGTTAACACTATTAAGGATATTTTGGTCCATGAAAATTTGAAATGGGGGACAAAAAGTCAATCAGGGACCAAAAAGCAATTTCCTATCGACAAAGTTGACATGTCCCATTTCTTGTTGTTGTGACTTTGTTCACGAGTGGGATGTCGTGAGTAAGTTGAGTAAGATTATAAGTCACAACTATTAAAAAAATTTATAAAGCCGTGTGAGTAAGGTTATGAGTCACAATCTTTTAAAAAAAAAAAAAAAAAAAGGGTTTGTCAGATAAAATGTGAGGGGTAATTTCCCACAAATTATCAGTCAAGGATGATTCTATCCTGGTCATGGGTTCGTTGAGCCGGTTTGTTAGCCCAAATTGTCATTTTCTAAAGTATTTTCTTTACGGCAGTTGGTTTTCTAATTTTTTTTATTTTTATATTCAAAATACAATTTTTCTTCCTCCATCTTTTTTTTTTCCTCCCCTCTTTCTTCTTCTTCTCCCTTATTCTTTTCTCATTTCCTCACTTACATTTACTCACTCTCACTTCTTCGTTCACACTCACTCACTCATCCCCACACTTATCCTCACTTACACCTTACTCACATAATTCCAAACACGCTCATACCTCATATTTTGATCCACTATTCTATTGTTTTTTTTTTTTTTGGTGTAAAATATTTCATAAACCATTGTCGAAGCTTATGGGCTTTTTTTTTTACCAGTTAGTACCCTTCAACAATGATGTAGAGCACATTTTATAAAAAATAAAATAAAATTAATAATTAAGGTGAAATAAGACAAATTAATGATACGAAAAAGTAAATAATTTCTATGGTAAGATTCAAAAAGTAACAGTAAGTGGGTGTGAGAGGTAAAAAAAGATAAAGTGGAAGAGAAGCTTAGGGAAGAAGAAAAAGGAAGAGGGAAAAAAAGAAAGAAGAAATGTTTTTTTTTTCAATGAGGAGTATTTTGGGTATTAATGAAAAAGAGGGTCAAAAATCCAAAAGTGGAAGTTAGAAAATTAAATCCCTTCTTAATGCTTGGAAAATTTTATCTCTATGTTTTTCTTCTGCATATTTCAATACCAACAAATAAAACGGTTCTCGTCATACTGATATTAATTCATATCTTTAACAACAAACAAAATATTAATTCATATTATAATTGGGGTGTCTCAATTTTGAGCCGAAATGTGAGGGCTTTGATTTTTTTTTTTTTTTTTTGAGGGTTGAGGATTTTGATTGTAATACCCCAATTTTAATTTTTTTTATCCACCCACTTATCGTGTGAAGTCATACGAATGCCTTTTTCAATTACGTATTTGTTTAGATTTCTCACTACAGTCAGCAGTCACTGAGAAGACTTTTTCAAGTAAGAAAATTTCACTTTTGAAGCCGTAGAAAAAGCATTTTTCCCAAACTTTTTAAAATTTCACTGAGAAGACTTGTTTGTATTTGATGATTTTTTTTTTTTTTTTAATTTTAGTTACTAACATATAATAGAGGTTACAAACTTTTATCATTGAAATTGCCAAAAATATGTCCTATGCTACCAACTATCCGCTAACACACCAGTTGCCATCACCACTCCACCACCATCTTCCACCACCCACTACCATTTACATCAAAGTTTTCTTTTTTTTACTAACTCAATATAGTTACCGACATTTTTGCTTAAAGTTATCAATATTAATACTAACAATCAGAATCACCTAGTTTTGAAATTCGAGATTTGAGACCATTGATATTTCTTTTATACTCCCTCCCATCTTATTTTTAAGAAAAAAAATACTCACTCCGTTTCACTTTAAGTGTCTTTTTAACATCAAAATTTTGTTTCAAAATAAGTGTTTCTCTACCAAATCTAGGCAACATTTAATACTGTTTTTCCTTATTTACCCTTACATTTAATGTTGTTTTAGTTTTGAAATTTGTAATACTAGTAATGATGCATTGACAAAATAAAAATATTAAATAGGGATATTTTTGACAAAATACACATAAAACTTACAATAATCATCATAATCAACACTTTCTTAATCTATGTGCAAAAGTCCAAAAAGACACTTAAAGTGAAACGGAGGGAGTAATAATTTCACAGTTATTAAGAAAGTTAGTTGAATGCATTTAATATTCACAAATTCATAGAAAAATTAACTACTTTAGAAAATTTGCATTGGGAATGAAACAAAAATTAAATGTCACTAGCACTTTTTAGGGATTTTTTAAGAATGGTTTTATTGGAAACAGAAAGTTGGTTAATTTTTTGCTTATATTTAAGATCATTAATTTGATGTCTTTTTTTCTTATAAATAAGAGCGGAGGAAGTATAAGAAAAGTTTTTGATGATGAAAGAAATATCGAACCCGGTAATTGCACTTTATGTTCCATAAAAATAACATTGTAATTTTATAATAATACTGTTTTTATAGGACCAAACGCTCGATAAAAATATAGTGCACTAATTGGCACCGACTTGTAAGATTTGGGTATGATAAATGTCGGAGGTTACCTTCAATGTAACAAAGAAAGAAATCAATCAAGTCCATATAAAATGATAACAACGTCAATGTAATTATGTGATCAGAACGCTATATTACAGGCCATCAAACCAAACCTCTCTACAAACGACGTTCCCAAAAGCACTATTGCAAGGTTTCAATGAAGGCCAAAATAGTGAAAATGAAATACAGCTGACAAGGACATACGATAAACAGAGTGAAAAAAAAAAATTCAAATAAAATACAACACGCCTGTCTAGAAAATTTCTCAAATATGCTTTAACAAAAACAATATATAAACAGATTCAAAAGAAACAAAATTTAGAAATAATATTAACCCGCGAGAAGAGTCTCAACGGCTTCAAAGAAAAGTGCTGACATTTCGGGGCTGGGAGTCTTGATTGCACATTTGACGCCAGGGTTCCCAATCACAGTGGTAAGTTCAATTAAGAATGGTATCCCTCGAGGGAGTTTAGCTGAGAAGTAAAACACATCCTGATTTGCATTCCTGCGTTTTGCAATAAAGAACATGTTTGATACAGCCAGTCGATCCAGTGTTGCGTCTACACTGCCAAGCACAATGGTTGGGAAGTCCTTGGAAACCTCATTTGAATCAGGAAGGGACCTCCATGTCTGCAGCACAGTCATAATCATATTTCCATTTGTACATCAAGTATTAAGCAGAGAAAGTAGCATAGTTGTTTAATTTGTGTAAGCTGTAAGGTTTCATACTGTTACATACCATTCTTTGTAACTTAGATAGCTAATCTGACTAAACACCGTTAGTCTAAATAATAGTAATTGCATGAAAGAAAATAATAATGAGATTTTGCAGATAAAAGAACAAAAATTTATAGAATTATGAACTGCAAAAATATTGCCGGTATGTTAAAGAGTCAAACAGATGGAAAAGATATACATACCTCTAGGAAACTGGAGCGTTCCATTCTACCATCCTCACTAAAAAATACGTGCAATGAGAATTTGTCATTGAAATACAACACAGGCTGTTGATTGTTTTTCACAGCAACCTGTAAAAGTGAGCTAGGAGGACCTTGGGACAGATTCTGGAACATAACCATAGGAAGGAGCGTACTAGCTGATGTTCCGGGTTGTATTTGTTGAACCTGGGGCAATGAATAATCTATTAGAGCTTAATTTGACAAAATCATCCAAATAAAACCTGTGTAAGCAGTTCACCAAAAAAGATAAAAGCAATAATAAACCTGGAGGGGTCCAGCAGCCGCAAGACCAAATGAGTTCTTGTTAAATTGAATCATGAAGCCATCAAGTGGAACCTGAGTGGTGTTCTCAAACAACAAACTGTAAAATATTTGGCCATCCCGTCTAGTCAATTGTGCACTGATTTGTAAGCCTTGACCAGCTGAAGCAGGTACTAAAATAGGCAATGGAGGCCTGCAACCAAGGCATAAGGTCTAATTAAGCATGATTTCACATGCAGAGTTAGTAATTAAACAAACCTCTCAGGATGTGGAGGTCTTGATGAACTCATCTAACCCTATTCAATAGTTAACTTTTTCAATGCAAATGTGACCTTATTTTAATCATGCAAAAAAATTACAAGTAATGCTTCTGAAACTCAAAGTAGATCACAATAGATGATTTCATAGAAGTATGCTTAGCTACAATTGCTTATATTAGTAACAAACCCAGGATCACTCACCCAGTAGGAGTAGCTGGCTCATCAAGAGGAACGATAGAATTATTGTCCATGCCTATCAAATCACCAAGTAAATCTGGCACAGGTGCAACAGACGGAGGTGTGGCTGTTGCAGATCCAGGTGCTGATTGCCTAGCTGTAGGCGGTGATGAGACACCATTTGCAGGATTTGCAGATGACTCAGAATACCCTGCTTCACCTCCCTCAGGATAGTCGTCTTCTTCAGTTCTCTGGGCTGAAGAGAGTACACGGGTTACAAAAGCTTCTGGGGGCTTGTGATAAACAGAAGATAATGTAGCAATGTTGGCAAGAAGCTCATCAAGTAGAGAAGGTTCAAGTTGGTTTGAGTCATCAGTTATAATAGGCTTCTCAGCTAACACAACATCCTTAGCTGCCTGAGGAAAACAAATTTGATGCATCACATGTACAGCAATACTGGTTATCCTAATCCACGGAAAATTTTAAGATAATGAAAGAGGAAGATCGATTATTTGCATCTGGTTAGAAAAGACTAGCAATTAAAGGTTAAAAGGTCAACCCAAGTTTTCTGAATGGTAAAAGAAATTAATCAGTTCTTTACAAAGAGAAATCATTATCCAAACTTCAGTTGGCTATGCAGCTCAACCAACTGACCTCATGTAGGCACTACTGCAAACAAAAGAGATCAGATTCAAACTCAAGAAATCAAACCTCAGGATCAGTTGAAAGGAGACGCCAATATATGTATGCACGATCTCGCAAATCAGGATTATCTGTCTCCACGGTGGCATTGTTCAAAACAACCTGCAAAGGTATTAAGTGAAACTTAGCATTCAAGCCTGAAGAATGGGGGAAAAATAACAATATAATAACAAAACAGAATGGAGGGTTTTTTAGTCATAACTAAGACAACTAATGATAAAATGGCAGATTTGTCTTTTATTCCAATAATTTTAGGAAAAATTCTAGACATAATCTCAAAGATGCACTCTTCAATCACACAGGTATTTCATTTTGAGGGGGGGAATTATGTCTCACTGCACATGTACACAGAATACCAACAACGATTACTATACAAGCAGACATGGAATACACACAACTGCCTAATATTGTATCTAAAATTGATATTAAAATTATGAATATCATATATATGCCACTTAACAAGAGGTAAAGGAATGGATAGGTTTGCATACTTAGTAAAAGAGTTATCCAACTTGATTTTGGCATACAAAGATCAATAATATAGCACAGTGGCATGCTTATCCTATCTATATGAACAAAATATGCATTATAAGGCAGGACCTGAATCATCTGCTGTGGGCCCTCAGTTGGCTTCTTAAGGAAAAGTTTGACAGTAGCAGTCAATAATTGTAGTTGGACTTGTGCAGGTTCTTCAGGGAAACTTTCCAAGAAACTTTCAAGAAGTTCATCAGCGTTGTCAATTCTTTCCGCATATTCACCAATTATCCAGATCATTGATGCCTATCCAAACAAGAAAAGGGATGAAATGATAAGCATGAATGCTAGTGCACAATGACGATTAGAAAGGCACTCATAGAGACTAATACCTTCGCTTCTGGCTCATCCAAGGTGTCTAAGTTCTCACAAAGTGTAGCAATTATGGACTCGTATCTGCAGAGTACAAAAAGATTCAAGCAATGTTTGAAGTGTAATAGTATTATAATAGCTAACTGTGCCATCCTCTCTCATAGAAAATGCATATGAGAAAATATAATATTACGTGTTGGGATATCTTCTAAAAATATCTTTGATAACAATGATTGCCTCCTGAACCACATAATTTACTTTTATCTTGATCAACTCAAGCAAAACACTAATGCATCGTTCAGCTGCTCTTTCTAATTTGATGGCACAACGACCAATTGCACGAACAGCCTTTCTAACAAAATCAACATCAACTTCTGTTGCATATTCCTTAAATTCCAATAAAACCTGCAGACACCATAATCAACAAAAGATGTTTATTTGAATTGGCTCAAGTAAATTTAATGCAGCAATGCACCAAATGCATGAAAGATATGTGGTTCTCAACCAAGTGACAGGTCACAGGACAATTGGTTTTTTTTTTATATCATAGAATAAATTTCAAAAGAGAGAAGAGAGAAACCACGAGGATAAGGTATTCTCCGAAACACAACCAGAGTTGTAAAGTGACTGGCTAAAAATTGTGGGTCTCATCCCCCAATGCAGGATTATTGATAGCATCTCTGGTATTTTGAAGTGCTCATTAAAACTATTACAAAAATCACCTCTTTTATGAAAAAAATGAGGATGAGCCGATGAGGGAAATATGAACTGACAACTATACTATGTAAAGATTTACCTGGTCTATGTTTCGGTCCGAAGCAAGTTTTATCATAATTTCTAACTTCTCCATTTTAACATAGATAGGATCATTGTACTTGCAAAAGAACACCTGCAGATAGAACAAGAGCTACCCATAAGCAGCACATCCTCCACAATGGAGTAGAGAAGTTCTTCACTAACGAACAAGGGTATTGTTACTCTGACAGTTGATGAAATAATATTCAAATCGCTACCTTAATTTCATGAGCAAGAATTGTCGGTCTTCTTTGTACAATAAGATTGATATTCCGCAGTGCTACATATTGAATCTCCGGTTCTGCAGAGAGTAATGTAACAAGAGGAGGTGCCATCTTTTTGCATAGATTCCGAACGACATCAGTACTGGTGATAAGCTCCATTTGTTGAAGGATCATCTGAAGTTGTTATAAACTGTGATTAGCAAACCACAGAAAATATGATATCCTAAGCATCAACGTTGATAAATGGTAACACAGGATTTTAAAAAAAACACCTTAACAGCTGACAGAACAACTGCACAATTCGCATGCTGTAACCGTGGAGTAACTCTTTCTACTATGTTTTCTGCCTCACGAGCATCAGCTGCTTTGTATCTGGAAAGAGCATCCAATATGAATACTTGACCCCATCTGCCACACGAAGCAAGAGCAAAAGCAAAAGCAAATGCCATTAGATTAAATGAACTAACATGTGATCATAGATGGGGAAAGAAAAGCCAAGATGACAAGTACAACAATAACCAATAAATTGCACAACCAACAAAACAGCATAATTTAGTGAGACTAGATAGGTTCGCGTGATACACGTTAATTGAATCTCAATATCTACAGCATGTTGAATAGTGCGATAGACCGATTCACAAGAAAACGGAAGAAACTAACTACATAATGACACAGACAATGTAACATTACAACTTTTCAAAATATAATAGGTAGAAGTAAGGAAAAGGATAGAGAAGCACTTGTCCATGATATTTGGAGTAAATGGAACTACACAGATTTTCTCACGACTGTCACTCTATTTTATTATGGTTATTGTCTCTACCAAAGATGGTTAATTAAGACATATAGCCCTAATGGAACAAAAAAATAACTTAAATCAGCTGAACATGATGCACATTCATACTAAATGGGTTGAAGTTACAATAAAAATAGTTAAGGTGTTTACAATTTCAATAATGATAGAAATATACAATATTAACTTACTCTGTACATTCATTTAAAGCAGTAAGGAGCTTTGACAGTGTGGGAACAGTGATCTCAAAGATTGGTCTAGTACTATTTTCTTGAATTTCAGCAAGCGCTGCCACAGCATTAGCTACAACCATTGGATTATTATCAGATATCAAATCCTTCAGGGATTCCAAAAAACCCCTGTCCTCAACTAATTCTGCATTTATGTCATAAAGTTTGGCAACACAAATTGCTGCTGTCTTACGAACATATGGATCATCATCCTGTCCAAATATCATATACAAGAGTTATGATCAGGGGGAAAAACAAACAAACTTTGGCACTGTCACCAACACAGTAAGAACTACGAAGACAAAACCAGAGGAATTTCAAACTTCACTATTGGTAAAGTTATAACAGCACTGTGCTATATAGTACCTTCAGACATCTTTGAAGGGGGTCACATAGATATTCAGTAATTTTATCAACACGAATGCAGCCCATTGTCCTCACAGCTAAGGCACGAATCAAAGGATTTGGATCTTGTGAATCCTGTTCAACATTTTATAAAAATGACATGAGAAAGAAACGCCTTGTTAAAACTTCAGATGAGAGAGTAGGGGCAGAATATTCAAATATTCAATCAGAGTATAATAATGACTTTATTAGAAACCCAAAAACACAAAGTCTTTATTAGAAAACTAAAAAGTTAACCTCTTCATTGATTAAATACACCACTTCTAGGAAAACAGATATCCTCAACCAGGGTAAAATTTTTTAAAAAAAAAACAAATGATAAAAATTTGAAGCGCGAGTCGAGAAGGGAAGAGGGGATATGTGATAAAGAAAACCCACAAATCCAAAAGGTAAATGATACCAGAGAATAGAGAGAGAATAATAGAAGAACTAAAAAATAAGGCTACAAGAAGAAGGAGCACATCTTTTACCTTCACAAATGTATTAACAGCAAGTATTGCTAGGTCGGGCTGGCTCTTTGCATAATTTATCAGATATAAGTAGACTAGCTTTTTAAGTTCCAAATTTTCGGTTTGCATGCAATTCACCACATCTGTGAACAATGACGAGACATCCTTCCCAACAGTCATTGCAGCAATAACCTTTTTCACAGCATCTTTTCTTTTGTCCTGAAAAACATGAAAGAAATTAGTAAGTATGATACTTTTCTTTTGGCATACAATTTTCAACTAAATCAATAAAGGAGGGGAGGGCTACCATTCCAAAAAGGCAAGACAAAGAGTCCAGGAAAATACTTACATATAACAATTAATAAATGTGAAACAGTAATCACCATATAATTGATTAAATTGGTACAACAACAACAGCCAAGCCTTTTCCCACTGGGTTGAGTTGGCTACATGGATTCAACGACGCATCTATGGAGAAACCATTGAGATCTCTAAATCCTTTAAAACCTTTCTCTCGATTGGGTTACCCTCAGACCGATCTCCTTACTAGGGCTTCTACAACTTTGATCACACATCCCAAACTACTTGAGACGATGAGATTCTACCATCTTTTCTAAAAGAGGTGCTATATGCATTCATTCCTCCTAATCTTTTCAAGTTAAATGTGTTCACATATGTCAATAATAAAAATAAAGTAAAATTAGATAAAATTCATATTTCTCCAGATTTGTCTAAAAAATTCAGAAATCAGAATCCCTAATATTTTTTTTATATATATTATTCCAATTCCTACAATTCAACTTACTCATAGCAATGCAAATAGCAGGTGAAAAACCGTATTCAAATTAGCAAGTGAGGAACTGAATTGAAGAGTGATTGATTGAATATGAGTGGATCAAAATATGAATAAAATCGCAACAAACGTTATCGAATTAAATCACAGAGTATATGTAAGGGTTAAGTTCAATTGCAGGATAATGAAAACAAGGAAAGTGGATCTATCGTAACGGATGAGGGAGATTCAGAAATCGTGGGATCTAGAAAGAGAAATCGAAGAAGGGGGATCGGGAAGGGAAGAAACCTTGTACTGAGAATTGAGCTCCTCTTTGAGCTCAGGGATTTCACCTTTCTTCGTGGTAGAGAAGTATTTCGAATCGTTCCTACTCATTTTCGCTCCGCTGCTTCTTCGTCTTCGTCTTCTTCTTCTTCTTCTACACAAAACCAAATAAAATGGGAATGGGAATGGGAATGAGAACGAACGAAGAAAATAATTAAACCGGTCTCGGTCTGTTTCATGAACCAATGGATTTACAAGTGAAGAACCACTTTGGTCCTTCTCGATTTTGCACGGTATCAATTTAGTCCATGACAAATTATAATATCACATTTAACCCCTCAATAAAAAATTCATACTAATTTAGTCCCTAAACTTTTTTTCATATCAATTTAGTCCCTCAAGATTTTCAGATATACCAATTTGATCCTTAAAATTGAGGGACCAAGTTGGTATGGAAGAAAATCTTTAGAGACGAAATTGGTATGGAAAAAAGGTTAGGAATAAAATTTGTATTAATTTTTTTTTAAGGATTAAATGTGGTATTATGAATTGTCAAGGACCAAATTGGTATTGTGTAAAATCGACAGGGACCAAAGTGTGTCCTCACTCTTTTTTCAATAATATTTTTTTTAGCTTATGAAAATAAATTTTGTTTATTGTACTAATATATAAAAATTATTATTTAATAAAGTTGATAATCATGTAACAAATATTAATTTATCTATCAAATAAATAATGAATATCCAAGATAAAAAGTGTTATTTTTTATTGGCTTATTTAACATTTTAGTCCCTAAACTTATGTGCTCTTTTGGAATTTGTTCTTAAACTTTTTTTTGGATGTTTTAGATCTTTGAACTTTGTTTAATTTTTAGAAATGGTCCTTTCGTCGCTCAAGTAGTGATATGATTGAGAATATGTCACGTCACCTTTTCCAAATCGATAGGTAACGTCCTAGATGATAATACATGAATTTTTTAAATTAAAAAAAACAAATTTATTAAAAATAATTAAAAATTGTATTTTTTAAAGAAAATCGAATCTTTTAATAAATTTTAAAATAAATTATTTTTTCAATAAAAAAATTAATGATGTGTCTCGTGGCTCTACATAACACGTCACTCGTTGATACTGTGAGAGTTAAGTGACATATCGTCGACTATATCATCACTTAAGTGACAAAAGGATTATTTCCAAAAATTAAACAAGGTTTTGGGACCTAAAACAACGAAAAAAGTTTAAGGACCAATTTCAAAAAAACACCAAAGTTCAGAGACTAAAATGTTAAATAAGCCTTTTTTATTTATATATATATATGAGGAAGTTCAAAATTTATAAACAAGATAATTTAGATTATTTTTTTAAATGCATTGCATAAGGTAAGAGTTAATTTGATTAATAAAAAGTTGCTAGTGTATTATTTTTTTTCCTTGCCTATACTTTACTTGTTAATAGAGTAATTGGTCAGATTGGTCCCTGATTTTGTAGACTTTGGTCAAGTTAGTCCCTGATTTTATTAAATAACA
This sequence comes from Crotalaria pallida, assembly GCA_037953625.1. Lineage (NCBI taxonomy): Eukaryota > Viridiplantae > Streptophyta > Magnoliopsida > Fabales > Fabaceae > Crotalaria > Crotalaria pallida. Next base: position 127,578,473 of record CM075655.1, on the reverse strand, counting down.
TTTTAGTCCTTGAGATAGTATTTTAATTCACTTACGTCTCTGTCTTTATCTCATTTTAAAGCAAATACATTTATACGATAGTGATGGCAGAGACTAACTTGATTGACGTTCTTCTATCTCATAGACTAAATTGTCATTTCGATAAAATAAGAGACTAACTTAATCGACGCTTATAAAGTCAGTGACCGATCTGACCAGTTACTCTTTGTTTAATAAAATAAAAAACAAAAACGGCTCAAAGTCTTTCGTTATCATCAAGTAATTTTCAGATTTTAATTTGATTTTTTTTTCCCAACTTGGTTTGTTTAAGTTTTTTTCTAACAATTTTTTCAATTCTCAATTGAAATTCATTAATTTTGATATCATTGAGTTTAGGATAAAAATAACTAAAAAACATTTGTCACTTTTTCCAAAATTATTCCCTAAATTTGTTAGGACAAATTTTTTTAAAAAAAATAAGGCAAAATTAAAATATAAAAATAACTTAAAAACAAAATAACTTATTTTGTTTTTATTATTTAAAAGTAAATGTGGCAATTAGTACTTTTGGATTGTGCTCCGCGCGGACCAAATTGAGTTTAGGCCATGACTGTGTTGTGCCAAAAAGGCATGGGTAAAATTCATGCTACAAATTTGTTTAGGTCGAATATAAGACTTTCAACTCCCAAACCTTAATACTTGATGCATGAACATGTGAATTTATTAGTTCACTTTTCTGTAATCACCTTAGTTCAGTTTATAGGAATATGTAAAGCTAAGTCTATGTAAATATAAAGCTAGTGTGGCATGCAATCTTTAGACGACAAGTTGGGTTTTAATGTCCACCATTTTTATTTTAGTGGATCTATCCACTTGTTTTTTTCAACGATCATGATTTACTTAGAATGATTAACGGTTTTTGCTAAATTTCAGTTTCCAGTAGAGTAGGTTGTGGTCGTTGACAGGATCACGTGTAACCATTACCAGCTGTAATTTATATGTGGGAATTAGTCCCCAAACACTAAAATTATCCCTCAAACCCCAATTTTTTAAAAATATACCTAAAATACCCTTCCCATATACTCCCTCCTAATTTCCCCAAACCCCACACACGTTAAACTCCACTCCTTCCACTTCCTCCTTCAACTTCCCAGTTCCTTCGTTCATCATTCCTCCTCCTTTACCAGTCTTCAACCTTGCTGCCGCTGCCGTTCATCATCGTTCATCATCCCGCCGCCGTTCGAAGGTACTATGTCATCATCGCTCTTCATCTTTTTCTCTGTCTCATTTAGGTTTTCTTTTTCTCAAACGTGTTTCTGGTTGGACAGATTGTATACCTTGTGTTATGATTTAGTTTTTTTTAGGTTTGTTTAGATTTCATGGGTTTTAGGGTTTTGTTCGTTTTTGTTTATTTTTCTTACTTTACGCCATTAACGTACCTGAAGATCGTGTTTTTCCTGCAATTTTCCGACACGGGTATGTCGGAAAATAGTAAAATTCCGAAAGTAGTTTATCAGAAATATAACATGGGTTGTTTTAGAAATTGTTTGTTATTTTTTGGTGTTTTAGAAATTGTTTGTTATCTTTATGTTTAAGAGATATAACATGGGTTGTTTTAGAAATTGTTGTTTTAGAAAGTAGTCTATCAATGATTGAATATAACTTTTATTTATAACTTACACCTTTGTTAATTTTGATGAAATTTCAGATATGGCTAGAACGAAACGTACGGCTGAAACCGTGCGTGCAGAACAAGAAGAACAATAACGTAGAGCAGCAGCAGCAGCAACAGAAGAACAATCTAACGAATCAGGGGAACAATTGCGGCATGGGAGACGACCACCGACTGCATCGTACAGGAGGGAAAAGAATGCCGAATCAGGATAGATTGGTGCGAATTGGGGAATTGATCCAACCACATAGGTCGTCATTACCGGATAATGTGTACGAGGAGGTCATTGCATTATGCAGCAGATCGATTAATGAAGATGTTCCTCGTATGCAATCCAGAAGAAGACAAGTGAGGCGTGATCGTGGAAGAAGAAATTAAGAAGAAATTTGGATTTGTAATAGCATTTGTAGTAGGTTCTGAACTTATTAGTATATGATCAATGTTGGTTGCTTTTTGAACTTCTTAGTATATGGCTTAGATGTAGCTATTAATGAATTCTGTGATGTTTTGAACTTCTTGTTTGGATTTTGTGTAGCTATTAATGAATTAAGTTTTCAATCTTGTATAGCTATTAATTATTAATTTTGTTGCAATTAAATTAAAGTCAACTTCTCAACAAATACTACAAAAGTATTATGGGAAAAAAACTACTGATATGCCCAGTAATTAAGAATTATATGTCAGATTTAAATGTTTTTCCGAGATATATAATTCAGAATCCAAGTAAATTCCGAAAAATGTATATCGGAAAACGCTTTAATAAGTGAGTTAAGATAAATTCCGAAATACATGTTTCAGAATTCAAAAGTTTTCTGAAACATGTATATCGGAATTTAATTAAATTCTGAGTTTAGTGTTTCGGAAAAGTCACACAGAGATATACGTTTTCATATGGATTTTTCAAATAATCTAAGTAAAGATTCCGAAAGACGTGTATCAGAATTCAAAATTTTTCTGAAAGATGTATATCGGAATTAAATTATATTCTGAATTTAGTGTTTCGGAAAAGTCACACAGAGAGATACGTTTTCATATGGATTTTTCAAATAATCTAAGTATCAATTCCGATATACCCGTGTCGGAAAAATTCCGACACTGGTTTTTCGGAATTCGAACAGTAACGTAAAAAAAAATAAAACAGTAGGAGAGAGAATTTTACCTTCAACAACACGAATAGATAACTAACTGAAGCTTCCTTTACGAACAGAGAATCAAATGAAGTGGTTTGTAGGTAAAGTGAGGTAGGTTTTTGAAAAGGAAGAGATAAAGGTTAGAAGAAGATAGAATGGGGTTTGGGAAATTTTGAGATATGGAGGGGTTTGCATGGGGTATGGGGTTTGGGGTTTATTTCTTTTTTTTTATGAAGAAGGGTGTAATGGACATTTCACAATTAAAATGAGGTTTGGGGGATAATTTTGGTGTTTGGAGACTAATTCTCTTTATATGTCACCAATAAGATGTCAATGGGCCAACTTGTAGTGGGTCGTGCTGCAAAAATGTGAATTAGGCCTTATATTACTATTTAATTCGTGTTCTAGTTTTTTTACCACCTACTTTAATACTTGATTTAATTCGTGTTCTACTTTTTTGACCACCTACTTTAATACTTGATCCTTCAAAATTTAATTTCTTCCTTAAATATTCTTATATATGTACTCATTTCGTTCCTAATCATAAGATCCTTTTGACACTTTTATTTTGTCCCTATTTATAAGACCCGTTACCAATTTTCAATAACCATTAATTACTTTTTTTTTCACAAACACCCATATTTCTTTAACACTTTTTAGATTCCCAATAATATTAATAGAGACAATTTTGAAAATACATATCAAAAGTTCACATTTCCAATACAATTAACAAAATTATTCAACTTTCTTAATAGACGTGAAATCTCCCAAAAGAGTCTTATATATAGGGACGCAGGGAGTATTTCTTTTAATTTTTTTTACGATGCGCTTCGTACGCTTAGGAGTTCGTGTACGAATTTTAAAATTGCACATACGCTAACCACTTGATGTATTAATACTTTTTCCCTAATACGCTGACCCTCCATCGCATGTTAAAAATAACATATACGCTAGGGACTGGCTTACAAAATTTAAAAATAAATTTTTTACTCAATACACGCGATGTGTAATTTTTACACTTACAAATTAACTTTTACCCAATACGTTTATCACGAAGTGTATGAGCAAATACGTCGGGGTACAGCGTAGCATAGAAATTTTTGCATACACTTGGGATAAGCGTATTAGGTAAAAATTAATTTGTAAGTGTAAAAATTACACATACGTTGATCCCCAAACGTACTGAGTAAAAATTTTATTTTTAAATTTTGTAAGCCGACTCCAACGTATGTGTGGGGTTTAGCGTATTGGGAAAAAATATTACTCCTTCCGATCCTTATTATAAACTCTTTTGACTAATTTTCGCACCCTTTAAGAAACTTAAGTTAATAATGTTAGTGGTATTGAAAATGTAAATACTTGGTATACTTTTTCAAAAATATCCCTATGATTATTATTGGGAATCTAAAAAGTGTTGAGTAAATATGGGTGTTTGCGTAAAATAAATAATTAATGTAATTGGAAATTGAAAATCAAGCTTATATTAAGGACCAAAGAAAAGTTCAAAACCAATGTGGGGTTGGTCAAGTGGTAGCTCACTTGGTTCCTTAACCAACTGGTCTCGAGTTCGAGCCTTGGGTATGGAGCAACCCCCATCGGAAGACCCCTACCGCTTAGTGCGAGCTTAGTTGGGTCGGACAGGATGAATCAGATTCTGGGTAAATCAGATTCAGGTATCGGTTGATGTACACAAAAAAAAGTCTTCAAAGGGGGTTATATATTGGATCGGAGGGAGTAATACGTCAAGGGGTCAGCGTATGTGCAATTTTAAAATTCGTATGCTGACACCGGAGCACAAATATATATATAAGGGTATTTTAGAAAAAAAATAAGTTTTGGGGTCAAGTATTAAGTAGGGGGTAAAAAACTAGATCCCCCATTTTTTATTTCTATATGACAACGTTGGGCTTAGCAAAAAAAAAAAAATTTAGGTTAAGAACAGATATGAAATAATTAAAGAATTAAATTATTGAAAGTATAATAAAAAAAATTAATAACAAAAAGGAAAGGAAAACGTATACATTAAAGCACCAATGGATTTGTTAAGGCAAAATTACAACAAATATTGTTTTGTTAGACTTATCACAAATTTAGCAATTCATTCCAGACGTTTTTATTCAACAAAATCTATGTTTTGAAACAATATTCAAACTTTTAAAAAAAAATGATATTGACAAAAACACAAGTTAGGAAATGGTAAGTTTCTTTATTGCTGAAACTTTTTTTCTTAATGAAAGTGGAGGCTAAAACAGCCCAAAAGCACACAAACTAATTACAATCTCTCATTAATACTATTATAAAAGCAGATCAGTACCCAATTAATAAATGCAATTTTCCCTCTATACCAATTTTAAACTTGATTTTGACTCAATTTTGACTGATTTAGTTCAATTATGCTCAAGGTAACTAATGCTACACTATACAAGTAATTAATGAGCAGACATTGGCAGTGTAACTCGAGTGGGTGATTGGGCTTTTTCTTTACGCATTGAAGCCCAATTGTATTGCACGGTCACTTGAGAAAGTGGAAAGTCACTTTCCATTTGAAGCTTCTTCTTCCATTTCTTTTCTTCAATGGCTTTAAATTCAGACACTCCTTTCAGAATTTTCATATCATAGTCCAATTTCTCAACCAACTCTCTCTGGAATTTTCATTTGGTAATATTTCAAATCTTCTATTTCCTTTCTTTTCTTTCTTCTATTTTCGTTCAAGAAATTAAACATATGAAGTTATTTGATTCTTCATTCTTATTTCAGAAACACCATGGCTGAAGCAAACAACATCAACTCTTTACCAGTCATTTATCGTCAGGTTGTTTTCAATGACTCCACCAAGGTACATAATCTACCTCTTTTTATTTTACTTTCAATTTATTCTTTCTTACCTCTTTATTAAGTATTTGCTATGCTGGTAAACTTATTAAATATGGATGGAGGATTATTCAAGACAAATATGGTTTGGCTAATGGTCAGCAAGTGAATTTTTATTATTTGGGAGGAGAAAGATTCAGAGTGGAGATTCCTCAGTGGGATGGGCTCATTAGACCTGATACACCTTTGTACCGTTATGAGAGTGATGAAGATGTTGGGATAGAGGAAAGTGACGACAGTGAAGAGGATGAAGGAGAGGACTCCCAAGATGAAGATGAAGAAGAAGAAGGAATGCTTGAAGAAGAGGATGAAGGAGAGGAATCTGAAGATGAAGCTGACGAAGAAATCCAGCAGGACCAAGTTGAGGAAGATGAAATCATGCCAGAGGAACCTGCTGTGAATAACAATGGAAACAATGGTCTTCATTGAATGAGTTTTCAGATTATCTTTTTATCTTACTATATTTTATTTTCTTTATTATGAACATTTGAAGTAGTTTGTTTATGCTTTTTTATTTTAATTATGTCGAACGTTGCCTGATCATGCTACTAAGTATTGTACTTTTTTATTTTTGTCAATGCAATTAGATATTTCTTATTGTCTTAATCTTAAGAAATTGAAATTTTTGAATAGGTAAATTGAAATTGAAATTAAAATTTATACAGCATTAAATTAAAATAGGTAATCAGTTAAAAAAAATGAATATGAAGTCAGAAAGACATATTGTAAGTTTAAAATTAGTTACAACAAAGAATGTTATATATATGACTTAGAGAAAGCAAACTTTATTATTACCTATTTGGTGGAAAGAGTGCATTATTAATTATTCATTTACTATTCTTTAATCACCTGAAGTAATTACAATACAGTACATGGGTTACTTGATTCTTCCAATTCAAAAAGATATTCATCCTTTTAAAAATTACTCCTACCGGTCCTATATATAGAACATATTCTAGAAGCAATATTTGGTCCTATATATAAGACATTTTGTATTTTCTATGCATCATTTATTGTTTTTTCTCTTTTTTCCCTGATTAAATGCATGTGTTTTTTGTTGTTCATTAATGAGTGTGAATTTTTCAAGAAAAGTTGAGAGAATAAAATTGTAATGTTACAATATATTCTCATAGAATTCATAAAACTAACTACTTTTCTTGGTCCGAGGAATATGGTTAAGTATGTCCTATATATAGGACCGGAGGGAGTATTTCTTTGATTGAATTAAAGTAAATCAACACAATATTTCAAAACGGAAAAATTGCTTTTGAAACGTTGTCAAGTAATCTGTATTTTTTGATATTCTATAATTCTAATCAAATATTTAATATTTAATATTTATCATTTTCCTTTAATGATTAATAATTTAAGTAAGTTGTATAAATTTTTTTAATAAATTAATGACAAGTTGTTATGGGAACCCACTTTGCTTTTGGTGTAATAACCGAATCTTTTTGAGTTACAAAGGAAATTTGTACCACAAATTTAATCAGCAAACAAGATAAAGTTTTTCTAATGACTAATATCATGAACCTTTTATTTTGTTTTATATTCATTTTTTTTTTTTATATTTTGGTCATATACCGATAAAGTTTTTCTCTGTTTATAAAAAAAAGGGAATCTATATATTTTATAAAGCATAAAAAAAAAATACTTCATCCGTCCCTATTTATAAGATACTTTTATGAGATTTCACGTCCATTAAGAAAATGGAAAAATTTAGTTGATAGAGCATCTTATAAATAGGAACAAAATAAAAATATCAAGAGTATCTTATAAATAGTGACCGAGGTAGTAGTTTTTTAAAAGAAAAATGAATTAGAGATTTACAAGCTTATGGACATACATATAAGATTGTGACATTTGTTGTTTTCAAATTAAAAAAATAAATAAAAGAACTCAAATGACAAATCGCAAGATCCTAATATGTGGACTTATAATAAGTTCGTCTCCCTGTACAGGTGTCTCAATTATTTTTTTTTTGAAAAAAAAAACAAATTGAATGTGAAGTCAAAAAGACATATTTTAATTTAGAAGTATTTACAGTACATCAAAGAACGTTATAAGAATGACTTACAAAAACCAAAGTCCATTATTAGTTTTTTGTGGAAACAGTGCATCATTAATTACTAATTAATCGTTCACATTGCTTTAATCAGGTGGAATATGTACAATACATGGGTTAATTTCTTCTTCAAATTCAAAAAAGAATTAACCAATTTAAAAAAAAAACTTAATAGTTAATTAATAATTCATTAAGAAATTTTTATCAGATAATTACAATTTTTTAAAAAACAATACTTATCATATAACTAATTATTGTTTAATTGATATTTTTTTGTAAGGTAATAATATGCTGGTATTTAGAAGTTACGTATGCAGTAATTTATCATACAAATATTTTATGGAAAAGTAATGAAAAGCTACAATAGGAACCGACTGACATTTTTTTTTAACCGACAAATTTTCTTTTTTATAGTGCAAATTGAAACGGAAATTAAATGCTCTATTGACAAGTTTTATCTTTGCACAGTAATTGTTTGCTTTGAGAAGTTAACCTTTACTTAGTAGAAATTTTTTCGTAAAATGATGATACCGTAAGTTGGTATTTAGAAGTCATACAGTAATTTATTATATAAAAATATTTTATTGAAAAGTAAAAAGTAATGATAACTTAGAATGGAAACCGACTGAGATTGTATTGGAAACCAACAATTTTTTTTTTACGGTGCAAATTGAAACTGAAATTAAATGCTCAACTGACAAATTTTATCTTTGCAGAGTAATTGCTTGCATTGAGAAGTTAACCTTTCCTTATTAGAATTTTGGTATGCTCAAAGATTAAATTACTTTAACTACCTACCATTTTTGTACAACCGAATTTATAATACAACCCTTTAAAACTCAAAGATTTAGCAACACATTCAGAAACACTATCTGCAACTAAGTGAAAGAGACTCATTACACCTTCATCACTAGTAAAGAGTGAACAGGTGCGTAATGTTCAAATATGCAAATTGTGGAACAGAATTGATGGAGTTTCATGGTCGTGTTGATAAAACATGGAAAGTAACGAAAGAAGATAATACTCTCAGATATATGCAAATTGTGTTATTGGACAGTGAGGTAATTTTTTCTATACTGTATTTGAAAGAAAAAGATAGATTCATCTACAATATATATATTGACCGCTTGACATCACGTTTTTTTCTAATCATATGAAGGCTGTGAAGGTACCCTGCTATATTACCCATCAAGATACTATTAATAAGTTTCAGAAATGCTTATTGAAGGAAAATGTGTTAAGGTTTCCAAATTTATAGTTGAAAACAATGATGGGCATTCCAAAGCTACAAAAACCCCTTTGAAACTAAGATTTACATATGAGACCAAATTTGAATGGAGTGAAGACAATTTACCCCGATATGAATTTATCTTTAAGCCTTTTGAAAACATACTACAACCAGGAAGTAAAGAAAATCCAAAAAGTGACGCACTTATAGGTAAAAATCTAACTATTTTTTCTTGATTTCACCAAATTTTTCTTACCCAAATTTTCCGTTTTACTTATATTATTTATCTTCATACAACAATCATTTCACAGATGTTATTGGGGTTGTCACTGAACACAGCCCATTAACCAAATACCAAAAATATGAAAATCAAGGAGTTAGAGTTAACTTTCACATCTCAGATGAAAGGTTCTTTTCTAACCCTTAATACTTTTTTTAATTACATACAAATTGCATGTCTATATATTATAATGCATAAATTTGCAGGAAAAACACTATTAAGTTGTGTTTTTTTTAAAAGCATGCTGAAAAAATGAACAAGTTTCTAATAAAAATGTCGTTAATTTGTATACAAATTAATTTTAAACAATTCATAAACTTTTATAAAAATTTATATAACTTTGTTCATAAACATTAGTCACCATAAAAATAATAACAGACAAAACTATTTGTAACTCACGAAAAATGTCATCAATTTGTATACAAATTATTTTTAAACAATTCATAAACTTTTATAAAAATTTATATAACTTTGTTCATAAATATTAGTAACCATAAAAATAAAAACACACAAAACTATTTCTAACTCAAAAAAATGTCGTGAATTTGTATACAAATTATTTTTAAACAATTCATAAACTTTTATAAAAATTTATATAAGTTTGTTCAAACAAGTTGATTTATTGATATGTTTATACAATTTCTTTTATTTAATGACTAAAACCGCGACTCACATTCCCATCGTTCGCCCGTGCATGTGCGTACTAGTAAATACAGTAGAAGAACTATGTGCTAGTAATGGAAGAGTAATAAAATCTGGGATAAACTCATAAAAACCAATCCACGCCTTGTAACATCAAAACAATCTTGAATATTTCTACCATGCAACCAAATTTTGGATGGTTGCACAACAATTCCTTAAATGAACCAATAATTGTTTGACACGTCAGTTAATGAAGTTCTAAGTTACTGCCATATCAGCTCAGATTAGCTAATTTGTCAAACAAACATTGGTTCACTAAGGGATTGTTTTGCAACCATCCAAAATTTGGTTGCATGGAAGTAGTGCGCAACAATCTTTATAGCTGAAACTACCCTTTCCTTGTAACCCTTCATTCATTCTCTTAAAAAATTCCCCCTCCACTCTGCATCCTTTTTCGTCATTTAACATCATGGACGGTGGTGGAAGCAGAGCCAACTAACAAGCTTCTCAACCCGCGTGACCACATGGCCACCCAGTACCGTCGCCTCGCCCTCCTCCTCGATCCTCATCTGAGATAAATGTTTTCATTTTATCATTTCCTCAATGTCAAAATAATGAATATTTTATTTTGGGATATTTACAATTTTACGAAGTTCAAAAACTTCCTACAATTGGTAAAAAAAAATAGTGGATGGTCCACTAAAAAGAAACTGATGGACATTAAAATAGTTCAAAAAACAAGATGCCTAAACATTTGCCATAAGCTTGACGGTAGCAAATCGGCAATAATCTATAAATACCTTTGTACTCTTTTGAATGCTTAATGAAAATAATAATTCAACAAATCATTTTTCAGATTACAAACCTTTCCCTTTCTTTTTTGTTATAATCGTTTTTCTCTTCTTCTTCAATTGTTCTCTCTTTTCTCTTTTCTACAAACTTCAACGGAATTACACAAACTTGTCATAAGTAAAAATTTGTACTATTCAATTATATAAAGGGTCAGCCCGATTGATGTTTGGATTATAATTTTGCTCGAGTATTTGCATTATAAATTGTGCTCGAATTTTCTTCTCTAGCTCCTATATTTTAACATGTTTTTACCTCCTTTGTTCAAAAGTAGAAAATTAGAAATGGAAATAGTATAATGCAAATACACTTGTGCTAAGTGAAGGAAACACAGTATAACACACAAATAAAGCATGGTGCTACCCATTTCTTCTTATTTAACGGGCGACATGAACAATGCGTGATTCGTTAAATAAAAAAAGAAAAAGAAAAAGAAAAAAGGAGAAGAATGCAAGATTGCTTCATCGTCCTAGACGAACCGGAATGGGCTTGTCCAGCTTATGGTTAGCACAGGGCAGAGGTAGAAGAGATTGTTCCTTACTGGGCCAATACTTGGCTAAGTCCATCATATCTCTTCTTCAAAGTGGTCTATGCATTCCTATTTATTTCAAACCTCAACTGCACCATTTGTTTGTGTCACCATTTTTTTTAATGATTAATGATGATTAATGATTAAGGTTGTGATTGTGTCAAATACTACTCCCTACTGTCACATATATATATATATATATATATATATATATATATATATATATATATAAAAGCCTTTTTGAAGATTTTTTTTTGTCCTTAATATAAGTCCTATTTCCAATTTCCAATAGCATTAATTACTCTTTTTTTTTCCACAAACACCCCTATTTACTCAACACTTTTTAGATTTTCAATAATAATATAGGGGTACTTTTGAAAAAGTATATCAGATATTTATATTTTCAATAACACTAACAATATTAACTAACTTTCTTAAAGAAAGTGAAATCAGTTGAATGATGCTTATATCAGGGAACGGACGGAGCAGTACAGTATTATAGTTTCATAGTACTCCATCCGTTTCACTTTAAGTGTCTTTTTGAACTTTTGCACATAGATTAAGAAAGTGTTGAATATGATGATTATTGGAAGTTTTATGTGTATTTTATCCAAAATACCTCTATTTAATATTTTTATTTTGTCAATGTATCATTACTAGTATTACAAATTTCAAAACTAAAACAACGTTAAATGTAAGGATATATAAGGAAAAACAATATTAAATGTTGCCTAGATTTGGTAGAAAGATACTTATTTTGAAACAAAATTTTGATGTTAAAAAGACACTTAAAATGAAACGGAGGGAGTACTATGAAACTTGGTTGTCATTTTCATCTGAGGGGCTCATCAGTCATCACATTCACAGGTCACCAAAGGTCCCGATCAGGTCTTGTTCTCTAGGTGTGTAGGGTACAGCCAGGCCGAAAGAAATGGTGTAGGGCACAGAGAGTTTTGAACACGTGCTTTAAAAGTTGGAGGAGTAAACATACTGTATTTTCAGAAGAAAACGGTGGGGAGGATAGAAGGAAAAGCAATAACGCTCTACAAGGGCAACACAAGTGAAGTCAAACATGTTTCATTTTTCCAGAAATTAAACGCAGTGGTTCATAAATGTACGGTCGGGTATCATCCTTCCTTTATCTCCGTATTACGACTACTTCCTCAATTACTGCAAATTACCGTAAACATTGCACGTAAAAATCTCGTGACTCACACGACAAAATCAAACCACACGCTGATTTCCTCGCAATTAGCAAATGACAACTCACATGCAGTGGCTGAGTGGCATGAACATGGTTAAAATGTGGTGGTATTTACTAGTGGTACTCCCGGTACTATTTATTGGTAGCGATGACAACGGAGCAGGGAATCCTCTTTCCCATTTTCGAGTCTCATTTGCTCCCATTCCTATCCCCATCCCCATCCTCATCCCCATTACTCATGTCGGGGATAGATTAATCCCCATTCTCCACCACCACACGGGTCTCCACGGGGAATTTAACTTTAATTTGACCTATTATAAAATTCATAACGTCGAATAGCATTTTTAAACTTGTACACTATAAAAAATAATCGTTAAAATTCAAGAGATTCAATCAAAAAAATCATTAAAATAATCGTTAATGATAATAATTATAATTATATATGTGAAGTTATTAAAAAATCTATTTTTTAACTATATAAAGCTTAAATATTTAAGGGCATATAAGTAAAATTGTCGGGGACGGGGGAACCCGGAATTTGTTCGGGGAAAAATCACCCCATTCCCACCCCCGATGGGGAAAAATCCCCGAACTCGGGTACCCAAACGGGACGTTCCCTGCGGGGATCCCCATTTGCAGTCTCTCATTGCCATCCATATTTATTAGAGTATTAACTGATGGTTTTGGTTTATTTACGTTTTTAATCCAAAAAATTTAACGTATTTTGTTTTTAGATTTTAAAAGTTATTTTGTTCGAATTAATCCTTAAATTTTCAAACATTTTGATTTTAGTACTCAACATGAGCAAAAATTTGTTATCTGCATATGTGACTAACGAAACAACACATCAGAAGTCATGTGGTGTGAAAATATGTTATATGCCAATATAAAATTTTGCGTATGAGACCATTTTGCATCCTTAATCATGTATCTTACACGTCATACAACAGATATGGTATGGTGTTTGCTAACCACATAAACGGATAACAAATTTTTCCTAATGGCGAAAACCAAAACCAAACATTTGAAAATTTGAGGGCTAATCCTTGTCAAAATAATTTTTAGGGATTAAAACAAAAACATGCTAAACTTTTAGGAAACAAATTTATGAATAACCAAAGATTTTTAACATATAAGTATTGAAGATAAATCAATTTAAAAATAATATTTTCACTCCTTAATATAAGAGTTTTTTTATTCTAATTTATATTGACTAATAAATTAGTTTAAAATATCGTCACTGATTTTAAAAATTACAAATGTTTTATGTATATTTTTAAAATTGTTCATATAGATATTATTGAAAATACTCCTTTTGGTTTATAATATAAGAAAAAATATATATATTTTTATTGGTTTAAAATATAAGAAAAAATTAACTAACTTTATTAAATTTTATTTCATTCATTATGCTACTTTTTAAAACATCATTCTAAAGTGGTTATCTCTTTTTTTTCATTATCAGTGTTATTTTCCCAAAATGTATCTTTTTTTTTATTTAATATAAATGTGATAAAATTAAATACAATCAGTTGCTAGTAACTTCTTTAATTAGTATGAAATTAATTTTTTTTACAAGCTTATTTAAGTTTTTATTTCATAAGTTTTGTAAAAACAATTGAAAATGGTCATTTCGTCACTTTACATGATGATAACGTCACGTGACACCGTATGGTTTTTTTTAATTAAAAATTTATTTATTTTTTTTAAATGGGGGTCTTATTAACAAGTTGTGCATAATATTTTTATTCAACAATAATAATTATTGTAACTTATGTAAAAATCTTATACAATGTGTTTTTTTGGCTTGGAATGATTGATAATATGGAAAGTTATGGATCAAATTAACAATTTTTTAATCTCAACAAATATGCATGATTGATGTTTTACTCGTATTTTCAACCATAAAACATTACTACTAATTTTTTACATTTTTTTTTAACCCTAAAACATTGGTAGTACTTTTTTTCTTACGTTAAAACATTATTGCTTGAAGGCACTAGTACTTATTTATTTTATTTTTATACGATCAAGCATCAATTTAGTCCCGAGTATTTTTTTATAATATTAATTTAGTCCTTGAAAATTAATAAATATACATTTTAATCTCTCAAATTTTTTGGATGTATCAATTTGGTTTCCAAGATTTTCTTAAATATCATCTTGGTCCATCATATTTTAAATATCGAATTGTTACGTCTGAAAAGTTTGAAAAACCAAATCGGTATAACCAAAATTTTTGAGAGACTAAATATCTATTTAACTATTTATTAATTTTCATGCACTAAATTAATATTGTGAAAAGATATCAAGAATTAAATTGATATTTCACTTTTTTTTGTTGGTATGTATTTTTTTGCCAATATCACATGTGTCCCCAAAAGTACATTTAATATCAATGAACCTTTAAGATTAATTCTACACGAGACTGCGTTCATATACCTCTCTCAACATCATGTGTTAACCAGAAATCGAATATGAGACTTCTTAATTTCAGACCTAATTTCCTAATTTTCAAGTTGTCATGATCAAATAACTTGAAACAACCATCAAGTTGATATTGAAAAAAAAAATATGCGTGGGTTTAGGTTTGGTTGGTGCGTGTCAGCGTGTGTCTGTGAGTGTGAGCAAGCACAGCTGGTCGTTACCGGAGCCCAGCTGGCACTGTACGGGACCAAATACGCAGCTACCGTCGCCGTTTTTGTCTCTTCCCTTTTTCTTTTTTTTTTTTTTTCCTTCGGCTTATTTATATTTTTTTTTTCTACAATTCAGCTTGTAAGTTAGTATTTTGATTCGAACTAGTCTTTAACTTCTCAAACATTTTTGTTTTGATCTACTCCATTACGAAAACCAAACTAATTTTTAAGGATTAAAATCAAAACACGCTAAACTTTTAGGAACCAAAACCATAAATAAACTTTTTTCTTCCAATTAAATTAATTCCGACCAGTACAACATAATAAGTGAGGACCAGTGGCCAGTGGCACCGAGCCAAGCCACAAAGCAGCAAGTAGCAAATTACACATATGCCCTTGCCTTTTCTTCTTTAAAACAATAAAACAACGAGTAGTATTCTGAACGTTGAGACACGATCATATTTTTGATCTACGTGCGTGAACAATGTGCTGGATAGGCATGCTATGTTTTTTTTTTCATGAATTTTTATTTGTTCAACACTACTTTCGATTTGTAAAATAAAGATATGTTTTTTCTTTTAAATATTAAAAAAGTTAAATAAATATTTTTATTCTCTCTGTTTTTATATGTAATTTTTTAAACTAAAAATCCCATCTTTAAAAAGGTTTGTTACTATTGTTAATGTATTAAAAATATAAATATTTAATATATTTTTTTAAAGTTACATATCAATATGACAAAGTCGATGTGACATGTCATCGACTTAAGCAATGGAAAAATTATTTCCAAATATTTGATCAAATTTCAGAGATCTAAAACATAAAAGAAAAAAGTTTAAGAAACAATTCTAAGCTAGAAAATAGATTGTGCATCGACAGTGTAAACGTTTTTTTTTCCATCAGTGCATCATTTATCATTCATGTATTTATGGTCGTTAACTTTCAAATAAAAATAATACAACGGTAGATGATGGACTGATGGTGGAAAAAACGTTACAGAGTCAGTGCGCACCATTAATTTCATTCTAAAATAACTAATAACTTCATTAACTAAAAACTTAAATAAACTTTTTCTTTTAGTAAAATGACAATTATAAATGAACTTTGTCATTATAATGTGAGTATTTGCTCCTTGTAGATATTCCACCAACAAAATAATCACGTCAACTATGTGATATTTTAACTCAAGTATTCGTAGCATATATATATATATATATATATATATATATATATATATATATATATATATTTATAAGAAAAACATTTTATTTTAAAAAGACAGAGCACAAAGGATATTCAAGTATGTAGAATATGAATTTAGTCATTAAAAACTAAACCTAAATCAACCGAGGAGTTCTAAAATTTGAGAATTTTTTCTGTGAAATTTTGGGGTTTACGACAAACATTATTATCTTAACCTCATATTTTAGAAATGAATATAATAACCTAATGTTTTATTTGGTTGCATAAGAGAAGTTGAGAAAAGAGAAATCAAGGAGAGTCAAATATGAAAGAAAGAAAAAGGTAAAATAATGAATAGATTTTGTTGTTGTTTGGTTTGAGATAAAAAATGTAGAGGTTAAAAAGATAAGAAATTTGAATATTTTTTTCTTTGTTTGTTTGAATAAAAAAGTGAAAAGAGAGAAATGAAAAGGATACTCAAAGACAACTATACCTCTCTATATTATAAAAAAGTATTGAAATTTTCTATCAATAAACATATTAAATTAATAATTTTACTATCCAATAAAACTTAGCTTAGAACATGATCAAATTAATATTTTTGTTTCGTAGAATTTTTTTTATATAATTTATGTTTTAAAATGCAATGTATACTATTAAAATGTTACGGTTTTTTTTTCTCAATTGATTAGAATGTTAGTTAACAATTTTTTTTTTTAAAAAAAAAACAATGCTAAAGATATCTTTCTAGTACAATATCTTTATTAGTATTACTTTCTTACATCATGATTAGAATGCTACGTATTCTTTATCATTGTGAAAATTTAATAAAATAAAATAATTTAAAGTTAGAAACTTATATACAGTCCATAATTTCTACATTAATTTATTCTTTTAGGTAAATTTAGAGTATCATAATCTAGAATTGTATGAGAGATGATAGATTAGCCCTAGATCACTATATAATTATGATTCGGGTTAGTAATTATTTGACACATAATAAAAATATTTTCTCGGTCACTTTATTTCTTTTATTTTTTAATTTCATTTTTCTATTTATCAAATTATTATCGGCATGAAGCATGGGTGATATGGTGGTTCAACACCAACTAATTAATAATCTCCCAACAAAATGAAGCTATCTCTACCAAATTAAAAAGCTGTGTTGATTTTCTCAAAAATAAACATTATTTCACTACTAAAAAATCCTGTTTTAGTGATCCAAATTTGTGACCGAAATGAAAACGGTCACAAATAGTGACCGATATAGTGGCCGGAAAAAAAACGGTCACAAATAGTGACCGATATAGTGACCGCAATGAAAACGGTCACAAATAGTGACCGATTTAGTGACCAATATTGAAAAAAAATATTTTGTGACCGAAATAGTGACTGAAATTTTCAGTCACTAAATAATAGTCACTAAATCAGTCACCAAACATGTTTTTCTTTTTTTTAATACAATTTAGTGACTGAATAAATTCAGTCACTAAAATCAGTCACTAATTATACTTAAAACCCTAAATTCATTTCATTTTATCCGCCACACTCATTTTCATTTACGCGCTCCTTCCTTCTTCCTTCACTCCCTCCACCTGCTCCGATCCCTCCTTCGCCGTCCCTCCGGCCAGCGCCACCCAGACAGCTACCACCATCGTGAGGGGAGGCTCTCAAATCGCGATTTGGCCTTCTCCTCTGCCTCCCTCACGCTCTCTCTTTCTTTGTCTCTCTCTTCACTTATGGTTATCGCGAGTTGCGATCCGAAAACCCAGCCACCATCATCTTCACCTTGCCGCCACCACCTCTCTCACCCGTCGCCACCGGTGGTTTGCTCTCTCTTCGCCGCTGCTGCTCTCATCTTCCACTGCGACTCCACTGTCCAGCCCTCCACCGACAACGACGGTGCTCTAAAACAAAACCTAAGGTTCTTCTACTCTTCTCTTCCGCCACACTGTTCCCTCCGTTCCAACCCTTGCTACGGCGGCCATCGAAGCCTCCCCTCCGTTCGAGATTGCTTTGGGAGGAGGAAGGCAGATTTGAACGACTGAGGGAACAACAATCGTCGCAATAACATTGCATAGATCTGAACGATTGAACCATCGGAGGACAATAGCCATGGTTACGAGCTTTGTGTGTTTTGTTAGTGGTATGCCCTAAATCCCTTCGATTAATTATTTGTTCGAAATTTCCTCATTCGAAATAATGGTTTGTTAGGGTTCCAAAGGTGTTTTCAGTCACCTCCTTTAACCGTAGCATTGACCTTGGGTTTCTATTTAGTTAATGTGTTGATGCTTCGGTCTTCGGCATGTTGGATAGGTTTATTCGGTCTTGGCCTCTTTTCTTTGTTCACTCGATTAATGTAATTTTTTCTCTAATTCAACTAAATGTCACTGCAGACTGAGTTAGATAGGTTTTGCGATGCACTTATTTCCATTCGTGAAGAAATTGCTGAGATTGAGAAAGGAAAAGCAAACATTACTAACAATGTACTCAAGGTAAAAAGGCTTTGTTGTTTTTGGCTATGTAGTGTACTGTTTAAGAAGAAGATTACTTCTTTTAGTTTGATTATTTAGCAGTATATACTATTGGATTCATATTTTATTTACAATTTCAATCTAGTTCATGCACTTTAGAGTGATTGTTATCAAAAATATTGTGCAGGGAGCTCCTCACCCACCATCACTGCTCATTGGACTTATGGACTTGGTTTTCCTCCTTATTAAAGTGTTCAGTTTCTATAACTTTCTCTGAAAATTTGTTGTACATAATTTAAAGAGAAAACATTTATATTTATCAATTATAATGTCATATTTTGGTCTAGACAGCAGTGAGTAAGTATTTGACATTTAGTTGAATCAAATTTAATAATTTCCAAGTAATTTGTATCCTTTGTCATGTAAATATTCCTTAATCATTTGCTATCACTTAGGATATGAACATTACGTAGCCCTTGTTCTGTACTAGTGTGTTGAGGGAGTGGCAATTTGCACATTTGACTGGTAATTAATTTTTGAAATGCAAAGGTGCTTCTTAACTAACTACTTCTGTTGATCTTTATGAATTTGACATTGCTATGGTTCTTTGCTCTAATTTGACATTGCTATACTTATCACCTATCACCTATATGTTCTGCTGTTTATATGTAATAATGTATGAGTTCTTTACTGCACATGTTCATATAAAGATGGGGTTTTATTTAGTGTAAACTCAGAATATAACTTCACTGCTACCTCGAATTGCACATTTCCTGTGTGATCGTTTTGTTACTAACTACTTAACAGTATGTTAACCTTGCCCCGTTACTTAATTATGTTTTGTAAACTGAGAGGAAGGCTTTTTAGCTTATAAGTAATTTCTGAGATTTACTTATTTGATTGCCTATGGAGATGAAATTACTTGCAGATATGCATGAATCATATACTTTCAGTCTTGACAGTACCTCAAGATCGTGATAGTGGTCTCATTACTTGCAGATATGCATGTTAACATGCGGATACACTTTTGAGGCGTTGTTTCTTTCTTTCATTTAGTGCGAGATATTCTTTCATAAAAAGATAAGCAACATATGTGTACCAAGTTCATTGATATTGGATATAGTATAAGTGAATAACAGATCTTCTCTGCATAGCAAAAAAAAAAGTTCCTGAAAACAATAACTATTTCCATGACTTTGCTTATGATTTGAAGTTACAATTATGTCTTCTATATTCTAACTCTTCTCTTGCAAGAGGAGTCCTTGATTTTGGTTAAAATAGATCCAGTTGGATTTTGGTTATTTATACTAATAACATCTAATCCTGCAGGAGGAGTCCCATATCAATTGTTGCTGCAGTTATATACATCATAACTCAGCTTTCAGATGATAAGAAACCTCTCAAAGGTTCGTGCTTCTTTAGAGGGTAGCATGAGATTTATTTGAAGGCTTTAATTACTGACATTTAGTTTGGGTTAATTGTTTGCGAAATCGTTTCTGATTATGTAGGTTCTGATATGGTGATTTTTAAATTTGGAATCAAATTTGATATCGAAAATTTTTCTAAAATGATATTCGAGAGGCAACTATTATAGGGGTTAGCTGCTATCCTATTGCACACATGTCTGACTTAGCTTGTTGTGTTTATGCAGATAATACCAAACTGGTATGCAAAGGAAGAAGATTTGAGGTATTTTCTAAGAATTGTTCTTCACTGATTTTCTAAGAATTGGATCTGATTCTTTGGATATGCAAGCATTTGGATTCAGCTCTTAAATACTTTGGTTTGTGCAAATATATCTTGTTGCTCTTCTTTGCTGTTGCAGCAAAGTTATTCAATTTGAAAAGTTGGGAAATATACCCATTTATTGTTGCTCTTATTTATTGTTGCTTGATTTGTGATAATTTATTAGAAGAAATATTTTTTTTAATCTTATTATATAACCTTTATCATCTCTTTTGCACAGATAATGGAACTTATGCTATGGAAAAGATACTCACTCATAATAATGAATAGTTGGAGGGAGTTAGCAAGGTTGTTAGCATGTTGTCCAAAGCTTGTGCAAATTGTTAGATATGTGGAGTTTACTTATTGCTTATGTAAATTGTTGTATTATTAGTTTCTATTTTCTTTCCTTAGAGACATACTTATGAGATATCCATTGCTTATGTAAATTGTTAGATTTCTTACATTTTAGTTCTTTTTATTAACATGATTATATTGTAACAATTATACTGAATATCTGAGATTTTTTATAGCTAAATGTGATGTATGATCACTATTATAATATATTTTCTTTAATCAATTTATTTGGTGCAAAGATTTCTCCAAATCCTTGTAGTGAATGTAGCTAATAAATATTTTGCGATAAAAACGGTCATTAGTAGTTCAAAAAAAAAAAAAGGTCATTAGTAATGTAAAAATTGCGGTCACAAATTTCTTAAATAGTCACCGAATTTTCCGTCACAAACTTCACAAATCCGTCAATAATGGTGACCGTAGTAATTAGTGACCGAACTTTCCGTCACTAAAGTATTTTTCCGTCACTAAATTCTTCCTGTTTAACTTTTGTGACCATTTTAGTGACGGAATAATATTTTTTGTGACTGCAAATTTCCGTCACAAATTAGTGACCGAAATATTTTCCGTCACTAATTACTTTGGACGCCGCTTTTAGTGACCGCACCTATTCAGTCACTATTTCGGTCACTAACAAGTTTAGTGACCGAAAATTGCTATTTAGTGACCGAAATTTGCGGTCACTAAAAATAAAATTTTTAGTAGTGTTTCCCGTGAACGGTCATTTAAACCTCTTTGAATAGGAAAAAAATGAGTTTATAAAAAAAATACAAGCACACACATACATACATATATATTTAAATGTTTGTAATTAAAATTAATTAAAAATAATACAAAAAATTTATGTTGGAAGACTCACATGTCATAGTTGTAATACCCCAATTTTTGTTCACAAATAAAAAAAAGAAATATTTAAATAAAACTAATTATATGGAATTAGTTAGTTTTATTTATTAATTTTATTGTTATATTAAAAGAATTATCCAAGGAAAAATAAGAGAAAATAATTTGGGTTCTAAAAATAAGGATTTTTGCAGTTTAGTCCTTGGAAAGGACCTAAGAGGTAATATTGGAAAGATATTTGGAGGGAAAGTGAATAAAATAATAATTTTTGAAAATCTGGGCGTGTTACTCGAGTAGCCCGATCAGTTACTCGAGTAACAGTGGTTCTGAAGCTGAAGAAAGTGCGTTTGATGATTCAACAAGTTGAGTAATTCAAATTTTAACACCTAGCACCGACTGGGATTATGGAAAACACGTGTTTGTGTGCATGGTAGTCATTGTTGGCTATAAATTCATGAATTTGGTTGAGGAAATTGGTGGAAATAAAGAAAAAGGAAGTGAAACTCTGCTGAAATTTGGTTTGAACCCTCTCTGTTCTTCCTCTTCGTTCTTAACCCCTACCCATACACTGTGGATGAGCTTTATACCTTATTAAAGCTTGTCAAAAGAACTTCAAAACCGTACCAAGATCACGAATTTTGGTTACCTGGGTGAGGAGTTATTGCAGCTGGAAGTTGGGCTCTTGAAACTGAAGTTGGAAATTTCAGCTTTGAGGAGCCAAGTTCAAGATTTCGATTTTTGTAGGTAGAGGTTCTCAAATCGTGTCATTTTGATTTCTATTTAGAGGTTGCAATGTCTAGTTTCTATATTGACCAAATTTGCTCATTTTCATGCACGTTTGGTTGGTTGAATTATCACCAAAACTTGCTCTGCTGAACCTGTTTTGGAACCGAAAACAGAGCATTTGGAGTTTGGTAATTCTGTGAGTTTCTTTGCTGCCTGTGCATCCAAAAAGCTTCATTGAGGTAAGGGAGAAGTTTTACTAATGCTAGAATAGATTGAGGAATTGATTTGAATATTGGTTGAACCACCATGAGGTTCAAAGGGCACTAGGTTAGGGGACAATGGCTTGGACGCCAATTTGATCTTAAAACTGAATTGGAACATGTTAGATTTTGATATCTAAAGCTAAATGAACCTTCAATTTGATCTGAAATTGGGTAATTAAGGAATTGGTATGTGAGGTTGTGTTTTAGGTCAAAATTGGGGGAAATTGTTATGATTCTGTGATTTTGGTGTTAATGCTTGAAATTGATGCTATGAACAAGTTTAATGTAATGCATTTAAGTTGGTTTGAAGCTTAACTTTGGTAAAAATTGGATTGGCATGAGTTTGACATATAAAAACCAGTTCAACAGTGTTTTACTGCATAATTTACTCGAGTAATTCGAGCTGTCACTCGAGTAATGCGTGAAAATTCTGATTTATCTGATGAGTGCAAGAGGATTACTCGATTAATCTGAAGCATTAATCGAGTAACACCTTAAAACTTTGAATAATTTGAAATATATGCAGTACTACTCGAGTAATAGATCTGTTAATCGAGTAATGCGAAAGGTGCAAAAATATTACTCGAGTAATCTAATGCAATACTCGATTAATAGACTCTGTTAATCTATTAGTGACTGAATTGTTGTAAAAGGATCAGAATTTGATGAGGTGATTGATTAGCAAAGGGTTTGAATCAATTTAATTACTGAACTAGAAATTAATGGAAGTCAGTGTGTGTTAAATAAAGTTTAATTATGCCAAGTCCCAGCTTCGAACAACTTAAATGACATTGAATAGTATGGGTAGTCAAAGCCATGCATAGCATCTGCATTATTTGGATTCCCACATGTGTGGAGACACGTCCGAGAGGCGTAGTGTCGAGGGACCTGGGTGTCTGCTCCAAAGGGTTCACGGGGGAGTGTCGGTGACCCGGGTTGCACCTTCTGTTTCCGGAAATACACACGTGCGTGTGGGCATGTCATTTGGTGCCGGACTCGATGAGGCGTAGTCCTACGGGATACGTCGGCAACATTTCTAAGAGCTCTAGAGGTGTTGATTTATTTGCGGGCCGAGTTCGATGAGATACTCAGTATGGGTATCGGGCATGTTTATTTTAAGGTGCCACGGAAGCCTATTTGTTGTAGTTGGCCAACAATCATGCATTGATAAGATTAGATACATCATGACTGCATATGCTATTGATTTATAGTTAAGTCTTGATGTTGGTGTTTAACATGGATGATGAATTGTTAAGTGTACGAGATACAGTATTAATTGATTAAAACTTTTTACCCTGTCTATTTTATTATGCGTTAGTATTTGCTAACTCCTTATGCCCTTGCAGGTGATGGCTCGAGGGTGAGGTTGACGTGATCTTTCGTCATCCTAACCCCCTTGCTCGAGTGCGACCTCGTAGGCTTCGCATCCCCATGATCTACATACTGCACATTCCACCAGCTTACACTTACCGTTTTGGTTCTCCACCCCCACATCATGGACGTCATTTTTATAATCTACATGTCCGACGCCCAGCCACCCGTACACGTCCCTCTACTTCTGATGAGGCTACTGCTACGGCCACTCCTCGTCCTGGTTCGGCCACCAGGGTACGCTTTGCACCCTCTCCGGAGCCAGTGCGTCGCGTTGCTACCCCTGTGGTGTCGGACGAGGAGGAGGAGGAAGACCCCGTAGAGGACGTGGATGGGCCAGCGGCGGACAATCAGTGATGTGGTGTTTTTGTTTTGATAGTATGTGCAGTATGGGGACCATGTTAGGATGTGGTGTTTAGCTTTTGGAAGACCAGGGATCAGACATCAGCGTGGGTGGATCATGGCTCAGCTCTCGAAGACTCTTTTATTTTGATTTGTGTTATATTGTATATAGTTGAGAGGGTCTATGAGAGTTGTTATTTTATATCTGCTGGTCTGTATCCTTATATTTTGCTACCTCGACTTTTATCTCTGATACTTGGGTACCTGAGTTTTTATATATATATGGGCTATGGTTGTATAGTTATTATGATCCTTAAAATTATTTCAATCACAACTGCAGTAATCATTTTGAAAATCGTTTCCGCTGAAAGTACAAACAGGTACTCAACCGTTCATTTTTGAAAGAAATGTGTTTTCGAATCAAAGCTTTTGGATATGGAACTTGGTGTATAGAAAGAAAAAGTTTTTCCATAAAGTTCCTATACGAATAACATTTATTATATATTCCAGCTTTCTTTATTTAATATAAATAAAGCTATATTTTGAGAATGTCTCATAATTTGTTAATATACATGGAGTGTCCACATTTGTTGGTATCAGAGCTGTGATCCTGCGAACTGATGCTGATCTGTGATCTCCAAAAGGTAATATTTGTTTTAGATGCTTGCTTTAGCGTCTATTTATAGTGAGTTTTAGAATTGGAAAGAGGTGTGTCATGCATACTTCTCGTTAGGATGTTAGCCTGATGTAGAATCTTCAGTGCAGGTTAAAGATGTCTACTAGAAATAATAATAATCATATGGCCGAGGCCATAGAGAGGTTGACTGATGTATTAGTGAATATGCGTCAGCAACAATCTAACCCGCCCCATCAGCCAATGCAAGCAGAGAACCAGGAGTCGAAGACTTTCTCGGAATTTCGACGCTTTAAACCTTCAAAGTTTGAAGGAGGTCACAAGCCTAAGGAAGCGAATCGTTGGATTCAGGAGTTGAACAAGATCTTTCGCACTATGGAATGCACCGATGCTCAAAGAGTGAAGTTTGCAGTTTTCATGTTGTGTGGTGAAGCTGAGAATTGGTGGCATCACACCATACAACTTTTGAATTATGAAGGAAGGCTGATTACTTGGGATGTGTTTGTTGAGAAATTTCTCAATAAATACTTTCCTGAGGATCAAAGGAGAAAGAAGGAGTTGGAATTTATGCAATTGAAACAAGGAGACATGAGTGTAGGGGAATACGCAGCAAAGTTCGAGGAGCTTATCAAGTATTCTCCGTACTACCAACTCAACCCGGACGAGAGGTCCAAATGCATCAAGTTTGAGAATGGGCTCAAGCCGGAGATAAAGTCTGCTTTTGGATATCAGAAGGTGAGAAGTTTTCCTGCTTTAGTAGAGATGTGCCGAGTTTATGAAGATGATAAGAAAGAGGAAGAGGCACAAAGGAGGAGTCAATCAGGGACTGGACCCATCAGGAAGAAAAATTTCAACAACCGGAGTAAGGGTCCTTATTATCATAAAGGAAAAGGGAAGGAAATGAATGGTGGTAAAGGTACTCCTCAAACAAGTAATCGTAAGTGCGAGAAGTGTAACCGTTTCCATTTCGGAACAAACTGTTATGCTGCTCAGCATGGCCTTTGTTTCAATTGTGGGAAGAAAGGGCACTATTCTCGTGAATGCAAGGAGCCGATAAAGAAAGAGGGAGTAAGCAGACCCGCTGTTGCTGGAAAAGTGTTTTCTTTGAGTGGAATGGAATTAACCCCATCATCTGGCCTAATCCAAGGTATCTATTTTCTTAATGCCCAACCCTGTGTTGTTATGTTTGATTCCGGAGCCACACACTCTTTCGTGTCTTATGAGTGTGTAAATCGCTTAAAGTTAGTAGTATCTGAGTCACCCTATCATCTAAAGCTTGAAACCCCCACCAACAACCCTTGTGTTGTTTCTAAGGTTTGCAAAGATTGTAAGATAATGGTCCTAAACCATATATCCTCAGTAGATTTGATCTGTTTACCCATGCTTAAGATAGATGTGATCCTAGGAATGGATTGGTTGCATCGAAATCAAGTTATCTTAGACTGTGAGGAAAAGACGATCCAGTTCTGAAACCATGAATCCTTAAGTTTTGAACCCCAAGGGTATGTTTGTCTATTCTCCTCAATTGTGGAAGAGAAGAAGGAAGTGGAGATTGAGGATATTCTGGTGGTTAGAGACTTTCCGGAAGTGTTTCCAGAAGAAATTCCAGGATTACCGCCAAAGCGTGAGATTGGGTTTGGAATCGATCTCGTACCTGGAACCGGACCTATCTCGATTGCTCCGTATAGGATGGCACCACCGGAGATGGCTGAGATGAAGAAACAGATTGAAGAATTGCTGCAGAAGCAAATGATAAGGCCGAGTGTTTCGCCCTGGGGAGCCCCGTTGTTGTTTGTTAAGAAGAAGGACGGTAGCATGAGAATGTGTGTGGACTATCGTCAGCTGAATAAGGTCACGATCAAGAACAAGTATCCTTTGCCAAGGATTGACGATCTTATGGATCAAGTTCGAGGAGCTTCAGTGTTTTCTAAGATCGATCTAAGGTCGGGATATCATCAAATTTGAATTCGGGATGAAGACATTCCGAAGACAGCTTTTCGATCAAGATATGGTCATTATGAGTATGTGGTTATGCCGTTTGGGCTAACGAATGCTCCTGCTATCTTCATGGATTATATGAACCGGATTTTCAGACCTTATTTGGATTCGTTCGTGGTGGTATTCATCGATGATATTCTTATCTATTCCAAGAGTCCTGAGGATCATGCTGAACATCTCAAGATTGTGTTGGGGATCTTGAAGGAGAAGCAGTTGTATGCCAAACTTGCTAAGTGTGAGTTTTGGTTGGACAAGGTGAACTTTTTGGGACATGTTATCACCAAGGAAGGCATTGCTGTAGATCCAGCTAAAGTTGGAGCTGTGCTGAAGTGGGAACAGCCAAAGACTGTGACCGAGGTCCGTAGTTTCTTGGGTTTAGCTGGATACTACCAGAGGTTTATTGAAGGTTTTTCGAAGATTGCCTTGCCATTGACTAAGTTGACTCGTAAAGATCAACCTTTCTTGTGGGATCATAAGTGTGAGGAAAGTTTTCAGTTGTTAAAGGAGAAGTTGACGTCCTCACCAGTGTTGGTGTTGCCTGACCCACATAGAAGCTTCAATGTTTATTGTGATGCTTCGAGGCAAGGGCTTGGATGTGTTTTAATGCAAGATAGAAAAGTGGTAGCATACGCATCCATGCAGTTGAAAGTGCATGAGGTCAACTATCCGATGCATGATTTAGAGTTTGCAGCTATTGTCTTCGCTCTGAAGATTTGGAGACACTACCTCTATGGCACTACCTTCAAGGTATTTAGTGACCATAAGAGTTTGAGGTACCTGTTTGACCAGAAAGAGTTGAATATGAGGCAAAGGCGTTGGATGGAGTTTATTAAGGATTATGATTTCGAGCTCCAATACCATCCCGGTAAAGCAAATGTAGTAGCTGATGCTTTAAGCCGGAAGACTCTTCATATGAGTTCAATGATGATTAAGGAATTTTCTCTAATCGAGAAGTTTCGTGATCTAAGTATGACGATGCAAGTGG
This sequence comes from Crotalaria pallida, assembly GCA_037953625.1. Taxonomy (NCBI): domain Eukaryota; kingdom Viridiplantae; phylum Streptophyta; class Magnoliopsida; order Fabales; family Fabaceae; genus Crotalaria; species Crotalaria pallida. The sequence goes on along the minus strand of CM075655.1, from coordinate 127,550,491 downwards.
AAAGAGAATGCATTATGCTTGGTAAGTTGCAAATTACCAATGAATTCCTGATTCAAGTTCGGGAATCTCAGCAGATAGATGAAGAACTGCAAGAGAAGAGAAGGCTTATGTTGGAAGGGAAGGAACCAAACTTCCAGGTTGGAAGTGATGGAATTCTCCGATTCAAAGATCGGATTTGTATTCCAAAAGATCTAGAGATAAGAAGATTGATCCTAGACGAAGCGCATAAAAGTTGGATGAGTATTCATCCGGGATCAACCAAAATGTATCAAGATTTGAAGGAGTTGTTTTGGTGGTTTGGGTTAAAGAAAGATGTTGCTTCGTATGTTGCTTCTTGTCTGATTTGTCAGAAGGCGAAAGCTGAGCATAAGAAGCCAGGCGGTGAATTACAACCCTTGGATATCCCTGTGTGGAAATGGGATAGCATATCAATGGATTTTGTGTCTGGATTACCAAGGACTGTTGCAGGGCATGATGCGATTTGGGTAATCGTTGATAGATTGACCAAGTCGGCGCATTTCATTCCAGTTAATATGCGCTATCGCATGGATAAGTTTGCTGAATTGTACATCAATGAAATCGTTCGTCTGCATGGTATACCTTCAAGTATTGGTTCGGATCGAGATCCGAGATTTACTTCGAAGTTTTGGAAGGGTTTGCAGCAGTCTCTGGGATCAAAGTTGAGAATGAGTTCTGCTTATCACCCCTAGACTGATGGTCAGTCGGAAAGGACTATCCAGTCTCTTGAGGATTTGCTAAGAGCATGTGTGTTAGAAAGTCAGGAAGGTTGGGATAAACTCTTGTCTCTGATAGAGTTTACCTACAATAACAGTTATCACACCAGTATTGGAATGGCACCGTTCGAAGCTTTGTACGGAAGGAAGTGCCAAACTCCCCTATGTTGGTTCCAAGTGGGGGAGCAAACAATTATTGGACCTGAGCTTGTTCAGGAAACCTCTGAGAAGATTCAGATGATCAGAGAAAAGATGAAGACAGCGCAAAGCCGATAGAAAAGTTATGCGGATAAAAGGAGAAGACCCTTGGAGTTTGGAGAGGGTGATCATGTTTTTATTCGCGTAAGACCGACAACTGGTGTTGGGAGAGCTTTGAAGACAAAGAAGTTGTCAGCAAGGTCTATTGGTCCTTATCAGATACTCAAGCGTATCGGGTCTGTAGCTTATCAGCTCGCTTTGCCTCCGTCTTTGTCCAATCTTCATGATGTGTTTCATGTTTCGCAATTGCAGAAATTTGTGCCAGATCCCGATTCAGTAATTGAATTTCAACCTGATGATGTGGCTTTGAGAGAGAATCTCACTTTTGAGACAATCCCTGTCAGAATTGAAGATCGAAGATTGAAGCAGTTGCGGGGAAAGGAAATTCCTTTAGTCAAAGTTATTTGGGAAAATGCTAATGTATCAGAAGCAACTTGGGAATTAGAAGATAAGATGAGAAAGGATTATCCTGAGTTGTTTTTGTAAGCGGAATTTCGAGGACGAAATTCTTGTAAGTGGGGGAGAAATGTAATACCCCAATTTCTGTTCACAAATAAAAAAAAAGAAATATTTAAATAAAACTAATTATATGGAATTAGTTAGTTTTATTTATTAATTTTATTGTTATATTAAAAGAATTATCCAAGGAAAAATAAGAGAAAATAATTTGGGTTCTAAAAATAAGGATTTTTGCAGTTTAGTCCTTGGAAAGGACCTAAGAGGTAATATTGGAAAGATATTTGGAGGGAAAGTGAATAAAATAATAATTTTTGAAAATCTGGGCGTGTTACTCGAGTAGCCCGATCAGTTACTCGAGTAACAGTGGTTCTGAAGCTGAAGAAAGTGCGTTTGATGATTCAACAAGTTGAGTAATTCAAATTTTAACACCTAGCACCGACTGGGATTATGGAAAACACGTGTTTGTGTGCATGGTAGTCATTGTTGGCTATAAATTCATGAATTTGGTTGAGGAAATTGGTGGAAATAAAGAAAAAGGAAGTGAAACTCTGCTGAAATTTGGTTTGAACCCATACACTGTGGATGAGCTTTATACCTTATTAAAGCTTGTCAAAAGAACTTCAAAACCGTACCAAGATCACGAATTTTGGTTACCTGGGTGAGGAGTTATTGCAGCTGGAAGTTGGGCTCTTGAAACTGAAGTTGGAAATTTCAGCTTTGAGGAGCCAAGTTCAAGATTTCGATTTTTGTAGGTAGAGGTTCTCAAATCGTGTCATTTTGATTTCTATTTAGAGGTTGCAATGTCTAGTTTCTATATTGACCAAATTTGCTCATTTTCATGCACGTTTGGTTGGTTGAATTATCACCCGAACTTGCTCTGCTGAACCTGTTTTGGAACCGAAAACAGAGCATTTGGAGTTTGGTAATTCTGTGAGTTTCTTTGCTGCCTGTGCATCCAAAAAGCTTCATTGAGGTAAGGGAGAAGCTTTACTAATGCTAGAATAGATTGAGGAATTGATTTGAATATTGGTTGAACCACCATGAGGTTCAAAGGGCACTAGGTTAGGGGACAATGACTTGGAGGCCAATTTGATCTTAAAACTGAATTGGAACATGTTAGATTTTGATATCTAAAGCTAAATGAACCTTCAATTTGATCTGAAATTGGGTAATTAAGGAATTGGTATGTGAGGTTGTGTTTTAGGTCAAAATTGGGGGAAATTGTTATGATTCTGTGATTTTGGTGTTAATGCTTGAAATTGATGCTATGAACAAGTTTAATGTAATGCATTTAAGTTGGTTTGAAGCTTAACTTTGGTAAAAATTGGATTGGCATGAGTTTGACATATAAAAACCAGTTCAGCAGTGTTTTACTGCATAATTTACTCGAGTAATTCGAGCTGTCACTCGAGTAATGCGTGAAAATTCTGATTTATCTGATGAGTGCAAGAGGATTACTCGATTAATCTGAAGTATTAATCGAGTAACACCTTAAAACTTTGAATAATTTGAAATATATGCAGTACTACTCGAGTAATAGATCTGTTAATCGAGTAATGCGAAATGTGCAAAAATATTACTCGAGTAATCTAATGCAATACTCGATTAATAGACTCTGTTAATCTATTAGTGACTGAATTGTTGTAAAAGGATCAGAATTTGATGAGGTGATTGATTAGCAAAGGGTTTGAATCAATTTAATTACTGAACTAGAAATTAATGGAAGTCAGTGTGTGTTAAATAAAGTTTAATTATGCCAAGTCCCAGCTTCGAACAACTTAAATGACATTGAATAGTATGGGTAGTCAAAGCCATGCATAGCATCTGCATTATTTGGATTCCCACATGTGTGGAGACACGTCCGAGAGGCGTAGTGTCGAGGGACCTGGGTGTCTGCTCCAAAGGGTTCACGGGGGAGTGTCGGTGACCCGGGTTGCACCTTCTGTTTCCGGAAATACACACGTGCGTGTGGGCATGTCATTTGGTGCCGGACTCGATGAGGCGTAGTCCTACGGGATACGTCGGCAACATTTCTAAGAGCTCTAGAGGTGTTGATTTATTTGCGGGCCGAGTTCGATGAGATACTCAGTATGGGTATCGGGCATGTTTATTTTAAGGTGCCACGGAAGCCTATTTGTTGTAGTTGGCCAACAATCATGCATTGATAAGATTAGATACATCATGACTGCATATGCTATTGATTTATAGTTAAGTCTTGATGTTGGTGTTTAACATGGATGATGAATTGTTAAGTGTACGAGATACAGTATTAATTGATTAAAACTTTACCCTATCTATTTTATTATGCGTTAGTATTTGCTAACTCCTTATGCCCTTGCAGGTGATGGCTCGTTACCTGACATACGTGGAGTTACGCCCGCTCCGTAGAGGAGTGTGGGACTACGAGGAGCACCGAGCGGTGTTCGAGGGTGAGGTTGACGTGATCTTTCGTCATCCTAACCCCCTTGCTCGAGTGCGACCTCGTAGGCTTCGCATCCCCATGATCTACATACTGCACATTCCACCAGCTTACACTTACCGTTTTGGTTCTCCACCCCCACATCATGGACGTCGTTTTTATAATCTACATGTCCGACGCCCAGCCACCCGTACACGTCCCTCTACTTCTGATGAGGCTACTGCTACGGCCACTCCTCGTCCTGGTTCGGCCACCAGGGTACGCTTTGCACCCTCTCCGGAGCCAGTGCGTCGCGTTGCTACCCCTGTGGTGTCGGACGAGGAGGAGGAGGAGGACCCCGTAGAGGACGTGGATGGGCCAGCGGCGGACAATCAGTGATGTGGTGTTTTTGTTTTGATAGTATGTGCAGTATGCGGACCATGTTAGGATGTGGTGTTTAGCTTTTGGAAGACCAGGGATCAGACATCAGCGTGGGTGGATCATGGCTCAGCTCTCGAAGACTCTTTTATTTTGATTTGTGTTATATTGTATATAGTTGAGAGGGTCTATGAGAGTTGTTATTTTATATCTGCTGGTCTGTATCCTTATATTTTGCTACCTCGACTTTTATCTCTGATACTTGGGTACCTGAGTTTTTATATATATATGGGCTATGGTTGTATAGTTATTATGATCCTTAAAATTATTTCAATCACAACTGCAGTAATCATTTTGAAAATCGTTTCCGCTGAAAGTACAAACAGGTACTCAACCGTTCATTTTTGAAAGAAATGTGTTTTCGAATCAAAGCTTTTGGATATGGAACTTGGTGTATAGAAAGAAAAAGTTTTTTCATAAAGTTCCTATACGAATAACATTTATTATATATTCCAGCTTTCTTTATTTAATATAAATAAAGCTATATTTTGAGAATGTCTCATAATTTGTTAATATACATCGAGTGTCCACAATAGTTAGGCACGCAATTTGGGTCGGATCCGGATGTACTTAAGTACTAGTACTTAACCGGGCGAGCAAAAAAAAAAGTAAAAATATGATTGCATTAAATATTTTACATTTAAATTTCTGAACAATCTTATCCAAACCGAACATAATTATTCCTTCTGTTATATTTATCTATCATATTTCAAACAAAATACACAATTTAAAAAATAAAATCATTACTTATATTTTCAATACATTAATTATGTTTTTTCTCACTATATTCTTTCTCTATCCGTAATCATTACTTTTTTTATTATTTACAAAAACTAATACCTATTAAATATGAGTAAATATGGAAAATAACATTTATTACACTCTTGCCATCATCAAAATGACATATTAAAATAAACAAAAAACTTCTAAAAAAACAGTTAAATAAGAACAAAGATAGTACTTTCCATGATAAGAATATATGTGGCTTCTAGCTAAACACATACAAATAAGAAAAAATAAAAAATAATATACCATATGCTTACAAAATTAACTTAGAAATAAAGTTATATTATACTATAAAGAAAAAAAATGTTATATGTCATAAAATTATAATTTATCCAATATTAATTAATTAATAAGTGATATATATCAAATATTTATGTCATAAATTTATTTATAAGCATATACTCTCTCGGACTCGAATTATAAGCAACAAAAAACATACTTCTCTTGGTTTAAAATATAAGCAAAATTAACTAACTTTATTAAATTTTGTTTCATTCCCAATACCATTTTCCTAAAACATTTATAGTAAATTGTTATTTTATTTAATTTTTGTTTCATTCCCAATACTATTTTCCTAAAATACCTATATTTTTTTATCATTTTGAGAAAATTAAATACAATCAACTAACTTCCTTAATAAGCATAAAAGTAATCAGATTTGCTTATAATTAGAGCCGGAGAAAATACATAATAAGTGATGAAATATCGTTAATATAATAGCATGGCAAGTCTCAGAATTAAGAAATTCAACCCCGACAACTTCACACCTTGAACTTGAAGGTTGCTGGCTTCTACACAGCAAGCATTGTATTCCCATTGATTGATGTTGTAAATTGTTCCTATGTACTGTACGCTGTATAATGATAAAGATATTAAAATGGTACTCCCTCCGTTTTATATTATAAGCAAATATAACAATATTTGCGCTTAACAAGAAATGGTAGTTATGTGTAGTTAATGTTTTCAATTTTATAAAAAAGTAAGATATGTTACCTAAAACATCCCTAATGTGTAGTTAATGTTCTCAATTCTTGAGAATTGTGTACATATTAAATGAGGGTAATTTTGGAATGAAAAATTTTTGTTTGATTAAAGTAGTTGAATTTGTTTATATTTTAAAACAAGATAATGATGTTTTTTTTTTGCTTATATTTTAAAACGGAGGGAGAAATATACACCAAGACATAAGATGGCAAAGACAAAGATGGGTATGTTTTCTCCCCTCTCACCGAAACAAAGATGGGTATATGCACCTCGCCATAATTATGCATGCGGTGTGGGTGGGAGAAGGAAAAAAGAAAAGTTAATAATAATACTTACAAAATAATTTATAAATCACCAAATGTAGGTTGGTTAAGTAGTAGCTTACTTGATCCCTTAACCAATTGGTCTCGAGTATACGGAGCAATTCCCGTTGGGAGACCCCTACCACTTAGTGCGAACTCAGTTGGGTCGGACCGGATGAATCAGATTCCGGATAAAACAGATTCGGGTATCGTACACACAACAAAAATTATAAATCAATTTAAATAAAAAAAATAAGAGTGTTAGTTTTTAAATTCCATGTTTAGATTCCAAATCCTTTTTTTTTAATTAAATTCTGCTGGAATTTTTTACGACATTTTTGAATTGAAAAAAACTTTCTTAAAAATGCATTTTTTTTAACGAAATTAATAAAAAAATTTGCATTTTCAGACCTAGAAGTATCGAAAAAATTTCTAATAATATTCAATTTAAAAAATAGATTTGATTCTAAAAAATAAAGTTTGGAAACTACCATTCAAATAGTAATATCCTTCATATATCACTTATTAATCAATTATTAATAATAATAATCAAATTACCATAACATGTTGTTTTTTACATTATATAAGTTTATTTTTAAGTTAATTTCATAAGTTGATGTACTAATATTATTTTCCCCAACCCTGTATGCATGTAAGATTTTTTTTGGGAAATTCATATTCATAAAAAAAGTGAATTAAGTTTCTTTTTTTTTGGTCCATGACCGGAGTGACTAATCTCCTCGCTGGCTTGTAGGCACCTCTAATGGGTGGGACAGCTGACCCCGAGATTTAACGTTGCTGCATGCACAAGGCATGATTCGAACACCTGACCTTGCTTAAGCGTGGATCAATCCCTACCACTGAACCACACGCTCGGGGTTAAAAAGTGAATTAAGTTTCATTATGGTATTAAAAATGTAAACATTTAATACACTATTTCAAAATTACCTTTATAATTATTACTATATTGAAATTTCAAAAAGTGTTGACTTAATAAAAATATTTTTGAAAAAAATTAATAAAATATTATTGAAAATGGAAATAAAATTTTACAAATAGCAAATAGAACCAAAGTTTTTTCAAATTTTTCTATAGTGAACCAGAGTTCTTTTCTAAGAAGGTCTTGCACATAGGATGAGTATTTGAATAAAAAAACGTAAAGCAGAGAGCAGAAGTCAAAGTTGTCATTAACCTCAAAATCTGTCATAAACGGTAAAAAAAAATCACGAAGGAGAGAAGAGTGAGGGATAATACAACTACTGCTACTACTACTGAGTATTACAATACTCCTCCTGTGCTCCGTGCTGTGTGACTAAATCTGATATTTGGCAACGTGTCCAAGGGCAAATCTGTCTTTAACCCATCCTATAAAAAGTTCCCCATACCCGTCCTCCTTCTCTCTTTCCAACAACACAACACAACACAACACATCCCAAATTCCAAACTCTCTCTTTCTCTCAATAGACTCACTCTGTAGCCGCCGTTCTCTGTCTGTCTTGTTCACTTTTTCCCGGTTATCCCTTCGCCGCGTATACCGGTTCTCCCAGTCTCCGGTAACCGAAAACCCCTTGTTTTATTATTATAATTAAACGGCAGCGTGCATGTTGAGGAAACGGCGACGTTTTGTTATGAACAATCGGAGGAAGCTTTGGAAGCGACGTAGTTTTTATTGATTTTCTTTGGGAGATGGGGAGAGGAGCGGTGGGGGTGGCGGTGACCGTGGCGGTGGCGTCGTGTGCGGTGGCTGCGATGCTGGTGGGGAAGAGAGTCAGGGGGAGGAAGAAGTGGAGGAAAGTGGTGAACGTGTTGAGGGAATTAGAGGAAGGGTGTGACACTAGGGTTGAGAGATTGAAGCAAGTGGTTGATGCTATGGCTGTTGAGATGCACGCTGGTTTAGCTTCTGAAGGTGGCTCCAAGCTCAAAATGCTCCTCACTTTCGTTGATAATCTTCCCAGTGGGTAATTTTCTTCTTTTCATTCTTGCTACATTGGGTTTCAATTTCTTTTACCCTTTTCTGTCCTTAACTCTGTTATTCAATAAAGTTCATTTTTTTAATTTAATTTTATTGTTTAAGTTCTTGCATTGGAAATTGGAAGTGTTGCATATTGTTTGATTCTTTGATTCAAGTGTGTCATTTAGTAGTTGATAATCTCACTGATGGATGATCCTTATGCTCATTTTGCAATAAAGTTAATTTTTTTTTTTTAAAAAAGAAAAATTCTTTGGTGGAAATGGGGTTTTGTTAAGTTGTTGTTTTGGAAGTGTTGAGCAATTGCTTCACATTGCTTGATTCTTTTACCAGTTTTGCAACATGGGGTTCCGATTCTTTAACTTTGCTATTGAACAAAGTTCTTTTCTTTTTCTTCTTTGGTGGAATTGGGGTTTTGTTAGGGTTAGTCGTGGAAATGGTATTTTGTTAGGTTAGGGTTGCTTTTGGAAGTGTTGAGAATTTGGTTCCCATTGTTTGATTATGTGGTTCAAGTGTATCACTTAGCTGCCTCTTACTGAGATTTCAATAACTTTGGCGCTTTTTAAAAGAGATAGGTGCTTGTAATTTTTTCTCTCTTGATGTGTGTATAGTTTCACTTTCGTACCCATGCTTATATATTTATTTTGTGGTGTATATTGCTTTGAAGCATGTGCATGAGCATGTCATTTTAGAATCGGAAATCTCGGTTATTGGGACAACATTAACTTTTTAACGACATCCAATAAATGGTCATGTACTATGCTGTTTTGAAAATCGTCACGGCAAGACATGACTGTCGTCAATATCTCTGGCCATGGGAAATCAGTGGTAACTGTTTTGATGCATGAGCATGGCATTTTAGAATCGGAAATTTCGGTTGTTGGGACAGCATTAACTTTTTAACGCTATACAATAAATGGTTATGTGCTGTGCTTTTTTGAAAAGTTGTCACTGCGAGACATGATTGTTGTTGAAATGTGCTTTTAATTTTTAACTTTGGCTCTTTTTAAAAAAGAAATGTGCTTGTAATTATTTTTTTTTTCTCTTGCTGTGTGTATAGTTTCACTTTCGCACTCATGCTTATATATTTATTTTGCGCTGTATATCGTTTCAAAGCACGTGCATGAGCATGGCGTTTTAGATTCTGAAATTTCAGTTGTTGGGACAGCATTAACTTTTTAACGACATCCAATAAATGGTAATGTACTATGCTATTTTGAAAAGTCGTCACTGCGATATATGGTTGTTGTCAATATCTCTGGCAATGTGAAATTTGACCGCCACTCGGTCAAAAGACTAACCCGGTGTATCTGGAGATACTGACTTTTTTCAAAATCCAATAAATGATTATTTACTGTGCTGATTTGAAAAATCAACACTGCGAAGCATGATTGGTGTCAATACATCTGGCTATATGAAAGCTGTAAGTGAGAATGGTTTATAGAATCTCTAGGTTCTCATTTTGTAATTCTTGTTTATAACTAATTTGAGCGTTACCCCATCAAAAGACGGATGCTGCTATGAGTGCACATTGCAATTATGAACATCATTTCTGTTAGTAAGAGATGTTGATGTTTGATTTTGTTATTTGTTTATGAGTTATCAACATGCTTGAGCATTACATAGTCTTCTTGTTAAGCTGATTTTGTTTATATTCTTATGTTTGAGGATTGCATGAATTGAATATGAAAGTGATATATTTGTATATTTTTCTTGTATCAGGACTGAGAGAGGAACATACTATGCACTACATCTTGGGGGTACCAATTTTAGGGTCTTGCGAGTTCGTTTAGGTGGTCAACAATCTTCTATCTCGGATCATGAAGTGGAGCATGAAGTGGAACGGCAACCTATTCCCCAACATTTAATGACTAGCACAAGCGAGGTGACTTATTTCAAACTACAATTTTAGTGTTTTCTGGGGATTTGTTTCTTCGTTTCACATGGTTTAGTTTGATTTGATTTTCTGATTGCAGGATCTCTTTGATTTTATTGCATCTTCATTAAAGGAATTTATCGCGAAAGAAGGAGATGGTTCGGAGATTTCATCGGACAGAAGGGAACTTGGGTTTACATTTTCTTTTCCTGTGAAACAAAAGTCTGTTTCGTCGGGCATTTTAATCAAATGGACAAAAGGGTTTTCCATTGTAAATATGGTTAGTCAGCTGACTTTCAACCAGTGTCTATGTGAAAAACTTATGTTTATGTGGAACTTTTGGGAAAGGCAGGAATTTTTTGTTTTATGGCTCATGCTATAATGTGATCACTTTATTGGTGATTTGTGCTTGTTTTAAAGAAAAATTAATGATCTTGAACAGGGTAACAATTTGATATGTGTGTATGTGTAGATAAATATATTTATTTATTTAAGCCTCAATAATTCAGTTTGTTGTTCATTGGAAATTAGATAGGGCTCCTACAGTTATTAGTAGTTTTTATAAATAGCTTTTTGTATTTTTCCTCTTTAAATAATTTAAAAATAGATACGAAGGTTCTATTCAAGTTGCCCTTGGTCTTTCAGAGTAATGATGTATATACCAAAGCGATATATTATATATATTGAGAGTGGAATGTATTTGTTGTCAGGTGGGAAGAGATGTTGCTGCATGTTTACAGGATGCATTGAAGCGAAAAGGCCTTGATGTGCGGGTAGCTGCCTTGGTAAGGAATTATTTTCTTTTTCCTTAAGGTTATGGCTCATCCAGCCACCCCTACCCCTGTTTAAGAAATCCATGTGTTGAGTAAATTGCTACTTTTTCACAAAGCCATTTGTATACTTGTGCTTTATTTTCGCTGTATGTCTGTATTACTTGAAACTCTTTTTGTTTCACTACATAACTTGAAACATGATTTCCTTTTGATTTTAATCAGGTTAACGATACTGTTGGTACATTGGCTCTTGGACATTATCACGATGCAGACACTGTTGCTGCAATTATAATTGGTACGGGCACCAATGCTTGTTATTTGGAACGAATTGATTCTATTATCAAGTGTCAGGGTCTTCTTACAACTTCGGGTCGCATGGTATTGCTCTTTCTTCTATTTGCTTTTTGTTTTTCACTTTTGGTTTTGAACTTATTATAGCTCTTCTGCTTTTAGGTTGTCAATATGGAATGGGGCAACTTTTGGTCATCTCACTTACCAAGAACAGTGTATGACATTGATTTAGACGCCGAGAGCCCTAATCCGAATGATCAGGTTAGCTTCTACTTCTCTTTATTCCTGTTGCTTTATTTGCCATGACTAAATTTTGGAGATTTTGATGCAGGGTTTTGAGAAAATGATATCAGGAATGTATCTCGGTGATATTGTGAGGAGAGTCATTCTTAGGATGTCACTGGAGTCAGATATGTTCGGACCTATTCCTCCCAAGCTTTCAGATCCTTTCATACTGAGGTGCGTACTATATCTTAGTCATGCAGTGTGTATATGTAGAAAGACATGCTAACAACTGAAAGAGAATATTTAAATTATTCAATATATTAAGTTAGTTTTGTGACCCTTATCATGTTATTGTTTTGATCCTAGTGACGGTATAGCTTGTTTCTCATTGTTTCCCTGTCAATGCTTTTATGTTATCCGTGTGACTAAATTTTGCACATAATGAGTAGTTTCTTTGTATTTTCGTGGAACTTACAAAAATATTCTTAATGAAAATTTTAGGCCTGGTCTGAGATATAACATGGTGTGCATACATATGGCCATGCCTACAATGTTCCATGGTCAATTGTTCTCTTCCAATTTTATGGTTTGATTTAGATTTGATTTAATTTCTGATGGAATTTCAGGACTCCTTTGATGGCTGCCATGCATGATGATGATTCTCCTGACCTTAGAGAGGTAGCAAGAATCCTTAAAGACATATTTGAGGTAAACAAACTAGTTAGACACCATATGTTTTGTCCCTAGATGAGTGCTGCAGTCTAACAATGATTTGTTACACTGTCTCAGATTCCTGATGTTCCTTTGAAGGCTAGAAAAATAGTGGTGAAGGTGTGTGATGTGGTGACGCGAAGAGCCGGGCGATTAGCAGCCGCAGGTATAGTTGGTATCTTGAAAAAGATTGGTAGGGATGGGAGTGGTGGCATCACAGGGGGAAGGAATAGAAGTGACATGAAAATGAAAAGAACAGTTGTTGCAATTGAAGGTGGATTGTATTCTAGTTATACATTGTTTAGGGAGTATTTGCATGAAGCTTTGGAAGAAATAATGGGAGAAGATATTGCTAAACATGTTATTCTGAGGGTCACTGAAGATGGATCAGGCATTGGAACTGCACTTCTTGCTGCTTCATATTCATCCTAAAATGTGGATAGGGTACAGCTGCTACAAATATATATGATTATATATACATATATCCCTGTAAATCAGAATTTATTATTCTCCATATTAATATCTCTGTAAAAAGGAAGGTTTCGTCTATTCTTTGATCAAGTTATCTTCATTTATATAATTGTAATTTTTTAATGACTGTTTTTTTATGACATTGATCTCTATCTAATCAATTGAGATCAATTGCATGTAACACCATGGTATTTAGGAGTAATGACTTAAGCTTGAAATTGCTTATACTTGTTTTCTTCAAAAATTTATAGTCTGTAAGTGTGCTTGCTTTGTACCATGCTTTACCTAAGTTTTCCACTAGTGAGGTTTTTTTTTTGTACATCCACTGGTAAGGTTTTGAAATACTAGTTTGATGATCGTGAGATTATCTTATTAAACATTGTACTCTGCCATGTGCCATAGACAGAAAGACATCCTAGCTATGGCAAAACCCTTAATTTGGTTTCTTTAAGTTATTTTTGGTTTTTAATTTTTTTTTCTTCTGAGAGTGTGTTTTTTTAATTTTCAATTTGGCTCTAGAAGTTATTTTTCTTTTCATTTTGGTTTTAGTGCGTTTTTTTTTTCCTTGCAACTTTCTCAATTTTTAACCAAAATTCATAATCTTGGTATTATTGAATTTACGACGAAAAAATCTACAAAATATATTCATCGCTTCTTTTATATATCATAGAAAATGAATTTTAGGACTTATTTGAAAAATATAAATTTTTATTAAGGTTAAATTGAAAAAATAAAAAAAACCTTTTAGGATCTAGTTTAAAAAAAAGTTAAAGGATAAAACTGAAAAAAATTTTTGGAAGACCAAATTAGAGTTTTTTTTTCCTTTTGTTTTTGAACTCAAGATTGGAAGAGACAATTTTGTTGTGCTATTTGTTGATATTAACGGTAATTTATTTTTTTTAATTTTAATGTCAAATATAAATATTTGAAACGATATGAACATTTTTTTAAAGCACAACAAATAATATGCAAGAGTGTTTGGTGCCGATAAAAAACGACGACATTGGTAAAATGACAATGGTAATGTGATTATGGTAGTGATGATAGTGCTAAAATGCTAATGTGGGGATGAGGTGGAATATCGCATTATTTTATCATGTTTATTTCTAACTCAACTTCCTTTATATAATATAAAATAACTAGGCAGACAATATAGGACATGTCAACATATGTTATCCCGGTGGCTCATCAAATACCACATAATAATAAGATAGGACAAATTATGATACCTTTTTTTTTTTTTAAATCTTAAACACCAAACAAACCCTAAAAATATGAATAATATACTATATTGGTCCTTGACTTTGTGGTCACCAATCAAGTTAATCCTTGAGATTTTTGAAACTTCAAATTAGTCCTTAAGATAGGAGAACATAAGTCGCATTAGTCGTTGACGTTAATGACCGTTAGTGCTTCATAATGTGGACTAGCAAAATGGTCAAAATGACATATAGTCAAAAAGATGTCATTTTGGGCCAAAAAAAAGACTGCCAACTATTGGTCAAATGAGTCTATGATTTTGTGGAATACTAACGGTAAGAACTAATGTGACTCATGTTTTGTTATCCTATAAACTAATTTGAAATTTCGATAATGTCATAGATTAATTTGATTGATACTCGAAAAACAGAGAGTAATCTAACTATTCACTCCTAAACGTATCTTTATATATTCTCTTGGACTAAGAAATAAAATATGCTAGTAGAGAAGTACTACAATTGCAAAGACAAAAGTTAATAAAACACAATAATTGATGAAAAAAATTGCAGGTCGATTTTAATGGAACATGGGTGTACTATTTTTATTAATAATAAAACATGGGTGTATTTTGATAGTATAGTCAAAATAAGAGATGATATATTCCATTAACAAATTCAATACCTTTTGCTTTACCCAGTTAAATCCTTAAAAAAAAAATTAGTATTTTAGAAGGACAATTTGGTTCCTAAAGTTAAAAAATCACCAAAATAAAATATTTTTTTCATGAAATAATTTGAGTTCAAAAAAAAAATGCGTCACAATTTAATCTTTGGAAATTTAAAAAAATCGAGTGAAGTAAAAGTAAAATAAATTAAATAAAGCTTGTATAGTGGACTAGTACTTAAATATTATTTGATTGTTTTTTAAGGAACCAATTAATCATATGAAAAAAAACTCAATGACTATTTTTAAAATATAAATTTTTCTAGGGATGAAATAGGGTATAGAAAACAATTTGAGAAACAAATTGGGTTTTTACTATAATATAATACTTCTTCAGGTCCTATTTATATGACTATGTTAGAGTTTTTCATTCCCATTGAAAGAAAATGATTAAATTTGTTAGTGACATTGAATATGTGAAAAATTTGATATATTTTTTTAAAAAATGTCGCTATAATTATTATTGAAAATCTAAAAAGTATTAAACTTAATAATGGTATTTGTGAAAAGAAATAATTAAATGATATTTAAAATTGATATGAGATCGTGTAAATAGAATGAAAATAAAAAACCTAAAAAAATCTCATAAATCGGACAAGAGAGTAGAGAGACTGAGAGAGTATTAATATATTACTACTAATTACTCTCTCCGTCCCTAATTATAAAGCACTTTTGGAAGATTTTACGTCCATTAAGAAAGTAAAATAATTTAGTTAATTGTATTGAAAATGTGAACTTTTGATATGTATTTTTAAAATTACCCCTATTATTATTATTGAGAATCTAAAAAGTGTTAAATAAATAGAGGTGTTTGTGGAAAAAAATAATTAATGCTCGTTGAAAATTGGTAAAGGGCTTTATAAATAGAGACAAAATAAAAATGTCAAGAGAGTTTTATAATCAGGGACGGAAGGAGTACTAAATTACTAATACAGTAATTAATAAAATAATTTAATACTAATAATGATGATGAGGGGGAAAACGAGCAGGTAGTAGGAGGAGGAGTGGGGGACTGGGGGGTTTTGGGTAACAACTAACAAGAGTGTTTGTGTTTGTGTTGTTTTGCGAGTGAGGAGGAATGGCGCCCGAGGGCAATAAACGAAGCCGCAAAACCAAAGATGCCGCCGTCGCCGCCGCCGCGACGGGAACGGGGAAGAAGAGAAGACGTTATCTTCCACACAACAAAGCAGTTAAGAAGAAGGGTTCATACCCTTTGCACCCTGGCGTCCAAGGCTTTTTCATCACTTGCGATGGTGGCCGAGAACACCAAGCTTCCTCCGATGCTCTCAATATTCTCGATTCCGTATTACTATCATTTTCATTCTCTCTCCCTCTCTTTCTCTTTGATTTATTCCATTACTTTCTCTCTCATTTGCACTTCTTTGAAAAACCCTAGCATTTCAATTACATGTATAATATTAATAATTGATTATGATATAATCAGTTTTAAGTTTGAAAACCGATTTTAAGTCTGTTTGGCAACACATTTACTAGATAGTCAAGCTTGAAATAAGTCACTAGCGAGCCTTTTTTTTTCCTTCTACATTATTTCACACACTTATCATCAGTTAGTTGATCAACTAATTTAAAAAAAAAACATTTCCAATTCAATTTTCAGCTTGTTTCTCAGATGATGTACCAAACACGCCCTAATATAGTCTGTTTTCTTTTGTATAAAATTTACTTTTACGTATTAAATTAAAAAAAAAAAAAAAGATTAGGTTAATAGTATCATGCTTTCGTTTTGATTTGTCTTGCAGTTTTATGAAGAGCTAGTCCATGGGGCAAATCCAAGTTCCAAACAGTTATTTAATAAACCTCTGAATACAAAGATTACGTTTGCGGATTCTGATTCTTCTGGTAGCGACGAGGATGACGACGAGGATGATGATGAGGAGGAGGAGGAGGGAGATGAAGAAAAAGGGGACAAAAAGCAGAAATTGGATGTTTCTGATGTTGACAGCACCAGTCATGGCAACATTGGAACAGTTGAAAAATCAGATCCTCATAAAATCGATGAACTGCAGGCTCAGGAAGTACATAAAGCTGATGATAATAAAGGAGAAATTGACGATAATATGACTTCAGTGAAGACAGCTGATGAGCTACCAGGCACGGAACTGTGCTGCAAAACAGATGTGCCAACACGTCATTCGAATGACAAAGTGGAGGAGAAGTCTATTGATAAGTTAATTGAAGAGGAACTCAAAGAATTAGGAGACAAGTCTAAGGTGACTTGATAGGACTATTGTTCTACATATGATTTATGTTCTACTACTGTTAGTAGCTTAGCTCATACATGTTCTCTTATATTTTCTACATTCATTCAATTATCTTTGTGGTCTATGTCATGATAATAGTTCTTCTCATAGTTCCCTAGGCACATGTGCATATTCATGCAAGATGTAACTAATGCCTAGCAATTTAATCATACAAGAAATTATAGATTACATTATGTACTTTGTTGTAGCTGTCTCCCTACTTTCTGAGTCTTCTGTCACTTTTTTTCCTTCTTTTTAATGAGATGGAAAATATAGTATGATAGTGGAAATATTACACTTTAGACTTCAAAAAAAGTTACTCCAGAATACCTTCTTCACTCGTTGACCTGTTCATGTAGGATGTTTAGGGGCCTGATTTATAGACTTCAATAGTACTATTATCCTGATATGTGAAATAGTTTTTGCTTACAGATTATACTGATATTAACTAAGCAGTGGAGGGTTCATCTTTTTTATCGGTTTTTCTCAAGAGTAAATTTTATTTGTAGAAAAGGGGCTGACATCTGCCCCTAGGGATTATGTCACTTTTCCTCTTTCACTTTTCTCAGTAGTAAAATTTATTTGTAGAAAAAGGGGCTGACTTGTATGTTTTGCTAATTGCCTTTTTTTAAAAATTTTACAGCGGCGCTTTGTTAAGCTTGACTCAGGTTGTAACGGTGTAGTATTTGTTCAAATGCGAAAGAAAGATGGAGAAAAAGGCCCCAAAGATGTAGTTCAGCAGATAGTGACATCAGCTGCAGCGACAAGGAAACACATGTCTAGGTATATTTGCAGTTTCTTTTGCTAAAGAAAAGAACATAACAGAGGAAACACTGATGCCGTTTTTGTCTACTTTTAGGTTTATTTTGAGAATTTTGCCAATTGAAGTCTCATGTTATGCTTCAAAGGAGGAGATTTCGAAAGCAATCCAGCCTCTTGTGGAGCGGTACTTTCCTGCAGAAACTCAAAATCCACAGAAGGTAATACTGCACATTAGTATCTCAGCTCGTATTCCATTTCCTTTTGAATACGCATTCCAAACTACGCAAATGCCTGCTAATGTAAAGGGAAGGAACTGTTGCAAGCCTTACAAGTTTTTCTTGTGCAGTTTGCTGTACTGTATGAAGCCCGTGCTAATACTGGTATCGATAGGATGGAAATCATAGATGCAGTGGCAAAATCAGTTCCTGGACCCCATAAAGTTGATCTCAGTAATCCTGATAAAACCATAGTAGTTGAAATTGCCAGGGTAAGAAAGCAACTCTCTGACTGAAATGTAATTTAAACCTTAATTTTATGTATTATCTTGTACACCAACGCATTGTACTAAAGCATGCTGTTTCTTTTGGCAGACTGTATGCATGATCGGGGTCATTGATAAATATAAGGAATTTTCGAAGTACAATCTGAGGCAGTTAACATCACAGAAAGCCTGAGCCTTTTCCATACAAGCTTGCATGCTTGTCATTTCACAATGTTGGAGAGTAACTACATGTTGATACTAGTCTTTTACAATTTGTCGTTTTAAAGTGCTAGACTCTTTGCAAGCCCTTTCTTTCTATTTTTGTATTTTAATCATCTGATACAACATGAGGCGCTCTACTAACTACAATTGAGTTAGGTCACAACTCACAAGGGCACCAAGATTTTCTTATGGAGTTTTTAATTGTAGCAGCGTTCCAAGAGGATCGAATTTGTGACCTTTGATTAAGCTAAAATTTTCTCGTTCAAGCTGATTTATACACTCGATGGTAAATTCTTTGCAACATAAATTTTTCTTGTCATTTAACCTAAATCAGTTTCTAACATAGTGGATTAGTGGAGGCTGACACAGATGAACGAGGTCTGTGTCCCTTAACCATGTGGTCATGGGTTCAATTCCTGGCTCATACGAATGAATGGACTATGGAGAATGCTTTGCTGGGAGTGCCAGCCCCGAAAGGGCCCAATCAATGTGCAAACATATTAGTCACCTAGTTGCGAGTGTGGATATTGTTGGTTAAAGAAAAAAGTTTCTAACCTAGTGGAATTAGCAACATTTATTAATAATGATGTAAACCAAAATTATTAATTTAAAATGAGAGAGAGATACAATAGTAAAGATTATTCTAAAGAAAAACAAAAATTTTTGTGAGTGCAAATGAATGTTTGATGATATATTGGTTTACTTGAGTCATTACCGATCAAAAGCTAACATATGTGTTAGACTAGATTAGTAGATCAATTATTTTATGAATCTTTAATGAAATATTCAATATTAAATTAATGAGTATTTAATTTTAATAATTTTTTATATTTTATTTTCGATGGATCTTTTTGTTTTGGAATATTTGGTTCAAAGTATTTTCCTATAATACTTTTAAAGTAAATAAAATACAACAAGTGTGTGAATCAAATGATAAAGGGTTGTTTTATCTTGATTATTGGCTTAATGTTTGATCTTGCGAACATGCAATTGTATTAAATACTCCATCCGTTTCACTTTAAGTCTTTAAGTGTCTTTTTGGACTTTTGCACATAGATTAAGAAAGTGTTGATTATGATGATTATTGTAAGTTTTATGTGTATTTTGTCAAAAATACCCCTATTTAATATTTTTATTTTGTCAATGTATCATTACTAGTATTACAAATTTCAAAACTAAAACAACATTAAATGTAAGGGTAAATAAGGAAAAACAGTATTAAATGTTGCCTAGATTTGGTAGAAAGACACTTATTTTGAAACAAAATTTTGATGTTAAAAAGACACTTAAAGTGAAACGGAGGGAGTATTTGAAGAGAGAATTTTTGTTATTTATAGCGATCTTAATTAGATTGTTTTTAGTAAAAATACTTGTTATTTTAGACAATTTAAAAGGTGCAAATTAAATCTTAAATTTATTTATCTAATAATCTCTAATAATGTAAGCTAATCTCTGTTAATGGAACATTTATAACTTTTTTTACTTTTTATAATAGAACTTTTATAACTTTGATTAGTATATGAATTATTATGTATAGTATTATAGTATTAGTATTAGTGTAATAATGTGGAGAAAAGTAAGGCGGTCGAACGCGGAATGGAATACTAGCCGTTGGGGGTAACGGTCAAATTATATGAATCCGCAGATGGAGTGACGACGTCGTTTTATGAACGCGCACAGCCTTTTTATATCCAATTCCATTCCATTGCACAAGAAACAACAAACACAACACCACTTGCAAATTCCACAAACCTCCTCTCATCTTTCTTCTTCTTCAATTCTCAATTCTCAATTCTCAATTCTCAATTCTCAATTCTCAATTCAATCTCTCTCTCTCTCTCATTGCTGCTTTTAACAAAAAATCTTGAAACCCTAATTCCCAATAAATAAATAATGGCTGCCATTAACGTGCAATCTGAAGCTGCTGCTCAAGACAACAACAACATTGCTGCTGCTTCTCCAAAGCACCCTCTCCCTCCTCCCAAGACCGTTGATTCTCAATCTGTTCTCCGCAGGTTTTTAATTTCATATTTTCAAATTGATTTTTTCCTCCTTCTTCTTCTTCTTGTTTTCTTTGTTTTCAATTTGAATTGTTCTCAATACTCCACATGCTATATATATACACACTTATTTTTATGATTCAGATACTATTCTACAAGAAAGCAAATATTTTTTCTTTTGGGTAAGAGTTTTGTTAATGGAGTTTTCTTTCATTAGAGTTCCTTTAAAAAAAAAAAAACTCAAGTGGTGTTATTTTCCAATAAAAATATAACATTTGTAATAGTTTATCAATGAACAATACAACATGTTCTTGTTGAAAAACACCCAAAGAACAACTCCTAAGTTTTGGACCTTCAATTTTAGTTAATAACGATCTTGGTGCATCTTTATCTAACTCCTCTCTTGTTTTCTGTCTTTTTTCTATGTCTTGTATCAAACAGGTTGCAGTCTGAATTGATGGCTTTGATGGTAAGAATCATATCATATTCCACACACCATCAAGTTTTTCTTTTTTTTTTTTTTTTTTTTTTTTTGGAGTTTTAATTGTAATTTGTGCAGCCAATTACTAGTGTAGATGTATTTATCGTTTAGAAAAGGGTATTAATATATTTGTTTTGTTTGTGATTCTGTGAATGGGAATGAATTTCAGATGAGTGGAGATCCTGGTGTATCTGCCTTCCCTGAGGAGGACAACATATTCTGCTGGAAAGGAACAATTGCAGGAAGCAAAGATACAGTGTTCGAAGGTACCGAGTACAAGCTATCCCTTTCATTCCCCAATGATTACCCTTTTAAGGCTCCAAAAGTCAAGTTTGAAACTACCTGCTTCCATCCCAATGTAGACATGCATGGCAACATATGCTTGGACATTCTTCAGGTAATGTGAATGTGCCCTTTTTTGTGTAATTTTGAAAAAGATTTATTCATCCTTTGCTGCATACTAATGTTCTTTTGGCTGCATCTTTGTTTGTGGAACAGGATAAATGGTCTTCTGCTTATGATGTTAGAACAATTCTTTTATCAATTCAAAGCTTGCTTGGAGGTAACTTGGAAAGCTAAAATGCATCATGTTTTCAATTCTAAATCTTCTGCCTGTGTATATCATGTTCTCACTTATTTTTAATTACCCTTGTTTAGAGCCAAATATTAGCTCACCTCTAAATCAACAAGCAGCACAGCTGTGGAGCAATCAAGAAGGTATTTAAAAAAAAGCATTTTTTGTTATATGGTTGTTGAGAATCTGTAAATTTATATCTTCCATGGGAGCTAATGTTAATTTTTGTTATGTTTTACAGAATATAGGAAGATGGTGGAGAAGATGTACAAATTTTCAAGTGCTTAGGCTTGGATGGAGATGGAGTTTACCTGGGCTGGAAAAGACCCTTCTCTATACTTTGGACAAGAGAAAAAAGTCTTTCTTTCATTCTTTTTTAGATGGGGCTTCTGAAATTCTACATATAAATTGTATCTTTCTTTGGGGGGCAGGACATATAAATTCTACATGTAGTTTTTATAAGCTACCTGTTTTTTGGCATATAGAGATGGTTTTTCCTTTGGCAAATTGAGGAAGTGTTGTACCTCACTATGCCATACCGAGATTGTTGTTTTCTTTGGCATATTGAAATGCTGTTTTACCTCCTCAGTTTGACATAATGAGATTGTTTTTCTTTGGCATGTTGATATGGTGTTCTACCCTACTTGGGGATTATTTTATATTTTACAAATAGTAGTTGACTAGTTATGCGTGGTTATAAATATATACTTAGTGACTAGTTATAAGTGTATTATTGGACATAGAAAATCAAAATCCTAAGGGCTCAATTATTTTTTTAATCATTTTTATGGTGAAGGTGAAATAACACCATATAAAATGTTCAGTGCTACAAAGATGACAGACACTTTGGTGAAATAGCTTGTGAAAAGTAACGTATATGATGAACTTAAAGGGAGATGAAGCTAGAATGTTTTTTTCATTGATAAAGTGAAAGAAACATCGATTTTTTTAATGGAAATAAACACTTTTATTTTGGGGCAAGTTCAAAAAAATTTCGTCCCTCAATTTTTTTTAATGGAAAATAACATTAGTTTTTAATTTTTTTTTTTAAATTGCACGTGCCTCCAATTGATCGAAAATTAATCTCTTTCTCACATGCCTCCAATCGACGAATATGACCATATGAGTAGTGAAGAAGGGATGGTGAAGGGATACTTTTTTTTAGCAAATTCTCACGAGGTTACTTAACATCATGACCCCCGCTTAGTTAGAGAATAAGCAAAATTTGCGCATGACCACTAGACATTCTAATATAACTTTAATACTCATTCCGTCCCCATTATCTTGGTAAAAAGTCAAACAAGTCAATGAAAATAAGAGAGTATCTATTTAATATAATGCATGATTCATTCATTAATTACAAATTGATATTGCACAAATTTTCATATCATTACAATTAATCTATATTGCAATTTTCCTCCAAAAAAGATCTTTAAAAGTGTTTTCCTTATTTACTTATCAATCATCGATATAATATACAATCTTTAAGATTTTTCATTTATTATTTTACTATAATATGGGACAATTTTTTTTTGCATTTTTTTACCAAGATAATGAGACGGATGAAGTAAGAGACTTCATTGTCTTTTTTATACTAACTACTAGAACCCAACCCTGTGCGCGATGCACGAGAGAAATACGAAATCGATAAAACATTTCATAGATTTGTAATTAATATTAGTTTTAATGTATTGATAAAACATTTCCCAAAGTTACAATTAATATTAGTTTTAATTTATTATTGAATAGTTATGAGGAATTTTAATATGAATAATGTTTAAGTGGAAATAAAGTATAATAATGGAAACATTCTTGTTAAAAAATTGTTTAGGAAGAGTCGATTAATATTATTATTTACGAAAGAGTCGATAAATTGGAGTTGATTAATATTCTTGTATGTAATATTTTTAAACTAAAAAATTCGCTTTAAAAAAAGTGAATAAAAGTGTTTTTTAAAAAGAAGTAATTAATAACATTATAAATTAAAAATAAAATTTATATGAAAGACAAAAAAAATTGATTTTTAGTAATTATTGCAACAAATCTGATTTGTACTAAAAAAGAATTTCATGTACCTTGAAAATGACCAAAATCCAATGCAACTTCATGCTTCTTCACATTTATTTTTCAGTATTCCTATTCATTCGGGAACTGACCATTCAAAGCAAGAAAAATGAAAGAAATAACATAGGAAAGTGAGGAATCTTTAAAGTATTAAATTTTATTTATAAATGAAGTCATTTGAAAAAAATATAGAACATAAGTGTAAAATATCATAGCTTGGTAATCGTACCTAATATTTAAAAACTGGTGCATGGTAGAAGCACCCTTGTTTTATACTATTTTACTTGTTTGGACCATTACATGTGTCAGGAAGCATATAATAAAAAAATTCAAATCCAAATAACAAAAATATGTACATAAAAATTACACAGAAAACCCGAAGCATATTTTTTTTAATATATTAGATTTATTAAAATAAAAAAGAGTCGGAGCACCAAAAATCGGTGCATGGTAGAAACACCTTTGTTTTATATTTTACTTGCTTGGACCATTACCCGTGTCAGGAAGCATATAATAAAAAAATTCAAATCCAAATAACAAAAACATGTATATAAAAAGAACACATAAAACCCAAAGCATATTTTTTTAATATATTAGGTTTATTAAAATAAAAAAAAGAGCCGGAGCACCAAAAATCCAAAAACCGTTGCATGGTAGAAGCACTCTTGTTTTATATTTTACTATTTGGACCATTACCTGTGTCAGGAAGCATATAATAAAAAAATTTCAAATCCAAATAACAAAAACATGTATATAAAAAGAAAACAGAAAACTCAAAGCATATTTTTTTTAATATATTAGATTTAGTAAAATTAAAAAAAATGGGAAGTACATAAGATTTGAGAAGCATACTTCCCTATAAAAAAAAAAAAAAAAAACATTACTTGTTGAGTACTACTCATGAGCCCACGATCGCTTACCAAGTGGGTGTTCCCGCTCGTTGAATACCCATGGGCTATTATATAATATAGATTACTCTAATAAATCTTATGTCTTGATTATGTCCAATGGATACATGTTAATGCAAAAACTTAGACGAATGTAAAAAGAAAAGAAAATATAAAAGATTTAAGCCATTGTTAGGAAAAAATTTGATGGAAAATGTAATATAAAAAAAAAAATTTAAGGTATTTATTAGATGAAAACAATGTAACCTTGTGAGAATTTGTTTAATTATTTATTATTTATTAGATGTGAGAAATTCATCAACATTTAAAATTACAATTAAATAGTTAGAGAGCTCGTGTGACCAGAAAGATAGAAAGTTTACAGTTTTTTTTTTTTTAATTTTTTTTTTATGATCACGATGTTTTCTTTCCCATCAATGGCAGATCTTGATGAGAATTTCAGGAGGTGCATTTGGTTGAGTCAAATTTTAAATTTATATATTTAATAATTTGCAAATTAAGATTGAATAATATGCTTTGCCTTGGTGGTTTAACATTTCTTCCTTTACTCTCACATCCAAAGTTTGAATCCATTGTCAAATATTTTTGCCAAATGAATTTTTTTAACTTATCTAATAAAACGAAAATTAAAAATAGAGCTTTGGAGGAAGCAGGATTCAAACCCAGCACCAAGTACACTGGGCAAAGAGCACAATAACCAGATGTGTACATAATATATCACTAATTTATATATATTTTCAAAAGTTCAGGGGGAGCGGGAGCTCTTACTTGCTCCAATGAAGCTCTGCCACTGTTCCCCATTATGTTACTTAAAATTCTTCATTTGTTTAAAGATGCTAGGCTATCACCAGTGGCTAATAGATGAACGTTTGAGATGTGTACGAACACTAGAGAAACATGTAATGGTAGCATTTCTCAATTGGAAATATACCGAGGAAAAAAAGTTCTGATCATAGAAGAAAAGAATGGAACGTGTACTGACTATGCTTTCTTCCCACCAATTTTAGACATAAGATAGTTAAATAATTTACAGTAATATTACGTGACAAGGGGGAAAATAGTTGAGCTTGGCCACTTGATTCTCATTAGGTATCATGAACTTTTCAAAGCTGATAAAGCTTCCTTTGTTGCCGATGAGATAACAGCATCTGAAGCATTTGGCAAATAGTAATACTTCCCTGCAGTATAATGGTCATAATGACTAACATTGTCTTCTATTTCAGATAAGAACTGCATTGATTCAGTAAAAATAGCGGCAGGACACAAACCTTGGGCAACTCTAGCAATCTCCTTGGCAAAACCCGTTGATACAAACTTATTTTCGGTGTCGATAACGAGGAGGGACATTCCTGCTTTGTATATCTTCCCAGCCACCTCAAGAATTTCATCCTTTATTAAAACAAAGTTAACAGAGTCAGTTACGAGTGAGTCAAATTTGAGCTGAGCATGCAATATGTAAATCCTGCCAAGTCAAACAGATTTTGAAAAGCATGCATCAGAGAACCTTCAATTCTTGCTGCGAAGATTTAGGGGCATCAGCAGCGGCTGCAGCTTCAGGGTCAGTAGACCTTTTCAGTGATATATTTGCTCTGCCATCAGTAATCGCAACAATCATTATGCGTCCAACGTCACCACTTTTCTCCGCATTTAGTCCAACCCTAACAGCCTAATTATTTTTATGAGATGAACAGTAAGCTCATTAAAATGTCATATCCAAAAATCAGTTAGAAACAATGTTTGCATCTTGTGCATGAAAAAAGTAAGTAGTATTAGTAGGAGTTTTAAATGAAATTATATAACAATTCTCTATCTTTAAATACTACATCACAAAAGATCAAAACTTGACACTTTTAGTCTCTCTTCTTGTGCTGACTCTGGCCATTTTCATTTTCAAACCCGCCCCTATTCCATTACTATAGCTGTTTTAGGCTTTTTATTTTGTTTCAAAACTAGTTGTAGAATTTCAAGGCTTTGTCGATCTTTTCTTTCCAATTTTATCCTCATTCAAAAGGGGTATTTTAGTTAAAATTCAATTAAACTTTACATTAATTAATGATTTTTTAATCTGTGAGCACCAATGTTAAACAACAATAGATATGGGAATGGAGGGAGTAACTTGATAATGTCTTTCCGTAGGAAATATCAATTAGTTATAAATCATTTAAAACATCAAAAGCAGGTTCAGACT
Organism: Crotalaria pallida; assembly: GCA_037953625.1. NCBI lineage: Eukaryota > Viridiplantae > Streptophyta > Magnoliopsida > Fabales > Fabaceae > Crotalaria > Crotalaria pallida. The sequence goes on along the minus strand of CM075655.1, from coordinate 127,523,952 downwards.
TCAGAATAATATAAATAACAGTCATGGTTTTCTAAATTTGACCACAGTAAAACTTCTGCTTGTTTAAAATATAACAATGTACTAAGCGATATAAGATATCAACATACCGTAGTAAGACCATGAGCAAGGGGGGACCCTCCACCACATGGAAGCCTTTCTAGACGTTTCCTTGCCATTGAAATTGATCTAGAAGGTGGCAGGAGAACTTCGGCTGCATCTCCACGGAATGGAATTATGGATACCTATTTAACAAGAGCAGAAATTTTTAATGCTTTATTGAGACAGCATCATAAAAATTAATCATGTTTTATGTTCAGTCCAGCATATTACCAGTTAAACTTAGAGTTAGCTGCATAATATGAAACATATAAATGAATTAAATTAATAGTTCCATCGAAGTTCCTGGCCATGCACACCCAAGGAAGTAAAGCATAGTGACGATGTATAAATTGCTTGAGTTATCATTATTACAAAAATAAAGTGGCCCAATTTCTCCATTAGATTGGCACACAAGCCATATTTGAATCATGACAAGTCTCATCTTTCAATCTGCATTTTGTGTCTAAAATCTGCATGTTGTGTCTAAAAAATCGTGTAAGTGTGGATGAACAAATGTAACTTCTGACATAATTTGAAGCATTACTCACCTGATCTCGGCTTGTATAACTTTCTGCCAGAAGCTTAAGTGCTGCACCTTTTGCATTCTGCATCCTGTTCAATGCCATGCTTCCACTTGCATCAACCACAAATATCACCTGCAATAATTATATATTTAAAAAAAATTGCATAAGAGCTTACCACAAACTATTCCTACATTTCTTTACTCAGTAGTCAGTACCTTCAAAACAAACTTCACATCTACCTTTGAGGTTTAAATTATATTCTGTGCTAGCCTAATAAAAGTTTTTCAAATTAAATCATATTCTGTACTAGTCAAATAAGTTTTTAAACCAAAAATAATTCAATTACTCAGGCTGAATACTAATGCAAAAAATTGGATCATTTAAATTATTTAAGAAAATCAGAATGTATTAATTACTAATAATCATATTAAGACAACTCTCAAGGGTTTGCATAGCATCAACATCAGTAATATCTTGAGTCTGACATAACATACACCAACTACAGATAACACAAACTAACACGTATGCAAATGAAAAAATATTTTTAAAAAACAAGTATAATATGGACAAGGAGAGAGAAAATAAGACAAGCATAAAAGGGCGACAAAGAAACTTGAGACTAATTTAAAAGAAACAGGAGGAAGATCAGGGATGAATAGAGGAAACGTAGTCCAAATGTGCAATTATTTAAAATGATTCTTTTCATTAATTTTGCCTAATAACTTATTATGCTAGTTCTGAAGTGAGAGAATATATGTACCAATGCCCCTGCTTTACGTGCCATTCTCTTTGCCCTCATGTCAGTTTTCTCAACGTATACTTTTCTACGGTTTTCAGAGTCTTTTGCCCTCCGCAACTTTTGATAAGGTGCAGCAGCTCTAAGGGTTGCATCAACAGCTAACCTCTTTACAGGGCCCTGCAAATGGTAATGAAAAAAACATATACAATGAGAACTTGTAATGAATACAAAGTAATCATAATTAACTGACATGACAAACATAGTTAAATTAGAATACAATGATAAAAATTCAGAAACTAATCAAATCATTCAATTTTATCAGCAAAAATAAGAAATAACAGCAAACACCTAGATACTTTGATATTATCTCTTTCAATTGTAGGAAAAATGTGTAGGGTCAGAAGAAGCAACCTTCGGAAGCATTGGCTTGATGTATCGGCCTCTATCCTCTGAAAATATGACATTTTTTGCCCTTCCAGCCTTCCCACGGCGTCTCTGTGCTTGTTGGGCAAAGAAGAGGAGTTTTTCATCGACCAAGCCCCCCTCAGCGTCAAAGATAAACTCTTCAGGCAATTGTTCTTCCTGTTGTTCATTCTCTTTATCATCGTCATCCTGTTTATAATGACAAAATTCAAATTTTATAGGCACAGTGAGGTGGATGTTAAAAGCATAACTGAAACATGCCATTCATTTCTTCAGTCACAAAACATCATGCAAACAAGCTCATGCACAAACACTCATTTTAAAAGAAAGGAAATCAACTGGACTTGACATGGCTAATATTCTCTGGTAAACGAAACAATATCTATTACTTTTTAAAAAGGGATTGCACTCAATTTGGTTCAACTTGAAAGATGATTTAATTCAAACTCTACCTCTTTTTCTTCCTCTTCATTCTGTTCTTCACTAGAGTCTTGGTTTTGTGGAGGAGGAGGTGGAGGTGGAGGCGGCTGATTTTGTTGCTCTGGTGGGTTCTCACTAACGATTGACCGGGGAAGAATGACCAACTCTACCTGTAACAGAAAACATGGATAAATAATTTATCAGATATGTTGCTTATTTTCAGAAAGTAATGTTAGAATTGACTAGTACATACAGTGTTATTAAGCTGGGTTAGTACTCGTTTTACTACACTTGAAGTTGTTCTAAATTCATTGGTATCAATACATAAAAAGGGAGTCTAACTAAGATCAAGTTGGCGTGTCCCATTTGCAATTTCTCTCTCTCTCTCTCTCTGTCTCACACACCCGCGCGCACACACAAGATATTAGAGCTAGGTTCTTAAACAAAACTCTTAGCGGTGCTAGCAAACTAGTTCAGCCTGTACCAAAACACAAATTAATATATAATCTTCAAAATGTTCCTCTTAATAGCAAGCTCAATCAATGCACCTTTTAGATATATAACTCAAGGAAATTCTCATTATACCATTTCTTTTCATGATGGTATCTGCACTCTTAGCAATTAATGACCAATATTTAGCCAAGTGTCCCACTTAATTGAGATATAAATTAAATCTATACTTGTTGAATTTTATATTTCAAGTAAGTAGGACATGTGGCTAAAAATTGATCACTAATTTCAAAGGGTACCCAATAAGGCAATAACCTCACAAAAATGAAAGGTACCAGAGAAACCAGACTTAGTAGTTATGCTTCCAGGAGAAGGTTATGAGACCTGTAAAGCCAGCCTAATTGATGAACCAAAGTCATACATTTAAATTTCAAAGAAAGCTTACAGCTTTTTTCAGGTCATCCACGTAAACCTTTTCACGTCCTTCCAGAGCAGCTAAGCATTTTGCAACACGGGCAGCATATAGCTCAGCTCTGTGTCCCTGTAGTGCATAACAACTATTCAAAATTATCAATGCACATGACAATGGTTTGAATCAAAGTAGTTTGATGACAAATCTATCATTGATTTTCTCATGTACTAGAGTACATGTATAATGACAAAATATCAGGTTACAATGTTTCAAACGCTTTCTTTTACTCTCCCATGGTATCACCGGCTCAACATTCTGAAATTATACATTGAAGCAAAAGTTAAATAGCTTCTATCTTTTTTGTTTTACATTGCCGCGAGACAGTAGAATCAGTTGCTTTCCAAACTGAACTCAAATTGGGACAATATTCATAATCAGTGAAAACCTTCTGGATATCTCTAGTGCACATCAAATGTATCATTTAAAAAATTGTGATGAAATGTAGAAGAGTTAAGGAGAATTAACCTGGCAACCACCTCGTAAAGCTTCAATAACCAGGTATTTCAACTGTTCACTGCTAATAGTGACATCCTTTAAATACTCTCTAGCCAAGATAATCTGCACTATGTAGATATTAACTAAAGTTATTGCAGTTATGCTGTCAATCTACAGAGCAAAGCTATAATAGAAAAACAATGTCAGCTCAGAAGTTTTATTTAAGTGTTTCATTTGGGATAAATTTCTGTCGGTCCTCACCATGTACCTTAACCCTCATTCGTTTTGTGAAAATGACATTACGAATAAAAACCTATTTGTTATGGTTACAGCCTTGCAGGTTGAGTTCAAGTTATAAGTAGCTTGCACAACATACAGAACTCTTCAAAGTAATTTTGTTTCCTGAGTTAATGATCAGTCCCTAGGCTACTCTTCTTTACTCTCTTCGTTTCTCCTCCCAGACATACCTGAGTTTTTGCGAAGTCTGTTTCCTCTTCAACCATTTTAAATACTTGACTACTGTTTTCCTGGAATTCTGTAGCAATTCCAACAGCTGCAACACGGTTTTCAAAACTCATTGGAAGATCTGCACTGCAGAGGGGGTGCATAGTTAGAAATAAGAGAGATGGTAAAATATTGATAACTTTTTTCATTTCATTAGCTAAATATACTGTCAGGAAATTTTTACCCTTTCACTCTTTTGTTGAATAAAATAGGATGACTTAACTTCTTTTGTCCATGTTTAAAAAAAAAAGTTTTTTTTTTTTCCCTGATGCCAAATAATGCATGCCCACAGCTTGACTAAAAATGTGAAGGAATCGTATTTGTTAGAAAGAGAAAGAGAAAGATTATAAAGTAAAAGGAGCAAAGAGAGGGCGAGAAATGGAGGCACAGGGAAAGTGAAAGAATTCAATCTCTTCAGGTGACAGTTTCTGTGTTTTAATACCATCTGTCATTCTGTTTTACAGACAGTATTAGAAAAACAGTTTCATGACATTTTCAATCAAACTTTGAATCTTGTAAACATGGCAAAAAAGTCCCTGTTTATTTTTAACAAATAAATAATATTTAAAATTTAATAATCCAACTGCCTGTGTGACTATGCAATATGCAGTCCATGTATTATGTGTCTATTGAATCAGGGCACACTTTAGCCTACTCTCAACATCCCCACACTGGGCCTTGGACATTGGACCTCTCTTGCAAATTGAAAAAGATTTGTGTCTGTGAGACACAGAGTGGCCAAAGGGGTAAAAAAGTTAATTAGGAGGTACCTCAAATTAATTGCAATGCGATCTAGCAGATGCTCACGAACAGCACCCTCATCTGGGTTATAGGTGGCAATCAGAAGGGGCCTGCAGGGGTGCCTGAAGCTGATTCCCTCTCTTTCAACAACATTCACTCCTTCAGTCATTACATTAAGGAGCAAATTACTAATACCCTCATCCAGAAGATTAATTTCATCAACATACAAAACTCCTCTATGAGCTTCTGCAAGTAGGCCTGGCTGAAAAACAGTTGTGCCTGTCTTTACAGACTCCTCGACATCAACTGATCCAATGAGTCTGTCCTCTGTGACTCCCAGAGGAATCTGAAGCAAAAATGAAAATATAATGCTTTTCATCATTACAAAAATAATTTATTTATGGATAGTATACAGAAAATGAATCTAGGATGGTTGACCATAAATCACGTACATTTTTAATATGCCAAACTAATCTCTGAACAGTACCTGAACAAAGGGAGACTTCACAATACGGGTTTTAATATTTCCAGCAGAATCATATTCCAGGCGTTGGCTAAGATCATCTTCCCACCTATAAATATTGACCTCTATATTATAAATTAAAAGAATAAAAGGAAAGAGAAGAATCTAAGAGGGTTTGGAAGAATCAAAAAGGGGATCAGCAAAAACTGTTTCATCCCAATCATTAAGATGCTAGGTCAATTAAGCCAAGATTTAAATATCATGTAAAAATTAAAAAAATAATTTAATAACTCTTCACTACAAAAGAGAGAAATGCTATAGCTTCCAGGAATAAAGAATAGCTGGTTCCAAGTACTAGGTTGAGTTGGCATATCTCAAAGATGACATGACACATGCATAGTTAGCAAGTAAATAGACAGCAAGAAAAATTAACAGCATTAAGTATCATCAATTATGAATGACCAAAATATGTTCCATAGCATTGAATCAGAATTAACAAAATTGCTCCATTAGATTGGAATACCAATGTCATTCTTCCTTAAGCTCTACACTTTTATGACAACAAAAACAAAGTGTCACCTTTTGTTATCTGTTTTTCCTTTAGCGTGTGGAACATATAAAGTTATTTCAGAGCTCAAAACTAGTAAAATTCTGTCTCATATATTGAAGAAGTCAGTGACCTTACTCTTCTGGGCAGGATGGATCTGCATTTGCTATTGACCCTACTACTACTTCGATAGGTGGCAGTATCGCATGCAATCCACGTGCCAATACAGTTTTGGCAGTTCCTCGCTTTCCTTGTATGGCAATTCCCCCAATTCTAGGGTCAATGGCCCCAAGTAAAAGAGCTGTTTTTATAGCATCCTGCAGAGCAACTAGAACTTTTGAAATACATCCTTCAAGAGAAGACGAAAATAGATAGAAAACTTTATTTTTTAATTATATTTTTTTTGTGCTAATAATCCTGCAGAGTCATGTCCCAGTTTCCTCTACGAATCTTATAACACCTTTTTTCACGTCTACTTTGTTTGTTTGTTTTTTTTAAATTTTATTTTCAGCATATATGAATTACTAACTACAAAAACAAGAAATAAATTGAGAAGGAAGCGGTATTTGTGTAATTATTGACAAGGATTTAACATTGATGCCCAGGGACTGTAAAATTAATTTATGCTATGAATTAATGATATACATGTAGATCATTAAGTCACTAGGATTGGGTAATTTGCATAAGGTCATATGATGATAACTAAGTAAGTAAGTAAGTAAGAATAGTAACTGAATTGAAATAATGAAAAGTAAAATTAATAGAGTAGTGTCAAAGTAAGAAAAGCAGAGTTGATGACGCAAGCAGCAGCAAATGTAGGTTTGAAAAATGAAAATAGAGAGAGAGTGAGTGAGTGAGTAGAAAGATAGATAGAGATAGATACTTGGCCAACAACAGCAGCGAGGGGAAAGTATTGTCTTCCATAAGAAGAAGAAGAAGAAGTATGAACGAGGTTGGGATTGTCATTAACCGCCACAGCTCCATTTTCAGATTCAGCTGAAGAAGGAGAAGAAGAATGAATAACACTACGCTTTCCAAGGCCGCGTTTGGGTGGATGATGATGATGATGATGAAGAGAGCAGCAGAAAGAGTGATAATGCAGTGATGATGATGATGATGATGAAAATGGAGGAATAAGAGAGCGAGAATTGAGTTTAAGAAGAAGAAGATTAGAAGGGGGAAGAGGAGGAGATGTTAGTGCGAAACCCATTGAAATGGAAATCAGAATCATCAGCCTCTCTTATCCTTTCCCTTTCCACCCTTTTATCCTTTCTTTCTTTCTTTCTTTCTTTTTTTGTTATTATTATTATTACTACAAACGCTTGTAAAAAAACACATAGAGACATGTTTAATCCTTGAAAATACATTATTTGATTCTGAAAATGTAAGTAAAATTTGTCTTTGACTAGAAATTCGTCCCCAGAATTTATTCTAAAAAAGACCAATTTAACTCACATTTAATATTGGATTTTTATTATCAAATTGAAATATTCTTAACGATTATTTTGAATTTTTTTCACCGTATGGTAATAAGTAAGTTATTCAATTTTGTTCGGCAGATTCTATTTTCGCTCCTTTTCTTTAACTTACTTTATTACTTTATCAATTAAAAATGGTTAACCAATAAAACACAAATATAGTTAGTAAATAATTAGGTTCTTTAATCATGATGTTAGGTGTTCAATTCCTGTCCTATGTATCATGGGTATGGAAACGACTTTATTAGAAAGTGATCTTTTCGTCTCGACAGAAATTAGTTTATAATTATCGGCCGAATGACACTCTTAATTAAAAAAATAAATTTAAAATGGTTAAAGTTATATAATTTTGAATTAGCCCTAATTACTAAAATTGCTATGATTTAAGAACGAGAGTCTTGTCTGATCATAAATAATAGACACACTGCCACAAGCTTGATTGCCAAAAAAAATTATGCTTTCTGTATTATTTAAACTTGTTTTTAGATTTATGCAAATGTAAATAGCAATTTCATTTTACCTGTACCTCGTGCAAGTAAATAAGTAAATTAGTCTAATCAAAAAAATAAGTACATTAGATTTTTCTAATGCATGCATATTTTATATTTAGTACTATGAAACGATTTAATGGTGACTTTGCCAATCAGATTTGAGCTAAACCTTGAACTCTTTATAATGATAGTACTCTAATACAAAAATGACCAAATATCAATGTTAGGATAACAGCTTCTTGTAAAACCATGTGACAAGTAAGGTACGCATACGTCTCATTTATACTGCTTGTACAAGATAACGAAATTAAATCTGTCTGTCTCCATGTGATAACATGAATGCCTATGAACCAAATTCAACTTTTATTTTTGCAGTCACCCCATTTTATAGGAAAAAACCAAAAGCCCCACCTTCCATGTATGATGTATCTGGTGAAGATGAACATGCCTTGGTTTTCAGTTTTCAGCAATAATAAATTAAACTTTAGATTACGCAGATATATTATTTGTTTGCACGTAATAGTGATGACTGATGATTGTAGAGATAAGATTGTGTACAACCACCCTCCTCATACAAGTAAGAGCCTCATGCAGTCATGCACTGATATTCTTTTTCATACCAGTAAGTGTTTGCTATCTGATAAGAGTGCAGGAATTGCGGCAGAGACACCGTGGTTGGGGGTTTCTAGGGATTTACTTCATCGCGGGCAAAGGGAAAGAGAATCAACTCGTGTAGAATTTGGCTTACACTACAGAACCATAACTAAATCATTCATTCTCTCACACCTTCATGTTCACATTTTTTTTCCTTTCTTGATGGATATTAACTAGGAAACAGTAGTATCTATAAACTGATCTTGCTGAATAGTCATTACAATATTGGATAAACTCTTTCATACAAACAAAGAAAAGAAAAAAAAAACTAAAATAGAAAGCTGAAGACCCTATCAATCAATACTACATCTCTACTTTTTTTTTCCTTCTTCTTTTTCATCCATTCAGGCTTGAGCTTAGTCTTTATTTTCTAGCTCTCCAAGCTGATATTGAATACAAGGATCGGTCCTGCCAGCAAATTACAATGCACCCATTTTCTTCCTTCATCCTATATCCCTCACAACCATAGGTCTGAAGGAACCTCCTTGCCTGCAACATACCAAAATAGCTTAAAGGCATGTTGCTGAACCCGGATGAATCAAGTCTCTGGAACCACTTATCCAGCTTCTCATGTCTTTCTTTTCTTTCAATCCCCTCACAAGCAATAATGTTTTTGATTTCCTCACCGAAAAGCATCTTCTCCACCTTGAATCTCTCCAATGATGCTCTTGAGACAGTGGATTCCAAACAATCAAACAATGCTGCATAAGAATATAGAGCTTCTAGTAGCCTCTCCATCAGCGTCGAACCATTATGATTGAAGTCTTGTTCTGTTACAATCATGACCTTTGGTGATAATCCCCATAGGGCATTAAGAAAGCTCTCCGAACTAGCTGAAGCAGCTAAAGATACCGGTGACGATGAGGCTGAGTCAGGACTTGGGCTATAGCCATTAACCATATCCTTTTCAAACAAATCACCCAATGTGCCTTGGTTCATCAGCAGGGCCTTTTGCAGGTGAATTCCATTTGAATTTTTTGACAGGAGAGGAGATTTTCTCCGCGAGGCTTCATCATCCAAAGCCAAAAGGGAGTGTAATTGCAGAGAAGAACTTACTGCTAGTGCCTCCCCGGTTTTCACACGAAGTTTGTCGAAATCTAGATTCTCTAATTTGCTAACTACAGGATTGAATTGGAATGGGATATCCAACTTTTCTGCTTCTTCAGTAAGCTTATGAGCCATCTGATCCAGAATCTCTTTCTGATGATGAACACCGGTAATCCTCAAATGCGGAGGGCCTTCGGGACGTGCACTCAAGCTTTGGAGGAGAGCGATCCACTGCATAGGTTCCGCGGCATTGAGATCAATTACATGCACCATTTTCTCCCCTTCCATCGCTTCGATAATAGCCTGATTCGTCAGAATATACCCTACCTTCAAGAACGGGAACAACTCAAGGAAGAGCTTCTTGACAAGAATCTCTTCAGAAACCATGACCATCTTGGTGGAATTGAGGGCCCTGTGGAGGCCAGGCCATGCTTTCAGCATCCGATCAGCGAGTGCTTCGGTAAAGTAAGAAGCGATTCGCTGCATAGTATCGCCATCGGGCGATGCGAGCTGTGAAATTTGCTCGAGAGTGATGTTTGCATTTTCAAGGCTACCAGCAGCAACATGGTTAGCACAAGTGAGCAACAAATGGATCAAGCACAAACCCCTCTCCTCAGATTTCATCTCTCTGAGCCATGTGTAGGGAGATCCTATGCTAGGGGAAAGTGACATCATCGAGAAGAATTGTAGAGGTGAAGAAGTCACAGAAGATGACCCTTCTTCTTGAAACATTGATGATCCCATGTAACAACTAACAACAACAATCTAATAAGTTAGTTTGACAAGGGATAGAGTAAGTCTCAAACAAACAAAACCTTGTAAGTAAACTCTCTAATATAACAAAATCTCACACTTTATTACACAAAAGAGAAGCTTGAATACAAGGGGTTATAAAACTAACATGACTTCACAGTCAAATACTGCAGATCCTACACAGAAAGCAGAGTGAGACAGGTTCAAAAAAATTAGAACAAAACTTTGATCAGAACCTCAAGCTTCATCTCAGAAACTAAAGGATAAAAATAAACCGCACTAATTCACAGAACAGCAAAATTATGAGGAAAAGGAGGGAACCCTACCAAAAGGACAATTATGGAGTGGAACAAAGAAAAGTTTAGTCCTTGGTGGGTTTTGTAATTGAAGGAAAAACAAGATAAAGCCCCATGAAAATTACAAAGATTGCCTCTTGGAACACGCTGTGAGAAAGAACAGAAAGGGTAAATCTAAATGTAATGTAATGTAATGGGGTTAGGTTAGGTTTGGAGTGTTTTGTTGTAGTTGTTGTTTTTGTTGTATGGATGTAAGGGGGGGAGTGGAATTCAATGTTTGTTTGGACTTGGGTGTTAAAGTTAAGGAGTTGTTCCTCCTCATGGCATTGGCTACGTTGTCGACAATGCGTGAAGGGTCCCCTTTTGTCTTTATTGTTTTGTTGTCTTCACTTCATCTTCAGTAGTGGAGTGTGGAATTTCTCATTTCAATGAGTGAAAAACAGAAGAGGATCACTCTCATCTGCATCTGTATCTGTCTTCTTTAAAAAAATAATAATAATAAAATTAAAAAAAAAAATCAGTATCCCCTTAATATTTATCTTAATCTTTGTTAGCCATAGAATTTTACTGAAATTGATCTTTTTCTTTGCTATTAAAGTCTTGCTAAACAAAAAGTCTTGCTAAACAAGTTGGATCTTTTTAGCATGGTGTAATGACTTTGATGTTTGTCATATGCTTGAAAGAGTCCTTGTTTTTTGGTGAACTGAAAGAGTCCTTGTTGATAGAATTAATATTTATTTTGATAATTTCTGCATTTTTAAAAAGATTAATAGTTCGCAATAATAATGAAAAAAGCTAATATTTTCTAAGCTTCTGCCAAAAGTTAACTTTATTTTTATCTACAAGGTCGTAAGGTGTGTTGATGCATTTATTTTTAAATTTTTTTTAACATGATGAACGATTGCAACGAGTCAGAACCACCTTGGTTCGGGACCAATTAATAATTTTTTTGCAAGACTAAGCATAGTGGAGAAAAAAAATAGTAAAATACTACTGCTTCCTCTATCCCTTAATATAAGTCACTTTTACTTAATTTACGCATATTAATAAAAGTAATGATTACTCTCAAATTTATCAAAAAATATATTGTCATTATAAAGTTACTCATATTTAAACCTTTACAACTCTATTCATTTCCCTCTCTATTGTAATTATTACCTTATCACCCCTCTACAATTACGAGAGGTGTATTTGGAATAAATTCTTTAATACTACCTAGATATTCTAAAACGACTTATAAAAATGGACACCAATTCTACTAAAATGGTGCCCTATAATAAAAGATGAATGGTGTAATACTTTTTTGTAGTTTGATGAAAGGTTTTTCTTCATCGGTGACACAGATTAAAAATCAAACAATGGACAAATTTTAATTATCTATAAAGAAGTTAAACATGGTTGGTCGTATCTGTCTTCATTTATCTAAAGACTATCCATTCTATCCCTCTCTCTAGAACATTTTGTTCCTATTCTCACAAAAACTTTCGCTTTAAACGTTTTCTTTTGTCTTTACCTTGGGTGGATAGGGAATCGGGGGCTGGCTAAAGACTTTTAAATATTCCATAACGTGACTAGAGTCCAAACATGCCTAAGCAAAGACAAACATTGCCCTCAATTTTGTTTCCTAGTGGGGGTGAGTATGAGAACGGCAAGAAAGCTCCTTAACATTCTTCCAAAACATGGTTTGTTTTACTTCAAAAGGCAATGACCATTCAATTGGTATTATCTTCTTCAATTAAAGACAAACAGACAAGGTTGTTAAGGAAACCTCCAAAAGTAGCTTGTACGTTTATCTCTAGTTGTGGATTCTTAGGTGGCACCTACGAATAAGGATCCCATGGATCCCATGGGTGCGGGTAATGTATATCCATGCCCATGCATTACCCGCAGGTATCTACGGGTAACAGATATCCGCGGATACCCATTGGTTTTAAATTTTTATTATATAATTATATATTTTGTAATAATAATTATACATAAAAATAATTATAAGATGAATAATCATATACATATGATAAATGTTTATCATTATAATTTCATCTTTAAAATTCAATATGAAATATAAATAAAAGAAAATTTATATGTTTTCAAAGTAATAACAAATATTACATATAATATTTATTATTAAATAATTATTTTATATATGTGGGTACCTAGGATGGGTATCATAATACTCATCCCCACCTTCAAGGGAATAGTGCTGGTACTCATTGCGTGTAGTTTTGCGGAAACCCGCAAATGTGGGTATTTTGCTCATCCTTACCTACGAACTCCATAGCTATATTCCATTTTTCTTTAGAACTATTTTAGATTCATGAGAAGAAACACATATATTAGATCACATCAATCATATGTAATAAATATTTCAACAAAAAATTCAATATACAATTTGAATTAAATTGCATAATTTTATTTATATGAGAACTGTTACTAATTAGATTGAACCAAACTTAACTACAGGTTAAACTATAAGTTAGTTCATATTATTTATAATTATTGATTTGAAATTGTAGATTTTTCAATTCAAACTATCCTATCTATAAAAATCAAATCGAATTGTTTTTTTTTATAAAATTCAAAATATTCTATTCGATAAAATGGAATCAAAGGAGATGTTATTTTGTTAACTAAATTGTCGAGTCTAACAAATTAAGTAAACTTATCCATTAGTTTAATTTTTCAAAAAATGTTGAGTTTGACAATTTTTTTATTTAGAATTTGGATTTTTTTTTTAAAAAAAAAAAAACTGTTTCCACATAGAAGTTACTTTCTTACTATTGTCTTATATTTAATGATAAAGTTTAGGTCAAGAAAATCCTATATTAAGTCAACATTTTTTAGAATCTCAATAATAATGTAGGAGTAGTTTTAAAAAAAATGTACCAAATATTTATATTTTAAACACCATTAATAAACTGAATCCACTTAAAATTTCTTCATAGATCATATGTAAATTTTTTTTCAAAAATATCTTTCATTTAAGATGTTGTAGTTGAAAAATCCAAATCAACTTATGTCTAATTGTGAGAATAGCCAAAGAGAAAGATTTGTTAATAAACTTATGTCTAATTGCGAGTATAGCCAAAGAAAAAGGGAAATATTTGTTAATAAACAAAATGGTTCCTCTGTTCCAGGAGTTATGAAGGGTGGAGGGCAAAGATCAATTATCAATGGAAGATTTGATCCTCTTAATCAAGAGGAGGAGAAAGTCACGGAGGAGACTAGAATTGTGAGTATAGCCAAAGGAAATTAAGTGTGCTTGTGAGGTTTTGTGGCTGTGCCGAAACAGGAAAGTGTTTGAAAATGAATTCCTTAATGTTCACACAACCATGAAGATGATATGGCATAAATTTAGATAAATTTGTGATGCTATGAAAGTGCTGAAATCATTACCATCACAGAATCATAACCGAACAGGCGAAGCAATCAAGTGCCAACCTCTTGAATCTCAATGGATCAAGCTTAATTGTGATGGATCTTATAGCTCTTCAAATAGTCAAGCCACTTGTGGGAATCCTGAGAAATGAGTTTGGCAACATGGTTGGAGCATTTGCTGCTAAACTAAATGATTTATTAACAGTCATGCAGGCTGAGTTGTTAGGCATTTATCATGGAGTTATACTTGTAAATGGCAAAGGCTGCAGGAAGGTGATCATTGAATTGAACTCCATGTGAGCAACCAAGCTTCTCAAGGATGGTTGCCATCAAGCCCGGCTCTGGGGTGGGCATTGAGAGCGACCGTCCAGGACCCAAAAATTTTAGGTGTTCCATAATTTTTTTTAATAGTACTTATACTTAAAAAAAATAATAGTTGCATATTTTTTATCTTTCAATTATTAATAGTTGAGCATAATATTTTAATTTTTTTATTTGCTCACTTGACTTATAAATAGGTGAACTTATAAACTTTATTTTTATAACTTACTCCTTTTGTTCCTAAATATAACATCATTTTGAGAATTGTATTTTTTCCTTATTTATAAGACCTTATACAAATTTTCAATGACAATTAGGTACTTTTTTCCACAAACACCCATATTTACTCAATAATTTTAAGATTCTCAATAATACTTATAAGGATAGTTTAAAAAAAAACATATCAAATGTTCACATTTCAATACAATTAACTAAATTAACCAACTTTAGTAATGAACATGAATTCAACCAAAAGGATATTATATACAAAGACGGAAGGAGTAACATGAAAACGGTTTTAATTACCTATTTAATTAATAACTTTTTTTATTTTATTTCAACTCTATTTTATATAATACCTATTTTTATTAATGATTGTTATAATTGTTTTAATTAATTAAAATATAAATATATAGTATTTTAATTGATTTATTTTTAATAATTTTTTTTTGAAGTAGGGCCAAAATTTTTTTGTCTTAGGGCCTAAAATACGTTAGGACCGCGCCTGGCTGCCATTTCTCTCATCCTTGCACTACTATAGTCAATTCCATAAGAACGATGATGCAACAAGGAGATTTTCAGATAAGCCATATATTTCGTGAAACAAATTTTATAGCTGATACTATAGCTAACTATGCTCACAGGATGCAGGAGGGCTTCAAGACTTTTAATACTGTCCCTAGTTTTCTTAGCTTAGTGCTCTTAGCTGCTAATGTTGGAAGTTGGAACTGTTTTCCTTACATGCTCTTAGTTTTGTTCTGTTTTCTGGGCTTTAGCCTTTAGCCCTTTCGTGCGTTTCATTAAAAAAAAAAAAAAACTAAAGAGAAATTGAACCTACATCCGTGTTTAAAAGTGTTTTTTTTTTCTTTTCATTTCTCTTTATATCTTGAACCAAGAAAGGTATCATTAATATGATATGGAAAGGTATCATCCAATGTCCTTAGAGCATTGGTTAAGAGAGTAAAAAATGTATTTTTATCTTAGAAAATGTTAAATTTACAACATCAAGAACTAGTGGATATAGATTACCAATGCAATTTTTCCCTTAATGAATTTCTTAACCAATGCATGCCCTTAGAGCACTAGTTAACAATACTCATATATTATTTCATGCTTCGAGGACCTAACGATGATTTTGTCATCATATACATAACTATACAGTAAATGCAAAATACTACCGGGTTACAATGTCTATGCTTCTATTCCTGGTTAGGTTCATGCTTCGTGCTGGCCGCAACTTAAGCAAAACTAGAAAAAAAAAATCCTCGAAAACTAACTCACTGACTTTTAAAGTATTAAATATTTATCCCTAAAATTTTTGATACTTTTATCAGATATCCTTATTTTTTTCAATGTCTGACTCCCTTTAATGAAGAAGAGAATAATCAGAGAGAAAGTGGAAATACTTGGTAATTTATTGTTTGATCCTTCAATAGAAATTACAATGCTTATGTAATAAAATAGTAGACCCTAAAAATAACAGGAACTACACAAGGAACATAAACTATAACAATAAGATTTACTTTAATTATTTGAAGTAACAAATATTTATTCTATACCATTTCTTCACCTAATATCCTATTACTCCGAGAGTCCCACTAGTTACTTTTGAGTTTGTCGTATACCTTTACCAATTCTGGCCAATTTTTCTTCACCTAATATCCTATTACTCCGAGAGTCTCACTAGTTACTTTTGAGTTTGTCGTATACCTTTACTAATTCTGACCAATTTTGCTGATATATAACATTGGAATCCTGATCAGACGCAAAAGGTTAAACCCCATGGGCGAAGATCATTTTTTAAAAATATTTAAAAAAAACTAAAAAACTTAATATTTTTATATTTTTAGTTAAATAAAAAAAGAAAAAATAATTTAAAAGAGAGGTTGTCTTCGCCCATATAACATCACGCAACACCACATGAACAACCTCTTGCGTTTGACTAGGATTCCGATGTTACATGTTGTCAAAAATTGGTAATAGGGACATATGGCAAACCCAGAATTAACTTCGGGGAGTCAGAAGACAATATAAGAGAGTATCTGACAAAAGTACACTAAACTTTAGGGATTTGTGACATAATTAAGCCTTCTTTCAATACAAAAATACTTTTTTAAGGCTCGCTCTAAGGGCCGAGGTTAAAAAATTCCATAAATTAAATTATAGAGTACAACATTCAAATTTTCACAAAACTCAAAAATAATTGAAACTAAACATACAAGGAATGCATACCACACAAAGATTTAAGACATATAGGACAAAATATAATATTATGTATAGTATGCTAGCATTGTAGTGTATTATTTAGAATGTTCATCATAAGTCTCATCATGGTAAGGCACACCATCATTTATATCCTAGCTAAGTGAGAATAGTTGACAACGAAACTAGACTGCTAGTGTGAAGAAATATATATTTCAAATTCTCGTCAATGCCTTCAATCCTTGCCGCTTTTCTTGTCTTCACATTGTAACTGAAGTATACATACCAAAAATGGGTAAGGCTCAAATGCAAATTAAGACCAAACATGTATCAGTGCATGTGCTGACCTGGCAGTCAAAGGTCTTTTCAAATATTATTTACAAAGGGCCTCAATTGTTAAAGTTTTTGCAAATAAACCCTGTAATCTAAAATTACAAAAATACCCTAGAAATCCTTATCAAATGGAAATAATTGATGTTTAAAGCTTGACCCGTCGTTCTCCTCTGTGAAGCTGCTGCCCGTTCTCCTTACTTTCTTCTTCCTCAGTGCAAGAATCATCTCAAAAGGGACATCTCAAGCTTGAAAGGCTGCCACCATTGACATCTCAAAACAAGTTTTCTCACTCTCCCTTTCACTCGAAGAAGACCCCAACACTCTCTGTCTCTCTCTCACTTCCCCTTCATGAATCACAGCACAACGGCGCCACCCACCGCGACGACGGTCCCAGACCCCAACACCCCTACCCTTGTAAGTTTTCTTCTCACTCACTCTCTCCCTATTTGTTTATCTAACTGGTGCCCTAATTTCTGTTAGCTTTTGTGCCCTAATTTCTTCACTATAATTTCTGTGATTGTATATGCGTTTGCATTTAGATTAAAACACTACTTATACGGAGCAAGTATCTATTTAGAAGGCACAAAATTATATGATTTGGTAGTGGTTGCAATAACAAGTGTGTGATTGGTTTTTTTTTAACTTACTAAATATGTTCATGTGCTTATCAGTAAAGATATAGAATACACATGGTAATGGAATCTATTGTCTGGAGGAGGAGTAGCTGTTTTATTATTAAATAGGATTTAGACTTTGAACCTGTCTGCCTTTAGATGATCAATTAGTGGCAAGAGGAATCTTCATGTTCAAGTATTAATACGATGGTCACACTAAGATGGTTATAGGTCTAAAGCTTTAAATTTTATCAATTTGATTTATATTACTAAGATAATGTTCTGATTCGCATGTCCTCAATACAGGAAGACAATCATCTCAGTTATCTTTATTCTTAGCTTATAATACTATAGAAAATGTGCAGGCATCAAGTTTTGATATAATCACATACCTAATGGCAGCTATGATGTGATATGATATGTATTCATTTTGACTTTGAATCTCGTGTCTTAGGTGACTGAGAATGTGTATTTTACTCATGTTCCATTCTTCATTTTATTTTTTCCAGAATGAAGAAATAAAAGTTTATTTAGAGACTAGATTGTCAAACTTGTAGTCATACACATAACATGTTTTGAAATTCAGTCTAAAACATATAAAGGTGGGTTAATGGGAAAAAAACTGTTACCAGGTGCATTTCTTATGTGACTGCAGAAATTATTGAAATGAAAAAGATTGATTTATGATTTATCTTGTCTTCCCTTTCATTTGATCCCCATTTTTGTGGAAACAAATGTGAAGAGGTATGATATTTTTTCCTTTTCATGTTCATGAATCTTGATCACCGTGTGCAAACTTTAATTTCTCTGATTGGTTGATGCTAAGTTTTTCTGTAGTAGTGAGATGGGTTATGCTAAAGCTTTTGGCTTTCAATAGCTGCTAAAATTGTAATTGTTGGTTCTTTCCTGCCTTAAGGTTTGAATTTTTATGTAATACAACACAGGTTTTGAGCTTTTGATATTGGAGTATTATCTGTCATATGTGCTGTTATCATCATTAATTTCTTGCTTCTTTGGGGTTTACCTTTTTTCTCAATTAAGATATGATACACATCACTAAACTGCTTCTTTTCCCCATGCTTAATTGTGAAATCTATGTTTCCACATTAAAGTTTATCTTCTATTTTTCTTTAGATTGAGTTTGCCTATTACATGTAGAAGATTGGCTTGCATAGAACTAACATGTATTTTGAGTTTAGTTTACGGAAATCTGAGAAATGTTGCCGTGACTAGAGCTGGGCTTTAAATCATAAGTTCTAGACTGATTAGGTGCATACTGGTCAAATAAAATATCAAGAGAGACAATGCAACCATTCTTTAACTGTTATTTACAGCCCATAAAATTTTCAGCTATTTTTCTTTGACATGAGTGGATTTGCCAACGTATCCGCACAGTGTTTTTTCTGATAGTTATATTTTCATCATTATTGTATAAATAAGATTATCAAACTTTCAAAAGAGTGATGTGCCAAATATCTTTTGGAAATGTTCCTTTGACATCTGGTTTTAACATCAACAACCACTTCTTAGTAAACCAGAACAGAGAAATTGTAAATGCAAGGAATGAAGAAGATAAAGGTGAATAGAAGAGTGTGAGTGTGACCTGATTGTTGGCATTGTTATCATAGAAGAGTGTGAGCGTGACCTGATTGTTGGCATTGTTATTATATTATTTTGAGGGATAATATTGCTACTGCTAATACCAGAGAGGGCTCTGTAACTGTAGCAACGTATTAACTAACTTGGCTTGTATGGATCTTTTAGAATGTTTTTGGTTTGGTAGGTGTTTTTTTTGTGTAATTATGTATGCATCGAATGGCGCTGTCATCATATATTGTTTCATACGCTAACTAATCTCCCTTTCATGCAGCTTAATGAGAATGTGGCAAGAATGTCCGTTGCAATGAAGCTACTCCTATCATCTGTCAATGAAGTAGGCACTGAATTAAAGTTGCTCGCAAACGAGGCAGTCATGAAATTGAAGGGAAACTAAAGTTGCTGTTGTTTTGTGGAATATTTTTTTTGGATGAATGCATTATTATTACTTTCAAATTATATTCGACCTTTCTTTTTGTTTTCTATTTTGGCATGCGGAATTTAAAACAATGGGTTCATGTTTTAGCTAGAAGTCTGATTATTTTGCTACTGGTTTTAGCTAGTGTTTTGGTCATTTTGTTACTGAAATTATTTGGTACTCTTATTATCGTAAAAAGAAACCTTCTATCTGATTATTTAACCATTTGTTTTTGAAGTTAAGTTGATATATGAGATAAGAGGCTGGGTTAGAATTAGAGAATTTACACTTTGTTTGGTTTGGGGGAATTTGGGTAGTTCGGTAGTTGAGGTTGAAGCATATGTTGTTTGTGTGTTCGTGTGTTCTGGACTAAAACGAAAATGATGGCATGGACTTTAATAAACTTGTGGGCAATTTCAACTTGTTGTCTGTACACTTGCTTCACATCATGCCATTGAGTACTCTAATGTAGGCAATGCTTGATGCGATTGTTTTAGTGTGAGATGTAATAGTTACACATGTATTTGAAGGCAAATTCACAAGGATTATAATTTTGATCAACTCATTAAAGGGAACGAAGTTCAGAAATCTCAATTATAAATATACATTAATTAACATCCCAAGTTGGAATTGAATTTAGAAAAGCGTTGATGCTATAGTTTGCAATTTGAATAAAGTATTGTGCAAATATCAGTTTAGATCATTGCTGGAATAGACTGATAAGCTTAAAACTTGTGATACACAAAAGAAACAAAAGCTAATATGAATCAAGCTCTGATTGCATTGATTTAAATGACAGCACTAGTGCACTTTCAATTCAAGGCACAAGCAAAAAGTCCGGTGCACAACAATTGGAAGATACCTACATAGAAAAAATGCAGGTGGCTGAATAAATAAACAAAAATCCGGTGCACAACAATTGATTGAATGAGCAGTAAACTCCTACCTAATCAGCTTCAGGGAATACAAAATATGCTTAGCATCATTAATAAAAAACTAAGCTCCACAGATTGAAATTTAGAATTGTAACTAGTTTCATAAATGACCTCAATCAGGTAGAGATCCTTCACTTCTGACAAAGGAATCATCAACTAGACGGCTAAGAAATTTTGATTCCAAAAAAAACTAGCCATCGAACTCCACCATACAAAAATCAAACTTTTCCCATGATACTTAAGACAACCAAAAAACTTAACTTTATCAGATCACATATATATGATTGAAAATGTTTTCTCATCTTTCCATTGAGCCATAATAAAATCCTTTAATAGGGTGCATCTTGCATACTCAAAAGAACACAGATCCAGAAATAATAACAGCATCCTTTAAAAAGGAGCATCTTGCATACTCAAAGGAACACAGATCCATAAATAATAACAAGGCAGTCACAGGACTCACTGGCAGAACAGCAGGCACTGATAAGCTGAAGGACAATAGTACTCAGAAATTCCATGAGCAAATATATATACAATCTAGACATATGATATAAACACAAAATTAAAAAAATTAAAAAAAACTACTTATCGCCGCAAATAGCTAGGTATAGCGCATTCAGCGTCCCAAATTAAATTACCTCAGAATTTAGACTAAGCTAGCTAGCCAAAAGAAAGCTTAAACCAAAAAAGAAATTATTTTACAGGGATTGCTACCGGGAAGGCTTAAAATATCCCAGAGACACTACAAATTTATTACAATTGACATATACGAATGGTGCAGTGCAGAGTGAAGCAACATAAGTATCTATCACTGGCTATCACCTACTTTGGATGGCAGTGCTGCGCGTAGCTCCTCCTGTGTGTAAAACCGGCCTCCCATTTTCACGGTTGCTTGTTGAATCATCAAATCAATCACCACCGACACACTGGCATGGTGCACATCCAAGTCCAATTCCATCAAAGCAGCCATCAACCTTGCAGCAGGGTGATTCTTCTTGCTACATTGGATCCTTATCATTGCATCCCAACCAATAATCTTCACATCAATATCCAAATCAATCAGCTTATTGCTTCCAACATGATTCGACATCTTCAATCCCTTATCAGGTGGAGGTGGTGCTCCCGAATCTTTGGTGGTTTTCTCGAGTTCCTTCTTCACCGCTAGAACACGGAAGAACAACTAACCCAAGAACACTCACCGAGATCGACAATAAAGTAAAAGAAGGTAGAACCCTAAACACAAAATCGATCGACAATAAAGTAAAAGAACACGGAAGCTAAAGCACTCACCGAGATCGATCGACAAAACAAACCCTAAACACAAAATCGATCGACAATAAAGTAAAAGAACACGAAAGCTAAAGCACTCACTGAAATCGATCGACAAAACAAAACAACGATTCTGAATGTAGAGAAAGATTGAACAAGGATCCTGAATTTAAAATGGGGTTTTTTTGGATGATCTTGAATGTTGAGGAAGATTGAATGTGGAGAAACAACCGTTGTCATGAGATTGAAACTAAAGGGGGAAGATGTTTCAATGAAGAAGAACTCATCCTACATGTGAAACGACCACGTTTTATTAAGGGTTTTTTAGCGAAAACTTACTTACTTCACTTTTGACTGGTCAACATCAATCTGGGCCGTCCATGACACATGGGATGCAATCAACGGACACAATTAAACATGCACTGATGCATGTTTGGTCTTAATTTGCATTTGAGTCAGACCCACCAAAAATAACGATAATGGCCCTTTTTTTCTTATTCTGTAGGGTTCACGGATATTCTAAAGATAAGTTGTTCCTTGATCCAAAAACAAAACATATTAACTATTGCATCATAATAATCATAGTCAAAA
Source organism: Crotalaria pallida (assembly GCA_037953625.1). Lineage (NCBI taxonomy): Eukaryota > Viridiplantae > Streptophyta > Magnoliopsida > Fabales > Fabaceae > Crotalaria > Crotalaria pallida. The sequence continues at coordinate 127,501,543 of CM075655.1, read as the reverse complement.
GCTGGAACAACATCAAAAGGTCTCATCTCATGAAATAGAGTCCATTTTTCTATATCAGTATCCAGAATGTAGATTTTGACTTTATCACATCTTGTTTTTGTATTTTGTTTCGACTTGATGACACAAGAAAGGCGATTTCCCATGCACAAAAATTTCATTTCATGAACATCTAGTAGAGAGGGAATGGGATATTTACCGGTAATAATTTCCTTGTCAATATCGATCACAGTCACTCTATCCCTTATAATCCAATAAAGATAATTAACTCCAATATAAAGCGGAGGACCGAAAAAGATACTCACATTTGCTTCTTTTCTAGAAATCTCTCTCCATGAGATATCTATTCCAATTGTTAGCACATAGAAAACATTAGGAGTTAGGAAAAACACCTTGAATTTGGCAGTGCGAGGAACTCGTACAATAGCTAACTCAAAAAGGCACACTGAGTTTATTGGAATGGGCAAAGGAGGTAATAAAAGCCCCCACTTGAGCACAGGGTTGACAACAAAACATTCAGCGGTATCACGAGAAAATATCAACATTATGCCATCACAAGAATTCACGAAAATACTACCCTTTATAATTCTTGTTGGCAAACGCAAATCACTCCCATATTTGTCTTTAACATAAAACAAGTAAGGACAGCATGTGTCCAATACCATTAAGCGATCAATCACAAAAAGACTAATGAGTTGAGAAGATGCATGGGCATGGCGGACGTGGGCATCACCGCATCAGCAAAATGGGAGGAGGCGATGAGAGTAGCCCAAGGATTGCAAACATACCTTGCAGAGTTAATTAGACACTCAGCAGGAAGCCGGCTCAGGATATCAATCATCAACTCTTGAGGCAAGAGTTGCATCAAATTTGATGCGGAAATGATCACTTTACAACTTTTCTTTTTCTTTCGATGATGGTCATTATTATTAGGCTCTGACCCAGAGAAACAACACTTATTTAGTCTCTTGCATCTTGCTCTTGTATTATACATATTAATGATGTGTTGTTAGTTACCTTGCTATTGCTTCAATCACTGCATCCATAAATGAATGCAAAATAATAAAAAAAGTTAAGAAACCATATATACATACAACAAACAAACATTGAATACATTGAGAGATATATGAAGAGGGAATAGCTAGCCAGGGAATTTCAATATTAATTAGTGTTTGGAAATTTAAGACTTATTCACAATTTAATCCTAATAATAAAGATTTGATTGAAAGGGTGAGAGAGGGGATTAGCAATGATTATCATGAGAATTTCAAGCATATGATATTATTATATGGGAACGAAACTATTATTATAAGTCAGCCAAGTCATTTTTGTACCATTTACAAAACTATTTTTTTTATTAAGCAAACAAAAGAATAAATTATATTATTTTTAAGGTTGTGAAACTCCAGATATGTAACATAAATCATAAGATTCTACCAAACACATGTATATAAATGAGCATTTCAAATATTTCAAATATATAGTACTCAGCCAAAGTTTTTGAAAGCAAAAACGCCAAAAATAATTTTTTAAGGTTTACAATCAAATATCTAAATCATTTAATTAAATCTCACAAAGGGAAGATAAGTTAATCATCATAGGTGTCATGCCATTTTCACAGTAAAAAAAGACACCTAAAAAAAGCTTAAAATATTTGGAAATACACACATACATATATATATATATATATATATATATATATATATATATATATATACACACATACCTGCTGCAGGTTCGACCGAGTTTCGTTATAGCTAGCGAGCAGCCAGAGGCACAAATGCAACTAAGGGTGAGACTTGAGAGGGATTATATATTCTCGCAAGCTAAAGGGGCCGTTTGTTTCAACGCTCAGCGTAAAATTATCAACTTGATCGAGGGAGAGAATCTCTCATGATTATCAATTTATACTATACGGGTTTTAGGTGAGATCCTTATCAACTTATAAGTAACATCAATCAATCAATTATATCAAATTATCAATCAATCATCAATTATATCAAATTATCAATCAATCATCAACTACTATCTATGCCCGTGCCTCCTTAATTTTATGTTTATTAAGGAGGTTAGTTAGTTGATTGTATTTAATTTTCTAAAATTTATAAGAATAGATGTATATTAGGAAAGTTGCATTGAGAATAAAACAAAAATAAATAAGATAAAAAATTTCTAGAAATGTTTTAGGAAAGTTGCATTGAGAATGAAATAAAATTTAAGAAAGTTGGTTAATTTTGTTTATATTTTTAACCAAAAGAAGTGTGTATTTTTTTCTTATATTTCAAGTCGTCGGGAGGGAGTATTTTGGGAACACAAAAAATAGGTTTAACTTTAATTATAAATATTAGTACAGTACAATTTGCAAAGGCAAAATGAGGGATGATTTGAGTAAGGATCACGAGAAGAAACCCATGATGAGTGAGGATAGAGAAATTAGGAAGAGGAGTTGGGTGGTGCATACTTTTGTCAAACTCTAGATTGGGTTTGGTTCGATGTTCTACATACAGCAACATCAGTTGCAAATCCAACATAGTTTCAGCAACGTGTGTCTATCAAGAGGTGGCAGTGACGGGTGGTAGTTGTATGACATTGTATATGTGCTATGTAGCGGTTGTTTATAATGTTTTATGGTTAAGAAATAGGACTGGGTTGTTTTAAAGTTTTAATAGATATGGGTCTCTTAGTACTCTTTTCTTAAATAAAATTAGACTCATAAATTTTTTTTTGTTTCTATGTATTAATACTGCTACTGTATCTTTCATTTCATATTTTTTTCAATACGTTTTTTTTTTTAACTTTCAATTCGTTAAATCATTACTTTATTTTTCTTTTGTTTTTGAGGAAAAATCATTACCTTATTATGAGAATATGTGTTAGGTAAATTTTAATAAAGTTAATCCAAATATCCAATATTACAAAATTGGCATAAAATGCATTTGATGGAGTCTGATTCGAAAAGAAAAAAAAAACAGAGAGAATATTTGATTGGAATGAGAAACACATTTTTCTTATTAAAATATTCCAAGAAAAGAAAAAAGAGATCGAGAAGATGTTTGATACATTAAATGATTTATATTTTTAATAAAGTTCGTATTTTTTTATAAACAAAAGTTCTAAAATCTAATATTATTATACACAATTAATAAAAATGGAGAAATCTGATTTTGTACTTATTAATACATGAAGATTTTAGAGATTAAATTGTTAAAAAAGAAAAATTAAAGATCACTTTGTGCTAATATATCACCTGAAAATCTTGATTTTACCTTATTTATTTCAAAATTTGTGAATTAAATTGTCCCACTAAAAAATTTAAGAAACAAATTTGTCATGTGGATGAAAATTTTAGTGATTATTTTTTTGACTTAATATATTTTTTAAGGATCAAATTTGACCATGACAAATATATGAAAAAGTAATCATGACAAATATATGAAAAATGATTTTTTTTGAAGTGATCATGACAAATATATAAAAAAATAATCATGACAAATATATGAAAAATGATTATTTTTTTGAAATGATCATGACAAATATATGAAAAAGTTACTTATAAATAATTTTGTTTTGATTGATATGAATAAAAATCAGGATAATGTATATATTATACTCCGTAGTATTATAGAGATATGCCCAATGATAGTACCCATTCCGTGCTATGCACGGGTATAGAGACAAGTAGGTAAAATAATTTAATGGTTTAAAGGCCCACCTGGCCTGTTGATCATGTTTCTTTTTGCAATTTTTCTTTTCTCGTCTTTGTTTGTATAATGTAGCTTCTAAAATCAGCATTTAACACCTGTCTCCTGTGCCTCCTGATTGTTTTTGCAAGTAATAAATAAAAAATGTTATTAGTCACCATAAACAAATCACACCTTTCATTTGAAAAATTAAATTAAATTACACTTACCTTTGAGAACTTTGCCAAAACCATATAGTAAAGAATCAATCTCACAAAAATTAAATTACACTTACCAACCATATAGTATAGAATCAATCTCACGAAGGATCAGTTTGCGACGTGCATCACACTCTGATTTTTAGTATGTTCTTCAAACGAGTATGTCTATTATGTTCGTCAAACGGGTATTGCATTCCTGTATGGAAAAAAGAAAAAAAAAAATTAGTATATTAATCAATTAAAAGGAGAATCGACTTCAAGGTCCAGAGGGCTATCACCATCCTTTTGAAATTTTATAGGAAGATAAAATCGCACGTTGAGGATATTGAGGATATCGCAAATGTATTGAACATTTCGCTGGGTAGAACGTTCAAAAAATTAGTTATAAGAAGTTCTTCAATAATAATCTCGTCTTCGTAATCATGAATCCTTACTCGCAACTCTTCTTTACGCTATTCAGGACCGGTTAATTAGAAAACAAGAAGAAGCAATTAATTATTTTGAAAGGAGTGGAGAGAAGTAATTTTTGATTTTAGCAATGGCAATGGCACTAAGTGTATTTAATTGATTTAAAATCAAAACATATCTAATAATAAACCTTAATCTTTTTTTTGTTCTGGGACTAAAACTCATTACACGTAGGAGAGGAAAATCCTAAGTGTTCTTACGGTCATCAACTAGGCTGTCTTACGCGCATTATTTCTCATTTTTTAATAGCTCGTAGTATTAAGTTATTAAATATTTAATAGGTAATTTATTTATTTATTTTTTATCACATGTTCGACGGAGAACCCCATCTCATTAAATTACCAACAGAACACCAGGGGTAGGGACTACAATTGACCCAGTATTTCAATTCAATTATTTGATTTAGTTATGTTTCTATTTGCAAACCCTTTACGGGGCCAAAAAGTACGACCCTTTGTTTAAGGATCTAAATATGATAAAGTTTCACCGGAAAATGATAAAGTTTTACTGGAAAATAAGTTTATTTATTAAAAAAAATGCTGTGTTTTTATGAGATTATGTATATATTTTATTACTTTTTTGAACTGAATAGCAAGACCCATATTTGCAATTATTACACCAACAAGTCAGGAAAAATAATTTAATGACTTACAAAATCAACCTATTCATTTTTCTTTTCCTCTTTGTTGTTGACTTTGCTAATTAGATTTGAGGTAAACCTTAATTCTAGTACCGTTAGATTTAGTTAGACCACGGATATAGAAATTAAAAAGAATTAAACTAAGTCAAAAGATGAACAAAACATTTCGCCACTTTTTAGCTGCATTTTATTTGATTTTATTTCAAAGTTATACTCCTCAAATTTCTTTTCGGTATAAAACTATTAAAATGTCAATGTAAATCAGATCTCTTTCTCAAATTGCACCACAATCCATTTTTGGTATGGATAGTTGCTCCAGTAACAAGCTCCACCGACTCAGAGGTCCCTTTCAATTCCACATCAAATTTCTGAAGCAGCATAGCCAATGCTACAGTTGACTCCATTAGAGCAAATTGGTCTCCAACACACTTCCTTGGTCCGCCACCAAAAGGCAAGAATGCAAAATCCGATACAATCTAATCAGGCAAACATTTCAAATAATCAGTCACTTTAGATAATTAGGTTTTAAGTCCCTAACAAGTAACAAATACTGTACTAATATATTTAAATTTTAGTCCCTACAATTTTTTTTCCTTTTGTCCAAGTCCTTAAAATGTAAACAAAATTTGAAAATGGTCTTTGTCATCAGTTAAATGATGAAGTGCCCAACTTGACATCAACAATTAGTAAGAAACCTGATGATGATGACAAAATTATTTTCAAATGTTTAAAATTTTAATTTTAATGTCTTGGACCAAAGAACATTTTTTTATTTTCAAGGACTAAAACCAAAAAAAAAAAGAACTTAATTTTTCAAGGACTAAAAACAATAAATGTTCACAAATGGGTCACATAAAAAATACTATCAATTTTCAATAATGAGTCACATAAGAAAATAAATAAATAAATAGGGGAGCAGAAAGCAACCTCATTTGGATACAAGGCTCCAGGACTTCGAGATGGGTCAAAACCAGCCCATCCTTCAATTTCTTCATTCTTGCTTTGCACCAGAAATCTCTCTGGTTCAAACTCATGAGGGTGATCCCAAAAATATGGAGATCTATGGAGATTATATACCTGGATATAGGAATATTAGATTAGCCTTAGTAACATCAATTAAGATGTAAAACAAACTAAGTTAACCTGTGCAATCTTATTTATTTATTTATTTTTTAAAAAAAGTTAACTTGTATGTGCAAAATAACAACAGCTACAAAACATTAAGTGCTGTATGAAAATGTTAGTAGTAATTGTTAAACCATACATCAGTAGCGGATGTTTGGGATTCGGTTTGGATCCGTTTTAAGGCAAAAACCATCTGATGTGAGCATAAAATAATATGAATTTGAATGGGTTGGTTGATTCAGTTTTTTGCTTTTTTAGTTGTTTTTATTTTAGTATTTAAAATACAGGCAAATTGTATTTTTACTATGCTACCTAAGGAAGAAGCAAATTCTAAAGTTATAGCAATTTATTATATTTTGGGTAACAAAAATGGCAGTAAGCATAGGTCACTCAAACAATACCATTAAGGTACCAGTGACATGCTTGGGAGCCTGAAGGACATGCAAAGGAACTTCACACGACGTATGAGGTTACTTGCACGTGGCAATTTCTTGGTTGTTAAAAATCTGTTTATTAACTTATGTGATTCTGATTTACAGAACAAGATCCTGTCATGTTCATGTATAAAAAGTGAGGATTCTAATCCATAAAATTCATGCATTTGTAATATCCACTTCCTCACAAAGAAATGAGATGTCACAGATGTTTGTACTCACAGAAAGGAAGACATCCGTCCCAGCAGGAATTGCATATCCATCTTTATCACCTTTGTGGCCTCCTGGAGAAATAATATAAATCCTTTCAGATCATCTCAAATGAATTTAGAAAATAAATAAATAAATAAATTTAACAAGACCAGAAATATAATAGCCATTGTCCAATGAATATAGAAATTGTAGATCACAAAACTTCAACTACAAAAAACACCTGGATTCCCAGTATGTAACAAGTATAATAGCCATTGTCCAATGAATAAAGAAATTGCAACTACCGCCTCTTTCTTTGTACCCCTTTTTGAGGGAGGATTCTTGGGGCATTGTTTTTCCCCGTATGATTTCTAATGATTAGTTTCTTTGGGTGTTAGCCCCGTTGATTATCAAAAAAAAAAAAAACCTGGATTCCCATTATGTAACAAGTTAAGAGGTTCCAACTTCCAAACAATATGCATGTTCAATCTACATGGTTGATCCATAATCCATTCACCAACATCTTTCATATTCGGTATTAATGGTTGGGATTTTGTTAGGAACCAATTGCGAGGTATGGGACTCGAGTCCCATATCGTAAGTATGGAATTCTGGAGTGGAGTGGGGATTACATGACCTTGGGCTCTCCAACTACAACAATTAGCTATAGCCTATAGTGGTATGATTCTCCCTAGGTTTGTATCAGATTGTAGGCCCTCCAACAATGCATTATTTAGATTTAGATACCATGTAATAACAAAGTAATGTAATTTGTTTTGATTCAATCATCATCGAGTAATCTGTAGAAATCAATACCTGGTAAAACATCAGGTTTGAGTGAACGTCTAATCAACAAAGGTGGTTGGGGGTACAAACGAAGAGACTCCACAACAATAAGTCTAATGTATCTGAAAGCATGCAACAAAGGTTATCAAGCTGTGTTAACATACCTAATTTAATGTTCCCCGAAAACACCAAACAGCCAACACTCATGACTCCCGATGTAAGAAGAGTAGACTTATTATAGAACATATCATGAAAGAATAATTTGAAATTAACCACTTATAAAGTTTGTCTATCAAGTTATGTGTAATATTTTTTATCCCGTTTCCCTGGAAAATAAAATTATTGATAAAGCACTATAAATTTATTTAATTTTTTTGAATTCAATAATGGGCATCAAACTGACACTGGTGGCAAAAAAAGGTAAATGAAAGAGGAACTGACTGCAGCTTTTTAAGTGATTCAAAAGTTGGCTTGTCCGAACCCAGCACTGAATCCACCTCTGCTTGGGCCTTCTTCATTTTGTCAGGATTCTGTAATAAAGAAATTGATGAGCATTGAGATGGCATTGCAAAAAGAGGAAAGGCTGAAAAGAAGCTATGACAACCAACAATCCAAATTTGTTATCATCAACAAGCAATTATATACAATCACAACATCTACTTTTGAGATTAACATACTTGAGCTAGCAGGAAAACTGCCCAAGTAAGAACTGCAGCCGTTGTCTCATGACCAGCAATAAGCATTGTCATTAAATCATCCCTCAACTGTCAAAAGAGAGAGAAGGAAGTAAACAAAGCGTAATTTGAAATGCTGTCTGAAAGGAAACATACTGCATAGACAAGCACTTTTACTGCCTATCCACAAGTAACCAAATGTCAGCCAGGAAGGTTCTTTTAGGAAATATAATAGACCGGGAAGAGATATACCTGACGGTCATCAACATCAGCTCCCCGCATATCAACTAGGAAACGAAGAAGACTTGCATCCTGTAAGCTTCTATCTTAGTGAACATTGCGGTATTTATGGAACTTTTAATTTTCAGGAATTTAAGTGATAGTTTAACATTTGCAACTGGCTTACATCCATTAAAGTTTAAAAAAACACACCTTCAAATTTGAGTAGTCCCTTTGCTGCAGTTTCTCAACATCTGTTTCCTGCAAATAGAATGTAATCAAGATCATGTCATGTACTGTCAACATAATATAGCAGTCAAATACACAGTGATTCCAGCAATCAATCATCAATCATGAAATCAAAGAACCATGGTACCTCTCTGCTCTCTTTTGCATTTCTGATAAGTTCATCAAGACAATTATTTATGATCTTCAGGTCATGCTGAAACTTCCTTTGCCTTGGGACTAGCCACCTTGCCAATGGAAGTTTCCAATACGGAATGTAGAAAGTGGATCTATGTTCAGCTTCAAAAAGAGTGCCATAGACTGCCTATAACAGATTTAAAGGTAGAGGGCTATGAGCTCTCCCAGCCAATGGTAACAAACAAAACTTTGATGTTCTTGAAAAGCACAATTTCCATATGGTTTAATAGTTTGACTTGCATGTTCAGACAGACTACTATCAAATAAACAACATTATGATAAAGTGTCAAGTGTTAAAATTTCCCATCAGTTGAGAGTAGTATTTATTAAAGCAACCCACACCCCATGAGCTAGCTTTTGGAGTGGAGAGTCAGGTCCATTTATTTTAATATAAAGCTTTGAAGAATTGGGTGGGTCATCTACTAATTCTAATGATGACGATAACTGTTTTCCAAACAAACACAACCATCTATAGAACATACCTCTCAACACTTACTATATAAAAGGTTGAGCTTTTGAAGAACATATAAATATGAAAGTGAACTAAATATGTAGCCAGGCATTTTTAAGGATCCAAAGTATAAGAAAGAAAAGTAGCATATCTACTTGCATTTACAATCAATACGTCATCAATTAAATGTATAATCCTTTATTCAAACCTTAATAACAGGAGATTCTTTGGTGACAGAACCAAAGTCATAGTTGAACACACTGAGCCCAATAACATCAAGAGCCAAACTAGAAAACTCTGCTTCAAGATCCAACTGAATTGACTTCTGTCCAGCATAGCCCTCTCCTTCGAGAAGCTTATTGAACTTTGATACCGTTCTTTCTGAACAAGTTGTGAATGTTTTGACCATAGCTTCCAAGTATGAGGTATGGAAACCCGGAGCAATGACTGCAATTTTTAAAAACGTGACATCAAAATAAAGTTTAGTTTTAGGTTTCACTCATAAAACTCTTGATAGTATCGTAAAGATTAGCTCTATTTATATGCCCGTCAGACTCATAAGCCATAAGTTGTAACAGAATATTGGTGTTAATCCAGTGTAGTTCACTTGAATAGAAAAGTTTGGCTCCAGTCAGTGATCATTTGATGGTATGGACTATGGAGGTTTCTTCTTAAAATTTTCTTTTAATAAAAGAAGAATCTATTATGAGAGGAGAAAGGATAAGAATCTTTTATAAGCAGAAAAAACAACAGAAAAGATAGAACGAAATGAGAAATTAAATCAGCTCATAAGAACATCCCTAATTCCCTATCCCTGGCACTTGAAGAATCCATAAACACACAAGGAAGCTAGGAAAACAAGTCCGACAAATAAAGTATATGGAGGAAGACAATTATTGCCGAAGTTTCTGAAATTACTTCGAACACCAAAAACATTTGAATCCAGCAAAAAGAGCATAATGCCATAGCTCCTTTTGTATACTTTCTACCTCCAAAGACTTTATAATGAGCAAGAGGAAATAAGACTTCTAAGTTAAACACGGGATGAAAAAGATAATAAATACAGCTTGCACACCTCTTCTCCTTTGCTTCCAAGTGTCAAGGTCTGCAGGTATGAGTCCTTTGCCCATTATTGGTTCTAGGATATCAGCAAGTACTCCCTAGATTTTTTAATTAACAAGAACGAAATTAGAGAAAATATGAAAACAGTTTTAAAATTAGCTAAAATATGGAAACTAATTCAATGAAATAGGCACTTAAATTTGCAGGGAAATCAACATGTCTGGGCTCATACACCCAAGGGTAGCACACGCTTTACCCCATGTTCGGTCGCACTAATGGATAGCCAGTAGCCACCGATCACAAACTTCGTGCTTCACAAAGTTTACACTCACTTTGGCAGGATTTACTATATGACAACAATAACAAACAAAAAAGACTTTTCGTTCCTGAAACAGGTTTTAAAGGATTTCTAAGTTATTTATTTACTCTTTCTTCATAAAGATGATAATGTATTGGTTTCCACAGATACAAGGCATCCTCAACCTGCCTGGTTTGGGGCCATTTGAAGCCTGTAAAGCAGTAATAGCAATAAACAGGTTCAAAAGTAAGGCTGGGGTTAATTTTATCATGAAGGTTCTTAGTTAGACAGAAGATAGACAGGGTAGTTTGTTGAAGGATAGAGAATTGCAGTTATTTCGTCTTTTTTCTTTTCTTTTCTTTTTTTTTTTTTTGCCTAGAAATTATGGTTTGAGTGTTTGACACTTGAAGTTGAGAAGCTGGACAGCTTTTGACAGAGTAATCCCATTTTCATCATCTATCAGATATCAGCAAAAAACCAATTTTGTATTTTCCATTCCATATTTTCTGATTCATATGGATATACATTAATGGATGATAAGTACACCGTGTAATGAACTTCAGCTCCAATCAGCTAACAAAATAGACATAACAGCATTTTAGCCTTTTACATTTCAGCTTTTTCTGGTTCATACTTCATATAAATAAAGATCAATGTCGATGTCAAACAATTTCACCTAACATAAAGTTCATCATTTTCCATGAGAGGGATGCAATGTTGCAATATGTAAACATCCTCTCAGATGAAGGGATTGAACCAAGCACAATACAAATGAAGCAAAAGCTAATAAGATGGTACCTTGTCATAAGAAAATGCATTTTCCCTCAGAATATGTCTTGCAACTATAGGATCAGATACAACAACAAATGCTTTTGGCCCAAACGCAAGTTTATACACCGAGCCATGCTGTCGCATTCAATAAGATCCTCAATTCCTCGTCATCATAATAATAATAATAATCGAAAGTAGGAGTGAGTGAGAAAAGGTGAAGTAAGTAAGTAAGTAAGTAGTACCTGGATGAACCAATCATAAAGAGAGAAAAAGAGGGGTCGACCAATGAGATCAGAGACAGCACCCTCAGCAATGGGCATGGACCCAATACTTCCACCACTTAAGAAATTGGTGAGGAGGTTGCTTGCATTGTCCAACAGCTTTCTATTTGATCCTTCCCTCTTATCAGCATCAACTGATTGGCACCTAAGTTTTTTGTTTTTTGTTTTTTTTTTTTAAAATTGCAGATTAGTACTAAAATATTATTGAACATTTGGTTGGTTTGTTTGAAAGGGAAGGGAGTATAATACAAATACAGTGAACATGGGGAATAAGTAAGATAAGAATAATAAAACGCAAATACTAATAATCTTTAAAAGCATGCAAATAAGAGTAAATAAGCAGGGACAACTGTATTGTATTGTATTGTATTGTATTGTATATAATATATTGGAGAAAAGCAAGGAAGCACCTTATAGAAGAAGGAATTCGTTTGATATTAGAATTTGGAAAATGAAGAGAGAGTGGGAAATAAGAGGTGAAAGACGACATAGATCCGCAACTGCTGTCAAAATTGAAAGGAGAAGAAGCAGTGGTTGAGATAGCGGCGGCACCAATCATAGTTGCGGTGGTGGTTGGTGCAGCAGCAGCAGTACTTGACTAAAAGTTTGTTTATTTGGTTTTGATTTTTTAAAGACACAGAGACACAGAGAGAAGTGAGTGGCTATATATATATAGTGAGTGGGAAGTGAGAGAAGGAAGGAACTAAGACACTACACATGAAATGAAGGTGAAGAGAAGAGAAGAGAAGAGAAGAGAAGAGGATTGAGGGAAAAGCTGAGGTGGAAATCCACGACCACCACTCTTGTACTAATATTAACCGCCAACTGTCTTCTTTTCTCTTCTTATTCGTTAATATTTTTTTTTTTAATTTCCTTACATATAAATATCAAAAATATTTTCTCAAACAAACAAGTCAAGTATTTCTTCTGTCCCAAAAGTTAATATAATTTTTAAAAATATAAAAAAAAATGTTTTTAATCGCCAAAATAAATATTTAATATTTATTTTTTAATTAATAATCATATAATAATATATAATGCAATCTTATTTTTTTATTCATTACATTAACTTTAATTTAGGCACAAAATATTTTATGTTTTTTTTATTAACTTTACAAAATGGATGGAGTATTAAATCATAATTCTACTTGACATATAAAAGTGAAGTGGTATATTTTGACTCAAATTAGGATTAATCACATTTTTATGATAATCGGATTTTGGATCATTTTCATTATTGAAAGATGTTTCTAGAGAGATAAATTTTATACATGTAAAATGAGATGATATTTTGAAGAAAAAAATATTTATTTAATTTTAGGTATAAAATTAAAAAACAAAAGTTATTGATGAAAAGTTGTATATTTAATATATTGGAAATTTCAAAACCATTATTTCTTAAAAATAAGTATTTTTTTTTAAATTTTCTTAGTGGATACAGTTAAAATAGTAGTTAACATTAGTCTTGACACGTAATTAAAAATATAATGTTAACAATAAGCGCTCTTGAAAAACTTTTTATGTAATTGATGAACTGATTACATGCATATATCACTTTTTAATTTATTAATTACATTATTTTTCGATGATAGTTCAGTACTTTTAATTTTTTTTAAAGTATCTTAATTTTTAAAAAATCGTATATCTCATAATTATTATTTTTTTTTTAAATTATACATATATAATTATTGAGAATGTCTAACTAGTCAATTTTGGTGCATGAGTTGTTTCAATTTAATATTTGTAATAATATTTTTTTAATTAAGTAAATAATTATAAATAGCATTTGCAACTTTAGGAAATATAGTTTATGGAAAAAATTATCTAAAAAAGGATAATACAATGAATATATATAAATGAATTTATCTTACTTTGATATGATAATAATTTATTACTAATTAAATTTTCTCAATTATTAATATTTAATAATATTTTATAGAATAACAATTACTTCTTTATATTTGGTAAATAACGCTGACAATCCATTTATTACTAATATTATCAATTTTAATTAAATATGCATAAAAATATATTACGTCTAACATCACTCTCAAGGAAAGTTCACTAATAATTAATAATTTAACACAGATACTGAAGTGTTATTCTTATTTTGCAATTGCATTACTAATTTAAAAAGTTGGTTTCTTCAACTTATTTTTTAACAGAAATGCTGCAAGTTACGAAAACGAAATTCGTACTTGAATGTGATTGGTTATTTAAACCACTTACTTTCTCTCTCTTCCTATTTATTCTACCGATCCATGCATTGATTGGCCACTCACCTTCTTCGTGAAAATTCGTGCAAAAATTTGTCGTGACATATAACATTGTTGATTTTTTAATATTGGTTTTTTAACCTATGCATTTGATGCATAGGATAAGCAAACCGTAAGTTAATATGAAAAAATGATATATTAATGAAATAAAGAAATGATTTTTAGTTTTCCAATATAAAATTTATTTGTTATACTTACTTATCATATATATCAGGTGCTTACATATGTTAGATCAATATTTTTAACTTTTTTTATAGGATTTTTTTGTATGAATGAGAAGGATAAAGCATCGTCACCAAGGTTTTTGTATCTCGCACCTCTACTAACTAAGCTAATTGTTGAGACTAAATCCTTTTAATATTAACTACTTTACTTTTAATTATATACTCCTCTAGTTTGCAATACAAGAAAAAAATATATACTTGGTTTAAAATATAAAAAATAAAAAATTAACTAGCATTCTTAAATTTTGTTTTATTATTAATGCTACTTTCATAAAACATATATAGAAAGTGGTTATCACATCTATTTTTTGTTTTATTCCCAATATTAATTTCCTAAAATATTTCTATTTTATTATAAATTAAATATAATTAACTAACATCCTTAATAAATTTAATTTTAGTTACTTTTCTTATATTATAAACCGAATGAAATATTTTTTTTAATAATATACAATAAAATTAAAACTCCCTAAAGCATCAACATGCTAATAGATTAGCATATGTTGAAATTTTAAAATTAGTACAATATTCCTTAGCTTATGAAATGTCAAATTGCAAAAAATAAAAATAAAAAAATATATTTGGGATCACAGAGTATTTTGATGGTAAAAAAAAATATTAAATATTTAGGCTTTTTAAAAATCTTAAATGTAATTTTTTTTTTAAACAAACAAAACCGAACTGATCCACATTTTAAGTTAGCGGAGTCATGGCCATAAAAACTAACCACTCCTATTCCATGTACTATAAATTTTTTTTAGTAATCAAAATTTCAAAATAATCAAAATTTATGTTTATTTCAATAACCAACTTCAATTAATTTTAGAATATAATCTACTTTGAATTTGTACAAAAATCTATAAAAATAAAAATCAGTTATTTTAAATCCGTTGAGGTAGTTGAAGAATGAAGGGTAATTTGGGGTGACCGTTACATTTTGTTCCCTCCTATTTTTGCTCCTATCAAAACGCTCAAACTTGTACTCTTTCTTTCTTATCTTATAACGCAAGCTAACAATTGGATTTATTTCATTTTTTTTGTTTTGATGAGTTCTATCAATGACTGAGCAATTCCAATGAAACATGAAAAAATCAACCTCCTCCTCCACATTGATCAAACATCAATTCCAAATGTCAAGGGAAGCATGCACCAATAGGAACATTTTTGGCCTCTTTTCCTTGCTATTTTCCCTCTGGTGCCTCTTCTTCATCTTATACTCCAAGTTTTGCCTTGTTCATGGAACCGGAGGTCCGTCCGTAACCATTGATTATCTATTCATTGTTGTTTACGATGTGAATATTTTTCTTTTTTTAATTAATGATTATAAAGTCGGCGCAAAAAAAAATAAAAATAAAAAAAAGCAAAATCCTAATAATTATCATTTTCCATTTTGTGTTATCTTATCTGCATTCAGATTGTTGTAAAGCATACTTTTATTTAAAACAAGAAATGCTAGTAAATTAATCTCATCTTTCCTCATCATGTTTTCTATTGAAAATTTTTCCTTGCAATGATCAAACGAGCATTAACATGAATGTTACTAATCCAAAAACGTTTTCACAAATGCAACTATGCTAGAGTTCAATGAATCACCTAACTCCAACAGTTATGGAATCATTAGTAAGAAACTTGCAACAAAAGCCACCTTCTCAGTTCCTGTAACCAGTAGATTGGAACAAGTATTTTTTCCACAATTAGTTAATAGAAATTTAGTGTGCAAGTCAAATCCTAGAGAACAAGAAAATACTAAAATTCAGCAAGTACAACATGGTGATGAGAAACTTCATTCCACAAATCTCAATTATGATGAACTCGGAAACACAGCAAAGCAAGAAAAAAGCAAGGGCACCGACTATGCCTTTAGCAACATAACTCACAGACTTGAACCAGATGGTTCTGTGTACAACTATGCCTCCGAGTCCAAAGGTGCAAAGGTGGTGGCTCATAATAAAGAGGCAAAAGGTGCAAAAAATATAATAGGGAAGGATCATGACAAGTACCTAAGAAACCCTTGTTCCGTTGGAGGAAAGTTTGTTGTTATTGAGCTTGCAGAAGAGACTCTGATTGATTCTGTGAAAATTGCAAACTTTGAGCATTATTCTTCTAACTTCAAGGAGTTTGAATTGGCTGGTAGTTTGAGCTATCCAACTGAAGAATGGAGCATGCTTGGAAACTTTAGTGCTGCCAATGTTAAGCATGCGCAAATCTTTAAGCTGTCTGAACACAAATGGGTAAGGTACTTAAAGTTGAGCTTGCTCAGTCATTATGGATCTGAGTTTTACTGCACTCTGAGTGTTGTAGAAGTTTATGGCATCAATGCAATAGAACGGATGCTCGAGGATCTAATTGTTTCTTCTGTGGGAGGATCTATTCCTGGCAAGTCGTCAGATCATAACAATATCAGCGACAACACTTCTTTGAAATCAGAAGCTGGAAAAAACTATAGGAAAGGAAAACAAGTTGAAAGTAAGAACTATAGTGTGGCTGCTGAGATGTTGAGCAAGGATGGCACTCAAAAGTTTGATGTGGAAGTGACAAAAAATCCAGTGATCATGCAGTTGGTTCCTGATCCTGTGATAGAATTAAGGCAACAACTGAATGGTAGGATAGGTGGTGAAACTGTATTGAAAATTTTGATGCAGAAAGTGAGGGCAGTGGAGGTGAACTTGTCTTTGCTGGAAGAATACATCAAAGAATTGAACAAGAGACAAGGTGATACCATACCAGATCTTCAGAAGGAGTTGTCCATATTATCAGAAAGCCTGGAACAAAGCAAGTCAGAGATAAAGAATCTCTTGCAGTTGAACACAAACATGGTACCGTGATCCTGTCCTTTACCTCTTTATGTCTTCACTTCATGTTTATCTCTCTATTTCTTATATGTGTGCACTAATTTCTTACTTTCTTTCCTTCTCTAGGAAAAAGGAATATCTGAAGTTGAGTCATGGAAAGATGCTGTCTTATCTCAGCTTAATGAATTGACCAGAGAAAATAGCATGCTAAGGTTGGGATTATTTTGATGCTATATAGTAGTTGATAAATCCTTCTGATAACTTTCATTAAAATCTATATGTCCTTTTATTGGTTTGTAAAGTTCAAATATTTTTCAAATACCAAATTTGAAATCACATTCTGTTATCCATTTCTATTCTTGCTTGCTCGTTATGTTGATGTCATCCTTGTTTTATAGCAGGGTTGGAAACCCTTGTTTGATAACTAAACAATTGCTTTTTCATTACCATTGCTCCAATTACATTTCTTCCATACATATTTTCTCTATTCTGGTGCTTGACATGCCATTCATACACTTCATTTTCAGAATGGATGTTCAAAAGGTAGCAAGTGATCAAGCATATCTGGAAACCAAAGAGCTTGCTGCGTTAGCAATAAGCCTTGTTTTTGTGTGCCTTGCAATTCTAAAGATAATTTCAGTACACGTGTTGACATTTTCTTCAACATGCAATGCAGATAAGGTACGCCAGGCAATTAGAGGATGGGTCACCTTATTTGTATGCTGCAGTGTAACAATATTCATTCTTGTTCTTTAGCTAGGCATTCACTTTTCTTGTAGAAACTTGTAATTATAGCTTCTATTTAAAGTTGTCACAATAGAACTGTTGTTATTGTATAGCGAAATACATCAACTACAAAAAAAGAGAGAACCACTGCACTACATCGTTTGTATTTACATACTTCTTTTCAGCGATAGATTCAGAAAAGGTTACTACCTATTAAGCATGGTCATCACTCATCGGGTACAACTACCTATGAGCAAATTGTGCAGCAAATAAAACTAAGGATTCGAGATCATTTTGCCTTTTGAACAACCATGTCCTCCAAGTTCATAGGATGGCACATTTTGGCGTGCCTAGCATTCCATATATTGTCTGCTAGAATTGCATTCACTGCATCAGTTGGGTGGAACTGGTCCCACCAAATATGATTGGAAGCATTACTGCATGCCATTTCTGGTGATAAGCACATGATCCAGCCATTGTACATCCCAACACCACAGCAAGCATCAGTAGTAACATTAAAGCCTAATCAGAAAGCATACAGTTGAGTAAAATGTTAAATGGGATTAAACGAAAATGTTTCTTGAACATCAAAATAGCGACATGTGTGAATATAAAAGGTAAGTGAGATATAGAGATAAATGTTAATACGATTTAAATCCAATTTTCAAATAACAGGACTAAAAAAAAAGACTCCTACCATAACTTTCATGATTCTTCAAAATATCCATTGAACCTTCAAACACGTCGCAGAAGATAATATTGGCGCCAGAGAGCTCCGCAGCAAGCTTATCAACCATATACCTCATGAGAAAGTTAAACTCAATGGCCATGTCATTTATCTGATCAATGCACTCTCCATTTTCACTGCCATACTGCCACAGGTAATGAGGAGCACAACCAATAGGGGCAAGTCCGGTGACCACCACTTTCCTAACATTTAGATTGTATAAGTTCTGTGTCATCGAGGTTAACACATCAGCAATCTATACAACCTGCTCAGTTTCTGTGTACATGAAAACTATGAATATGTTCCATTTGAAGAAAGATACAAGTCTATAATTAATCAGGCCAACAGTAAATTATGCAAAGTGAAAAGCAGAGTGAATAAGGAATGAAATTATACAATTTGACCTTTATTTCTTGTCTGAGTGAAGAAGCTAAAAACTGGTTGAAGTTCCATGGTAGGTACAAATTATCGACGTTGGATACATTGAGCAAGTAGTAATGAATGTAGTCATTGATTCCAATAGAAATATAAAAGACAGAATTAGAAATGAGATTGGAAGCAGCATGCTCTCCCATAGTTAATATGAGCTGCTGATAGGTGTCTGTAAATTGCTGGATTTGCTGAGTGAGTGAGATATGTTGACCCTGCAGTGAGTGTAGTTAATTATTACAACACTTGATATTAATTTCTTTGGATAATACTGATTACATATAACAATTAACCAACCAGATCCCTGCTCATTAATCTGTAGAAGTGACCTAACCTTAACTAAGATTTAGCTTAATGACATTTGGCAACCCTATTTTGTTTTAAAGATTGCTCTAACATTCCATGCAAATTATGTTATTTTTACACTTATATGCCTTAGAATGAGAAGTGTGATAATGGAAGTTGCACTCAACTCTCAGCTTTTGAAACAAGAAAATTAATGTTGAGTATAACAACGAAGTCAAAATTCAAGGGAAGGTTGGTGTAATTTTTCTATTATAGAAAAGAAAAGAATACATGATACCAACCAATTCAGAGCCAGTGGAAAGAATAATGCCAGCAGCAGCAGAAGCGTAATTGACGCCATGAATCATGTCCTCCACATTTCCATTATGCCCAAGATAACTTGGCACAAAAGGAAGCCCAAGACGCAATGCTGAATCGATGCATGATGCCCCATGTAAACAGGAAAAAAAAAGTAAATATTAATATATGTGTGTGTGAATTGAATTTGCAGGTGTTCCTATTTCCATCAAATCATTTAAATTATAGGAAATTTCTATTATGCAACCTAATTTTGGGTTGTTGCTAAACAATCCTTTGTATGAACCAATGATGCATTGCCACCTCATGTATTGTTGCCATGTCATTTTTTAAAAAGTCAAAACTCATAAGTGTCAACCCAAAAATATGTGAGATGGCAAAGTATTATTGGTTAAACAAAAGATTGTATGACAACAACCGAAAATTAGGTTGCATGGAAGTAATGCCCTAAATTATAATCCACATAGTAATCTCAGCAACAATATTGTGGTTTTGATAGTCTCCATAACCGTATTTCAGCCCAATTACAGCCTCAACGACCATTTTCCCGCAATTTTTCACGCAGATACAGTGAATGCAACATTAAAATGCAATGACAATTTAAATTGACGATTTTTAGTTTTCGTAACGATTCACAATTGCAGTAAAGGCAGCATAAACACAACAACAATTTAAAGAAAAGGTAAAAAAGGAAGGATCTTTGGATACGAACCAAGATAATCAACAGGGATTCTTCCATTTGAGAATCTGCCAGTGGGTCGATGAGTGTCGAAATCACGGCCATAAGGGAGGTGATTGGCGCGTGCAAAGGTGCCAAGATAATTGTTGGTACCACAATCAACAGAAGAATCTCCCATCACGAACAACGCTGGTGCTAATAATGCAGTTGAGGTGCTGCTGCTGCCAATGCTGCTATAATTCTTGTTCACATCATCAGCGTCTGTTAGAGTAAACAGAGATGCTCTTGATTCTAAAACTAAGCTGCAAGATAGTAGTAACACACTGCATATGCGTATTAAGAACAACTCAATCACTCTCACTCCCATCTTTTTCTTCATCTTTCTTTCTTTCTTTCTTTCTCAGTATCTTTTGGCGCCTAATGTTATGAAAGTTCTCAATGTTAGTTGTTGACTGTTATTTTTATTAAACTCAAATGCCCCAAATGCCCTTCGTGCTCACCGGGCCATCACTCCAATTTTTGGGCCCTGAAATTTTATTGGGCCGATATCGATTTTTTGGGTTTGGCCCGTTGGATAGCCTCACATTGTTCAAATGAGATTTACGATGTTCAAAATCTATAACTCATTCAAATTCAATGAATAAAATCATAAAATAATAAAATCTACCTTCCAGAATCCCACATTACGTACGTACCAGATGAGGGAGAGATTAGTTGAATTGAATGAGTGTGTTGTATTGTTTGGAGAAGACAAGACAAGAAAATAGAGAGCCCTCAACTCTGTGAGCTCAGTTAGTTAATTGAATAATCCCTTTCTATTTCTTCTCGTTTTAATTTTCATATTTGTAATAATTTATTTTTTTTCTCTGCTTTGGGCTTGGTTATTGCAATTGGAATGATTGATTTCATTTTTCTTTCACCATTTTCATTCTTCAACCGAGGAGGAAGAAGGAGGATGTACAGTATTTTTTAAATTTTTTTTGGTTGTTTCTTCTCTGCCTCTGTACTGTTGAGGGCCCACCGTCGACTCTCAAAGGACTTCCCTTGCTAAAGGGACCGTTTCCACCAATAACACATACAAATCAGCAGCTCCAATGCCATGTTGCTCTTCCTTATTTGTTCACGGAAACCAGGGTCAAAAACCCTGGGTTGGAGATGATTAAAAAGTTTTTTTTTTAAAAAAAAAAAAAAGAAAAAACTAAGCACACGAGGGACATATTTGAAATTTCATACTCAAATATCATAAAGCTCCTGATGTGATTTGTATTCTATGGATAAGTTTAGAATTTGACAAAATACAATAGAGAAAAGAGTAAAGAAATACGATGTAATACGACAAGTCTACGAAATAACATAAAAATTACCATTATTATGTAGTTTATACTGTTAGATGGAAATCGAATAACTCCGATTTGATTTGGAAAACACAGTTTAAAATTACAAAATTGATTGATAGATCTAGACTTACAAAATTAACTTAAAAATATACTTACATTGCAAATGATGCCACACGTGTTATTTGTTTATTGTTGATTGGTTAACAAGTGACACTCGTCACTTTCCTATGGTGTAAAGGTTAATTTTGTAGCTATATTTATCATAACTCTTGAAATTTAAGTGGTGAGATTTTCATCCAACAATGGGTCATAGAAAATCAGGTTATAGGTGATTGATTAATAAGTGATGTGTGTTATATTTTAACGTGGTGTAGGTTAATTCGTATGTTGATTATGTAAGCGGAGTATTATTCTCTCTATTCCTTGTTAAGAAATAAAAAAGTGATTAATAAATCTACAAAATTAACCTACAAATAAGCCTACATCACAAAGAAAATGACATATGTTACTTGCTTATTATTAATTGGTTAACAAATGACACATGTCACTTTCTTATAGTGTATGCTTGTTTGTAGATTGATTTTGTATTTCTATTTATCATGACTCGAAATCAAAAATATACTTAACCGAATCTTACGTGGCAATAAAAGTAGTTAGTTTTTTTTTTGTTTTTTTTAAGAAAATACTGTATAACATTACAATTTTACCTTTCCAAAATTTTTGGAAAGTTCAAACTCGTTAATGAACAACAAAAAAACATAAGTAGTCAAAATCTTTAATATAGGCAAAAAAGAGAAAAAACAATAAATTTTACATAGAAAATATAAAATGACTTATAATTAGGAAAAAAATCTTTTAAAAAGTGAATTATAATAAAGATAGCCAATAATATCATTTTTCAGTAAAAAATACTCCCTTTGGCCCTTATTATTAAATGTTTTTTTGAAAAAATTTGCATTTATCAAGAAAGTTGATTAATTTGGTTAATAAATTTAAAAATATGAAAATTTAATATACTCTTTTAAAATTATGCCAATAATAATTATTATTAAATAATAAGATTATTAAAAATAAAAATAAAATTTTAAAGTGGGTGTTATATAGAGGAATAATAGAATCTGCCTTGTTTAACGACAACAGGTCTGCAACTGCCCTACCGACCATAACGGCTACTGAACTTATACCATCCGAACGATGGCATCTGTTCAGACAAACATTTTTTTTTTTTGTTGGGCGGTGTACTTTCTTTATCTTCGAATATATATAACTATTTTTTAATCTCTTCTTCGTTTTCTAGTGGAAAATTTTATCAATATGATGACTACTTTTTCGGGTGTTAAATATAAATTCTTTGACTAAAAAACCATACTTTTATTGTTATTGCTATTTGAAATATAAATATTTGGTATATTTTTCAAATTTATTTTTATAATTATTATTAGATTTTTAAAAAATGCTAAGTAAATAAAGATATATGTGAAAAACAAATAATTAATGTTATTAAAACTTGAAAATATAATTTACATTAAATATAAAAAATAATTCTAAAAAAACTTACACGTAGGATTAGGAGAATATTAAATTTGCCAACAAAGTATCACTTCTACTACCATCATCATTTTTTGAGTTATATTCACTCGTAATTAAATAAAGTATATAAAAATCTCAACCTTCTAACATAAATAATAAAAAAATATATATTTGTTTTAATCAACCTTCATAATAAGAGTATGCTTCCTAGGCTAGTGATTATTTTTGGCAACCAGCGATATTAAAAAATAAATCACGAGTAATGTGACCCCCATTCAAGATATTTTGAAGGCTCATTTCCAAAAGGAATATCGATGATTGAGATATGGGGCCAAGGGAGCACATGAAGAGTAGAATGATAGGAAAATATAAATAACTCAAGGAAAAATAAAGCCTATGAACCTTTTGTCCATTACTAATAAAAACTCTCCTTTACTAATAAAAATATAAAATGCACCCATATGCCACTACGTTACGAATTGGAAGAAGTCTCATATTCAGTGAATCTACTCCTCAAGTTCATTATATAAGTAAGCCAAATCAGCATGAATAAATAATATTGTAGTACATACTACTAATAATTAATCAATAATGTAAAATATAAGCTAAAGCAAAATAAAATGAGTGCATGCATGACTTCAATGATGACATGATACAACGGCATTAAAATAACACTTTTTCTTTTTGAACTCACCCTTTATTCACTGTCCCACATCGTCTGAAACAAGTTAGATAAACTACCGATTTACATAAGGCGAAAAAATTACCGACTACTTAAAAGCGGAAATACTTCCGACTTTTAAGAAACGGAACAATTAAAGTGTTGAAATCCTAGAAATGCCCCTCCGTAAACCCTCCACCTCTCTTCATTTTATTGTTTTGTACGTGAATGAACGGATGAACAATTTTGATATTATAACAAATTTTTAATGTTTTCCGCCTGATGAGAGGCGGAATACTTTATTTTATTTACGACTTTGGAAATGCGGAAGATAATACGACTTGCATAAGGCGAAAAATGTTTTATTTTGCTTCCGCCTTGTTTCAAGCGGAAAGAATCTTCCGACTTGTTTCAGGCGGTGGGGGTCAATGAGTAAAGGATGAGGTTCAAAAAGAAAAAGTCTTAAAAGAATATTATCACTTAAATAATTGCTATACAGTAACAAAAGTTTTTTTTCTTCTTTTTGGTAACAACTAGTAACAAAAGTTTTAACTACATAATTACTAGCATTCCATTAAAGGATAATAAGTTACACTAAACAACAATAATAAGGTACATTAAACAGTAATGGTTTATTAGTCTTTGTTCTACACTTCTACGCATTCTCCGAACACAAAGGCAATTTTGTTGGTTCATTAGAGGGAAGTCATTGTTGTTGTGTATGATAAATTGTTAATGTGATAAGCTCGTTTTTGTAACAGCATTAACAAAAGTAACAAAAACAGAACGCTCCTCGTACTCGTTTTTGTAACAAAAAATAAGGACACAACTTTTATCTATACCGAAACAAATGTTCCCGTTATAGGAGTTTCAACTTTCAAGTCAAGTCAATTGCTTTTAACAAAAAAAAAAAACCAACGGCTATAACAGCGTTCTTCTCTATCTCTCTTATATCTATTATCTCAGACAAGTTAGCCGAAACTTTCTCACATTGCTGGAATTAGTTCAAAATAATCTCTAACAATTCCTACCATTTAAGTTCACACATTTCCAACATTTGTCTTTGATTCTTTTCCTCGGTAAGAATCCACTCTCGTTCGCAAAACCATTCCTTATACACGCTTCTTTAGAGAGAGAGAGATTGATTTCTGTCCACAGCCCCATATTTTTCGTTTTCATTTTTTATAGCACATGCAGTAACAAAAAAAACCATTTCCATTTCTGGGTATTTCTTATTTTTCACACAGTTTCTTTTTTCTTTTAATCTTATCTTTTTTTCTTTTTTTTTTCCCTTTAGGATTCTATGTAGTTGGGGTCCTTTCGATCATATTTTTTGATTGAAAGACCTTCTTCTCTTCCTGGGTTGATCATGGATTCCTCATCTTAATTAGTATTGATTGATAACTCAAGTTGGAACTTTTAAATAAGTCTTAACTTGAGTTTAGAAGCAGAATATATTTACAAGTGTTTTTTTTGAAAGATGTCAGTTGCTGATGTTGCATTGAGCCCGATTTTCAAAGAATCGGTTCATTTGCAAAACCAGCTACAACTAGGCCTAGGACATTACCCTGGTGAATCCATCCTTATTTATCTCACTGTGAACGGAGCTATGACCCCTATGCGTGTTTTGGAGTCTGATTCCATTGCCTCAGTGAAAATGAGGATTCAAGCATGCAAAGGGGTTGCAAGGAATAACAACAATAAGAAGCAAAAGCAGAAGCTAGTTTTTGGTGGCAGAGAGCTAGCTAGGAACGATTCACTCATCAAGGAATATGGTATCACTGCTGGCAATATTCTTCACTTGGTTCTCCGTCTCTCTGACCTTATCTTCATTGTTGTGAGGACCACCTGTGGGAAAGAATTAGAGTTTAAGATTGATAGACATAGAAATGTGGGGTTTCTCAAGCATCACATTAAGAAGAAGGGGAAAGGTTTTGTTGATGTTGAGCATCAAGAGCTTTTTCGCTGTGGCGAAAAGCTTGATGACCAGAGATTGTTTCATGATATATGCAAGGGTGATGATGATGTGATTCATTTGGTCATTAAGAAATCAGCAAAGGTTAAGGCTACACCAATTCATAAAGATGTGGAGCTTTCGGTTGTGGCAGCCGCTACTCCTGGATGTGTTGGTGTAGGAGAGAATCAGATTCAGATACCGGCTGGCGTAGATTTCTGGTTGGAACCAATTATTGTGAATCCTAAGATCAATTTTTTTCCTTTCCTCCAGGACATTATTAGTTCCACATTTGATGGTTTGCAAAAAGGGAACCCCCCTATCAGGTCTTCTGAAGGCACAGGTGGGACTTACTTCATGCAAGATTCCACAGGAATGGAGTATGTTTCTGTTTTCAAGCCTGTTGATGAGGAGCCGATGGCAGTGAATAACCCGCGAGGCCTACCGGTTTCGTCTAATGGTGAAGGCTTGAAAAGAGGGACAAAAGTTGGAGAAGGAGCTTTTAGGGAAGTTGCAGCCTATTTGTTGGATCATCCAAAGGCTGGACGGCGTTCCGTGACCGGTGAAGCGGTAGGCTTTGCCGGTGTTCCACCTACTGCTATGGTTCAGTGCCTCCACAAAGCATTTAACCATCCAGATGAGTATGATTGCTCGTCCAAGCACTTCAAAATGGGGTCATTGCAGGTGTTTATGAATAATGATGGTAACTGTGAGGACCTTGGACCAGGGGCTTTTTCTGTGGAGGAGGTGCATAAGATTACTGTGCTTGATTTAAGAATGGCTAATGCAGATAGACATGCTGGGAATATATTGTTCAAAAGAGAGGCCAGTGGCAAGACTTTGCTCATTCCTATTGATCATGGCTACTGTCTACCAGAGAAAGTAAGCATTTCCCATTCTTCTCTATTACATTATGTAGTGCTTCTTGTACATGTGCATTGTGTTTCAAGTAGTCTGTTTTATTCATTTTCAGGAATTAAATGAATGGAATTTTTATGTAAAGATATTATTTGCATATATGATAAGCCCTTAAAAAATTGGTGAGTGTGGAGGAACATATGTTGCAACATAATTTTTGTATTGTAGGTAATGGATGTGGATTGTGGAATAAGTTTTGGCCTGCTAAAATTAATTCTTCTTGTTAGTTGAATTGAATATATGGGCTCACACATTTATTCTCTATGCAGTTTGAAGATTGCACATTTGACTGGCTATACTGGCCTCAAGCATCTCAGCCATACTCTCCTGAAACAGTTGATTATATCAAAACCCTGGATGCTGAAGAAGATCTAGAACTTCTGAAATATTATGGGTGGGAGGTTCCACTTGAATGTGCAAGAACACTACGGATCTCCACAATGTTGCTGAAGAAAGGGGTTGAGAGAGGTCTCACTCCCTATGCCATTGGTAATATCATGTGTAGGGAAAATTTGAACAAGGAATCTGTAATTGAAGAGATTATTAGTGCAGCCCAGGAATCATTACTACCTGGCGATGGGGAATCCGAATTTCTGGAATCCGTTTCACAAATCATGAATTCTCGCCTTGATCAGATATGAAAATAGGATCTCTTTTTTTACAATTTATAGGTATGTTATAAATATTGAGTGAATGACTAGTCCATCATATTGAACTGGTTCTGGTTCATAATTCACTCAATATAGTTGTAATATATTGAATGAATGACCAGTCCATATTTTGATGGACTGCATTGTGTTGTATAAAATGGTGATGATGGCTTGAGATTTTCTGGATATATGGCCATATAGGTCCGCCTGAAGCTCTAGCTTACAGTCCATCACCTCTGTGAAGTTGTTTTTCAGGATTGTATTGACATGTTCAACAGAAGTTAAAGGTCTGAAATAAGATGTATTCTGCCAAGATATTTTATGTAGCCCTAGGGTTGACACAGGACTTTGGGATCCAACTTTGTGTACATAAATGTAATATGTTTGCGGATGCACTTGAAGTGAATGGACATTTAGTCCTCACCTGCATCCTGGTTAAGCAGGTGTATATACTATCTAGAAATATTACTTTTCGTGATTATTTTTGTATTCAGAAAAGAAAAAAAAATATTGAATTCCATGAGATTTCAATGGAAGTAATAAAATTATTATTTAAGTATAAACCATGATCCCTGCATGCCAAGGCTTGTTTAGAATATATTTTGTATCTTAATTGATGGAAAAGATTAGGTCTCTTGAGCAAGGTCCTCGATTCAATCCCAAGATTCACGTGAAAGGAAAAAATTGTTTCAAAGGTGTCGATCATGTGTATAAAAAAAAAATTTGTTCATTGTGTTATACTATACCACGAGCAAACATCATGGACTGGGCATTGGCCTTCCGGAATATATATTTTGTAAACAAACTCAAATTTTGATAGGATGTTAAAGAAGTTTCAATAACTAAAATCCAGAAAAGAAAAAAAAAAAGAAGCAAGACAAAACCAACATTTTATCATTGAATTTGTAAGCATTTGTGGTATTAATCTCAAACTTTTTCAAATCATCAATTTTAGCCCTTAAAAAAATGCGACTTACACTAGTCTTCCGAATTGTGATCTATCCATCAAATAAGCTTTAAAATTGTTTAAAATGACCTACAAATGCTTACAAATTCAGATATTAAAATAATAATTTTTCAAATTATGAGGGCGTTATTATCCTACAAGATAGGGCTTAGCATTAGAGTATTCAAATTTTACATTCTAGTACAGAAACTCAATTTCATATTCTTCGAAATCGAAATAGTAATGACATGGCACAATGGGAGTAGTCAAACAAATTTTGGAGAATGAGTTAGGCAACTGAGATTACCAAGTGGTTATTGGGGTTATTAGAATGTGTGAATACTGCATTTTGAAATGCCAATAATCGAGCTGATTATGTTTGTGCATTCTGATGTCGAATTTAGAATTTGACAGTGTATGATGCTAAGTGCCACCCCATCGAATGAATCATCCGATCATATAACAAGGGGTGCAAATAGAAGCGTATGAGAAATATTAAAAATGATCATAAACAATAGTACTGTGTGAACTATGAACATTCAAATTTAACATCTGAATCAAATATCTGACTTATCTTATATGCAGAAAAAATAAAACAATTTATTTTATTATTTTTGCATATAAAACAAGACAAATGTTTGATATCCGGATGATCACATAACATTTTTAAACCCATGATTCAGTGTAAGAAGTTAGACCCCTCAATCACCCTGTTAACATGTTTGGAGTAACATTTTCTCGCCCTCCAAACGCGCATTCAACTCAAACGCATGTTTTAGTAGCTTTTAGCTGAAAGCTCGTTGTTTCCCTTATGACACTAATCTAAACAAGCTTTGTAGTATTTAAGTCATCACTCTAAAGTTAAGATGCCACTTCCCCTTTAGAATAGGATATGTTGCCCTTGAGGAGTTGAAAAAAGAAAGAAAGATAAAGCGTGGGTTTTTTTTTCTATATCCAGTAAAGACAAAAGATGACAGGTGATTAAATACTATAATACCGTACTTACTAGTTGAAAAGTAAGAAAACAAAGTAAGATGCAATGGTTACCTTAATTACCAATCAATCCTTAACTTACTACTCCATGCCATCCATCCATCCATCCATGTGTCTTTGCCTCATCCTTACATCACACACAGACACAGTCTTAATATAATATCATAAACCAACAAACACATCATCATCATCATCATCATCATAGCTTATAGTAATAGTAACAGTGTAATACTACTTACTTACTAGATCCACATCGGAACTGAGTCACTCACTGAACTCTTAAGTGAACGAATACTATGACGAAGCCACCGTCAAGTCGAACCAACCTCGCCTCATGCGTCCTCGCCACAATCTTCTTGATCTTCATTATCATCATTCTCCTCGTTCTTTATTTTACACTCTTCAAGCCGCAGGACCCTGAGATCGCCGTTCACTCCGTCAGGCTCCCTTCCTTCTCCTCTTCCAACGGCACCGTTACCTTCACCTTCTCCCAATCCGCCTCCGTCCGTAACCCTAACCGCTACCAATTCTCTCACTTCGACAGCTCCCTCCAGGTCTTCTACTCCGGCTACCCCGTCGGCTTCATGTTCATCCCCGCCGACAGCATCGACGCCGGCAGAACTGAGCATATGGTCGCCACCTTCACCGTCCACCCATTTCCCTTGTCTCCTCCTCCGCAGCAGATGGTGGTGGTGGATCCCAACGGGGGTGTTGGTAGGGTGGGGCCAATGGTGGCGATGGAGATGGAGTCGAGGTTGGCGATGGCGGGGAGAGTGAGAGTGTTGCATCTCTTCACTCACCGTGTGGCGGTTAAAGCTGATTGCAGACTCGCTGTTTCCGTCACCGATGGTTCCGTGTTAGGTTTTCGTTGCTAATTCTTTTTTTCTTTTTTTATTCTCTCTCTAATTTTTTGTAACTGTAGTGTAGACTGTTATGGTTAGTTCCGAGCTTCACGAGCAAATTGTAAAGATGATTTTTCTTTCTTTGAATGCAAATGGTTCTTCATTCATTGGTCAAGTTACATTAAAATTAAAATTAAAAATATAAATATTGTAACCTTTCAATTTCAACTTTCAAATCTCTTCTTTCTGTTTTTGTTTATTTTTCTGCTTCTTTAATGCGGTTTTCATTAGGCTTAAGGCCATCGTCATTAGAAAATCAAATTGAAATTGGACTCTGATTAATTTAAGTTTTCATTCGACTTGGATTCGTGACCAAACTCTAGCTTCCTTCATCAACGGTAATTAGTAAAGAAATTATCTTCATGTTTGTAGGTGTTAAAAGGTCAATTAAAAGTTAAAAGGGTTACGGGGTGAGGAAGAAAAAGGGACACTTTTTTTGCCTTTTGTAAGCTTGATTATTTGTAGATTAAGTAAAGTAAGATGCATGCCTGATATGGTTCTTATGATTTATTATTATGTGTAGTTATTTTGAACAGTTTAAGTAATACGATAGGACAAGATATCATATGTGCAAAGTAGGATAGGCAAACTAAAGTGGAACAATGAACTATACTCATGCTACAATATTCTTGGGCTCTCCTTACCACCAGATGCTGAGAATGTTTTTCGCATAATTATCATCATTTTGGTGGTGGCCGTTCCCGTAGTGCAAGCACATGGCATTTCTTTGCCATGTTGTCTTTTGAATGAAAAAAGAAGGAAGATAAAGTAAGTAAAGGAAACTATTTAAGTAGTTTTTTCCTTATTTGAACATAACTACACAATCTTAGAAAACAACTTAATATTTTTATCTACAATCTTCATCTCATAATCATCAACAACATTATGTGCTTATCAATTATCCATGGTTCACGAGCTTCATCATTATGAAAAGTTGCAATGGCCAATGGCCATCTTTAATTCAAATTTAACATAATATGGAAAACCAGAATCAACACAGCCCACTACATAAAAATACAAGAACTACAAGAACTATTACTCTATCAGTATTTGTAGAGCATTGATTCTAGGTGCAAGTCGGGTTTCCACCATTGGTGAATCCCGTGAGCTTCTTTAAAATCCCGTGAAGGAGACAAATTAACTGTCAGAGAAGCTGAAGGAATGAGATGCAAGGGTTCAGATTCCTTCCCAAGTGCACTCGAGAGCAGACACCCAATGGAGTTTTGAGTTGCTAACCTTTCGATGCTTCCTGCACCAATCTCCTCCATTTTTCTTCTGTGTTCAAAGTATCCCTTGTACTCAGAGCAGATAGGGTCAGTTGGATTCACAAATAAGCATGGAACCCATTCAGATAAAGCAGTAAAGGAATCAAAGGAGGACAAGCCCTTCTTCTGCTGCTTAGCCTTGACAGCAATGGTGAGTCCAGCTGTTATCACACTGCTTGCAATTCTAAGCCCATGTTTCACTTTCCTATCCTTAATTTTCTCAATTGGAGCAGATACATAAGGAGGGTTGAAAAGAAAAGATTCAATAAAAATGCCACTCTTGGCCATGGTTTTGCCAGTAAGCATAGCCATTGCTGATCCTAGGGAGTGACCAGCCAACCAGATATTTGAATCACCAACACTAGCTACCATGTTTCTAACAGCTTGGATAGCTATCTCAGCACGAGAAGTTTGATGAAGTCCATTCCTGACAAAGTGCATATCCAACTCAATATCACGTGAAACTGAGTCTCCCTTGGTTATAGTCCCTCTGAAGGCAATCACATAACGCGGACTTCTATGTAAAGTGTCATTGCACTTGGATGATGGAGGCATGAACTCATAGATTGCACCAAAGATGGAAGAATCAACATCATCAACAAGTGTACGGAACAATTGAAAGTGGAAGAATGCCCACCACGGCGGTGCAAGAGCATTGGGACCTTGGCGTTGTCCTTGCCGGTCCTTTTCTAGAATGTAAACACCCTGTACCAAACTAGCAGCAACTGACTGTCGATGATATGCATTATCCCTGAATAATAAGATGGAATCAAATTTTGTATTAGCCAAAGAGTAATATTATTTTTACATCTTTAATCAACATCAAGTCTATATAATCCTACTTCACTTGACGTTGTGGTGTTTGATATGGTGTTGGCTTTAGTTATTCAAAAAGTATTTTCCCAAGTTAAATGCCAATAGCCAAAAAAAAAAGATCTTCATCCTAAGTATTTTCCTGATATCTTGATGTGAACACATGATTATGGTTCATGCTAAACTGAACATTTGCTTTTATGAATAATCAAATTTGATACATCAGACAGACACCAGACATGGTGAATAAAAACTATAATCTAAATACACAGACAACAGAAAGTGAAGATGTGTTGGATAGATCTTACCAGTGGACATAAGTTAGATGTAAGGGTCCAGAGAGGTCAAAATTTTCCCTCTCAGAAGCCATTACACCCTATACTTTACTTGCCCTTCTGCCTTCCTTCTCAGTTTCTTCACAAATTGTCATAAAAGAGAAAGAAAATGGATCAATTGTCTGCAATAGTATCGAAAATCTATGACAAAATGAAACCTTATGGCACTCGAAGACGAAAGAGTGAGATCAGCTAAGGATCGTGTCATCAAAATGTTGTTTTATGCATTGAAATTGAAAATAGAACAATAAAAAAAAAAAAGGAATGGAAGATAGAGATTGAGAGAGAGATAAAGTAAATGAATGGAAATGAGAGAAGAATGGGAACCTACCTACCTACCGACTTTGACTTGAAGAAGTGAAAAAAAGAGAAGCGGATTAAAATGGAAGAGAGAGAGAGAGAGAATGGATCTGTTGAGTTGAGTATAAATGGAAGAGAAAGAAGGGGGTGGGTAGTTGTTGCAACCAAATGTAATGTCACTGTCTTCCATTCATTTTCTTCATCGGAGGAGGAGGAGGTTATTGGTTACTCCGGTCGCTTTCCCTTCTTCCCATCCCAACCGTAAACCAATCACTGCATTCTTTTTTTTTTTTTTTTGGTTATCCATCCAAGAGGTTTTGCCTTTATTATCAATAAAGCAAGATTGAATTCAAGATATAATGTTTAAAAAACCCAATCATTTATCATCTGTGTTAGACTTTGTTGATTTTTTATTTTTATTTTTATTTTTCTATTCACATTGTTTTTTTTTAATTTAAGAAGAGTATGCACGATATAAAGTTTTTTGCACCATCAGTTCATCATCTATCATTCATTTGTATTATTTTAATATAAAAGTCAACAACCATAAACGGATGAAAAATGAATGATGCACTGCTGTAAAAAAAAACTTTACACTGTCGGTGCATTATCCATTTTCTCAAACAATAAAATTAGAAATGTTATTTTTATTTTAGCATATGAAAAATGCAAATAAAGAATCTTGATTTTTTTAATAGAATCTTGATTTTTATTATGAAATAATTTTTATTTTTGGTCTGTGTTCCTTGCGGAACCACCGGTATCCCCAAGAGCATCCTTAATACCAGGGAACCCTTGAGACTAATCCGGAGAGAGCCAGCCAGTCTCCCAACGAGATGTTTTTGTTGAAAACCAACAAGCGGCTCAATATAGTCTAGAGGGGGTGAATAGAATATTGAAGCCTTATTACAGATTTTTCTTCCACCTAAGAGAATGATTTTATGAAAATAAATTTTCTTAAAAAATTCAAGTCAGATTACTCGAGTAACTCAAGACTTCACTCGAGTAATACGCAAGCAAAAATAATTTTACTCGAGTATTCAGCAAATCACTCGAGTATTACGAAAGCTATTTTTAAATCACTCGAGTAACAGAAAACCTACTCGAGTATTGTTCATAAACTGAGAGCAGATTACTCGAGTGACAAGAACTTTACTCGAGTAAACTGGGTAAAATTCAATTAAAACTTAGTTTTCAATGGAATTCTTCAATAATAACAATGCTATGATGATTCAACAAATTATAATGATTAATATGAACAACTTTAAGTAATATTAACATGCAGTTTTAGATCAATTGAGTAGAATTAAGAAAACCCCAATTCTAACCTAAAAATGCAATTGTTAATGAATTAATGCAATACAAGGAATGAAAATAAAAGAGACACAAGGATTTATCCTGGTTCACTTTCACCCACTTGAAAGCTACTCCAGTCCCCTCTTGAATCAAGAGAGATTCTTCACTAGAAATCTTCAAATGTAGATTTTACAATGTTTTAAGATGCAACTAGATTCTTAGTTCTCCTATCTTAAAACACAACTCAAAGTGTGTACCAAACACTTTGATCTAATCTACCCCTTTTGAGAATTCTAGATTTCCTTGCTAATTGATTGAAGATGCTTCCAACCAATCCTCTTTTCTTGCTTTGATTTGATCCTCAAAGTCTTCCTTGTGAGATTCTTCACTTGTGTTGAAACTTCAATGATGCAATCATAAATTGCAAATCTTCAACAACCACTAAGAACAAAAATTATGATCTCAAGAATATTTGAACAATGAGAGAAATAGAGTGAAGAATGAAAAGTTCTTTGTTGAATCTTGATAGCTCTTGAAAGATATAAAATAGCTCTTGAATTTCTTTTGAAAGTGTATAGAAAATTGTAAGAATGAATGTCTATCTCACTTGTGAAAGAGAAAATTAAGTCCTTTTAAAATTTTCAAACACTGATTGAATTACTCGAGTAAACCATATAACATCACTCGATTAAAACATGTCAGATTAAGTTACTCGAGTGATGTGTAAACCATTACTCGATTAACCTGTCATGACATAAATTACTCGAGTGACCCAATACTCATTACTCGAGTAAACTGATCAGAATCTGAATAAAAACAAGGTTTTTCTAAAAAGATCTTTTAATAGAGCTATTTAATCAAGATTTAAAGTATCTTCACTCTTAATCAAACATTATTTAAATATTCTTAAAATCACCTAAGCTACCCACACCAATGAGATGCATTGCATAAAAATAAAGATTACATTGAAATAGAATTAATAAAAATCCTAATTCTAATCTTCATGTGGTGTAGCTTGCTTGTTGCCAATGTTGTTGCTTGGAGAGAGATTGTTAGCATCAAAACATGAGAATCCTACAGTTTTTAGTGGGAATCGAACCCGGAGCTACTAGCACCCGTGTCCCGTTCCCAAGATTTCAGTTGGGGCCTTACACCAACTGAACCAAGCCAGCCTCGTTGGTATTCCAATCAATTAATTTCAATAAGTTAATTTCTATCCTAAAGCCACATTTAAATCATACCCATGTGAGAACGATGTTGGTGGATAATCTATAAAGGGAATTAGTCCCCAAACACCAAAATTATCCCCCAAACCCCATTTTTTTTAAAATATACCTAAAATACCCTTCCCATATACTCCCTCCTAATTTCCCCAAACCCCACACACGTTGAACTTCACTCCTTCCACTTCCTCCTTCAACTTCCTAGTTCCTTCAACTTCCCAGTTCCTCCGTTCATCATTCCTCCTCCTTCACCAGTCTTCAACCTTGCTGCCGTTGCCTTTCATCATCGTTCATCATCCCGCCGCCGTTCGAAGGTACTGTGTCATCATCGTTCTTCATCTTCTTCTCTGTTTCATTTAGGTTTTCTTTTTCTCAAACGTGTTTCTGGTTGGACAGATTGTATGCCTTATGTTGTGATTTAGGTTTTTTTTAGGTTTGTTTAGATTTCATGGGTTTTAGGGTTTTGTTCGTTTTTATTTATTTTTCTTACTTTACGCCATTAACATACCTGAAGATTGTGTTTTTCCTGCAATTTTCCGACACGGGTATGTCGGAAAATAGTAAAATTCCGAAAGTAGTTTATCAGAAATATAACATGGGTTGTTTTAGAAATTGTTTGTTATTTTTTGGTGTTTTAGAAATTGTTTGTTATCTTTATGTTTAAGAGATATAACATGGGTTGTTTTAGAAATTGTTGTTTTAGAAAGTAGTCTATCAATGATTGAATATAGCTTTTATTTATAACTTACACCTTTGTTAATTTTGATGAAATTTCAGATATGGCTATAACGAAACGTACGGCTGAAACCGTGCGTGCAGAACAAGAAGAACAACAACGTAGAGCAGCAGCAGCAGAAGAAGAACAATCTAACGAATCAGGGGAACAATTGCGGCATGGGAGACGACCACCGACTACATCGTACAGGAGGGAAAAGAATGCCGAATCAGGATAGATTGGTGCGATATCATGATAGATTGGTGCGAATTGGGGAATTGATCCAACCACATAGGTCGTCATTACCGGATAATGTGTACGGGGAGGTCATTGCATTATGTAGCAGATCGATTAATGAAGATGTTCCTCGTATGCAATCCAGAAGAAGACAAGTGAGGCGTGTTCGTGGAAGAAGAAATTTGGATTTGTAATAGCATTTGTAGTAGGTTCTGAACTTATTAGTATAGGATCAATGTTGGTTGCTTTTTGAACTTCTTAGTATATGGCTTAGATGTAGCTATTAATGAATTCTGTGATGTTTTGAACTTCTTCTTTGGATTTTGTGTAGCTATTAATGAATTAAGTTTTCAATCTTGTATAGCTATTAATTATTAACTTTGTTGCAATTAAATTAAAGTCAACTTCTCAACAAATACTGCAAAAGTATTATGGGAAAAAAAAACTACTGATATGCCCCCAGTAATTAAGAATTATATGTCAGATTTAAATGCTTTTCCGAGATATATAATTCAGAATCCAAGTAAATTCCGAAAAATGTATATCGGAAAACGCTTTAATAAGTGAGTTAAGATAAATTCCGAAATACATGTTTCAGAATTCAAAAGTTTTCTGAAACATGTATATCGGAATTTAATTAAATTCTGAATTTAGTGTTTCGAAAAAGTCACACAGAGAGATACGTTTTCATGTGGATTTTTCAAATAATCTAAGTAAAAATTCCGAAAGACGTGTATCAGAATTCAAAATTTTTCTAAAAGATGTATATCGGAATTAAATTATATTCTGAATTTAGTGTTTCAGAAAAGTCACACAGAGAGATACGTTTTCATATGGATTTTTCAAATAATCTAAATATCAATTCCGATATACCCGTGTCAGAATTTTAACACTGGTTTTTCGGAATTCGAACAGTAACGTAAAAAAAATAAAACAGTAGGAGAGATGATTTTACCTTCAACAACACGAATAGATAACCCACTGAAGCTTCCTTTACGAACAGAGAACCAAATGAAGTGGTTTGCAGGTAGAGTGAGATAGGTTTGAAAAGGAAGAGATAAAGGTTAGAAGAAGAGAGAACGGGGTTTGGGAAATTATGGGATATGGAGGTGTTTGCATGGAGTATGGGGTTTGGCGTATGGGGTTTATTTCTTTTTTTTTATGAAGAAGGGTGTAATGGACATTTCACAATTAAAATGGGGTTTGGGGGATAATTTTGGTGTTTGGGGACTAATTCCCATCTATAAATACTTTTGTAAGTGCTCTTTGAGCCCAAAGACCTGCTCTAGCCTAGGTGTAGGTGACCCCCAAAACCCAATTTACCTAAACTTTTCATCACCAAAACCAAAAAATGAAAGATAAATTTTGCAATTCAACATCAAATCTTTAATACACCCATATGTAAAACTAGGGATGTAGCGGTTCTAGATCAGATACAAAATTTCTGGAATTGAATCATATCAAACCAAAAGATGTTATCCAATCTGATTTGATCTCATGATTTAATTTCGTCTTAATTTTTTCGAATCATTACTTTATAATCCCAAATGCCACCTAAACTAACACCAACATCCTTTGATTCTTTAACTTTTGATATTGCTGTCCTGGCCTGTTAATAACGTGTTACCGGTCAATCAATGCAAGTTTATTTGTTTCTTTTTTGGTGTACACCAAGGGTATTCCTCAGCCGACAGCCGAAGATTAATCCCAAGTAGAGATAACTGAAGTGGGTTTTGCCTCTACCAACAAAGTCTTTTTTTCGTTCTCCTAATTATAGTCGTACCTTAAAACACTAATGCAATTTTTTTTTTAAATAATCATTTTGTTCTTCCGAACAACTGTTGTTAGTTTCAACTTTTATGTTCATAAATGTTTTATAGCACCCTAAACACAATGAAAAGTCCTAAAAAAGTGTAATAAATACCCTCTTTAGTCTTATATGTAAAACCCTTTGAAAAAATTTATGCCCATAAAAAAAGTGAGTTGATGTTATTGCCATTAGAGGTATAACATTTAATATTCTTTTTCCAAATTATCTCTAATTATTGTTGAGACAATAAAAAAAAAGAATTAATAAGAATGTTTTTGAAAAAGAAAATAATGAAGTGTTATTAAAATTGAAATAAAATCTTACAAATAAATTAAAAAAAAAATCTAACATATAAGATCGGAGAGAATAGTAAAATCGAAAAATAAGAAAGATACAATGATGTAAAATGAAAGAAAGAACGATGACAAAAAAGATGTAAATGATGATATAAAAAAAAAAGTGATAAAGTTTTAATTTGCATAACACATCCTATCACATTTTTGAAAGAAAAAAAAAGTTAATATAAAGGTGCCATTGACGCATATATTCATTTTTCATAAGCAAAATTACTACATTTCTCTCTTGAGTTTGATTCAATAGTCATTCTGCATGCTTTGCAGTTTGGCAGCGCAAAAACAACTAACAAAAGCATCTTATTTCTGATTTAATGCTTAGTATTATTATTATTATTATTATTATTATTATTATTATTATTATTATTATTATTATTATTATTATTATAGTGTAAATGCAGCTGCAGAAAAGTGCTTGCGACTTGCAAATACGAGCGGGGAAATAATGCAAATTTTCATACAACTAAAACTATAATCTTGATAATGAGGAAAGAATACCTGTTAGTCATACTTGAAATAAAATGAATGGTTTAGATTTACAAAACAGGACGCTGTCATGTTCAAGTAAGAACATGATAGTATCCTCATCTAATAACCAATAACCAATAACCAATAAACCAATAAGCTGTGAGGCAGAACCTAGAGAACAATTAAATTACAGGTAAAGTAAACCACTACTTATTTACCTTGTAACTAAAATAATAACAGAAGTACTTTGTAAATGGCTAAAAAGAACCTTTAAGAAAAACTAAATTCACAAGACCTACGGTGTAGCAGGGTTCATAGCAGAACCCATAATGGAATGTATATTGTATAGCATAGTTATCAAGTATCATCGTTAATCGGTGGAATCATCCTGAGATCCATAGCCATAAGGGTTTTTGCTAGCCCAATTCCATTGATCACGGCACATCTCATCAATGCCATATTTTGCCCTGCACGCAATATAAATTTGTGAGACAAATAAAGGAAGAAAGAATTGAGCAAGACACCACGACCACAGAATTCTTCAATAAAATAAAAATGCTTCCTAATATGAGACAATAGTTGCAAATTTGAAGAGACCTAGATGTATGCAACAGTATTTCATTACAACTAAATGACTAATTGATACCATAGATAGGATTAAAGAGGAGGAGATTGATTCAACAAAACGATAATGTCCAGTACGGGCAAGAAAATCAGAGAGCAAAGCCTAGAGATTAGTTAAATGTCATGAGGAACATATTCATCTGGAAAGCAAATTAACACTTACTTCCACCCAAGTTCTCTTTCTGCTTTCTCTGTTGATGCATAGACAATTTCAGCATCACCAGGTCTCCGGCCAGCAATCACAAGTGGAATTTTCTGAACAAATAAATAATCATACAAATTAATTATTCATGTACTGAAAAATATAAAGTAACACTATTTTTGAAGGTAGAATATAAACTAACTAAACATGATTCAAAACAATTAGATTGTGAAGTATACGACACATGAACGCCAAACACAGGGCTAACTCTCATCAAAATTCAGAACGTTGCCTCCCAAAGATTTGAGAGAGGGAGGGAGAGAGAGCGAGCTCAGCAAGCGAGCAGCAAAATGCGTCTACAAGAACAGAAAAGGGAAATTCTATATGCACCCCAGGAATTTCCATATGCACCCATACATATTTTCAGATAGGCTATCCGACAGTTTGTTTTCGTTTTTCATATTTTTGGATAGGCTATCCGAAATTTAGCACTATCGGATAGGCCATCTGATTGGATACAAGCAGTAATTCTTGGGTGCGAATAGAATTTCCCCAGAAAAAGAAACATTAATCTATTACCTTTCCAGAGGCCTGTTCAAAAGCTCTAACCATCTCCAAAACTGATGTTCCCTTTCCTGTTCCCAAGTTATAAACTTCACAACCTGTACAAACATACACCATTAAAATTGAAGACATAAAATTTACCACAATAATACCAAAATTTCCAGTGCCTCATAATTTACCAAACTAACACAGCAAACTTTTAGAAGACAATGATAAATATGGAATAGTACCTATATCAGACTCATCTAATTTAAGCAATGCAGCAATGTGTCCATCTGCTAAATCAACAACATGAATGTAATCGCGAACCTGACAAAAAGGTAAGAACCATCTAGTAAGATCCTCAGAGAAATTTTTAAGTATATAGTCCAAATTACACAATAAATATGCATCGAACAGAAAGCATCCAAGGAGAGAAGGTAGTAGTCTACTTATGCAGAAATTCCAACAGGGGAATACAAATAGTATGATGGGGAGACATTGTGCAGATCAAAAGGCCCACTCAAATTAAGGTAACTGGGGGATGTCTACATCATCCGTGAAATATAACTTGTAAAGAATCAAAATATTCTTAACCAAAGGAAACAGCTGGTAGCAAGAGCTTTGCTAAAACTTCATACAATTTCACAAGGGATAATAAATTCAGTGGAAAAGTCAAAACTGGTGAGAACATACCCCAGTGCCATCGATTGTATTATAATCATTTCCGAAAACGGTCAGTGCCGGTCGTCTTCCAACTGCTACTTGCTGAACAAATGGCATGAGATTGTTTGGAATTCCTCTAGGATCCTCCCCAATATAACCACTGGGATGTGCACCAACTGGGTTGAAGTATCTCAACAATATTATTTTCCAATCTTGCTCTGCATTGTAGACATCACGACAAATTTCTTCAATGATAAGCTGAAAGAAAAACATCTCATTAGATATCAATGCAAGATTCCTAGACAAGCATTAATATAATTAATACTTAAGAGGGTTTTTTTTTTTTTTTTTTTTTTTGAAAAAAGAGGAGAGAAAAAGCAATTGAGATAGAAGGAGATTGCAAGGAATTTAGAGGATAAGGAACCTCCTTAAAAAAAGCTGCCAATTCTACCACTCAGCAACAACAAATACTGTTAATGGTTTCATGTCATACCTTACTTCGTCCATATGGATTCGCTGCTGACAGAGGGAACTCTTCTGTACATGGAACCTCCTTTGGCCAACCATATACAGTGGCTGAAGATGAGAACACAAGCTGAAATCATTAAAATAAATAAAAAATCAGCAATATAAGCATAATGCAGCATCAATGCAGTATAATACATAACCGATCTCACGAGAGTATGAGACCTTTCAATCCCAACAAACAATGGTAACCTGAGGGTCTAATACTTTCCACTATGACAGAATCACAGAAACATCCTGTTGAGATTGAACAAGATAGCTCTCTTCCTATCTTACAAATAAATGAACATCTTACTTTTCTTTTTTTTTTTTAGTGAAAATATGACAGAAGCCAAATGCTCCATTAATAACTCATAATTCAATATGGTGCAGTAAAACAGAAAAAGTATAGAGAGGCAACACCAAGCAATAACATCCAACATCATAGGACATCAGTACTAAAAAAAAGTTTCAAGTAATCATCAGGAGCGAGAGTGTCCAACAACAGTAACATAAATTTCAGCAGCAAAAGTAACAAACGGGGTTCCGTGAATATTTGACAATGTTAGTAAAAAAAAAATATACTATCATACTATTGTAG
This sequence comes from Crotalaria pallida, assembly GCA_037953625.1. Taxonomy (NCBI): domain Eukaryota; kingdom Viridiplantae; phylum Streptophyta; class Magnoliopsida; order Fabales; family Fabaceae; genus Crotalaria; species Crotalaria pallida. Next base: position 127,459,579 of record CM075655.1, on the reverse strand, counting down.
CTAAAAGTTCAAATAAATATACAATATTTAGGCACTAAATTTTTCCAGACAAGTTGAACTATAAGCAACAAGTAGGAGCCCTTTAAACAAGAACAAGGCATAACAGTGCCATAGAAATCTGACACTGATTGATATTTCCTTCCACGCAGTTAAAGTCAATCATGCCAGACCAATAAACAAAAACTAACTTACCTTCTTGCATCCATGGGCAGCCATCACTTCCAAGAGAGTGATTGTCCCTATCAAGTTGTTGTTGTAGTAGAGCAATGGTTTCTGCACACTTTCGCCCACTGCCTTCAATCCAGCAAAATGTATGACAGCATCAAACCTACAAGACAGGATAAAAAGATCAGAAACATTTGTAAGATCAATGATCGAGTAGAACTATAAGGGAAAATGAAGCACCAACAGTAAGGGACAAAAAAATTTATTAAGTTTGGCATTAATCCTTACTTTGTAGAAACAAAAATTTGCTCAAGTGCATCTCTGTCCCGGAGGTCTGCCTTCAGTAGGGAAAATATAACCAAAACAGTCAGTCATCACCATAATAAACTAATTGAAAATATGCTCATCAAATTAAGCAACATGTTAGATATAGTAATTAAAGTGCTTGGCATCTATATAATTTGTTCACCTACCACTGCTGAAATTTTGCTTACATATAGTGGATTTGAAATAGCCAAAGCCCCAAACAAAACCAGCACCAATAAATTAAACTTCATTCATAAATACTTTACTAAGGAATCAGTAGATGTAAGGTTTTGTCGAGAAGCGGTATAATTAACAGCTTATTAAGTGAAGTATATAATTTTCCAATAAAACATTACCTTTTTTTTTCCTTAATCTGGATAACAAAACTGTATCAACAATTATAGTAACCGGAGTCAATAACCGAAGAACATTTAATTATTAGTATTATTTTTTTATATACATGATTGCAGAAAAGTCATCCGGAATGATTGAGTTAGCTGCACTGGTGATGTTAACGAATTCAGCTTATACTAATAAAATTCAGTTCTCACAGCAAAATAAATGAGCTTCTCCAAAATTACATCACATCAAAAAAGTACTTGATGAACTTTTCATATACAACTGAAGCAGACAGAGCACCTAATACAATTGCTCGGAAACACACCTCAATTATAATAACGTGTCACTGTATCTTTATTAACAACTGACACGAAACAAGGACAAAAGTTTTTAGCGTATTGGTTGGACCCACCGCCATCACAAAATCACACAAATCCAATCTGAACAAATTTTTCACAAAATCAAAAACAGCAAACACAAATTTCTAAACCTAAATTCAACGAACATAATAAACTCACGTAATCACAAACCTACACACAAATCCAATCTGAACAAAATTCTCAAATTCTGAAACAGCAAACACGCGAATCGATAAAGCTAAATCAATGATCAAAATAACAAATGAAATTCGATAAGCAGAAACGTATGGAAAGAATCGAGAGAGAGAGAGAGAGAGTACCTTGTGAAAGGAGAGGTTATTCCCGAATTCACGAGCGAGCTCCTTGACCCTGTGAATGGCAATCTCGGAAGAATTGTCGAGGTTATCAACAACGACGGTTTTGAAGCCAGAAAGGAGGAGCTGAAGAACAGTGTGGGAACCGATGTAACCGGCTCCGCCGGTAACCAAAACGGTTTTGGAAGGCATGAAAGCGGCACCGTTTTGGGATGAAAGGAGAGAAGAAGAAGAGTGTGAATTAGAAAGCAACTTGACTTGTTGAGAAGAAATAAAATTGAATAAATAAGGAGGCGGTGAGGGAGAAGGTGAAGAAGAAGGGGATGCGTGATTGGCAGTGATGACGCGGGAGGCCATGTTTGTTTGCTTGCGTTTGCGTGCGGAGAAGAAAGAATGAGAGAATTTTGTGAGGTTTAATTAGGATTTTATTTTATTTGAAATTCATTCATTGTTATGCGAATATTTATGGAAGGAGCACAACACAACAGATCAGCCACGTGTATTTCCAGTATGTCCCCCTTTCTCTTTCCATGATTTTCTCTCACATTAGTACTAGTACTACTATATGCATATGCTTTTTTTTTGGTTGCCCACCCGGTTCCCTAAGTACTACCTAGGTACATCCGGATCCGACCCGGGTCGCGTGCCTGGCTATGGCACGTGAGTCTCCCAACATGAATTTTCTGCATTCACAAGGACTCGAACTCGAGACCTTGCTTAAGCGAGACCGAGCCGCTTACCACTCGTCCCAACCCACGTTGGTACTATATGCATATGCTGCTTTCTTGATAGCAGTCATTAGCCTTATTTTATTTTATTTAACAAAAAGAAAATAACAAGTTTATTGTTGTAATATAGCTGGGTTTCTTATAAGCTCATTTTTGTAAAAGGGCAAAGAATACGAAGCAAGAGAAAAAATTTAAAAGGCAAAACAAAATGAAACGAATGAAATAAAAAAATAAGGGATTAAATTGAATTAATTGACAATTTTAGAAAGGACCAAAATGAATTATGTATACATTTTTGAGGGATTAAATTGAATTAATTGTCAATTTTAAAAGGATAAAAATAAATTATGTATGCATGTTTCAGGGACTAAAATGAATGAAGGAAAAATTAAATCTGTTACTTAATCTCAGTTGACAGAGGGACTAAAATGACGGACATGAGACATTCTCAAGGACTAAACTTATATTTATGATCTCTAAAGAGCTAAAATAACCGATGTTCACACTCTTATGAACAAGAATATTAATTACTCAATATTATTTTATTTTTGACAACTTCGGCTTAATGATTGATAGGTTCGTTAAAGCAAATCTGTACATTTACATGGTGCCGACACTTTAACGCTATTAGGTGTAGTTTTTTTATTTTTTATTTTTTATTTTTTATTTCCCTGGGTGGGGAGGTTCTAAAGAGCACAAGCTAAAAAGTGCTGTAAAATGTATCATCAATCATCATATTTAAACTCTCTCTCTCTCTGGTTTTTTTTCAAGGATATTCATTTTATTTAACCTATCAAGGTTCGATCTAGTTTTAAAAGTTTCATGCCAATTAAATGGATTTTTTTATTAAAATTTTATTTTCGTTATTTTCATAAAAATAAATAATTTTAACCCGACCTAGTAATCTGAATTGCTATACCTTAATACTCCCTTCGATCTTTATTATTATAGGTTAAGTTCTATAATATATTTTTTTCCTGATTATAAATCATTTTATATTGTCTATGCATCATTTAATATTTTTTTCTCGTTTTTGCATTTATTAACTGTTCTGACTATTTATATATATTTTTTGTTGATCAATAATAAGTGTGAATTTTTTTTAAAAAAAAAAAAAGTTTAGAAAGTAAAATTGTAATGTTACATTATATTATCATATAATTTATAAAATTAACTACTTTTTTTAATATGTATAATTTGATTAATTATGTCGCGTATAAGCATGAATTTTAATTATATTCCTTTTTTGATACTTTCATTTATTTTTTTTTTGTCAAGAGGTATTGTTAATTAATGAATTAATAGTATTGGTTATTAAATACTACTCATTTCAGTTCTATATCTAAAACTTTTTTAAGAGAAAAAATTTTGGTCGTATTTTATATGATTTAATTCTAATTTTCATCGATAACATTTAATTACTTATTTTCAAAAAAGTCTTATTTAGTCAACACTTTTTAGATACTCAATAATAATTATAAGAATAGTTTTAAAAAGATATATTAAATATTTACATTTTTAACACGACTCATAACGTTAAGGCTAATCTACTTGATGGACAAATTTTTATTTTTTTTTAAATGTTATATATAGAATTGGATATAGTATGTTATAGGCAACGACGGATAAAAAAAAATTTGACCGTGGGAGGCAAGACATGTATACATGTGTAACATTAAAAATAAAATAAAGCAAAACCACTAAATTTGTCTCTTAAGTTATTTTTAGGTTACAAAGTAGTTCTTTAAGTTATTTTTTTCAAAATAAGTTTTGTAAGTTGTTGATATCTAACAAATTCATCTTTTTCGTTAATTTTTTCTTTTAAGTGACACGTGTTACTCAACTAATGATGTTATATTGTTATATGTTAAAAAATAATTTCATGATATTTTTTTTCAATTTCTTATGATGTCACGTATCATTTAACGAAAAAAAAAACGAAAAAAACTTATTTGTTAGATAAAATTTCATTTTAACTTGCTTAAACTATACGAGTAATACATTATGAATAATACTAGTTAACACTGCTTAATCAATATGAGTAATATATTAAGAACACACGCTATAATATATCATTTAATATATTTTTAATATCGTTATAGTTAATTTTTATGTTTTTATTTATTTGTCTTATAAAAGAAACACACACTTTAAAAAAATTGAATAATTATTTTGATTTTCATTAAATTAATTATTTTTCCAATAATATATTTTATTTCTCTGTTATTATTATTTTTTATAAAACTATTTACTTAAATAAATACTTTAATACTCCCTTCGTTCAAATATACAAGCCCCCGAAATTGATTTTCATATCAATTAAGGAAGTCAGATAATATTTGATATACTTTCTCGAAATTATCCATATAAATATTATCGGAATTTTAAGAAGGTTGAATAAATAAGAGTATTTGCGTGAAAAAAAATAATAATATCATTAAAAATTGGACGAAATGATTATGAAAAGAACAAAACACTTACATTATCTCGTGCTTGTAATATACTGTAAAATAACAGAGGGAATAAATTAACATGAAAACTAGCATTGAATTAATAAAAGGGACATATAGATAAATATAGAGAAGAAGAATATATATATATATATATATATATATATAATCAGATACTCAAATAAAGAAGGGAGAGAGCAGTTTATAGTCTTCAGAAAAGAAAGATGACTTTGACGAATTGATCACGATAAGAATCCAGAATACTCAAGAGTCAAATGTTCTGAAGCTCCCAGAATCTCATCATAGAGCTTGGATTCGTGTCTATTAATGGAGATTTGGGCCAAACAGATTGCAGCACTTGTTAAAGTGCTACGCGTGATGTTTTACACTTTCGCGAATGTTCAGGAATTCAGTTCACCCGAAAAATGAAAAAAAAAAAAAAAAAAAGGTAAATGTTAGCAAGACAAAAAAAAAACACAGCTCTCTAATAAAGTAGTAATAAATGATGATAAAAATTAAGATATTAAAATAAAGTAAATATATATATATATATATATATATATATGAAAAACTAAAAATGTATTAAATTTTTATTTTTATAATGCAAAATTACTTTTTAAAATTTTTTATACTTGATTCGTTACAAAAATCATAAACAAAATTCACCGGACATGCACATACAACCTGAGGTGGCGTGTGATAAATTCAGTGGCTATCCCAAATTCCTTCCATGTAAGCAAAATTAACTAGTTTTAACTTTAAAAGATTATTCCTTTCATCTTGAATTATAAGCAAATTTAACTACTTTTATGCTTATTAAAGAGGTTAGGTGATTGTACTTCCTTCGTCCCTATATATAAGACTCTTTTGACACTTTTATTTTGTCTCTATTTACCCTTTGTCAAATATTTAATAATCATTAGTTAATTTTTTTCAAAAACACCTATATTTATTTAACATTTTTTAGATTCCCAATAATATAATAGGGGTAATTTTGAAATTACATATAAAAAATTTACATTTCCAATATAATTAACTAAATTATTTCACTTTCTTAATAGACGTGAAATCCCCAAAGGGGCCTTATATTTAGGGACGGAGGGAGTGTTTAATTTTCTCAAATTTATAAAAAATAGAGGTATTTCAGGAAAGTAATATTGAGAATAAAACAAAAATTAAATAAGATAATTATTTTCTAGAGATATTCTAGGAAAGTGACATTGGAGAATGAAACAAAATTTAATAAAGTTAATTAATTTTGCTTATATTTTAAACCAAGAGAATTTATTTATTTATTTTTCTTATAATTTGAGCTAGAAAGAGACAGAGAATACAATTCCTATGCAAGAAGGTAACTTATCTTCTCATATTCACATAATAGTATAATGCACATACAATGAATCTAGGAACAATATCTGAGGTCATAATAGGGATAATTAGGCCTTGGTCTTCCTATAATAATATCATTGTCAAATGTATAATGTTGTTGATGATGATCATAATAATAATAAGTGGATGATGGGTAAGGATATGAATGACCCCTGTGGGTAATAGTAATATAATACCCGTCACCTGTCCGCACCACCAATTATATATATTGTAAATCGAACAATCGCCAGCAATAATAATGGGGCATAAATACATGCATGTACAAATTGATACATCAATAGCAAAAGAATGGTAACAAATGTTTCAATGATATCACTTACCCTGCTTCCATGATACAAATTTTGAACCAGTCTCTAACTTGCTATCAACTCAAAGGACCTAGCTAAAACATGGGAAGAAAAAAAAAGGAATGACAGAGTAGTTCAGTAGAGGACAAGCAACTATTATTAGTTGAAAGCAAAAGCGAGTAGACAATGGTGTTTATGTAAGTAATGAGGGGCAAGGTTGAAAGAAATTTCGGAAAATGGGGATAGATGCTCATTGATTTGAATCAAGCTATGTCAATTAGATAAAAATCTGTTCAATTTTTTTTCCAGAATTTCCGCCCTCAAGTTATGTTCCTTGAGTTGGATTGATAAATTTGGCAGTTTTTCTTGTGTGGATTAAGAAAAAGGATTTTATTTTATTTTTTAAGAAAACTGTATGCATTTTTTTTTTTACACCAAGGGTATCCCCCAGCCGACAACCGAAGATTAATCCCCTCCGAGGCGTAGAAATCACTGAAGTGAGTTTTGCCTCTACCAACAAAGTCTTTTCCATGCCCACGGCAGGGATCGAACCCCTGACATCATGCTTAAGGAACCCAGCTATTTACTAACCATGCTGGATTTTGTTGGTAACTGTATGCATTTTCGAATGAGATAATCTTAGTATTTGAGACAGAAATGATTGATATAGACCATAAAACTTTTAATTTCCTACATACTATTATGAACATACTTATTATTTAGAAACCGGAGAACAAGTTTTCTGCACAAATTTATTTATGATTTAATAGATTTAATGAGATGTATTTCAATATTTTTCACGTAACATTCATGATTAGACGTCAAGGCAAGACGAGTTTGTAGCTCTATAATTGGGGTCACTGATATGAATACTGATGATGAACATGAAGGGTACATAGATGAGCCAGAGGAAGGGATCATAGATACTCCTGAGTCAGCACGTGCCAGAAGAAGGTCCCAACGTATGAGGTGGGGCCCCAAATGGATGAAGGATTATGTAGTAGTCAAGAAGTAATTGTTTTGTTCTTTCAGTGGGGCAGGGGTATGTTTGTACTTTTCTTCTTGGAGTCGTGCCAACGATACTGCATAAGACATCGTCGATGGCTGGTATGCTACCACTTCCCTTCGAATCTCTGGTTTGAGCCCAGAGATGAAACAACTTATGAAGCAAGAAGGTGATAGATCGAAGATCCTGTTTGCTAGGGCCTCAAATTGTGTTTGGTACTCACGCACAGAACCTGTTTGCTGCAGTTTGAAGAGCGCTCCCTTTGGATCTTCGAACATGGATGGTGCAAATCGCACCTCAATAGCATGTAGAAGCATTTGCCAAGAGGCGATCTGCCCTGTGCTGCTCATCCACTGGAACCATGTGAGAGCCTCACCATCCATGTAGAAACTAGCGACTCTGATGCGTTGATCCTCCGGAGTTCGATGATAATCAAAAAATTGTGAGATCTTAAAGATCCAACCCATGGCCTGACTACCATCGAAACGAGGGACGTCCAACTTCAAGTGCAGTGGTTGAGGAGGGTTTGGTGTTGGTGCAGAGGGAGGTGGCTGGGTTTCAAGGTTGGAGATGCGGTTGGTAAGGGACTCGATATTTGCAGACATGGATCTTTGGTTTTGAAGGATTTGAGCTAAGAGCTCATCGGTCTTGGGTTGGTTTGTTCCTACCATGGTTTTTCTCTCAATGAAGAAAGCACCAGATGATAGGATCCTCTCTTCGAGGGGAGGGCCTCCAAAACAGAAAAGGAAAATTGAGACTGAAAAGTAGTTGGATATTTCTTACCCTTCCAAATTCTGGCACTGACTATAAATATCAGGCCTTTACATCACACATGCATACCTCATGACTTCTACTACTAGAATATTCTTCATAACAGAAAAAAAAAGAAAAGTACAAACATACCCCTGCCCCACTGAAAGAACAAAACAATTACTTCTTGACTACTACATAATCCTTCATCCATTTGGGGCCCCACCTCATACGTTGGGACCTTCTTCTGGCACGTGCTGACTCAGGAGTATCTATGATCCCCTCCTCTGGCTCATCTATGTACCCTTCATGTTCATCTATGTACCCTTCATGTTCATCATCAGTATTCATATCAGTCACACTCGCCAATTATCACACGGACAAGTTAATTTAGAGAAATTTTTTTAACAACTTCTCAACAATTTACTTGACTATTGTCTGTTGAAAAATTATTAGAAAAAATTGCTTGAATAACATTATTCATTATCACAATAAGCCAACTGTCTCCTTCTTACTCCTTTCAGTCTACCCACTCTATTATGATAGAAAGTTAGCAACCCCAAAAAAAAAATTAACAAAGGGTTTAATCAATGTTGAAACATTTGCTGTATTGAAGAATCTTCTTTATTCGCTTTAATTGCATCCAATGGAATGGAGGCCCTCGTGCCACCTTATCACACAAGAACATGGAAATCAAATAATATGATTATCAAGTGCTAACCAACTCCTCATTAACAGGTACTATAAACAAAAAAATGAATCAGGAAGAGAAGTAATACAAGACAAATATATGTAAATACGTAATCATCACAACAATAATTGCAGGAAAATTGGACTTAAGACAGTATAGAAAGATAAATTCATTCTGTAACTTTTTTCTTTCTTGCCTTCATTTTTACATTAATTTGGGATACTTAAGTAGAAAGGGAATGGCTGATGTGTCCTCGGAACAAAATTAAGATTTTATTTTATTTTATTTTATTCTAAACAAGAATAAGAATTAATTAGTTCTGATCTGGATTCTATTTTGGTTTCTTCAAAGTTTAGTTAAGCAAATTAAAACATGGTTTTGATGAACATATGATATGATGTTATAAGGAAAGCACACAATCTCATGGTTGAGTTATAGTATTATAAACACGCAAACTAAATAGAGGTCAAGATGCGAGAAATATGGGGTAGATAGTCTGTTTTGGACTAGACAGGGGAAGGTAGTATGTATAGTTAGCTGCGCGTAAACTGAATACTGTTGACAAAAGATATTTATTTATTAGTTAGCTAAATCAATATGAATACAGGCAAACACGTGTATGCAGTAAAAACGGGTGATATTCACGGATTGTCATATTGTATGGACCAATATCTGTAACGAGGTGCTATGCTTCGGTAAACCATCATCGCTCATTACCAACAAGGCTACCATGTTTCATAGATGATTGAGCTCTTTAAGTATAATTTTAGAGATTCAATTATTGTAGTATGTATGAAAAATGGTTTATTTGGTAAACCAAAAAAAAGAAAGAAAAATAGTTTATTTGATAAAGACAAAATCCATTTTGATATCTCTACGTCTAAAAAAGAATTAGTCTTCAATTATCAATTTAAGAATATTCTTCATTAAAAAAAATAAAACATCATTACTCACTCAAATGTGACGGGAGAGTTTTTGATTTTTGTCTTTCTTTAATTCTTTCCCCGTCCCATAACAATAGTAAAAAAATAACAATTTTTTTGTCTAAGATTTAAAGTTAAAGTAATTAATTAATAAAAAATTTAAAATTTTTAAATTTTGAATTGTAATCAGTTGATTAATATAAAATACATTAAATTAATTGTTTGATTTTGTGATTTGTTAATGTGTTACACAAATTATTAAATGGACGTCTCTTTAATTTTTTAACTTTTACAAATTTTTACAATTCATTTGAAAAAGAAAGAGTGTATAATATTCAAACTTTATTTTGCAAATAATACAATGATTTTTTTAACTTCAGGATAATAATAAGAGATTATATAAAAAAAATGCATTAAAAACTTAAACATTTAAAACATAGAAAATTACTAATACTTATGTTACCAATATTTTTTTTTTCTTTTTTTAATTTCTTATCCCTAATTCTAATTAAAATCAGCAAATTAAAATATAATTTTTAGGTTGAGAATAAGATGCTAAGAAATGTATATTTGCATAGTAAAACTAAATTTTTAATAAGTAAGAAATAGTGAATTTAGCTTACAATAAATATTTTATTTTATTTTTAAGGCTAATATCAGACAAACAAATTAAAATTAATTAATTGGAGAAAAAAATTATGACTGAAAGTAAATATTTTCTTTACTACTTACTACTATTACTGCTCTATCTTGGCTTACAACTTACAAAAACAAAGGTGTACATGTTTGACCGCGAGTGTAGAGATTTAAGATTCTTAAACACCTAATCCACCGACAACTAATTGTAAAGCAAAATAGGTGTGTTAAATAAATACTACTAGTATTTTAGAAAGTATATGGGAATGGCTCAAATGCATGGAAATATAAAACATGCATCGATGCATGTGATAATTTTATTTTTGTTTTTTAAATTTTTTTAATATAGATTTGTTCAGAATATTTTTTAACACAAGTTCGTATACAGATTTATCAGAATATGTAAGTGATTTTTATAATTTGGATTTATTTTTTTCTTTACTCTGTGTTCTTAAAAAACTGTACTGAGTAAAACTGTATTCAAAATTTACATATTCTGATAAATCTGTATACGAACTTGTGTTAAAAAATATTCTGAACAAATCTATATTAAAAAAATTTAAAAAGCAAAAATAAAATTATCACATGCATCGATGCATGTTTCATATTTCCATGCATTTAAGCCATTCCCAATATAGTTGGCATTCCATGATTCATCCCACTCATTTGTGAGGAAAGAGTCGGTAATGATCATGCTTCTTTTTTTAAATTATTTGTTTCAAGCCTTGTTGGACCGGTGCAGATGTATCATATGCCACCATAAGACCAAAAATAACTGTTACAATTCGCTCATTTATCTGTTTCTCTCCAACTCTGTCAAGGTATCCAAATAAATTATGTACTTTGTATAAGATCGTGTAATTTGTATCATATAAATTGTTTCAAACCTTGCATTAATTTATATATATGATGGCATCATTAAAAGTTAAAAACCACATTAAAGAGCTAGTTTCTGTCTATCATTTCTTGTAAACATGGCAGAGGAGATGGTAGTACACTCATGACTCACTTAAGTACTTAGTACTTACCAGACATGTTAAAAGCAATAAGATCATATGTAAGTAAGATCATATGAAATTAGTAGAAAGAAGCTTGGAATGAAACAATTGAACAATGCAGCTGCTTTCAAATGAAATGAGTAGAAAGAAGCTTGTAATTCGAAGCAAGCAAGGAGTGTGGAACTGGATGAAAATGGAATTTAAAGAGAAAAAAACTGCATAATGGAAATGGAGGTGCGGGGAATCGAACCCCGTGCCTCTCGCATGCGAAGCGAGCGCTCTACCATATGAGCTACACCCCCTTGTTGCTGTCTTGTCTATTTTGTTTAATTAATACTAAATATAATAGCACCTACAGCAAAATCCCAGCTAACAAAAGTAAAAAGGATGACCAATAAATAATATTAAAAAACACATTAAATTGCAAGCTAGACCTTCTTACATTTTATTTTTAGACCCATTTGCAACCACTTTTTCATCAACACTTCCTTTTTCATTTTATTTTATTTTTTTCCTTATCTATCTTCCTTTCCCATAAAGATATTTTCCACAAACATTTTCCTTGTTTTATTATTTAATGTTAATTTTAACAATTTTAGATTCATTAGCTAAAATTGTTAATTTCCAAATATAATCCTCAAGTAGTACAGTATAGTATTTCTATAGTCACGCGTTTAGATAGATGGTACATACTCCATTTACAAAATAAAATCGTTATAATATTTGGAATGGATAAGATAAAATTGTACTATAATACAAGCACCAAAACTCTTCTCTAAACTGCATCAACTGTGTGGTTCGGACTTGGATTATTATCTATGGTACGCGAGGAAGAAGAAGAGAAGGAGGAGGCAACATTAGAAGATGCTGCATCGGGTGAATTCCTACATAAGGGGCATGAAGCATTCATCTTGAGCCACTCATCTATACAATGTGCATGAAAATAATGGTTGCACTCAGGTATGGTCCTTAATGTCTCCTTAGGCACGTATTCAGACAAGCATATAGGACAAGTGTTATCATTGGGCTTTGGTAAGCGCCCACTGTTACCAATAAGAGTCTTCGGGAACTTCTCAATTTCAGGCCCATCAAGGCCCATAGTGAAATTGACAGGTTGTAGTTGGAGAGTGAAAACTGAGGTATGATTAGGAAGCTCTGTGTTGAGACGGTGGCTATGAATAATGTACATCTTGAACTTATTACAAAGAAAGCAAGAAAGCCCAATCATACATAAGAGTCCAGGTATTCCCACTCCTATGGTTATTCCATATTTGGCACTTCTTGAAAGACCTGCATGGAATGTATTACATGAATCAGTGTGGAAGAATCATAATTTGAGATTATTATTATTATTTTTTTTTATAGTTAAAGTGTTTTAAACTTTTAATCAATGTTTGTTTAATCCGAGTCAAAATCCTCTCAAATTTTTAAAAAAGGACAAAATCTCAATCATGAAATAAATTTTTTTTTGTCCGTATTCCTTGCAGAACCACCGGTATCCCCAAGAGCACCCTTAATACCAGGGAGCCCTTGAGACTAATCCGGAGCGAGCTTCGTGGCTGGCTCTCCCAGCTAGATGTTTTTAGTGGGAATCGAACCTGTGGCTACTAGCACCTGTGTCTTGTTCCCAAGATTTCAGTTGGGGCCTTACACCAATCATGAAATAATTTAATAACAAGTTAAAATATTAAATTAAACGTTATTAAAATAATAATAATTATTGAATGATTGAGGATTGAGTGTGTGGGCCAAGTATGTGTTAAGACTTAAGAATCAAACAAGGATGAGAAAATCTATGCTAAAGTAAAGCTATTTCTACTAATAGTATTTAAAAATGAGTTTTTTAGGGTATTGTTTAAAAAATATATTAAGAGAATACTTGCATTAAAATTTTAAGTTCTATCGATCTTTGATATTTTAAATTTAACAATTTTCAAAATTAAACTATTTTTTTCCTTAATCAATACCCTAACAACATTCTTTAGCATTTTCCAAAAAAATTAACATTTTAATTTCTTGTTTTGAACTATAGAGAATATAAACTATTACTAAAAAACAGTCCCGGGTTCGATCCTGGGTGCCACCATTTGGTGTATTTAAATCCCTTTCTCATATCCCCGTAAAAAAAAATCAAAAATATTTTTCCTAAAAAAAAAAACCATTACTAAAGACAATCTTACAATTGGTAAGATTATACGATAGAAAATGCACCAAGGTGTGAAAATAATTTCCCTTTAATGGATAGTAGTATATGGAGTAATGAATACAGTGAAATCAATATAAAGGTGCGTGTAAACGTTAGAGCCCAAAAGAAAGAAGAAAGGGAAGCGCATACTACCTGAGGTGTGATCAGGATCAGAGAAGCAACCAACTTGATAACTTGTTTCATTAATGAATCCACACATTTGGGAACTAGCAGCACATTCGTAACATCTGGGCCTATCCCAAATCAGCTCAATATCACTGTTCAGATCGGGCCAGGAGGGCATGTTCGGAATAGGAACAACAGCCGTAGAAATCACCTCACACTCATCAGTCAAAGACGTTGACTCGGAACCACTCACGTTAGGTCGCCAATAATAACTGGAAGATGAATTTCTTTCGTGGCTGCTAAGGCATGGAATTGACGGCAGTAAAATTGATTCCGTTACATTGGAAGGGCAACGTAGGAAAGCAAGGTCGTAAAAATCATAAACGGTTAAGTCAAAAGTGAACGGAGGGTAAACGGAATTCGTTAAGTTGTGTAAGAAACGTTTCGGGAGGCAACCTTCGGGGTCGTTGACTACAATACTTTGTGCCTCGTAGTTGATCCTTTTAACTTCCAATTCTCCTGAATCAGGGAGCGTTAGAATCGTGCGGCTGAGATTGTCGCATGAGAGTTGGAAACTGGGGGTTGGGTAGTTACAACGAACGCCTTTGTAATTGGCTCCTTTTAAACTGAAAGGGAATTGGATATGAATTTCACCGCATGTCATGGTTTCGCAAATTTGTTCATCTGCTCTTGTGATGATGGTGGCATGAAGAAAGAACAATAATAATAGTAGTAGTAGTAGTAGTAAACATGAGTGGGGGAATAAGGAAACCATTGATTGATTTATTTAAGATGATGAAGTGATGATGAGAAGTGAAAGATAGGATGAGAAAGAGAGATGGTAGGAAACCATTGATTGTTATGGAAACTAAATGAAGGTTTATTATTATTTTTTTATAAAATTTCGCTGTCAGAAGCAAGAGTCAATAGATTAGATTAGAATGAATAAACCGAAATGGTTGCGGTCGTGACCAGTAATTGACTAAACACCTGCCACCAAACATAGATATTGAAGTAATCTCGAGTCCCCTCTCCAGATTTTCCTTTCTTTGTTTTTTAAATTTAATTATTAATTTGTATTATTCTTACCCTCACAGTACTTTCATAGAAAACAAAAACATCATCAATTAGAATACGTATGTCTCGTTCTATCAAATTTGTGACTATATACTACTCCTTCTGTTACAAATTATAAACTCTTAGAATATGATGCCCTAAATTAATAAAATTAGTTAATTTTATTAGTGATGTTGGAATTGATAATTTTTATAATTTTTTAAAAAATTAATTATATAACTATTATTGAAATTCTAAAAAATGTTAATAATATAAATATTTATGAAAAAAATTAAGAATATTTCTAGTATGCAACTTAATTTTGGATTGTTGTTATACAATCCTATATTTGATCAATGATACTTTGTCACCTAACATGCAATTTTGATTTTTTAAATAATGATTTGACAATTGCATATTAGATGGCAAAATATCATTGGTTTAACATAATATTGCATAGTAATAACCCAAAATTAGATTGCATATGGAAGTAATTCCCAAAAATTAATTAATATCATTCGGAATTGAAATAAAATACTTAATGAAAGAAGTATTAACCCACTGTACATCACAACTCACATAAAATTGTACATATATAATTATATGACTTTTTTAATATGTGTGAATAAAAATCCTGATTTTATACCAGGGTAGGATGCATTTAGTATGACAAGGAGCAAGGAAGATTTACTATTTTCTTTACTACTCCAACAAAACCCTCCAAAAATGCATGCACTGATATTATGTTGAAGATGAATCCTGAGAAGTTGTATAGCGAGGGAAAGCACAAGCAGATCCTTGGGGCAAATTTCGGCACAAGGGGCATGTTGCATTCATCTTGAGCCACGCATCTATACAATCAGCATGAAAATAGTGATTGCATTGGGGCATGCTCCTTAGTGTCTCCATTGGCTCGTACTCACTAAGACAGATAGAACAAACATTGTCCATAGACTTTGGCAATTGTCCTTTTTCACCAACTTTGATCTTTGGATATTGTTCGATGATAATTGATCTATCAATTCCAATCATCTCGTCCATTGCTATAGGCATAAGTGCTGGACGGATATTTGATTCTATGTTGTTTGTCTCGCGTTGCAGGCCGTCGGGTGTCCCTCTAAGCACGAAGGAAATTGTAATAAAAAAGATGAAAAGGAGCACTGATATTCCCCATACTATAGGCAAATATTTGATGACCCTATTTGAACGATCACTTCCACCTACATATTTTGTTTTTAAAGAAAAATGCAATTAAGGTCTTGGCATAAACATGTTCCATTTGTCTAGTACGTGTCTCACTTAATTTCTAGTGAAAACATTAGATTATTCATTAGTATTAGTAAGCAACACAACACAACACAACATGGGTTTAAACATAACTTATAAGGCACTGTTCAGTTTTAAAAAAAAAAAGATTTTTAAACGCCAAAATTCATAGGCAAGCAGCTTGTATTATGAGTAACCAATTATTAATTTCACAAAGCACATAGTATATGATATTAACTATAAGGTGAAATAACCAAAGGCTCTGTTTCTCCGTGCATGCAGTGGAGGGCAAAACCAAGGAAAACTGGCCAACTTATCTTGTTTTTATTTCTTTTTTTTAAAAAAAATCAGAGCACAAAGGAAATTCAGCCTTGCTTAGGACTTTAGTACAGGCTTGTCACAGAAGATATTTGGTGGCATATTTTTAATCTTTAGTTTCAATGTGACGCCAAAAATGTGTTTTATCCAAAGATAAAGACTTTTGGTGGCAAATTTTCTCTAACCAAAGATAAAAAATGTGACAATCAGTTCAAAATTTGTCTCATATTAGAGTAATCTGACCTTAATCAAATGCGTCACACTAACATTGCACCAGTGCAATAAGAGATATTAATTGCATCTCATAGCTTTTGTTATTATCTTTCAGACAACATTGTTTAACATCAGGAGTACAATGTTCCTTATAACTCCTATGCATAATAGGCCAAGAGGAAAGTACGGGTACAATCAAATTAAGAAAGCAGAGGATCTCCATCCTCACATTGCACATCCATGAAAATTAAGCACAAATGGGTTGTGTCTTATGAAATATATGGCACATGGATTTATAGAGAATAAACTAGAAAGACACATAAAACAAAATTTTAAGAAAAAAAAAAGAGATAAAAGATTTGGTTCCTTCTCTCATGTATGGAACTTGTATAAGGATTATTTAGCTAGAAGGCTAGAATGCATTTGCCAATCGATTATATATTGTATATTTGTCAATGTAAAAATATTCTCCATGTATAAAGGAGAGAATTTATATATACCTTGGCTATAAGTAGAGTTGTAGCAAGTAACTTCAAGACCAATATCATCTGAGAAGCCACAATGTTGGTCTAGTTCACAATTTCCACAAAGAGGTGTATCCCATCGCAACCCAATATTAGAGTTAAGTCCATCCAATACAAGGCTCAGTTTTTGTAGATTGGGATTATCTTTAATTGGAACTAAGGCCGAACCAATCTCGTGGCAAGAAAATAATGAATTCCATGGTGGAGGTGTGTAAAAGGTATATATGATCGAATACTCGTCAGTGCTTAAGCAAACTATTTGTTGTTGCGAATGGAAGAAGGTCTCCGCTGCTGACTTGGTACAATTGAGAAAGATCACCTTCTCAGAATGACGAAAATTATCCAATTTGAAAGGTGAATTGGTGAGATTAATGCTTTGGAGGAACCTTCTAGGGAGACATTCGTCGGGGTCATTGATCCAAACTCTTTGATTTTCAAGGGAAATTCCTGTATGTTGTTGTGAAACATATATAGTCATATAGAATTGACAATGCAACTAACAATGTAACTAATCCTAAGTTTCTAACTACCGATGTCTTAATTACCTGTGACAATGAAATCTCCACCATATGGGAATGTAATCAACGCTTGATTTCTAGCGTTGCATAAAACCTCGAATCCTGGGTACCCGCAACGATTGTTTTGGTTGTTAATGCTTTCTCTCAAATGGAAAGGGAACTCGATAGGAAGTTCCCGCTCATCGCTTCCGCAGTATCTCTTTTCGCAAGCCGGAGGTGTGCTTCTTGTTGAGCGAGGAAGCAAGAGTGCTATGCAAAATATGAAAGATATTGGCAAGGTAGCCATTCATTCACTCATTACATATCATATGATCTGAGTACATGTGTTGTGGTTATGATTGACCAATTAATCAAGGGATGTTGGTTGAGTTGAGATACGTACTATGTGTGACAGGGGACATCAGGACAAAAATTCTTAGTGTTGATCGTCCCCTGCACTGCTTTGTTAATTTCTTTCTATGCAAGTTTGGACTATACATGAGGATGAGGTCCCTTTCATATATATCTCTACTACTCCTCCTCTACATCAGTGTCCAAATATAGGGCATTACATCATGAGTTTCTCTTATATTTTTAAATATGAGCACTTATTTCAAATTTGAATAACATCAATTACTTTTTTTTGTCATAAATATCTTTATTTACTCACTACTTTATATAGTCTAATTTAATATTTATAAAGATAATAGTAAAATCACCTTCCCAACTATGACATTTCACTCTCTTTCCATTAATTTAATATTTATAAAGACAATAATGTCGTATTTTTAATGTGAACGTCACGTGAAAAAGCCAACATGGCGCATCATGTGTAATGAGCGTTGTGACACGTGACATTGACCTCTTGCTGTCTGACCAGCGGTTTTGACCCCTCACTCCCTTGCAACTATATGGATATATATTAACAAAAATAGTCGTAGTGAAAATCGACCTCCTGATCAAATGACAAAAGTGAGCTTGTATGATATTTTATGTAGTAAGAAACAGACTCTATAAATTATACTCTCACTTGGGCCTATCATTCCATTATATTTTAGATTCATGATTGTGTCGTCATTCGCTTTAGTCCATGGCTAATGTTAGTTTTGTTGGTACTCCGTATTATTTTTGACATAAGATTATAATTTGTATATATATATATATATATATATATATATATATATATTTTGCGTTTAGCCTCTTTTCAATGGCTATCTTAGTTTGTAAAGTTGGAAAATATAAATTGTGAAACCTTAAGTTAAAAAAAATTAGCGACATTTATATTCTTACAACTTTCTTTCTTAGACCCTTGTTCATATACTCTCTCTGGTCCTATTTATAGGGCATACTTAACCATATCACACAGACCAAGGAGGGTAGTTAGGTTTTTTGAAACTTTAAAAAAATACTTCAGCATTACAATCTTACCCTCTTAACTTGCATTGGGAATTTCACAATGTATTACTTCACATTAATGGGCAAAGGGCAAATAAGAGAAAATAGCAATAAATGCCTCCTAAAAAATACAAAGTGACTTATAAATAGGATCAAAGAATCCTTCTAGAATGTGACTTATAAATAGGACCGAAGGGAGTATTATTATTATTATTTTAATAAATCATTTTAATTTAAATTTGTCGTATGCTTGTGGCCAAATAATCCATTCATGTTTATAAAGGCGATGGATAAAATGGCGGGAAAATGTGGGAAATGGTCCTTAGAAGTTAGACCAATCAATTCAATTCAACGAATCCCAATATAAAGCCCTAACTCCACTCCATTCTCTCATTCCTCTATACCGTCATATCATATCATATCATATCATCAAATATCACCGCTCTGCTTCTTACCCCCCCCCCTCTCTCTCTCTCTCTCTCTTCCATGTTGTCTCATCGACACCTCACTAACGCTTCATCACTCACTAATTAGGTTTCCCTTCTCTACTTTCATTTTTTCAATTTCGCGTTTTGTTTTCTCCTAATATTCCACCGAAGGATCCATGCGAATTTCTTAGGACAAAGGAGTATGTATGTGAATTATTGATATATGTATTTGTTTTATTCTTTTTCATTAATTTCTTATCTCTGTTTTGTGTTTTAGGAACGAATCTATGAAAATCCCCAATCCAGAAAAAGAAGAAGAAATGGATGGTTCATTTGACGATGAAGCTGAGCCAGATGTTCTTACACTCGGCGAGTACCTTGATGGTGTAGAGGAACTAGAGCTGGTACTCTTACTTTCTGCCTCATTTCTTTGATAAATCTCTCATCATATACATATTAGGATTATGAAGTATGTGTACCATGGTTTAGATTATTTGGGTGACTGACTCTGAAATATTGTTCTAAGGATCTTGTTCAATGTTTTTAGCTCATTCGCTTTGTGGTGTTTTTGATGATTATTATGATTGGGAAGGGAAGTAGGGCTTCCTTCAATTTATCCACTGGAAAGGGCTTTTGTTAGCACTATTGTTGATCTTTTTTAGTTAAATCTATGATCGGGTATTCCTACACATGGATGGACTAATGGGCCCTCCTGATAGGGGGTGATAGTGGTTAGGTAAAGCTCTACTTCATGATTCAACCCTTAACCGTGTAGGCATTGTAATTAAAGCCCGGCAGCCTGAACCGGTGCGAATCAATCAGAACCGAACCCGGAATGGGTTGCCTGGATTGCATTTTAATTCATTTCTGTAAAACATTTTCATATAGTGCGAAAGTTAGGACTCAAACCTGCGATTTGCTGATTGATGCAAGTCGTGCCAACCACTGCGCTGTATCAATGAATTGATTAGACCTCTCTTATTAATATATTTATTATAAACTAGATTGTACATATGGCTTAACATGTTTGTGACATATTGTAATACATCTAGTGTGAACTGTAGTGATTATGGTTTGAAACTGAAACCCTATTAATTATTCCAATAACAAGAACCATTATACCATACTAGTAGTTATTATTGATCATATTAATTCTTTTATTATATTTATTACATATGATATTAATATGTACTTATGTATGTAGGCCCACGCAGTTCAACTAGTGACCTATTGACCCAATACCTCGATTGGGTCTATGATTGGTCCAGGTGTCCAGGTTAAAAAACAACAGTGCTTGTAAAGTTCCCATGGGGGTGCATTCCATTTTAGTTAAAATCTTTTGATTTTGAATATTGAAACAAAACAAAACACACACCCAACGATGCTGATCGTTGAAAGAATCATATCCAAATTGAAACGTAACTGAATTGTAAAAATCACAAGAAACGTGATTCTGAGAGTGTGTCGTTGCTGTTTTGGATGAGCAACGCCAATACAGTTTGCATGCGCCCAAATGGGTCAGGTCTTGCATGTGCACAATGTGAAAATCACAAGAATCGTGATTTTGGAAGTGTCGTTGCTGTTCTGGACAAGCGCCTCAAAGACGGTTTGCATGCGCACAAAAGGGTTGGGTCTTTTAGGTTTTTTATGTGTATCTATTTTAATACAATATAAGAATGAAATTGAAATTGCTAGAAAATTAGGCCCTTATGATCACCTAAAATCTCATGTTGGTTCACATATTTTCAATAATTTGTTCTTGATATTTTTGCTTTTTGTTCAGAGGGAATCGTTTTTTAAGCATGATTTTGAGTATAAGTAGAAGGAAATTTCTGTCTGTGAAGTGTACAACAATCTTTGGTGTATACTTTGCATCAAAGTTAAAAATTTTCCCTTCTTCTTGTGCACTTTGCTTTATTGGAAGGAGGTTACTTGTTTAGATGCAGTCTTTATAACATATAAGCAATTGTGATTAGGCACAAGATTACTTAAATGCTATCTTAACACTTATTCCTCTGTATTTTTTAATTTGTTCTCCTTGTAGGCTGCCGATTTAGTTCTGGGAGGTGATGATGGCAAGGAATGTACCTATAGCAAAGGATATATGAAAAGGCAGGCAATTTTCTCTTGCCTCACCTGCACCCCGGATGGGAACGCTGGAGTTTGTACGGCTTGCTCGTTGTCTTGCCATGATGGTCATCAGGTAGTTCTTATGACTATAATTTCAGATTTAATTACTTTAGAACTGAAAATGCATATGCATTTTATACTGATTTTTACTTTTTGAATGTGAATTCCAAGAGTATCACATTGTACTGGTTAAAAATCATATGTCCGATTTATCTGGACGGCAGGTATTTTGAAAGGAAATTCACCTGCTGCTCATTTTTGTAAAGAAACATGTCATTATTCATCAATTATGTATAACTTCCTGTGGTAAATCGGAGGTGGACAAAAAATTTGATTGTTTGGGTTGGGAAATCTTTTATTCCATGTTTACCTCCATTTACCATGCTATCAATGCTGGGACTGGTCCTTCCTAATGAGGAATTGGTTGGGCTTTATTTGCTGAAATAGAGGGTATTTACTTGATTACTTCAATATATATGAAGTTTATTTTGTTTGCTTGATTAATACGCATAGTAGTAACCTACAATTTCATTATTGCTATGTTTCCAAGATTGTGGAACTATGGACAAAAAGAAACTTCAGGTGTGATTGTGGCAATTCAAAGTTTGGTACATTCTACTGCAATATCTTTGCCGGTAAAGATGTAGAGAATTCTGAGAATTCATACAATCATAACTTTAAAGGTTTGTATTGCACATGTGCTCGCCCTTATCCAGACCCGGATGCTGAAGAACAAGTAGAGATGATACAATGCGGTCTATGTGAGGACTGGTTCCATGAGGATCATCTTGGTCTTGAGTCTTCTAATGAGGTTGGTGTCTTTTAATGAAGTGTTTGATTTTGAGCACTTGATCTTTATATATTGTGCTCTTGTACATATTCAGTTAGCTATATATTTAATTGGTATATATATTTATTCTCTAAATAGAATAGCTATACTTAGTATAATTTTTGAAATATACTTGGTATAAGTATGTATGAATTCTAGTGAGTATAGATTATCATTTTATTAGAATATAAGAAGAATAAAAATAGGAAATTACAAAAAAAAAACATTAATATTAACAAAAAAACAAAAGGGGTACTCGCGGTATCCATTCTATGATTAACTTACCCTCCATTTTTTTTGCCTTTAGTAGGCCTGGTATTTCTGGCAATTGCAATGTCTTTTTTATTTATTCATGTTTAAAAAAAAAAAAAAAAAAAAAAAAAACAAGATTTTTTAGAAACGTGGGCAGTAGGGAAAATGTCATATTTTTTTACCTGTCTTAAGTGAGATCTTCATGCAGTTTTCAAAATTAAAAAACCAAGCCCTTCTTATGAATTGAGTTGCAGGTTTTATGTTATTAAATAATTCATGTTATTTCCGAACCAAAGTTATGTCTATGGCATGTAAACATGCCGTAAACATACAGGTTCTTTTTTAAAAGTTGTCTTGCTGAACTACTAATAAGTTTAGGCTTCAGACCACCTATAGCTGCATGCTTCTGTTGCCTTGAACAATTAATCTTCAGACTATAATAAAATGTTGATTGTGGCCTTTACTATAAAATGTTGATGGTTTTTTGTTCCCCTTTTCCTCATCTTTCCTTTCCTAATTGTGTATCTATAATACTCCCGCTGTCTCACAAAGATGGTAACAAAATGGAAAAGTAAAAAAATTAAGGAGACATGCATTTAATGGTTTGTCTAACACATCAACCAATTATCAAACACCTAAATTAATGCATTTTGCATTGATCAACCAATCACAATTCAGAGTTTACAATTTCTAAACTTTTCATTTACTCCCTCCGTTTCACTTTAAGTGTCTTTTTGGACTTTTGCTCATAAATTAAGAAAGTGTTGATTATGATGATTATTGTAAGTTTTATGTATATTTTGTCAAAAATACCCCTATTTAATATTTTTATTTTGTCAATGCATCATTACTAGTATTACAAATTTCAAAACTAAAACAACATTAAATGTAAGGGTAAATAAGGAAAAACAGTATTAAATGTTGCCTAGATTTGGTAGGAAGACACTTATTTTGAAACAAAATTTTGATGTTAAAAAGACACTTAAAGTGAAACGGAGGGAGTATTATTTTAACTTCAGTTTGGGATAAATAATTTTTTCATTTTTTACCAACCTTGTGGGATGGAGGAAGTAAAAGACATTTCCTAACAAAAGTTGGAAAACTTTACAGTATTTGCTATTAAGGTAAGTTGGTCTAAGGAAAATTATGTTTGTGAACTGTGATGTATTTTTCACTGTTTATGTTCTGCCAGTTTGATTTTCTGTCATTATTGCTATACCTCAGGTTCCCAGAGATGACGAAGGAGAGCCTCTGTATGGGGAGTTCATCTGTAAGGCATGCTCTGAAGTGTGTTTCTTTCTAAATTCATATCCTGAAGCAATATGGGCTTCGGGAAAGCTGGTAGATGCTACTGTCAAAGTTAGCAAGGATAAAGGTGTTGTGGAAGATATGCCCTCTACTCATGTGTCTGAACAGCCAATGGGTGATGCTTCTTCTTCACATAACTCTCCCAAAATTGATGATGCAAAAGCTACTGTTTCTGAATCTATTTCTGGTGGTAAGGATCCGATTCAGGGAGGAAATTGTGATAACAGCAAGGATTTAAGCCAATGCACAAGCAGCATCAATATGCATGTTAAATGTCTCCTTGATGTTAACATTGCTGCTGCTTCCCCATTTTCAAATGGTAAACCAATGTTCCTTTCCAAAAATTGGAGAGATATTCTATGCAAATGCAGCAATTGTTTGGAGTTTTACGATCAGAAGCGGATTTCTTTTCTACTTGACAAGGAAGACTCGATTGCGGAGTATGAGAAAATGGGCAAGCAAAAGAGAGAAGAAAAGTTGCAGGAAGCGGTGGGTGCCGAGGCAAACTCTTTTAATAGGCTTGGACATGTAGAGAAAGTGGCGATGTTGGAGGGCATTGAAGAAATGAAGGATGTGCTTCGTACTTTCCTGGTATGTTCAACTATAAATCAAGTTTATTAGATTGTGTTTCATTGCTTGTTCAAAATGGCAGCTTAGACACGGGAGCGTGTTCTTGTTTAATTAATTTCATGTTGTCCCTGATTATGTGTTATATTTAATTAATGACAGGAGTCCGCAGACACGTCAAAGCCAATTACTGAGGCTGATGTCCACCAGTATTTTGAAGACATCAAGAAAAAGCGTCGCCGTGTACAGTGAGTTGTTGTCTTGGCAGTTTATGATTGTTGATCAAAACTCAAGTCCTTGGAGTTGGAGTTGATTTGCAGTATCTGATTTTCACAAGACCTGCATGCTTTATTATATTTAAATTCCAATGCTCTGCTTGTTAACTTTTTTTTAGTATTTAGACTCTGTATTTTGGTTAACTTACCTTTACCTATTTAACTGCCTCTTGGGTCTTCATATCTATTTCTCTGCTGAATTGCCCTAGCAGTTTTGGTTTTACCCCTCAAAGCCTTGCGATCTCTTTGGTTCCTTTGACCTTTAGCAATGATCATGGCGTCCATGCGCTGCCTTGCCAATTGCCATAGGCACTAGGCAGTGGGCATGTAGTATTGGCAATTAGGGCCGCCGCCTACGGGCCCGCCCAGCCCGCCCGCAAAAATTGCGGACAGGGCTTGATTTTTTCGCCCATAAAATTTTTAGGGCTGGGCAAGGCCGCTCGCAAAATTTGCGGGCATTTTAGGGCCACCCGCGGGCATTGTTATATATATATAAAAAAAAGGAAATTTTACCAAGTGGCCCAAAAGCCAAAAACATATTCCCTCCAAACCAAAAATACATTCCCTTGGCCAAAATCATTATTACAATTTCAATTATGGTCAATCCACAATGAATACAATGTTATACTCAGAGAGAGAAACAAATTGACACTCCAGGTAAGGTAGTACCAGAATCAACAATAAAATTGTTGCTAGACATCTATTCAGAAGAATCATGAATTAAATAATGAACTAGTGATGTTAATGTTGGATCTAAAGTACAAAATTTTCTTAAAGGTACCGTCCTCGACTCCACTTTTCTCAACCAATCTTTCTGCAGCGGTTTTTTTTTTTTAAGGAAAAAGAAAAATTGGGCGGACAGGGCCTGAATTTTTCGCCCTAAACTCAATTAGGGCCGCCCATGCCCGTCCACAAAAATGCAAAGCCCGCAATGACCCGGCCCATGCCCGCCCATTTGCCCTAATTGCCAATACTGTGTTGAATGAACAAAACAAAGGGTGTTATTGAGGATTGAAGATCCTCTTATGAAATGGAGAATATCTCAATTATTGAATAATTTATCTATTTAATAAAGTAGTGATTTAAATGTTGTTTAAAAAATGGATGATCATTAGATGAAGGATCTCCACACGTTATCGAGTGGCAGGATATAACATAGTACACCTTAAAAAAAGGTTGTCGGATTTGGATGATCGAAATCAGGATGTTATGCAAAAATGATTCAAATGACGAAGGGTGTCATTTGTTTAAAGATAAAAAGTTGTGTGTATCTATTAAAAATTATGCTCCTTTCCCATGGAAGAGATAGACCTCACCACCGCTGAAGTCATAATATCTTCCTGGGTCTTGGTTGCTATAGTTTTGGTGTTGTCACTGCGGTGGCAGTACATATCTGTAGTTCCACAACCCATAAAAATTCTTCTTAGGTTGTTGTGTCTTTCTGGGAATGAAAAGTGGGAACATGAGGTGTTATAGGTGCATCATCCTTAGATTATTATTTAGTTGGTTATAACCATGATGTATTTTATCAGGTGAATATACTTTAGAAACTTATTGGAACCTCTAATTTTGAGGTAGGGTTACCTAAATCTCTGGTCTAGATCTGTCTAATTGTCTATTGTTTATTGAGTGGGCTATATGACTGTTCTCGAACCCAACGCGAAGTCTAAGTTTGACAAGGATCATTTTTTAATAATTTTGAGAATAGAGACAAGAGTAGGTTTTGAAGATCCAATACGCGTCACGGGAAGGATCGTATGCATGTGCATGAACAGTTCATGAAGTCTGGTAATCAAATATTAAAGACACTCAAATATTAAACTAGCTAGTCTTTTCTCACCTAAACTTCAAGCTGTCTTGTGGCAGTAACTGGATTTTGTTTTTTTGTGAATACAGTAATAAGAGTTAAAAAATGTTAGGCTGATAACAGATAACTTTAAAAGCAAAATGTATTTATTATTATTTTTCTTTTTGCTATTGGTTATATTTTAGCTACACGTAGGTAAACCGTCACTACGGTTTACCGGGTCACGTTTTTTTTTTTTTTTTTTTTAATCCAGAGGATAGATATCTTCTGGACTAGATAACATTCCTCGTTTCAGGAACACTATATGAAATCTTGCATAAGAGAAAATGAATATGTTTATGTACAAGCTAAATCTAGCATCAGTTAGTATCATATAGGATTAATGAAAGATAATGATTAATATAAAAATATCACTACAACAAAAAGTAAGATAAGTAGCTCAAATATTTTATAGTGATTTTAGAATAAACGCTATTAGTTTTATTTTTTCTTCTAAGTAACGAAGCAAGGATACGAGGTACAAGACAAGGCACGGAAGTTATGCCTTATATCGTGCGGACATACCAATAGATACTTACTGTATAGTTATATTTTGTGACGTCAAGCAAACAGTACGTTAGAGTTAGGCAGCTAAACAGATGAGCGAAAAGGAAAGAACCTTGATTATTATACCTTATATTTTAGTATTGGATTTTTGGTGTGACTCTAATCTAATTTAGTGTGAATAGAATTTTAAATGTTATGCATGTGAATCCTACTCGTAGCTCTATCTTCTTGTCGTAAGCAGCGTATGATCGACCTCCAGGTACAGACATATATTTCAATTTTAATTTGTTAGAATTAATATCTTAATGAGATAATTTCTTTAATTCTTTTATATGTAATAATCCTTTTCAGAGAATTGAAATTTCTTACCTAAACTTAGTCTATTTTTTTTTTTAATGAAAAAGATTCATATATGCTAGGAGGCTATCAATGTGTATTGGGACAAGTGAAAATAGTTTAAGTCATGAGATCCGATTCTATAATTGAAAAACAGTTTCCCTTTTTAAACATAAGATATTGAGTTTTTAAGCAATTTTTGCCCTACCTAGCTACTTTCTAGTAGAAAGTAGGGCTGAACCATTTTTACTTCTTTCTTTTCTGTGTCTGGCAGCAAATTGAGTTTCGCTTATTTTCTCCCCTAACAATAAGAGATTTTTTTTTCACACCCCCATTTTTTCTTCACCCCCCATTTTTTCCTCCTCATATGAGGCACAAGTGTTTTTTTCACCCTTTTCACCTCTTGAGAGGTGGAAAACCCAATAAATTTACACTTCCGCCTCATGTGAGGCGGAAAAAA
Source organism: Crotalaria pallida (assembly GCA_037953625.1). Taxonomy (NCBI): domain Eukaryota; kingdom Viridiplantae; phylum Streptophyta; class Magnoliopsida; order Fabales; family Fabaceae; genus Crotalaria; species Crotalaria pallida. The sequence goes on along the minus strand of CM075655.1, from coordinate 127,431,720 downwards.
TGGAGGGTGGAGAGAAAAATGGGGGTGTGAAAAGAAAGTCTCAATAATAATAGGTAACTCGCAAGAAACAGTGGGTACTGGGTAGATTACCACATTATTAATTATGTAACTATATCAATATTACTGAATCTGTTTCGTATATTTTACAAGTTTAATATATAATTAATATTATTTTTTTCAATTATATAATTTTATTTATCACAAATTTTTTTTTTATCTTCAACCTTCTCTCCTATCTTCAATAATAATTACATATGTGTACTATTATTAAAATAATTTAAAATTTTAATTTATTTAATTATTTCTTAATCGTTGTACATAATATTAAAATATAATATTTTTGAAATAGAGAGAGTAACTTGAGTGTAAATAGATGATGTTTGAATGTTTACCAACGGGGCTTGATTCAATTGGTATAAGATTCCAACTGAAATCTTGGGAATGGAATACGGGTACTAGTAGCCCCGGGTTCGATTCCCACTAAAAACATCCCGTTAGAAGAGTCGGTCACGCAGCTCGCTCCGGATTAGTCTCAAGGGCTCCCTGGTATTAAGGGTGCTCTTGGGGATACCGGTGGTTCCGCAAGGAATACGGAAAAAAAATGATGTTTGAATGTTTAACTATTATTAAAGGGCGAATTTAATGTTTTGGAGAAATTCAAGACTATGACACTCTCAAGTGTGAATAGATATACTACTCATATATACTACAGGAAAAATTATATGAACCTTTGATGGTAAGAAGTCCAGTAGAGAATAAGCTGATCAATACCTTCCAAGATTTGTTATCATGAAAAATAACTCAATGTAGAAAATATTAAGCACTGTACCAATAGTACTATATTAGTCAACTTGTTCAAATTCAACATCCTTCCGACAAGCTCATGCTCCAGACAAATAATAAGATAAATGTCAAATCACCGGCAACCCGATTGCCACTCTAATTATTGAGTTTATGTATTATTTTCATTTTTTAAAAATAAAAGCCACGCTATTAAGAAAATGAAATAAAATAATGACAAATGGTATTAATCAATGAAATACGCCACTCTTCCCGTGGCTTAGATCATCCGTGAACAACATTTTCTTATATTAGTAACTAGTAAGGCCCCATTGAAATTTATGTATATAAATACCCGTCTCCTTCTATTCTCCCCTCCTCATAAGTCTTTTATACTCTGTAGTCTTAGCTGTCAGGAATCTGTAGAGTATATATAGTTTTATTTTTGTGTATTCGAATCCATATTTAATTTACATTATATTTTTAGACCAAAAGTTTCATAGCTATATATAGTTTATTTGCTAAAGAAAATTGAAGTTGATTTTAGTTATACCAAATTAAGTGATGGGCAATTGCATGAAGACATGCACTATGAGGCACATGCAGAAGAAGCAGAACCAAGAAGAAGAAACAGGAAGATCAAGTGGAATGGTGAGGATAAATAATGAAGATGATAAAGGGAAGAAGAAGAATGGTCTAAGAGTTAAAGTTGTGCTGACTAAAGAAGAGCTCAATTGGCTAATGCTTCAACTCAATGACAAAGGAGGGGTGAGATTGGAACAAGTACTGGAAGAGATAGAGAAAGGCAGAGAAAAGATTAGTGAGGGATGGAAGCCTTCTTTAGAGAGTATCTTGGAGGCTCCTGAAATGCTTGATTGAGATTGATAAATGATTTCCCTCCTTATTATTAATTAGTTGTAAATTGTAATAATACTCTTTCAATTACTTCTTTTACTTTCTTTGTTCTCTGTTCAGTACAGTTTTTTTTCTACCTTGTAATGAGTGGTGAACCTACTTCGATCTGTATGTAGATCTTGCTAAGTTTTGAGATGATGAGGTAAACATCTAATTAAGCACTCTTTCAATTTCATACGCAGTATAAGTTCTCTAGGAGATCTTTGATGTATAATGTATTTTCTAAAGTATGAGTAGAAATGCAATATTGTTATTACTGTCGTCGTCGTCGTCATTTTGCATTATCCAATAGCCAAAGACTTAATACCATCCGAAGCCTAAAAATTATTGAAATAATAGGTTTTATCTCCATCAACCAAGTTTTTTTTCATACTCATTACTATCATTATTTTGTTTATAATTACTCACTCACAACAATTTATTAAAGATTTTGTGAGGATCTGGATTTTTTCTAATAAAACGACATGCCTTCAATTAAAATAATTATTTGAGGAGCAATATTTTTCTACTCAAGCTCTTTCCCGTTGTTAAGTTGTGGAGTTTATTATTTGAATAATAAAATTTTATTATTTGAATATCAAAATTTTTTGATAATTTTTCACAACAAAAAAAATTTACTTTATCTATCAGTTACTTTTATTTTTTATTGAACACTAAATACTAATTTTGATTCTTTATTTAAGTTATTGGGTGATTTTCTTTAATTGAGTTGTTTCATCTTTACAGTATCTAGTAAAATTTGTGAGTTATAAACATCTTAAATTAGAGGATTTAAATTCTTTAATTTTTTATATTGTCACTATATATATATATATATATATATATATATATATGTCATCCATCATACCTATCAATCTCTAAAAACATCTCAAAATCCCGAAGAACAACAAATTAAAAAATGTACATTGTTTTAAAAATACATAAAACATAATTTTAAGTTATTTGTTCAAAAAAAAAAAGTTATTTGTTTGTAAAACAAATGAATCTTGGAAATCTATTATTATTTGACAACAATATGGTTCATCATAATATATATACCTGGACAACAATTCTGGGCTTATATATATATATATATATATATATATATATATATATATATATATATATATATATATATTCCTCCGGCTACGGGGATCTAAGTCCTTGTCATTCCTTTACTGCCGTTGTTATGTGTTCACTCTTCATACTTCATAGGAGGCCATCCACCCTCTCGTGACACAAGCTACTGGGGATTCTATGATTTACCAGTAACCAATCAAATACAATTGTAGGTAGAGTAGAGTGTCACACAACGTAACTGTGTACAAATGTTTTTGAAGATACGTAATTTGTTAGTAGTTATTTTTGAAGAAAAATAGAAGGCTTTGATATACTCTGATACAAGTGCGTTGTCCTTCGCTTTTAAGTTTTCCATTTTCCTTCCTTCCTCTTCAAAAATTGGTTAATAAACAAACCATAGATTTGTTTGTGAGTTGGTCTTTGAGGGCAAAAGAAAATAAACTTCAAAATCATGAAATATAGTATATATTTCTAAATTTTTCATTCAATTATTATATCTTTACAAATTTTATTTATAACTTATTTTCCTTTATATCTCTTACTTTTTTTAATCACATCATCAGTTATTTCTCTCTTCTTTACCTATTTTAATTTTTCTCTATTTATAATTCTTACACCTCAAAATAAAATATAAAAATATTATTTCAACTAATTTATTTTTGTCAAAAACCAACTCACAGACAATCAAATTTTGAAATGAAGCATATAATAATAATAATAATAATAATGGCGAGCCTGCGTGGTAGCTGGGGTTGATGGAAGTTAAGCATTGCCGGTTTATTGATACAATATAATGCACTTGCTGTATACGGGCCGGGGGGCCAAAACTTGTTCTTCATCTTTTTTAACCTGAAGAAGAGGAAAGTGACGTGCTAAGAAATTAAAGTTGTGGCTGTTACTGTTTTTTGACCTTGCCCCATGTTCAAGTCTTCAAAATTGCATGTGAGTGTGTTCTCCCTGCTTCAATTCTTGTCCATCTACATCGCCAGCAGTCTGGACTTTGAATATAATGCCGTTGGCATTGGGGATTTATCAATCTAGAACTTGAGTAAGCAAAATTCTTTGTTATTATATTATTTACTTATTAGTAAAAAAATGTACTCCCTCCCGTCTCATATTTAAGAGGAAAAAAAGGCTTTTTTATTTATGTAGAGTCAATTTTGAAACTATTTACCAATTTGGGGGATTACAAAACTATTTCCTTTGGGGGGTCGTTTTTGACAAGCTGGAGGAGAGAGATTTTTTATTTTTTTTTACACGTGGCAGTGGCGCTACACGGGGTAGCGCCACCGGTGGCGCTGGTGCCAGTAGCGCCACCGGTCCCCGTTGGCTGGGGCTGCCACCTCTTTTTTTTTAAAAAAAAAAAACGTAGCAGGGGGCAGCCAGCAGCGCCACGTGGGCTGCTGGTGGGGTGGCGCTGGTCAAAGTAGCGCCACCACCCCACAGCGTGACACGTGTCACGCTATCCCCCAAAGAAAAAATAACAAAAAAAATGCTAAATAAAACATAAAAAATATAATAAAAATGAATAAAAATGCTAAATAAAAAATAAAAAATATTTTTATTCATTTAAATATAATAAAAAATATGATATAATAAAAAATAAAATGAATGCTAAATAAAAATTACTAAATGCAAAAATTTAAAGAATACTAAATATAATGATAACAAATATTCAATACTTTAAATATAACTACATGATAACAAAAATTTAATATAAATAAACCTAAAATAATCAAACCTACTATTAACCTACTATAAACCTAAAAATCTAAAAAAAACACATTTAATACTCTAACTTACCATTAACCTTGTTTATTTAGCATTCATTTTATTTTTTATTATATTATATTTTTTATTATATTTAAATGAATAAAAATATTTTTTATGTTTTATTTAACATTTTTTTTATTTTTTCTTTGGGGGGACAGCGTGACACGTGTCACCCTGTGGGTGGTGGCGCTACTTTGACCAGCGTCACCCCACCAGCAGCTGCCACGTGGCGCTGCTGGCTGCCCCCTGCTACGTTTTTTTTTTAAAAAAAAAAAAAAAAGAGGTGGCAGCCCCAGCCAATGGGGATCGGTGGCGCTACACAAAGCGCTACCCTGTGTAGCGCCACTGCCACGTGTAAAAAAAAAAAAAAAACTCTCTCCTCCAGCTTGTCAAAAACGACCCCCCCATGGGAAATAGTTTTGAAACCCCCCCAAATTGGTAAATAGTTTCAAAATTGACCCTACATAGGTAAAAAAGCCGGAAAAAAAAAACTAATTTCACATTTAGTAAAGAAATTAATTTAGTATATTTATTTTTCTCAACTTCATAAAAAAAATAATAAACTACTGACATTTAGCATATGATGACTAATGACGATATTGAGATTCAGTACGGCTAAATTATCATATACAACTCTTTAAATATATATATATATATATATATATATATATCTTCTAACATTTGGTTTAATCATGTAGAAATTTGTAGCTAACCCATTAACCATGATTTGCATATTTTTAACAATTAACCACAATTTTTTTGAGGAATAAAAAAAGTATCAATAGAACCACTAATACACACGGCAAATAACAACATTGAGATCCAGTCAAGTTTCAATATTCAACGCTTTAAATCTTTTTTAACACTTGATTTAGTCATAGAAAATTTTGTGGTTATCCCATTAACCATAATTTGCATGTTTAGGTAAATGCATTACCACTACCTATTCATACATAAACCTTCATAGGACCTACTTAATTTTTAAAAACGTATCCCACAAATCATGTTATTGTTTTTTTGTTAAAAAAAAATCCTATAAATTATAGTTAATGTTTCAAATTGGTTAAAAATAAATTATCACTAAGTGTAATTATTTTGCCAAAAAAAAGTTATTGCATTCTTGTATTTTTTACAAAAAATTTTAATCATCAATCTAATCTGATGGCTGATGTAAAAAAAAAAAACAGTGGAACATAAAGCACCATCATATGAAATTTTTAGTTGTTGTAACTACAGATATTTAAATCCATAGCATTGAAAATTTAATTTTCTTAATCTCAATCTTAAAATTTGAGAATAAGGAGTTATTAATAACATGTTTGCTTGGAAAACTAAATATTTTACATTTTGATGTGACTAACAACACCTATGACATAAAACTATCATTTTTTTTAAAAAAAAAATTAATTGCAATGTTGACATGCTATCACTTAACTAACCTGTGCTTAAAAGTAAATTTTTTAAAGGCTTATTGATGTCAGGTGTTCATGTAGTTTGCACCTATTTTGTCAGACGTCCTTTAACTTTATTTTTCAACAAATATACCCCTACAGTTTGCTCCGGTGAGCCATATACCCCTGCATGCCATTTCCGGCCACCGGTGCTGACGTGGACCGCCGGAGTCAGCAAGTGGTAAAAATAGGAGCCCTTATAATTTGAGTCTTTTTTGTCAGATACCCCTATTTATATAACTTCAAAAATTCATATCTTTTAAACCGTAAGTCCAAAAATTACAAATTTTATGTCAAAACGATCGTATTGAAATATAGAATTTTAAAATGTAATTATTTTATTTTTATGGATAGTTTTGTAAAAAATTGTTTTTTTGGCAATTTTCTATACGAATTTTGAATTTATGAATTATTAAAAATAATTTATGAATTGGATTGCACTAGTTTTTATTATAATTTGAGGATCATAAAAATCATGAGTTTTGACTTTTAAAAATAAATTGTAAAAAAATATAAAAAAAAGCTAAATTTAAAATCATCGGAGACTGACATAGTCAAAACTTATGATTTTATGATCCTCAAACTATAATAAAAACTAGTTCAATCCAATTCATAAATTATTTTTAATAATTCATAAATTCAAAATTCGTATAGAAAATTGTCCAAAAAACAATTTTTTACAAAACTATCCATAAAAGTAAAATAATTACATATTAAAATTCTATATTTCAATACGATCGTTTTGACATAAAATTTGTAATTTTTGGACTTACGGTTTAAAAGATATGAATTTTTGAGGTTATATATAGGGGTATCTGACAAAAAAGACTCAAACTACAAGGGCTCCTATTTTTACCACTTGCTGACTCCGGCGGTCCACGTCAGCACCGGTGGCCGGAAATGACATGCAGGGGTATATGACTCACCGGAGCAAACTGTAGGGGTATATTTGTTGAAAAATAAAGTTAAAGGGCGTCTGACAAAATAGGTGCAAACTACATGGGCATTTGACATAAATAAGCCTTTTTTAAGTAACTAGCATTTAATGAGAGTTGGGAAAAACTTTATTGTGTTTCTATTTAGTTATCTTTTTAGAAGTTCAATAAAAAATAGTTAGCAGAGTAATCTTAATGGTGAACAAAATAATTAGTGAGACAACATTAATAATAGTTGATGGATAGATAATAGTTTTTTGAAGGAGAATAGATAATAGTTGAATATGAAAAACAAAATTAAAAGTGTATTTGAGCTGGTAGAATTAATTAGTTTTATTAGTTTGTAAATTTATGTCTAAAAAGTCAGATAAATAAAAATGAAAGGAGTATAAGATTTTTTTACTTTAATATAAATCACTTAAAAATATATAAGGAGCAGTAAATAAATAATTTATATCGAATATTTATATACCCATAATATTTTTACATTGTAATTATTATTCACTCCATATTCTAATCAATATTTTTTATTTTCCCATGATAATGGATTAATCTAGGAAATATTAAATTTTAAATAGCTTGAATTTTTTTTTATTAGTTGAATTGGTTAAAAGTAATTCAGGTAATATTTAATTTTAAATGGCTTTAAATATTTTTTAATAAGTTGAATTGATTAAGAGTAATAGTTGATGTAGGTATCAAGTAGTATTAACAAGAATGTAAACCTAATTAAAATGTCAATTTCGATATAAATTATACGTCTAACAAATGTTTTAAAAAAAATGTTAAGATAACTAAATAAGAGATAAGTTATGGAAAAATGAATTTTTTTATTCTTAAAAATTGGAAGAATGTGGAATAATTAATATTTATCCAATTTTAATAATTTTAAAAATTTGTTGGCGGTTAATAGTATATGATAGATATAATATAAGTTGGATATTTATTATTATGTCCAATATTTGGTACATATTAGAAACTAGCTCTTACCCCATGCAATGCGTTATTGATATTTTAATCTTTTTATATTAAATATTTTAAATTAAATATTATTATTATTTTTATTATAAAGTAAAGATTATTATTAAACAACAACAAAAAATAATTATACAAAAAGGTAGGAGTTCAAACCAAACCTTATACTTTAAAAAATTAATCTAAATGATCTTGTTGATAAATTTTGTACTTCCTCATATGAATAAAAAATGTCACACTTTTTACATGAAATATTCCTTATTTATTTTATGGATAAATTGACATTTTATATATGATTATTGAATTTATTATGATAAATAAATATTAAATCAAAATTGAACATAATCTTTTTTATATTTATGTGATGGATTAAGTAGTTTTTTTTTTTTACAATTAGTATTTTTTAAAATATGATCATCACATTTGTTGTTATTAATCATAATTAAATATTTTCATCTTTTTAATCAATTATCTTATCTCAAGTTAATAATAAGATTGAATCCTAAAAATCTTTATCTTATCTCAAGCTAAATATTTTTATTATTTTTTATGATTATCTTTATCTTATTGGATCTTAATCTTTATTTTCTTTTATTTTCTTTTTTTTAAACACTTCTCATCATATCTTAATATTAAAAAATGGAGACATATATCACCATCAAAGATGGGCTCTTAGTTTTTTTTTTTTTAAATAAGTCTAATCTCTATATACCTAAACAGTAGTGGAAAACATAAGAATATGGTAGAAAAATAAAGTTTTATTGGAATTTATATATATACTCACATTTCTACATAATAAGTAGTAATACCTATCTTACCTTTATAAATATGGAGAATGTAAATCTTAGTAGCAGCGTGAGTGACTAAACTTAAAATTAGTTTATCAACACAATTTTCAGTTTTTTTTTTTACAATTTATTTTTAAAATTATTAATTGATCTCAGACTAATGGTCCATATCATATGAGTAAAAAAAAATAGAAAGATAATATTGTTAAAAAATTTGGTTTGTTATTAATAGTTTTAATTTTCTTGTTACAATAAAAAACAAAAAAAAAATATTTACATCAAGAATAAAATCAAATCCTATTTTTATATAGGATGATTTTTATCTATTACAATAGAAAAAATATATTATAGAAAGAAAATCAAATGTTATTATTACATAGGATGATTACATTTGGTTTGTTATTAATAGTTTTAATTCTCTTGTCACAATAGAAAAAACCAAAAACAAAAAAAAATATTTACATCAAACATAAAATCAAATCCTATTTTTATATAGGATGATTTTTATCTTTTACAATAGACAAAATATATTATAGAAAAAACCAACTTCTATAATTATATTGACGAAATATAATAAATCAAATCCTATTATTATGAATGAAGTCTTCTTAAATTAAACTTGAATCTATCAAGAAAATGAAATGGTAGGATTGAGTATATCGACCATCGTCACATGCCATCTTTCACTATCTGCGTGATTAAAGAGACCATGATTAAAGAGACCATTGATGCAGATAACAATAAATAATCATCTTCCTTAGTAGTTTATGATAGTCACTCTCAAACAATTAATGCAATATTAGATTTTGATGCACTCTATTGTCACCCGCAATTGAAGAATCAATCACTACAAAAAAAACTGGTTGAGCATTATTTACTTTGTCAGGTAACCGCACAATTGGTTACACCCAAATCAAAATTTTGAACAAACTACATTTTGATTAATAATGCACACAAATTGTTGAATTAAAGTAAGTATTTAGAAAGAAACTTAAGACTCAAATAATATAAATTAAAATGAGAGCGAATTATTAGAATTAAAAAAACTTAACGACGGAAAAATGCAAAAATTGAAGGCAAATATAATTGTGAGATTGTTGTTTACCTGAATATCCATAAGTTTGAGAGTCAATTCCAATTCGCGTAAATGCTAAAATATCGTTGAGGAGTCATCTAATGCATATTGCGTACTATATATAATGATTTGGAAAACTTGTAAAAAAAAATTAAGGATAATGATTTCGCATGCAGATAAGATTAAATAAATTTGAATAAAAACTTTATCTCTTTGGGTTTATATTTTTGAGGATAATGATTATTTTTTTTAACAAACTGAGGAAATGATTTCACACTGAGGATAATAATTTCACATATAGATAATTTATTTAATTTCAAATTATAATTTTGATTAGAGATAATGTTATTTACCTACAAACGCTCTGGTGCGAGTATTCCTTAAGCGGACAAACGTGATGCCTCAAAAAAGGGATTTTTTATATAAGTATATATATATATATATATATATATATATATATATATATATATAGTAAATAGATAGATGATAGCACTAATGAGGTGATTATAATAGTGATTTTGTGATGATAGCGACAATAATTTTAATATATAAAAGAAAAAACTGCATTGTCATATCTTATTTAATTTTAACTTAATCTTTTCATAAAATAAAAAATAAAGTTAAGAAATATGATACCATAAGTTAATAAAACAACACTATCATATCTTATAAGTTCATCAAACTATAAATTTTTATTTAATGAGATATAGTATATTGATTTTATCCTATCTTTCTTATTATACTATTTTTCACTGAACGAGCTTTGAGGTTTCGGAAATTATGAAAGGAAGAGTATAGATTAAGCCAACCCCAATTTTTTTCGTAATCAACACCTACCTTCCTCATTCATTCTCTACTCTTCCTCCTGCAACAGAGGTACGATCATTCCCCCTCCTCCTCCCCCCTTTTTTTTTAATTTCTTTCTTCTTATTATTATAGTTATATACTACGTAAAAAAAGAAATCACTTTATTCGAAATAATTATTAATTGCCAGTAGTAGCAATCTGTTACTGATGTTCTTCTACACTTGTTTAAGTTTTTTTCACCCAATTCTTTTTTATTTTAATTTCCACATCTAAATGATTCATCCGACACGAATTTGAGTCTATATGATTTTAATCAGCGAATATGGATAGCTCTCGTTGACTCGTTATGCCCGTTACCTGCTTCCGCTTTCTTCCTTTCTTTTTTCCTTTTTTTTTTTTCGTTTCATGGTGAAACAGTTTTTTTTTTTTTGGATTTCTTTATTTCTGTCTAGGAGCAAGCAACCTGTTGTAATTAATAGTGTTTACTTGAAACTATGACAGAACCTTTGGAACTGATAAATCAATCTTCGAGTTAAAAGGGAAAAGAAGAAAACAATAATCAGAAAAGTCACCGAGCGAGAGTTTGGGTCCAAAATCCAAATGCCATCTGCGGACTTGAAGAACACTAAGGCAGCTGGTTTCATGTTGAAATTTCTTACTCTTCGAGGCCTACCATGGAGCCCTGGCACTGGTAGTAGTGGCCAGCAAAAGGTTTGCATTTCAACCTTGTGCACCTTTTATCTTTGGTTAAACTTGTGTTAAATATTCTCACCAACATAAATGATATTTTGTAGGTTGAGCTAACACCTGCACAAGTTGAGTCACTTCGATCAGAACTTGCTGATATAGAAGACAGGGAAGCTCAATTGAAAGCTCGGTGTGTGTCTTTGTGATCCATAACTTTAGTCTTTTATGGGCTTTTTTTAAGATTTTGCCTTAAGAGATGCACATGTGTTTATAGAGTAGGATGTCACATTGGTCTTTGACTTTGGGGTGCCGATCAAATTAGTCTATGAGATTGTCGAAATTCCAAATCAGTTCCTGAGATAGCAAAATGTGAGTCACATTAGTCCATGTCATTGGTGGTTTACAAATTCAGGGACTAATTTGACCGGTGCTCATAATCTCGGAGACTAATTTGACCGACAGTCAACCGTCTTTGTTTATTTATTTTGGCCAAAACGATGGCGTTTTGTCCATTCTGTTAGTCCACGTTAAGGACCAAACATCAGGGACTAATGTGACTCACGTTTTCTTATCTCATGGACCAATTTGATATTTCAAAACTCTCAAGAACTAAATTCATCGATGTTCACAAAGTTAGGGACCAATTTGACATATTACTTGTTTCCCATACATAATTTGAGTCCTTTTTGTTTGACACAGGTTGCAAAATATTGATGAAATTTTGCGGACAGCTCGTCTATCTGGCTATTTATACATTCGAACTGTACTGACTGTCCATATCTCCATTAGTTTTTTCCTTGCATCATATGTGCTTCCTTATTTTATTTACTTAACAACAAGTTAGCACCAATTTGCTTTTGGAATTTTTCTCCATAGAGATGGGCAGCGCTACCAGGAGAACCCCCAACTATAGATGATACTGATGTAGATGATTGGCTCCCCCGCTTTCTTGTTCTCCATGGCGAATGCATATTCTTATATTTGTTGTGTACAGGTAATGTAGTTTAGTTGTTTTCCTTCTGCCTCCAGTCCTTTTTTCCTTTGGTTATCAATTCATATTAAGTTATTAGAAGTAGGCTGAAGTTTGTTTTTTGATAATTTCTTTGACAAAACTAGATTTGCAGATGGTTAGCTCTATCAGATATATTTTGTTCTTAAGCTTTCAGATAATTCACTTTCATTTATAATTGCTAATGAAAGGGAAATATTGCAGATCTAAGTCCTCAGGACTCAACGCTTCTAACTGATATTGTTGAAGTAGATCGATTACCTAGTTTTAAGCGTGAAGATAACGAGAAGTGGTATGCTTTTTATATTCTAACTCGCCAAGGGTTACGATATGAATGCTCAAGTAGTTCAAAGATACAGGTATGCTAAGATACAGTTCTAAGAGTTGCTGTTATTATTATTATTACAATTTAGAGTCTTCGCAGATACTAAATAACACACCTCCTTATTTTTAATGTAATTGGAGTTTTGATTTCATGCGACACACATTTTCATCATATAAAATGACGTAGTTTCTCTCCATTATTACTTTTTCAGGTGGACTCATGGTTATTAGCTTTACAGGCTGAATGCAAATTGGAATCTAATACATTAGCTCCCAATGGTTCAATTGAGATGTAAAATATTTACACCTTGTTTGGGGAGTTTAAGATAGCTTGCAATCAATGTTACTTGTGTAAATATGGCAGTAATGTCATGAACTTCTTTTAATTGTACGTTTTTGTACATACTACATAAGATAGCAGTAATTGAATGAAGAATGATATAATTTATTCCTTTACTTGATTTGTGCGTTAGGTTTCAAACCTTCAAACCTTGTCATTCTGGTGATATACGGATCTTCTTCGTGTGTATAAATTGGAATTTAGAATTAGGATCCAAGACTGAGTACTTATGCCTGAACCATTGGTAATGTTGGTTGGTTTTGACTTTTGATGATGGGATCATTTAAATTGAATTATGCATTCTTATGCTATATGCCGGTTTCATACTTTGGATGCATAATGTAGCACCTGTAAAGATAAGTGAAGATGGAAATTGTTGAGCAAAGCATCGATGCAAAAAATTAAAAACAAATCTCACGGGAGTGCCATTCTTTAGTGAGAAAGAGCTTCCTGACCTTCTGTTACCCAATTGAACTTATTCTTTCCTCTTTTTGGAGTATTAGGGATAAGATCGTAAACAAGGGAAGCGGTTGTTATTTCGACAGCTCAGGTTAAATAAATAATGAATTTTGATTCTCTACCTCATCTTTTTCTTTCTTAATCTCATAAATTTTATCATTTGATATTTTTAATGGTTTAAATCGAAAGAGATTTAAAATGTTCCGATGATTGAAAAATTTAAGTTAGAGTGTTACATTAAAACTGAGTTATAACATCCTAATTCAATAATTGAATTTATAATCTGGGATCATAATTGTCAAACTCGAGAGTTTAATCAAATTCGTGAAGTTTCTTAAACTCAAATCATATACTCGACTTGGACATAAGCCATTAAACCTAAACATAGTTTACATAGCTCAAAAATGTTAGTCAATAAGATATTTGTGGACATAAACATATTTTGAAGTTATATCCAAAATTCCCTTTAAAAAAAAAGTTATATCCAAAATTATTTTTAAACATTCTCACATTATAATAAAATAAATAAAAATATAAAGTATAATTAAAACTCAATATGTGTCTTTAACTATTTACATGATTTTTAGTTGATTACTAATTTTGTAAATTAGTACAATACATATGCAATACTAAAAATTAAAATAATCTTCATAAATTTATTATATAGTGCAAGATACATATGCAGTTTGATATGAGTATTAGACTAGCGAAAAATTTATATTTTAAAATCAAATTAATGTACAAATATAAGTTCGTAAACTTGAAAATCAACTCTAAAACTTACCAAATTAATAAAATTTAGTTGAATTCATACCAGTTAGTTTTCTTATTTTAAATTTTATACAAGCATCAACTATTTTAATTTTTTTTGTCTGAATTCTTTTCGAAACCACCGGTATTCCCAAGAGCACCCTTAATACCAGGGAGCCCTTGAGACTAATCCGGATCGAGCTGTGTGGCTGGCTTTCCCGAGATGTTTTTAGTGAGAATTGAACACGAGACTACTATTTCCAAGATTTAAGTTGGGACCTTACACCTACTGAACCAAACACGGTGGTTACTATTTTAATTTTTTACCTCGAAATTGAGTTCAGCAAAACAAAATAAAGTAATAAGTGAATCATGTTTCGGGTTTTTTTTTTCCTGCACGACGTTCGTATGTCAACTTTTCACCATGTGAACTACCCAATGATCTTGTTCTTCTAGGAATAAAATGAATAATCCGAAGATTGCCTAAAAAAATAGTGTCATATATATATATATATATATATATAGAATTGATATTTGGATATATATTTGTTTATCTTATATGGAAAAATAAATTGTTTCTGTATATAAGACAAACAGATCTACACCCACGTATAAATTCTACATATACATGTAACATTATTGAAAAAAAATAATCGGTAGATTCTAAATTTTTTTTTATCATCCCATAAGTGCCTTTTATTCTTTGATTCAAATATGTTTTTTTTTTCCTTATAGAGTTACAATGAGTTTTAATTTTAATTTTTGTTTTTCTGTTTTTTTTAAATAATACATTAATTTAATGTTGATATATACATAAACAAATATAGAATAAGAATCGTTATATATAAATATAGTAGATTTAAAAGAAGAACCATCATTATTTTTCAATGAATTTATGTCCAATGAAATAACGAATATTGTGATTTATCATTAATTATGCTCATAATATTATCAAACAAAAAATATCGAAATTTTTAATTATGATGATTTAGTTTTGATTTATCCATTAAATAAATTATGAACATCCAAGATAAAAAGTGTTACTTTTGATTCATACGAGGAAGTTCAAAATTTATCAACGAGATAATTTAGATTAATTCTTTTAAAGTATAGGGTTGATCTGAAACCCTGACTTTTTGTGTAATTGTTTTTCGTTGTTGTTTAATAGTAATATTTACTTTATAACAAATAATAATATACATTACATTTAAATATTTAATATAAAAAATAAAATATTAACAACTCGTGCATTGCACGGGGTAATTAAGAGTTAGGTTGTAATATACCCTTGTTATCATCTTCGAGCAAATTTGGCTAATATGTCACATTGGAATTTTAGTTTGACACAAGAGGTTGATCATGTGATGCCACATGGTCAAATATCCTTTTTTTTAGTTAAAAAAATAAACAAATTAATATTTTTAGTTAAAAAAGGACAAAAATCAGATTTAGAGGTCGTTTTTGCCCATATGCCACTGCACTTCGTGACTAATTATCTCCTAGATCTGACTAGGATCGGTGAGACACGTCAACAAAATTTAGTTGAAATCAGAAATAGGGGTATATGACAAATCAAATGTAACTTTAGGGAGTCAAACATTGAAAAAAAAAACAAGAACAAGAACCTTTGACAAAATGACCCAAAGTTACAAAGACTTGAGATATATGAAGTATAAAAAATTACATTGCAATATATCAATAACAAAATCATTAAAAATATATTTTTTTTCATTATATATGACATGTAATGGATGAAAATGTCACACTAAAAAAATTGAGTACCTCAAACAGTTATACTATATACAAATTTAAATGTTTTATGAAACAAATCTAATATAAGTAGTTGTACGAGTAAAAATATAATTTAAATATTTAAATATATAAACATTATAGAACACCAATCTAGTTAAATGTTTGTAAAAAACTAAATCTATATAATTGCGATTCTAAATATCCCACAAAAGCGATCTAAATAATTTTATTTTTTTAAAAAAAATATTTATTATTTGACTTATGAATACGATGATCATCTTTAAATATAATATGTTTTAAATCTACCGGGTTATTCGATTTGATTTATTTATAAGATTAAGGTTTATTATTAGATATGTTTTGATTTTAAATCAATTAAATACACTTAGTGTCATTGCTAAAACCAAAAATTACTCTCTCCACTCTTTTGTTATGTTGTGCTCAAGATAATTAATTGCTTGTTCTTGCTTTCTAATTAATCGGTCCTGAATAGTGTAAAAAGAGTTATAAGATAAAAAATTGATACTTTTCTGATAATGTTAAAAAAAGCAGCAATCTGGTAACGGTGAAAGAGGATGCCAATGTGAAAGAAGTGGTATGGAGGAGAGAGTGCATGTAAGTATATTCGAGTAAGAATTCAGGATTGACCCAGCGAATATTTGCGATATCCTCAATGTGCGATTTTATCTTCCTCAATGGTGATAGCCTCTGGAGAAGTCGATTCTCCTTTTAATTAATTAATATACTAATTTTTTTTCTTTTTTTCATACAGAAATGCAATACATGTTTGACGAACATAATAAACATACTCGTAACATTGTGATGCATTTAACTGTTCCTTCGTGAAATTGATTCTATACTACGTGAAGATTGATTCTATATGATATGGTTTTGGCAAAGTTGTCAGAGGTAAGCGTAATTTAATTTAATTTTTTAGATGAAACGTGTGATTCGTTTATGGTGACTAATAACATTTTTTTATTACTTGCAGAAACAGGCACAAGAGACAGGTGTTGGTTCTAATTTTAGAAGCTATAACAAAGACGAAAAAAGAAAAATTACAAACAGAAACATTATCAACATGCTAGTATCTATATTCGTGCATCGCACGGAATGAGTACTTTGATTGGGCATATATCTATACTACTACGGACTCTAATATATGCATTGTCCTGATTTTTATTCATATTAATCAAAACATTTATAAGTAACTTTTTCATATATTTGTCATGATCCTTTCAAAAAAATTATCATTTTTCATATATTTGTCATGATCACTTCAAAAAAAAAAAGAATCATTTTTCATATATTTGTCATGATCACTTTTTCATATATTTGTCATGGTCAAATTTGATCCCTAGAAAATATATTAAGTCACAAAGTAATCACTAAAATCTTCATCCACATGACAAATTTGTTTCTTAAATTTTTTAGTGGGACAATTTAATTCACAAAATTTTGAAATAAATAAGGTAAAATCAAAATTTTCAGGTGATATATTAGCACAAATTGATCTTTAATTTTTTTTTTTAACAATTTAATCTCTTAAATCTTCATGTATTAATAAGCACAAAATCAAATTTCTCCATTTTTATTAATTGTGTATAATAATATTAGATTTTAGAACTTTTGTTTATAAAAAAAAATACGAACTTTAATAAAAATATAAATCATTTAATGTATTAAACATCTTTTCAATCTCTTTTTTTTTTTCTTGGAAGATTTTGATAAGAAAAATGTATTTCTCATTCCAATCAAATATTTTCTTTGGAAAGGGCTAAAGCCCAGAAAACAGAACAAAACTAAGAGCCTCCAAGGAAAACAGTTCCAACATTTTAGCTAAGAGCACTAAGCTAAGAAAACAAGGAACATTATTAAAAGTCTTGAAGCCCTCCTGGATGCTGTGAGCATAGTTAGCTAGAGTATTAGCTACAAAATTTGCTTCACGAAATATATGGCCTATCCAAAAATCTTCTTGTTGCATCATCGTTCTTATGGAATTTGACTATAGTAGCGCAATTATGAGAGAAATAGCAGCCAGGCCTGGGCCTAACGTATCTTGGGCCCTACTTCAAAAAAAAGTATTAAAAATAAATCAATTAAAATACTATATATTTATATTTTAATTAATTAAAACAGTGATAACAATCAATAATAAAAATAGGTATTATATAAAATAGAGTTGAAATAAAATAAAAAAAGTTATTAATTAAATAGGTAATTAAAACCGTTTTCATGTTACTCCTTCCGTCTTTGTATATAATATCATTTTGGTTGAATTCACGTTCATTACTAAAATTGGTTAATTTAGTTAATTGTATTGAAAATGTGAACATTTGATTTTTTTTCAAAACTATCCTTATAAATATTATTGAGAATCTTAAAATTGTTGAGTAAATATGGGTGTTTGTAGAAAAAAAGTACCTAATTGTCATTGAAAATTTGTATAAGGTCTTATAAATAAGGACAAAATACAATTCTTAAAATGATGTTATATTTAGGGACAAAAGGAGTAAGTTATAAAAATAAAGTTCATAAGTTCACCTATTTATAAGTCAAGTGAACAAATAAAAAAAATAAATTAAAATATTATGCTAAACTATTAATAATTGAAAAATAAAAAATATGCAACTATTAATTTTTTTTAAGTATAAATACTATTAAAAAAATTATGAGACCCCTAAAATTTTTGAGCCATGGACCATCGGCAAGTAATCAACAAAAGTGAAGTGAGTAAGTCAATTACCCAAGTGCCAAAAAATGAAAATGAAAATAAAGTAAAGGATCAAATTGCAAAAAACAAACAAGTGATCTGACACACACACACACAAGTCAGCAGGGCACGCACTCACAAGTGAGTAATGACTACTGACTACCACAGTACTCCCTTCGATTCTATTTATAAGACACATTTTAGAAGAATTCTTTGATCCTATTTATAAGGCATTTTGCATTTTCTAGAAAGCATTTATTCTTATTTTCTCTTCTTTGCCCTTTATTCATTAATGTGAAATAATACATTATGAAATTCCTAATACAACATAAGAGGGTAAAATTGTAATGTTAATGTATTTTTTAAAATTTCGAGAAACTTAACTACCTTCCTTAATCCGTGTGATATGGATAAATATGCCCTGTAAATAGGATCAAAGGGATTACCATAATCCACTACTGACTACTGATCTTGTTTGTGTTTTGTGTGAAAGATGAGTTTTTATAAGTGTGTGGATCAAAAGAAAATGAGAGGAGAAAAGTGGGGAGGTGAGAAAACAAAAAGAAAAATTTATTTTCTCTTGTTTGGATGACCAAAAAAAATGGAGGGGAATAGAAAACTTGATGGGTCCCATCAAAAAAAGTTTTCTCTCTCCAAGTAAAAAGAAAATATATATTAGAATTATTAAAATTGAAAAAAGTTTTTTTAATTCTAATAATTCACTCTCATTTTAATTTATATTAACTTCAAATTTTTTAGATAATAACTTGAACTCGTTTCAATCTTGATTACAGAAAAAAAATTAAATGCAAATCTATTTAGAAGTTTAGTTAATTATATTTGGTTTTCTAAATAAAAAATATATATTTTGAGAACATAACATTAACAATAAAACAAAAAAAATTCAAATAACTAGTTTAAATAGAGATATTTTGAAAATAATAATATCTCATAATAAAAAAATTAATTAAATGTTGAATATATTAAAAATTATTAATAAGATTATTATTTTTTTCTATATGATTGAGACGGATTTAAGATGAATACAATGGGAATAGAAAGAGGTCACGTGAATACAAACTTAGGGTGCAAGACTGCAAGCTGTAAATCCAGGTCAGCTAAGCGGACTCTAAAAAACGTTTTTTTTTTTTTTTTTTTTTTTAAAGTCCAGCTTATATTTCACGGAGAGTTCGCTTATAATTTACGATACTCACCCCTCATCTTCGTACTATAAATACCCTTCTCCCTTTCTTTCTCTCTCTATCTCTACGTACTTACCTCCTCGCTTTCTTTTCTCTTCGCTCTTCGCTTCACCATCATCGCTTTCACGTCCCCAACCAAAAACCCTAACCACACCCTTCCCTACGATTCGATTTCATTACTCCGTTTTTTTATTTATAATTAAACGGTATTGTTGAAGAAAATTCATAGGTATGTATCGATTTGTTCTGTTGACTTCGCGTATATGTTGATTTTCTTCTTCCCTATTATTGTTTTTTCCTTTTCAATTATTTCGTTCAGTTTATTAATGAATTCCATAGAGGAGGATAACTTATTGCTTGCTCCTTTTGCTGCTTCAATTGCTTATGCCCTTATTTCTTTTTTCATATTTGACATTATTAATTAATTAATTGTTTAATAAAAACTCTAGGTTTGTTGCGTTTTGATTATTCTTTCTTAACAAATTTTAGGATGCAACCATCGTAACTGCCCTTGTTTTTGTAGCTGACTTTGTTCTAACATCGTATATAGTTGTTTGTTTGTATTAACTTCTCAATATATTATCAGATGGCTGCTAAACCTCTTACAACTGCAGCAATTGCGCTGACAGAGAAGAAGATGGACATGAAATTAGGTTTGCTTACTACTTAACCTTTTGAAACCCTTCTTTCTTTCTTAAATTCTGTCTGATAATAATCTAGTATATTACTAATCATAATGATAATTTTGACAGACGATATTATCAAGATGTCTAAAAATAAAACTTCCAAGCTTGGGAAGCAAAGAAGGGTTCCGGTAAGAATTTCCTCAATTTAACTCATACATTGTGCTGTTATAATATTCTTGGTGGTTGCCCTTTTGACTTTATTCTTGTACTGACGCAGAACAAAAGCCAAAAGTTCACTAATAATTTTACTCAAGATAAGTCTTCAAAGGTGCGGCGTTATATTGAGTCAAGATCTTCTGTTAGACAGGTGGGTGATTTTATGACGCATAGTCTTTTGAAGTTTCTTACTAATATTGTTTAGGTGTGCTTGTTTCTAATAAGGTCAATGTTTAAATATTGCAATCAGGGGGCTCTTGCAAAAAGAAGGTCTAATTTTCAGGGAAACCAGTTTCCTGTTGCAGCTGAGGTTGCACGAAAAGCTAACAATGCTCCTCTACGCAATAGAGCTTCTAATCGTAATAGGGGTGCGGCTAGCTGGAATGAAGCAAGGTATTGTATTCTTTTTAATTGTTAACTGTTAGAATGGGAGGGATGGTCCGGGGCTGAACATTTAATTAACTCTGAATGATGTACATGTGAGTTGTGGTGTTCATAACAATGATGGTGAATTGATTTTTTGGTTATTGCAGGTAAAACATGGCCCATCTTAATGTGCCTTCAGTATATAAGTTTTTTTCTCTGCAAAAAGAGCCAGTTTGACATCATGACTGAGGGCCAGCCACATGTTTTAGGATTTCTAAATTGAATTCATGCGTGCATAATAACTCTGTTGTTCAAAACACTTCATGGTTTGAGTGGGTTTATGTTAACGTCACTGGATATTCATGTTAGACAATTGAAGTTATGTTGGTTGAGCTGGCTGGTGATGTAAGTGGAATATTAGTTAAGTGCAGTTTGGTTCACCGGAAACATTTGCTAGAAATGATAACTTAAGACTGTTCTTTCTGAAGTATCCTACCCTATTTGCGAAGAATGGTACAATCACGTGTGCACTAAATTCAAGACCTAGAGTCAACAATGTTAGTGTAGGCTGGTTCACATGGAAATACAGCCTTGCATTATTTCGATTGTTTTGAAGAAAGTGTAGTGATTGTGGCACTTACTAAGCATGCGTTTTTTGAGAATCGGATGGTTTTCATGTTAGCATTACATATATGATGGTCATTCTCATTCTTAGACATGTTTCCCTTATTGTGATTATTGCTACCTTTGCTTTGCCTGTTGGTATTCCTTGAGTTTGGGTTGGGATTCTTGCTGGTACATCCATTTCTGTAAATCTTCTCCAGTTTGATATAATATTGGGTCCATTGAGTTAATGTTGCATTGCTACCTTTGCTTTGCCTGTTGGTATTCCTTTTGTTTGGGTTGTGATTCTTGCTAGTACATCCATTTCTGTAAATCTTCTCCAGTTTGATATAATATTGGGTCCAAACACCTGATGGTTTCTCTATTGAGTTAATGTTGCAAGGTTCTATGCCCTTGTTATGCAGTATTAGATCAAATTTCCAGTCGAGCCCTCCACAACTTGCATCATGCCACTTTTGTATTTTGTGTTGAATGATTCTTAGTTTCTGTTACCAACTGGCTAGCTAATTGAAAAGATCTCTGTTCATTCCGTGGATAAAGAAAATATTTTTCTGTGACTGAGGAATCTGGATTCTCTTGAAGAAAACTGGGTTGGCATTTGGCAATGAAGAAAATCAATGGACATTCTTCTGAGTCTGTTGAGCATTGTGGGACAAGGATGTTACTCTTGACGTCTCAAGTTCTTTTTGTTCTCTGCGTGGTGTCATAAAGTCTGTCATTAAAAAAAAGTGGTTGACAATGGAGTAAATCAATGGAGAGTTCTTCTGACTCTGTTTGTGGGAGGACGATGATACTCTCAATATTTGTTTCAAGTTCTTTTTGTTGTCCTCTGCGTGGTGTCATAAAGTGGTTGCCGGTGGTGAAATGGCTTCCTTACCATGCAGATAAGTACTGTTGCTACTGTGCAATGATATGATCTTTGTGGCTGCTTTTAAAGTCTTGAGTGGTCCACTTGCATGACCGCCTCCATGGTTATTACCCAATTCTGGCCTGTAGAATGTTTCATATAAGTTGTTGAGTGCTAGTACAAGCTCCAGATCAGGTTGCACTGGCAGAGGCTTCTGTGGAAACTTTGGAAGTTTTTCATCGAGTTTGTCTTCAGTGTTGTCTGTTTTCTTTATTATAGTTCAATGTATATAGAATCGATGCTGCGAGGCTCATCTTTTCTAGTAAGTGAAAGGTTATTGAGCAGTCTGTTTCCGCTTACAAATAACTGTTGATGGGTTGAGCTTCTTGAGCTACTTACTGTTCTGGGTGGAGTATTTTGTATATATTGTTTTTCTCTGCTTGGATTACCTTTTTTTTTTCTCTGCTGCAGATTTCGAGTTTCCGCTAGTCAAAGAGTGGCTGCTAGTGGAGATTTTGCTGCTAAGGTGTGACAATTTTCTGTACTTGTTTGTTTAGTGTATGTTTTCTAGCTTTGTTGTATTGCTGCATTCAAGATTAACAATGGCAACATTCATGTTCTTGAGACATCTCAAGTTCTTAACATTTTAAGGTTTACTAAGCTCATTTAGATTTCAGCATCATTAATGTGCAAAGCTGATAGTTCTTGTCGACATATATGCAGCAACAACTGCCTTCCGCTCGGCAGCAGCAGGAGAATGTAGATGCAGTGCCCAAGCAAAGGCCTCAGACGCTAGATTCACTCTTTGCAAACATGAAGGAGCAAAGAATGAGAGTTTTGTCAAGCCAGAATAATGTTGTGCAGCGCAACGGAGGTGGGAATCGGAGGCCTCGGTGGGGAAGAGGTGGATTTGGCAACTAGCCTGGAATGTGAACATGGTTTTACTTTCAGATTGGTCCTGTGCATCTTCCTGATTCCTGAGTTGATGGAATTTGAAATTCTATTGTGTGTAGATGCAAAATAGAGATATTTTTTCCCTTTAGCTGGAATACCCCTTTTAATTTGAATGCAGTTTAGTTTTTCTCGTTTCCTTTGTCCACTGTATTTTAGTTTTTCTTTTCCGAGGCATTGTTTGACTGGTCCTTGTGTGATCTATAGCATGAATTTCCAGAGTTACTTATCATTTGAATGCCCTATCAGTGGTAGATGATCTGGTTGAAGATATGGTTGGCTGAGTTCTGTGGCTCTAGTGTTAAGTTGGTACAGGTGGTCAGTTTCTAGACGATAAATAGCATCGAAAATTTTGAGAAACAAATCGCAATAAAAGATGATGACCACACCAAAAAAGAAGAAAAAAAAAAAAAAGAAAGAAAAATGAGTATTCTAGAAAGATTACGATTTACCGAATTATTTATTTTTGGCTTAATTGTCACAAGTCATTAAAGTTTGGGGTATTTTTGCCAAATATCCTTATTTTTTTTTCAATGTACTTCCGAAGTTACTTTTGGGTTTGTCATATACCCCTATTACCAATTCTGATCAATTTTACTGACATGTAACATCACGTAGGAGGTTGGTGATGTGTAGGAGGTTGGTGATGTGGTGCCGCGTGATGTCACACTGACGAAGACCAGGATCTTCGCCCACGGAGCACCAGGTGCTTAACCTCCTGCGTCTAATCAGGATTCCGATGTTACATGTCATCAAAATTGGTCAGAATTCATAGTATGAGTATATGACAAATCCAAAATTGGCCAGAATTGATAGTATGAGTATATGACAAATCCAGAAGTAACTTCGGGGAGTCAGACATTGAAAAAAAAAGTATAAGGGTATCTGGCAAAAGTACCCCAAACTTCAAGAACTTGTGACATAATTAAATCTTTATTTTTTATGCTTGATTGACTTTGACGAGTTAAATAAAATTAATAAACATTATTGCATCTTGTGGTACAGCCTTAACATCTACAAGTCTACAGCTACATATCTGCTCAATAAAGAGAGGGTTATGTTGATCATCATTTTTTTTAAGGGATGTTAATCATCATTTTAAAGGTATAGATTAAGAACTATATAAAATGAATATATGTATTGAAAAATAAAATTTTATTATTTTTTTGAAGTAATTATAAATGTTATAGTTTCTGGCGTGAAATAATTATTTAAACTTTAAAGTTTAAATAATACATAATTAGTATCCTAAAGGTAGTAGTGGTTAGGGAATTCATTAAAGGAAAATGTTAGTTGGAAATCAAAATTTACTGGATTTTAATAATTTAAATTCAACATTTTCCAATATAAAACTATTTTTTTTTTAAATTTTTCAACCAATGCCTTAAAAGTATTCTTTCGCATTTTCCATAAGAATGTAATTGATTTTATTAAAATATAGGTATGAGGTTGAATATTTTTTTTGGGTCAATAGAATCAAGTTGAATATTAAAGGGTTGTTTTGTGATGTAACCAAAAGCATATCCATTGTAAAAAAAAACAAAAAGAAAAAAAAGAGTAAATTGTCACTTTGGTCCCTGAATTTACACAACACTTTTATTTTAATCCTCAAAATTAGCAAAAATGTTTTTAGGTTCCTGACTTTTTAGAAAGTCATTCACATTAGTTCCTGCCCCTAACCTCCGTCAACTGACGTTGACGAAGTGATAACGTGGCTGACTGGGTGTCTTAAACGACGTCGTTTTTGCGTCCCCGTGCACTTATAATGAAGTAAACTGTCACGTTAGCCCATCAGCTGCACCAGTGTCATTTTCAGTTGTACCAGTCTCATGTTCAGCTGCATCAGTGTCATGTTTTGAAGTGTGCATATTTTGAAGTGTTCAGCTTCAAAACATGGGACTTGTGCAGCTGAACATGACACTGATGTAGCCGATAGGACTAACGGGATAATTTACTCCGTTATAAGTGTCACGAGGACACAAAAAGATGTCGTTTAAGGTTCCCAGTCAATTACGTCATCACTCCAGTAACATCCGTTGACGGGGGTTAGGGGCGAGGGCTAACGTAAATGACTTTTTACAAAGTCAGGGACCAAAGAACATTTTTGTTAATTTCATAGACTAAAATGAAAATACTGTGTAAATTCAGGGACCAAAGTGATAATTTACTAAAAAAAAAAGTTTGCTTTTGTGATATGTTTTTAAAGGTTTTTTTTTTAATATGAAAGTTTGAATATGGAGAATTAAATCATAACTTCAACAAAACATTTTAGTTAATAAAGTAAATTATTTAATCTTTATATTGAGATGTCATGGAATGAGTATGTACAATTTTAGATTTGTTTTACATTACCATGCAATTTTTTTTTAATCCTAATCTTTATATTGGGTTTTCCCTTTCAAATTTGGCGAGGTTAAATGGATAGTTATGGGTATGAGCTTAATTATCATGCATTTTTTTTATCAACACTAAGTTATGTTTTTTTTTTTTTTTAGTTTGTAGCTTTTTGACTCTGTTAATATGTCAGTAATGTCGTTTGATTTGGTGAACATAAATTGAAAAAAAAATGCAATATTCTAAATGAAAGTTTGTAACTTTTAAAAATTAGTTTTCAAAAAGCTGTTTGAATTAACTTTCACAGAACTGTTAATATTTTTTAATAATTAATGCGTGAACTATGCCTTTTAAAATTTGATTACCCTACACTAAAAATACCTTATTAATCTGAAAAACATCAATAGAAAATCCATTTTACTTAAACTGTAAACTAATTACCGTAAACATTAGTAATTAAAAAACATTAGATACTAGATTGATAAAAAGTCCATTTTTAATCATCGTACTTTTTTATAGGCAAATTTTTTTTTTAAACGGATATAGAGGAAGGGAAACTTAAAATGGTGGTGTCTTAGATCGAATCTAGGATATTCAACTCTCAAGTCTTAAGTCTTAGTACATAATCATGTGGGCTATATTCACTTATCATTTTTATTCATCATACTATAATTTACGATAAGTATAAATTATTTGGCAGTTAACATATAGAGTTTATATAAATTTATAAAGAAAATAATTTGTGCATCAAAAGTGCAAATGTTTTTTACACTATTAACATATCATCAACTATTCAAGGATTTATGATTATTGTTTTCTAAGTAAAAATAATACAAATGATTAATAATTTATTAAATGATTGTTTAAAATATCCATCAACGAGTACACTTCGAAATACGAAACTTGAGCCTATATATATAACATCGACCTCACTTTATTCTTTCAATTCGAGAGGATATGGACTTGCTAAAATTATGGTTGTACTATTGTAGTTTAGATTAAATAAAGAGAATAGGCAAAGTTTTCGGTTTAGAGTAAAAATATTGTGTGGTTATCAAAGATTAAATTCAGATGTTGGCCCTTTATGTTCTACAATGGTTAATATTTGAATAATTTTGACTTGATATCAAAATTATATAATTGTAATGTGACCTTTAGAAAGTGAAACTTAGATAAATTGATGGGTTGTATTCCACTTTCTATTGATTTAATATTATTTGAAGAAGTATCATGTGTTTGAGCAATGACAATGTTTCTTGAACTAAATGTATCCATATATAGTTGGATATTTGTTTGTTCCTTTTATGACAATCGTGACAAGTTAAACTCTACCCGAAATTATTGGAATAGGACATGTTTAAGGGATGGGTTGGATTCTACTTACCCTTATATGGGTCTTTAAATAATATTTCCTCTCGTCCTATTTATAAGACCCTTTCGAGATTTTTATTTTGTTTTTATTTATAAGATCCCATTTTAATTTTCAATAGCATTTAGTTACTTTTTTTTCCACAAATACCCCTATTAACTATATACAGTACTTTTTAGAGTTCCTATAATAATTATAAGGGTAGTTTTGAAAAAATATATCAAATTTTCACATTTCTAATCTCTCTTGTAAATTCAATATTTTGGAGTGAAAAAATCTTACCACAAGACCTTATAAATAGAACCAAGATTTACGAGCTTTCATCAATTTGTTGTCGATGTGGACGGTGGAATAATTAACCAATTTCTTAAAAAAAATAAAAATTTCATTAACATTGGAAAAGTATTACTCACGTACAATCGAATAGATGTTTTTCTACTGTCACATAATAAGCCATCTATTCTATTTTCTATGGTCAGAGTCACCGTAATTTTTTTTTTTTTTTATATCCAGAACCTAGGACCCACCCAAGGAGAGTATCTACCCTGCCACTCTCCTCTCATAAATCGAAACATGTTCAGTTTAGTTAGGAATCGAACACGGAATCTTTGGCTCTTTTATGCTCATCCTTTATCAACGGGGCTATGTTTGGTGGACACATTAAAATATAAATTATAAGACAAAAATTACATTATTGATATAATCTAAAATTCTAAATCTAAAATATACTTTAACATATAAGTTGCAAGTATCCAGAATATAGTACGTGCACCGATGCCCAAAATATACCATGTACGAGTACGTCACCAATTCAGGAGCATCGAAATTCATAGCATAAAAGAGAAGGGAAAGCGCATTTTTTATATGTATAATATCTATAAAAAAATCAATACTGTAATTCCTTTCAAAAGATTAATCGATAATTATCAATTAGCAAATCAGATTATTTATTATTATTATTTTTTAAAAAAAAAAAGAGAGAAAAAAAAAGAAAGAGGAGGTTGCGTAGAAGGGCATATAAAGGATCCGATGACCAATACAAACCTAATTCACAGAAAAGTCATTAATGAGCGAAGAAAGAGAGAAAGAGAGAGAGAGAGAGCAAAAGCATCATCCCATTACCATAACATAAAACCCACCTTTCCCCCTTCCTCTAATTCATAATACTTGTCGTCGACACCGCCCACTTCTTTCCATCCCCTACATTAAATTACGATAGAATACAGACACACACCTACTCTCTCTTTCTCCTCTGTTACCTCTCCTATTTTATTGTTTATTCATTCATTCAATCATTCGTTCTTCAATTCCAATTGATTCCGATTTGCATATGGATAGCCATCCATCGATGGCCAAGAGATTCATCATCGAAGTTGAGAAAGCTAAGGAACCTACCGACGGCAAGCCCTCCGTCGGACCTGTCTATCGCAGTCTCTTCGCTAAAGATGGTTTCCCTCCTCCCATCCCTGGTCTCGATAGCTGCTGGGATATTTTCCGGTTACTCTCTTTCTCTCACAATTCCTTTATTCCATTCTGCATAAACAGAATTTAATCTATACATACATACATACATATATCTCTGGTTTGGTTTAACTTCACTTTATTCATTTAGGAATGGAATCAAATCAAATCAAATCGAAAACAACTTACATAAACATAAACATGTTGTATCTATCCAGTTTATAATATATTACTCATTATTATTATTATTAGATTCAACAGTATCTACGACTTGTGTGTTCATAAACTACTGCTACTGCTATTTGTCCATTCAGTTCTTAATATTTATTACTACTACTTCAACAGATTATCTGTTGAGAAATATCCATCCAATCCAATGCTTGGTCTCCGCGAAATTGTCGATGGAAAGGTATACTTTAACTCTCTCCTCTTGTTTTCAAACTAGTAGAAAGCTTTTGTGATGTTCAAACTAAATACTTATTACTTAAAATGCTTGAAATTCCCGGGAATTGCAAATCCCTTATCCAAACACACACCCTTAGAATTTTTCAAATGCTTTGTGATTTTCGAAAATTTCCAACATAGATAGATCAATCATGGCTTTTACCTGACTTGATGATATATCTCATCTTTCAATTGCTCTCTTTATAGCCTGGCAAGTACAAGTGGCAGACTTACCAACAAGTGTATGATGTGGTCATCAAAGTTGGGAATTCCATCCGCAGCTGTGGTTATGATCAGGTAGGTAACTCTGCTCTTTCTTTCTTACTATTCTTTGAAATCAAACCTTGTTTTGCTTAGTTGTTGTTCTAGTAGTATTATATTTTTTTTTCAATACATTAAGTTCAAACACTTGAAACTTGAAAGTTCTTATAAGAAAGTAAAATTTATGACCAAAGAAAAAAACACAACTCTTTTGTGATGTAGCAATTAATTCCTAAAACAATGTGGTGATATAACTTTCCTAATTTGACAGCCACTCTGGTAAAAGTGTTACAAGAAGTAATGGTTCTTGTTATCTACAATTTTTATATTTCTTTTTTTGCACATATCAGATAATTATCATTACTGGCATTTATTTCTTATGAGCTTAATTCACATGTTGCTGGTTTACAGGGTGTAAAATGTGGTATTTATGGTGCAAATTCTGCAGAGTGGATTATAAGCATGGAGGTATATTTTATTTTTTAATTTCTTTCCTCTTTGATGCCTTTCTTCCTTATAATCATTTTGTCCATTCTGTTTGTTGGAGGTTTCAATTGTATTTGTTATTTATATATCAATAGATGTTGATGTTGATGTTTGCACGTGCCATTGTGTTGCGTATTTGTTTTTGTTATTACATTTGCAATGTTGTTTCTATGTTGTTTCTTCATTTTATAATCCTTCTTGATTAGAAAGGAGAATAAGGTATTTTTACAGTGAAACGTTTCCTCTTGTTTGTTACAAGGGAGAGAGGCAGGGTGAAAATTAGTGACTTCTCTGTCACTGTGTTCTGCCTTTTATTGAGTAAAGTGAAGAAGGCTTGGTTTTTAAGCTGCTCTCATAATTGTACAAAAAGATAAAAATGTTATAAAAGAATAAAATCATACTAACACACAAAGTTATATATGCATACTAAAGCAATAGACTAATATATACATCTTACACTTGTATTAAATATCTACTTTCTGCAGTCAACTTCTATTTCATGTTGTCTTATACTTATGTGGTGGGCATCCCTAGCAATTGATTGTTTTAATGTTGCTTAACTAGCTTCTTCCATTCTATGGTTTTAACATATTGCCAAATAATTGCAGGCTTGTAACGCTCATGGACTTTACTGTGTTCCTTTATATGACACCTTAGGTATATGAACTCCTTCTTGTAGCATGTTTCTGACATCATAGTTATGCTTTCACTCAACCGCTGTTGACATTTGTTTTTCCTAATATATTGTACACAAGATTTGCTACTGTCAAGGATCAATCACTCCTAAAGTTTGTTGTTGCGAGAAGGATACAACACTTATGGCCACATGATTTTTTTTTATTTATTTTCTAACTTTTACCAACAAATAAAGTAGTTTATTTCACTCATTTATCCGCTTTCAAACAAGTTATCTTTGCTACAAACAAAGTTAAGGCTGTTTATTATTTTTTTCTTATTGTTTAACAAGAAATATGCTCACTAAATCATGCCCTTTTCAAAATCTTATCTAATTTATGAACAAAGTTGCTTCTTTTTAAAAAATTATCTAAGTACTAAACCTACACAGTAACCTGTTGCTTACCTAAATGTGATAACTTCCCACAACAATGATATTTTTAAAAAAAATTTAATTATGCAAAAAAAAAAGGTCGAACTGTGCCTGGTATTGGTAGAACATCCCGGTGTACAGGTTTTTTTTTTTTTTTTTTTTTTTTTTTTTTTTTTTTCCGTTAAGCCGGTGTACAGGTATTGATTATCTGTTACAAGAAGTTTCTTAGATTCTTTTAGCACTTTACCTAGAATACATCCATCTTAATACTTTATTATATACTTTTCTAATATTAATTATCTTTGAGCTTGACTTTCTCATATGCTTGGCTTAGGTGCTGGGGCTGTTGAATTTATTATATCCCATGCAGAGGTCTCAATCGCATTTGTAGAAGAAAAGAAGATACCCGAGGTTCACATATTGAACTTACCCATTTTATAGCATTTTATTATTAGGAAGGATTAGATAGTTGAATACAATTTTATGTAAACAGTCACTCATATACATACATTTGTTTGTGAAACTTTTCAGCTATTGAAGACATTTCCAAATGCAGCAAAGCATCTCCGGAGTAAGTTTTGCTTGTTCTCCCCATTCTTTCCTAAATGAAGTACATTAGAAAGAATCAATAACCTTCTTCTTCTTCTTCTTCTTCTTCTTCTTCTTCTTCTTCTTCTTTTTCCCTGTGCAGCAATTGTGAGCTTTGGAAAGGTTACCCCTGAACAAAAGCAAGAGATTGAAAAGTTTGGGTTGGCAATATATTCATGGGAGGAATTTTTACTAGTGGTTGGTTATTCTTTTAATTCTTTTTTTATTGTTGTTTCATTATTATTTTTACTCTCTTCTACTATTAGTAGTGAAATTGACATGAAAGCCGTTCCTTCTATAATTTGCACTGTCTGCCATTACTCTTCTCTATCCACCTTACATTGGTGTTCTAGTAGCATCTGTTGACAACAATTAGTGAAAATAGTTTTAGTGCATTGGGAACGAAAAAAGTAAGGATGCTATATTGTAAATGGAAACTTGTCGTATGCTGGATTTATTTTTCTAAAGCTCAGTTCAGTCATTAACAGTGTGAAGTGGTGCCTCTTTTGCTGCTTTTGCTAATATTTTCTGGTGGCCCTTCTTATTCTATTTTTTTAATGTCTGCCACAGGGTCAAAATCAGAGTTTTGATCTTCCTGTGAAGAAAAGGAGCGACATCAGTACAATAATGTATACTAGCGGCACTACTGGTGACCCCAAGGGTGTGTTAATATCCAATGAAAGTATTATCACTCTCTTAGCCGGGGTGAAGAAGGTGTTGGAGAGTGTCAATGAACAAGTGAGTAGTTTTCTTTTACTAATGTGCAATTTAGTTTTGTTTAATTTGCACACGAGGCATGTTATATATCTGATTTGAATGCTCTAGATTCTTTTTCCAGTTTAGGATACTGAATGTCTAGCTGTCCTTTCTTTGATTTCCATAATCACCCCTTTTTCTTCCTTTGCAGTTGGATGTGAATGACGTATACCTATCATACCTTCCTCTCGCACATATATTTGATAGGGTCATTGAGGAGACATTCATATGGCATGGTGCCTCCATAGGTTTCTGGCGTGGGGTGAGTATAGGAGAAAAATCCATCATTATCGAATGAATATTTGATGTGATAATTGAACTTTGGAAATCCGAACTTTTGATTTGGTTGGAATATGATCACCATTTACAAATGTCTGCAGGATGTCAAATTGTTAATTGAAGATATTGGGGAGCTAAAACCAACTATTTTCTGTGCTGTTCCTCGTGTGCTTGATAGAGTGTACACAGGTAAACTCTTGTTATTGTTGACAGCTTGGTGATCTTTCTAACATCATATGATGTTGATGGCCAAATTATGATTTCAGGGTGGCAAAACTACTCTGTAAATTATTTCTTGGTCATTGCAGTCACCTCTTTTTTTTTTTAAGAATCTCATTTCCATTTTTCTTATCAGCCTGCCCCTTCCCCACTAAAAAATAAAAATGCATTAAGACTTGCATTCTCCATCTGATACACAGGTTTGACACAGAAGATTTCTACTGGGGGCTTACTAAAACAGACATTATTCAACTTTGCTTATTCATAGTAAGTATTATGTTACTCTAAAAGATCAATTCAGTCTTGGTTAAATTATAACATACCTCTAAATTATTGTTCGTGCCTTATTAGACTATGCATTATTCTAATATAAATTCTGAAAATTGGCTGCAGCAAGATGAATAACATGAAGAAAGGACGCAAGCATGTAGAGGCATCTCCACTTTTTGACAAACTTGTTTTTGACAAGGTAGTAAAACTTACAAATTTAATTTCCCAGCTTCTCAGGCCTCAATATAGCATGTTCCTTTTTTTTTTTTTTTTTTTGGTGTGTGTGTGTGTGTGTGTAGCTTACGGACTAGCCATGCTTTTGTAACTTGATCAGGTAAAGCAAGGTTTAGGGGGTAAGGTACGTCTTATTTTGTCTGGTGCAGCACCTCTATCAACACATGTGGAAGCTTATTTACGGGTGGTGACTTGTGCTCATGTCCTACAAGGATATGGTATGCTCTTTGTAAATTTGAAAATCAAACTTGTACCCTGCCACATTATTAAAAAATCATGATATTAAAACAGTCTAAATGCTCACCCTTTTGTTGCCCGTATGTCAAACTAAACTATTTCTAGTTAACTATATATTTTAAACAAAGACAAATTTCAATCTGGATAAAATGCTATTATCATGTGTTATAGACAAACATATATACTGATTGGTGAAATAAATGTTTATATGAAAATTGCAATTCTTGTAACTTTTTCTAGGGAGTGTTTGTCACTCTTTAAAAGAAAACTAGTTAAAATGGGTCCAGTTGTAAAGTTTTATTTTGTTGCAATCACTTAATTTGAGAAACTTGTTGTCTTTAGTTCATTTTGGTTAGTTTAGTCACACTGTTTCAAAGGAAATCCAAGACAAGTTTGGTTTTTAAACTTTGTTTTTGTTTGAATCAAGAGTTTCTTTATTTCGTCCTTCTATTTTTACTTTGTTTGATATTATAGTACTAATAAAGTTTTACAAATTATTCTACTTAAAACTGTTCTGAGCCTATTCTAAATTTTCCAAATTGCCTCTGAAGTAGCATGTTTTGTTACTATCGTTTATTTATTTTATGTATATCTGAGTATTTTTGTACGATTAAAGAATATATTAATAGGCAATTATAGAAGAATATAAAGCACTAGCCTTTTGCATCACTATTAGTTTGGAATTCCTCAATTGTTTACAAAGCTAATGGCATATACCTAAATGAAATGTATTCTTTGCATTGGCCATGTATTTTGAGGAATATAAAAAAACTTATGTTAAGAGCTTTGGCAAACAAAATTTTCACTCAAAGCACTTGTTAAATGAGCATTATCCATGATTATTATGACAAGAGCATTGGCAATAAGCTATGCTTTTAGATTTGTTGCCGCGTTAATATAAATATAGAAGATGTGTAACTGAAAAATATTTGGAATCTATTCTGATGTCTCTTCATTCTAATTCAGTGTACCGTATTGAAGATAATGTAACTATTAGAATGTTAATTTCTTTATGGCCCTTGTACACTATAGACTTGACTAATGTGCTTTTGTTAAAATGAAAATAGGTCTGACTGAAACATGTGCTGGGACCTTTGTCTCCCTACCACATGAACTGGACATGCTGGGAACAGTGGGCCCTCCTGTACCTAATGTGGATGTGTGCCTCGAATCTGTTCCTGAAATGGGATATGATGCCCTCTCAAGCACACCAAGAGGAGAAATTTGTGTAAGGGGAAATACCTTGTTTTCAGGGTACTACAAACGTGAAGACCTCACAAAAGAGGTTCTGATTGATGGATGGTTCCATACAGGTTATTTCATTTATGTTTCCCAAAGTTCAAGTTTAGATATTCTTATATTGGCTGTCTGGTCAACATTTTTTACATGAATGATACTATTCAACAGGGGATATCGGAGAATGGCAACCTAATGGAAGCATGAAAATTATTGACCGGAAGAAGAATATATTTAAGCTTTCACAAGGAGAATATGTTGCTGTTGAAAACCTGGAGAATATTTATGGCCAACTTTCTTCTATTGAATCTGTATGTCCTAAGAACCCTTCCAATGGTTATGGCATCCTACCTTGTAGTGAATATATTGCCTATAGCAAGTTTGAAAAATGTGGAAAATGGTCTGTTTTTTTTCATATAAAATGTTGCTCATATTACTTGAGCTGATGAGCTCGATGGTTCATGATGGATTGACAAAAATATATTGTACTGTGTGCTGATTTAAACTTCTCTTCTGTCTCAGATATGGGTTTATGGAAACAGTTTTGAGGCCTTCCTTGTTGCTGTTGTCAACCCGAGGAAGCAAGCACTTGAACATTGGGCAGAAGAAAATGGTATCACCATGGACTTCAATTCTCTCTGTGAAGATTCTAGAGCAAAAAAATACATTCTTGAAGAGCTTTCAAAAATTGCAAAGGAAAATAAGGTCATATTTAGTTCAAGTCTCCTGTCATTGTTCTAATTTCTTACATCCGTTTTGTTAACCATGTCCAAAATTGGAAACTTTGTATTGGGAAGATAACACTTTTTTGTTTTCCAATACAGAATTTCCTTTTTTTTGCATTTCTTAATCATTACCCTTAAACCAATAGTTAACAAAACCATTCTTATATTTGGATTATATATGCCTCTGCATCATGTTAATGAAGTCCCATTAATCTAAAGTGACATGAAAGAAAGTATCAACTACCTAACGACAAACTTATTTGTTTAAAATAATATTTTACATGAAATATTAACATGATTACTATGATCAATGGTTGCACGGACCATTCCATTTAAAAGTTTCTTTTGTGTGCTTAGAAGTACATTTACTGAAGCTTTGTGGGATGGTGAATATTTTGTTTGGCAGTTGAAAGGTTTTGAGGTTATAAAAGCAGTTCATCTTGACCCGGTTCCTTTTGATATGGAACGTGACCTTATCACTCCAACATACAAGAAGAAGAGGCCTCAATTGCTTAAATACTACCAGGTACAAGTAGTCGAATGCTCTGTATTTCAGTTCGCATCATATTGAATAGAATGAGTACCGCAGCAAAGTAGAATCACCTTTTTTTAACAGCATATAAACTTAAACTACAGGGACCTATTTTTAGTAAAACAGTAGGGACCAAAATGTTAGGTTAGCCTGAATTTGATTTTGGGACAGATGGACTGAAAGATGGTTAAAGTACTGACTGCTGTTTTTTCTTTCTGTTTACAGAATGCCATTGACAACATGTACAAGAGTGGAAACAAACCCAACGCCTGAGACAAACTTTGGGAGCTGATGCCCCGGAGATAATTTATTTTCTGCTTATTTATTTTCTTCATGTTATTGCACTTTCCTCTGTTCATTTAATTCCTTTTGGTGACTGTATATATGATTTATCAGAGATAGCGGATAATATATGCCATTTATGCCATGCATGGCTTCTGCTCAACCGTAGAAGATACACGAAAGTATGTTTTTGTAATTAAAGATTATTTAAATAAATTATTAAGTCGATACGACAATACTACTTGAAGCACTCTTGTTAGGAAAATTTTACAACAGTTGTCATGTTGCAACTCCGTTTCCTCACACAATAATCTTTTTTGGATATTTATATTTAACATTCAAGTCCAATACTTATCATTTGGGGTATAGAATGGTGAGCCTTTCAATTTATCTTTCTTATTATTTTTCATATCTTTATTTAAAATAGCATATGTTGGGCATAAATATTAGATGTTTACGTCAAAATAACATTATTGTTCCTCGTATATGTTGGGATTGCAATTCTCCATGCAATCTGTTCATAAATGTATTCATATTGTGATTATTGTTGTTGTTGATAAAATGGTGATATTGTTTGTATTTTTCTTGATGGAAACTCGGGAGATTTTATTAATTGAGATTTTATTTATACGGCAAACGCTAACAAGTGTGCAACCAAAAAGAGATAAAAAGTATTGAAAAATGTATTTTTTGAGATTTTTGATAAAAGAATAAATGTTAATTTTATTATTGTTTTACTTATTAAAGTAACCTTAACAAGTGGCCTAAATGCATTTGTTAGCAAGATACTATTTACAAAGATGTTTCCTTGTTTTACATGGAATGATCCTTCTAACTGTTTGGCTGTGAGTAAGGAAAAATAAGTATTAATAATACCTCCTAAGAGATTATTGGCTCGTATGATTAAGCTAGGAAATGTTTTTGGTAAAAAAATGATTAAATATAAAATCAAAAATTAGAAACTAGAAATGTTAGCTTCTCTATGAAATAAAAAATTAATAACTAGAAGTGTTAGTGTCTATTTGATTTGCAAAAACATTTCTTATTTTCATTTATAGAAAATATGTAGTTTTCTTTTCTTTTCAAAATACTTATTTGGTTATGAGAATTTAGACAAAAATTTGCAATAATATTTTATTAACATGGCTAATATATAGAGATTAGAGGGACATATGTGCATAGCTCAATTACCTTAGCACATAAGTTTAATTCAGAACTTTCAACCTCTTCTTTTTCTCACTACAATTCGAAGCAGTATCAAAAGAGGAACTGAAAATATCAAAAACAATTTTTTTTTTTTTTTCTGGTGAGCCTTTCAATTGAAAATCATATCTGCCGACTATTATGAGTAAGTTTCATCATTATCATCATCGTGATCGTTTGAGATCTCAATAAGGTGATTAGGTACCAATCCTGATCTTCCAGTGCCTGCCATAATAGAGATATGCTAAATATTAGTAGTAAATAACATCTCGCAACACAATACTTCAAGTAATTGAACATATAGCATTTTCATCAAATTCAAATGAGTTTTTTTTTATCTGCTTTCGTTTATTCTTTTAGTTTTTTTGTTAAAAAAAAAACATTAAAAATTATTTGCAGTTCTCTAAGGAGATGTTTATGAGTTGGTTTTTAAGGGAAACAGAGGGAAGGCTTAAAAAACATGAAATAAACTTGTAAGTGGGTTGTCAAGCCTTCTCTTTTCCCTCCTTTCCCTCCAAAAACCAAGCAGACCTTAAGAGAAAAAAATAACAATAGTCCAGAACATAAGTCAAAGTTAGGACCTCAAATCTCATAGAATACCCACGACCAAAGTCCAAACCTAACCGTGAGATGTACATAAAAAGGGAGACAAAAAGAACAAGAGAACTAGTCCTCTGCCCTGTTTTTTAATCCCTAGCATTATTTTTTTTATAGGGTTCAGTCGGAATATTTTTTGATATTATATAGTCGAAAAACGTATTTTTTCGAATACCCTTTTATTAAGAAATGCATTTTTAAAGTTAAAAAAATGCATTTTTTTTATTTAGAGATGTCAAAAAATATTTTAATTAAATCTTATTGGAAAAAATTGGGGGTTGAGAACTAAAAAAAATGGGACCAAGACTGGCACTCAAAGAACAATATCCTGTTTGACGTAAGATAACAAAGGAAACCCATTCTTTGGCATCTTTGCACAAGAAGAGACCTTAATTATTAGGCTATCCTCTAAATATATAAATTTGTTAAGTAAACTTGATCATTCAAACTTCAACCTTATGGTAAACTTGACTATTATATTTTCACTAAAAAGATAAGGATGGATAATGTGATGAGTTAATGTTCTCAAACAGTGACAAACTTTTCAGTGTGCAGTTAAGTATATATTATTAAAAATCTAGTCCTTACAATCACAAATTAAATATTACTCTATCAGCCATAGTCAGGATCAGCACCTTGCCTTAACAAATTAAAGCAGGAAATTAACATCACGGTTTCAACCATCTATAAATATGTTTTGATAAAACTACATTCTACCCATGCATCTAACCAAAGTAAAGTACAGTCTTCCTAGCTTGCACTTAAATCTAATTCAACATTTAAAAAAGTAGTAACATCTATATATTAGCTGCAAGAGAAGCAAAGCAGAATTTGTATACCTGATGCACCTGGAACATCCTTGTTGCAGCCAGTGTTGCAGCCACGAGCATCCTAGTTAACTCCTCATCCAGGTCTACATGTTCAGCACTTCAGCCTCAGGCATCCACCACTTCAGCACTTCAGCTTCAGCCTCTTCTTCACCCACTCACAGTTTCCAGTTTCCACTACCACTTCTTCCGGTTGCGGCCACCACAATCTTCAAAAGCCAGACATCATCTATCCTCAATCTCTGTAATCTTATCATCCAACAACCTTGTGTACTCAGCCTTAAACTCATCAACAACGCCACTCTTCCTCGACACCTCTTCTTCCAATTCATCATCCCTCTTCACATTTCTTCTTACTAGCCTCAAGTTCACCTTCCAAATTACCAACTTTAACTATAAGATCACCCACAACAACGCTATCGTCAAGCCATTGTTTCCGCAACTTCCTGAGATTATAATTTTCAGCTGATAATTCATCATTCTCATCCCTCAACTCTTTCAAAGCAGCATTTGCATTGTAAGATTTTAATATCTTAGTATGTCTCATGTGATGTGCATGTGACATGTATTGATGTGTGTTTAGTAAATAAATAATTAAATATTGATGGGCTTAATTATAATTAGATATAAGGGAGGTTGTTTCTGAAGGCCCATTAGCTTGATGGAAGCTAATGAATAATAGTTAGGGTTTTTACCTATTTATAGGAAACATGTCCTGTTCCTGGCCATAAGATATTCTTTTCTCTCCTCATCACAGAACGGCTAAACTAAACAAATAGCATAGAAAAGAATAGTAGAAGAGGCAAAGGAATAGAAACCAGGTTTCGTGGCTTTTGGTCAAAGGACATTTGGAGAACTGTCTTCCTTCTGACTCTAACAACTCTAGCAATGGATAGAGGTTAGTAATCGTATTCCTTATCGTCTCTATAATAGGTGAAAGTGTAATTTCAAGATCCTTATTATTGTAGTTGTAACGAATAAATTAAACTACAACTTATATGTGGTATCAGAGCCATAGGTTGAGAAATTCATGATTTTCCAATTAAAATTTATGTTTGGGTATGAACCCTAATTATTGTGTTTAGGGATATTATAATTTCCGCGAAAGTCTTTCACACCCATTGAATTATTCACTTGTTCGATTAACATTTGAAAATCAATAAGGATTTGGTTTCAATAAAAGGTAGCCGTGAATTGTTTACCGTGAACTAGCATGGTTTCCAGTTGGAAATCTTAATTTTTAACGCATGCGCCGCAATATTTCCAATTTGCAACTCTGGTCACGGCTGAATGAATTTTAACGCCAAAGCTGTATATACTAACATGATAATGGCTTACTAGGTTTATTAGTTTTCTTATCAAGTATATACTAACATGATAACGTGACAATGCCGTTCACGCATAAATGAGTTTATTATAAATTTATTGTTCTGCCTTACTGGTCACGGCTAATATATATATATATATATAATAATTTATTTTTCTGGATATTATGTATTGATAATTTAATAGTTTATTATTAAATTATATCACAGATTGATTTGAATTAATGTATGATAAGTTAGTTAATCACCAAAGTGGTCAAACTTGAAAAGTTAAATTAATTCCAAATCATATAATAGTTAATTTCAATTACTCATAGATGATGCTATAAACGTACAACATGATGATTTATTGTTCTATGAGTCATTGAGTTTATTGTTATAAGGCATTTATGGATCACCCAAAGGTTGATTAGTTGTTCTTATGATTAATAAACATGATTGAAGGTAATGATGTGCATCACTGTTTTATTTATTTCCAAAGATAATAAATATTTAATTCTTGCACGTTGCATTACCCATTATTGATTATTGTATTAGTGTATGATGATTTGATTTGATATTAATGTATGAT
This sequence comes from Crotalaria pallida, assembly GCA_037953625.1. NCBI lineage: Eukaryota > Viridiplantae > Streptophyta > Magnoliopsida > Fabales > Fabaceae > Crotalaria > Crotalaria pallida. The sequence goes on along the minus strand of CM075655.1, from coordinate 127,391,012 downwards.
GATTTGATCATCATTAAAGTTGTCAAATCATAAAGATATTAATTCCGATTGGCTAATTTTATTATAATAATGAATTTGATTTGAAGTTAATTGTATGTTGATTTTGTTAATCACCAAAGTGGTCTAATCAGTAAGTAAATTAATTTCAAATTATATGATGTTTTTTCAATTACTCATAGATTTGATGCTATATGAATGACATAATGGTTTGATGTTCTATGGGTATATTGTAGTTCATTGTTATAAGACATTTATGGATCGCCCAAAAGTTTGATTAGTTGTTCTTATAATTAATGGACATGACTGTAGGCAATATGTTTGTGCTATTGGTTTATTTATACATTCAAAGACAATAGATAATACTAATTGGTGCATATATCATTGTCAATTATTGATTATTAATTTTATTAGCATCATTATGTTTGAATGTCGTGTGCTAATGTGCAACCCAAAGGAGAGCGTTAGTGCACATTAATTGTTTAAGTAATATGTACCTTATGTCTCAAAATATTTATGTAGTACATGTTCTTAATTTTCTGCATTCTCATGACTTGTATGTGTCAGTGTTATTTGTTAAACTTTCTGACTAGAGTTTGCAAGTCTTTCTTATTAGTTAAAGAAAAGTTTGTTGCTATTAATAGTGTTAGCAATGATAAAGATAAAGTTTATTATGAAATCTGTGTAATTTTTAGAAAGATTTGACAAACACTTATGTTATGTTCATGAGGATAAGTGTTGCAGATAACATTAAGATAATTCTCTCCAAAATTGAAAGTAATTAAAAAAAAATTAAGTGAATTTTGTGAGAGTACCCAATGTTTTTGTGAGTCTCTTTCTGGGACATTAATGAGTACCCTAACCCCATAAAGCTTGGTGATTTGTGTACTATTTATGAATGTATAATTAAAAGGAAAATTATTGCAGCAAGATTTAAGTTTAAGTCCTTAGGAATAGTTGTGGATGAGAACTTCTTAGTATAGTTTATGCTTGCTCATCACCGATTGAGTGTTACTTTTTTTGAATGACCTATAACGCCATGAAAGATAATGGGTTGTGTAGTAAATTGCATAATATCTTAGTTTAAGAGGAAACAAGACTTAAGAATATAAGAAATCTCTTTATCTAACCTTTAAGGACATTAAGGAGCTGAAAATAAATTTGTGAAAAAGCATGATAAGGACAAAGGGTCACTTAAAATTAATGAGGCATATGTGAAAATTCATATGAAAGAACCTCATTATCATAAATGTCATTTTGTGCAAAAATGTTGAATTCAGAAGAAGTGCATAAAATGAAAATCTTGATTCTATAAAAGATAAGTTTAAAGCTTATGTATGTTTGAGTCAAACTTAATCAAAGATCCACATAAAATTTGGTGGAATGATCCTGGATTAATCGAAACATGTTTCTAGCATAATGAATTTTGTTTAATCCATACCATAAACCCACATGTAAAGTACGTGTTTGTGGGAATAAAGTGAAGGTTCTAGTAGAACTTGTTAGGATTTAATGTTTAATCCTTGACATTGGGCATCACCTAGACTCATTGGAGACCTTTTAGGTACCTAGTTTTTCTAGGAATTTGGTTTATTATCTAGGATTGATGCTACTAGATACTCTTTTATGTTTGGTTATGAATGTTTCAATTTATTTAAGTATATTCATCACATTGGTATTTGTATCTTTGTGATAGTTATATAAATTGAATTTTAAATGATTTTTTGCTAATTTGTGGCATAAGTGTTTTGGTCATAAATCCAAGGAAAGAATGGAAAGCTTTATAAGGAACAAAGTCTTTTCAGATTTGGATTTGTCCTAATTATTTGTGTAGATTGTATTAAAGGAAAGAAAAACCAAAGACACAAAGAAAGGAGCCACAAGAAGGATCCAGCTTCTTGAAAATGTGTTCTTCAAAACTTGTGGACCTCTGATGTTAACTTTCTTTTTAGAAAGGAAAAGGTATGTGATCATCTTTATTGATAACTATTCATGTTATAATTATGTCTTCAAAATATACTTGAATAAAGTAGAAAGTTAAGTACGTATAGATGAATGTTATCAATTACGATAGAGATGATGACTAACATGAAAGAATTAATTAAAATGGGCAACATCTGTGACTATTCGTTAAACTCCTCAAGAATTGAGTAATTTGTGTGTATGCCAGTTACACTGCAGCGAAATGGTGTATATAGGGCATAACATAATGAATATGGTTAGGAGTATGATATTTAGTCTTTACCCGCATTTGTGAATGTATGTCTTGAAACTGTCATTTGTCTATTGAGCAGGGTTCCTAGTAAGACAGTGTCAAAGACAATTTTGAACTGTGTTTATAGGATACCCAATTTAAGGCACCTGTATGTTTAAGGTTGTCGGCAAAAAAAAAAAAAAAAAAACAAGGATTGCAATCCGCCAGAAAAGAAAATGGATATAAAACATCAGTGAGTATTCATTGATTATCCATATAAATCAAAAGGTATAGACCTTATTATTCTAACCATAATATAAGAACCATTGAAATTGTGAACGACAGGTTTACCGAGAATTGTGAAATTAGTGGGAGTATAGTTCCACATAACGTGGAAATTAACGGAGTTAGGTGCAAGTTTATGTAATTTGTAATTTGTTCTTCTACCTCAACAATAGTTTCTTTTATTGTTGAATCGTATAACAATAAAGTACGAAATGAATTCACTATTCACAATGATTTTATTGTAGAAGAACCATGAGAAATAGTATTAAAAAAAAAAAGAGAAAAGAAATTGCTATTTCGAATGTTTTAAGTGGTTTATATACAATAATATAAATCTGACTTAGTCATTAATGATAACGATGTGTTGTTTTACAAACCGTAAGTTGTGATAATATTGATAAATATTTTATATGTGAGACCTTGTAGAATTGCCTAAAGGTTACACGAGAGTTGGGGGGTAAGTGAGTCTTTTGGACCAAATATAACTCTCGTGACAACCTTGAACGTTACAAGGTCAAATTTGTTGTCAATGATTTCCCTCGCAAAGTTGGCATTGACCATTAATGAGGTATTTTGACCAATTACCTGAAAGAATTTATTCAATATTATCATCATGGTATATGTAGTCCGTAATGATTTGTAACTGCAGTAGAATAATGTGAAAACAACCTTTATGAATTTTAGAGGAGGATGTTTATGTGGATGACCCACTAATGTGATTCTCAATTGAAAAGAATGAACACATAATGTGCAAATTTGAGGAAATTAATATACAAATTTAAACATACATCTCACCAATAGTATCTGAAAGATAGTCAATGATACTATTGTTCCTTTTAGATTTAAGGAAACACAATTAACTTGTGTAAGTATCTGAAGGTCAGTGGGAGTGAGTTTATTATGTTGATTCTGTATGTTATTATATCTTGCTTGCAACTTATTATCTTGGTCTTTTACACTAGACTAAGAAGTTTTTCTAGTAACTTTGAATGAAAGATATAGGTGAATCGAGCCATGTGATTAGAAAATGAATATTCTAGAATATGTCACATGAATTGTTAGGCTTATCTCATAAAACATATATCATTAAAGTACTAGAATGATTTAGAATGAATAAATTTTACGTTAAGGAAGTATTAACTATACTCATAAAGTCTTGAGGTATTAGCATGAAACGAATAAATGCATGCTTACTTCTGTAATGAATGATCACATTGAGGTGATCAGAATGTTGAATTTGTAACAAGTTTTGATGTTACAATTCAAACTAATTGACTGCAAAATTTTATTTCGGGGCTTAGAACTGTCGACAATATTGCTTAGCCGCTGAAAACGTACTGTGATGTTTTGCAGCAATGACAAGTACTATAAAGGTGCTAAAAGTATGTGAATGAAGTACTTTGTCTCTAAAGAATGAGATCAGAAACAAAATTGTCAATAGAACATATTAGCACCAATCTTATGGTTGTTAATCCCTTGAAAGAAGGGTTATTGCCTAAACATTTATTGAACATGTTGAAAGTATAGGCATTATTGTTGTTAAGTAAAATTGAATTTGATGTTGACATCCTTATGTATGATGCAATTGACACGCTGAGCTCATTTATGATATGTTTGATATGTTTCTGATTATCTGTTCTCTAGAATGGCATGCATTATTGTATTAGAGTAATGTAAACAGATATTGTCTTGAATAAAGACATTATGAACCAATTATGTATTTCCCAATTATAGATCGTGTTGAGGAAAAGACTATTTTGTGGTACATGAAAGGAATTATGTCGAACAAATGATGTACAACCGCCATGACCCGAATTAGTTCCTATCTTTAATCATGATTAATAGAGTATCTAAGTATAAAATGATTTAGCCATGTAAATGCGCATTAATTGTTTATTTAATTATTTTGTTTATTAGACCATAATGTTGAATTGTGTCACATGAGCCAAGTGGGAGAATGTAACATTTTAATATCTTAGTATGTCTCATGTGATGTGCATGTGACATGTATTGATGTGTGTTTAGTAAATAAATAATTAAATATTGATGGGCTTAATTATAATTAGATATAAGGGAGGTTGTTTCTGAAGGCTCATTAGCTTCGAATAATAGTTAGGGTTTTTACCTATTTATAAGAAACAGGTCCTGTTCCTGGCCATAAGATATTCTTTTCTCTCCCCATCACAGAACGGCTAAACTAAACAAATAGCATAGAAAAGAATAGTAGAGGAGACAAAGGAATAGAAACCAGGTTTCGTGGCTTTTGGTCAAAGGACATTTGGAGAACTGTCTTCCTTCTGACTCTAACAACTCTAGCAATAGATAGAGGTTAGTAATCGTATTCCTTATCGTCTCTATAATAGGTGAAAGTCATGTAATTTCAAGATCCTTATTATTGTAGTTGTAACGAATAAATTAAACTACAACTTACATGCATTTCTATCAACTGAATCATCATCCATCAAGCATGCCATGAGATTACTTAATAATGGGATACCCACATCAGACATCCGGAAATTACGTATACTAGTATTATTTACATACTCTATATTCTATAATAAGACTTCAGTTTCGAAATGTAGCCTTAAGGGTATATATAAGCATTATTATTGCCAAAGGAACTTCTTCATCTTCAAGTATTGAAAATTGGAAATACTAGCTTAATTAATCAGTAGTAAAATTACTGATGCTCATGCATTAAAAAAAAAAGGATAAAGTACCTTCATTTAATATTTTACAACCCAATCAAGGTATTGAAGCTTTTTTAGAACCTGAGAGCGGGTGAAAGTAAAAGAAGATAGCATATAAAAGAAAGCCATAGAAAAAGAAGCATTTCTATGACTTGGGAGCTGGCAACACATACAGAGTACAGACTCATAAAGCAAAAGTCAGGGAAAAAAATACGAGATTAATTACGACTGTAATAGAGATTAAATCAAACAATAATGACTAATAATCGCTCTTATAAAAAATAATGACTAATAATTGCTCCAAATAGTGACACTCAAGCAGGCATGTTATTGGAGAAATGTATGGGTTTCTTATATGCTGCTTTGACATGGATGGCTGCATATACAAAATGATTATAACTTTACCTAAAATGGAAACTGTTCCCAATTATAATTAAATATGAAAACCATAACAAATCAAGAAAGAAATAACTTCGTGCTTATGTCAAACGGCCATTATTAAATCAAAACTGCAATAAAATCACAGAGCCAGGTTGAGGATTCTACAACAATGCTCAACATTCGAGTTAATTTGCGGAAATTGAGTAAATGCTCCCAAATATTTCATCCACTCTGCCTCCACACAATTCTCACCTTCAAACACTCTGATGCAATTTTTCAGTTACCGTACATAACCACATTCATTACATAAACATTGATGCATATTTTCAATTACTACATAACTACATTTCATTTTGATTGTATTGAAAGAAAATGAAAATCTCAACGCTATAGGATAATAGGTTGTTCACCCACTTCTAAAAGTGAGGCTATTTAATAACGTAGTATGGGTTAGATAAGAACTTGCATTGCACTCAACCATCACATCCCACAAATCTCAACTGCAATAATTTAACTATAATGGGTTTGTTTGTGGTCAAAAAAGAAAAAAAAAATAGAGTGTACGACTTCTAAAAATGCAAGACTTTTATTTTTTATTTTTTTTCAATTCAAACATGATAGTTATTTATAGCTTATTATCCTGAGCTTTGGATAAAGCCGAGGTTAAAAAAAGCTCATTGATTACTTAATTCTAAACCAAAACTTGATGGAAAGTCAGCAAGGACATAAACAGAACAGATATAGCAAATTAACAAGGCTCCACTGATTTATCGTCGCAATTCTGGGATCTTAAAACACGTAGTAAAATTAACTGAACTACAACAATACATAACACTCTTAACCGAAAGGTGGATATGGAAGTTGCTGGATCGGAGAATTGGTCAATAAAAATTAGACAATGAAATATATGTTCATGTATCAAACTACTATTTATTTTATCTTGGTTGATTTATTTTGATAGATAAGAGAGATGTTTAGTGCAAAAACTGTGTTGGATTAGTTCCCTGTCCTCCTCTTCCAAACCAATGATTAATCCTACTTCTCAGGGACATTTATTTCTTTTTAACTACTCCCTCCCTTCTTTTATTATCCGTGTCTTTTTAGAATTTTTTTCTATTTATATATGTGGTTCAAGTATATAATAATTTTTATTTTTCATATTTATCCTCACTTAATATGAAATTGATTTACAGTACCACAGTAAAAATAATGATCATATATATAAAAAGAAAAAAAGAGTATGTAAGAAAAAAAACAAATTAATTTTTTAAAAATCAAAGTAATTATAACATTAGCGTATATTTTAATTTCCTTGAAAAAAAAAACATTAGCGTATATTTTTTTATAAGACAGGTATATAAAAACGAAAATTATTACAACATACCACTTCGGTCATAAATATAAGGGGAAAAACACATAAGTTCTACGGTCTAAAGTATATTCAAAACCTAACTATTTTTTTTTTTTTTTGCTCATCATCAAGATCTAACTATATATTATCATACTATTAAATGTTAGCATATCTAAAATATCTTTTATTAAATTCATAATACTTTCTTAGTACTCTTAAAACTTGTTAGTTTCTTCAATTAATTAAAATCTACATTTTCATGAAGCTAAGGACAATTAAGATAAGATTTTTTATTTTTTTTACATAAAATAGAGAAAGATTAAATACACGTAATTAAGCTACTTAATAAATGTGTTTAATGGAGATGGGAGGGAGTATATATATGATATTTTGTGTATTCAAGTATTAAAATAAAAAAAATATTTTTCGGAATGGATTTTTTAATATTAAATAATTTTATATACTCCCTCTGGTCCTATATGTAGGACATATTCTAGAAGTAATCTTTGGTCCTATATATAAGACATTTTGTATTTTCTATGCATCATTTATTGTTTTTTCTCTTTTTTGCCCTTATTAAATGCTTTGACTATTTATGTGTTTTTTGTTGTTCATTAATGAGTATGAATTTTTCAAGACAAGTTGAGAGGGTAAAATTGTAATGTTACAATATATTTTTATAGAGTTCATGAAACTAACTACTTTTCTTGGTCCGAGGAATATGGTTAAGTATGTCCTATATATAGGACCGGAGGGAGTAATATTGTTTATTACTTCATCTTAAAGTAATTTTGTGCTGTACTTCTCTATTCTTATACTGTATGTCTTTTAAAATTATATATGACACACAACTTAAAAAATATAATTAATATATTTATTTAACTTATTAAATTTGTATATTTTATTCTTATTTTGTACCTATATCATCTCTATATAAATAATTATATTATCTCTATATGACTATATAATTAACAACTCATACATGTTGCATATTGTAGGCTTGATGAGGAAAATATCAAAACAAATTAACCTTTTGGAGATTTTGGAGTGTTGTATAAATTATAAACCCAAAGTTTAATGCTCGTCGCCCGAATAATGCATGTAATGCCTCAATTAGAAGCCTTCCTTCTTCTAGCGTACGTGACCATATTCACACAAATACAAGTCCCAACCACAAACCAATGCACCATCCATGATTCATGCACTCATGACTCCTCCTAATAATAGATAAGCTCAGGCTGTTGAGAGAATTTATTAAAAATAAGCATTTATTATCACGAGCTCTATCAATTCGCATTTTATATGATTATTTTCTGTTTGTGATTCCGGCCGAAGATTTCCTGTTCATACTTTAAAGTTCAAACTTATACTGTATTATTTTTTATTTTTCCTTAGCTTCAGTGTCGTTATGTATTTTGTGAAATTACAAATTAAATCTACAATAACTCTTCTTTGAGTAATAGATAATTTGTCGTTGATTTTTTAGTGTTTGAGAAAGATACTTCAAGAAACATATTTTTAAAAGGAAATGATTTATTTAATATTTTAAGATATGATATTTTTAGTTTTCTATCGAAACTTACACTCTTTTTAGTATCTTAACATTAACATGTGATCGATCTAAGGTATTCATTAAAAAAAAAAATTATTTTAATTTTTATGCATTGATAATTTAATTAACATGATTTATGTATGATATATATATATATATAGTATTATAAATTTATGATATTGTTGACTTCCATACCGGATCCCAACTAGTGAGAGTAAGGTGTTGTATTCTTTTAAAACAATTTTCTAAATTTCTAATTCGATCACCTTGACCTACCTCATTAGTCATTATCAAACCACTACTCCTACTGCAACTGCAACTAGTAGTTTATATAGAGGAATGAATGTCTGTATATAGACTATAGAGATATGGCGTCAGTAAGCTTCATTCGAGGGCTAGTGAGCATACAGTTACATTAAAATCCAAAAAGGTTGGGAGATAAAAAATGGCAATTGTGGATGGCCCACTGACCAGTGACCATACTTTTAATTTCTTCGGTACTAAGTTCAATTCATGCATCTTTGCATATATTTAATTAGTTGACTTTAGACATTCGAATGGAAACTTTGAAATTTATCAGGTTCATCATTCGGGTTATGAAATGTGTTTAGTCGGAATTCTTTGCGGAACCACCGATATTTTCAAGAGCACCTTTAATATCAGAGAGCTCTTGAGACAAATCCGGAGCGAGTTGCGTGACTGGCTCTTCCAGCGGGATGTTTTTAGTGGGAATCGAACCCAGGGCTACAAGCACCCTTATCCAATTCTCAAGATTTCAGTTGGGGCCTTACACCGAACCAAACCCCATTATTGGTGGTTATGAAATGTGTTTAGACAAAGCAGATATATGGGCGTCACTAAGTTTCATTCGCTGGTTAGTCATAGTTACCCATTAACAACCAAAGAGGTGATGCTAAACACAAAGTCTGTCTTACAAAATTATTTAAGAATTTGCTTAATATCATTCCTAAGAATTTCCTTAACAATATATTTAAGGGTTACTTAACTTCGATAGCTGGTCAGCCATAGTTACCTATTAACAACCAAAAATTAGTTATTTTAACTATATATTATTTAAATGTTTGTTTAATTTCAATCCTAAAGACCGAATATAAAAAAATTATAATATAGTAAATATGCAGTAAAAATTAAGTAAGTAGTTCTCATAATTATAAATTCATTTTCTTTAATGCAAAACTTCTTTTTTATTTAAGGCTCAGTTAAGAAAATCTTATATTTAATACACCTTTTTTTTGGGGGTGATATTAAATTATGGAGGGAACTTCACAGTCCCGGCACCTGGAACAACAAGGGTGGGGTGTCTCCTCAAGATGTTCTCCACAAGGATTCGAGCCTCTGACCTTATGATCTTACGGGTTCTCAATATCCTTATGGTCCTAGCATGCTTCCACTAGGTCAAACTCATTTGGGTATTTAATACACTTCTTTGTCATTCAATTCATTTATTTAATTTGATTAGTTAATCAATGGCCTATTCTCATATATGTATTTATTTGAGATCCTTTTAACTAGGAAATGTGATGATTTTGTGTGTGCTTGACAACAATCTTGACGGGTTTTAAGCAACATAATAAGCCGTATATTTGATCATATCCTTTTAACTAGGAAAGCTAAGCCAATAACTAAGGCCTATTTTGAATATTTTTCATAAATATCACCCAATGATTAGTAACATAACTAAGATGTATAGCATTAGAACATATATACCAACAAATTAAAAGGTTTCTTTCGCAATTTAGGTTCATGTTCTACGGTTATTAGAACGGAATTTTGGCGTCCCTGTCTAGTCTCTACCATTGCTCAAGAGAGCTTCGTATCCCTGCACAGGTAATATAATTAACCATTTTATTTGTTCTGTTTTTTTACTATGCCCCTCTTTCCTTTTTTCCCCTTGTTAGGCTTCTGGTCATTCTTAAGTATAATAAGTTGGATGGTTCCGAATGTGGACTAAAGAAAATTCGTAATAAGAATATTAAATTTGTTGATAATTAAAGGTGTATTTGATGAATATTTGTTTTTAGTTATTACTCCCATAGTACAATATTAACTTTTCACTTAATAATAATATTATGAGATTGTTAAGTGAATAAAGAGTTTGTTAACTAATGCAATTATAAATTAAAAAGGGATCTTATAAATTAGACAAAAACAGGTTTAAGAATCAGAAAGAGTACGTGATGAGAAGATCAAACCCTTGGAAGAATAATTTTTTATAGACTTATTTATGTTTTTTATCCCTAAAAGTTGAGCGTATTTTGGTTTTAGTCCCTAAAAAGCAGAACTTAGTGTCATGATGCTTGGATTACTGTACCTACTTGTCTTGTGCATGATACAGTGGCACTCTCATAGGGAGGGGGCATTTCCACGTTACATTTGGTAGCGACAACACGTATTGTTGCCGCCCACCAGCACGCCAATGCAATCTGATAGCCACCTTTAATTTTCTTTTTCTTTTGTTCCTTTGAAATTATTGCAATTTTCTTTTTAAAAAATTCGTCAAAAAACTTTTTTAAATATTATTTTTTTCTGTTTGGTTTTCAACGTTAAAAATGAAAGAAAAAAGTGTTTTTTCCCTTGAAAATATGCATATTGTTTGATTACTCTGTTTCTTAATAGGATTATTTTGTATAAAAAAAACATATCCTAACTACTAGCCACATATTGTAAACATAAACAAATGACTTTATACTCATTTATGTAATTTACCACTAAAAAATATTTAATACTATTGATGACTTTGAAATTAAATAAAAGTATTTGTGAAAAATATAATTAAATGATGAAATATAATTTTATAAATAAGATAAAAAAATATTTTTGTAAAAATAAATGCTATTAAGGACGAGGGAGTAATTCTATAAAACTCAAATCATGAAAGAAACATTTAGTAGATGGATTAGAAATTAGGAAATTTCTATTATGCAACCTAATTTTGGGTTATTGCTAAACAATTCTTTGTATGAACCAATGATGCATTGCCACCTCATGTATTGTTGTCATGTCATTTTTTAAAAAGTCAAAACTCATAAGTGTCAACTCAAAAATATGTGAGATGACAAAGTATTATTGGTTAAATAAAAGATTGTATAACAACAACCCAAAATTAGGTTGCATGAAAGTAATGCCCTAGAAATTATTTATTGGTGGGTCTTGTTAATTAGGGCATTGTTTTTGGTGGGTTAATTAGAGCATTGTTTAAGAAATACATTATGGAAAAATTTACATTAGAAATTCAAATCCATCATTTATGTTGTTTTAAATTTAACATTTTTTAAGATAAAATTATCTTTTTTAATTTTTTTAACCAATGTTATAAGAACACTCTTTGACTTTTCCTTTATTTATTTACTTAATTATTTATATATGAGTTAGTAGGCTTCATTAAATTGCGCCCCTGCATATGGATGTATTCAGCCTTAGCTTGCTGATGGCATGGTGGTGTAGCCGCCAATACAAAAACCAAAACATATAAACTAAAGAGAATGTCAAAGATAATATGTATTTCTGATCAATGATGGATCATGTGTCGTTAATTAATAATAATATAAAAGAAGTTGCCCGCCCCATATACATGCATGTATATAGGTATATATATATATATATAAGTCATTGAAACACCTCTTATTAATCCTCATCGTATCATATCATATCATATAAAAAACATTGTACAAAAATATAGAACAAAAATGGAGAGTGAGACTTCCACCGACAACAAAACCAACACCAACACCAAGAATATCAAAACCAAATCCAAAGAAGTTGAGCAACGCTTCGATGATTACCGTAAGAGGAGAAAGCGACTCAGCAGCAGCATGTCACCTTCTTTTGATGAACAATTACTCGATGTGGTTCCCACTCATCATCTCAAACTGCATCAGCAGCAACAACAACAACCCACCAATATCAACACGCTCGTCTCTCACTCATTACACTCACACTCACACTCACACGGTTTCATTTCCGTCATAGGGCGCCGGAGGATGATGGAGGACGCCGTCACTGTGGTCCCTGGTTTCATGACGGCGGTGGATAGTTTTTATGGCGGCGGCGGCTATGACTTCTTTGCTGTTTACGACGGTCACGGCGGAACGCTGGTGGCCAACGCTTGCCGTGACAGGTTGCACTTGTTGTTGGCTGAGGAAATGACGAAAGTGAATGAAGAAGAAGAAAATAATAAATTGGATTGGAATAAGGTGATGAGTTCTTGTTTCATGAAGATGGACATGGAAATTGGTGTTGGTGCTGAGGGGAAGGAGGATGATAAGGGTGGCAACACCATGGGTTCCACCGCCGCGGTGGTGGTGGTTGGGAAGGAGGAGATTGTGGTGGCTAATTGTGGAGACTCCAGGGCGGTGCTGTGCCGTGGCGGTGCAGCTGTGCCACTTTCACGTGATCACAAGGTAACCATAAATTGTAACTCCTCTGTTCCACAATGATTTAAAAAAAAAAAAAAAAAAAAATCTTTAAAAAGTCAAAAAATAAATTTAACAACATATTTTTAATATTTTGTCTATTGGTATATCAATAAATTATTATCAAGTTTTTAATTTGGTGTATTTTGTACTATTGATCAAACTAATCATAAATTTAAAATTTGCAAATATTTATTTATTTTTAATTTTTTTGGAACGGAGGGAAGATGTTTATTACTAATGTATCTAGTAAGTCAGTGAATAGTTTGGGATAACACAGGTTCTTTCTTCCCCCTTTTGTGTCTTTATGATTTTGGTTGAACTAGCCTGATCGGCCAGATGAAAAGGAAAGGATTGAAGCTGCTGGCGGAATAGTCATTGATTGGGATGGGAATCGTGTTTTAGGAGTGCTTGCCACTTCCAGATCCATAGGTACTATATACATACATACACCTCTTCCTGCATCGACAACTACTGTATGTAATATAGATGTACATCTTGCAGCATATGATTAAGCGTCTAGTACTCTATTAAGTGAAGGAAATTTCTATTATGCAACCTAATTTTGGGTTGTTGCTAAACAATCCTTTGTATGAACCAATGATGCATTGCCACCTCATGTATTGTTGTCATGTCATTTTTTAAAAAGTCAAAACTCATAAGTGTCAACCCAAAAATATGTGAGATGACAAAGTATTATTGGTTAAATAAAAGATTGTATGACAACAATCCAAAATTAGGTTGCATGAAAGTAATGTCCTCAAGTGAATAGCGTATATAAAATTCTGAATTTCTAGTTATATTTTACATTATATATAAATTAAGAATGTAAAAATCAAAATTCGGGTATGCAATCACAATTAAAATTATGGCTGCTGTATGAGTCATATATTCTAGTAGTAATTAAACCCAACCTAGTAACAATTGCGAGATTCAAAATTAATAATATTTCTTTTCAAAAAGAATTTTGAGTATCAATATTCTAAAAGGGAACAATTTACAAACTGCAGGGGACCACTGCATGAAGCCTTTTGTGATATCTCAGCCTGAGATCAAAGTTTACGAACGAACAGAGTTAGATGAGTTTGTTGTAATAGCGAGTGACGGCCTATGGGATGTGGTATCCAACAATTGTGCTTGTGAGGTGGTAAGAAATTGCCTCCATGCACAAATGAAGAAGAATTTTAAAGATGAGTGTGTTAAAAGTAATGCAACAGAGGCGGCAGCATTGCTAGCAGAGTTGGCTATGGCTCGGGGAAGCAAAGACAACATTAGTGTCATAGTCATCCAGCTGAAAAATTCAACTTGATCCTAGCCATTAAAGCACTTAATTAGTTTTACAAGGAAGTAACAACTTCATCGTCTAATATTTTTTTTACTGTACCAATTCAGTCCTTGAAAATGTATAAATATCAATTTGGTCCATCAAAATTTTCAGACGTATCAATTCGGTCTCTCAAGATTATCAAAAATACTAATTTGATCCTTAAAATATGAAAATCTAGAGGGACCAACTTGCTACGTTAAAAAAAAATTTGGGAAACCAAGTTGATACGTTCCAAAATTTTGAAGGATCAAGTTTGTATTTACACATTTTCAAGAACTTAGTTAATACATTGGAAAAATATAAGAGACAAATTAAAGTTGATACTTTACTCTTAGTTTTATTCTACTTTTTTGAGCTCACTTTGTTTCTAATTTGATACTACATTTTAATTTTCGTTGTTTGGTTGTTGTTTTCTTGTATTGTAAGGATGGGTATACTAATCTGAAAGCGTTTAGCTTGAATATCCGCAAGGGCATCAGCAAGGGAAAATTAAAGCCCTTTACAAAATTTTGTAATTTTGTATATGAAGTGTGATTTCTATGTTTTTAAGTTGACATAAAAAAATTTATTGAATAAGATGTGGATTAGAAACTTTAATTAAAGGAAAATTATTAGGTGCTGTGTTTTTAAATGATATTCAATGCATCTTTTAATTTTTATAAATAAAATTTTATTTTTTTTATTTTCAATTTGAATATTTATTCATCAAGCTTATCTGCATACAGATCCTAGCATCCGTCTCACCCCACCACATATTTTATGCCATTGCATTTTCACGAGAAATGGATTCTATTTTGGAAAATAATGATTAGGCTAAAACATTTTTTATGAGTATTTAGTCGAACATTTTCATAAAATACATTTTTATGCGATAGCATGTTACTTTGTTAGATCCGGTTTACCTAAAATGGATTCTATTTTAGGATCATCAATGTAGGTGCAGGTGGTGGGTGATGCAAATGGTGATGTTGATCACCGAAAAAAAAAAAGATTGCTAAAGAGAAGGATGACGGTAAAGTTGAGGCGAGGCAAAAGAAGAAGAGCAAAATTTTATTTCCATACTTTTTCATCTTTTAACATATGCTTCTAATTTTTTTAATTAAAAAAATTTATGATATTTGAAAGAAGCACGCAGCATCAAACCACAAAATTTGAAAGGGAGTGAAGAAAGATTAAATTGTAATACACAGTGAAAAAGGTATTAACTTTTTGATAAGTATACAGTCATGTATGCTACCTTTGTTGTACTATTTTGCCCTAAAACTTTGGTTTTTAATATCTTGGAGTGAAGTGTAACTCAAAAGGTTAGTGTAGCATTTATAGATGCAATTGAATGATTTTACAAGTGTAAATTTTATGTGTACTACTTTTGTAAAGTTACTATTTTCTCTACACATAACACAGGATTGTAAATGAAGGCTATTATTTCACCTCAAGTAACTATGTTATCACGTCCATTTTGGCATTTGAAAAAAAGTAAGTTTAGTTGAAAATTTTGTCCTAATCAATTTGGGAGGAATAATCATTTACACTAATAATAAACACTTCAAAGTAGCTAGTTAATTATGACACTATCACCTTTCCTCTGTTTTTAATCTTCATATACAGATGAGCTCTAAGAAGCATCACTCTTCCCCTATACATAACCTTAAAAGATCCGAATGCATCCATGGAGATTAAGCTTCAAATAAGTAAATTAACATTGCACAGCGCTGACACAATAATACTATTGCGCTAACTATTTTCTTTAGAAGTATAAAACGCTGCAAAGCTTAAAACATGTCATCACAATACAAAAAGGACATCTTAATCTAGCTGGTTTGAAGTGGAAAAAAAAAATCATAAGAAATTTTGTCAAATCCTCAATATTCTTATTCCAATTGTCTAACACAGCCCATTATACTTATAGGGTCAGCAGTCTACCCAATCGGAAGGGTAATGGACAGGCCTATAGACTTCTTATTTAAGGAGCAGCCCATGTCAACACATTATTACTAGGTTTTAAACAACTGAAACAAGTGATCAAGGAGTTCTCCATGCATCGATTTAGGGTGGGTAATTTATTTTAGTATGCTTTATTTAATAAACTTGTTAAAATAAATAATATCGTTTTTTTATATGAAGTAATAATGCTTATTTAAACAAACATACTTATTGAAATAAACTTAAAAAAATGCTTATTGAAAAAATAAAATAATTATTTTCATAAACTGTTGTCATCTTCTCAAATAAACACATGTGGATAGACAAAAAAAACTATAAACTCATTCAAACGCACAAATCATATTGATATTTTTCGGATATTATTAAGTAAATTACTCCCCCCCCCCCCCCCCCCCCCCCTTTTTGAGCGTGCATTTTTATTAAAAATAATTTGTTCATATTTAAGTGTTTATTTACAAAATCAAGACAACATAACAAGGAAAAAATTAAGTATCTTTTTATTAAACCATGCAAAAAGAGGATAATTTCTCAAATAAAACACTCAATTTGATATTAATTAATTCATACACTTTTTTATATTCCAAAATCATTTTTATCTATTTTTTACACCATCTGAAAGATAGTAACGAATTGAAAAAGTAAAAAAATTAAAGAAATATACATTTAATGGAGTGTCTAACTCGTCATCCAATTATCAAACACTTTATTTAATGCATTTTGTATCGATTAACCAATCACAATGCAACTCAAAGTTTATGATTTCTAAGTTTTTCATTAATTACTTTAATTTTAGTTTGCGACAAAAAATTATCATTTTTAACCATCTTTGTGAAACAGGAGAGTACAACATAATGACGATCATACATTCCAAAATAAACAAAACCGCTTCCTTTATTTTCTAGTAGTACCATAAAATTATAATTAAGGCAGAAAAACACCCCAATAATTAAAAAACAAAAAAGATTGTAATTAAGGCAGGAAAACAACCCACGTGATGTCGGCGTTGCACGTAGGCCATATGGCTTCATCAAGCTCCAAAGTCAGCTTACCCCGATTTAAGGGTTTAATAAGACCACAACGATCCGTATTAAACTAGTACATATATAAAAGCCCTTACGTCTGTAATTAAAAATGGAATTTTATTTCACTATTAAAAAGAAAAAAAGTCACAAAATGAGGTGGTTGATATATCTCTAAATCATTGAAGTGCCAAATAAATTGCATTGCATTGCATTACCTAAAACTAAATTAAAAGGGTGACACTCGACTTGACCAAGTCTCCATCTTATCATTCGATATGAAGTACCTGTTTCTGTTTTTGAAAACAAAGTACAAAAAACAAATAGGAACATAAATAGGATATATATAATTTTGTCAAACCGACCTGGTCAGAATTTAGAAACATGTCATCACATTGAGGAATTTGGTGGAGAGACAAGAGTGTTTAAACACAGCTCACTTAAAGCAACAAATGGTGACCCTCTTGTCATGAGACAAAGGTCAAACCGCCAGCAAGGGAAGTATATATCGTTGAGTTTATTTTATGTTTGGAATTAAATGGGTGGTCGCATTATTGGTTAAGAGGATGGATTAGAGACCCAATGGCTTGCAAGCATATATAGTCAACTCAATAATACCCACGAATAATAACACAGCAGCCTAAAGGGAATTGATCGAAACAGCATCTTGATGTATTGTTTTTTCTTTCTATAATCGAGCCACGTACGTACGAGCGGTTATATTATTACTTTATGACTTAATTGATTCAAATGCCCTGCATTTCTTCCTCTCCAGGTATTATGGAGAGATCTAAGTAATCACTATGCAAGCGGCGTAATATATATACATGTGTCATGTGGTAACGAGGTTTTCTTATGTTTGGGCTTATGCGATGGACTCAACTCCTTTTTTGTTTTTTTTAAATGATGGCAAAGACATTTACAGGTATAAATCTTTAGGTAATTGGGACAAATAACATATAATAAATACAAATATATAGAATAAAAATTAACAAAAAAACCTATCATATATAGTAAAAATTCCACACAAGTTTGGAAATCATTTATCTTCATTTGCCTTCTCACTGTCTTATATGTAACTAGGTCTCTAACCGTAAATCAAAGTTGTCGAAACAAACAAATTAGTTGGTCGAATTCGAGCTATACTTCTTCGAGCTTAGCTTTGATTAGCTTGGTTTAAAAAACTAGAGGATCGATTTGGGTCGAAAAGTCGACTCTCCTTAAGCTTGACATCTATCATGCTTCTTTTTAAATGATTAGATTGATAATTTCTTATGGTCAAATTAAGTTTAGACATTATGTCAAGCTTCTTCGTCAATGTCGTCTAAACTCGACCAAATCATGAGTTGAGTCAAACTAATCATGACCTGGTCGAGTTCAGATATTGACAAGCAAGATTGAAATGACACTAGTTCATTTTAACGCATAGTTTTATAGTTTTATTATTAAACATGACTAGTTATCAAACCTATTTGGTTCATTTCAATCATGTTGGAACCCTCCAAACTCACCACGAGAAGTTTTTGCTTGTGATTTTACATGTATTCTTTTTTAAAATAGATTTTCAAAATATTTTATTAATTATTACAAAATAATTAAAATGATTTTTTTTTAGAAAAAAATGTTTACTATTATATCATATAAATTAAAGAAGAAATAGCTAGTAAACTTAAATCAAGTTTATGTTTGAATTTTTTAATGCCACGAATACTATTCATGAATGTAACTCAATATTATTTTTAAAAAAAAGGCTTAAATATTTTTTTTGTCATTTATCTTACATTTTGTTTTAATTTGATTCTTTATCTTTAAAAAAAATCAATTTAGTTCTATATATTTCTAACGTATGTTAATTTCATCCTTCTATCATGATATTTTTAGAATTTCACCTTAATATATTGATTTTACTAGAATTTCCTTTCCCGATCAACAAAATTTATATTTTATCACCGGAATTTGCAATTTTAAAATAAGAAAGACGAAAATATGTATGAAATTTTAGCGAAAAAAAAGTGGAACAATATTGACATTTTATCAATCAAAGTATCAAACATATAGGAAATGATCTCGGCAAAAAAATGCAGATTCTGACAATCAAAAGAAGGAATCTTCAACAAAATTAATATATTTCGATGGAAATTTAAAATTGTTATTGCGGAAGGATGAAACTAACTGACATTAAAAATGTAGAGAACTAAATTGACTTTTTTAAAAATAAAAAATTTAATTAAAACATAAAAGTAAGAAAAATGATTAAAAGAGTTTTTTTTAAAAAAAAAACAAACGTACAAACTAAAACTCATTTGGCAATGATGTGTGGCAACTTAATACTCCCATCGTTTCATATGCAGTGTGTTTTAAGGTTATGCACGAGTTTTAAAAAATGGTTAAATGATGTAAAGATTTGTTGTATTTTGATTATAATGCCCCTATATAATCATTATTGAAGAAAGAGAAATGTATTAAAAGTGAAAAAGAAAATGTAATAAATATGAGTATTTTTTAGAAAAATAGCATTAATTATGTATTAAATTTATAAAAAAAAAACTTAAGAAACATAATATAAATGCTAGTAAAACAATATTACATACTTCCTCCGGCTCGAATTATAAGTAATTCTAACCACTTTTACGCTTATTAAGGAGGTTAGTTGATTGTATTTAATTTTCTCAAATTTATAAAAAATAGAGGTATTTTTGGAAAGTAGTATTGGGAATGAAACAAAAATTAAATAAGATTACAATTTTCTAGAGATGTTTTAAGAAAGTGGCATTGAGAATGAAACAAAATTTAATAAAGTTAGTTAATTTTGCTTATATTTTAAACCAAGAGTAATACTCCCTTCGGCTCGAATTATAAGCAAAACTAACTAAATTTGTGCTTATTAAGGAGGTTAGTTGATTGTATTTAATTTTCTCAAATTTATAAAAAAATAGAGGTATTTTAAGAAAGTTGCATTGGAAATGAAACAAAAATTAAATAAAATAACAATTTTCAAGGAATATTTTAGGAAAGTTGCATTGGGAATGAAATAAAATTTAAGATAGTTGGTTAATTTTGCTTATATTTTAAATCAAGAGAAATGTGTTTTTTGTTGCTTATATTTCAAGTCAAATGGAATATGTTTTTTGTTACTTATAATTCGAGTCGGAGGGAGTAGGAAAGAAATAGAGCAGCCATCAACCAGTCTGCAGCAATACTACTTTTGAGTTGGATGGGTGGGACCAAGTCACAAACCATGTCCCGAAAGGTCATTGAAATGGGACCCCTACCATATCCGTTGCCCATGTGAGGGGCTCACCGCTCCTTTGGCCATGTAAGGCAACGATCACCACAACGTCACTTCTATTTTCTTATCTATATACCCTTGAGTTTCCACGTGTCACCCTTTCACTGCCCCACCGGCACCAACTCTTTGAAATTCCTCACCCTGACTAAATACGACGCCACTTTGTTTACATTGACAAAATCAGTCAGCGACTAAAGGAAATAAAACTTAAAAATGGACCTCGTATGAGTTTTTTCATACAAAAATGACATTAAGGGTCCTCAAATAGAATTTAGTTCATAATTTCTATAATCATTTGTCATTTTTTCGAGAGTTTTATATAAACGAATTTTTCTAATGTTCAAGGTGTTCGATAAAACAAAACCTTCAGTTAAGAAATCATTTACTGCCCCTCCTTAAAATAAGTTTATTTTGGAAGATAATGATGATCAAGAAAAATTGGTTAGTATTATTGTTAATATTGAAAATATGAATATTTGATTCATTATTTAATATTATTTTTATACTTACTCTGTTTTATATATATTGTTTATGTAAAATTTCTCTTTTAATTTATATGCATTGTTTTTTTTTAAATTAATACATAATTAGTAGTACTGTTTTTTTAACTATACTTTTAATCATCACAACATCTTTTTCATTTTCAATATTTTTCATTCTCTTCAATAATGATTATATATAGGTATTGTAGTCAAAATATCTCAAATTCTTATAAACATTTAACTATTTCTTAAAACGCTTTCATAACCTTTAAATACAATATGGACTTTTGAGATGGAGAGTAATTATTATTGAAATTATAAAAATTGTTTAGTTAACAATGATATTTTCTAAAAAAAAATTAAATATTATTGAAAATTGAAATTAGGTATTATAACTAAAAAAAGTTTTGAAGTTTTATATTAAGAACAGAGATTAGTATTTAATAGATTAAAATGTTTTTTTTTTTCTATTTTTGGTTTTCTCAATATATTTTTTTTTTCAAATTTAGTTCCTCAATTGCAACCTATGATTAGGATGATAAACACTCTAGCTCCTTTTGAGTATACTTCTTCCCTCCACGTCCTTAAAAAATACTGTAACAAGAGAGAGATAGAAGAAAGGTATGAAGCTCAGAGAAAAGTGGAAAGCTTGTCTTTGTATTTTCCTACCTTACCACCTAAAAAAACAGTGTTTACTATATAAAGAGGGGAATTAAAATAACCTCTTATATAGTTTCTTAACTTAATTATATTCAACACTTTCGAGAATGAGTTTAATTAACAATTTTCTGTACAGGATAATGCAATTAGGAACCAAAGAAGTGTTACATTCACTTTTTTTTAACCTCTAGATAGAGGTGTTAGTTAACTTAATTTATTTACTCCAACAATAATAATGTTATGTTGAAAACTTAATTTTCCATCAGGAACCTAAATTTTTTTAATTGCTTATTATCTCCAAGACTCCAACACCTAAGAAAATGCCAAAAATGAGAGGCAAAATGATGGTTATTTGTTAAGAGGATAAGGATAGGGTGACTCATGGTGAAAGAAGACACATGTATATTAGAGGAGAGAAGGGTAAGATAGAAGATCAACATTTTCGGGGATGGGAGAAGGAGTGGCACACCGGGGACCAACTAACCTTCATATACTGCCATCTTAGCATTTACTAATGAAAAGTTCATAAACGCCAAAACAAACCTTTTTCAGAGTCAATCCCAGATTCCACACAACTTTCCACGCGTTGCCATCTACTTGCACTGGATTACTGCGTCTGCTCCGATCCCCCAATAATTCACTTTACAGTTCACACTTTAGATTATCATCATGCAATTTTCCATTGTTGCCCTTCTCTTGCATATTTATGCACGCCGATAAAAAAAATATCCAAGCTTTAAATTTTTATATATTTTAGAATATAAAAAGATTACACCCTAAATCAACTACGTGTGATTTGTAGTTAATTATTTCACAATTAAACTATTATGTCTCTTAAAAACAATAGCTAACATCGTCAATTCTCTTAAAAATAATAGCTAAAAAAAACTAAAATAAAATTTATATCAATAAATGATAATGTATTTATTACCAGTGTCATAAAAAAATTAAAAAAATTGATTCTCAACAATGGATAATAATATGACCAAAAGAGATTTACAATTATATGATCCATTTCATTATTGTATATTCATCTTATTAGGAGATCGTTCATCGTCTTTTTATTAATTATTGCTCTCTTGCTTTTCATACTTTGTTACATGTTTTTAATTGGATGGAGTTCGGATTTGGATCCTCTAACATAATGTTAGAGCAACATTAGTTAAAAAACCACTAAAATCCAAAATAAACCCAAAATTTCTTATTTTGGATTTTAGTGATTTTGTACCTATGTTACCCTAACATTATATTAGAGAATCTATTTCCATGGAGTTCATTCCTATTACGTGGATTTGGTTTAGGATCATTTCATTGCTTTCTCTAGCTTACTAGTATTCGGGATGAATGAGAATAGACAATATAGCATAGGGATTTGATTGAATGTTTATTGGATTTTGTGGTTGACTAATAAAAAATATGTTTTTATTAGTTCTATTTCTTATGACTTGGTGAAAATTTTAGATAAGATTAAGATAAAGTTATGACATTTGTTTACTAATTGAATTATGAATCCTTATATCTCAAATGTTGTAATCATTCCATTTGAGGATTAGGGTATCTCTTTTACTCTTCTAATAAATTTACTTTGATTATAAAAAAAAATGAAAAGTGTTAGTGGAGTACAATTCATTATAAATATGATTCTTATATAGTTAGAAAGATATGGCTAAAAACATGATGAAAATGCCATGGATCATAATACTATAAATATCACACACGTAGCCGTAGGGAAATTGAAATCAGATACTAGTAGATCAAAATCTTGAAGGATTCCTAGATTGACTAAAGAGATGTGATTGAGTACTGAATACTAGTTGTTAGGTCTAGTCACATGCATGCACAGAAACTGAATTAAAGAGAAGAAGGCTTTTTGGCAATGGAAATTAACAAAAAAATATATTTAAATAGTTTATACTGAGCTAGGTGCGAGTGTCCTTTCACGAGCATTGTCCTTGAAAATTTCGTAAAAACAGGCTGCCACTACCATCCCCTATTACCTTTTCAAACCCACCTTTACGCCTTTATTGCACCATGCTGATTGATTGGTATCTGTCCCCACTTTGATGGGATCGCTACTATTCTTCTTTCACTTTCTCACTTCTTCCTTCATCAATCAATAATGTGAACCACAGTGCAGACCCCTTCCAACAACAATTTTCCACCTCTCTCTCAATTATCTCTCAATAATGTGATGCACAGTGCAAACGTAACCTAGAATGAGATTTCTAATACGTGTGTCCTAGTTGCATGCATTTTAAGTTAATCCCATTTTATATAGAAAAATGATGTGTACAATATATTAGGATATGGTAATTTCATTTTTTCCCATAAAATTTTAATCTCTCTGATCTCAAAAACAAATTAAAAAGAATTATTAATAATTTCAAATAAAATAAAAAATTAATTAATTTTATTTTTCACACAGTTATTCCTAAAATATTCATATAAAGTTGTTATATCATTTGATTTTTTTTGCGTCCCTAATACAAGTTTTTTAAAGTAATTTTTTTTCTGAATTTGAAAGAATTATGTACATTCAATTAACTTCCTTAACAAATATGAAATTTTTTTCTTATATTTAAGATCAACGAGAGTAGTAGTTGCTTAAAAATCATTAACATGTGTCCCCCAAAAACACATTAAAAAGACTTTAAATTAATTAAAAAGAATAAATTAATTTTAGAAATTAATGTATTTATATAACTCAAGTGTATTTAATAATTTTTAATGCAATTTTTTGCTTTTTTTAACTTCAAACATCCTAAGACACAAATTAACGAAATCCAATTAGCATATACTCCGTACTATATAGGATGTTCTTTCTTGGGTATATATAACTAAAAAAATATAAAAATAACTTTTGAATAACTTCACCTTTTAACCAAGAGAATCAAACCTAAGTCATACCAAATGTGTTAACCCATTCTAACTTCACCTTTGAATTTTTGCTTCAATGATTATTAAGTTTTTGATTGATTATACATAGTAAACATTGCACTTATGCCAGGCTGCACTTGGTAGGGCGAACCAGGGTTCGAGCTATTGGTGCAGTGGTGTCAGAGGCTGCACTTGGTAAGGCGAATCACGGTTCGATCCCCCATAACAACGTTGGAAGAGGAATAAAACCTTAATCCCGGGACCCCTCGAACTGGATTAGTCGGCCCAATGGACCGGATACCAGGGTGCAAACCAAGAAAAAAAAACATTGCGCTTATGCAAGTCGATCTTACTCTATCTTGAGGTGCGTGCATAACTAGCTAGGATTTAGCTAGAGTTGTTGAATTTTAATTTGTAATTTTTAAAAGAGTGAAAAAACTAAAAAGATATGGAAAGATTGAAATTTGGCAATTAAAAATATTATTAATTGTGGCAAATCCAAATTCCGCATGATTCTGGTCTGGCATCTAGCTTTTCTATAGTCTAGACTTGAAATTCCCTTGGCTACTGCTACACAATACCCATGTATAGATATGGACACACCTTTAGAAAAGAAAATGTAATGGCTTACTTCATTCACTCAAAAGGAAAGAAAATTCACTGCCTAAACTTTAACCTTGCAACTACTCTATGGCAAGGGAATTGGGAAGATTGAGAGAAAGCTTTGGCAATGGGCATGTGCTACCCGTACTGACTTGACTTGATGGTAACTACCTAATCAATTGCTTTGCTTCAACATTTTGTTGCAAGTATGCGTGAGGCCATTTTATAATCTGATTTTGTGTGGGACAGCGAACGCTTCCTTATAATTATTAATGGGGTAGAGTATTACCTTAAGAGGTACAAATGACCCATCGGTGTAAAGCCTACATCCCCTTCTATTTAGTTTTATAAATACTTTATTCGTTCTTATTATTTATTATATTTAAAAAATATATTATTTTTAAAAAATGTAATGATTATTTTGATTTTTAATACATTAATTATGTTTTTTCTTAATCTACACTTTCTCTTTCTCTAATCATGATATTTTTTTTATGGGTCTTTCTAACCTATGCATGCGGTGCATAGGTTAATCATATTTTAAAAAGCAAAGTTTTCTTGGAAATTGAGATACTTAATAAATTAAAAAAATAATTGTTTAGTTTTTCAATACAAATTTACTACTTATGTTATCTTATCTTATGCATAGGGTGCATAGGATTGAAAAACCTTTTTTTTATTACTTACGTAAATTAATAACTTATTAAATAATGGTAAACATAAAAAATAACATTTATTATACTCTTGAATTTATATATAGGACAGATAAATAAAAACATTAAATTTCTAAAAATAAAGGACAGAATAAAAAAACTAAGAAAGTATATGAGATGAGGTATTAATGGGTATTCACGGTTGTTTCTTGAATTTCAATAATACTTTTTTTTTTACTAAATTATGAATCATTAAATAAACAATTCAAAATATTCGGTCTCATCCTTATATATGATTGATTTTTGTCTTCATATAAGAAAATATTTTGTTACGATTGACTAATTCTCCCTTCTTATGTATTGTACAGGAAATAATTTAAAAGCATCACTATCAAATTGAATGCTATGTTTCTACTTCAAGATAGTTGGCATAAGCACGTAACTGTCATTGCTGGCAGCTAGGAAAGTAAGCTCAAAAAGTTAGTATTCATCCCATATCAATGCTTATTCCAGAGCAAATATTTGTGGTCCTTGAAGCAAATCATGCATAATTTGATTTTTAATGTAGTTTAAGGAAATCAAATGCGTCCTGGCATTAAGCTATATGAATTCTTTGCCAAGTGGATGCCAATACCCAACAATAACCCCCCTCCCTGCTGAATTGAGAATGATTTAATTATATATATATATATATATATATATATATATATATATATATATATAATCACTTTATTGATACTATTACTCAATAAAATTTTGATGTCCCGAACCCTTCATTTACCATTAAGAAAGATCGATATCGACGTTGTTTAGATAACCTATGTTCTAATAGGTGGTAGTGATATTAGCCAATTTTATACATAGACCTTTAAATTTGGCAAGTTTAGTTTAGTTATAAACTTATGTCATTGACTCATTAGCTTTGTTCAATTTTTTTTTCCTACATAAACTTATGTACTTGGAGTACTACATTATTTACCCAAGGGAGATTGAATTGATTACACAATAATAACGAATTAAATTAAAATTAGGAGTAAGAGGTTGATGTTGGTGTAGGAGACGCGTGGTTTCTGAAGAAGAAAAGAACCCTTATGGGAATGAGAGGCTTAGCAGCTTCTGACTTCTGGCACTGTTCCTTTTCTCTCCTCTCACGTTCTCATATCATATCGCTGCAATAAATTGCAAAAGTAGGCTTTATCTTTTAGTTGATGCAGTATAATGCAAAGGGGCCCTCATGGACCACGCGGAGTTAAATATCAAATCTGATTTTTTCACACACACATATATATAACGATATTTACTCCTGCAAAACAATAAAGATATTTATTAAGATTTTAAAATTACTAGTAATTAATTCATTGCTTTATGAACTAAATTTACTAAGTAATCACTGAAACATTATTTAACTACGTAATTTATTGTTGGTTTGATTCATTGTGAGTCTTACGAACAATGCAATGCATGGGTGTTCATAAAGAGTTCGAGCGGCATAATTTTGTTTCATCTTAATCCCCTTTGACTTTTTTTAATGCAATCTGGCCCAAGCCAATGAGCCGTGACCCATTGATAAAAGACCGTGTCAACTTGAGATTTAGCTTTCAAATATTCTAGTATTATTTTTTTTGTGTAAAGTCCAGGTCGTAAGCGTCCATTACGATAAGTTGTGAATACTCCTTACGATCATGTATTTAATAAAAATTTTAACATTAAAAATACATCGGTTGTAAGTGTAAAAACCATGCAACTTTCACAAGTTCAAATATTATGAATACCCCAAGACCAAAGCTAAAAAACTTTAAAGATCTCATTAAAAAGTGACTAAAGATATTATTTTTTAAAGTTGTTAGTAATAAAAAAAAACATACTTTTTCTTTTTTTAAAAAAATACAAAAATCCACAATTTTTAATAATTTCTCATTATATTTTGTTATTTTAACAAAAATTCTTAAGATACTTGTCACTTATTAGCATTTGTTAAAATTTAAAAATAAACTAAAATAATATGACTGCAATTTCTTCCCGCACTCAACAAATGATAAATTAGAATAAAGGGAATAGAATTTAGTATGAGTCTCATTTTTGAGCTTTTTTATTGGATGTATTTTCTTTAATGAAAAATGTAATTTTTGACAGTGAGAGGGCCTTTTAGTCATTATGGAAAGGAAGCCAGTTCACACATGATTTGAGACTTCCAAGTTGTGAACAGGGTTTTGTTGTATATGAGATATGAGAGATGACATGACATGAAAAAATTCACTTCCTTATTCTATAAATACACACCCTCCTATGGTAACTGATGCAGCATAATCCAATCCTCCCACCCAATAATCCATAATCCTCTCTTCTTTTCTGAAGCTACAGTACTTTCTTCACTTCCGCCATAGTTTATCATATCATCCCCTTGCTCTGTCTTGGGAAAATATTCACTTCTCTCAACCTTGTCTTCTTTCTCTTCTACCTAAGAAGGGGGACCAATTTTTTCAGTGCCCTTCTTCGTATACATTGTTTCTTTCTTTTATTTTTTTCGTCTCTAAAATCATCATGTACGGAATGCAAGAAAGAAACACAACCCTTCAACTCCAAGATGGAGGAGCTGATATCGGTTCCTCTTTATCAAAGCTTATCTTATCAAGCGGAACAAACACTCTTGACTCAATTTTCTCTCATTGCACTCAAACAAATACCACTACTAGCAGCAACAGCAGCAGCAGTGCCAACTCTATGTTGGAGTGCTTTGAGCCCTTAGGCACTTGTTCCACTTTTGAGCCTTTGGGTTCTTCAGTTTATCTGCGCCAAAGAGATATCCTGCAAAAGTTTTACCATGAAAGCAGGGTAAATGGGTCTTTTGTCCCAAGTATTTCACTGGCTAATTCATCTCGAAACTCTTCTGTTGCAGCATACACCAGCAGTTCTTTGATGACTTCCCTGATGAACCATCACCCTTGCAGCAAGAAAAAGCAATACAGGGGAGTGAGGCAGAGGCACTGGGGGAAATGGGTGGCTGAGATAAGACTCCCTCAGAACAGAATGAGAGTGTGGCTTGGAACTTATGAAACTGCTGAAGCTGCTGCTTATGCTTATGATCGTGCTGCTTATAAGCTCCGAGGAGAATATGCACGCCTCAATTTCCCAAATCTAAAGGACCCTACTAAGCTAGGATTTGGAGATTCAACAAGGTTGAATGCTTTGAAGAGCTCTGTTGATGCTAAAATTCAAGCTATTTGTCAAAAGGTGAAAAGGGAGAAAGCTATGAAGAGTGCTGCTAAGAAGCTTAACTCGGGTATTACTAACTCAAAAAGTGAAAAATCCTCAGACAAGAATGTAAACTCGTGTTCTAGTTCTTCATCCTTGTCACAGTCCAATTTTTATGACAATTGTTGGGCAAATGAGTTGTTGTTGCCTAGTCTTTCAGAGGATGGGAATTGGAAAGGGGAGAACTCGGAATCGCCGGCATCGGCATCTGTTTCCACAGAATTTCCATTGATGGTAACGGAGGAACCAGAGTTTGAAGGATGTTCCTTGGCAAGGATGCCATCCTTTGACCCGGAGTTGATTTGGGAAGTTCTGGCAAATTAAATTAAATTAGTAGATAACTCCTTCGTATAGTTACTGCTACTAGTTAGTATGAATATAAGTCTTATTTATGGTCTTGGTGGGTAATTTGATATATGTACCTACTTAAGTTGTAGGTCTGGTTTGTATGAATGATGAGGAGAGGCCATTTAGCATTTGAAGTAGGATTGTTATGGCTGTCGTTTCGGCCTTGCTTTTTTGCTCAAGGCTTTTGAAGTTTTCATATGGCAGTTGTTATGAACTTATGAGCTTGTAATATATAGTTTTATTGCTCTGGATTATAAAACTTCCCTGTTGTAAGCTTCTTGTCTCTTCTACAGTGTTATTCGTAACTTAATCCTTAAATAACACAATCTAACTGTAACTTAGGTATAATTATTTAGTGTCTTTTAATTGCAAGTTGCTTAAATGTTTGACATCCATTTTTCTGCGTTGAGGCAAAAACTGCGAGTTTCTAATCAAAGCAACTGGTGCATCAGTGAGCAACTGACTTATCTCGGAGCATGAATCAAATATACAATAAAGATAATAATTGATATTAGACTCAAATATTAGTAGAATAAGTTGGGAGCTTTATGAAGAAACTTTTCAGAGTTTGGGTAGTGAAACGTGAAATGACATTTCTAGGAAATGTGGAAATATCAAATAAAAAAAGTTGGGGAACCAGTTGACGAGTTCTTAAATCCTAATTCAGTAGTATAGGATTAAACCGAGCCTAAGCCAGAATAAGAGGCCATGCTTATCACTGCACAATGTTTAAATTTTGCAATTGGCAGATGGCCAATCAACTATTGCAGAAACGATGCATAAGTAGCAGCATGCATGGATGAAGTTACGATGTGATTAAGTTAAAAAGATTAAATACACTGGTTTTTGAATGCTCTTAGAATAAAATATTCCAGCGCAGCGTATCTTACATCACCATGAATCGGGTGCTAAGTTCTAACCTAGCTCACACTTAAAGATACAAATTAAACACGATCACTCCAAAAATAACTCAGCTTTTGATCCAAATATTATGTCTTCATCCTGTGCATGTAGCTAGGTCTGTGGGTTCGATCCTAACTCAGTCACCCTCACTGCTGCTACAAGGAAGAGTTGCTACCAACTAAGGAGATCCTTAGACTGCTTCAATTTTGCATTATAAGAACTTTCTATCTCCTTCTGCAGTATTCATGATGTGTTAAGTGAAGCCATATACACATCAACAATTTATGAGAATGCATAAGAAACAGAAGAGTCATGTGGAATAATCTGATAAACAATGTTCCATAAGCCTTTTAAATGCAATGCAATGGAAAAAGAATTGACCCATACCTTGCAAGCTTCCAATAAAGGCTGTAAGAACAAGAATCTGAAAAGCCTAATGGCACTTCGAAGTGAAGTTTTATTCCATTCTGCAATATGGCAATATACTTGAATCATATGTATTGATGTCGAGTTGCAATTAGCATTAGAAGGTAAACATGACATCAACAGGATCCCCTTTTACCAGCATTTTGGATAGAAACATTAAACAATCATCATATGCATGGCTAACTCTACTACTCTGCTTATAGACTATTGTCATGGAATGCAAAATTTTTACAAAAAGGAAACAAAGATTGTCCAAGCATAAATTTACATACCTCCCTCAACATCAGTTGTCAAGCCCTCCCTGTTGAGCTCTTCCAAAAGCTGCAATTTTCTCAAACATGAAAAATACATCACCTAAATGCAGTAATTAATCCATTTCAAGCATCCACTTTTAGTTTAAGGAATCAAAAGATGACGTCCACATATAAAAATGTGTTACGGAGAGTAGAACAGGAAGACTAAACATGAAAGTGTCGGACATTCTTGAGTACTTTAGAGAATATTGAAAGTGAAGCAAACAATTGACCAGGGAAGTTTCATCTCTTCTACCCTGGTGTGTAGTGTACCTGTGAAAGGGTTGGTACTGTGGTAGGATCAAATTCTTCACAGTGATTTGGATCAATAGGAACACAAACACGGCCTAAAACAAAGAAGAGATTATCATTGAATGCTAAAAGAAAAAACATGATTTAAGTATCAGTACTCAGTGCAAAAGTCATACTCAAGCATTAAAAAAATTCAACAAATTATGTCCATAAAAGTGATACAAATCATAGATACAGACCTGTTTTTGGGTGTACACAGAATGGTGCTTTAAGCAGATGATTCATATGCTTTGAAACCTAAAACATAAATAGGTCATTTCAAACAACTGCAAGAGATCTTATCTGTTTACAGAACTTGTAGGGAGTAACTATGTGTACAACTGAAGGAAATATGAACTATATTGACCAGAGAATACAAGAATAATGTGCCAGACAAACCTCCATATCAAGCCTGGGGTAAGTAAAAGAGAACACAATCTCTTCAACACATCTATGCAGCCGTTGTGCCTGTGGAAAAGAATAGGTAAACATTAATAATTACTACAATATCAGATAATAATTGTTTCAGCAATTTTGTATGATTCCCTAACCCCTAGAATTTATAATTCTCTGATACAGACAAATAGAAGCATGTGATTGCTAAAGTAGGTCAAAGAAGGAGGTTTAACTTAATCCCTTGCCGAGATTTGCAAATTTACCCTAACTTGGAATGGGGGAACCTTCCATCCACCCTAAACTTCCTTTCACCTAATATAAGGTCTCACAAAGAAAAAGGAATGTGATTTTTATACCTTATATTTTCCAGATTGTAGCAATTGTTTAAGCTGTTCCCACCGAACAACATTAATATCTTCTTTTACACTAGATGACCGCCTACTCTCTTGCCACTTGCCCCTAAGTTCAGAAGTAACAGCTGCAAATGGAACTCGTGGTTTAAGTTCAGATGATAGCAGGAAAATGATATGACAAATATCATATGGAGGCAGGACAGAAACCAAAAAATTAAAAAAAAAAATAAAAAAAAACAGGTCATTACATTGATCAGGAATCATCTCTAGGATCTTCTCAAATCTCTCCTCACTAGAAAGTAAATTTTGACTGGAAAGCAATTTTGTCTCGAAAAATTCCTTGAGGACATCAGTATATGATCTCCTGCAGATATGAACCACTTCTTAGGACTTGAAATGATAAATCTACTTCAGAAAGCCAATTATTCATCTAAAAAACTTACGCCAGAAATGGATGAAGAGCATGACCAGTTAAAGAAACCTTCTTGTAGCTATTTTCATTGCCCTGAACAGAATATGAAATAAATAAGCATACTTATACACGTACTGACAAACTTGTTAATTAACCGAAAAATATTTTACCTTGTAGACACGAAAATATTCAGCAATCGCTGCTCTCCCCTCGTTAGACAACCTGTTATAGTAGAGATAAAACTTGAATCTATATGTACACCATTAAGTAGCCCAGGAAAACAAAATGTGAGTTTTGATGGTTTAGTGTCTCATGGCCTTACTTTCTTGCCTTTGCATCACAAACCCAACAATGAACACCACGTCGACCACTAAATGCCCAGAGAATATGCTTAAAACCAAAATCAACTAAAATGGTGGAAACAACAAAGAATTAATCAACAAAGGGTTAAACTGAGTGCAGAAGAAGACATTATTTCCAAATGACCATCGGGTTACGTGCAAAAATGGCATGACAATATGGTAAACTCAAGCAACAGATAGTGAAATAGTTAAACTTAAACCTTGAAATAAAATTTTATTGACAGTGAGTGACAAAGGCTTTCTTGACAAATTAGTTTATATAAGTATGGTTAAACCAAATTTCCATATTAATAAAAAAAAATTCATGAAGAGCTCTATTTAATGAAAAAGGTGTAAATTGTAAATTCTGTACTAGATTTCAGTTTTTCAAAATATCATGAGATTCAAATTATTACAGTACCTCGTAATGCAGTATCAATGACTTTGATAGCTACAGTCATTAATGGCCAGCAATTCAAACAAACGTCAGCACCTGAGCAGCAGTATCTAACATCATCATAATCTGAAATATCCTACAGAAAAGAAATAACCAAAAAATGTAAATAAGCCAGCCCCCACAGAAGCAGAAAATTTCACACATGGGTTTTAATTTAAAGGGCTTACTATATCAAAAATCAACTCCCTCTCAACTGGAGTGAAAACATTATCTCCACTCTGGGCATAGGCATGCCTTTTTGAAGGCTGCAGTACATATAGAGAACATTTCAATGAAATTCACCGGAACAAAAAAATAAATTAAGAATTTCAGCTATGCAGAAAAACAAATCAGATATCAAAATTCATCTCAAGATCCTCCATTTTAGATGTGTTTGGACAACTCAATACATGCATCAAGATTAAAGGTGATAATAAAAAATTAAAAAAAAAATTAAAAAGCCAACATTGAAAATAAGAGAGAATTCAAAGAATGTGCCATACAAACCTATAATGCATTAGCTAATGGTAAGAAATTATAACACCAAAGTGTAATAGCAAGTTAAAGAACAAGAAAGGGAGGCCACGACATGATCTTACATCGACGCTGTATACTGGTCCAATATCTATCTTAAATGGACACTTGTCTTTGATGGAGTTTTCAAGTTCAGCAGCACTATTGAAAGATTGGAAGCGCACATAGATATCATTGTCCAGAGTGTACGAAAATTCCCTTCGGCCCAAGTAAGATGGATCACAAGCTGGATGCTTCCCATCTACATATGCACAGTAGATAGTTGGAGAATGAGTATGAAAGTGTTATAAAATATGGATTTATATGCTCTTGGAAAAAAGGAATTGGCTAGTGCTTTGATAACTCGTGCACATTGTCAACCATCCATAACATGACAAATTGCAATACTAGTCCAGCATTGAAAGTGATCATTCTGGTAATATCATTTTATGAGGAAAAAATGCATCAATCAAATGTTACACTGCAGCGAAGAGAATGAACTAGACTGCCCGATTTTGAGCCATCTCAGACACTCAAGAAACACTCAATGCACCTGTTTCAAACAATCAACTATTTATGGAATAATCATGCTTCATAGCTGTGGCCATCAAATTGCTGCAATAAAATCTTGGCCCAAAATAACTTTTTTTCCTTCCAACAGTTTTAAAACTCTAAATTTCGGATTATAAGCTCTTTTTCTCGTTGAGAAATGAAATAAAATGATAAGCATTTTCTAAGCTATGCAACACTACACGAAAAGTGTCTTGCAAAAATGGCAAATTGAACACACTATGTTCTCTAATCACATAACAACTACTCCAAATTAGTGCAATTATATTTCTAGACCCGTGCAACAGCAGCATTAGGTCATAATTACATGGTGACCAATCAGACTAAATAGCAGCTATTAGGTCAAATTACAGAAAATAATGCATAACTATCATACATAATTACATATCATGAGAAAAATTTCATAAATGAGACCATTGACTAGTCATACACGCCAGAACTAGTTTCCGTATTAAAATTGTGGAAGCATGGAAAATACCATCAACAAAAACATCCTATAAAATAACAAGTACGATGCATCCAAATTCATCATATATCCTCCTACTATCTACAAATTCGCAGTAGACAGTAGGAGAATGAGTAGGACAATGTTACATAACACAGATTCATATGCTCTTGGAAAAAGGGAATAAGGCAACTTACCGTTACCATAAGACATCCATTTATAAAGATCAGCATGAGGAAATAGCTTTCCTGAGGAAAAAAAACATCAAAAAACCAGCAAAAAGGATATGAAATGCTAACTGATTTTTCAGGAAACAAACATGACATTCTGGCAGAAGAGGTAAAAAAAGAAACCTCGTGAATTTTGAAATGCAATAAAAAGAGGAGAACAAGTTACCA
The DNA here is from genome assembly GCA_037953625.1 of Crotalaria pallida. Lineage (NCBI taxonomy): Eukaryota > Viridiplantae > Streptophyta > Magnoliopsida > Fabales > Fabaceae > Crotalaria > Crotalaria pallida. The sequence continues at coordinate 127,355,898 of CM075655.1, read as the reverse complement.
TAATATAATTTGAGATAGTTGGCATTAAACTCGTCAGGAAGGGTAGTGTCACCTCCCTGCCCTTGCTGTACTTCATAGCCATCAATGAGCATCTCATCAATTTCATTATTAACTTCTTCTCGAGCCATTCAACCAAGGTAAGACTAAAGAGAAGCAAACAATGAATATGAGAAATTGTTATTTCCTTCGCAGAATTAGAGACCGCAAGGAGAACTGGAAATTGAAAATAGTGTTAGGAACAACAATTTTTGTTGTAACTTGCAGTTGAATTTCAAGTACACCTTGTAGATGCTATCAGCGTACATCTATTTAAAAAATAATAATCGAAGTTGAAAAATCAATCCTAATCAATTTTTTATAAGCAAAGATTTTAATGAGGGAGAAAATTGTGCAGTTGCCAGGAATCGAACCTAGTTGTTCGTACTTTATGTCTAGTAACTCTATCAATTGAGTTACCTATAAGTAGGGGTGTTCATGGACCAGTTTATGGTTAAAACTGGTCCAAAATTCAGTAAACCATATTAATTGGTTTGGATATAAAACCAAACTGGTTCTAAATTTGAATCTTGATCTGGATCAATTATGAACCAGTTCAAAACCGGTTCATAGTGCAAACCGGTTTTAAACCGGTTTTTAAAATGAAAACCGGTTTTAGGAAAAAACGGTTTTTTTAAATGGATTTTTTCAAAAAAACCGGTTTTTTTTTTTTTCCAAAAATCCATTTTATAAAAAAACGGATTTTTCAACAGTCCGGTTTTTTCCATAAAAAAAACTGGTTTATAAAACTAGATTTTTCAAAAATCCGGTTTTTTCCATAAAAAAAACTGGTTTATAAAACACAACTTCAAAATAACAAGGCATGATAAAGATCCATCTGAAACATACAAAATCCATCTGAAACATACACTAAATACATAAGCAGAATAATTAAATAGATACTGCATGATTATATTTTAAATTCAAAAGGAAGAAAAATATGAAAGAAACAAGTTCCCAACTGGTTAATTTCCATGCATTAATATTAGTGCAGTGCTGAAATTTTCTCTGATGATCTCACACATGCTACCATTAGTCATTACAATAATGTAAAAGCAGAATAATTAAATAGATACTGCATGATTATAAGCCATGACCAATATAGCCATACATCTGCAATATTAAATTTATGCAGATTTGCATCAAAGAACCAATAAATCACTAGAAGTCAGCAACAGCTACTATGAACTCATCCAAGTGCAGTTGCATAAAAGAATGAACGCTCCCAAACGGTTCTGATGCTCAGCTCTCATGGAAAGATTTCTTATGTTTAGAAACAAGTCAAAATTAGACAAGATGGACTTATCTTGACTAGGAAGATTGTAGACCTATTATTAGCAGGTAAAATAATGAAGTTCAAAAAGATCAACATAAGAAACAGAAGAAGTAAGACCCCAACACCTAGACCAATCACACCAAATGAAACCTGCAATAATTAAAGTACAGCCTTAGAATATATATTTTAACACATAGTTGATTTGAACATAAGTGGCTTTAAGGTACATGATGGCTTGAACTTGTTTCACAATTGAATGTTGATTTTTAAAGGTGTTACATGTACATAAACTGAAACTGAAAGCATTGCATACAGTATCTGCATATTTAGGTGGTGCATCCCTTCATTTTAAGTCTATTAGCCAGTTTGAAGACGTAATTCATTCCTAAAAATGAAAATTTTAAGTACTTAAATTGATTTAGTGGTTTTCGTTTCATATCTACCAACAAAGGTAAAGTGCTGAAAACATTCATCAGGTCACTAAATGGATTGAGGCGGTTGATAGACCCTTCCTGTCCTAGACGCAGCGGCGGCTCTTTACTTATTTTAATTAATGTCAGTTGTTTCTATGGTGTAGACTTATTATAAAAATATCATGGATTCTGGATTTATGCTGAGTAAGAGCAAATCTAGACACTCCCTCTTTACCTTTCTAAAGGCCTTTTCTCTCCTTTCATATGCTCTAATCTATTCGCTGTTAACATAACCTTCAGTGAACTTCATTTTATCTGTGTTCTAATCAGATTAATTCAAAGGTCCAACACATTTTACAATCATATCATTATTAAAAGAAAAATAAAGGAGATCAGAAAGTGTACTAGCTAGCTAGCTACTATTAAAAGAAAAACCAGAAAGACAAGGAGCAAGTTCAAAACTTGAAGAAAAGCAATTACACATTGCCATCTACCTGCTTCAACAACCACTCTATGACTAGAGTATACTCACATTAAATGATGGATGCATGACACATACAAGAGTTAGTGTATTATTATTTTTATTATTTGGTACTGTATATGAAAAAACCAAAATGTTTCTTGTCCTATAATAATTTACTAATGATGTTAGATACTACTTAGATTACCGATGTACACCTAAGAGATGTGGTATTTTGCCTTTTAAATATCCATCATAACTAATAAGTACTGCTATCTGTTACTTATAACAGAGCTTTAGTTACTTATAACAGAGCTTTAGTTACTTATCAAAGGAAGAGAGGGGGTGCAATTAAAAACATTAAAGATCAAGCGCAGGCCTACTCGTTAGTGTCACGCATAAGAAGTGCATAAGAAGTACAGATACGTATAATCTGCTAGGGTGAGCACTAGAATCTACTTCCTCAACCAATTGAAGTCTTTGAAATGTAAATACCTATCAATCCCATTAAAGCACAAAAGAGTGTTCTGGTAAACAAAAAAATCCGAATTTGTTGCAAATAAGCACAAAAACCTCTGTAAAATGATGACAAAATATCCTCGGACTGATAATCCAGCAATCAAAGACCAATTTAGTTTCAAATAATTTAACCTTTTAATGATTATTATAAAACATCAAACATATACTAGCAGGAAAACAACAACAACAACAACAATGCAACAACAAAAGCAGCAGCAACAAGAACAAGTTATTGTAAAGATTTAAAATTGAAACCCATGATGAATATAATTAAAAACAACTAAAAACAACAAGAACAACAAGGATCACAGAGTATGTTCTTACATGTTCTTCTTCAACTCCAAACCAAAACAACTAAAAACCAGTTACCCAATGACGGTTTTCAACCTGGGTCATACAATTAAGCGTCGAATCAAAGAGATTAGGGCTCAGATTTAACAACTGAGAACATTTAACAAATTAGGGTTTGTAAATTGGGGAAAGAAAAATTACCTTGTACAGAGAAGAGAAGATGCACACTCGCACAGAGATTTGCGATTTGTGAGTGAGAGAGTAGAAGATTTGCGATCTGCGATTCTTCACTGATCGGTAGTCGTGACTAGTGAAAGAGAAGCACACTGATCGCGATTCTTCTAAAGCAGCTTAGTGAGTACTGAGTAGTGACTAGAAGAGTAGAAGACCGGACCGAATAGGCGAGTACTGACTACTGAGTACAGATTTCAGATCCAAGGCTACACTTGGAACAGAAAAACTACAAACAAACAATTATTTATTATGACAAAACCCAAACATAACACTTAAAACCCTAAATCAAAAGAGCTTGAAAAGGAGATTGATTGAGTAAAATTTAAAGTTGAAGAGAAATAAAAGCGAGCACGGATCTAAATCAATGAAGAAATATGAATGTGTAAATTAAACATCGTTGATCTGAAACCAAAATTAAAGGAGAGAGATTAACCTGAGTGGGGATGATGAGAGGTGGAAGTCTCCGGCCGGTTGTGCAGTGGTACTGCAGTGGCAGAGCGAGAGAGAAATAACACTGATAATTTGCGGTGGGAGTTGGAAAAAAAAAAAAAAAAAGTACTAAAAAAAAGGGCAAAGTGGCGGGAAAAATTGGAGGGTATTTTTCTTGGGAGCGAAAGTGAAGTGGGGAAGATTTCCTTTTTTTTTTTTTATGAAGTCAAATGGGCCAATGAGGGAAGATGTGATCAGGAAATTTTTCGTTTTTTTTTAAAGTGACTTTATTTAAGTTAAACTAAAAAAAAAGCTAAGTGAAATTTATTTATGAATTAAGTTTATATGTTACTTTCTATACCAGTATTATTTTTAAAAATAAATATGTGTTCATTTTGGTTGCATGAGTACGGGTACGTTACTGGTACCCGGTACTGGATACGGCAATTTCTAAAAAACTAGAGTACGAGTATGTTTATATATATATATATATATATATATATATAATTTACTTTATTAATATAATTATATTTAAATTTTTAAAAAAATGAAAAAATAAAATCAGCGAGTTAAAAATTAAAATTCATAGGAATTTATAATTTCCAACAACAATGACCACATAACCCGTAATATTTGCACTTTCTAACAATTAAAAAAAAAACTAAAAGATAAGAACTAAAAAAAACTAAAAGAACTAAAAAACCAAAAAACAATGGAAGAAAGAACAGGGGCTTACAACTTACCCTTACAAAGACGAACCGACGGAGAAGTGGAGAACGAACCGTCGGAGACGAATTGGCAGCGATGAACTAGCGAAGACGAACGGCGGAGCGACGAGCGGAGACAGCAGCACGAACGACGAGCGCGACGAGCGAAGATAGCGACGAACGACAACCACAAATGTCGGAGAAGGAGGAAAAAGAGCTCGAGCAGCCAAATTTGGGGTGGAATTTGGGATTTAGGGTTAGTGTAAATTGTATAAAAAAGGAATCAAAGAAGAAAGAAATGAAGAAATCGTGTTTTGGCGGCGTCTTTTGTGTTGGGGTGGGGTGTAAAAATTAAATGGGGTTGCGAATTAAAAAAAAAAAGGTCAGACGTACCCAAATATGTGGGTACCGTACCCATGGAAGTACTCAGGTGTACCCAACAAAGTACCCTTTTTTTTTATTTTTTTGTTTGGGTATGTGCACAGCCGTACCCCCGGCGTACCCGTACCCGGTGTGTGTACGGCTTCATTTTCGGAATACCCATGCAACACATCCACCAAAAAAAATTGAGCCAAGATAATAAAATACATATGTTATACTTTAAAAAAACTATGTTCTAAAAAAAAGAGTTCAGGAATTTAAACCCCACAATTTATCCAAAAACCCCATAATTTAATTTAATACCAAAATTAACCTTCTCTAACCCTAAACCCCAATTCACTCTCCTCACCTTGCTTCAACTCCTCCCACCTTGAAACCCCTCCTCAACACCACATAGCGCTCTCTCTCTCTCCATGATCGCCGCTAGTGTCGGTTCTGATCTCGCCATAGCCATCGCCTCCCTCCCCCTTGAGATTTATGTTTCTTCCCTCTCTTCATTTTACCCAGATCCCACCACGGTCATGTCTGTGTGTTTTTGTGTCTAAGATCTAGATGTTGAGATTAGATGGATCTCACCAGTTCTCTGTGTGTTTGGTCGGTAGAACCAGGTGATGGGGATGGGTGTCTATCGACTTCCCTCCGTTGCCGCCGCAAAGCTTGGCTCCTTCGATGCCTGCGCATGTCACTGTATAATAGAACCTAGGGATAATATAAATTGCAAATTTAATACTCCCTCCGGTCTTATATATAGGTCACATTCTAGAAAGTTTTCTTGGTCCTAATTATAAGTCACTTTATATTTTCTATGCATCATTTATTGATTTTTCTCTTTTTTGCCCTTATTAAATGCTTTGACTATGTATGTGTTTTTTGTTGTTCATTAATGAGTGAGAATTTTCCAAGAAAAGTTAATGGGGTAAAATTGTAATGTTACAATATATTATCATAGAATTCATAAAACCAACCACTTTCCTTGGTATGTGTAATTCGGTTAAGTATGTCCTATAATAAGGATCGGAGGGAATATTAGTTTATATCATGTCATTGCCTATGTCCACCGGTTCATAATATATTCACGATTATGTCTGATCCTTCTATATTCACGATTATGTATGCCTATGTCCACTGGTTCGATCATATCATGTCTACTCCTTCTATATTCATGATTTTGAAATTTAATATTAGTTTATATCATGTCACTGCCTGTGTCGACCGGTTCTATTATTTGCAGTTTGGTGATGGTTATGGAATCTAGGGTTAGAAAAAGAAGAAGAAGATGGGAGAGGGTTTGGAAGATGAATTTTAAAATTATGGATATTTCTGCTATTTTATAATTAAAATGGGGTTTAAATTCCAAAACTAAAAAAAATAGATGCATGCAAGCATAATAAACTAGTGGGGAAAGCGAAAGCGAACCAGGATCCTCTGTCCCAAACCATGTACCCAACCAATTATTACAAAAACGTCATAACAGTTGAGAAGTTATTTTTCAGTTTATTAGAATTTGTGTGAAAGGTATAAGGTTTGAGACATAACTAAGGACACCATAACTTTATTCAAAGAAAGCATGAGCGGACAAATTTTTTTTTTTTTTAAAAAAAGAATGGGCGAGTATCCAAATTTTCTAACAAATTTTGCTATCTAAATCCAAATATATGTAAAACACTATTTTTTTTTTTTATAAGTTGTAAGACACTAAATTAATATTTTGTAAGATTACAACGTTCTACTACATATTTAGAAGCTAAGTATGTCTATTTCAGATATATGTCTACTTTGTAATGTTTATCTAATTTACCCTTTATTTCTTTCTACTAATAATTATATTTTTTTTACTTACTATTTCTCTTATTCTTAATTAGATAGAATTAGAGTAATATAAATAGTAATTAATGTTACATTAAATTTTTAAAAGGACAATTAAACAAGAAGAATTTTTTTCTTAAAGTACTTACTCCCTCTGTCCCATTATATTGGTAAAAAAATGCAAAAAAATTTGTCTCATATCAAAGTAAAAAAATAAACGAAAAATCTTAAAGATTATATATTGCATCAATGATTGATAAGTAAGTAAGGAAAACACATATAAAGATTTTTTTTTGGAAGCAATATTGCAGTACGTATTAATTGTAATAAAATCAAAATTTGTGTAATATCAATTTGCAATTAATTAATGAATCATCCATTATATTAAACAGATACTCTCTTATTTTCATTGACTTGATTGACGGAAGGAGTATTTAAGAACACGGGTATAGTATGAGAAAAATGATAAAGGGATTTAATGCAAGCTTAGACATATAATTGGGTCACTTATCATTTATTAATAATATAAAAACGCTTGATTTTTATTAAAGTTGAAAAGCAAGATAAGATTAAGAAGTAAAAAAATAAATAAAAAACACGCAAGTGACAAGTATACCAATTATGTATATAGGCTCACTTAAAAAAATAAATAAATTATATATATAGACTTGTTGTAAGTTTATTTGCATAGCTTTCTCAATCATTTCTTATAGTATAACTATCAAATTATAATATATTAATAGCATGTGAAAAACATTTTATGTAACAAAAATAATCTATCTATAATATTCCCATATGAGATATCTTCACCTTGGCCCACCAAATTGTTAAATAAAATGAAGAAAATACATTTTGAAAAATATTTGATTTGAAGCGTGTTGAAAATATTGTTTTTCATAATTTATTCGAGTATTGAGATGATTCTTTAGTATACCCTTTTAACATAATTTATGTGACAAAAATGACATTATATTTTTTTTATGATGTAACTCAAGAGAATAAATGAAAATGAAAAAAATAGTTTTTCTTAATCTCTTGAAAACGATGAACAAAATGTTTTATACATGGAAGTAGCACCATTTGATCTATACCACACATTCAAACTGGCACAATTAACCTTTGAAAAAGATAAGTGAATATCTAATAGTAAAATCATAAATTATAATCTAACTATCAACATATATAAATATTTTGAAATAATTAAAATAGTAAAATTTTCAAACACAAACTGCTTTCAATCCTCCACGAGTATCAGTGTATCACACGGAAGGTGTTAAGTTGATAAGTTTTTTTTTATTGATGTTATTATCCATAATTTTAATTAAGTTTTTTGGCTTAATTATGGTTTTGGTCCCTATAAGTTGACCTCGTTTTGAATTTAGTCCTTTAATCTTTTTTTGACCTTGAATGGTCCTTAAATCTTTTTAAATTTTGTTTTTAGTCCTTAAATCTTTTTTCGACCTTGAATGGTCCTTAAATCTTTTTAAATTTTGTTTTTAGTCCTTTTGTTTGTCTTCTTCCGTCATCTGCTGACATGGCAAACGGTGTGCCATGTCAGCCCTTACATTGGCTGCCAACGATGCATCTGATGTGGACCTCCTACTCATGTGAGCAGGAACCGAGCAGGAACCAAGCATTAACCGATCATGAACCGAGCATGACTTGCCAAACCGAGGGGAGATATCGACCGAGCACGATGAACTGAGCACGAACCAAGCCATGCCGTTACCAATTGCATCGTACTCGGTCGATATCTCATGCACGGTTAATGCTCGGCTCATGCTCGGTTCCTGCTCACATGAGTGGGAGGTCCACATCAGATGCATCGTTGGCAGTCAATATAAGGGCTGACATGGCACACCGTTTGCCATGTCAGCAGATGACGGAAGAAGACAAACAGAAGGACTAAAAACAAAATTTAAAAAGATTTAAGGACCATTCAAGGTCAAAAAAAGATTTAAGGACTAAAAACAAAATTTAAAAAGATTTAAGCACCATTCAAGGTCAAAAAAAATTTAAGGACTAAATTCAAAACGAGGTCAACTTATAGGAACCAAAACCACAAATAAGCCAAGTTTTTTTAATCAGACATACTTTCCTTCAATAACAATCAAAATTAAGCTGGAATTGGGGATCATTGCTTGCATCGCACATGGTCGAAAATTCATTAGTACTTATTTAACAATACAGAACTCCTTGGTATAATACATGATTACAAAACAAAGAAGGAAATTACTTCCATGCAACCTAATTTTGGGTTGTTGTCATACAATCTTTTGTTTAACCAATAATACTTTGTCATCTCACATATTTTTGGGTTGACACTTATGAGTTTTGACTTTTTAAAAAATGACATGACAACAATACATGAGGTGGTAATGCATCATTGGTTCATACAAAGGATTGTTTAACAACAACCCAAAATTAGGTTGCATAATAAAAATTTCCAACAAAGAAAACCGAAAAAAAAAAAACGGTAAATAATATATGCACTTAATCATCATCTGGCACCCTCTATATCAAACTTACACCAAAAAAATAAAAAATAAAAAATTGACATATCTTACTTGTTAGCAACCCATCAAAACTAAAAGTTATTCAAAAATTTGCGTATCCTTTTCATTAAACCAATGCTCGATGGCTCATTGCGGTGGTGGTGATGATGGTGGTGGTGATGACGACGACGATTATAAAGCCTCCTCAACAACTCGCTCCTCTGCACAGCCATGCTACGTTCTCGTGAGAACAACATCGGTTCAATTTGGCGAAACCTCCTCCACTCATCTGCTCTAATAATCTCACTACTCACTCCGTCGCCGCGAGCCGCCGGATGAAACTCCTTATCCTCCTTATTGTTCAGCGTCCCATCTTTGCTGCGAGAGAAGCGAGGCTTGAAACGATGATTGTGGCGGCAACGGTGGTGGCGGAAGTGTAAAGGTAAAGATCGAATACGAGGGTCGTTGGAACGATGAAAATTGAAAAGTGTGAAAGGATCAATTTCGTCTACTTTAGCCACCTCTATTGATTCAACGGTTCCAGGTTTTGGCAGTGAAGTTTGCCATTGGATCAACGTTGAAGGATTGACATAATCGGATTTCTCGGAGGGGAGAAAGAGATTGGTGTTGACGTAGTCAGTAGCATCAGCAGGAACATTATTGTTGTTATCAGAGGACACAGAAAATGAGTCGTCACAGTTGGTGTGGTCATCATCGGTTGTTGAATCAAAAAGGTAGCGAGCAAATGCTGCAGAGGTAATAAATAATAAAAACAAAAGACATAAGCACGTGATGATGAGAATGGTGGCAGAGGAGGAGGAAGCAATGTTTCTATCCATTCTGATTGATGAAGCAATAATAATGAACTAATAATAAGTTTGGAAGATGATTGATGTATATACACACACTTATGTGGTGGAGGCAGAGAAGAGAACGAATTGAAACGGAGGATGGAGATTTGATGAAAAGCGGGCAAATAGGGAAACCTTCCACGTGAGTGGAGCCAAATTAAATAGTGTGTGTTTGGTGATTCCCTCTGCTTCTTATGTTTTTAGCTTCGTCTGTTCTCTGCATTTCTGTATCCAGATAGAACACTAACAAATTTCACATTTTAGGTCATTTCGTAGGTGTGGGTATTGATTATAAAATTACTATAAAAATTTCACATATATATAACTATTAAAAAAACTGCAATTATTGACGTGTGGAATTCCTGATTAAATTTGTGTATTTATATTTTTCGTATACTCTTGCATAATTTAGTAACTTATATTATCCTAATGATTTATTTTTTCAGATTTAATTTTTTTTATTATACCTCAAATATTTGTTATGTTATTCATTTTTTTTCTTAATTTTCTTTCGTATATAACTATGTTTCTTTGAGGGATAAAATTATCATAGGTAATAAAACTCCCTCTATGCATTTTCTAACACCCGTTGACCTGATAATTATTTATTGGATTTTTAGATAGGGAGATATTATTAAAACACATTTCATTACTACTCCCATCCAATTTTTTAAAATATTTATCTTGTGCTTACAAAAATAACTCTATCACTAAATTTAAACTTTTTTCTCCATCAGTTCTTGTGTTCTTACTCACACCCAACATTTATATATATTCATACCCACATAGTCATCTTTAGCTTCTCACATTTCTAGTCCAATATCATTGAAATCGCTTGACTAAGATCCTTTGTGCCGGTGTGTCATCAAGCCCGCTGCTGCAGAGGCAATGTCTTCTCCTTTTAAAAAAACACATGATATCAAGGATCCAGCGATGAACACGTGTTCATGAATAGTAATAGGATTACATTTTCTTATATAGTCAATGCCTTATTCTCTGTTATTGTTCAACAACAAATGAGTAAAATTGATCTTCAACATTCAATATTATTATACTCTTATGATGTCTTTCCTCCACAGTCATTATAAAATTATTGGGTTTCTCCATACACGATGCCATTCATAATCTTCACAATCAAACAAAAAGTATTTTGCGATATTTTTTTTTATGAACAGTTGAAAAACTAATAATTGATTTTTCTACTTAATTAGATTGATTTATGAATCGTTACGGGACTCTTAATTATTTTCATGGTATTGAGTGAAAAGGATGAGACAATGTTGGAGATGATTATGTGAGTGCGAGTGTTGGATGTGAGTAAAAGTAGAATATAGAATGGAAAAAAAGGTTTAAATCTTGGGGATATGACTATGGATGCAAATATTATAGGATCGAGGTGTGAGTATTAGATATATGAATGTATGTAATAACATATATAAGGATAATATTGATTAATAAGTGCAAAAAGTTATAAAAATTGGATATATGTAGTAATGAAACAGGTATTAATAACAATTCCCTTTTATTTAGATATCGAGATGTCAAAAAATCATGCGATGTCAAGTTCGATTTATGAGACTCGGACTTTGAAATATCATATAGTTCATGTTATTATAAAATTAGTATCTTTAAAATAATTATTATTAAGGTCTTGCTAACAGGTGTCTTTAAGACACTTGTTAATGATTCCATAATAGAAAAAACATTACAAGTTTTTTTTTTGAAACATTAAAAATTATATTTTTCAAGAATTTTCTATTACTTTTAATTCCTGAATAAGTGTCATTTGTATTTTCCTCATTATTATTATTATTATTATTATTATTATTATTATTATTTGATAAAGAATTTGATATTTAGGCTTAATCATTAAATTCGTCCTTACAAATATTGCAAATTTTAAATTTTATCTCTATATTTTTTTTTAGGTCTCAGTTTTTACAAGTTGCTTTGATTTAAGTTATTTACATCAAGTTCATTGTTACTTGTTAGCTATTGTCTCAATATTAGGCACGTGAAGCAAACTTGACATTGAGGACCTGAATCAAATTAATCACTTATAAAGTAAGAACCAAACCCAAAGAAAAACAATACAGAGAAGGAATTCAAATTTACAACATTTGTACAACTTATAATGAAGGGAGTTACTATAAAAAAAAATTAAAAGTAGTTAAAATTAGTCACTTGTGTAAAAAAGGCTTAATGCAAGTGACTAAATTTAAAATTAAAAGTTATAATTTGTCTATAGGTACAAAAGACTAAATTTTTAATTTACTTTTTATGTTGGACTAAATTGCAAAAAACTAATTTTAACTACTTCAAATAATGATATGACATAGGTGGCAACTTCTTATTGATTTAAGAAAAGGTTGCATAACAACCATCCAATTTTGGATTACATGATAGAAATACCCTATAATGAATTATTGCTGATTTACTGTACAGCAATCGGAATACATGCTTGAATGTTGCTAAAATTGCTTCGGGGACAAAGAAAGTTAAAAATTGGGCAGAAGGAACATATAACAATGTCAATAAGTTGCACTCAACTGGTCCCTCCATTTTATATATAGTTTTATAGAATTTTTTCCTTTTATTATTTTATATGTATTGTTATTTTATCAACTTAGTGCATAATTAATATTATTTTTTAACTATATTTTTATTTATTACAATTTTTTTACTTTTATTTTTTTCTCTTCAATAATATTGTAATCAAAATATCTCAATTTCTTATATTATTTAATATTTTTTAAAATTCGTACATAACTTTAAAAGAGTATATATAAAATTGAGGGACTGATAACTAAAAAATATAACATGTATGTTTCCTTTTGAAGAAAATTAAAACCCAAGGAGCATTATCCACTCTCCCCACAAAAACTTCTGACCAGGTTTCTCAGGAAGCAATTTCAGAAGCCCTTGAGGGAGAGTGAGCAATGAATGCATGCTGGGCTGCTAGCTATTACCGAACATTGCAATATAAAAATATAGATATGATATATGATATTTAATGAATAGGGGAGAAACTCCTTTGTTTGCATAAGGAATAGCACTTGTTAACTCATCCTCATTGGCCCCTTGCCATGTACGTACATAGATTAAAAATGAAAACGTACTAGAAAGGAAGCCTTTGAGGGTGAGTGAACAACCAATCCCTTGATTGATTCATATTTCTCCCTAATTGGCTTAGTTTGCTTCTTATTCCTTGAAAGGATGCGGAGAAGCCCCTTTTTATAGTGCGCAAATTATGGAAGCTAATTAGAATGTGGAAGTTGACATTGTTGCATGGGGTCCCCATATCTTGAAATTTTGTGGCAATATCCGATCCACTTATTAGCTTGCTTCCTGCGAGGATCTCCAAATTCAATCTTGGTGATAATATTGCTAAAGTTGGAACCTTATTCCATCAACAGGTAACGATTTTGGACGGAGTATTTTTTTTCTTTAATTACGAATATATATCCTCATAATAATGGGGTTACACATGGGTCGAGTAGAATATATTTAATAGGATAGGATGACCTCTAGAAACATTGAAATAACACAGAATAAAGCATATTTTAAGCCTTATCTTTAATAGCAAGCTCTATTGCAACTATGCAATAAATTTTAGTGTTTGACATTCCTTTCATCCACGTTTTCTATTTGATATACTCACCCTTCGTTATATATATATATATATATATATATATATATATATATATATATATATATATAGTGTTCATTGAGTTTTTGTCTCATATTTTATATATATTGTTCTTTTACAAAACTCAATACATAATTAATGTTATTTTTCCTAACACACCCTTATTTATTACACGTCCTTTTTCATTATTTTCAATGTCTTTCTCTCTCTTTAATAATAATTATATAAAGGCATTATAATCGAAATACCCCAAATTCTTACATCATTTAATCATTTCTTAAAACTTGTGCATAACTTTGAAATACACTACTTATGAAACATATGGAGTATTATGATAAAAAAAAAACTTACTCTTATCTCGATTATAAAAAATAAAAAATAGGTTAGCCAAAAAAAAAATAAAAAATCTCATTAATAATATCTAGTACAACTAACATACAATAAAAAGTTAATTACCTTTCTATTATTAAACAGGTTTCATTACATTTTTATCCTTTATCTAATTTTTAATAGTCACTTGGCGCTTAATATTTTTTGACTTATTTTTGATCCTTTATTATTATTTTTTTTTTAAATTCAATTTGGTCATTTCGTAATAAAAATTTTAGTTTTGCTCTGAATATTTACATCTATTACCATTCTATCGTTAGATCTTGACATATATATTTATGCGTTCATCGATAAAGTTTTGACTGTTATCTTCGTCCATAACTCTATCACATTGTTATCTCTGTCTATGTCGACTAACCACCACCACAAACCAACTTGCTCCACCATTGATGAAGCAACCACCGTTCTTAACTTTCATCGAGTGGTGGCCTATAATTTTTTTTTTAGATTCTAGTAACATTTTTTAAATTTTCGGTAATGAGTGTGTATATTTCAGTAAAGCTAAAATTGTTATGACGGAAGGACCGAATTGAATAATTTGAAAAAAGAATAAAAAAATTAAGGACCAAACTTGAATCTTAAAAATAAGATAAAAAAGATCAAAATGTAATTAAGCTTATTAAATACAATCATTCCTAAAATACTTTTATATTAATTGATTGTCTCAATTAATTTTTGTTTCATTCTCGATGTTATTTTTGTAACGCACCTTTATTTTTTAAAAATAAAATTGACAATATTAAATTCACTCGTTTAACCTTATTAATAAGTACTCCATACGTTTTAAAATATATGGAAAGAAAACTAATTTCACACTTATTAAAAACATTACTCCCTCCATCCCATTATCTTGGTAAAAAATGCAAAATTTTTTGTCCCATATTAAAGTAAAAATATAAATGAAAATCTTAAATATTGTATATTTTATCGATGATTGATAAGTAAATAAGGAAAATACATTTAAAGATTTTTTTTGGAGGCAACATTGCAATATGTATTAATTGTAATGTTATGAAAATTTGTGTAATATCAATTTGTAATTAATGAATGAATCATGCATTATATTAAATAAATACTCTCTTATTTTCATTGACTTGTTTGACTTTTACCAAGATAATGAGACGAAGAGAGTAGTTGATTGTATTTAATTTTCTCAATTTTATAAAAAGATGAAGGTATTTTAGGAAAGTAATATTAAGAATAAAACAAAAATTAAATGAGATAACATTTTTTATGAATGTTTTAAGAAAACAACTTTAACAATGAAACAAAATTTAAGAAGGTTAATTAATTTTTTCTTATATTTTTTTTTGGTTTACATGAGAGGTCTGGAACTAGAACCCATGACCTGGGAGATGAGGAAATCCTAAGTGTCCTTGTAGCCACCAACTAGGCTGTCTTACGTGGACTTTTTTCTTATTTTTTAAATGAAGAAAATATGTTTTTTTTATATATATTTCAAACCGAAGGATCGGAAGTATGAAAATAGTTTTTTCTTATAATTGAGATTGATTGGAGTGTGTATATATATATATATATATATATATATATATATATATATATATATATATATTTAAATGTTTGGAGAGTTAGTGAAAAGGATAAAATGGAACAAGATGGCAAAGGAAACAAAATATCTTTTGTCTAAATATCAAAGATAAATAGAGGTTTAAGTGGAATTACGAAAGTTAGAATTTGCCAATCTAAATAAGTTTTTTCAAATCAAATTATATATTTTTAATTATACTATTGAAAGTAAATAGGGATGGAGGTCTCACCCATGCTCATCTCTCGCTGTATCTTTTTCTATATAATGGACGTATGTCATTTGTAAATCGACCATTATTGATAAAATAAATATTGTCTCATTGTACATATCACTTATATATATATTTGCTAGGATGATATAAATTCTTTTAATCTCATTCCTTTATTTGTTTTTTTTTTTTGAGGTGTCTTTTATTTGTTAATTAAACTATTGTCGTTTTCTTTATATATCAATTGTGTTATACATACTTTGTTGTTCATTTCTTCGGAATATTGTACTCTACTACTCTTGGCAAGTGGCAACAAGTGGCTTGGTGAAGCAAAATGATAGCATCTATCTTATTCACAAGATAATAATCAGGGTTTTACTTCGGTACCCTTTCAAAATAAAGGATTTTGATACCCTCTCATATTTATCTAATCAAATTATGACAACTGCAATATATTACCATGTGAAAAAAATGGATAATTTAATAAAAAAATGTATAAGTTTAATAAAATTTTGCAATCAAATCTGTGTGATCTTATTTGTAAGATTTTTTAACTAAATCAATTCACAACTAGCCCCGAATCATGAACCTTAATATCAAGTTTTATTCATCTTGGGTCAGCAACCTCAACATCATGCCACTGATATCAATATTCTTGCTAGATAACGATGAAAAAAAAGAACATTTCACTGTATTTTTATTTTTCTAATCACCTTAAAAAATTGTATTGCTGCAGTTGAGATATAATTTTCAGCACACAAGAACATATGTTTTCGTTTATGTTTTTTTCCGAATAGGATGACTAATTTTTTCCGGCCGTTAAGCATTCAAAGGTGTGGAAAATTAAAGTGATACCTACACCAAAAAAAATGACGTATTCAATACATTGTAATATAATATTTTTAATTTTATCATAAAAACTTGCTAATTTGGATATTCTTAACAAGCGATTACATATTAACAATTTGTGCATGTTTGTATAGCCGGTAAAAACGATATTATGATTATTTTTCTGTGATTATAGTCTAGTAAGATTGTTAAAATTATAATTTGTTTATGTTTGGGTATCTAGCTGAAAAATAAAATTAAGCTAATCTGTTTTGTTTGGATAGTGTAAAGAAGATTATTTTTTACCGAGTAAATTATAAAAAAAGGGTATGATCTGACAAGAGAGTAGTTAATATGATGAAGTGATAAGGTTATAATAAAAAAATTATATGGGTTTAAAAAAATAATCTTCGACTACTATTAGGGAGCTTATTATAGATTTTGATTATTTTTTTTCAAGAATATAAATTAAGATTATAATCTGTATTGTAAACAAACACATAAGCTCATGGTGCTTTTGAAAAATAAGTGATGCATTGACTTACATTATATCATTCACTATTTGCTTATGAACATTATTAACATTTAAATAAAAATAATATAAATGAATGATCGATGATAGATTGATAATTTACACCGTTAATACACAAATATTAAACTATTGAAAAATTCATAATATATACTATGCACCAACTGCCGTAGAAAACACACGTATACAAATGACATGATTTTTTTTTTAATGGCATGAGTACGTTTTATTTTAGCTATTTTAGTAATGTATATTCTTCAAACCATCCTAGAAAGAAAGTACGTGGGAAGAGTATCTAATGTGATGCTTAAAAAAACCATGATACTAATGAAATTTTAATTGGAAAAAAAAAACACTTTCTATTGCATATAGCAAAGAGTTTAACTGTACCTTTAAAAAAAATGTTTAACTGTATATGTATAGATCGAGTGGGAACAAAAGTCGTATGAACCTTAAAATTAAATCGATGGCGACCTCAGATAATTCATTTAATTTAATATCATGATATATACATAGCAATAGTCTTTTCTTCCTGACAATATATCTTGGATTTTCATTTGTTGCATATCGTTCTTTCCTAACCTTCAAAGGAAAACGAAAGATTTGTGCCCAGTCATTCAATTTCCACGCGGAAGCTTCTGTTGTTCATTCAAACATTTGACTATGCTCAAAGTTAGCTACATTTCTGTTAACCAACTAACAGTAAATTTAAACTATCAAAAACACATACAGGGTAGTTCCACAACCTGCCTTTTTTATCTTTATTTATATATATATATATATATATATATATATATACACACACCTACCGGTAACAAGCAATTACACTTGTCAAGCATTCTAGAATTATATAAAATGTAAAAACAACATAAGTTTTTATTTAATTTTTCTAAGAATATCAAAAATTACATTTTTCAATACTTTTTATTATACATGATACATAATTTTTTAATAAGTGTTTTTAGAATACCTGTTAGCAATTTTTTTTCATTAAAAGTTAGTGTACGAAAATATGTTTGAATTCACAAGCCAGGGGACTCACTTTCTAGAATGCCGCGATTATGTTGTGTCATGATGCACATTATTTATATCATGATCTAGAATTCTTGCATGAGAAAAGCCAACAGTCTACCAATTCAACCAAAATGCATCTCTTTAAGCATATCGTCAGCAGTGGCGCATTTAGTTAAAGTCACATTTGTTGTCCAATTATCCAAATTTAATACTCTTTGGTCTTATATATGGGGCATTTTTTAGAAAAAAATTTTGGTCATATATATAAGGCACTTTATATTTCTTATACATCATTAATTGTTTTTTCTCTTTTTTACCTTTATTAAATGTTTTGACTAACTATGTTGTTTGGTTATTCATTAATGAATGTGATCTTTCCAAGTAAAGTGAATGAGGTTAAATTTTAATATTATAATATATTCTCATAAAATTCACAAAATTAACCACTTTCCTTAATTCGAAGAATATGATTAAATATACCCTATATATATGACCGAAGAGAAATATGAATTTCGTTATGAACTGAAAGCAACAAATAGTATTACTTTGATATAACTTGAGGTTCATTAATTTATTGAGCATAAAAAATAGACATCTACTAGTCAAAACTCATTACTTGAAGTGAGATAGTAGATGTTTTGTACCGCAGTACCGGCCCTTCTTTCCATGTGATGTAGACAGTCATAACCGTGGTTCCTTCGGTCTTGTTTATAAATTTTTTTGGATTTTTATAATAGTTTAGATATTTTTTCAATTTTCAATAGCATTTAACTACTTCTTTTTATAAATACATTTATTAAATAAACATTTTTTAGAGTTCCAATAATAATTATAGAGATAGTTTTTAAAAAAATATAACAAATTTTCACATTTCCAATGTCACAAACAAATTCAACCACTTCCCTTGGTGGAAGTGGAAAACCTCAAAATGGTCTTATAAATAGGATCAGAGGGAATAGTTTTTATTATTCCTTTCGACTTTAAATATAAACAACAAAAAACACATTTCATTTGGTTTATAATATAAACGAAAGTAATTAATTTTCTTAAATTTTATTTTATTCTCAATGCTACTTTCTTAAAATATACCCAGAAAATTGTTATCTCATTTAATTTTTGTTTCATTCTCAATACTATTTTCTTAAAATAACTCTATTTTTTTTATAAATTTAAAAAAATTAAATACAATAAACTAACATTCTTAAATCTTAATAAACGTAAAGTAGTTAAATTTTTTTTATATGGTAAGTCGGAAGGTGTATAATTTTTCGCAAATTAATGGGAAAACATCTCATGTTTTATTTTGCTTTATGTAATCATGTTTCATTTATTTATTAAGTAGTACCTCATCAGTTTGAATTTATACGTTGTTGCATTACTATTTTTAAATTTATTTTAAATTATTTATTATTTTAGGAGTTTGACATTTCATTGATTATTTTTTTTCAACGTTAACCTTAGTTTTAAACTTTTTTTAAGCGAGTTTTAAATTTTTTGAAATATGTGAAATATGACAATTAATGTAGTATGAGAATAATATAGTAAAATTGTCCGATACATTTCTTAAAATTTGAAAAATTTAATGACTTTTTAATTCGTATAAACCCCTAAAATAACAAATAAATTGAAATGAAGAGTAGTGATAATGCGAACATTTTCCTGAATAAATTATAAAGGTATTTTCCTTGACAACTTGTCTCTTGAAAAATACTCCAACCATTTCTATATATAAGAATTTAGGGTATATATAGTCTTACGTAAATTAAGAAAATTAGTTAATGCTTATTATTAGTGGTATTGAAAATAATAATATTTGATATATTTTTTTTTTCAAAATTATCCTTATAATTATTATTGAGATTCAAAAAAGTGTTCGATAAATTAAAGTGTTTATGAAAAAAAATTAATGTTATCAAAAATTAAAATAGGGGCTTATATTTAAAAATAATATAAACCCAATATCTAGTGCTTATAATTAAAAAAGTACTCCAATGTGTTTTTCTTTTATGTGTTTACTAAGATCGCCTTACACAAATTAATAAAAATTACAATTAATATATTTATTTATATTAAATTTATGTAATATTTTTTTAATTTGTCATTTATCCTTCAATAATAACTATAAGAATTGATTTTCAATTTTTTAAAAAGGGAACATGTGTGATGATGTCTCATTTCATATGTCACTTTATTTATATATATATATATATATATATATATATATATAAGTTTTATGATTGACAAAAACATAATAAACTTAATTGATACTAATAAAAGAAAATAATTTCTCTAATAAAAAAAATAATTTCTTCACCGATCACAAATCATTAACACATGATCGAAGTGGCACATGAAATATTAACAGTAGTACATCTGTACCCTCATAATTTTCTATTTAGTAAAGGAGGGAGGAGTCAAAATAAATTATCCAATCTCTCTTTCTAGAAGATCTGAGTGGGCAATGCTCCTGTATTGTCAACTTATTTACTTTACAATCACATTTTGGTGCCTATATATATATATATAGAAAGTCTACTGAGTAAATATGATATTTTTGCTAGCTGTTCTAGAAGGTAATAAAATATATATATATATTAACCTTGGTTTGACTGACTATTGGCCAAATTAAAGGTATACATATTTATAGTACTCTCCCATGTTTCTTCCTCATCACTTTCAAAACAAAACTATCTTCATTCCTCTGAGTTGCTATCTATCCCTCCTTTTGGCTAGCTTGTTTAACAAACAAACAAATGGACAAGAAGCGTTCCAAGAGTAAGTCAAAGGTCTCCACAAGTACCTCAAGCACAACCTCAGAAGGTTTTCATCAATCTCATCTATCCCACCATGCCATCATTCTTATCAATTAATGTTATATATATATATATATAGCATTTGGCAATCCCACCATGCCATCATTTTATCAATTACAATTTAATTACTTTGTTAATTATTCAGGTTTTGATGTATTTTTGATCTCTTAAATTATTATCATCAAGTGCTTGATAAATGTTGATGCGTGGGTGCAGAAGTGAGCAGTAATGAGTGGAAAGTCATAGATATGAGCAAGCAAGAGGAGGATCTAATTCACAGGATGTATGGGCTAGTTGGTGACAGGTAATTAATTAACCATGTATCGATAGATCTGTTTGTCTATAATATAATACCCCTTTAATTTTGATGCTTAACCAACAAATTATTACCCCGTTATTTAAACAGTGACTTCTAGTCCCCAACTGGTTCTCTTCATGCGTATGTGATTATTCAAACTAAACTTAACAATTTCCGTTGCAGAACCATATAAGAGTAGTTAGGTTGCATGTGCATGTGTCTTTGAATGTCACCTAATCAGTATCACGTTTTCAATTAATAATGCGTGTGCTTGTTATTATATACGAAAAGATACAGATATAACAAGAGATTACTTTGAATTTATGAAAATAGCTTATGCCATTCATACAATTTTTATTTTTTTTAAAAAGTACTATACGTTTATTAGAGAAACTTACGAAAATAAGCTATTTTCAGCTTATAATTTAAAGATCAGAGATTATGAAATAACTACTTAATTAAGATGTTCACTCAACTGCAACCAATATCTAGCAGCCATTTTCAAAACTTATTTAATGCTTCATTTGCAAACCCATGTATTTTTTAAGCTTTTCTTATTCTTTTGCATTTATCTGGGTATATAATTCCAGCTAGTGATGTTATTTGCACTTCGAAGTTTTTATATCATCCTAGCATCACTTTGTTTGATTTAGTTAATAAAACAAGTAAAGCACATCATATACTATAATAACTTACCCTCTATATATCTACTATTTTTTTTTTTTTAAAAAAAAAATCCAAACAAGTAAAATACTTAATAAGTGTAATAAAATTTAACGAAATACTTGAGTTATGAGATTCTCCCGAGTAATGAATTGGGTTAAGTTGTCTTTAATTCTTTATTCATGGACTTAAGTCATAATTGGCGTGATCTAGGAATTTTTGCTTGCTAGTAGTACCTTGTAGTCTCTACTCTCTACCTACCAACTGGTCTATAACTTGCATATTCGTTATTTTCAATTTTAAGATTAATAGATCGAAGTTGACTTTTCTCTAAACAAAATTAGGCTATTCTTTGTCAACTGGAGAGGGTTAGGTACGCTGAATTCGTTTCAGTTTTCAGCAGCCGCAAATTTATGCGTGTATTAGTCTATTAGCATAAGAGTACATATATAACGAAGTAATTTCAATATATTCCTCCTTTTGTTCAAGAAAGATATATCTATATAATTATAATGTATGTTATTTATACTTGACATTGGAACAGGTGGGATTTGATAGCGGGTCGCATTCCAGGTCGTAAAGCGGAAGAAATAGAGAGATTCTGGATTATGAGACACGAAAACAAAGCCAAAAACTAATGATTTTCCATATATATATATATATATATATACAATCCTCTTAATTATTATCATGTTGTATAAATTTTTTCATTTTATTTTTTGGTTACTTCATCAGATTTCAGAGTTACTACATCTCTCATGTATGAACATTTCCACTTATTATTCGTTATCAATTCTTCGTTTGGATCACATTTTTAAGTTCCATTAAACAAACTTATCTGACTTGCTTATTCATCACTATTCCTTCCATTTCATATTTTTGAAATTGATGTATAAAAATTAAAAAATGTTGTAATTTGATTGAAACAGTCTTATTTATTTCTTTTAAAAAAAGAAAAATATAATAATTATTCTTTGAAAAGATGATAAATATTAATGAATAGTGATAGAATTGAAAAAAATAGATAGATTAAACTTTGAAATTGTAAATAATGAAAGATTTCAAACAAAAATAAAATCATAAAACTATAAAAAAATATGAAATGGAATAATAGTACTCTTTCCATTTTATAAGTAATGTTTATTTAACCGTTTTAATTTGTTTCACAAGTTATATACTTTTAAAAACTCAAACTTATTTATATTTCTTTTTCTAATTATACCCCTATTTAATACCCTTGTTTATACATTAATTTTCCCAAACCTTAAAAACACTTATTCAAAAAAGAAAGGGGTAAGATCTTTTTTAAAAATTTATTTTGGTTTTATTTATAATATTGCATTTTAAATTTCAATGGCATTTAAATAAGATTATTATTTTTTTCAAAAAACACTTTTATTTATTCAACATTTTCAAAGTTCCAATAAATTATACTCTACTCCTTCCGATTTGAAATATAAGAAAAAAACCAATTTCACACTTATTAATGGATTTAGTTGATTGTATTTAATTTTCTCAAATTTATAAAAAAAATAGAGGGAGTAAATGGTCAATTTAGTCCTCCAAAAAATTGCATTGCCATCAATTTGATTCCTCAAAGATATTTGCCACCAATTTAGTCTCTCAAATGTTAATCGTTTCACCAATTTAGTCCTTCAAAGCTATTTGTCACCAATTTAGTCCCCCAAAGATATATGTCACCAATATAGTTCCTCAAAGATCAATTGTGCCAGCTATTTAGTCATCTAAATATATTTGCCACCAATATAATCTCTCAAAGATCAATTGTGTCACCGCGTTAGTATCTCCGTGTTGCTCCATTATAGAGAGCTATTTAACCGTACTTATGCGACATATTAAAAGAAAAAATTGTAAAATAATTTTTAAAAAACTTAAATAAATAAGCCAATATAATTATTGAAAAAAATAAATATCTAACACATATTTGCTTGAGTTGAGATTAAAGCACTCACAGTGTTAAAAGTAGAGATGACAATTTGCACCCATGTCTGGGATCCCCTCGGGCACTGCTCAATTGAGGTGCCATGGACGGAGATTTTTCCTCGTGAAGAAAGAAATGAGGATGAAAAAAAATCTCTTCGAAGACTATTTCAGGAATAAGAAGAAAATCCATCCGAAAAATTATTATATATAAAAATATATTACTTTAATAAGTTTATTTTTAATTTCGTATTTATATTATATTATTAATTAATTAGAATGATTGAACTTGATATTTTGATCTTAATATTTTTCTGTTATTTGATTTTGAACATACTATTTGAGTTCCTTTATTGTTTTTTTAACTACAATGTTTAACTTAATATCAATTTATTATGAAGTGTTTGAACTTTAATTTTTTTTTTCTATTTTTAATTTTTTTTTTCAATTTTATTGAAATTCATGGAATTCGTGGGACGCTAGGAATTTTCTCCTTGAAGCAGGGAAGACCGATGAGAATAAAATTAGAAAGGGTGGAAACATGGATAGTACTTTCTGCACATTTCTCGCTCCATTATCATCTTTATTTATAAGATTGTGTTGTGGGTTGTGAATATTATATTAACCATGTTTATTTATTTAAGTTTTTTTAATTTTATTTTTCAATTTTTTTTATTTAACGTAAGCACCGTTAAACTGATATGTAATGGAGCAATGCGGAAGGACTAACGTGATGACACAATTATCTTTTAGGGATTATATTGATAGCAAATATCTTTGGGAGACTAAATTGGTGACACAATTAATCTTTGAGTGACTATATTGGTGACAAATATCTTTGAGGGACCAAAATGGTGACAATGCAATTTTTGGAGGACCAAATTGACTATTTACTCAAAAAAAGAAGGTGTCTTAAGAAAGTAACATTGAAAATGAGTCAAAAATTAAATGAGATAATCATTTTCTAGGGTTATTTTAGACAAGTTGCATTAATAATGAAACAAAATTTAAGAAAATTAGTTAATTTTTTTCTTATATCTTAAATCAAGACCAAATTTAACATAAACTAACTCATTGTGGATGTACAAATAAATAAGGTTTAAATATGCTTTCTTTCTCACTTAAAAAAAAAAAATCTTTCTTTCTTGAAAATGTAACAAGTTTTGATTTTAGTTCTTGGAATTTTTTTTATTTAAAAATTATTTTTAGTCCTTATCGATAACATGACTAATACGATCATGTAACACATTATATTAAATTTTGGTTTGGCCAATATTAATGTTGACACGTAATTGAAAACAACTAAAATCAATTTTTTTTTTAAAAACAAAATATAAAGAATGAAATCAAAACCCATCACATTTATATTACATTTATAAGGATCATAAACATATCAGTGGATTCATGAAATCAAGAATTAGTCTCTTTTAAATTTTTAGTAAATATTTTTTCATTTTTGTACTATTTTTAAAAACAATACACTTATGATGTCATTAGCAAAACCCAACCCACAAAATATCATCAAAGAATGAGGCTTGAACATTCTTTGGCCCGTTTTTCATCGGAACCTTGACGTACAAATTTTCAATTAAATATTGCAATATATTAATAAGATAAGAGAAAATAGATGGTGCACCGACAATTAAAAATGTTTTTTACATCACATGTATCATCCATCATTCATGTGTTTATTGTTGTTAACTTTAAAATAAAAGTAATACAAATGAATGATGGATGATAGACTGATGGTGTAAAAAACGTTACACCGTCAGTGCGTACCCATTAATAAGAATAAGAGAATTTGTCATTCCATATGTAACTTGTTGTAATTGATTAAAAAAATATCTATATATTAAATTTTTGACTTGAATTAAATTTTTTTAATCAATCACAACAAAAGACATATAATAATGAAATGACGCTTTTTTTTTTTTTTTGAGTTAACAAATATATTGTCTGTAATCTGTATTACTAATAACAGACCAATTATTTATCGAGATGAAGTGGATTGGACTTGGTCAGCATTCTATTGCTCGGTGACCAAATGCCAGTCTTAGCTCAACAAAGTGGCTTTCTCAGTCAAACTTTGACATATAAAAGATCCAAATACCGATTGATACTATACACTAATACTATATACATTATTCTGTAACGACACAAAATGATGCAAAAAGTTTAGTAACGTGTGAACAACATTTTCCAAATACCCCATAGGTAGCAGCGTTTAAATAGAGGGCCTTCATTTCCTTCAGCCTCACTCCCAAATCATATTATTCAGTTTTCAGTCTGAACAAATCAATTAAATTTGAAAGTTTGCTCTGTCTGCTTTTCCTCCTAGATATCAATCACCTATAAAGTTTATAGATAGATAACACAAAATGGAGAAAGGCACCATGAGTTGGGAGCAGAAGGAACTTGTTAATGAGCTAATTCAGGGAATGGAGGTTGCAACAAAGTTGAAGGTAGAGTTGATGTTACCATCTTCAGCTGACACAAGCAACTTACTGGTGCAGAGGATATTATCTTCTTATGACAAGGCTCTACTACTTCTAGGGTGGAATGCATCACTTTTCACGTCACAGGCCATGCTTCAAGTTCAACCAACTAAAACTTGGTCACCAGAGTCTCCTTTCAGCAGAAGCACAACTAGGGAGAGCATTGAGGGGACCTTGAAGGACCATCATGAGCTTAAACACGATTCAAAGAAAAGGTTAATTTGCTCTATAAGTTCTTCTGAACGCTCCCTTAATAGCATTATACTACTTATAAAACATCACCAAACAATGTTATACTAAGTTACTAGTAACATAGTAGTGACATACACTTTTGTGCACATTGGTTTCAGAAAGATGATGCCCAAGAATGGCTTTGAAGGACCCTACGAAGATGGCTGCAGCTGGAGAAAATATGGACAGAAAGATATCCTTGGTGCCAAATATCCCAGGTTCGAAGACTTTCACTCCCTCTTATAGAATTTTGTTAACCAATACTATTGGACACTAATTAAGCAATTAAAAAAACAAAAAAAAATTATAGGAAAATTTAACACTCCACTTCTCAATGCATTAACCAACCACATAACTCCCCTAAAACCTATGAGAGTTTTCTCCTTTTGGTTCCTTAGACAGTGCATAGGTTAGCATTCTCCAAAAAAATATATCCAATCTTATTTACATTGACAATGAGTGGTTACATTTGCAGAAGTTATTATAGATGCTCCTTCCGCAAAACTAAGGGCTGCTTGGCCACGAAGCAAATACAGAAATCAGATGAAGTTCCCACTATTTTTGACATAACTTACCGAGGAAGCCATACATGTTCTCAGGGAAACTATGCTGTTCTACCACCAAAGTCACCAAACATGCAAGAGAAACAGCACTGTAAAAATAGCAGTATTCATCAAGCACAGCCATCACAAGAAAGCCTTACCAAGTTCCAAAACATGGAAAATGAAGAAATGAGATATCATTTCACTTCCCCTGCGACTTCTTTGGGATGCATGACACAAGAAAACCACAGTTTAGTTCCTTCCGTACTAGAGAATGATTCCTTCTTCAGCAGCCTTTCCCAATCACACTTGTTATATCCAAACACACCAGAATCAACTTATTTTCCTTCTCGGTCTTTCCTGTTACATGAGTTTGATGAGGTCTATAACAAACCGTGCTTAGGATCTGATACTGCTGAGATCATTTCTACAAACACATCAGCCACCAATTCTCCAATATTCAATTTCAATTTCCCACTAGATCCAGTGGAAATTGATTCAACTTTCCCTTTCAGTACCTCAGATTTTTTCTCCTGATTGCATTTGCACCAGTATATTATATGTAGCAAGTTATGGTGAGGATTTGAAGAAAGCAATGATCAATCATGCCTTTTAACATGTACGCGTACCATAAACTAGGACAAATTCAGAAGGTATAACAACGAAAACGCAATGATGTTACTAAGAAATGTTAGAAACCGATAGCATGGCTTGTAAATGCAAACGACAGTATATTCCAATGAGGAGAAAAGGAAAACCATCTGCCACCATAGCTTTCATGCAACAGAAGAACCATGTCCAAATATATTACAGTACAACAGAATACATGTCATCCTGTTCAATAAGATACTGAAAAATAAGAGAAAAGCCACTCCAGATTACTACTTACAAGTAACAACAAATTGAATAAGATTTCGATATCAGATGCACTAAAAATCTTCTCTCTAAAGCCAACAATATTTAAGAGATCATCTTCCACATAAAACAGCTGCATATAACAGGAGATGAGAGGCTAAGAAGTAGGTTCAAACGCAGCCTGCTGATGCCAAACACCATTGAGGTTCGACTGCCATAGCCGGACCATTCCATCATGACCTGTAGTAGCCAAGGTCATTCCACTCATATCCCACTCCATCTGCCACACCTAAAAAATATTGAATAAAAACCATCCAATAAGCAACGCCCTGTCACATGATCTTCCAAAAACCAAGTTCAAACATCCACATGATGTCCGACAGCGTCAGGAGATAAAATGAAAAATAAGATTTGAACATATTAAAATAGAGACAAATCTAAAATCATAATCATACCATGCCCTCGTGACCCGACAATAATGCAACTCTCTCCACTGGGAGTCTCCCATTACGATCAGGATTCAGTCCAAGGTTCCAAATCGCAAGTCCCTTGTGGGTTGCAACTGCAATGGTCTCGTAGGGTCTATAAGAAAATAATACGAGTTAGGCATATATGAATATAGGTTCTTTAAAAAAAAAAAATTTGGCTGCCAAAGACCTTAGTGGTAGACATAACATAACTACAACCTGAGCTAAGTTGTGCAAACTTCCTTGCATTAGTACACTTGCATGAAATCAGGCTGACAGTTAGGAATTCTTCATTTTGGTGCTAGTTATGCTTTAAGAGGAAGTCCATACTACTAAAAGTGATTAAGACATCTCCTAAATTTTGTAAATATTTACCTGCCAATATTTGGGGCCCATGCAACAGCATAAACCTGATCACCCTTGTCCTCAGGCAGCTCCAATTCTGCCACTGGAAGCCATCTTTGATGAGCCTGATCAAATTCCCACACCTATGGAAAACATGTTACGAATCAGAAATGTAGAATCCCTTCTAAACCTAATTGGAGATGGGGAAAAAAAGTTCTGCACTACAATACTGAAGTCTTGCAAATTACCACAGCAAATAACATTTGCCAGACTACATGGTCAACTCACACAGATGGATATAGAACTAGAATGAAATGGGGAAAAACTGTAGACATGAGTTACCTTAGAAGAATTAAGCTCAGATGTATTTGAATTAAAACCTATAATGAAGCTGGATTCCTGGCTTACACCTTTTTGTGGATTCCAAGATATGGATGCAGAGAGGCACAAAGCCTTCCCAAATGCAGACACTGATTCAACAACATTTTGAAACTCGGCCTACAGAGAAAGAAAAAATTAAAGAATATTATTAAGTATAAAAAATTGTGACTTGGAGATAAGGTATAATTTCGATAATTGGTATTAAAAAAATCAGTCTAGTTTCACCTGAAGTTGCCAATTCTTCAGTTCCAAGGGATCCAAGAGCTCGTAAACTCTCACATTACCATCTGAATATGCAGCAACCTTTAATGTTCATAAAATAGCAAATAAGTGTAATATCATCATTGGTAATTTAATATATTAACTTTGTGCATTCTTACAAGTGAAAAGCATGCATGCATAATGAACTCAAGGCAGTCAAAGCAATAGCCAAAATATGTGAAGTTGCATCAGATAAACGAATAATTGAAATTACTAATGACCATCTAAAATGTAGACTTAAAGATATAGTTCCAAAAAAATTATTAACAAAATGAAGGAAAGTTATGAAACTAACCATTTTCAAAGTATTGAAGGATGCAAATTGAACATCAAGGACTTTGGTTGAACTGCTTCTAAAGGTTTTGCAAGCCTTCCATTGAAGAGGCTGTGAATCTATACAAGGACAAAAGTAAAGAACAAAGTTTAAGTAAGAAAATATTTATTGGGCTTTCAACCTTGAATGAATAAAATACCTTCAGCAACCTCCTCCCAGAGAGAGACAATTCCATCAGCAGTGACACATGC
The DNA here is from genome assembly GCA_037953625.1 of Crotalaria pallida. Taxonomy (NCBI): domain Eukaryota; kingdom Viridiplantae; phylum Streptophyta; class Magnoliopsida; order Fabales; family Fabaceae; genus Crotalaria; species Crotalaria pallida. The sequence continues at coordinate 127,326,016 of CM075655.1, read as the reverse complement.
AACTGCATCACCATATTCAGGAGGAACCCAAACAACCTTGGCGATATTTCCATCATGAACCTGCACACAGTTTGTTTTCAGGGGGAGAATAGTGTAGTTCCATATAATGAAATGAAATGCAGAAATAATAATAATAATATGCAGAAATAATAATAATAATAATAATGGAGCATAAAGAATTAACTAGTGAGCAAAGTTAAAATGAAACAGAACTAGTTGAGTACCTTGGATTTGAAAGTGGAGCGGGGGGAAGAAGAAGAAGAAGAAGGGTGGAGGAAATTGAAGATGGAAAGGGTGCCGTCAGAGGAAGCAGTAGCGAGTCTGGAACTGGAGTAGTTCCATGAAGAGCAGGTTGTGCCATTATCAAGTGACAATAACTCCTTCGCCATTTCTCCAACCCTAAAAAAATGTTATTTGATTTGATTTGATTTGATTTCTTTATTTATGACTAAAACCAAAAAAAGAAAATGCTACTGTAACTAAAACAACAAGAATGATTTTAAAGCTAAATCACCATTACAAATTAGCAAGAAAAGATTCATGCTTTATTGTAACTAAGGACATGAACTTACATCAAAAGTTCCTTTCAGACCACACACATAACTAAAACAATGCCTTGCATAAACTCCATAAATTTCACAAATTAATCATCATGAGTCAAATATGGCATAGTTGAACCCTAAACTCAACAATGAGCATCTAAATCCCTAAAGCTTACCGAAAAAGATTAATATTCGAGAAATTAATAAATCAAAGTCAGATTAGATCAAATGACATATTCTAAACTTTATTAAAGTTGAAATCATTAGTTTATAATATAATACTATATTAATAGTGATGAAGTGCCATGACTTTTGCAAACACGTGAAACAAGATAGAGAAAAAGCCACAGAACCTATAGGGTCCTCTAATAATTTGGTTTTGTTGCTAATAATCACATGTGCCCACTGTATGTTTATTTCCTTACCCCTGCATTCTGGTGCTAATTATACAGGGAGCATAACTAGGTAGAATCAAACATCAAAGTGAAAATGGTTCAAAAGCATAACTAGGTAGATTCAAAAGCATAAACAATCATAAACACAAAATTTCAATTAAAATGAGAAAAGGAAAAGGGGTTTCGATTAAAATAAAATGGGAAAGACCAAACTAGTTGAAGTGAAATTAAGATGGGAAAATGAGGGAACTTACACACTAGTTGAAGATGGGACGATGTTGGTGGAGGGCTTGGAGGAGTTGAACAAAGGACGGTGGCGATGTAGCCACAGCGGTGGTTAGGTGGAGGACACGTGAGATATTTCGGGCAAAGGTTAACTTTGGGCAGAGGTCAAGCTTCCCAATCTTGCTTGATGGCAGAGAAGTACAGTGGTGTACGAACAAGGCGGCGGCGGAATGACACCTTCGTTGGAAAGGGGAAGAGGGTTATCGATTTCGGCGGCGGCAGAAGAGGGGAAAGCCAACAAATTAGGGTTCGTGCGGCGTCGAAATCGGAAGAACCGTGGAGAGGAATGGCACCTTCGTTGGAAAGGGGAAGAGGGTTTTCGAAATGAAAAAGACCGGAAGAACAGTGAGCGAGTTTGATGAAGAAGATCGGAAGAACAGTGAGTGAGTTTGATGAAGAAGATGAATGTACAGTGAGAGTGAGAGAATGAACTAAATGAAAACTGGTGGGGTAAGGTCGTAGGGAGGGGGAGATTGTGGGAGGTTACCATGAGAGGTATAGAAGTGGAAAAATAATTAATTGTTAAAGACATTTTAGGTACTTCAAAATTAATATTAAAATAAGGTTATTTTAGGTATATTAAAAATAATATCAAAATGAGGGTATTTTGGGTATAAAAAATTTATATTAGATCGGGGCTATTTTGGGTAAGTCAAATTACAAATAAAAATAATATTTTTAATTAAATATTTTAGGGATCAAATTGCAAAATTTATAAATCAAAAATATACCCCGCTGACATGGCAAAGAAGAACACATGACAAACATCTATTGATCCATGTCAAAAGGGTACCAAAACCCTCTCATCTCAAAGGTTCTCAAACAAAGCCCTTTTAATTATAGTGGCAATTTTAAAGAAAAATATATTAAATTTTCATATTTTCAAATTCTCAAATAAATTTAACTGCCTTCTCGATAAAAGTGAAAAATTCAAAAAAAATAAAACTTATATATAAAACTAGAAAGAGTACCAGAAAGAAAATTATTAAAATTTCTAATTTTCAATAATATTTTTTTCCTTTTTAGATTGTTTAAAGACAAATTGTCACTTTAATTCTTCATTTTGCAAGGAACTTTTGCTTTAGTTTCTGATTTTTCAATGATTTCTCTTTAGTTCCTCACTTTATTGAAAAAAGTTACTTACGCTAGTTTTTGGCAACGTTTTTTATTCATAGACATTAAATAACCGTTAACTTATGATGTCGTGTTTTATTTTAGTCCCTAACTTAAAAATTTTAATTCACTTTATGTATCCACTTTAGTCTCTCACATTTACTTGCAAGCTTTACGTCTCTTATAAATTTACATTCTTTTTGCATAAATTGCATTCATACTCTATGAACACAATCGGTCAATAGCTCAATATAATACTTCTTCTTTACATTCTCTCTTTTGGCCAAAGCTGTAATGTGATTGTAATCGTTAACAATAAGATACAGCGCTAAAAAAAATTCAACAACATGATCACAGTCATGGATGAGTTGCTTCCTCAAATATAGGGACAGGCTGTGGAGTTATTTTCCGAGATCAAGAAGGAGGAATCCTGGCAGCCGCTACCCACTCCGATCCATACCAGATACTCTTGAGCCATCCATGGCGAAAATAGTGTCTCTACGCTGGGCTATCAACACTGCTCTCCAACTGGGCTTTTTGTCCATACAATTTGAAACGGATTATATTGCATACAAATTGCGCAGGCTTGGTACAAACAATCTCAGTCAGCGAATTACTGGTTTGAAGTCCTAATAAGAGAATGCTGGATGGAATGTGAACATTTTGAATCATGCAAAGTATCCTACGTTATTAGCTAGGCCATATAATTTGGTGGCTCACCACCTAGCTGCAAAGGCTTTTATTAGTTTCAATGCTTTCCCTCTAGATTTGCTAGAACTCATCCATGCATGCAGATGTAGCAAACATTCAATCTTAATATAGTTGCTACCATTTCACACACAAAAAAATAAAAATAAAAATAAAAAACAAACTAACTAACAAGGCTCAGCACAGCATGATTACAGTAATATAATGGATGACTTGCTTCCTCAAATATAACGTTGGATATTTAATTTTTATGAAATGTATGAAAAATATTTGTTACCAAAAGTAAAACTTACTTTTGTGTTAACTCAAGGAACTATCTATTGGTTGATATACTCAGACTGGAAAAGAAAAATGGAAGAGAACCACTTTTTAATTCTCAAGTATGATGGTGTTATCATTAGAATTGATTTTGTCCTTCCTCCCTTTTTGTTTTAGAAGTAGATGACTTATATATAATAATATTTGTTGGTTACCTGGTCTAATTCTATGAATGAAGTGGAAGAATTTAAAGAGAACCACTTTTTTTAATTTAATAAGTAATTAAAATAATGACTAATTTTTTTTTTTTTTTGGTTTTTATTAAACAAGTGCATGAAATCAGCTCAAGCAGCAGCTTGTGACATTGATGTTGTTGATACAGCAGGAGGGATACAGAAGCAAGTTACAGGAGTTACTTGACTTACTTAGCTCAATTACTAATCGATTGTAAATTAATAGTTAATAGATTAGTTTAGAGTTAGTTAGGAAATTAGATTTTGGCACCAACTTGGTTGGTTGCTAGCTGGTTAGTACCAGCTGTGTATATATACTCATTTTTGCCATGTGGCTAATAATATCACAATCTATTTTCTTACAATCAGATTCTCTTTTCTCTCTCCATAACCGTTTTCAGTTTTCTCTCATTCTTATACATTCTAGATTCTTCATCTAGTTCATTCTCTAGATTCAGCACTTGCTGAATCAATTCATCACCATAATCAAATTCTGATATGGTATCAGAGCTCATTTGAGCTCTGCTGCGCGTATCAATGGCTTCAAATTAAGATCTAAGCATCATCGAGCAATCGCAGAATCCAACCTCTAAGTTCTGCATTCATCCTTCAGAAAATCCAAGCACAGTGCTTGTTTCACCTCCATTGATTGGAGAAAATTACCATCAATGGAGTCGTGCTATGCGAATGAGTTTGATCTCTAAGAACAAACTCGGTTTTGTTGATGGAACAATTTCAGCACCACGAAGAGATGATCCAACATTTGCGGTTTGGCATAGAGCAAATAACTTGGTTATTTCATGGATCTTACGATCTATTTCAAATCAAATCGCACAGAGTATCATTTGGATCGATAATGCAACAGAAGTATGGAAAGAGTTACGAAATCGATTTGCTTATGGTGATAAGTTCAGAATTGCAGAGATTCAAGAACAAATTTCATCACTGAAGCAAGGAGAACTCTCTGTTACAGGTTATTTTACACAATTGAAAATATTATGGGATGAGATAGATAATTTCAGACCTCTTCTCAAGTGTAATTGTGAATTGAAATGTGGCTGTGATGCATTGGAAAGAACTGAGCAGTATATTTTAGAAGATAGAGTAATCAGATTCTTAAGAGGATTGAATGATTGTTATAGTACTGTGAGAACACAATTGATGCTCATGGATCCATTATCTGTTCTGAGTAAAGCCTACTCTCTTGTAACTCAACAAGAGAGACAAATTTTCGGTTCTAGCATTGAATCAAAGGCCAATGCTGCATATAATAGAGGAGGTGGTTATAATGGAAGAGTTTCATATGGAAGAGATCAGAATGCATCTCAATCCAAGGGAGTTTCAGGAAAAGGTGTTGGATCTAATTCATGATCAAATTCTGGATCTGGTGCAGGCTTCAAATCAAACTATTATAGCAAAGAGTGTACATACTGTGGAAGAGTTAGTCACACAGTGGATGTTTGTTACAAGAAACATGGATATCCTTCTAATTGGAAATCTACTAGGCAAGCTAATCTTGCTGATACTGAATAAGAAGATGTTGAAGAAGAACAGTTTGATTCTGAATTGAAACCTGAAGGCAGTATTAAGAAAGAGGAACAATTCTTTGGTTTCTCAAAGGAGCAGTATCAAGGTCTTATGCAAATGATGCAAGATGTTGTCAAGAATCATGGCTCCACAGTAAATCAAGTTACAACTAATTCTGGTTCAGGCAACAATCATGCTGTGGCTAATCTCAATTCTCAGTCAGGTAAAACACTTATGAGCTCATACAGTTTCTTGATTTTGGATAGTGGAGCCACTGATCACATATGTTCTTCACTTGCATCATTTGATTCTTACCATAGAATTAAACCTATTCATGTTAAACTACCAAATGGTTCGAAAGTGATTGCTGAATACTCAGGCACAATCACTCTCAGTCCAACTTTTCTCATAACTGATGTCTTGTATATACCTTCATTCTCTTTGAATCTGATATCAGTCACCAAATTGACAACTACTATGTCATGCATTGTTTCTTTTAATTCTGATAAATGTCTCATACAGGACATGACTACATCCAGGATGATTGGTACAACTGATCTTGTTGCAGGCCTTTACCTTCTAAAACTACCTATTGATAGTAGAAATAAATTCTCATGTCATAATAGTGATAGTTCTGTAAACCAGTTGTCTAATTCTAGTCTTTGGCATTTTCGTTTAGCTCATCCATCTAATGATTGTATGAAAGCTATTAAGTCTACTTTTCCTATCACATTGTGTAATGATTCTATATGTGACATTTGTCATTTGGCCAAACAGAAACGATTGCCTTTTCCTTCAAGTCTTACTCATAGTTTACATTGTTTTGACTTGATTCATATAGACATATGGGGTCCCTATCCAATTCCATCTGTACATGGCCATAAGTATTTTTTTTACTGTTGTTGATGATTACTCAAGATTTTGTTGGATATACATGATGAAATCTAAATCTGAAGCATCTGTTTTAGTGCAAAATTTTGTGAAAATGGTTGAGACACAGTTTGACAAGAAAGTTAAGGCAATCAGAAGTGACAATGGGCCAGAATTTTTGATGCCTAACTTCTATGCTCAAACTGGAATTTTGCACCAAACAAGTTGCATTTATACTCCTCAACAGAATGCAGTTGTTGAGAGAAAGCATCAGCATATATTAAACATGGCTAGGTCCTTAATGTTGCAAAGTCAATTACCTAAATTGTACTGGAACTATGCTATTACTCATGCTGTTCATATCATTAATTTACTGCCTAGTCCTTTGCTGAATGGTTCTACTCCTCATTACAAACTATTCAAGCAGCAGCCAGACTACACACATTTGAAGGTTTTTGGTTCATTATGTTTTACCAGCACTTTATCATTGCATAGAACCAAATTAGATCCTAGAGCTGTTAAATGTGTATTTCTGGGATATAAGGCAGGTACAAAAGGATTTGTGGTTCTGAATTTGATCAATAGGGAATTAATGGTTTCAAGGAATGTTATATTTCATGAACTCATTTTTCCTTTCACTGAGAGTACTCCGCCAAATCCTTCTTCTCAAAGTTCTGATCCTGTGCTTCCTATTGGAGAGTCTCAGCCTTTGATTTATGATGATGTTTTTCCTGAGATTTTGGCACAGAGATCAAGTCAAGTAATTAATCCAGAATTGGTTACTACTCCAACATTACATGCTCCTTCTTCATCCACTACACAATCTCCTGAGCCTGCTACTGTTAGAAGATCTGAAAGGCATCATAAAGCTCCTGCATACTTGCAAGATTATCATTGCAATCTGTTACACTGCTCTGCTGTTCCTTCAGAAACTTGCAAGTACCCCCTTTCCTCTGTGCTGTCTTATGATCAATTGGCCTCTGATTACAAACATTTTGTCCTTTCTGCATCCACTCATGTTGAACCAACCACATATCATGAGGCTGCAAAACATGAATGCTGGATTCAAGCCATGAATGCAGAACTTGAAGCATTGAAACTCAATCACACTTGGGTACTCACAGATCTCCCTCCTGGCAAAGTTCCTATTGGATGTAAGTGGGTTTACAAAATCAAGTATAAGGCTACTGGATTGATGAAAGATATAAAGCACGACTTGTAGCTAAAGGGTATACACAAAAGGAAGGGGTTGATTATCTTGAAACTTTTTCTCCTGTTGCTAAAATGTCTACAGTCAGAATGCTCTTAGCTCTTGCTGCCATTAAGGGCTGGTTTTTACAACAGTTGGATGTCAATAATGCTTTTCTACATGGAGATCTCCATGAGGAAGTTTATATGACATTACCTCCTGGTCTTCCCAAATCCAGTCCTAGGCAGGTTTGCAAATTGCAAAGATCACTTTATGGCCTTAAGCAAGCAAGTAGGCAATGGTTTGCCAGACTTTCTACATTTCTTGTTGGCCCAGGTTATCATCAATCTCAACATGACTACTCACTTTTTACTAAGCATTCTGATGATAATTTCACTGCTTTGCTTGTTTATGTGGATGATATCTTGCTTACTGGCACTAGTTTATCTGAGATAACAGCAGTCAAGCAAGCACTGGATGATACTTTCAAAATCAAGGATCTTGGTGATTTGCGGTATTTTCTTGGTTTTGATGAGGTAGCAAGGAGCAAGTCTGGCATCATTATGAATCAACAAAAGTATGCCTTGGAACTCATTTCTGATGCTGGTTTGTTAGCTTCCAAATCGATTAGCACACCTATGGATTGTAATAATATTCATCTTAGTGCTAGTTATGGTTCAGTTTTATCTGATCCTACATCTTATAGAAGGTTGGTTGGTAGACTTCTATATCTTACTAACACTAGGCCTGATATCACGTTTGCTGTGCAGCAGCTAGCCCAGTTCATGCAAGCTCCTACTGATGTGCATCTTCATGCTGCGTTTCGTGTGTTAAAATTTGTTAAAGGCAATCCTTCTCTTGGTCTGTTCTTTTTAGCATCATCCTCTTTGGCCTTGAAAGGGTATTGTGATAGTGACTGGGCTGCCTGTCCTGATACACGCCAATCCATCACTGGCTATTGCATGTTTTTGGGTAATTCATTGATTTCTTGGAAGACTAAGAAACAGAAGACAGTTTATAGGAGTTCCTGTGAGGCTGAATATCGTGCTATGTCTCATGCTACTCATGAGATTCAGTGGCTTACGTTTCTTTTGCAGGAATTTCGTATTGTTCTTCCTGTTCCTACTGTGCTTTATTGTGACAATCAAGCAGCTCTTCATATTGCTGCTAATCCTGTCTTTCATGAGAGGACTAAGCACATTGAGATTGATTGTCACATTGTTCGTGAGAAAACTCAGCAAGGCTTACTCAAACTTTTGCCTATTCTTACTTCTCTGCAGCTTGCAGACATCTTCACTAAAGCATTGAGTCCTAAGCTTTTTGCTGGTTTTGATCTCAAGCTGGGTTTGATTGGCATCTGCTCTCCAGCTTGCGGGGGGTATTAAACAAGTGCATGAAATCAGCTCAAGCAGCAGCAGCTTGTGACATTGATGTTGTTGATACAGCAGGAGGAGGAATACAGAAGCAAGTTACAGGAGTTACTTGACTTTCTTAGCTCAATTACTAATCGATTGTAAATTAATAGTTAATAGATTAGTTTAGAGTTAGTTAGGAAATTAGATTTTGGCGCCAACTTGGTTGGTTGCTAGCTGGTTAGTACCAGCTATGTATATATACTCATTTTTGCCATGTGGCCAATAATATCACAATCTATTTTCTTACAATCAGATTCTCTTTTTTCTCTCCATAACCGTTTTCAGTTTTCTCTCATTCTCATACATTCTAGATTCTTCATCTAGTTCATTCTCTAGATTCAGCACTTGCTGAATCAATTCATCATCATAATCAAATTCTGATAGTTTTTAAGGTTTTTTTATTTATCAAATTACTTATGAATTAGGGATAAAGTGATGTTTTAGGATTAGTGAGCAATCACTACCATGAATTACTCTGTTTGATCATGTAAGATCTTTTTGAAAAAAAATTACGTCCATAAAAAAAGTGAATTAAGATTGTTAGTGATATTGAAAATGTAAATATTTAATATATTTTTTTAAGACTATCCGTATAATTGTTATTAAGATCTTAATAAGTGCTAATTTAATAGAGGTATTTTTGTAAAATTAATAAAACTATTTTTTTTAAAAAAAATCCGAGTATAATTAACGAATCTACCTACCCTAAGTTATGGCTGTGTCACTATGTGTCCCACTAAAACAGTCTACCTGCCATGAATGTTGATTCACGGGTTAAATCTCCTTTGTACTCCCTCTGGTCCTATATATAAGACATATTCTAGAAGCAATCTTTGATCTTATATATAAGACATTTTGTATTTCATTTATTGTTTTTTCTCTTTTTTTGCCCTTATTAAATGCTTTGACTATTTATGTGTTTTTTGTTGTTCATTAATGAGTGCGAGTTTTTCAAGAAAAGTTGAGAGGGTAAAATTGTAATGTTACAATATATTCTTATAGAATTCATAAAACTAACTACTTTTCTTGGTCCGAGGAATATGGTTAAGTATGTCCTATATATAGGACCGGAGGGAGTATTTACTGTGAGCCTGCCAAGCGTCATTAAAGGCCCGTCCCCGCACACTGTTATCCTGATAGTTTTTTTTTTTTTTAATTTTTTGAAATGGGATATCCTGATCGTTGGCATATTGAGATAGTACTACAATTTCCTTTTTTTTTTTTTTTTTGGTTACGGATAGTACTACAATTTCAATTACTAGTAACTTTACGTAGCACGGGTCTTAAAATTTATTGAGATACACAAAAAGACAGAAAATACTTCCATATTTGTTAAGTTTTTGAATTTGAACCCAATAAAAGATTCTGGCTTTGCTTTACCCTAACTTACTAAGGTTGAGAATAAGAATTATTACGTAATTAGAAGTAGTAAGCTAAGTTTATTATTCTCAAATTATTAGTATATAGTATTTCATTTTTTAAGATATGCATATACAATTGTTTTTTCTCTTGTTATTATTTACGAGGAACCTCTTTAATTTAATGAAACGTAACCTACATCAAGAATAAGGAATTCAAAAGGCTATTCTTTGCAACTTTAATTCAAGAAATTTTAATAAACCCTTTAAATAATGTGAGATATTTTAAAGTGTGATTTTTTCTTTACAAAAAATTCTACCTAAGTAACTTTATTTTCTTTACCTCTTGTGATTTTTTATCTCCTTAATTTATGTAATTCAATTCGATTATTCACTCTGCAATATAATATTTTATAGTCAGTGTAAAATGAAGAAACTCTATTTATATTTTTGTTTATTTTATAAAAAAAATAAAATTACACCATCTTTTCCTACTTTTATTGTATTGGCTTATAGACGTGAGTAAACTAATGTATCTATCAAACCGTTGGCAATACCACCGCTTGTCTTTGTAGTTGGATCAACAACTACATCACCCCGTGTTTGAACTGGGATAGGAAGGGAAAGTAGCTTGTGAAGTCAAATACTAGTAGTTTGTGATTATTAAAGATGACCGTTCTCACGGGAAATCAATTTTTTTTTTTTAACTCAGAGCTTACAATATTGTTTGATTATAGAGAAGAAAATGGAAATAAAGAAATAAAGAGAAATATTATGGAGAGAAAGAGAATGATGAGAAAATAGATAAATTTTTTCATTGTTTGGTAAGAGAGAAAAAAGAGAAAAAAAATAGTAGATTTTTTATTGATGCTTCACTTTATAGTTTTTTTTTTTCCATAATCTCTTCATTTGTGGAGAAAAAATAATTTTACGTGAATCTAACGAATTTTTTTCTCTCTTCCATTTTCTTTCTCCTCAACATCTTTCTGTCTAAAATTTCTCATTGAAACAAAGGCTCAGATTCACTTTAAAAAAAAGTTAGTTTAGGTCTATGTTTTTTAAAATGTTGTGGTTCTCAGCCGATGGTCAAAAGTAATACGTGCCATGTATCACTATAATTAACTTACAAATAAATTTACATCATAAAAAAATGACATGTGTCATTTGTTAATCAAGCAAATGATACATGTTATTTACTTTGTAATATAAACCTATTTGTCAATTAATTTTGTAAATGTATTAAAAAAAGCATATAAAAACCCCAAGCGTGTGGTTCAGTGGTAGGGATTGATCCACGCTTAAGCAAGGTCAGGTGTTCGAATTCTGCCTTGTGCATGCAGCAGTGTTAAATCTCGGGGCCAGCTGTCCCACCCATTAGAGGTGCCTACAAGCCAGCGAGGAGATTAGTCACTGCGATCGGCGGTGGACACTCCGGTCATGGACAAAAAAAAAAGCATATAAATGTCTTGAATGAATTTTATGTCTATCAACAAGGGAAAAAAATAAGAAATATAATAGAATTGATATAATAATTAACCATATTACCATTTATAATAGAGATTAATGAGTGTACACTGATGCTGTAACGTTTTTTATACCATCAGTCCACTTTTATTTAAAAGTCAATGACCATAAACACATGAATATATAGTGGATAATGTACTGATGATAGTGTAAATAAACCTTACACTGTTGGTGCACCATCTATTTTCTTTTTTTTTTTAATCATTCTATTCTCTCTTTTTAATACTAGCATTTGTTCAGTTATTTTCAGCTACATGTTATTTCAAAGTAAATTTCGAATAGTACACTCTAAAATAAAGTTTCTCGTATGGAACTAAATTTGTTTGTTTAGTGAAGCACACTTCGTGTATATATATATATATATATATATATATATATACTTCTGTTTATCAAATCTCATGGGCCTATTGCTACAGTCATGTAAATTTCCGATATTTGCCTTGAATGTTTTTTTTTTAAACATATATACAGGTTTTTTTTTTTTTAATTTAAAAAATCTATGCACTAAAGTTAATTTTTAATCAAAACCTTCAAAAGTAAATATTTATTGGAAAATTAATACCGTATACTCAATTAATCAAAAAATAATTATTTAGTTTTTCAATAAAATTTTACTATTTATATTTTTTTTATCCTATGAATGGGGTGTATAAGATAAAAAAACCCCATATATATATGGGCCTTGCTAAAACACTTATTAAGGTTCCCTTGATGATAAAAAATTTCACATATCCTTATTTATTCTTTTATCGGAAAGATAAAAACTATATTTTTCAATAATTTTTTATCAATTTTTCAAGAGTACACTTTTCTCGAGGACACTTGTTAGCATATATATATATATATATATATTTTGTAGGTTCCATCAACATATAAGCAATTATTCAACGTTCTAGCTAACAAAAAGACACTTGTCAAGATTATTAAAAAAAGAAATTTAATTATAAATTCATCATACTCCATCTTTCGATAATTTAAAAAAACATATTTTCCAATATCATTTAAATACGTGTAGACGTAGATGCTTAACTATTGCCCTTTAAGCATTTCCCCTGAATAAAAATTACATAGTGAATCATCAGAAACTATATAATAATATAAGAAAAAGAACTGAAATCATACACACTCTAATTCACATATTATGCTAACCGAGTCTTACGATTTTCTAGTCGTATAATAACTTGTGACTCCAATTGCTAGGTTGGGACTACAATAATACTAGTAATCTAGCTGAGATTAGTGATTGCTTAATTAAGTGCACGAAATACCTACTGCTGTGGTGGATGTGATTCGCTCCGAAGCTGACCTCACCAACGAAGAAATATCCGGCGGCGAAATTGCACCACCGTTAATCTCAAACTCTGGAACTTCAGGGATAGTGGTCAGAACTGGCCCAGATTTTTCATAAACCACGTATACACGTTCACTTGAATATTTTTCTGGCACTTGGAAACTGATGCTGCTACTGCTGCTGGTGGTGGTGGTGCTGGAGACGGTGGTGGATTTATTATTATTGCTGGAGTACTTGAAAATGGAGCGAATGAATTTCTGAAAGGAGCGAGAGATATTGAAGGAGTGCTTCTTGGGTGGTATCACTTCTACTGGAGCAAGTGGTTGAAGTTGGAGTACTCGAGTTTCAGGTAAATGAGACATTGAAAGTGTTCTTCTTGTAGTGGAATAATAATAACTATTATTATTATTAGCTACTATTATAGCAGAGTTGAGTTGGCTTTTGAATGAGTTGAGCTCAAAGGAGTCATAAAGTGTGCTACCACAATCCCACAACTTTCTATTACTGAATAGAGATGATAGTTCTGATTTTGTCTCTGAAAATTGATGATGATTTTGCTTTTGTATTTGATGTGGGAGTTTCTCCATTTCCTAAGCCTAAGGGTTGGGCTTATTATCTATTTTAAGTGTAACGTCACAGAAATACTAAATAGGAGAAGAGAGAGAGAGAGAGAGAGAGTTGAGAGGGCGACGTTGGATCGCTTTTCTAACGGTTGGTGAAGATCAAACGCGTTAGTTATGACTTGTGACCAGAAAGGTTACTCTTTATAATAATGGTTTCACGTCTAGCAAATGTTGATCACTAAATCTGTTTGAAAGTTTAATTTCCATTTTATAGTTGCTGATCATATTGTTGATAACGTACAGCTGCTAGTTAAATATTGGGCAAACAGAGATATTTCAGTTACAGCTCAGCTTTGATTTTTATTATTTTAATAACGGATTTTATTCTTTTGAACAATAAATATTCAGTCGTGTATATGAATGCAATATGAATTATTCTTTTTTTTTTATGCTAAAATAATATCCACGCAATATGAATTATTCTACTTACACATAATAATATAATATGATATAGCTATAATAATATCCACGCAAGTCTGTTAGAGACGATTCTGATGAATCCTTAAAGATTTTAATAACATACCACGTGCCCTTTATGGGTTTGTTAGAAGGGTAAGGATACAATACTCATCCTTTGTGGATCAGTATCTATACTCATTGCTTAAATCTAAGGCCAATGTGGATATGACTGAAATTGATGGATGAGAGCATAATGTATGTATACACCTGGTTAAGTTGAGTGCACCATAAAAAATGGTCATCTGTAGATTTTTTTTAAACTTTTTTTTTAGAAATAATAAATTCTCCTAAAAATAATATTTTTTTTAAAAAGTTTTAACACAAATTTACTCAGAATATTTTTTTAGACATATTCGTATAATATATCAATTTTGAATATAGTTTTTACTCAATATAGTTTTTTCAGAACAGAGAGTAAAAAAAAAATTAATCCAAATCATAAAAACGAGTGCATATCACCGAAGAAGAATACACATAGAATATTTTTGAAATGACTAAATTTGAAAACAAGGAAAAAAGGTTTTAACCTCTATCAGGGAGTACAAAATAAAAATAAAAAAAATCTGAATAACAAAAAAATATATATTTGTGAAAAGGAAAATGCATAGGATATTTAAAAAAAAATTAAAAAAAAATTCTATAGGGGCTGAGAATTTTGCATTTAAAATTAGAAATGAGATTTATATTAAGGACAAAAAAGTATTCAAAAATTGTAATTAATGTATTTTTTTTAAGGTCATTATTTTAGGAGAATTTATCATTAAAAAAACAGTTTACAAAAAAAAAAAAGTACAGATGATCATTTTCTATGGTTCACTCAATTTAACCAGGTGTATACATACACCATACTCCCATCAATCAATCTCAACCGTCCAATGGCTTAAACGAACACTAGCCTTAGAAAAAAGGAAAATGCCTCGATGTTTTTTGATGAGATTTAGTTCCCAGCCCCCATATTTTATCCCCCAAACCCCCATTTTTCCAAATATTCCAATACTACCCTCACCCCTTCTACTTCTTCTTCCCTTATCCACATCAAACCCCAAACCCCACTTTTTTCTCTCTCTTTCAGAACCTCAAACCCCACTCTTCTTCCCTTCTTCCAGTTCCAGATCCGCTGCTGCCACCCTCCGCCGTCGCCAGCACCATGACTCCTCTTCTCGCTGTTTTTTTCTAGTAGCTGATTATTTCCGACGAACTAAATTTCAAAATTCCGACACGGGGTTCTCGGAATTTTTTTTTTTTGGGTTTTTGATAATTTTCGATGAACCAGTGTCGGAATTTTGAAATTCCGGCACGGGGTTCTCAGAATTTTAACCAGATTTTTCGTATTAGATCTTTTTTTTTGTTATTTTTTTTAGATCTGAAAAAGAAGACAATAATAGCAGGTTTTTTTTGTTGTTATTTTTTTTAGATCTGAAGAAGAAGACAACAACAACAACATGTTTTTTTTTTATATATTTTTTTAGATCTGAAGAAGAAGAAGACAGCAGCAGCAGCAACATGTGTTTTTTTTTGTTATTTTTTTTAGATCTGAAGAAGAAGAAAGAGGAAGAGGAGGAGAAGGCGGCGGCGGTGTGGAAGTTGAGTGGGTGGAGGAGTTGTGGGGTGTGGGGTTTGTGAACTGAAAAGGGAGTTGTGGGGTGTGGGATTTATGAAATGAAAAAGGAGAAAGGGGGGTTTGTGAATGTGTAAGGGCAAAGTGGACATTTCCACTTTAAAATGGGATTTGGGGATAAAATATGGGGGCTGAGAACTAAATCTCTTTTTTGATACAAGGGACAAGCATTTTATACATAGGACAAGTATATAATAATAAAAACTAAAATAACCTTAACTAAATATCCTAATTACAACATAGGCTTTATTTTACTAAAAGCCTATGGCATGTGATATGTTTTAGTTTTTTGACCCCCTCTTGATTTGTTGACACTCTTCTTTTTAAAAAAGACACTAATAACCTTTTTCTCTTCCTTTTTTTTCTCCACGTTCTATTCTTCTCCCTCTTTTCAACCAGCATCATCTTCCTTTTCCACTCTTCATCAACTCAAACCAATTTTCTCCCTCTACTTCATCAACCCAAACCACTCTTCCTCCAGCATACTTATACTTTTTTTAGTCTGAAAATTATAAGCGGTAAAAATGAAACAAGATCACAGTACTACTAATATTCTGCATCATGATGATTCATGAGCCATCACTAAGCAGTCCCAATGCCAGACTAAAAAAAAACAAAGGAAGAGAAACTGAGTAACTAAGTACCAATAGCATTAGAATTATTGAACTTTATAGTGCTTTGGTTTTTTATAAGTTATGAACACACGCTGAAACTATACATATTGCATGCGTTCTTATGGGACTGATTTGTTTCCTTTTGCTCAGGAACATGGTGTAGTGTCACGGCTTCAGTTTCTGGAACATCATTTTCTCTTGGCTTCGGTCAACACATTTGGGCAGCTTCATTATCAGGATATTACAATGATGGGTGCTATGTTTGGCAATTTTCGAACTGGCCTAGGACGTACAAAGCAAGAGAGGGAGGTTGAGATGGAAGCTGTTGTTGAAGATGTTAAAGGTACAAGCACGCTGAAGGTTCAGCGTGTTAATTTTATAACAAATTTCATAGCACACACTGACTTGTAAAATTAAAATTTTATAAGATACACTTAGGGTCAGCGTGCATACAAAAATTAATTTTTTTTTAAGCACGCCGCTGACCCCTCAGCGTGTGTTATAAAATTTCACACGCTGGGTGAGTATTATACTATGTTTAATTTCATAACACACACCGAGGGGTCAGCGTGTATTATAAAATATAATTTTATAACACACGCTGAGGGGTCAGCGTGCATACAAAAATTTAATTTTATAACACAAGGTCAGCGTGCTTGCAAAAAAATATAAAATTTTTATATGCACGCTAATCCCTCAGCGTGTGTTATAAAATTAAAATTTTATAATACACGCTGACCCCTCATCGTGTATTATGAAATTATATTTTAACACACACGTTGACCCCTCAGCGTGTATTTAAATTCTATATGAGTGAGGTATTTTGGGATTACACTATTTTATTAAGTTTATTATGAAATTTTCACATAAAAAGAGGGTCAACAAATTAAGAGAGGGGGTCAAAAAACTAACACCCTTTTTTCTAGAAAACTACTTAATTATTCATGGTGAAGGCAAATTATTTCAGGCGAGTTTGATGCATAACCAGGTCCAGGGATAGCACTTAATGCACCGGTTTAACCCTTGTTCCAATTTATTATAATGGCATTAATTATTTTTTTCTTTATAAATACTTTTGTTTATTTAATACTTTTTAAGAGATCCAATAATAATTATATAAAAAAGTTATTTTAAAAAGAATATATCAAATGTTACATGGGGAAATGAGATGAAGGTATTGGTAACATTGCTACCTAAAGTGAACGTCTCAAAGGCAAAAGTCCCAAATGAATGTTGTCCATCATCATATGAGGTGTTTGTTATATTGGCAAATGGTTTCATCACCAGTGCTGCAAGAATGACGAGTTATTAGTCCACACACTTTGGAAGAGCAAGGACATTCTCGTAGCTTGTGGATTGGGAAGGGTCGAATATTGGAGTGGTTTGGTTGTAACATTTGTCACAAGGCTGCCACTGTAACCAAACCAAATGAGGTTACTGCCTGCGTCAACGAAGCTCATGACAAAGAAATGGTTGGAACCAATGGCATACTTCATGAGGAACTCTCTCGTGTGTGTTGGTTATTTCAACACCAAGGGTATGGGAAACCTTGCACTTATTGGCAGAATAGTTAACACGGTTAGAAGAACTATGAATGGCCTTGGTCTATCGTTGAAATGGAGTCTAATTGGAGTTGTACAATGGAGATATTGGAGAATCTCTATGAATGAATTCCACGCTGATGCCACCGTGGATTGCCTCTATGAGACATATACCACGAAAACAAATTATCAGAAGTGTGATCGATAGAACAACAAGGAGATATTGTCGTGTCATGTGGGTTGAGTGATATACTCGTGGATGAAATATATACAAAAGAATAATGTTTGTGAATTGCATTGTTTACTTTTAATGCTCTAATTTAATTTTATTAAATGCATTATTCACTTTTATTCCATGATTAATTGAATTATGATTATATATCCCTTTGTTTGATTTAGCATGTCTAGCAAACACACCATTAATTACGCTATTGGTTCTATAATTTTTTATTTTTTTTTTTGATAAACAGAATTGTTTAACAGATCACAAAGATGCTCAACCAAGTCGAAAAAAACTCTACCAAGCAAGTCTAAGGCGAAACAGCTAAATAATCCCGAATCAAGAAATCGGATCAATGCACCAATGTGCAAATTGAAAAGATTATATCATGCTAGATAAATATGACACCACCATTGAACATGAAAATCAATATCAAAGAGATTTAAATAAACTAAATAACAATCTGACTCATGCAGAGTAACACCCTACCGTCAAAGGACATAAAGCAAAAAGCAGGCTGCTTAGACAAGGGACCTTGGCTAGATGATTGATTACCTCATTTCGTTGGGCAGGTTTTGCTCACTTAAACTTTCCAACGTCAAAAACACGAGCTGTAGGATCTTTCAAGGAGACTGAGACAATGTAGTCCCCATTAGCAGACACAGAAAGAGATTGAATTTCACCCGAGTGGCCCCTGAATGTTTCTACAGATTCACCAGACCGGATATCCCATAATCTCACAATTCCATCCTTGCATCCGGTAGCCACACACCATGAACCAACCCATGCTAAACATGTCACTCCAGCCTGCCCACATGGCAAAATTCCTTACGTCAGACATACGATGGAAGTTTACAATTCCAAGCAAAAGTATAATGGCAAAGCAGGATTAAAACCAACCTCATGGGCACAAGTGTCTCGAGATAAGGAATGTTGTATATCCCAGATGACCAGTCTTTTATCCATGCCTCCAATTGCAGCCAAGGAGGAATCACTACCATACAATTAAGAGGCAAAATTACTAAGGTCAGGTCAGCAGATCATAGTAAACATTCGATTGTTAAGATGTTGAATTGATGTAGATGAATGAAATCCAAATGATTATACAAAGATGTTCAAAATTAATCTTGTAAAAACTATTCATAGTCAAGCAAGGTTTGAGTCATTTTGCAGTCTAATATTCCTTTGAAATACAAATTATTATACAAAAACATCGTTATACTATAAATCAAGTCATCAAGGGTTAGGTCAAGTCCAATAACGTATCAAGAATCATGACCCCAAACTTTATTTTGCACGCTAGACTGTTACAATAAGACTATGTTTACTTTCAGATGTAACAAGACCTATTATTTCGTTTTTCTAGTTTGGTTTTGTCCTTCAACCTATATCTGCATCAAATAAAACTTCCATCATGCACATGCATAAACCTAGAAGCATACATGTACATTAAAAAGTGCACAACTGCAATACACAGGCTATGAGAAATTTGTTAATTATGACAAATACCTTGGTGAGAAACCAACACATTTAATGGAACATGAAGGAGAAGAAGCCAAGCTACTAATGACCTGTCAACCATGACACTCATTTTATCAGACATAAGAGGGAGCTAAATTTGTATGCTCTGACCCATTTACAAAGAAGTGAGAGACAAATGGAAACAATTAACACAATGGATAAGTGATGAAATTGTTGACGTTTGGGATCTTACACCACACAAGCTACATTATGCAAGGACATAATTTTTCTAAGGATTATATTTTCATTAAAATAAGGTGGAAGACCTAGTAAAGTTCGTAGTCTTTCCAGGTCATAGAACCCCCAGGCCATATTTCTAATTTCTAATTAATCAAGTTCTATAAACAAGTCAACCAAAAACAACTATATCCATAAATTTCAAGCATGACATCAATCTTGATCCAGATAGGGGATAAGCTAGTAGCTGGCTTATTGAACTGAGCATCAACTCGAGAAGCCTTACTAAACACTCTTTTGATCTGATTCTCATTCGCACTCTGATAAGAACAGGTTCAGAGTTGAATACATTTGTAACAAGCTTGGCGCATATGATTTGTATGCTCCAGCTTCAGGGGGAGTTTTAGAATAAAATCAGAAATTGATTTTATCATTAATACTAGGATTTGATTTAGTAATCAATGAAGTTTTTCTATATTGATTTTGTAACCTTCCTTGCATTATAAATATCATATGTGTTGTCTGCAATACTCTGCATTAGATACACAATTACAAAACCTTATTCTTTACAGGAACATCCAATCTGGAAGGTTTGTTCCAGAAATAGGTGTGCGAGAGAGAAATTTGCCATGTGGCAGATTTGTAGGAACAAGTCTGCAGGGACAGATATGTTAGAAGCGGTTATATAGAAGTTATTATGTATTTTCGTTTTTTTATGTATTGGGGCATGTTAGACAGTTATTAAGTCTGTACTTGGTAGTTTTCTAAGCAGATATTCCCTGTTGGAGTTCTTAAAAGTATGGGACAACAAACCATTGTTGTATTCTATGCTCTGTAATTTCTGTGTTCATTAACAAAACTATTCAATTTAATTCTGGTGCTCTATCATGCTCACGTGCTTGTTCCCTTCATCCCTTGAAAGGAATAATGATCACATGAGCCTAGAGTGATGGCATGAAACCTTTTTATAAGCTCAAATCATTGCAACTGACATCGGAGGTCGCCATTCTTTGACATTTGAATAAAAAGGTATTCGGCATAAATCATGAATTAGTAAAATCGTATGCTCAACCATTGTGTCAAGCAACTAAAGGCAGATTCCTAGTGTAAGGTGAGCACCATTTTCTCAGTGGAAGCTAAGTTATCTTGGAGTGACAGTTTTGTCAAAAAGAGGTGTACAGTCGATATCAAATGCAATGGAGACACATACTCTTCCTTTGCCGATATTCACAAAACAAGCAGAGCCATCCTCGGAACCGGTAAGAGCAAGAGTTGAAGTTGAACTTATTGCTAAGCATGCCAATCCCTCCGTATGATACCCATGACCTGGGAAGCAATGTTTAGCCGATTGCCAAGAACAAAAAGCAAAAAAAAAAAAAATTCTATATAAAAGGGAAATAATTTAACATTAGTGTTTTGTGCGGACCACGGCATGTTATTTCTTAAGTAAAGAGATGAAGGGCACGTGAAAATGATTTTAATTGATTTTTAAGAATAGCTCTTTTTAGGGAAAATTCGAGAAAGCTCTTTGAAAACTAAGAATTTTAAGACCTCAAGACAACCGGAGATATGAATAATAGACAAAATGCATTATTGAGGAATAGAAGGTGCACACAATTGAAGCACAGAACACCAATTTTACTGTATTAGTAAAATTTAAAAATTGAAACTGCTTTACTCCCACTGTCATAAAATTTAACAACAATCCTTATTTCCATTCTCCCTCCCTTTTTCTACATGCTTTTTCTCAGTGTATAACCGGGATATGGGAGTCTAAAAAGCTTCTAGAATGACAGAATATGTAAATGAATAAGTACTGCCACATACTTTTGCATGAGAGGCAAATAGAGATGTTTCTATTTTCTATGAAGATAACCACGCAAATACGGAAAGGAGAGTTAAGCGAAAGGAGGGATGTTTTCGGTGTTCAAAGCTTCTTCCACGCAACGTTGTAGTTTTGAACTTTCCAGTCCACATTAAAAATTACTCAGGCCTATGACTCATAAAAGGCATAGGCAATGTAAGGTGAAATATACATACCTTCCACAATTTTAATGATTTCCCCACTTGAATTCCATATTCTCAGGGTTTTATCTGCAGAACCAGTACAAATTTTCCCCCCTGAGGTACAAAGTAAAATGAAGAAGGTAAAGAACATATACCAAAAAATA
Source organism: Crotalaria pallida (assembly GCA_037953625.1). Lineage (NCBI taxonomy): Eukaryota > Viridiplantae > Streptophyta > Magnoliopsida > Fabales > Fabaceae > Crotalaria > Crotalaria pallida. The sequence goes on along the minus strand of CM075655.1, from coordinate 127,304,364 downwards.
ATAACCATTGACAAAACAAAAAAAAAAAAAAAAGATACATCAATGTGAAGAGAAATGACTACCATCGGGAGTAAAATCACCACAGGTCACACGACTACCATGACCAGTAAGATAGGTAATAGGGGAAATTTCATTATCCTTGTTCCACATCCAAGCATTGGAATCCTCAAAACCAGCTAAGAGTTTGTGTTGTCTAGGATGCCACTTGAGCCACTATGAAAATTTTCACGATAAGGAATTTAGTTATTAATTAAAGGAGGAAAAAACAAGAGTAATAACAATCTCACCTCAATGCCCCTTATAAGATCTTTACGAGCTTGAGCATCTTGCAGATATGCGGATGAAACCCAGACTTTAACAATTCCATCTACGCATCCAGATATTTAAGCATCCAGATGCAAGAAACTTTCCATCATAGCTAAAAGCTAAACTTGATACAGATTCTGAATGACCTGCGCATACTCAATTGGAAAGTGAAACAATTAAAAGTTTGAAAAAAATAAAAAGAAGAAAAGGTATGGTACGGTGTATCATGCAAATAAATACTACCTAAAAGCTCGAAAGCCTGATATCCTTGTTGCTGACCAATTTCCCATAGAAATCCTCTGTGATCACGACCCCCCGTAGCCACCAATGTTGCATGTGTTGGATTGCATGCAACCGTGAACAATTCACCTGTATGAATTATGATGATGATGAAGAAGAATAGGATGATGAGCGGAAGGAGTAAAAGAGGGAGAATGAGGAGGCAGAGATTGATTTACCTTGATGACGGGTGAATGTGTGAATGGCATCGTCAACATCAACATCAACAACAACGACGTCGTCGTCGTCTTGGACAGAATCATCATCGGAATCAGCATCAGGAAGATCTTCGTCGTCCATGGAAAGTTCATCGATGATATCAGACTCATCAATGCAAAATACTTGATCATCGTCATCATTATCATCATCATATTCATAGTCATATTGATAATGGTGAATAATAGGTAGAGCACTCATCGTATTTGCTGCTACTCTACTCAATCTCAATCTCAATTGCCACTGAAAGTCTTTCTTTCTTTCTTTCTTTCTTTCAACTCAGCAGCTTCTGTGGCTGTGGCTTTGGCTATTGGAGAAAGCAGAAAAGCAGCAAAAACAAGGGTCTCAGTTCTCACCCTTCCCGGGTTGGGCCGCATCATCATCATCATCATCATCGACAACAAAGAGTCCAGGATTTTGAACCCCATTTTATTCCTAAACCCCAATTTTTTTTAATCACAAAAATACCCTTCCTATCCTAAACCTAAATCCTAGTTCTTCTTCTTCCCCTTTCCCTCAGTAGCCGCACCACCTGATGAGCTGATTAAATAAGCCCTTAGATGATGTATGTTGTCGTATTACCATTGTCTGCACTATGGACTTAGTCCTTTGATTGAAATAAACAAAACAACTATGCCTAATAAAATTATGACTTGGATTTGCTTCCCTTGTCTTGCTCTTTTATGATCGAAAGCTTCCTCACAGCTTCAGCCTATGTATGCTAGATACTTTGTGTATTTAATTAGCTAAACTTAATTTCATTTTACGAAACACAGGAATTTCAAGTTTTTAATGATATATATAGGGATGTTTAACGACAAAATATATAGCATCTCAAACTAGCAAGATTTAATTACCTCAAATAGTTGCACCTCACTTTATAAATTCTAGTAGTTATAGTTATACCAATTAAAAAAGAAAAGACATGGTAGAATACCAAAAAGGATGGCGACAAGAGTGGCAAACTCCCAGTTAGACAGTGAAAACCTGTACAAAGGTATATATATATTGTTTTTACATCCTTGTGAAATGAAGGTATAGCATGGTGGTTAGTTACTAGCTGATGTCAACCTTGTACATTGTAAGTGAAAAGAGAGAAAAAAAACTATGAGAGATTATATTGGAGATTTGGAGGGAAGCTAATAAATCAATCATGATGGCAGACTTTTAAATCAAGGTTTCTACCGCAAATTGAGGCTGTGATATTATGATTTTAAGAGTTTCATCAATCTCGTCATGGTTACAATTGTGGCTGTCTGGCTGCACCGATGGAAGCCATGCCACGTTTTTACTACAATTGCGATGAATGCAACATAACCATTAATTACTACATGAGTCATGTCCCTTTACTGATCCTAATCTCCGTGATCAAACCCTTGAGATAGTCGCAACGTTCGCGATGAAACTCAACAAGCAAACAAAGCTGCCTTATGGCTTCTTTCTTCTTCTCCCCAAGCCCAATCAACTCCTCATCCTTCTCTTTCAGATTCTTTTCCAATTTTCCCACTTTCTTTTCAAGCTGACTAACCGCTTTCATTAGGTTCAGTTTCTCATCTCCTTCCTTCCTCACATTGGCTTCTAATTCCCACACTTTGTCTCTTAACAACAATTCTTGCTCTTGTTTGTCACCGAGTAACACCGAAAGTAGATCCACATTGTCTTTCAGTAGTTTTGTCTCGACATTTTTTTCCTTTATCCATTCCTTTGCAAATTGAACCTCAACCAACATTTTAGAGACAAGGCTCAACACATAATCTATGTGTTCCTCAAGCTTCCTTGCAGCCGTATCTAACTCGTTTAGATCACTCATTTTAAGAGCCCTTAGTTCATTTTCACAAGAAGCAATTTTCTGTTCAAGTATCTTGTTCTCTTCCTCGTACCTTTGCTTGGTCTTTTTTAAACCATCTTTGTTTTCATTATTAAGCTGTTCTGCTATATGGATCCTCTGGTGCAACAGGAGGATATTGTCTTCCATTTTCATCTTGAACTTTTCAGCCAATTCTTCCATCTTCCTTTCTGTAAGTCGCTGATTCATCTTCGACCAAATCTTGGCTTCTTTATTCTCTGCACTCATATGGTAAATGGTTTCTGTTAATTTCTTTATCGTTTCCTCCTTGGTTTCTAACTTAACGTTAAAGTTTTCCATCTTTGCTAGGCCTTCTGAATATTCCTTTTGCCTTTCTTCATTTTGTAACTCCAACTTGCTTTTCTGTTCCCGCAAAGTGCCCAACTCCACTCTCATATTTTCTACTTCTTCTGTTAAAGTCATCGCCTGAGAAGAAGCTTCATTTTTATCACACTCGTGCTCCTTCAAAATAGCAGATATCTCTTCCTTTTTCTGTGTCACCTCTCTTTCTAGTTCATATTTTTCATCCTGCGAGGCATTTTTTTCATCTTCGAGCCGGTTAATCTCGTGACTTGCATTTCGTAACTTCTCTTCCAAATCTTGTTGGTCGGTGCATAGAGATTCCATTTCCAGCTCCAGGTCTTTTATCTTTGAAAGAAAACACTCTTTCTCTTTTATCAAACTATGTTCAACCGAAGTCGTTTCAGCTAAATTATCCTTCAACTTTTCCATTTCAACCAAGCATTTCGAAACTTGATTCCTCTCTCTTTCCAACTGAGCTTCTAACTCTTTGTTATGTGTGCATACTGATTCAAACTTTTGCTGCATGACATTAAGCTGATCCTTTAAGTCCCTCTTTTGGCTTAATGCTTCATTTCTACTGCGTTTTATCTTTTCCTCCATTTTCCCTTTATGGTTCCTCAATGATTTCGCTTCCTGCTCGAGCTTGTTGATCTGTGTCATCAAATCTGCAGTTTTAGACTTTGCCTTATCCTCACTGCTTTTGAGTTTTTCCATTGTTTCTTTCAACAACAATTCAAGCTCGGTATTCTTTGCACTAAGCTGCCTAATTTCATTTGCTTGGCTTTCAGCTTGAAGTTCAAGATTCCTTTTCTGCTGATTAACTAGTTCGGCTTCCTGCTTGGTTGTGTCAGAAACTTCCTCTGAGGAAAAATACTCATATTCTGAGCTAGACGAAGAAGACACAGAAGACAGCCTCTCTGCATAGCGAGGAACAACTTTCACATACTCTCCGGTAAGACGACCATACAATGCATTCAGTGACTGGTATTGATTGTAGAAGTCCTCAATAAGTCCAATAAGTTCTGTTTCTTTCCTTGAGTTCCCGTTTCGTTTGCTTTGCTCTTCCTTCTTAATAAGCTTCAGGATTCTTGTGAGGTTGTTTTCAATATCTGCAAAGAATCAGAAGCTTGATATATATATTTACACAGATGAATAAATACTCAAGAAATCAAGCTAGAAGATAGAGTAGGAAATGTTTTTACTCCATTTAAAATTGAGGTCCACAACCGCAATTACGGTTTTGGGAGTCTTCGCAATTGCAGACAAATAATGTAACCTCAACCTCGATTTAAAACATTTATTATAACATCAAGACAATAAACCATTTTTTAAAAAGCAAACCAAGTTTTTAAGGTATTAGTCCTTGGTTTGTAACAAGCAAGAGTGTGCATGTTCATAAGAAAGAATCTGCACCTGCTTTGGTTCTTTTAAGTTCTTCAGATTTTTCAGGATCAATTTGACTCATAAATGATTTGGTCAATTCCCTAAAGTGGTGCTTGATCATTCTTTTACTTGGGTACTGTTGCAAAGGTTATATTTAGAAGTTGCATGTCATGCAATGAAATAGCTCCACAGATGGTTAGGAATCCTGAAATTGAGAATTGAAAACAGACATGACAAATTAAAAGGCCAGTTTGAATTGAATTACTTACTGCCTTGTGCACGTGGCTTTGTAAATGCCCACTACGTTAACTACTTGTTGATTAGAAAAAACTATTACTACATTGTTCTTGATCATGTGATGTGATAATAGCAGCATGAAATCTGTTCATAATGCAATAATTTCTTATTGTATTGATTATTAGCATGCAGTGCCAACTTATCTCGCGTGCACTCTATCCATAGACTCAATGCAAATATTATAAGATAAAAATGTCTTTTACTCTTTTACTTACTTTGACAACAAGAAACAATATTTCAACTTAATCACCGAAAATCCTTATTTATTAAATTCAGAAATTTTCAGTATAGAATGCCTTAATTTCTTATTTTACTCTTTCTGAAAAATGTGTCATTCTTAAGTTCTTTGCCAAAATTGAAATCAAACTCTCTTTTATTCTAATCTGCATATTTTCATTTTCAGAATCAAGCATTTCCGTTCTAAGTGATAAAGTTTTAAAGTTTTAAAGTTTAACTACACTTAAAAATTCTCATATGCATATTTACTACAACCTATTTGTAAAAAATAGCACCAAACCTTGTACTTATTTACTTCATAGTTCAGAACAATTCACTGTACTTCTGAATCTGAAATAGCTAAGAGCTTAATCAATTTTAACATAGGTTTGCTTTAAAAAATTGTTCTTGTACAATATTTTTTTCACTACTTCTTAAATAAGTTATTTGGATAAAAGGATAGTACATTTAAAAGTATGTTTTAATATTCTTTTAGAATCACATATATGTTGGATAAGATTACTATGAGTGACAAAAAAAAAATTCTGAATATTTAACACAACTTCATGCTCAAGGTTTTTTTAATTACTAAGCTGGATTAACATTTGTTAGTTGATTCACATACTCGATAATGAAAAATAAAAAATTACTCAATTGAGATATATATACTCTCCATTTTAAAATATCCATTGTTTATAGTAGTTTTTACGAGAAATAAGCTTATTAAATATCATTCAACTTTATACAATTATAATTATCAAGATCAGTGTTTTGAAACATTCCATAAGAATTTAAAAAGTAGAACTTTTACATTAGAATGATATATATATTTAGAATCTTAAAAATTTTAAAATCGCTAAATCTTTAAAAAAAAAAAATCACCAGGACGATTATAAAAATTGTGTGCAAACAATTGTTTGCTTTAATGTAGAGTAATCATCCAATGTTTCAAGAAGTAGAAAAGAATAATCATCTTAAGACTTTATGTATGGGGACAAAATCTATTGTCTCACTTCATATGTTATTCCATGCAGCAAATTAAAGTTTATGATGGGTCAAAATACAATAAGTTTGATGGAAAATTTTAAAGAAAATAATTTCTTGATCAATCGTAAAACTTTGACACATTGAGTGATAAATGAATTGGGGCAGCATATTTAATCACGTATGAATGTTTTACTTTTTTGGTATCACTTTCAGGTTTCTGTACACAGATTCAAAGCCAGGTTAACGTAACAACCAGAAGCAATTAATGATTAAAATGTTACTGCATGTTGAGGCTGGTTACTCACTCAGATCATCTGTGTGTTTGGATGAGTTAGGAATGTGCAGAATTAGGTTTGCAATATAGAAGCCACACTATGTTGCTTATATGACAAAATCACGTTGCGGGCTCTCTCAACACAAAACTAAATATGCACCGTTGTGTTTTTAGAAACCCCTCAAATAGAGAATGAGCTTAATACAATTTAGGCTTCTTTATGCATTTACAATTTAACATCAATAAGGATAAAAAATAGGGAAAACACGGAACTTATACTTGGTATGAATCTAATATGTTCAACATCCAGATCAACACCAAAAAAAGTATATACGAAAAAGTTAGTTGTAACTGTAAGGGGTAACGCATAAAAGATGGAGGATACAGAAATTAATTCTCAATGTAACAAAAAAAATCAAATCAATTAATCAAATGTTTGTTTCTCTACTTTCAATCAGCTTAGAAATGATGGATGAAACGTGATCCTTACGAAAATTTGATTTCATACGTTCATAGTATATTTTGTTTTAATGTAACACGTTCTGCATTAGGCATTTCCATGCATTCAGAACTTTTTAAATGTGACATTTGTTTTTCTCTGGTGATAGGATATAAAAGGAAGACAGTTACAGTAGTACCTGGGAATATGGAACTCGATTTCCACCAAGCCAATTGGATTAAGAGATATAGAAACGAAAAACGGAAAAAATAAAGCATAAAGGATGATAAAAAGATATGAGCAGTTTTGGTGGAGGAATTAAAAACAAAAAGTGAAGAGCCTCTAATAATAAACATTTTTATTATCTTGCTTGCCATGCTCAGATGGAAACTTTTGTGTTTCTTGACTTTCTTCCGATAAAAATGCCTTTGAATTGTTGAGATTATTAAGTCCGAAGATCACTTGACTCACAGATAGTTTGGTTAAAATTAAATTTCGCCTGGTCAAATCATATATTTTGAACTTGGACAGCAAATTTATTTTGTTATTCATTTTTGGAAACATACTTATTATTATTATTTTAACTCAGCTAATTTTTAATAAAAAGAAAATTTACTTTTGATTCCGAGCTTATTCGAAACTTTCATCCATCTATTTCATAGATATTGTCGTCTAATTATCTCGATTGTGGTGATTTGACTCGGTTTTGGAAAGATTGTCTATTTTTTTTTAACAGTGGAAAGATTGTCTGTTGATTGTGATGATTTAATTCACTTTCGGGAAGATTGCTAGTTTGATAGAACTAGCTTTATTTATTTCCTTGTCTTTATTCCGTGTGCAATGACAAAGGTGCTTTCGTGGCTGATTTGGGAATTGACGTGATAATGTATAAAGGAATGATATTATTTTCAACAAAGAGAACTTTGACATCCTACTAGATATTTTGGAGTACATAAGAAAATTAAGACGTACTTTGGATTTAGGCTCATTTTTTAGACCATATAAAAATTAAGTGACTTTCGATTTAGACTTAGTGATGGTTTTCTTAATTTATATTTTTGCTATACTCTTCTTTCTCATGTTTAGGATTTTTAAGGAAGTAGAGATCTTTAGAATTTTATTGTAATGCTTTTTGTTGGTATTTGACTATTTTGAGCATACGATTATATACACATATTCAAACCTTTTAGAAAAGATGATTTATATGTCCAATAATACTTATGTAATTCTTTGGTTAATATTATTATTTTGCTTATAAAAAAAATTTCAAACATATTGTTTTAACATTTTACTTTCATTTCCAAGGATTACAATGTTTGGTCAAACCTTTTTTCTAATTCTATCATCATAAACTAATCATAGTATTCATAGTATTAATTCTGCATTTGCTTCTCTCAACTACAATATCATAAATAAAAATGTTTTAGTTAAAATACAATAAAACTTACTTTGAATTAATGATTCCTTGATCTTTTACCCCATGACAAAGTTGTGTTTTACATTAAATAATGTTTATTGGACAAAAAAAAAATACGTACGTTTCTACTTCATTTCATAAGCACAGTAACGGCAGTAATCATAAACTGGAATATCTGCAATCAACAATTGATTTGAGTACTAAATGAGCCTTAACCATGACTTTTGCCTATACAAATTACAATTTTAAGAAAGTAGAAGTTCCTTAAATGAAGTTCTCTGTTGCAAATTTAAAAGGCCCAGAAACAACTTGGCTGATGGAGCAGCATGCTAAAAGCACGAGGTATAAATACAGCTAATCATCACCAGAAGACAATTTTTGCTTCTTCCATTTGTAGGCAGCTTCCAAGATCTTGAGATTTGTAGTCTGAGTTTCATCAGGGAATAAATAGTCGATGTATTCTTCGATTCTGAAAAATCAAATTAATGAATGAAGTAGCAAAACAATAAGGGCTTGCATAAATAAATAAGAAAATAAAGATAACGTTCACAGTTAAGGAAAAAATTGAGTACAAGTTAGATACATACCTGGAAGTACCATCTTCAGTAGTAACTTGCCTTCTCTTCTTGAGCTTCTTGGGCAGCTTAGACTGGACTAAGCTAACATCACCCAGCTCCCCAAAACTGGCTGCCTCCATGTTGAGCCATTTCTCCAGCAGCATTGCCCTCTCTTCTTTCAAATCCGGAGCTGACGATCTAAAGTAATTTAGAGCTTCCTCAAACACCCCTGACGCAGGTACAAAACCAAATTTAAAGAGTCAGAATTTTTTTTTTCCACTTAATTTCAAACTCAAAACAAACTATCGTAGAATAACAGCATATGATCGTAGCATTGGGATCACATACTTCTAGCACGCTGAATGCATTGCTTCCTCTGTTCATGCTCTGCTACGACTTCATCATCCTTATTGATAGCTGTAGCCTCAAACTCTGCATAGCTCAGCCATACTTTCAGGTGCTTTGTCCGATCAAGAAGCCTTTGATAAAGTAATCTTGCTTTATCAAATTCACCCTCGCCAGTCTCAAAGTCAATGTATGCCTGTTTTGGATTCACAAATTGATGGTTAAGGTTAGACCAATACATATATATAGTTATCCTAGACAAGGAAGGTATGCATTAGAAGACAATCATCAAAGAGAAAACAGAGTGATGAAAGGCAGAGGCCGCCACACCAAGCAAGAATTGTATCTTTTTCAAACTTTTTTAGTATTAAGCTTATACTATATCTGTTTTCTTACCACCTACTCATACATCGTTTTATAACAACAACAACAACAACAACAACTAAGCCTTTGTCCCACTAGGTGGGGTCGGCTACATGGATCAAACGACGCCATAAAGGCCTATCATAAATCATGTCTTTTGATAAGGCTACAATATTTTATAATCCTTTTTCCTGTAACTAAAATATCAACAATCAATAAGAAAATAAAAGGAACTATTATTGCATATTTACATATGTAATATATCACTTTTTAATATGTTATATTAAAAAATGTCTTAATCATTTTGTTTCGCCCGTGACCCACTCTAACAATTGAAGCAGTACAGCATCTAATGAAAGGTCAATAATGAAACAGTTCTTCCCATTCACTATAATTAGGATTAAAAAAAATTAGTGTGGAATCTATTTGGAATTAATATACCTAGGTTATGGGTAGCATGTTGCTACAGTTTGCTTAACTTTTAGTAAAAAAACTAAGCTAAAGAAAAATGGAAGGCAAATAGATACATAAGCCTTCTTCATGCGTAAATTGAGAGTTTAAGAAGTTGAATATTGAACCTATCTTTTATAATAATCAGACATTGTTGTTACTCAAGAGTTGGCAAGTTAATTATGCCTAGAAAAGTCCACTCTAGTAACAAGGGGTCTAAGTAATTATGCCAGTCCAAAAGTCATTTTTTAAGCCACTTACAGGTCCAGCTTGTTTTACATGCATAATTTAATGTCATATTTATGTGTACCTTCCACAATAGCTCAGGCATGTCCAATGCAGGTTGGGAGATTGCAACTTCAAATATTGCTCTAGCTCGTTCGGTCTCGGTTAAAGATCTCTCTAACTCTGCATACTTGCTCCAGGCATAGCAATTTTCAGGCGACCACTCCAGATACTTTTCATACAATTTTCTACATCGATCCATATTACCAAGCTGCAGTTCTATCTCTATATACTTCTTAAAAATCTGTGATGCAGAGAGAAAAGATGTTTGAGAAAATAAACATGCTATGAAAGAACATCATTACATTTGCATCTTTCTACACAAATATTACCTTATCTTTAGGAGCATTTCCAATGGCGTTTCCTAATATTCGACGAGCAGCATCGAGATTCAGCTGGCGTATTTCAAATTGGGCTGCTAGTAGCCAAATTTTCGCGAATGAGAACTTCTGGTGAGGTATCTGGTTGAGACACTCCCTACATATATGGAAATCACAAGAGAATGGCAGTAGCGTCAGCACTGAACTAAATAAACCTACTTATTACTGTAACAGAACTGGATAAGAATTTACGAAAAGGAAAGAATGTTTATTGACAGAACTTGTTCATTTCCTGATCTGTATCAATGGGATATGATATCAAAGATTGAAGAACAATGCTGGACAACATGATAGCTCTCATACAAAAGGATATTCCAAGTCCTAGGCCCTCCCTTCCCCTTATTCTCTCAATTAATAACTGACGTCTAATTAACCCTCTGTATCTGTATTTATAATTTCAACTTTCAAGTGTCAATTCTTGACTTCAGATCAGAATTCCCAAATTAGATAAACAGATGTTAGACAAGATTACAATATCTCATACAGTAACCTAACATGGAGACTCCGATCAATCTTTCATGTCTCCCTGTGCACATATCAGTGTAGCTTTTTGGAATTTGGAATCATGTATGAGTATGATACTTAAATGTTTGCATAACTCCAATACTTAAAAAACCTAAACCTAGGATTGATATCTTTACCACGATGGGAGAAAAGAATATATCGAATAAGACTACCATGGTGAAGAAATTGAAATGCAAAACCAAAACCAGGAAACCCTGAAAATTAATCAGACAGTATACTTCTGGCCTATAGGGCTTGTTCAATATCAATAATTAGCAGTTGCACCAAATTGGGCCACAGATGCAACCAAGAATTAACTGTAAGGGTAATTATTATGTCAATCAATCAGGATATGGAATCTCGAGAATAACAAAATCCCAGAGTCCATCTATAAGATGGTGGAATGAAAATAAACACCCTTGACTACGAGTATTAATTCCGAGGGAAAAAAGCAAAAATGTAAATTTCATCTATTTTATTTAGTATTCGCTCTTTACTTCAGTGCATGACAAGTGGAATAGGTTTCTATTCAGCATTTCTAGTTTCATGGTTAGCACCAACAATATCAAAAGTAAAAAGGTATTGAAGGCAAATGATGAAATGACATGTTATTTGGAAATGGTTTACATGACATGATAGGGAATAGTGGAAGGCTTTTGAGAATTAGTATGACAAAAGTTATCTTCACATATTAATAAAAGTTCTCCTTGATGATATAAGAAGATAATAATGGTGTCTTTCACGAAAAAATATGATCAGATGGCTTATCTTATCAATCAAACATCTCCAATAGCAAATATGCAGACACTCAGGGAACAGAAAATATTACAAAAGTAAAGTGCATATACTCATTGAAGAATCAAATTCTCTCTACAGATCACCAGGTTCCTAACTGAATTTGTTAATGACATCGATGAATAAAACAGAAATTTGAACATACCTGTATACATCTCTTGTTCGCTCCATATCTTCAGCATCAAGCTCTTCATATAGAGCATAATTAATCCTGAGACACAAAAGATGAATAATAAACACTAATGGTAAATGTAAACACGCTGAATAACCACGAAAACAGGGGAATACTATTCAAATCAATCGTACCACAAATAGATATAGCGCTGCCACAACCGCTTCTCTGGAGCTGGAGGAACATTGGCTATAGCTCTCTCATAAACCTCCCTAATTCTTTCTTTATTCCCCACACTCTCTTCCAATCTTATATAGTCAAACCACGAATCATAATTTGTTGGATTTTTTCTAACTTCATCCTCATACTGAAACCTTCTCTTGCCAACAATAGCATCCTCAATCCCTTCCCTATCCCCATACTGCTTCTCAAAAGCCACAAACTTGCGATACAAATCTTCCGCCCTCCCCTTGGGGATATGATCAAGTGCGAATTTATATATACACCTGGCACGCTCCGTCTCCTTGCACCTTTCCTCGAACTCAGCGAAAGCAACAAATAACTGCTCCGCTTCCTCGTCATCAGCGAGCTTCTCCACCGCCCTCTCGTAAACATTCCTGGCCTTGGGAATCTCCCCATTCTTCATCTCAAACTTAGCATAGCGAATCCAAGCCCCAACCCTAGGGTGGCACTGCACAAATCTCTCGAAAATCCCTCTAGCGCGATCGACCTCGTTATACCTTAGTTCAAACTTAATATAAGACAACCAGCCCTGCTGATCGGGCATCCACTTCATCCATCTCTCGAAGACTTGCCTGGCACCGGGCACATTGCCAAGCATCTCCTCCATGTGAATGTACTTATACCACAACTGATCAACCCTCGGAAGCAGGGTAACAGCGCGGTCCCACACATTCCTAGCATGATTTATAAACTTGTTCTTCATCTCAACCTCAGCATACTTAAGCCACAGAGTGTGGTTCTTGTAATCAACCTCCAGAGCTCGCTCCCAAACAGAGCGAGCTCGTTTGAAATCCTTTTGCGACTCTTCCCACTGCGCGTATTTGATCCAAACCCCTATGTTCCATCGAACGCGGCGGATTAAGTCCTCGAACTCCTTACGCTTGCGGAGGCGATACTCGCCGAGCTCGGTGGGATCGGTGATCTTCTGTTTGGGAGGGCGAATCTCAGCCTCCTGACGCTCACGAGCCTCGCGGAGAATCTGCTCGGCTGTGATTTGAACGGGAGCAGGGGTTTTGTTCTTAACCCTAGTAGGACGGGGAAGCTTGACCTCAGTGTCCTTTCGGGTAAGGTACCCTAGGTTAGGGTCGGCGTCTTTGGACGAAGACATGATTGCGGCAATTGAAGTTCTAAGGAAGGTAGGGTTCGGATAGTTGAAGAAGGATAAGAGCGTCGTTCAAAGTCAAACCCTTGAGAAGAAGAAGAAGAAGAAGAAGAAGAAAATTGGGAATGGAAGAATGAAAGGAACAACGTGCACGCGCTGATGAAAAGGCTTTTCAAGCCGGAGCTCTGTGCTCTCTCTGGGTGGGGCGATGCCGGAGAGAGAAGGGAATGCGTGGAGGCGGCGAACAATAACAACTTAAGGTTTCTTCCCTGTATTATAAAAAAATTAAAATAAAAAAATAAAGACCTAAAGTGATCTCTAAATTTTTTTAGAGTGAAACTTGATTTCTAAAAAAAATAAAGTTTTAAAATATTTTTGAATTTTTTTTAATCTGGTCCTTCAAATACCCGGATTCGACTCGGGTCGCGTGCCTGTTATGGTGAGTCATGAGTGAATCTCCTAACATTAATTTTCTGCATTCACAAGGAATCGAATCTGAGATCCTTCTTAAACGAGACCAAGCCGCTTACCATTCATCTCAACCCATGTGAAATAAAAACCTAACTGATCTTGATTAAAAAGTGATCTACTGCAAGTTTATGTAGATGATATTTTCTTTAAATTATATATAGGTCTTTTTTACCAAACCTATTCTGAAATAGGGCAGCCCAAATTTGACTCGAAAGCTTAAATTGTCACAAACTTTTGGAGATTAAATTGTCGTATGAAATTTTATTAAGGGACCAAGTTGCTTCATGGAAAAAACTTTATGAACCATTTTGTAACTTTACCTTTTTAAGGACTAAATTGCTCAATAAATATAATTTTCCAAAATTATTTTAGAAATTTTTTTCATAGATTAAATTTGACCTCGAAAAAAAAATGGGGAACAATTTAAGCATTTATTTAAAAAAAACAATTTATAAGAGTATTAGAAGATTTTTTTTAAATTATTCTTTGAGACAAAGATTATTATATTATTAGAAGATAGTACTTCAATTTAAGTAAAGTTTTTTCAAAAATATTTGCAATATGAAGGGTTTTTCTAGCAATTTTCAAAAAAATATACTTTTGGAATGATATGTTTAGCAAATCAAGAAAAGATAATTTAGTCTTTTAATAAAAGTTCACTTTTAATATTTGCCTATCCTATACATGGGTGTATAGGTTAAAAAAATCCTTAAAAAAAAAAAAAAAAACCATCTATTGTTTGAGTAATGATCGGAAGACTTACATTAAAAGACTTATTCTTAAACCTACACATAGATAATAATAAACCTACACAGCTCACTTCGGATTAGTCTCAAGGTTCCCTGATATTAAGGGTGCTCTTGGAGATACCGGTAGTATGTAAGGAATACGGAAAAAAAAACCTACACATAGATAATAATAAACCAACACATCTTTTCTCTATATTTTGATTTTCCATCAACATACAGAAAGCTGCCTGGTTAAATTGTTTTATTATTATTAGAGATAGTGGAAACCAACTTGCACACGAGAATGAGGAATGATGAAGGAGCAAGACTTTCTAAATAGTATCGATATATTTGCATCACACACTCTTCACTTTAGCTCAAATCACTGAAAAAAAAAATAGAGGATAGTTTCTCCCTATTTATTGATCAAGAGCTAACGTAACACATAATTATGTTGCTAATGTCTGTTGTGTTCAATTCTCTGCTCATTCCTCTCATCTGCTGGCCTTTGGTTCTGTGGATTCCTCAACATATTGCTATGATCTCCAGTTCTCCACAATCAGACATGCTTACCGCAGCTAATTCAAGTGGATGTTTAAAGGAAAGTTAGCCCCTTGATGATGTCTCACATTTTGTGAATTCCTTCAGCTTTGTCATTACTAAAGTCCATCCCATCAATTTGTTAGAGCGTATCTGATTTTTTTTATTTTTTTATAAATCGAGTACTGGCTTATAATTTTGAAGTAGAAAGTTTAGATTTACAAATCCAGATCTTTTTGATTGTTGGGTTCATTTTGAGAGGCAAACTCGGGCTTTGAACCAG
The DNA here is from genome assembly GCA_037953625.1 of Crotalaria pallida. Classification (NCBI taxonomy): domain Eukaryota; kingdom Viridiplantae; phylum Streptophyta; class Magnoliopsida; order Fabales; family Fabaceae; genus Crotalaria; species Crotalaria pallida. Next base: position 127,289,243 of record CM075655.1, on the reverse strand, counting down.
AATTTCACATTGTCATATGCAGAAATGTCTGTTATACTTAAAAAATATCCCTGGAATCAATCTGCGTGTATGTCAGCATAGTGTTTATTTGAACCTTTGTAAATTGTATTGCATTGTAAGGTTGTAGAGAAGATGATTGTTTATCAATACATAGATCAGAGCAGTTTCACTACCATGAAAAGAAAGTATCTCAGAGTTTCCATTGAAACTCCCTCTCTCCCCTTTCAGCATGATCCTGGATCCAGCGGTTGTATATATTAAAGTGGTTTTACAGTGATGGTATTGATTTTTGGCTGCTATAGAAATTACTGTACTTAAAAAGCACCTAGGTGCGGACAGGTAGTTATTTTACATGATTTTCAAACGATGTAAAGCACTTAATAATGCGAGACTTGTGTGTTTATTTTTGTTTCTCAAGTGGAAATTAAAGTTTTAGCAGTAATGGGCTATGTTCTAAATGAACCGAATAACTTGCGCATCTTTATTTTTATTATTTATTGGTACTATCTTTTAATTTATTGTAACGAAAAGTTAAAAATCAGTGCATCCTCTTCTCTGTTTTGCGTATCAATATAGAAGAGTTCTTTCTTGGACTAGGTGCATAAATGCACCAGATTGATTCTTTAGAATTGGGTCTTCCCATCTAACCTGATCAATTGCTTATTGCTTATGTCTTGTCCTAGTTTTCCTAAATAAATTAAACATGTGAATTTGAGAAAGAGTAACAAAGGAAGAAAATAGGGGAGGCAATCACACAGTAAGACATCATTCGTTCACCCAAATCTCAATTGCTAAGATCTATAATCCTGAAACAAATGAAATTTCTGAAAGAATGCAAATAAAATAATATTGAAGCTGTGCATCTAACCTTCCCATAAAAGCTACATATAATGTTTCCCACTTACCTTGATTCACAAGAAAAAAATGCCTGTGCAAAATAATATACGAGCAGAAATCAGGTGAAAATCTGCATGGTGCAAAATGGTCTAAGGCCTAGCAGTAACTGTGCTTTTTTATGGTTTTTTGGACGTAGCCTAGTAAGTAACTGTGCTAAGAAACATACATAATAAGATGTGTGTGTGGGGAGGCTTAATCAGAGACATGGCCACTTGTTCTTCTTCTTGGAGCATAAGGGCTCAAAGGGCTCAAAGCTAATGGTGACAAGCTTTGTCTTTTGCTCTTAGAACAGCTTCTATAGTCAGAAAGGTAACCATATTGTCTTCCTCTTGCCACATATGGGCTTAAAGGACTCAATGCTAACGGTGACAGTCTACCTCTTGTTGTCTTATCCACCAAATCAGGGACATTACTATTTCTTCTGCTTGTGAATGTGCTAAGCATGAACCCCTTTTGCACCTTCATATTGGTGTCAGTACTTGTACGTCTCAACCTTGTTGGGCTCATAGAAGGGTTCATCATTGTTAGTTGTGACTTTTTCATCTTTGTACCATTAGAATCTGGTGGGATATTGCCCGTTTTAGACAATGGGGAATGGTCCCTTTTCAGCTTTAAACTGGTCTTAGAATCTAATGCATGGGCATCAGATGATGTTTTTCTCTTGGGTACTGCTGGTTTGTTGATGATCTTGGAAGATTCTGAGACAGATGAAGGCCTCCTTCTAACTACTGGGCTCAGAGGGCTGGATGACAATGTCGGATTCACCTTACTCACCCTTACACCACGACCAGGTAAAGATGATGGTAATGATCTTGTTACTATCAGTTTTGTTCCTGTATTAAAAAAAATTAATAAAAAGAGATTCAAACACAGTTGTCATTAATATTGAAGCTTGAATAGATCAGTGGTTATCACCTCTGATTTATTCAATAATCATACTTAAACCATTAGCTAATTCTGGTTGAATTGTGTTAATTATTTAAGATCATGTAGCATTATTAGACATCAAAATGCTGCTGATAATGATTTTAAGCATTTTTACTAATACTAGGAGGAAAAAAAATTAGCATTTTTATCTAACCTAACATCACAAATGTATGGACTAGGATGTACTATCTTCATCAATGATTTTAAATTAATGACTAAATTTAAAAAATAAAAAAAATTTATGGTAAAGACACATTCTAAATCATGCATTTATGGTCATTCAAGACCATGAAATAATTTTCCATGATGTATAGCTCTTTAGTTACAACTACATCATTTTTGGTAAAGAAAAGAGTGAATCACGGCTTCCTGTCATTATTATTTCACCTTTTGTTATAGCAAAGAGGTGGTATTAGTTAGATATACAAACCAACAAATAACATTACTCAATAATTTCTCCATGTAAATTATATGTATTGCACACTATGAAGATAAAGGTGAAAATATACTTCAAAAAAGAAAATTGAGGTGAAAATGAAAAGGAAGGCAGTGTAGGGAACTAACCTTTGTCTTTTTTGGCCTTGTCTAGTGTTGGTTTCTTTGTTTTGACACTTCTCTTGGACGGGGATTCAGAGCAAACAGATTTTGTGACTTCACAATTTGACTTTGGAGAGGTTATTGGTGGGAGCTGATCTTGGAGCAAGTCTTCAGCTGTGGATGCATTATCATCGCTACGAACTGTGTTTTGGTCATCATGTTCTTCCTTAGACACAGAGGCCTCATCCTTTGCTGGCTCATTGTGCTTGTCATGAGTAGCATTGCAGCTATTACCAATAATCTTCCCTTTCTCCACAACTTTATAAGCAAACATTTCATATGGTATTTGTGATATTGAGGACAGAATACAAGGCCTATCCAATTTGAAGTTCTTTAGGAACATTGCTTCTATGTCACAACAATCCATAGGTGGGGACAGCAACTCAAGGTGATTGAGTTCAGGATTGATGACATGGAATTCTGTGTTCATTGATAGTAACTTCTTGATGTAGCGCAAAATCCTACATATAGATGAGAATGTAGGACGTTGAGCAGGGTCCGTTTGCCAACACTTTTTTATCAAACTCACAAGGTATTTTGGTGACCGGTATGGGAATAAAGGCCTTTCCCCTGCTTTGATCTTTAGGTTTACTCTCTCCCCTTGAAGATGGTTATCTTCAAAGGGAACTTTACCTGTTAGAAGCTCAAAACATATCATCCCAAAGCTATATGCATCAGCTTTCTCTGAGTACTTGGAAGAGGTGGAAGCATTTCCTGTTTGTTCTAGCTCAGTTAGAATCTCCGGGGCATACCAAATAGTAGGGGTATTTTCCTCATTAGGTGGACTATGGGTTGGTGAGGTTCTTTGAGTGTCATTACTCTGAACACAACATAGACCAAACCCTGCAACTTTTGCTTGAAAATAACCTTCTTGGGAATTTCTTGGTCTGAGTAGGACATTGTAAGGGTTAAGGTCACCATGGTAAATTTTTTTTGAGTGGAGGTACTCAATGCCCCTTGCCATTTGAAGCATGAGATCCACAACAACAGGAATCGAAAACAAAATCTGTCTCCTCGGACCACAATTCTCCTTCATGTAGTTCCACAAATCCTTGTTCATCAACTCTATCACAAGAGAAAACTCTTTTTTCTCATCATCATAAAAGCCACAAAGGTATTGCAATATGTTAGGGTGAGAAAGTGACAAAAGAGTTGAAATCTCAGCTTCATATTCTTTCAAGTCCCCAACAAAATGCCTCAAGGCAAAGCTTTGACCAAGCCATTGGATTTCCTTGAACTCCTTACCGCGGCCTAATCTTCGTCGCACTTGGTAATCCTTAGCTCCTAACAGCACTGAAATTGGGCATGGTTGAATGCTCATTTTATCTGATCCATGCAAAAGTTTCTTAAGCAGCACATCTGCAAGGCGCAACTCGTTCTTTGTCAAAGTGTCTTTGTTAGAAGTTCTCCTCTCCCTGAGTGCTTCAATGAGTCTCCATCTATCTTCCCTCCATGCATTCTCCAATTGCTTGCATATTTCCCGAGGCACCAAATACTGCTTCCCAAATCTCCATTGAAAAAGTTTAGGATCATTCCATTCCATTTCATATTTCCTTGCTAACATAACTTTCTTCTTCTCCTTTTCATCTTGATCAAGCCCTGAGATCTCGCCCGCATCTTCGATTGCTTCAATGACCGCAGGGAAATAGCATAGCAAGTTGTGGATGTGGAATTCAACGCAATCATTGTTCTGAGAGAATGTGATTGCTTTTCCCCACCAATCCTTGGAATCCAAGCAATGTCTTATGTACAATTCACCTTCTTTGAAAACCCTGCATAGTTCTCTTAATGGAAATTCAAGGGCTTTCCACTTGGTGTTCCTCTCCTCCAGCTTTAGGTTCTGCCTTATCTCATCTGCTATTGTCTCAAACGCCAAACTGAAGATGTCAAGGATCAAACCACACTGGCGCTGGTTGATTTGAATTTCATCGCGCAACACCATCAGCGCTTTCAGACTCCCAACAACCTCTCCAATATGCCGGAATTGTTCCATTCCGGCTAATATTATAGCCACCTAAAATCCTTGAAATTAAGGAGCCACAAAGAAATGAGAGAAGAACAGAGTTTCAAAACAAGAAACTTCATAAAGGATATTGATGCGACCATGTTTACCGGGGTTCTATATGGTATACGACTCATTTACATTATAATTATTATAACACAAGAGTTTCTTTAGGTGAATCCAACACACTTATGGCAAATTCACCATATGATTAATGAGAAAACCCGACAACATGTTTAATTATAAATCGCGAATCAGAATGAGAATCATATAGAACAAATTGTAAGCAAGGAATAAATAAATCTAAGAATGATACCTGTTATGAAAAATCCTTCTACTTTCTATATATGGCCAATTCCAAAGCCTTAAACGATTTCTGAATGATCACACCAAAATGTGGCCAATCTGATGATCAAGGAAAAAACCACTACGTGACCAATGGAAAAAAAAAATAAATAAATAAATAATGAAATCACAAATACAAATACCAAACATCACATAATCTTAACCTTTGCAGGGATGTAATAAGGAAAACCAAGACCAAGAACGTGTGGTAAGGATAATTATTAATTTTATTTTTTTTTAAGATAAGCAACTTTGCTTGTAGGTTGGGATGATAACGAATGTGATGAGTAAAGCTGTATAAGACAAGAAACAGAAAACAGACAACGTTTAATACAAAGGAAAACGGAAGGTGTGAGGCAAGGTTATGTAACGTTTATGGGTATATGTTACTATAATGTTTTGTGTGACTAAGGATTGTAACGGAAAAAAAAAAGCAGTTTTGTTTGATCTTAATTCCTTAATACCTCGGAGTTGAGGAGCATGCAAATGGTATCAGTTGCATTTGCATCTCCATTCTCTTTGGTTGTTACAATGTTACAGCCAGTTCCGTGGTTTCAGTGACCACATTATAATAATCTATATATATATATAACTGTATTTGACATGCGTGACACATCAAAGAAAGAAAGAGAGAAAGGGTGGGTGCGTGGCAGTGGTGGTAACCATTGACTGTCGTTTTTTAGAATTTTGACAAACCATATATATGTCAACGCCAGCTTGGCCTATAGCTATATCCATAATGAACAAGTCTGAGCTTTCCCATGCTAACGACGTCGTTCTTCTTGCCATATATACTAAAAATAAAATAAAATAATTTATTTTTTATTTCATATGTGTTGTAATTTCATGAAAATAAAAAAGCAAATACATGATGGACCAATACTGTATTTTTATTTTTTTTTTATAAAACAAAGTAACATAATTGACATGTTTGCAAAATACAATCATCATTTTTTTGAATTTAAAATACAACCATCCTTATAAACACTAACAAGGAATTAATTTATTGGTTAAGCAAAATTAAATTTTTAAGGGCACTATGAGAAAAAAAATGGATTTTATGGGTTGCAAGTGTCCACCGTAAGAGAGACACTTGCAACCCCTTTAACTCAAACCCTCCAAATAAATAGAGTAAAAAGGACATTATGGGCACTTGCAAAGTTTCATTTGGATTGGGAGCAATTGCCACTCTCTGTTTCACGTTTGTCAGTGTTCAATTCCTACCTCCTGCGTTTGCTCTTTTTAGGGACGATAGGTATTTGTCATTTGATTTGACTCATGTTATTTTAAAATTGTGTTTGTATTGCATTGTTTTTTTATTTGCAATAGGATAGAGGCTTTTTTTTTTTTACTCGAGAGTGTGTTTGATTGCTGATTAATTTTGCCACACTTCTAAATTAGAATAATTCTATAATTCTATGGTTCAAGTTTGTTTGACAAAAAATATAAAAGCATGATCTTGTTGCTGTATTTGGATAGAAATAAGCATAATTTGTCATGTTTCATTTTTGGGTATTCAGATAATCTGACTATTCAGAGTCAACTCTAAGTTGGGACATCATTTGATGGCTATATCTATTTTCGAAATGTTTTTGAGATGAGAGAAAGCTGGAGACAAACTACTAGTGTACTCTGTATGAACAATAATGGAACTTTTTGTCATTGGGCAAAGTTTTTTTTTTTTTTTTCAAAATTCGCATTGGGACGTGCACAAATAATGGGACAAGTATTATTTTATTTTAATTTTTTCACAACTACATCACATGTTCCTTTGTGTGTGTGTGTGTTTTTTAATCTTCATGTAATTAATAAGGGTGTTTCTAACTTAACTTGTACATTAGGTGTATATGTTAATTAAACCTTAAAAAGTAATTGTTTATTGGGAAAAAAATATACTTAATAAATTAAAAAATAATTATTTAATTCTCCAATAAACTTTTGCTATTTATATTATCTTAATTTATACATGAGATAGAAAAAACCAAATAATAATACTCTGTGACATGAATGTTCAAAATTGATGATGTTAACCCAATAGAATAATGATCCAGAATGAACTATTTCATAAATGTGCCAAAAAGGTTCTTTCAAGTTTAAGCCAATGTTTCATTTAAAAAAATTAAACAAAAAAAGTTTAAGCCAATGTTTTCTCTTAAACAAGCAAGCACCTTTTTTTCAATCAAACATTAAATGAAAATAAAAAAGTGTAAGAAATAAAAAAAAAATTAGAGATAAACCAGCCTAAAGAATTGCAAATGTCAAGTGAAAATTGTATTATCGCTTATTTAAATTTTAGTCCTTGAACTTATTTATTCTTTTGTAATTGGTTTTTAAATTTCTTTCCAATCTTTTGGGTTGCTCAAATTCTGGAAATGAACAATTCGTCACTTAAATATGTCACGCCACCTTCATCACAACCACGATACCATGTAACACCCTCACAATTAATTAGTTAAATTAAGATTTAATAAAATTGATACTTGAAAATTTCTTTCGAAAAACTGGCAGAATTTCCTCTCTTTTTTGGACTTTCCCAAAATTTCTTCTTTTATACCTGTCAGTCCAGAATATTATAAAACTTAAAATTATATTTAACTACAGTTAGCTAGCGCTAATGTCCTTTTTCAAAAATAATACAAGTTTCTGGGCTTCTAAAATTAAACTATAATAATTACACCAAATTAATTTATGTTCCCTCGTGACTAGTTTATACTCTAGGAGTAGAGTGTACTCCTACTTGGCCATGACTTGTGCAAGCTCCCTATGTACCTGTAGTAAAAATAGCAAGAAGGGTAGCGTTACACGGAACTTAACTTAGCGAACGTAATCTAAATAGATATAATAACAACTAAGTCATAAACAATACGACAAATAATCATATGAGGTGCAAGACAATTCCAAACCAACTCATTTCATTCACAAACATTTATCATTCTGTACTCGTCTTATTCTCTATCTCTTGTTGTTATTCAATTCTTTTATTCAACTATTCTTATTCAATTCTTTCTCTGGTTCGATTCTTTTTCAACTCTTCTTATCGTTCAATTCTTTTTTCACATCTTATTATCTTTCCCTTTTACCGTTTTGTGAACCCACCACTGCGCACCTATCCAAGACATCTTACCGCTGTGCACGCCATTAAATCGTGCTGCTTACGCAACCAATGCACCTATCCGAGCGTACTTACATGGTCTGACATTCACAAAGCGTACTTAATGATCTCTTTAATGTTTTGCGAACCTACCACTGCGCACATATTCAGGGCCGCTGCGCACGCCATTAAATCGTGCGGCTTACGCAACCAATGCACCTATCTGGGCGTACTTACTTGGCCTGGCATTCGCATAACATAATCTTATTCTCTTTTAAGGTTTTACGGACCCACCACTGCGCACCTATCCAAGGGCGTCTCACCGCTGCACATGTCATTAAATCGTGCGGCTTACGCAATCAATGCACCTATGTGTGCGTACTTACTTGGCCTGGCATCCGCATACCAAATTCTTTAATTCTTTTATCACATTCTCTTTCTTTGCTTTAATCCATTATTCAATTGTATTTCTTCTTTTTCATTTAAGATATTATTATCGTTTCTTTTTCCATTTTAGTCTTTCACATGCAACCTACTCAATTAACAACAATTAAGGTTCCCCTTTTTATTCTATTCTTTCACATGTAACATACTCAAATAATAACAATTAAGGCATCCAACCACACATACACATTTCCAAGAAAATATCAAATATCAAATACCAATAATCACACCATGCATTTAAAACATAAATTATCAAGGGAGAGTTTTCTACTCTTTTCCTTAAACCATTATTCTTTATTATTAATTTATTACTGGTTTCCCCAAGGTTCATTAACATACAAAATCATTCGGTCTTAATCATCACTATAAACTGCCTAGAAATACATTCCCCAAGTTAAGGTAACACCCCCTCTTACCTTGTGTTTCCTTAGACATGATTCTTTTCGTAAAATGATGCCCAAACGTAACACGGTTCATTGCTTGCATAGCAGCTGGTCCTAAAGTCCTTCGTCGTCTAACCATGCCATACAAAACAATAACAATCAACCTTGAAATCACACTAAAACAGACACTTTAAAGCTTTGCACACCGGAAACTAAAATAAACTAAATATGAGATATCGAAACTTGACAAGTATTGTATTTGATTCCAAATCATTAAAAAAAATACGTTAACTCATTGTATTTTGGTTTAAAGTATTGTATCTTGAATATGTTTCCAAACCATAAAATTATTTGATTCAAGTTCATAAACCAAGATCAAATAAAATTTAGACCATGCCCTTTTTATTAAAAATAGTATAACTTCTTTTGAAAAATACGCTAACTTTCGAAACCAACAAAAGTATCATGATAGATTGAAATCATGTACCTTTAGCTACTTAAAACTATTCATTCTAATTAAAAAGAGAGTGTTCTTTGTTCAAAATAAGCAAATCACATTTCCAAATCCAATTAGCTACACTGTCTTTCAGTTTAGAATTAAAGTTCAAGATTTTAAAATTGAATTAACGAATGCCGAATATATTTGGTTCCTAATTAACTGGTGTATTGTTTAGTTCAGGGACAATTCAACCAAACTAAACGATAACTCACTTAATTAGGAACCCAACACATTTAACAAAATACTTTTATAACTCATCATTCGACATAACGTTTAATTCAACATTATAACAAATCAACGTAACTAATTAAAATCATCATCAATGAGAATATAATAAAAAAATCAATACTAAACCACAATACCATTCATTTCTTCTAAAACAACACTAACATTCAAAGACAACTTAATATTATAATTATCACTAATTAATATTAAAAATCAGTTTTATTATTATTATTAGTATCATTGTTATTATTAAAACATAATACGGAGCAATTAGAAAAGTATTAGGGCTTTACCGTGATTTTTGAAGCAGAAGAGAAGACATATACAACCGCTTCGTTTGTGACGATCTGGCTTACCCGAACCAAGCAGCTACACCGATCCGACCCGGCTCACGGTCGAACCGGCTCACAACCACAATGACAGCAACAACCACGACGATCCCGATCCGCGGCAGCAGCAACAACCCGTATCACCGCATCCCATGGCTGTGACAGTGACAAATCCGTAACCCGCAGTGGCAACCTTGATCCTTAGCAACAGTGACACAAACCGGAGAGAGGAAAAAAGTGGTGGCGGTGCTCCACGACGGCAGTAGCAGCAAAACCAGTGGCGACGATCCCATGGCGACGATCCCATGGCGACAGCGAGTCGCGAATCGCGACTGGGGGAAGGACGTGCGAACGCGCACATGGACCAGAGAGGAGAGAGATGAAGGCAGTGATGGTGCTCTTAGTGGCGGCGCCGGCGCCGGCGCGTTGAGACAGAGAGAGCGCCAAGAGAGAGAAGGCCAAGAGAGAGAGAGACAGGCCCGATCCTAACCTATTTCGGGCCCTAGGGCTAAAATGAATTTGGGGCCCCTAATTCATAAAAAAAAAATATTAAAAATAAATCAATTAAAAATATAGTATATATACGTATAATCAATTAAAAAAATTAAAACAATGACTAGAATCAATAATAAAACTAGTTATTAAAAAATAAGATTTGAAATAAAATAAAAATTATCAAGTAAAGAGGTAATAAAAAACCTTTTTTTATGTTGGGTTGCAAAAGTAAAGTTCATTACTTTATTTATTTATAAATTAAGTGAGCAAATGAAAAAGACAAATTGAAGTTTTATGCTAAAAATCATTGATGATAAAAAGATAAAAAGAAACTTGCAACTATTAATTTATTTTTTTTTACCAAAAATAAATATACTATTAAAAAAATTATAGGCCCCTGAATTTTTTGGGCCCAGGGGACCGCCCTCCTCGCCCTCCCTCCGGGCCGGCACCGGAGAGAGAGAGTCACATGAGAGGGAGGGAGCCACGATCACGACGGCGCCGGTGAGGATGGGCGAGGGTGGCTGGCGGCAAAGGGAGCGAGAGTGACACGTGCGAGGGAGGAAGAAAGAGAGAGGACCAAACGAAGGGAAAGGGGTAGTTTCCCTGCCTACTAACCTTCACATCCAGTGGTGGAATTCATGTTTAGAATTGTCAATTTTTTATTTTCAATTTTCTATTATACCGTATTTAAAGCAAAATAAAGTATAGAAAATATATTTTTCAAATAGGATAATTTCTTCAAATGAATTTACTTTCAAATATAATTAAATATTCTTTCGTAGTTAGCATAGTGTATTTTATGAAAATACCCAACATTTAAATGATAAATTCCAGAAAACATTTATTTAATTCAATAAAACTTATAATTTATAATGTTAAAGAAATCACGGTGTTCCAATTTCGATATTTCATAACACTTTTATAATACTAAAAGGGACCTTAATTTGTTATTTCTAAACTTCATTATTGTTATTATTATTATTCTAAATCTATAATTATACTAAGGCCAAAATTAGGGATGTTACATACCATGTGAATTTTTTAAATTAAAAAACTTTAAATTTATTACAAATAATTAAAATCGTATTTATTTTTAAATCGAATCATTTAATAAGTTTTAAAAGAATTGATTTTTTTTTAATTTAAAAAAATCATGTGGTGCCACATGACGCTACATAAGTGATTAAAAAACTATTTCCAAAATTTAAACAAAGTTCAGGGACCTAAAGCATAAAAAAAAAGTTCAAGGACCAATTCCAAATAATACCTAAGTTTAAGGACCAAAAACTTAAATAAGTCTAGTATTATTCAAATAGGTAAATAATAACATGTGTTTTTAAGATACTTTATAAACAACTAAAAATAATGAAATTGTATTGAAAAATGTTTATTTTTTTTAATTATCAGAAAAAATAAATAAATATTAACTTATGATTATTTTTTCACTTTAAATAACCTTAACAATTATCCAACAATGTCCATTCAAATAAGAACTTGTATTTCAAACTCTAATTTAAGCTCATGAGAAATTAAAGGAAATACTAAGAGATTAGATGTGTTGGGTTTTGTTTGTCGTTTATTTTTTTCCTAAGTATAATATATATTATAGCTCAAAATTCAAATTATTTATTTTAAGTCATTTAATAAATTTAATTAGCTATGCAATTAGCTTTGCCAAATAGTTATAATTCAATAAGTTAACTATACAACTATAAATTTTTAGTTATAATTTCATAGCTTTCGGCTAAAAATCATATTAAGTCCTTGTAATATGATTGTTTTGCTTCTCTGTTTTATTTTCTATTTTTAGGAAGATTCAAAAGATAAAGAAGTTGATTTCCCTGTATTGTAGGTAAAATTTATTTTTTTTATTTTATCCAATTTCACAAATTAAAGTTTCGTTTAAAACTTCAAATAACTAAAATGAATTCACCCTCGTTGCTTTGGCAAAACATAACCCTGTGCAATTTTTGTGTATTTCCGACTTTCACTAAAAATGGAATGCGCTAGATTTTTGAATAAAAACTTATTTTTAGTAGTATTCTTAAGATGTGATAAAGATGATGCACGTATTAGAGAAATTCTTGGATATATGAGACTGAATTGAAATTGTTTTATTTTTTTTGGTGAACGAAAAATTAGCTTTTTTGGGGGTTAGCTAGCTTGAAATTTTACAAAGCTCGCTCACCTCCCAGCTAGCTAGCTCTCTCGAGGTCAGCTGGCTTGTAAAAATTACAAGCTAGCTGACCCCTAAGAGAGCTAATGAAAAATCTTTTTTTTAAAGCTAGTTCTCTCGGGGGGTCAGCGAACTTATAAAAATTACAAGCTAGCTGACCCCTGAGAGAGCTAGCTGGTGGGTCAGCGAGCTTTGTAAAATTACAAACTAGCTGACCACCGAGAGAGCTAGTGAAAAACCCTTTTTTTTTCGCTAGCTAGCTGGGAGGCAGCGAGTGTGTAAATTTACACAATTCACTGACCCTTAGAGAGCAGTATTTTTTTTTTTTTTGCTTTTTACAAGCTAGCTCTCTCGAGGGTCAGCTAGCACTAGCTTGTAAAAATTAGCTAGCTGACCCCGGGAGAGCTAGCTAGTTGGTGGGTCAACGAGCTTTGTAAAATGACAAGCTAGCTGACACTCGAGAGAGCTAGCTAGCTAATTTTTTTTCGCTAGCTAGCTGGGGGGCAACGAGTGTATAAATTTACACAGCTCGCTGACCCCAGCGAACAATTTTTTTTTTCTTTTTCGACTTCTCGCTTAGGCCCCAACAAGTGTGTTATAAACCCAGAAAAAAAGGGCAATTGTGAATTTTGACAAAAAAAAGGGGTCAAGTAATTAAATCGAGGGTTTTAGTGTTTTGCCCCTAAAAAAAGGTTTTGAGATTTTCTTGTGGTTTAATTTTAGAATATTTCTACAATACAAACAAATTTTGGATTGTTGAGCAACAAACTTTTAATGAATCAATGTTTGCTTTACAAGTCAGTTAATTAATTCATGTCACTGTCACATCAGCTCTAAATGAGTCAAATTAGCTAACTTATCGAGTAATCATTGATTCATTAAAAAATTGTTGTGCAACCATCCAAAATTTGATTGCATAGAGGTAATGCAATTAATTTTAATGAGAAAAATTGTTTAAAAAATTCCAAAAAAAAATGAAGAATTATTTAGAAACTTCCCCCTCCCCCTTTCACTCTTCTCTTGATCTCACATATCTCTCTCTTATTGATAGTTCTTCCATATTTTGTTACATTTTTCACATTTTGCAAGCTCAATCCAACTAGCCGAGCTCAAGAATTTACTACTCCCTCAATCTCTAATTATAAGGCCCTCTTAACATTTTTATTTTTTTTCCTGTTTATAAGGTCCTTTATCAATTTTCAATGAGCATTAATTATTTTTTTCACAAACACCCCTATTTATTTAACACTTTTTAAATTCTCAATAATATTAATAAGGGTAATTTTGAAAATACATATCAAAAGTTCACATTTCCAATACAATTAACTAAATTATTCCACTTTCTTAATGAACGTGAAATCTCCCAAGAGGGCCTTATAATTAGGGACGGGGGTAGTATATTGCTAAACCCTTGTCGCTATACTTGTTAAGGTTGGGCATTACTTTCGTAAAACTAAATTTTAAATGGTTACACGATAATCTCTTGATGAATCAGTGATTGCTTGACAAATTATCCAATGAATAGATATAATTGCCATGTCAGACAATGAGACTAAACTGAAAAACCAAATTTTGATATAGGGTTAAATTGCAAGAATTCAATTTTTGATTTATATAAAGCTAAAGTGATTATGACATGAATTCACCAAATGATTTATCAAATAATCATGAATTTATCGATAAGTTGTTGTGCAATCATTTAAAATTTGGTTGTAAAGTGTATAAATATTCATCAAAGTTGAGAAAATTGTTACTCCGTATTTGTCACATGGGACGTGTCACATGGGGACCATATGAAATGACCATGTTGCACACTTGCACTGAAGGAGGGAAGGAAGCCATTGGACTAATATTACGTGTACGACAGGGATTGAATTGGGCCCTCAGAAGATCCTATGCAATTTCTGTGATTCTGAACTGTGAATCCAATCAGCCACCCAAACATATATATTCCCGCAAACAAACAGAGGAAAACCGAAAAATGACAAAACATGGATTCATGACCTTTGTGCTTCTTGAAAGAGCAAATTAACCTCAACCCATCAACATGATCACATGAGTATCCTTCATGGGACAAATATAATGTTGTCTCCAAATTTTTTCTGAATTTTCTTACTTCAACAATTTCAGAAAACCATTAATAAAGACTAAATTTATTTTAAAAAATGGGCTTATTAATTTTTTTTCTTTTTTAAACAGGTTAATCTTGCTTTTAGTCCCTAATTATTTTTTTCAATGTTTTAGTCTCTGCTTTAAAATTATTGTAGTTTATTCTATTGTTCCATTGAATGTTGACGAAAATAACATACAGACAAAAATTCACATCATTATATGTGCTCGTGTTGATAAACGGATTGACTAATCCCAAAATTTTAAGCGTTACATAAACTAAAATTTCGAAAAAAAAACTTTCACAAACTAAACACAAAATTGACCTCATTTATAAAAATCAAAAGCGTAATTAACCCTAAAACAAAAATTACATAAATAAAGAACTTCAATTCTAACCTCTGCATTGAATCTTGCATAATGAATAGTTAAATTTTTTATTTTTTATACTTATAATCAAATGAATGGATATTTATGGATGGTCCTAACTTTTACTAGGTCTTAAAACTGATTTATAGTATTATGTAACATCTTTAGAATATGATTTATTCAATATCAAATACGGAGTATAAGTAAATAATAATATGGAGTACTTCATTAATGGTTTCAAATATAAATAAATTTAACTAATAACTTTTTATTATTAATACAATTATTCTTAAAACATCTCAATAAAATGGTTGTATCATTTAATTTTTGTTTCATTTCCAATACAAATTTCCTAAAATAGTTTACTTTTATGAAATTGAAAAAACAAATACACTAAATTAATTTGCTTAATAATAGTTTTTATTACTTATATTTAAGACCGAAAATGTGCCAATACATGTCATTAAGAATGGAAAGTTCAAAGCAAGAAAGATATGAAACAAATTATAAATAGTGCAAATATAGAATCACATCAGTGGATTTTACATTATAACCTGACTCAAAACTATATTACGTCAGGTATATATATGACTTTTTCCACTTATGAGGCTGCCTTTAAATTATGGTGATTAACCAATGTGAAACTCTATTACAATAAACATACACTACTGTAACTTACATCAGAAATTTTCAACAGCCTCATTTAATTTATTCCTTGATGGAAATATTTATTATTTTTATCATTCCAAAATATTTATTAATCAAAATCAATTTATTATTTTATTAAATGTTCAAGTGTCTTCTCAAAAAAGTTGTGATTATATAAACGATTACGAGTGAAAAAATGTGCAACTTATATTTAAATTTTAAACACGTTGACCACTATTTTTTTTTATTAAAGTTTTGAGAAACCTTTTTCTATTTTTGATCATTTTCTCTCTTTCTGGATGATATAATCAAATAATATCATGTCAGTTTCGTCATTTGATTTATGTCAAAATGGTGTGTTGAATCTTTAGGAATAGTCACAGTGCGTGAATAGGTTCTTAAGAACACTATTTCCGACGCGCCCCAGATCATGTTGTTGTTTGGAGTATTTTCGACGCATTTTCTCCAATTGTACAGGGAAAAAGACCCACATCAAATAGAATTGGGAATTGGGTAAATTAAGATATGGTGTTTGATTTGCTTGTTGGATTTTCTCAACATTATTTAACTAAAATTCATGGATCAAGGTGGGTAGTTAACAACTTAACATTTTGTTTTTAACAAAAAAAATTATCAATTTTATTCTTTTACCTATTTTTATTTTATGGGAATTGAATTTAGTTAATTAGAACACCTATTTAATAAAGATAATTAAAAAAAGATTGAATATGTATAAAAAAACATAAAGTAACCTATAAAAGCAAACAATTATTCTAGAATGTGATGTGGACGCTTAAGGCTGAGTACTACGTTCGCTACATATCTCAGAGATGCGCAAATATGCAGTATGGCAACAGGGTGCATGGGGACCAAATTTGCTGGGAAATGTGATAGAAGCCCAACCATGCCTTAGCAGTTACAACCAAGTGGGCTAGCCATTTTCCGAAGGGAATTGCTTTTTGGCCCCCACTTTCGACTTTTTGACCCCCATTTTATTTCCGTGGACGAAAATGTTTTTGAGGGTGTTAACATCTCCGGTTATGTGAAACCGGAAAAGCATTTCCGGTATTGTCCAACCGAAAAATTTCCGGTATTGCCGAACCGGAATATTTTAGGTATAGGAGAACCGGAAACACTAACAACGTCCCCTGCGCACTCTGCATCACCTCCCTCTCCACCCTTCAATCCTATTTCACTGGCCCCACTCTTGGCAACGTCTCTGACTGCAGGGCTTATACCTGTTTATAAAGGTCTGCTCTTTGATGGCACTCAAGTTGCTTTCTGCTCTTTGATGGCACTCAAGTTGCTTTCAAGAGGTTCAAGAATTGCTCCGTTGCCGGGGATGATAGCTTTACCCATGAAGTTCAAGTTATTGCAAGTGTTAGGCATGTCAATCTTGTTACTTTGAGAGGCTATTGTACTGCCACCATTAATTTGGAAGGTCACCAAAGGATTATTGTTACTGATTTGATGGAGAATGGGGAGTCTTCATGATCATTTGTTTGGTTCCTCCACCAACAAGAAACTCAGTTGGATAGTCTGTCAGAAGATTGTTCTGGGCACCGCTAGTGTTACCAGGTTGATAAGGAATTAGTGTTTCCGGTTCTCCTGTACCGGAAAAATTCCGGTTCCGCAATAACCGAAATTTTTCGGTTAGGCAATATCGGAAATGCTTTTCCGGTTTCACATAACCGGAAGTGTTAACACCCTTAAGGGCATTTTCGTTCACGGAAATATGAAATGGGGGCCAAAAAGTCGAAAGTGGGAGCCAAAAAGCATTTTCCTTTTCTGAATGTGATGCTATTCTAAAAAAAAGAATTATTCTACTATTATTTAATTATACCGTAAATTTGATTATTGTAATACCATATTTTTATATTATAACATGATTATTTATTTTGTTTTTTTTTTTTCCACAAATTCTTTTAATGTTGCAACAAGACGTTTGGCATGCATTCAGGCTGAAAAAGTTACGGAAAGCTGTAAAGTTTTAGAGATTGAAAATTTATAATCAGAAACCTAGCTAGTTTATTGAATTAAAAGAATTTGATAAAATTAACTTAACAATCTACTAAATGTAAAATGAAGCAGTATTAAATCAGACATTTTTTTATAAGCAAAGGGTATTAATTAAATCAGAGTTTATAAGTTGTAAGGTACTTTCCAAAAATCACCCAGCTAAAGAAGTTAAGGCTACATGCTTTTTTTTTTCCCTTAAAAAAAATACACCATGTCCATGTCCCAATCTAATGGATTTTAAAAATATATGGGTTCAAAAAATCCCGTCTGTAGTTGTAGATAAGACAAATAATGCAGGTGAGGTTATATATAATTATATATGGAAAATGTCATACTATAAAGATTAAAATTAGTAATAAATCTTGCTGCCACCCTTGATCTACCGGAAAGTGACATGTCTGTGGCCTAACGCACGTCTGCTTCGTCCACGTACATACACACATGCCGCAAGTGGATCTGTAATTGTCATTATTACTCAACCTTTAACATGAGGAAGATCTCTGTTAAACTTGACGGACATGTGTATCAGACATATTTATTGATCAAACCTTACATAGATATGACTCATTAAGCATTGGAAAGAGACGTCCGATGCATGTTTGTCATTTTGATATTTTGAGTCATAAGAGAGAATTATTAATTTAGAGAGGGTTTATCATTATGAAAGTACATTTGTGCTATATGAAAATAGTTAGTTTATGATAACCTTATAAGTTCATTTTTAATTTATTTGAATAGGTTTATATAAAAGTTTATGAAAGTAAATTATTTTAACTCATTAAAAAAATACTACTTAATTACTACTCCATCTAATGTAATTTTCATCAAACTATTTATTCAAACGCATTAAAATATATCAAAAGTAATTGGTGGTGAGTAAAATTAAATATAAATATTTTTTAATCAGTCGTTATTTTGTAGACCACTTTACAATTTACATAACCACCATTTTAGCTCAAGGAAAGAGACAACTGGTCAAACAATACCAAAAATAAAATAAAATAATATAAAATAAAAATAGCTAACTAATATATCATATAATATCAATTACTCTAGAGAACGTTAATGAGTAATGCCAATATAGTTAATAAGAAACTTTATGATTTAAAAAAAAATAGTTAAATATATCAAAAGTACATATTTTTTCTGTCACATTTATAAGTCTCTTTTTATAACGATTTTTTGAACTTATTTATACTATAAGTTATTTTACATACTTTTCTAATTTCTAGGATTTTGTTTATTGTTTTTTCTTTTATTTTTCGTTTGTTCATTAATATGAAATAATATATTTGTGAAATTTTCAATGCAAGTGAAGAAAGTAAAATTATAATATTAAAATATATTTTAAAATTTCAAGAAATGTAATTATCCATTTTAATCTTTGTAATATAATTATATTTGACATATATATATAATAATGAATATGATATTTTATATAATAATGAATATGACATATATATGAATATGAGATTTTCATATAGTATAGATATTTTAGCGTTTGATTAAACAAGCAACGCCCGGGAAAACACGATATAGTATGACACCTTACTTTTTCAACTTGATTGAATTTATTTATATATATACAGTATCATGGTCCAATATCCATGGATGAGGTACGTGTAAGCTGTTTCTGGCTTCACGGTATGGACTTTATAAGAAGGATACAACACCCGGGTTTTAGTTTATTGAGCCCTCAATTAATTAGTTGACCGTCTGTTAATACGAAAAGTCCAAAATATCTTTTAAAAAAAAGAATTTTTTACTAACTCTCTTTCAGGGGTCAGCGAGCTAGCGAAAAAAAGGGATTTTTCACTAGTTCTCTCGGGGGTCAGTTAGCTTGTAAAAATTACAAGCTAGCTGACCCCGGAGAGAGCGAGCTAGCTGGGGAATCAGCAAGCTTTGTAAAATTACTCTCTCCGTTTCAAAAGTAGTGTTGTTTAAGGTTATGCACGAGTTTTAAGAAATGATTGAATGATGAAAGAATTTAGGGTGTTTTGACTCTAATACCCCTATATAATCATTATTGAAGAAAGAGAAAAGTATTGAAAGTGAAAAAGAGAGTGTAATAAATAAGGGTGCGTTGGGAAAAATAACATTTATTATGTATTGGATTTTGTAAAAGAACAAGACTTTTGAAACATGGTACATGTGCTAAAAAACAATACTTTTGAAACGGAGGGAGTACAAGCTAATTGACCCTCGAAAAAGCTAGTAAAAAAATTTTTTTTCGCTAGCTCGCTGGGGCAGCGAGTGTGAAATTTACAGCTCGCTGACTCCCAACAATTTATACAGTTCGCTGACCCCCAATAAGCAATATTTTTTTTTCTTTCTTTTTCGACTTCTCATTTAAGTGCCGACGAATGTGTTATAAATCCAGAAAAAAAAATGTCAATACTAAACCCCAACACAAAAGACAGGGAAAATTTCACTGCCGCTGCAGAAGCCCACCCTGTCAGCAAGGTTTTGAGAAGAGGCCCGAAATGCATTTCACGTCGCCTTCAATCTCAATCCCAATTTCATGTGCCACTTGGCATATTTGAGATCCTGTCTGATTTTTTTGTCTTTCTTTTTTGGGGAGAAGTTGGGAACAGGCCTCAATTAGGCCACTACACAAAATTAAAAGGGAAAAGAAGTTTATTGTTATCATTAGTTTTGGCTTTTGAAGGGACTAAAGGTATTGCCGCAAAAAAAATAAATAAAATTATAGATTTGAATTTCTGAGTTTGGACTTAAAGTTGACTGAATAATTCGCATGATTTGCATCATTTGTTTATGCAAACTAACCTCTTTCCCATGTTGACAAACTAACTAACTATCTATTAAAAAAAAAAGTCAGTTTGAAAACAAATAGTATATGATAATTTTTAATTTTTTATAGGCAAATATGTTGTCACCAGGATTTAATCCCTGGTTTTAACATTTTATGTTTCACAACTTTATTAATTAAACTGGTTGTTGGGGACAGTCGTTTTTAATTTTTAATATTTTTTTTTTAAATTTGGATGAGTTTTATGTGATACGTCTATATAAATAAAAAATACTTAAAATTAAGCTAGAGATAAAAAAAAAAATATATTACTGCACTTTGGAAATCAAAACAATCTTTACATATTCAAATGCAAAAAGAAAAAAATACATCAATGTATAGCTTGAACTTGTTAACGAGTATCCTGGTTAACATTCTCCTTATTTTGAATCGTGCACAAGGATACACATAAGTAGCGTTTATCAACACCAGGCTCCACGGAGATGAGGTTTTGGTAAACTTGTGAAAATTTCATTTAATTTTCAGTTGGATCCATAAATATATTTAGGGGGTGTCCTATGTCAGGACAAAATAACTATGGGCGGTTGTGACTGTACCTCATAACCAAATCATCCCCTAGCACAGTTTCCTTGGTAAGAAAGTTGTTTCATAAGGATTGAATATCTGGCGAGTTATATGTAGGTGACACGTATATATTCGTCCGAACAAACTCTACCAGTACATAAATAAACACAGCTGAAATTAAAAGATTACATCTGTTGTATGTACCGTAGGCATATTAGATGTAAGCTAAGCCTTATCTCAAATTCATTTACCATATCTACTACACCGTATGACCGTGTTAATATTAATAAGTAGTATGCGCCCAATTGTTCTTCCAATTTATAAATACACGTATACCCAAGCTTTTACTAAAGCAAAAATAATAATAATAAAAATAATCTGTCATCTTCTAATAATTAAAATTGAAAAAAAAAAAGGGAAGAAGAAAAGAAGAGTAGGTGTTTACATGTAACAATTGTAAAAGCTATTCGATCGAATTTTGCCTTCTAGGTAAGGTGTTTGTATATATTGCAATTGTATTAAAAAGACAAAACTGCATTTTTATCTACTGTTTTGTTTCCTAGTTTTAAAGTGATTCTTCAAAAACAATTCCGAAAATGATTCTTTAAGGTTATTTTTGTTATAATCATTGATTTTTTTGTCAATTTCTCTCTCTATTATTTTTCTCTAACAGATTTTTAGGGTTTTAAAAGAGATTTTTAATTTGAAACTATTAAAGAATAAATTAGACATATATATAGATTTAGAAGAGTGATTAAGACGTTTTAATAGATATAGATTGAAGTGGATGTTGATTGTTGGTGGTGGTGGCGAGGAAAAAAAATAATCATACTTGAAATAAAAAAAAATAAAAGGTAGAATGATGTCTCAGTGAACAACCATAGAAAAAGAAGAGGTAAAAGAAGAATTAAAAAAAAAATAGAACCTCATTACGGGACAAAATGGTGTTTTGATCATAAATCTCGATGAAGAAGATGGAGGAGTATATTGGGAAAAAGAGAAAAAATAAAATTTTAATTGATTAAACGAAAAAAATAGACGGAAGGATCCAAAACACTAATATAAGTAAACTTGAGGAATCATCTAAGAAAAAAATCTTGAGAAAATTTTGAAAAAAAAAACAAAGAAATAACTTAAGAAAAAAATTTGCCTATTGAAAATTATGTTTGGTTTTGATATTTAAAATTGTTTTAATATTTATTCATTTGTGTATAGACTAGTTTTTTAATTATATTTTTCAATTACAGTAAAATATAGGAGTTTTGAAATAGCTAGGCAAGATAATTATGCATCTTATGTATGGGTGTTGTTAGTTCTCCTTTGGAAGGACTCCTCCTTTCACCCACCCAAAAGCAATCGTGGTATGGTATCTCTATGACTCGTGCCCTTTAACAATTAAAAGAGTTGATCCACTACCACGAAGAAATTACTCCCTCCGTTTCACTTTAAGTGTCTTTTTAACATCAAAATTTTGTTTCAAAATAAGTGTCTTTCTACCAAATCTAGGCAACATTTAATACTGTTTTTCCTTATTTACCCCTACATTTAATGTTGTTTTAGTTTTGAAATTTGTAATACTTGTAATGATGCATTGACAAAATAAAAATATTAAATAGGGGTATTTTTGATAAAATACACATAACACTTACAATAATCATCATAATCAACACTTTCTTAATCTATGTGTAAAAGTCCAAAAAGACACTTAAAGTGAAACGGAGGGAGTATTCGTTAGTTCCGTACCATCATGTAATTCGTGATTTAGATCAATGACTATTCGACATATAATATATAATTAATTATCCACTCTCTTTATTTTTTTTATTTTATTTTTCTACTTAACAAATTAGGATTGGCTTGGACCAAATAATAACTTCTCCCACACCCATGGGAAACATTAGCTTATTATTTTTATTTTTATTTTTTGGTATTAGAAACATTTGCTTATTTTCACCGGAACTGTTTAAGTATAACTAGGATTATGTACTATAATGAGTAATAGTTTCATGTTACAACAACAATGAATCCTTTATTCCACTAAGTTTGAAATTGAAATAGTATTATTAAGTAGTACGTACTTGTTTGGACCTAAGTCCTTTTTCGTCACTACAATGCTTTTGGTATCGAAACACACTTTTTTCTAACTATTGTAGTAGCTTATGCGTTTTGTGTCTTCTAAATATGTTTTTTTTTTTTTCTCTTTAAATTATGTTTAGCTGATGTATGTGAAGTGATTCAAAATTCATTGCAGTACGCCCACAACAAAAATGATGATGATAAAAATTACAAATATCATTACCATAATAAATAAGGGAGTTACTAACATGCAATCTAAATTTGGATGGTTGCTATGCAACCCTTTAATTTGTTAAACTAATAAGAATTTGTCACCTAATACATGTATGTCATGTCATTGCTTAAAGTAGTCAAAATTGATTTTTTGCAATTTAGCCCAACATTAAAAACTAGATTCTAAAATGAATGGCATACATGTATTGTTTTTATGTTGGACTAAATTGATTATTTTAGTCCAACATTAAATTGATTATTTTTTATGTTGGACTAAATTACAAAAATAAATGTTGACTACTTTAAGCAATGACATAACATACATGTATTAAGTGACAAATTCTTTAGTTTAACAAAGGGTTGCATAGCAACCATCCAAATTTAAATTACATGATAGAAATATTCAATAAATAATTAAATTAAAAACAATTACTTGATACATATCAAGAACTTGGACTCACGAACTAGTTATATTTACTTCACTCTTACAAATACAATCTCAATGGAAAAATAATAATATTAGTGATTAGTAGTAACACGATATTAGGATAATTGCTTCCCGCTGATACAAAATTTGCCAATCTTTGGCAACACAAGCAAGGACAAGAAATTGTGTTATTATTCTTATCATCACCAACATCACTAACTAACCAACTAACTAACTAATCTCCTTAATCCTTATTAGTAATATTATGCCATGGAATCAAAGAGCAATAGCAGGTGGATCTGGAAGAAACAAATCGCTAATGTCTTGAAAAATATCATCATCATCGTCATCGTGATCATGATGCCACCAACTCTTGAAACCCAAATCCAAGTCCAAGTCCTCACAGGAAGTGAGAAACATATCACTGCTGCACCATCCATCATCATCATTTAGCAACAACATGTTTTCTGGGAAATCAAGATTGTTGTTGTTGTCGTTAAATATTACATCATGTGCCACCAAGGAACCTTGAAAATCGATTTGAAACATTTCGGATGAGTCCGATTTGGCATTATCAGTTTCCGAAATGCATGAATATTCAGCCACGTCATCTTTGGCGGTTACAGATTCTGCTCCCTCGGATAACAAGGAACAACACTGAAGAACGGATATTGGAGAAAACAAACTGTTGTTATGATTTATGTTGCTGTTGTTGTTATGAGATTCTTCAGCGGATATAAAGTAACCGCCACCGCAGTTAATGGACGGAGGTTTTTTATTATCCTCGTCATCAGTGGTAGGAGGGGTTAGGAAATTGGTGAGCGCGTGTGGTCCACGCAACTTAATAGCTGCGTTGTCATACACCATCGCAGCTTCCTCAGCAGTGTTGTAAGTCCCCAACCACAACCTCACGCGCCGCAACGGGTCTCTTATCTCCGCCGCCCATTTTCCCCACGGCCTCTGCCTCACTCCCCGGTATTTCTGGCCGGAAGCCACCTTCGCTTTCGGTTTTCTGAGGACAGCGCTCGACTTGGGCCTGCTTCTCTTCCTCGAAACTTGGCCGTCTTTCTCGAAAGATTCAAAAACAATCTCGTTGATGAACTTTCTGGGTGGACGGCGGCGCGTGGAGAATTCTTCGTCGCTGGAGGAGTCGGTGGCGTCGTTATCTGTGACAGTTATTCTGAGCACCTTTGGGTAGTGAAGCTTCTTGACGGGGTCTTGTTCTCTCACGAGTTTGGTATGAGTGATGACGTGGCGAGTGGGTTTTTCCATGTTGTTGAGGATTTGTGTATCAGGTTCGCATGGAAGAGAAAGGGAAACAAGGGAAAGAGAGAGAGAATAAAGAAAGGAATAATATAGGGAAGGGGAGAATGGAAAAAGTGGTTTAAAGAAAAGAAAGAGTAATTTCAAGGAAAGTAACGTTCAAAAAGAAGAAGAAGAAGCGTAGGCAGTGAGCGTGAAAGTGAAAGAAAGGAGTGATAAATGCACGCAGCAGTAGCAGGGGAGGGACAAATAAAAGTGAGCAACAACCTTGTGGCCTGTGGGTCAAAAAAGAAAGAAAGAAATGAATTTTCAGAGCAAATTCAAAAGGTAAAGTGGAAAAAAAAAGAAAGGAAAAAAGGAATTTGAACAGCGTCTTTTACCGGAGAGGTTAAAAGTTAAAAGTGGTCGCTATAGCTATATCCACTTGCACTGTCCGTCCTGTCCTCTCTGCTCTGTTATGCTGCTCAGCGTCTGCTTTTATAATTACCGTACTTTTCTTTGTATCGCTGTGAAATGACAGATTAACGGAAACTCTCCTGGTACTGTGTAAACATGGAAGAAATGGACGGGCTTCCCCAAAATTTTACAGAGGTGCAAGAATCAAGTCTCCGCTATGAAATGTATGCAGTTGTACTGGTATATTTATTTGGTTAACTGGCCTATAGAAGATTAGGAGTAGTACTATTTTATAGGATCCAACATGCCTATTCATAGCATTCTGTTATTTAATATTTTTAACAGAAAATGATTCCTATTTAAGAATGACGAATGCTAACCAGTGCACTTGATAAGCGACTAAAAGAGGATAAAAATATTGGAAAATGCATTTTTTGAGATTTTTGAGAAAATAATAAATGCTAACTTATGATTTATTTTTTTCTACTAAAGTAATCTTAACAAGTGGCACTTGGGCACTTGTTAGCAAAACCTTTTAAGAATTAGTCATGCTAATCACTAACCAATGTACTACAAAAAAAAACTACTCTCTCCGGCTTAAATTATAAGCAAAAGTAACTAATTTTGCGCTTATTAAGGAGGTTAATTGATTGTATTTAATTTTCTCAAATGTATAAAAGAATAGAAGTATTTTAGAAAAATTGCATTGACAATGAAACAAAAATTAAATAAAATAACAATTTTCAATCGATATTTTAGGATTGGGAATGAAATGAAATTTAAGAAAGTTGGTCAGTTTTGCTTATATTTTAAACCAATTGAAAGATGTTTTTTTTGCTTATATTTCAAGCCGGAGAGATAACTTTGATTCGAGAGTTAAAACTTAAAATATTCAATCTTATTTGTTATATCTTTTTGGGATTTTTATTTTTCGCCAAGAAAAATGTAGTTAAATTTGTTAGTGACATTGTGAAAAAAATATAAAGTTAATAGGGGTGTTTGTGAAAAAATAAATTAAATGTTATTGAAAATTAAAATATAATCTAATAAATAAGGTAAAAATAAAAAGCCAAAAAAAATCTTATACAATTCGAACACTACTCCCTCTAACATTAGTAGGATTATATTTTTTGAAAATTTCTCATCCATTAAAATAAAAATATTTCTATCATGCAACCAAATTTTGAATTGTTGCACAACAATTCTATAATGAACCAATGGTTGTTTGGCAAATCATCTAGTTAATCTATGTCATTGTCACATCAACTTTATATCAATCAAAATTGAATTCTTGCAATTTAATTCAATGTCAAAGTTGGGTTATTTCAATTTAGACAATTTATCTCAGATAGAGCTGATGTGATAATGACGT
The DNA here is from genome assembly GCA_037953625.1 of Crotalaria pallida. Classification (NCBI taxonomy): domain Eukaryota; kingdom Viridiplantae; phylum Streptophyta; class Magnoliopsida; order Fabales; family Fabaceae; genus Crotalaria; species Crotalaria pallida. Next base: position 127,262,604 of record CM075655.1, on the reverse strand, counting down.
ATTTTCAATGGATGATTTCATTGATTTGTCAAACATTGGTTTGTCAAAGGGTCATTGTGCAACAATCCAAAATTTGGTTACATGAAAGCCGTGTCCATAAACAATAGTTAATATTGTTAGTATTTTTAAAAATATAAATATTTGATATATTTTTTTAAACTACTTTTATAATTATTATTAAAATTCTAAAAAATGTTTACTAAATAAAATATTTTTAAAACTGAGTAATTATATGCTATTAAAAAATAAAAATATATATTATAAATAAGAAGAATATCAAATTTAAGTACATAATTTTTTTTGTTGAAATTTAAGTACATCATTTTCAAATTTTATCTTAAATTCCAGAATCAACATAACGATACTCATTAGTACAATCTTCCTTTAGATATAAGACCCTGTGTCACTCGCACAAATTGAAAGTGATAAGTAATGTTATTTCGGGTATCAAATTTAAGCAAATAAGAGTACTTTATTAGTTGTATCAAATATAATTAAAATTTAACATACTTTCTATTTTCAATGCAATGCTTCTTACAATATCTCAATAAAATAGTTGTATCATTTAATTTTTATTTTATTATCAATATATGTTTTCTAAAGTAGTCTATTTATTTTTAATGATTTTGAAAAAAATTAAATACATTCAACTAACTTCTTTGTATTTGAGACCGGAGGAAGTAAGTGTGAAGTTAAACTTTTTTTTTTTTTTTGGGTATTTGAGACCAGAAGGAGTACTCATCTTGTCTTTAAATAAAAGCATTAGATAATGAAATAGGGCTTTGTCTTTTTTCTATTAATCACACCAAATTTTTAATGATATTAATTAATATTTTTTTTCAAACATGCGTATTTTACTCAACATTTTTCATAATTTCAAAAATAATTAAACAATTAATCAATTACGTATTAGTCAATTATTAAACAATTGATTTAATGTATTTTGTCTGGATCAACTAATCACAATTCAAATATTGCAATTTTTTAAATTTTTTTATAAGTTACTCGTATTACGTATTTAACTTTAGATTATGACAAAAAAATTGGCATTAATTTTTTTCTGGTTTTGAATAGTGTCAAACTTCCTAAAAGTGGAAAAAAACAAGACAAATCTCAATTTTTTATTTTTTTTTGAAAAACTTAAAAAAATACATTTTTTCAATACTTTCAAACCACTTTTAATTTCTTAATAAGTATTTTAAAAAGCACTTTTTAACATTTTTTTTTAGACAAGGGTGATATTAGTATATTTTGCTAACCGGAATTTGAGCAGTAAATGGTGGTCCGGTGTACCGGCAATTGTTGGCAGACACACCCAGTGGCCAGTGGGCAATATGTACCGTATGAGCCAAATTAAAAAACGACACGTGAGGGGAGACAAAGGCCAGTCCAATCACGTGAGAACATTTCCACTGATGAACGGATTTTTCGTTCTTAAATCGATTTCACATATTATTTTATTAGTTTTCACATTTTTTTCATAATTTAAGAACCTCAGTCACATTTTTGTTTCACTCATAAATCTATTTTTTTTCATAAATGGATCTCACACCATCAACTAACCATATTTTTATACCATAAAAAAAACTAACTGCATTTTAAATTTTTTAACACATGTTTACTCAAAATATTTTTTTACACATATTTGTATATGAATTTATTAAAATATGTCAATTTTGAATACAGTTTTCACTCAATAATAGAGTTTTTTTTTTCAGAGCAGAAAATGAAAAAAAATTAATACAAAATATAAAAACTAGTATATATCAATAAAAAAGAATACACATAAAATATTTTTGAATCGACTACATTTGTAAACAAGAAAAAATGTGCCGCTGCGGATGCTGAGTGTAGTGAGACACTCGGAATCAGATCAGTCTTCTCAGTCTTCCCTTTGACTTATAATTTAATTAGTCGTGGCAAGGTGTGAGAATACCTCAATTGAATTAAATTACTACCAAGAGCAAATGGAAATGGAAATGTAAACCAAGGTTTTTAGTGTACTTTCTCTTATCTTAAATATACGGAAAAATACTAGTGTCCCGTTGATTAGAAAAAAAAATACGAAAAAATAAATTTCATATTTATTACTTACATGTCTTACTAATTTACTCTCTCGGATCTTTTTTTAAGCAAAAATAATTAAGTTCACATCTATTAAAAAAATTAATTAAATGCATTTAATTTTCTCAAATTTATAAAAATAGATTAATTTAATAAATTTATATTGGGAATAAAACAAAATTAAATGATTCAACCACTTTATAAAAATATTTTAGGAATGGTTGCATTAGAAATAAAAAATTAGTTAATTTTTGCTTATATCTAAAACCATTAGTAGAGTGTCTTTTTTTTTCTTATAATTGAGATCAGAGGGAATATGTATTATATGTAAAGGTTAATCATCCCTTCAAAAGTGTTTGTTGGGAATCGAAATATTTAATAAATTAAATAAATTATTACTATACTTAATTTTTTAATACAATTTTACTTCCTCTGGTCTCTATTATAAGAAAAAATAACTAAAATCACATTTATTAAAAAAGTTAGTTGAATGTATTTAATTTTCTCAAAATCATAAAAAATATGACTACTTTTGGAAAGTTGTATTGAGAATGAAACAAAAATTAAATGAAATCACTACTTTCTAAAATTTTTTTAGGAATAATTGTATTGGGAATAGAAAATTAGTTAATTTTTCTTATATTTGGAACCAAAATATGTATGCACTCTTTTTCTTATACTCCCTCTCTAATTATAAGACTCTTTTAACACTTTTATTTTGTCCCTATTTATAAGACTTCATGTCAATTTTCAATAATCATTAATTACCTTTTTTCACAAACAACCCTATTTATTTAACACTTTTTAGATTCTCAATAATATTAATAGGGGTAATTTTGAAAATATACATCAAAAGTTCACATTTTTAATACAAATAACTAAATTAATCAACCTTCTTAATGGAGGTGAAATCTACTAAAGGGGTCTTATAATTAGGGACAGAGGGAGTAATAAGGATAGTAGGGAGTACTATTTATGTTCTCTTATCCTATGAGATGCATAAGATAGAAAAACCCTTATTAGTACTATAGTAAGATAGTACTCACTCTGGTCCTCATTACAGGGTATACTTAATCGAATTACACGCAGCAATAAAAGTAGTAGTTAGTTTTATGAATTTTATGAGAATATATGGTAACATTACAATTTTACCCTCTCAATTTTTATTTTTATTTTTTTGCAAAATTCACACTCATTAATGTACAACAAAAAAATATAGTCAAAGCATTTAATAAGGTCAAAAAAGAGAAAAAACAATAATGGTGCATAGAAATATAAAGTGATTTATAATTAGGACCAAGAAAATCTTCAAGAAAGTGATCTATAAAAAGGACAGGAGGGAGTAAGTTAAATACATTTAATTTTTTTTAAGAGTCTTGTTAACATGTTACTAAGAGTAGTAAAACAATCATAAGTTATCATTAATCACTCTCTCGAAAACATAAAAAATCACATTTTTCTATACCAATATAGTAGTTTTAGTTTCTTAACAAGTGCCCTAAGTACATTTCTTAGCATTTTCCTTTTTTTAATTCATAAAATCAATATCTTCCAGCTCAAATTATAAGAAAAAAAAACATTTATGTTGGTTTAAAATACGTAGTATAAGCAAAATTAACTAACTTTATTAAATTTTATTTCATTTTTAATGTCATTTTCCTAAAACATCCCTAAAAACTGTTATCTGATTTAATTTTTGTTTCGTTCTCAATGTAACTTTCCTAAAATATTTTTATTTTTTTTTAAATTTTAAAAAAATAAATATAATCAACTAACATTCTTATAAATACTCTATAAAATTAGTTAAATTTACCTATAATTTGAATAGGAAATGCAACACAATATCATAAACTTTGTTGATTTTGATAATTTGCGCAGAGATTTCTAGTTGCCGTGCTGGCCAAAGAATAGCCGTTAGAGAAACAGTAAACACTAAACAGCACACAGAAAGCACAAGTCAAATGGGCATAGTCTCCCAGGCGTAAACGCATGCACGCAACGCATTGAGCCCCCAAAAAAACACACAGAAGAAGCTCCGGTACTTGTCATTTTGGACTTTAACCGCGCTCGTTTAGCTTATCATACCTTCTTTAACCAAGTCAGCGCTGCATTAGGACTAATATGCGTTACTCCTAGAATGCTAGAACCTAGAAGGGTATTCTTCATTTCTGATTTGTTGTTAGAGCGGTGCTATATTTGAATAGCAAATGTTTGCATCTAAAAGTAATAATAGCTCGTTTACTTATTATAAACCTCATTTTTCTCTCACAAAAAGTTGCTTATAATAAAGATTGAAGGGAGTAAAAAATTATTAAAATATGGAAAAAAAATTATTTTCAAGTGATAAAATATGTGCATTCATTTTAATTTTTTTTATACTAGTACTCACTGTCACATAAAATTAATAAAAAAACATAAAACTTTGTCTCAAATTAAAGTTAAAATAATGAATAAAATAATTAAAATTGTATTATATATTTTATTATTGGTTAATTAAGGAAACATACATTAAATATTTCCTTTAATAATTGGTTGATTTGATGGGATAATGTTTTAAAAACGTGTTTTGTGGAATTTTTGAAAATTTACTGGTAACATTTTGATACGAAATAATTAGTAATTAGTCATTTTAATAAAGATACTGTATTGTATTTGTGAGCAAAAGTATTTAAATAACATAATGTATAGTACTAATACTCTTAATAATACTCCTAATATACTAATCCTTCCGGTCCTCTATAGGTAAGTCTCTTTGATTAAAAAATACATCATTTAAAAAAGTTACTAAAATTGTAAGTGTTATTGAAAATGTAAATATTTGATATTTCATTCGGTTTTTATTATAGGGCATACTTAACTGAATTACACATGTCAAGCAAAATAGTTGGTTTTATGAATTCTATGAGAATATATTGTAACATTACAATTTTACCTTTCAATTTTTTTTTTGAAAAATTAACACTCATTAATGAACAACAAAAAACACATAGATAGTTAAAGCATTTAATAAGAGTAAAAAAGGGAAAAAGTAATAAATGATGTATAGGAAATATAAAGTGACTTATATAATTAGGATCAATAAAATTTTTTAGAATGTAACATATAATAAGGACGGGCGGGAGTATATTTTTTCAAAATTATTCATATATGTATTATTAGAACTCTAAAAAGTGTTAAGTAAATATGAGTGATTGTGAGAAAAAAGTAATTAATATCATTAATAATTAGAAATGAAACTTATGCTAGTATCAAGGAAAAAAAACGCCTTCAAATTGAACTTATATATACTCCAATCTCCATCAATCCATATCTATTATAGTAAAACTCTTTTTCGAACTTTTATTTAGTTCTTATTTATAAGATCATATACCAATTTTTAATAACAATAAATTATTTTTTTCACAAATACTCCTATTTATTTAACACTTTTTATATTCACAATAATACTATTCATGTGGGTAGTTTTGAAAATATATATCAAATTTTCACATTTCAAATATCATTAATTAAATTAACCAACTTTCTTAATGAATGTGAAATACTACACACACATATATATAGATAGAGAGAGAGAGTATCATCCAAGGGAATGGTACTTAATATAGGATTTTGAGTTTAAGGATTTTGGAAAATAAAAAATATTAATTATTAATATATGGGTTTTCTTGATCTTAGACATTAGGCCTAAGGATAAATACCTTCAAGTGATTAGTATTTATTGAAAATAATTCATCTAATAAATTAAAGAATTTTTATTTTTATTTTTTCAATAAATATTAACCACTTTGGAATGTTTAAGGCTGAAGTTAAAAAAACTTTTAATATATTAAAGCAAATACTAACAAAATGCTCTAAGGTGACATGTTATAACATAAAAGTAAGTATAAAAGAAACATTGAAACATGTATCTTTTTGTTTTTGTTTTTTTTTTCCGAGAGATGGAATGTCATGCCTTTATCATTATTTTTCTTATTTTAGTAATCTTAAAAAATTTCATAAAAGTAGTTGTTAGCAAGACTTGTATAAATAGGTAAATATCATTTTTCAATATTTGTTTTATATTTTTAAAAGGAAAATGCGTTAAGGCACTTGTTAAGAAACTAAATGTAGAATAAAGTTATTGGAAAACACACTTTTTGAAATTTTTGAGAAAATAGTTATTGTGCACTTATGATTATTTTTTCACATTTAGTAACTTGGCCACTGGTAGAGCCGCCAAAAAAACACGACACGATCGGGTCGCCCGAATAAGCAAGGCAAAATATCGGGCTTGGGCAACAATTTTGGAGCACGAATTATACTCGTGCTTTTTTAGCACGGCCGAAAAAAGCACGAAACACGACCGAGTTTTTGCCGGGCTAACACGGCACGACACGCCAACCCGATTTATTTTATTTTTTTATATTTAATTTTAATTTGCTAATTTTTTTTATGAAACTGGAAAGAAAAGGAAAACACTATACAATGCTTATTTACTTATTTACTAATTTACTAATAAGTATATGTCATTTAATACATATAACTAGTGCTACTACCAATTATCAGATATTATCATCCATATATATATTTATATATATTTTTAAATGTTTACCGGGTAGCACACAAAAGCACGAAACACGTACGGTGCGGGTTTAAAAACCATTTTTGAAGCACGATTTTAACCCATGCTTTTTAGGCACGGCACGGTACGGTCGAAGCCCGAACACGAACCGGGCGGACACGATCACGGTCGGGTAACACGAATTGCCACCTATAGCCATTGGTTAACAAGACTCTTTTTAAAATGCTTAATCAATGCTTACTCATCAAATAGTCCCATAATAAGGGACGGAGGAAGTATTTTATTTTTCTTTTCACTTTTATTTTCAACCAAATAAAAGGAAATAAAACTCAAAATTTCTCTCCCCCTATTTCTTCACATTTTCTCTCATACCAAACAACTACAAAATCAATTCATTTTCTCTCTATAACCTCTTTTTCCCATTTCTCTCTTTTCATTTTTCTCTACAATACTTTGTTTAGTGTGAAGCATGCATATGGGGAAGAGAGTAGAGAATAAAAAGAAAACAATATTTTCTCTTGTTTAGTCGAAGAGAGAAAATGAGGAAAGAGAGAAAATTTGGTAGGACTTACCAAAAATTATTTTCTCTCATAACTAGGCAAAAAAAAAATGGGGAGAAAATTAATAAAATGGAAGGCATATAACAACACTCAACAATAAAAAAAATACAATAATACCCTCTTGTACAATCTAATATAAATTTCTTTATTTTTTTCTCTTTGTTTTTTTTTTCTCTATGGTGATACCACAATGATCTTGCCCCCCCCCCCCCCTTCCTCCCTCCCTCCCTCCCTTAATATTAGTATCACTTCATTAATTTTTTTTATTTATTTGGTTTAACTTTTTTTTTTGTTTTGAAAAAAAAAATCAATATAAAATAGCAACTAATATAAATTCTTACCATTTTTTTTTTACATTTTGAAATCAAAATTTTATTATATAACAAATGATCAAAGTTAAAAATAATCATTGGTTATGTTTGATATACATACACGTAGAAAGAAAAATATATTTTTATTTTTTTAATGTAAAATAAGGATATAGTTGTTTATTGACAAATTATTGTTTTATTTTTTTTTACACCAAGGGTATCCTTCAGCCGATAGCCAAAGATTAATCCTCTTCGTTAAGTTTTGCCTTTACCAACAATGCATTTTCCATACTCACGACAAAGATTGAACCTCTGACATCATGATTAAAAAATCCAGTCATCTAACAACTGTGCTGGGCTTTGTTGGTTTCTCACTTTTCTCTTTAACCAAACAAAAGACAAAAAACCTCAACTTTTCTTTCTCCCACGTCTTTTCACATTTTTTCTCATACCAAACAACCACAAAATCTACTCATCATTTTCTCACATTGATATCCTGAATTTCTTTTTTCTTTATTTATCTTCATTTATGTATTTATATTTTCTTTCATGTAATCAAACAAAGTGTAAAACAAATGATGTGATTATTTGAAATAATTCAATGACTGTAATAGGAAGAATGATGATTAGAAAGTCATATTTCCATTTAGATTCTTCCATCGATAATTAGTACTATATAAGTACATGATGATTAGTACCTATGCCAAACCAATCCACATCAGTACGTAGACTGCAGTTGTTTCATACTTTCAGGTACATTTGTGGCGAATGGAGTAGTCCTTCACCACTTCCATTTTTTGAGTGGAGTCAACCTATCATTATCACTTGAAAAATGATGTATGTATTGACATATAAAATCAATCTATCCACGAGGCTCTAAAGTTTCTCGTAGACAAATGAATTGCGATTGTCCCAATATATTATGTGCAAGTGAGTGCATATTTTGTCCTTACTTGCATGCTTCCGGGAAAAACTTTACAGGAGGTCACCCATCTCTAACTATGGAGTTCTTAAATGATGGGCTACCGAAAAGAAGATTCATCTTGTTGATATGGATAGTATCAATCAATTCATCCTAAGTCATCCTGTACTATGTAGTAGTCCCATACTTACACAGTCTCTGACTCTCTCATTCCACCATACCCCTCCCTTATAAGTCTGTCAGGAGCCGCTCTTTGTCCGTGTCTCTTACACCAGCGATCACTTCCCGCCATCATCAGCCTAGATCTTATAAAGACAATAATAAGTAATTAAGTATACACCACAAAGGAAAAAAAATATATTAAAAATGGAAAAATTATTAGTTGGTACGGACCATTAGGTTATTCCTAGTCTAGATCAATAACAAATTGACACCAATCAAAATTTAATTAAAAAGTAAGAGAGATAAAATAAAAAATAAATATTTTTGTTATATGTTATTTTTCTATTAGCATGAATTATGGATAGTATAGTGAATCAGTAACAACCAATAATTTCTCAAAAAAGTGATCAATATCATGCTTGTTAACGAACAATTAACAAGTGATCTATATCACTTTCTTATATTATAAACTTGGATGCCTTTATAAGTCTATATCATTACTTTTGTCACTTTACTTTACTCATTAGTAGTTTTGCATATTGGTGGTGCTTAAAAACAAAAGAGGTACTATTATTTTAGTATTTTATTTTCGGGTAGTTTTAACTTTCAATTTTTAAGCTTCTAAAAGTCAATGAATTCTATGAAAAATTTTCATATACAAAAAATAAAAAAATTTCTATGTTTAGTTTTTCCAAAAAAAAAAATAATATTTATACTCTTGAATATTTATACTCAATCTTTATAAATGAGGTTGAGAAAATCCTTTATCTTATTTTTACTTTTTAAGATTTTCCATTCTAACAATTTTTACTAAAGTAGTTAGACTGGAAAATCTTTTATTTTTTTCCAGTCTAACCATAGTTTTTCCAGTATATAAAAAAAAAAAATTTCCAAAAAAATTTCTATGTTTAGTTTTTCCAAAAAAAATTCCTTATTTAGTAAAAAACTATTTTTCCAAAAAAAAAAAAAGTTTTTTTGACATGTTTGTAAAGATGAAAAATAAAACTAGTTTGAATAATTGTAAGTTAGATTTTTAAATTGTAAAAGTTTTTTTTTTGTTGATTCTTGATACCACAAATAAAAATAAATATTATAGATGTACGGATACTACTATGGATAAAATATACTATCATGTTCTATGCTTTGAACTTAGAAGTGAAAACTAGTGGACCTTTTTGTATAGAAAAAAATTATACCAAATGAGCATTAATTCCACTCCAGTGGGGAAAAATAGATTCTTAGAACTTTATAAATTATAGGTATTCATTTGGCCAAATTTTCGTTGAGTAGTCAGGCTAAAAATACCCTGAAGAATGGATTTTACATATTAGTCTGAGAGAAATATCATTTAAAATTTTAAATATCACAAAATAAGCATCCAATAAACATAAATATATAAAGTCCAATAAAAATCTAATCTCCCCGTGGTGGCAGTATGCCAGCTGAAATTAAAGAGAATACTACTTTGGAAGGGACCAAACCTATTTTGAAAAGATCACAGAACCTATAATAGCCTTTCTATGTCTGCCATGTCATATATAATATGAATTATGAAGGTGCTCCTTGACAACCACAAGTAGAAAAATTCTTGCATGTTCTAAGAAGATTCACTATCCCATAGATATAAACGAAAAATAATATAACATCCTAACAAATCTTTTTAACCACAACAAATGTTAGAACAAAAGATATTGAAAGGACACCTCCTTCAATGATACAAAAGTTTTGTATTGTGTTAAGTATCTTTTGTGTTAAGAATTGGTTTAAAGGGATAAACCAATTCTTTTGAGATGAAATTTTGTCGGAACACATGGATTCTTATACATATTTTACCAGACAAAAAAAATTAGCATTTTAAAGTTTAATGTAACGAAAACAAACTTGATGAAACAAGTAGAACTCCAATGGCATGCTTATCTTTTTATTAAGAGCAAAAACAACGGTAGAAATCAATAATTGCCCTAACCAGAAATGATCCTCAATGGAACATACAAAACATGCTTCATGAATGCCAACAACATAAGCCCAAACAAAGATCCTAATGGAGACTACCAACACCAGAAGCAGAACTTGCCTGACGAGCAATTTTTGTCCATTCGGTATGGAATGCGCCAGGGCGATCGATGCGCTCATATGTATGAGCTCCAAACAAATCCCTCTGAGCCTGAACAAGGTTAGCTGGAAGCCTTGCTCTCCTATAAGTATCAAAATAAGCAAGGCTAGCACACATCCCTGGAGTGCTTATCCCAGCTGATATAGCTAATCCCACAACTCTTCTCCAAGCTCCCTGCCTCTGCACCATTTCCCTCGCGAATTCCGGATCGACAATCAAACTAGCCAAGTTAGGATTCCTCTGATAAGCTTTCTTGATCCTATCCAGAAACACAGCTCTTATGATACACCCACCTTTCCAGATCCTAGCCAATTCCCCCAAATTCAAATTCCACCCCTTCTCATCACTCTTAGCCCTCAACAAATTCATCCCTTGAGCATAGCTACAAATCTTGGATGCATACAGTGCTTGCCTCACATCATCTATCAAACGCTTCTTATCAATCCCACTTTTATTCACACTCCATGTGTCCTCACTCAACCCTGCCTCCTTCAATGCACTTGCAGCACTCTCCCTCTCACTCTTCAATCCACTTAAGTACCTGCAATCCAACGAAGCCGCAATTGTAGGCGCTGCCACAGACAGCTCAGCAGCCTGTTGAACTGTCCATTTCCCAGTGCCCTTCATACCTAGGAGCACAGATACAAATATGTGAGATGGATAGAACACCCAACCCAATATGGATAATTGACACCACAACAATTCATAAAATAATTGAAAGACAAAATATCTAAAAAGTATTCAAGTTTATGAAACAATACATATCGGAATAGGATTTGGTGTAGCAAAAAAATGCTGCAGTTGGTTCAGTTAGCAAATTTGAGCCGTTTGATGAAGATCGGACGACTTATGTTCCAATCATGGCAAATCAAATTCGAAACAAAAATTGAAGCCTGAGCCATCCGGGAACAGCTCAGTTTTGTTGACTGCATTTTTTTACTGCACCAAATTCATTCTCATACATATCGGATAACAGCGCCTGCAACCAATTTAACCTATCACTGCTCACATAGTTTCATACCTGTTTTGTCCAAAATCTTATCTACCAAAAAATTTCCATCACCACCATCAACATCCTTCACTTTGAAAATATCAGCAGTAATTTCAATAAGAAAGCTCTCCAATTCCCCTCTGTTCCACTCATCGAAAATATGAGCAAGCTCTGAATTCGACAAACCACCAACATGCTTCAAAACATCATAAGCTTCAGAAATAAGCTGCATATCCCCATACTCAATTCCATTATGCACCATCTTAACGAAGTTTCCAGAGCCACCCTCCCCGATATAAGTAACACAAGGACCATCCTCAACTTGGGCAGCAACTTTCATCAAAATATCCTTTACATTTTCATAAGCCTGGTAACTGCCACCCGGCATCAAAGAAGGTCCGTTACGAGCACCTTCTTCACCGCCAGAGACTCCCATTCCTAAATACAGAATCCCCTTATCAGCAACTTGTTGAATTCGGCGCTCCGTGTTCTGGTACCTGTTGAGAAAAAAAGGTATCCCCAAATCCAATCTATCATGTAATTGTTATGAACTTATTTTCCATAAACAAAGTGACATTTAGTTGGATGCGGTTGTTACAAGATCATGGTGATGAGAACAAGTCTTTAACAATTTAATTTTAATCTATATTGCTATGACATCATAGTATTTGTTAGATAAAAGGTTATATATAAAGCACTATTTGGCAGAAATAGCTAAAAGATTACAAGATTATAAGCTAGCTAATTGAAAGGGTTTGACAAGATAAGATTAGCTAATAGGTATAAAATGACATAAGCCCTGTCTAACTAAACTCCTAAAGTATGTTATCAAATAAAAGCTTATTAGTAGTAGTAGTAGTACCATTCGTTGCCGCCGTCGATGATGGTGTCACCGGGGTCGAGGTGGTCGGAGAGGGTGGCGATGGTCTGGTCAACGGGGGAGCCAGCTTTGACGAGGATGATAACTGATCGAGGGCGCTGGAGAGAGAGGACGAAATCGCGAGGGTTGTATTGGCCATAGAGAGGGAGAGAGCCTTCGTTTCGAGCACGATCGAGGGTTTCGTCAACCTTGGAGGTGGTGCGGTTGTAGACAGAGATGGGGAAGCCTTTCTCGGCGATGTTCAGGGCTAGGTTCTGGCCCATCACAGCTAGCCCTGCTAAACCTATTCGTGATAATGTTGCTGCGGATTCCATTTTTTTGAGATTGTGAAGACTGAAGAAGAAGAAGATTGATTGATTGATTGATTGAGAGCTTGGTATAAAGAAGAAGAAGAAAGGAATGAGGGTTTTGATTTGAAAATGAAATTGGGGGTTGGCGGATCGATCGAGGGAGAGTGCACGGACGGACTCACTCTCGCTTCAACGCCCAAACTGGAGTGGAGATGTTTGTACTTTGTCGTTGCTTCCGAGAGAGTAGGTGAATCGCCGTCTCACACCCACTACCAAACGACTGCGTTTTACAGTACTTCTCTGGTACTATTTTTTAGATTAAATATTTCACAAAATTATTGTTACTTTCATCCTCCATAATTTCATTTTGGGTATTGACATTTCGAAAATTACTCTTTAGTATTTTGGATTGTAAAATTACTCTCACCAAACGACTGCGTTCTTATGTAAGAAGTGTCGTTTTCAATTTTTATTTTATTTTCTAATCAAATAGCACAACAAAAAGTAAAATGATTTATCAACTCATAAAAGTAACCTATAAATCAATTTAGAAAAGTAACATGTATAACAATTATACTTTAGTTACTAATGATTTGTTAAATTGCTTTATACATTAATTTGTAGACTAATATATCATCATTCAATAACTAATGAGCATTTTAATAAAAAAAAAGAAAAAAAGTTTAGGTTGGCAGAAGCATTCATTATCAGAAATGCATATAACATTGAAAATGTGCTTGTAAATTGTTATGGACAATACAAGCAAAAATCGTTATTAACTGGAAAGCTTGAGGAGACGATACAAAAGTACCATGACTCCTGCTATGATGATATTGATAAAATATTTCTTTTAGGGGAAAAAAAGAAATGTTCTCAAATTAACATTTTTAGTGCCCTAAAACAGATAACAAGGACTGTTTTATCTCGATATTTTAACAGAAACAGTGTAGGAATGCCCAACCCGGGACAAAAAGGGCTAATATGAGAAGAGTTGATGGCCATAAAAAAATGAAACAAGTTATATACATAGACCGAATCCATGTCAATTTTCACTGATTCTTCATCCACGTTTTCTGTTTTCATAGGCACGCAGATTGTCAGAACAGCACAAGGAAAACAGTAATACTTCTATCACAAATCACAAATCACAAGTCACAACTCACAACGATGACGGCAATGTTCAATATACTTGCTAGTTGCTACTGATCAAACATCGAAAGTTATAAGCAGCTGAGCTGTAGCGAATATTTATTATCAAGCTAAAAACATTTATTACTAAAGCTTTCAGAACATCGCATGCCCTGCCCCATCAAATACGATATGAGAAGCGTCTAACAAAGAATGAAGTTATTTGAAGGACAAATACTAAGATTACAGGAGCCATGGCACAATATATAATTCAAGCTCTGGAGAAGCATATAAATATTCTACTAGGGGCAACGAGGGTCCAAAAGTTCCAAATTATGCATTCTAAAGTACACAATATGCAATACAGCCAAAGTTTTCAAGCAGCAACTCGTCCAAACAGCTGCTTGCGGATCTGCAATAAGGAAAAAATAACATTTATAACAGTCATTAGACATGAATAACCAGCTCTTATTTTCAGTACATCATATTATGTTCAAAGTTGCAGCTGTAGTATGCTGATGTAAAACTACTCGAGACCAAAATATCAACTAAATGAAATCAAATTATATAATTCTCAGAATAATTATAGAACTTCATTAAGACCCTTAGTCATGACAGTCCAAAAGTTTCAAATTATGCACTCTACAGTACACAATTCTCAAAGACTATAAAATGCAATAGACTGAAGATGAGAACAGAGAAAGGAAAGTTGGGACTGATGGTAATATAGGGCATATCTCTTCGGTAAGGAGAATAAAAATGGAAACCAAAATCAGCATAAAGGATATTTGGACTAATCTTGCAAATGCTAAGGGCATATTGGAAAGAAGTGTGCTGCAAACCCCAGCAAAAAAATATTGAGCTAAGTGAGTCCAAAGCCCATCACCAAAAAAAAAGTTTTAGTCAAAAATACTACAAGTCATCTGAGTAACAGCTGCTAGTTCGCTGAGTTTTGGTTGAAGAATTTAGTCACTTTCAGCAAACCTTAGTCTCTCCCACTCTAGTCCCTCCCACACCCTTTTATAGTCTCTCATTCCACTTAAATATCTCAAAATGGAGCCCAATATTTTTTTTTAATCATTGAGGAAAGAGGATTATAAGAGAATAACCATGAGCTTCTTGATAATAACTAGCTTTCTAGTTTTAAACAACACGATATATGAACAATACAAACAATCACACAGCAAATATCTGACATGAATGGCACGACACCAAGCAAAATAATCACTATGTAAAGCTTTACTAACCAATAACAATAGTCTAATCTTTCTTAGCAAAAATTTTACCTCTGGAAGATTCTTACGGAACACCACATCCAATCTCGCATCAAGCGTATTTTCAAACACAATTTTTCCATCTCGAGACGCCAGCACCACCCCTCCAGAACTGAATAATGACAAATATAATCAAGTATATTACAACTAATATCTTAATATCAAAGCTGCTAGTAATACAATTTCAAGAAGCATCCTCAGTTAACTAAATAAACTAAAAGCTGGTTACTTACAAGGATTGAAACTCGTTTTTTTTTAATTACAGATTACAGATAACATTACAGCTAATTAAGAAAATGATTGGGTAAAAACTAGAAGCAAAGCCCTAACTAATGGGCCCAGGCAATTTTTTAACAAGCGCTTCTCCAAATCCTCTACTTAGAGAGGGTGAGGATAGTTTAATCATGAACAAGTAACTGAAATCAAACAGTTCTGCAGGGTTTAATAATAAAAATAACATTACCAGTAGGGACCATGGGAATTATGATGGCTGGGTGCAGGTGGAAGATAGACTTTGGTGTCAACGATGATCTCTGGTGCATGAACATTTGCCTTTTCAGCATATTCCTGGGCAGCTGAATCCAACACAGACTCTAACAATTGCAGGTCGCCTTCCCGACAACGCAATAAGACAGAAGGCTCCTTCAACCTCAGCAAACTCTGCCAAATACAATCTTTATATTATACTATCCTTGTACTGTATTCAAAGTCCATAAAATAACATCAAATTTGCAAGATTTTTTTTGGAAGGGGGTGTTACAAACAACTTTGAAGCCATGTAAATATGGAAACAAGGAATGAAAAGGATGGGTAAGGACTGATCCCATAACATGAAACACATAGTAACAAAGGCAATGGTCAGTGCCATATGAGCAATTGGTTATGATGTGAGACAATGACAATGGTTCATTTGTGTCACCAGGAAATTGCAAAAGCTTCTCCTCAAGTACATATTAGTCACAGGAGTAATAGTATCATCACAAATAACACAAAATTACAGCAGAACATGTGTGTGTGTGTGTGTATATATATATAAGCAATATCAGTTGCCTGGGTGCGAATTAAGAATGTGAAAATCACTGTTAACAGAGATACTTAGAAAAAACTGCATGGTCAAAACACAGTTAAAATTTCAACTGACCTGAACAATGAGGTCTTTCAGAAGGTTTCTGTACACGTGCTGATCACGGCTGATATTCAAGAGTTCCTTGGCTGCAGCTTCTTTCATGTTATTAACCACATCATCTTGAGCCTGAAGAACCTTGATCCGAGAAGCATTCAGCTGCATCGAGTACTCACTGAAACAAATAATTGCAAAATCAATCGTATTTCAATAATTAATCTTCAAAAACTGAACTCTCAATCTCCTGTAATTTTTCAAATCATTATTATAACGTCAAATGCAAGCAATTACCTACAACTGACATGCTAATAGTTTTGAAATGAATAGAATTATAAGAAACCAGAGGGATCCGCTAGACTTTGACTATAAGTCAAGCTTTAGTAGCATGTTCAAAATGATCAAAAGCTACCTTAACTCATAAAATTGAGGATTAGAGTGGGAATCCATCATTAACAAGGAAACATGAACTCGACACAAACATATACAACGACACGAAAAATTTTAAAAATCACATGATGTGACGCGGTTATTATAGAAGATATAAAATCAATAAGGTCACTAGCATAAAACCGCAAATCTGAAATTAAAAGAGAGGGTAATTACTGTTATACTTTGATCTATGCCCGATAGGGATGCTGTGCAACTATTTTGACGTGTGTGTGAATCATAATAATTATATCAGAATTGCGAAAATTTTCGAATTAATTGAACTTAAGAAAAATATATAAAGAGAAGTGGCATACATCTTCTTGCGGATATCAACTTGCTTCTCTTTGCGCTCGTACTCTTGGCGGATCTTCTTCTTGTCGGTTTCAACCAACTGAAGCTTCTCGATGTTGAATTCCTACACATGATGAAAGAAACAGCAGTTCGTAATAATGATGATAAAAATTAAAAATAAATTCAGCGATCTAATAATCTAAGCAAAAAGAAAAGAGAGAGAGAGTAAGTGGATAGAGAAGAAAGAAGAGAAGGAAAGGGAAGGTAGTTACTTCTTCGGCGGAGACAGAGATCTCGTTGGCTTTCTCCTCAGCTTCCTGGCGGATAAACCGCACCATCTGCTGGATTTGCTTAGAGACATCTGAATCGTTCATTTTCGGAATCGGAGAAGATCGAAACTGCTACTGAGGAGGGCTTCCTTGCTCCGTCGATCGGGGTTGGTTGGTTGGTTTCTAGATAGTAGATGAGAATGAGAGTCAGAGATATATATGTATGACAAGACAGCTAAGTCTCTATATACCAGGCTCCGCTCCGCTTCCCTTTAACAAAAAAAAAATTGTAAAACAAAAAAAAAAAAAAAAACTTATTTATGTCATTGATTCCGTAAAATATCGTCTTTGATTTTGTTTCCTAAAAGTTTTTTAACCTTCACTCATGCTTAATTGTTTTAAAAATTTGGTTTTAATCCTTATTATTATAAAAAAATCTGTTAATTGCTAGTGTAGCTAACGGAAATGACACACCTACATGCATGTGTGCAACTATTACATATTAGTAGGATGAGATCGATAATTCTTACCCATGACCAAAAGGGTCAAAGCCTAACCCAAAACCAAAACCAAAATGTGTTTGTGAATTAGGTTTTGACCCTTTTTTTTTTGCAGGTCTGAATCATTCATGTCATCATACGGTGACACATAATATTTGTACATGTGTATGTTGATGTACCATTTAGTTAGCTACGTCAACCGTTAACGGATTTTTTCTAACATCATGAATTAAACTAAAATTTTCAAAATAATTAAGAATGAGTCATGATAAAAAAAAAAAGGTGCATAAATCAAAACCAAAAAAACCAAAAAATTTGAAAAAAAAAAAACACACAAAAGAAAAATGTTGATTTTGGGCACTTTTAACTTTAGTGACCTTAAAAAACCCGCGATTAAATACAATATGCCTTGATTTTAAATTATACTCCCTCATGTCCTATATACAATCCATTTTTAAGAAATTTTGTTAACCTTTTTTTTTTTTTTTTTGAAAGTCGAAATTTTGTTAACCTTAATATAAGTCTCATTTCTAATTTTCAATGACATTAATTATTACTTTTCCACAAACATCTTTATTTACTTAACACTTTTTAGATTCTCAATAATAAATATAGGGATGCTTTTGAAAAAATATATCAAATATTTACATTTTCAATATCATTAATAATAGTAACTAACTTTCTTAAATTGTGTGAAAATTGATCAAGGGGCTTATAATAAGAATCGAATGGAGTACCTCGATTCTAAATTTTAAATAGATTTTTGGACATTTATGCTTTCAACAAAGTCTTTTATGCCAAGTAATAGTGGATGTATAGGTAGCAATTCGTGTTACCCAAGCGTATTTAGATTGGTTAAGTTTGAGATCATGTCATGATTGTGCCATGTTAAAAAGGCACGAGTGTAATTTGGGCTCAAAATTTGTTATATGGGTTTTATGTTTTTCCAGGCTTATTTGATTCACCTTGGTCATGTCAGGGTTTTTTCGAGCTATACTTAGACAGAGGTGCTGATTTGTGCTACAAGATCAAGTCAGTCTGTTTCAGATTCAAGTCAAAATTGTGTTGTGTCAGAAAGGTACGGGTATAATTTGAGCTCCAATTTTGTTATCCAATCATTATGTTTTTCGTGGACTTATTCAAGTCGTCTCGATCATGTTGAGTTTTTTTGCCAACTTTAGGTGAATATTACAAGTGAATGAGTTCTCATTGGTACACAATGATTCCTGGTGAATATTATAGGTGAATGAGTCATCATTGGTTCATAATGTTTAAAGACGAAATATTTCTCCCTAACTTTGTTTACCTACGGTCATGAAAGAATCTAAAAATCACATGATCAAAACCCAAAATAATGAATTTTGTGCATGATTTTTTACTCATAATATATATATATATATATATATATATATATATATATATTTTGGTTTGCACCCTGGTATCCGGTTCACTGGGCCGACTAATCCAGTTCGAGGGGGATCCCGGGGTTAAGGTTTTAGTCCTCTCCCAACGTTGTTGCGGGGGATCGAACCGTGGTTCGCCGTACCAAGTGCAGCCCCTGACACCACTGCACCAACAGCTCGTTGATAATAATAATAATATATATATATATATATATATATATATATATATATATATATATATATATAACCCAAAATTATGAATTTTGTGCACTATTTGGTCACTACTCACTACCAAATCATAGCAAGTCAAGTTCAAATTAAAGCACATTTTGCGATCAACAAAACAAAGTCAAATCCATATCAAACTAAATTTATTTCAACTTATCAAATGAACATTGGCACTAATGAGAAATTGGTTCATCGGTTCATTTCATAAACTAATCTAACCAAATTGAAACTATTATGCTTACATACTTGTGCATGTTCAAAATTTCTTTTTTTTTCTTCTTGAATATAGACTTAATATGCATGGATTGATAATTCATTATGAATTATTTCGTCCAACATAATTGATAATTGGGTTATTTAGTCAAACCAATGTAAAAAGGGCCTAATTCGAACTTAAAAATTGTCCGATTTGGGATTGCTTAACCTCAGCCCTTAGAGCTGAGGATAAGAGGTGAAAAAGTAGAAAAAATGTCTTGGAAAACTAACCCACTAACTTTTAATGCCTTAAACATTTATTTTTTCAATGCAAAGATATTTTTTATAACTTCTTATCCTCAGCCCTAAAGGTTTAGGGCTGAGAATGAGATTAAGAAAATCCTTATTTATATTATGGGTAAGATAATGATTGACTTAAACAACGAAATGATGTAGTGGTTCATGAACCAACAAATAATTTCTAAAAAATTACAGTATTCCTGTATAACCAAGGAAGAAAAAAAAAATTAAGAGCAAAAAGAAATGAGCCCTTGCATCAAAATCCCAGACTGAAGTGAACGAGACAATAGTCAAAATCATGTGATATTCTTCTTCCATATTTGTTGGTTCATACTATTAATTGTTTTCCCTCCCAATATTGGCATCTATATCAACCATCATAACTAGTTTTAAGAGACACACCCCCTTCCTTTTGATTGAAAGTTGAAACCGTAAAACACAGAGACAGAGAGACATACACACCAACTCTACAAAATCGGTTATAACGTCGTGTCTTCATAGTTCAAACTCGTAACGTCATGGCCCAACCCAACCAATCAGAAACACCTATCTTCCTTTCTTAATTAACCGTCGATTCAATTTAATTATTTTTTGTCTCCAAATCCAAACTATACAATATTCATCTCCATATAGATATAACTCTCTCTCAATCTCCGTGGATCTGAGCAGCAGTTGGAGTTGAATGAAAATAATTTTCTGACACTATTTTATTTTTTTGTGGAAGAAAGAAATGCGTAGCCGGGGATCACAAAACCGGCTATCAGGTTACTCTTCTTTCGGATCTCGAGTCTCTGCTCTCTTGCTCGCCATGGTTGCTACCATGGCCACTATTTACGTTGCCGGCAGGTAAGTCAGTTATTACTCTCTTGTCATATATATCTATCTGTGTTACCATCTAAACTTAGCTAAATTTGTCGTGTGCAGGCTATGGCAGGATGCGGCGAGTAGGGTATATTTAATGGAACAGCTTGCAAAAAGGACTGGTCAGGTACAATGTTAGTTTTATTAATTGAGTCTTGTCTTGTTGCGGATGAGTGTATATTTTTAATTTTTAGCTATCAATATCGTCGTAGGATATCAATGAAGCAGTATAGTTCTTCCGATTTCAGGGCCAATCTGCCATATCTGTTGATGATACACTGAAAATTATCGCCTGCAGGTAACGAACTTTCTTGTGGCTTTCGTTACTGAAATTTTTTTGGCTGCAAATGGCCCTTGCTAGAGGCTATTTATTGGTAACGTTACCTTATATTTTCAGGGAACAACAGAAGAAGTTGTCTGCCCTTGAGACGGAACTAGCCGCAGCTAGACAGGAAGGTTTTGTTCCAAAGCAATTTTCGGGAAATGATGAGGAGCATACTACAAAGAAGGCACTTTCAGTGATAGGAATAATGACAACCTTTGGTCGAAAAAAGAACCGAGATGCAATCCGTAAAGCATGGATGCCAACAGGTACCTTTTTTTTTCTTTGATTTGGTTTCCTCTAGCAATACAATGCATATTGGCCTTCTCGCTCTTTCTTATTCTGTGGAACAACTGTTTCAGTGTAGGCTTAAATTTTGCAGTTTGGTTTTTGATGACTGTGATTGTTAGCTTCTACTAAATAATCATGACTATCAGGTGTTCTTTTATTCTCTTTAGTTTTATCATTTCCAAGTATCTGAATGAAATATGATCAATAGCTTGAGCTTAGGATGCATTCCTTGCGAAATAAAAACTCAAGTTTGACAGCCTTGTGTTGAACTGATGTATTGCGGAAAGAGACACTCACTTGGAATGAGCCACTTCCTGTCAGAAAAGAGAGACTGAAATTTTTAGAATGGTTGTAGAGGTTTTTCATCCATTTGTCTTGCAGCAAGTATTTCTTCAGATTCTTGTAGAAATGTACCTTTCGTATGAGCAGATGTACTACCAGGGGTTTAATAAAATGCAAAGTTCACTTATCAGTTTCGATCTTTGTTACCTATTTCTATGCTTTTATAATTTATTTTTGTTTATAAATGTCTCCATGATTAGTTACATGTTCAAACAATTACATTAATATTTCATTATTTGAAATTCTGTACTTCAAGTATGTCTTCTAGTTATTATAATTTTTAACTTCTAGCTGCAGCCTGTAGAAGTCTTATCAGAACTCATTAATGCCTTATTTGTAGGTACAGATATGAAAAAACTAGCTGATAAAAAAGGTGTCATTGTCCGGTTTGTAATTGGAACGAGGTAAGTAGTTTTGTGGTTCAAATCCAAATTTAGCAAATGATTGGCTTTTTACTTGTTGATTCAACTTGCATTTTCTTTTATGCAGTGCTAATCGTGGAGACAGTTTGGACAAAGAAATTGAAACAGAAAACAGTCAGAACCATGACTTCATTATTCTTGTATGTTGAATTTTATAACATAGTTTCATGTGAACAATATTTGATGAGAGTAAAATATGATATAATAATTTTTCCCTTGTGACAGTATGGACTGTGATTGAATGTGCAGTCCTCATAATGCACATTTGAGCTTTACACAAACTTTGGCTCATAGAAAAGTCTTAGGTTTGTTGAATAATGCATTTTTGGCTACTGTTTGTTTTTGCCCCTTGTTTGTGGACTATTGAGGTTTAAATGCTGATGGACTGATGGTTGATATTTGGATGCATGGCATGAAGTTGTATGCATATTATTTAATAGTGCTGCTACTAAATGCGATTTAGTTATTTACTAAATTTCACAGAAGGTGGAATGCATGTGGATCAGTTAGAATATTTTAAAGTTCCAATCAACTGTACTCGGTATAACACAAGCAGTTTACTGCATGAATCTGTTTTTGTTTGTCATTTCAAGGTTTTTTTTGCATGATTTAGTTTTTTTCTTATTTAGCTATCCACGCCTAGTGGGAAAAGGGTTTGGCTGTTGTTGTTATCATTTTCCTTACTTAATATGTGCAACAAGGGTATATCATGATGTCATTAGCTTAATTATTTACTCCACAGGATGGTCAAGTGGAGGCACCTGAAGAGAAATCAAAAAAGATAAAATCATTCTTCATTTATGCAGTGGACAAGTGGGATGCTGAATTTTATGTTAAGGTCAATGATGATGTCTTTGTTAATCTTGGTATGTGGTCCTTACTTCTCCGGTGATGAAGAAGATAATTCATCTCTGTAGTTATATATCCCCAACGTTTATTTCTGCAAGCAAGAAAGTTTTTAAAAATTAGAAGAAATCATTTTTTATTTCAATTAGATGAAGAAATCATATTTAGCATTACACAGTTTGTAGTTTAACTTCTGAGGAGCAGAAGAACATACCATTCATGAAAAACAAACAACGGAAGTTATTTGAACTGGAAATTTTATGATGAGCTCGAATTTCTTGACACGACTTAAGAAGTAATGACACTGAATCCCTCCCTAAGTTTATTAAATTTATTGAATCCCTGAAAATTGTCAAGATTCAGAAGTAATGACATTGATCGATTGCTAATTGGATCAAGTGTCAATAAGATTAGCTGTGGTAGGGTTCAAAACTTAAGAAGAGACGTCCTTGTGTAGTGAATTCAATCACCATGAGTAGTTTTCCAGCTATAGTTGTTGATTCAGTGGAATAGGAAGAATTGTTATACAACATTGTCATTATGCACATGCAATTTTAGATGGACAAATTTTTAACAGATTAAATTTCTGATTATTTAATTGAGAATGCTTTAATCAGAAATAATGCTATTTTAGAAATGGAGTGACATTCCAAGTCACGGAGGATGCAGAGATTCCTGTTTTATAGTTGAAATTAGAATACCAACGTGGGGTTGGTCAAGTGGTAGCTCACTTGGTCCCTTAACCAACTGGTCTCGAGTTCGAGCTTTGGGTATGAAGTAACCCCCGCTGGGAGACCCCTACCGCTTAGTGCGAGCTCAGTTGGGTCGGACCAGGAAAAAAAAAATTAGAATGACTTTGTTAACTTAGTTGTATTGGATCTACTCTTACTATTTGGCGAAAAGATATTGATGAATGCTGATAGCCAAGACATAACTTCCTCTACTTGAGTTTACCAGTCTAAGCACCTCATCAATCCCCCACCCGAGTCCTACGTACCTTGTTGGAGATGTGATATTGGCTTCTGTATCATTTGTTGTATCAAGCTCTTACCAGGCTTAAAGTTAAAGATGTTAACAAGAGTTCAATTTTTTCTGTTCAACTTTACCAGCCCAAACACATATCAAACTTACTCTGGTTCAATACACCTCAGTCCTTGCTAATGCAAAATGCTGGCCGTCCTGGCCAGCAAGATGACTGTGAAAAATCCACTGTTATAAATAACATATTTAACTGTTGATCTTGAGGTTCCTCAAATTTACATCAAGTGTTTTGAGGAGATTGGAAAATGAAATCTGCACGATTGTGATTCCACTAACTTAATAATGTTTAGATGAGCCAATTTCAGAAGTAATTTTATTTGCTAAGTGGTTTATGCCGTTATGTGTAATTTTATTACCAATATTATTGTTTTCTGCTGGAACTTGAAGGTTCTTTGCTGTGTCACTGATTGTTAGAATTAAATTTCTGCTACAGATGCCCTTGGAGGAGTGCTTACTTCTCATTTGGATAAACCCCGTATTTATATTGGCTGTATGAAATCAGGCGAAGTCTTCTCTGAGCCGTGAGTCTTGTGAAAAAAATGTTTCATTGGGCTATAAGATTAGATTAGTTCACTATGGTATTATAATTTCTCGCCTTTTATCATTTTCTCTGAATCTTATAGGACACATAAATGGCATGAACCAGACTGGTGGAAATTTGGCGACGGAAAATCGTGAGTAATACATACAGGCTTAATGTTTTATTTTATTTTTTTTGTTTTATATAGATTTTTTATGACTGATTATTCATAATAAAGTTAAGACTTCCCTTTCTAGGATATTTCATTGGTATGGCTTGATTCGAGATAAATTAATATGTTGCTATAACATATGTATTTATTCTTTAGAATATTTTTTTTTTACAATATACAGATACATTATCAGAAGATGATTCATTCCCATTATTTCAATTCCTTGATTAGCTTATACAGCAGTAGAACTTCAGTCTTAATAAACTGCATTATATACATGTTGCTTTGTAAAAGTTAAGCAATGACAATTATTACTGAATGATGTGTCCTTGAGTAACAAATAACACTCTTAATGCCATATGCCTCCAGTTAATTCAGCTATTTTTTTAATAATTAAATTCCTAGATATAAAACTGCCTCGATCCAGAAATCGTTTATTCTCTTCCCCGCTCTTTCTCCCTTCTTTTTATTCCAAGACTCGGAATGGCCTTTCTCTGTTGACATGTTGACATTCATATACATGCTTATCTGATACAGATACTTTCGACATGCTTCAGGCGAGATCTATGTTATTTCAAAAGCATTGGCTCAGTTTATTTCAATAAACAGGTACATCTTTTTGTTTGTTTTTGTTTAAAAATGGCCGAAATAATTCTCTCAGAATGCGGGATCAAGATGAAATGTTTTCTTTGCAGATCTTTTCTTCGTACATATGCTCATGATGATGTAAGCACTGGATCGTGGTTTATTGGTCTCGATGTGATGCACATTGATGAAAGAAAGTTTTGCTGCTCCACCTGGTCCCCAGGTCTCCTGTCTACCCTTTCTCTCACATACACTTGCTTACATTTATGTGGTTAGGAGTTAAGACCTTATTCATTCAACAAATATGGTTTTCAATAAAGAATGATAGCATATAATATTTTGGACATCGACCAAGTTACATAGCACCTTGTTATCACTTTTTTTTGGGAATAATGTTTGTGTAAAACACAACTATACAAGCACTTAAGCCACTAGTAGCGGGTTAATTGCGAGCAGCTTCCTCCAAAGTTTCTCTTTCAATCCGGGGGCTAGTAAGTATGCTGAACTTTGGGAAATCCTACATGGTCTTAACTTGACGTAGAGTATAGGCCTCACTCATGTTATCCTTGATTCTAATTTTAGTTATGAACTTGAGCTTTTGGACAGAGCTGGTGCAGTACATCACCCTTGTGCATCTATCCTCCATGATATATTTGATATTGATTGCACGTTCAATTGTCCCCATGTGTTTCATGAGGCAAACATATTTGCAAATGCATTAGCCAAATATTGTCACTCATGCAAGTTAGGCTTACAGGCCTTCCATCACATGCCTTCTTTTATTTCAGTATATTTTTGCTACTGATCTTTAATGGAACACTGTTTGATCGAGTGTTGCCCAGTGTTTTTCTTGTCTCTTTCTTGGGCCTTTGACAGGCCAAAAAATAGGATTGTGACTAAACAACTAAATATTCAATGTGCATACTTACTATCAAAGTATATTAATCTTGATACTAGGCTTTATCATGTTTAGGCCGGAGTTCCACATACTAAGTATCCATTCTCTTTTGCTTTTTTGGCAAAAGAGATTTAGCATAAAAGACGCACACAAAAGATGATGGATATAGCCATTTCCACAGTTCCATTTAAATGAATCAATTAAGTATCATATACTGTTTTCTTCCCATCTTTCAGGGGCAATATGTGCTGCAGTATGACGAGTTGCCACTGACAATGTGAGTGACAAATGAAGGATGCTTAGCAAACGGAAGCCTGTTACTTCCTCCATCTTCATTTCTGCTTCAGGTGATTTTGCATTATGATAATTTTCAGCCAAAAGTTGATTCTGCCACTTGAAGGCTGGGAGCTGTTAGTTTAGGAGCTCTGTGACCATAGATATTTAAAAACATGGTCCTCGGGTTTGTTCAATTGAAAGGTATTGAGAAATTGGCATCATACTTGTTTGATTCTGAGAAACTGATCCTTGCCCATTTAATCATGTAATGTAAATAGCTATCTCCCATCTTTAACACATTTTTTACCAAATGGGATTAAAGAATTATATTCTTTTATTTGGTTTTTTTTTTTTACTTAAATGAATGATTAATATTTTTATAGTATCTTAAATACAGAAAAGGTGTCACATGTTGAACTCACTCTTGATTGTGCATTTGTCATTTTTAGATTTACTATATGGCAATCCACGCTGCGTAGAGTATCATGCATTATCTGAGTTTTTTTTTGGGCAAAATCAACCAAATAATGAAAAGGAAAAATGTACAATCAAGTTGGAAAAACCTCTTTAAATAACATAGAACCTGTAATGATTTAAATTTTTTTTTTTGCTTAATTATGTCACAAGTCCTTGAAGTTTGCGGTACTTTTGTCAAATGCTCTTATTTTTTTTTTTTTCAATATCTCATTCCTTGAAGCTACTTCTAGGTTTGTCATATACCCCTACTACCAATTCTGACCCATTTTATTGACATGTAATTTCGTGATAAGACGCAAGAGGTTAAGCACTTGGTGCCCCGGGCAAAGATATTTTTTTTTAATTTAAAAAACTAAAAAACTTAATATATTTATATTTTTAGTTAAATAAAAAAAGAAAAAAAAAATTGAAGCGAGAGGTAGTCTTCGTCCGTGTGACATCACGCGACAACATATGACCAACCTCGTGTGTTTTACTAGGATTCTGATATCCAGAAGTATTTCGGCGTGTCAGAAATTGAAAAAAAAGTAAAAGATATCTGCCAAAAATACCTCAAACTTCATGGACTTGTCACATAATTAATTTTTTCCGTGTATTCCTCAACCCTGTTATTAAGGTTAAAGACTAAACTACACGGTTCTCGTATATTAGTAATTAAGCTTAACCCTTCTCATTAGCGCTAGGCGTCAAATTATGATTGTGACTCTACCACTCTTGCATGTTTTCGTTGTATAGGCATTTTACATATTTCCAGAAACATAAGCTTCATGAAAATTTGATTTAGGATGCTTTTAAGGCTTTTGGGATGTTTTTATCCACGCCTTATTTATCATAAAGCTTCCGTTACATTTATCACTTTTCACATCTTATAAAATCAACGTTTCAGAGAAAGGGCGTAAAATCGCACCTTTTTTTTTACCCACTTTATTGGAAGAGAAATTTATTTATTTTCAATATTTCAAGATAATTTGGATAATTGGAATCATGAGAGTGGGTGAACATCAAGATTCAAGATGTCATATATTTTGAGGTAAAGTAGAAAAATGTACTAGTATTGTCTGAAATCTGTCTAAAGTTCTATAAAAAAATAATAATAATAATAAAAAAAATCTATCTAAAGTAGGATATATCATCTTTCAACTGCTCTCGACTTGCATTACTACGTCTGTATGGATTTTCTAAGCTGAAACATTTTCCTGATACTCGTGGGCAACAATTCTCTTTAAAAAAATACTCCATCCGTTCCTCTTTATCTGTCGCTTTTTGAATAGATTTTTTGTTTCTTTTTATCTGTTGTATTGAGGATTTCAAGAGTGTAATAAATGCTATTTTTCATGTTTGCTCCTATTTAATATGTCTTGGTTTATGTAAGTAATGGAGAAAAATTAATGATTATAGAGAGAGAAATGGTATAGTAGGAAAAAACATAATTAATGCATTGGAAATTTGAGTAATGATTGGATTTCTTAATGGACGTGTTTTGTTTGAAATATGACAGATAAATAAGAACAGAGGGAGTAGTACTGTAATAGCAAAAATCCAAACATTTATCTATCCAAGCAAGAGTAGATCAGCCGCCTTATCCCTGCCTTTGCTTATGGATAACAGTGTGCGCGCACAATTTGAGTAGGGTCTATTTTTGTACTATTTATTTTTGGTACATATAGGGTCTACTTATTTATTTTTTTTAACACCGGGGTCTATTTTCGGAGTAATTGATAATAAGTTAGGTAAAAAAATAAAATGAGTGAGGATCAAACGTTTATAGTTTATACCCACTGACGTTGGTACGAGAGGTAAGAAAATATAATTAATTTCCCGGTAAATTCTCGGGTGGATCTAGGAATTCATTTTGTTACTACAGCATCTTGCAAGTATTATTCAGTAAATTAAAAACAATAAAAAAACAAAAAATCATTGAAGCATTCTGGTTAACACCAGAAGTTGTTGGAACTTGGAGGCAACTTCCCAGAAGTTTCCCTTAAAGCTACACAATTGCTTTTGCTATCTGAAAGGGACAATATTTCTGGCCCACGATAGAGGCTTTGTTCAGTTGCAAGAGAGAAAATGAGAAGAAAGAAAATAAGAAGAGAGATTATGAAGAGAAAATGAGTAGATTTTATGGTTGCTTGGTTAGAGAAGAGAAAATGAGAAGAAATATGAGGGAGAGAAAAGTTTTTTTGTTAAGTGGAAAAGAAAAGTGAGAAAAGAAAAACCAATAAATTTATTAAAAGATAAATATACACTTATTTTACATAAAAAATAAATATATAAATTTATTTCTTAATACAAAAAAATAAACAAATATTTATTCTTTGCTGTAATTTTTTCATATAATAAAATTTTTAATTAAAAATATTTATATAAAAAATTTATCAAAATAAATTAAAAAAAAACAACTAGCAGTGCACTAAACAGTAGAAGGAATACGTTTAAAAAAAACAGTAGAAGGAATGACTAAATGAGCAATAATCGAGCACAGCCACCACACCACCCAATGTTTTCCCAAAATCTCAGTCTTTAATGTGGAGAAATTTTTTTCCGTGGGATCCATCTATTTTTTTTCCCTCCATTTTCTCTCCTGTGCCAAACATGAAAAAACTCAGTTTTCTTCTTAATTTCTTTCTTTTCAAATTCTCTTCTCCCCAAATTCAACCAACCAAACAGAGTGTAAAGTTACGCTCTCCTACGTTCTAACTGAAACCAACCTTGCCATGTCGAATTAGGTTAGTTATTCGCACTTCTTTCATGCTTGAATCTCTATTATAGTGCCAACTTTTCATTCAGAATGGAGAATTTATTAGTTACTCTCAAACTAAGGCAATATATATATATATATATATTATTTGAATTTTGGTATAATGTATAATAAAAATTCTAAAAAATATATAATAAAATATATTTGTCCCTATATATAAGACCCTTATGGGAGATTTCATGTTTATTAAGAAAGTTGGTTAATTTAGTTATTAAAATGTGGACATTTGATATGTATTTTCAAAATTACTCTTATTAATAATATTGGAAATCTAAAAAGTGTTAAATAAATGAGTGTTTGTGGAAAGAAGTAATTAATGACAATTAAAAATTAGTATTAGATCTTATAAATAGAGACAAAATAAAAGTATAAAAAATGTCTTATATTTAATAACAAAGCAATATGTCGTGCCGTAAGCTTATTTGTAGTTTGTAGATTTATCAATTCTTTTTAAAAATATAGTGTAATAAATTATATCTAATCTCGATGTAATATGTTATCCCTCCGTCCCTAATTATAAGATCATTTTGACACTTTTATTTTATCCCTATTTACAAGACCTCATACCAATTTTCAATGATCATTAATTACTTTTTTTTCTTCACAAATACCCCTATCTATTTAACACTTATTAGATTCCCAATAATATCAATAGGGGTGATTTTGAAAATACACATAAAAAATTTACATTTCCTATACAAATAACTAAATTAATCAATTTTCTTAATAAACGTTAAATCTTCCAAATGAGTCTTATAATTAGGAACGGAGCGAATACCGTGCATTTTACAAGTTGGATTAATATAATGATCTAATATCACACCAATTGCCTTAAAAATAGCCGGTATGGTTGGATTGTCAGCACTCTCAAGACAAGTTTTCGGTATATGATTTCTTAATGTGTGCGTGCAATCATGTTTCATAAATTGATTTTTAATTATTATTTTTATTTTTCGAATTTTAATAGTACTACTTTTAATATTCCAAGTTTTAATAAATTTAAAGTGATCAAATAATAAAAATAATTAAGTTAGATAAAGTCACAAAAATGCACCGACTTTTGAGAATGAAAAGGTTTCCCCTTCTTTCTACTCTAAACTGGTTCGTTAATTCTGGTATTACAGTCATATCAAGAATCCACAACAAAAGAGGCGTTCAAACTTGAAACCCTTCAACTTCCACCTAACTGTATTGACCCTGCCACCTCAGTTTTGAACCAAATTACCTTTTGGCTTTGTAAAAATTGTTAGCCAAATTTGAAACTATCAGTCATTGCCATAATTATGAGTCATGACATGGTCCGAGTCTGAGCATTATTATGATTTAGTATGTCCATGTCCCCTTCGGGTTATGACTTTTTTCTCTTAACTAAATCCATTTCTTCATTAACTAATTTTCAAATTCCATCCTTTATTAATTCAACAGGAATATTGACTTTCGACCCTACCGTTTCTTCCTTTTTAGTATTTATGTAGGACTTCAATTTGTTTTTCTCTGTTTCACATAACCGAAGCTTTAAATTTCAATACCCTTTTGTGTTGGTGGTTACAAATTAGTCTCCTCTTTCTTTTCTTTTCTGTATACATTACATTACAGGGTGATCTTATTTATTTGAAAGCAAGCAAGAGAATTGGATTGGACAACAATAACAATCCTTCTTTCTAAATCTATGTTTGATCAGAGTTGAGGTAGTTGGCCTTTTATTTTCAATCTTCACAAAACAAGTTTGGTTTATCATAAGACAAGTGTCAATGAGTCATGGGAAGCTCATGATTTTTTACCTGCTTCCGTGACTGCTGAACCAATTCTGTCACCTCATACTTAATATTCTTAACGTCTGAGGGTTCATTTTTTTCATTATAACTTAACTTAGGAAGAGAGAGAGGCCGTTTCTTTGTTTCCTGAGTTTTGGAGATGAGTCATTCTGGTGCAGAAAGTGATAACAGGGCTGCAATTGAAGTTACCAAGGACAGGAATGGAATAGAACAAGTCATTCTTCGAAACCAGCGAGGAGCTTCAGCAAGGGTCTGATTCTGTTAACTCTTTTGCAAAATCACCCTTTTGATTGAAGTAGTTTACTTTATATTATGCTAGTTACTATATGAAATTTGTTTTCATACACTAATATGCATGTGATTGTTAGATTATTCTTTTCCTAATTATAAGCTAAGCTTTATGCTATTTGGTCTTTTGCACCCCTTTAACAAGCTTCTAGTTCCGCCCTTGATGCTAGTGTGTATGTGACATCTTTCCAGGTAAGCTTGCACGGAGGGCAGGTTCTTTCATGGAAAACAGAAAGCGGAGAGGAGTTGTTGTTCACTAGTACCAAGGTAAACAAACATTTTGTGAAATTGGGACTGTTTTTGGAACAACTATTAATTAATCTTGAATTTAGCTGGTAAATTGTTTCTATATGGCATTGTGTATTTCAATCCAGGCAATCTTTAATCCTCCAAAACCAGTACGAGGAGGAATTCCAATATGTTTTCCACAGGTATGACTATGACTTTTAATATCAGATGATACTGACTCCATTCCCTTACAGTAATTGTTTACCAAAATTGATTTGTTCCTTGTCATTCTACAAAATTGAGGTAACATTTATTAATATTTTTACAACTCTATCCCTATCTAATTAAAAGTAGAGATAATAAACAGAGAAAAATGACTAATTACTGTAAAGATAAAAGGCAAACGTAGTAAAACTAGCATTGATTTACTAAGGAAAAAAACCACATTAAATATACTTCTTAATCTATGCAGTATAACCTTAAACGGCAATTATATGTAGTAATTATTGAGTAAAATTAGTATCTAATACTGAATCTCATAAACCAGATGGTTAAATAGATAAATAGCGTGGATCAATTTTTGCAGTTCGGAAACCGTGGATCGCTGGAGCAACATGGATTTGCCAGGAACAAAATCTGGGTTATAGAACAAAATCCTCCACCGATTACCAGAGATTCCAGTGGAAAAGCCTCTATTGACTTGCTGCTTAAACCATCCGAAGATGATATGAAGATATGGCCACATAGGTACAGCCTTGATTATCCTTTTATAATATAGTGCCGACATTTTTACTTTCGAAATTTTATTTTAGGGAGGTGAGAGGACTAAGAATAACTAACATCAGTTTGGAGTGATTTTATCATTGGAAACGCTCTATGAACATCCTGTTCATAAAAAATGCAGGATATTTTGATTTTTATAACACAGAGTAGTTATGCTTCCATAATAAAGAATAAAGTTATAGACGTTGTACCTATTACATTACTCATATTATCATTTCTTTTGCATTGCATCTAACCTGTCATGAATATATTATCTCATGCAACTTTGTTATTGTTGAATGAGACTATTTTTATATAATGTTCTTAATTATTTTATTCAGCTTCGAGTTTCGCCTAAGGGTCTCCTTAGCAGCAGATGGCTATCTAACTATGATATCTCGCATAAGGAATGTTAATGGCAAGCCTTTCAGTTTCTCCTTTGCGTATCATACATATTTCTCCATCTCTGATATCAGGTATGTATGTGTGCACTTTCGATATAAGATCAATTTTGTATGAAGAAATAAGTCTGTTCACTAAAACAACCAATTTTTTTTTAAATGAAAATGGTCATTTTTAAAGTGTTTTAATCTTTGAATTATAACTATAATAACCTACTCTGATTATTGGCAGTGAAGTGAGGGTGGAAGGCTTGGAAACTCTTGACTACCTCGACAACCTATTCCAGAAAGAACGCTTCACAGAACAAGGAGATGCTTTAACATTTGAGTCAGAGGTGAGTGAGACAACTAATCAGGGGCAAAGCCATGAATTTAATTTTAAGTGAGCCAAACCAAATATATATAACACAAGAAAAATGTAATTTGAGGAGTGACTAACCAAACCAAACATAAAGGAATACATATGAACCTCCGCAGCTAATGATATGTATTTGTTCTGTTATTATCAATTTTAAGTTAGTCTAATAAGCTTGCTAAGATGTTAATTTTCCCCATGTTTTAGGTGGATCGGGTGTATATTGATTCTTGCAATGTAGTAGCTATTCTAGATCACGAAAGGAAGCGAACATTTGTTATACGAAAGGAAGGACTTCCAGATGTGGGTAAGTTTCTTTGTAAGCAAAACTTTGAACCTAGAGATCAAATAACTAGGTAGAAAAATGTTAGTAAAACATTCTTCAACATACACTTTGTTATTGGTAGAATTCACATGGGATCCGTTAAATAGAAAGTGGACTCATACGATTTAACGAGTTTCATGAGTTTTACACAATAGCAAAGTGTGAGTTAGAGAGTATTTTTTTCCAAAAAATAAATATATGTATTGCTATTAGCATTGTTCATCTGCGTATATTAGTAGGCTTATGTGATTTCGTGACATAAATTAAGGACATAACAATAACTATAACCAACCAACTATATCCATCAACTTTGGTATTATTTTGCATAGTTGTGTGGAATCCGTGGGAGAAAAAAACAAAGTCCATGGTGGATCTAGGGGATGAAGAGTACAAGCAGATGCTGTGTGTTGATGGTGCAGCAATTGAAAAACCAATAACCTTAAAGCCAGGTGAAGAATGGACAGGCCGCTTGGAACTCTCTCTTGTCCCTTCCACTTGATCTCAACTTAGAGAGAAAGCAAATACTAACAACAATAAGTAACAAAGCATTTTTTTTTTTTAAAATAATGTGGTAGCTGTCTATGCATATCTTGTAACGTATAAGTGATAAGCTTGTAAATAAGAGGAGAGGGACCTCATATCAAAAATAATAATGACTCTAGATTGAAATATTCCCTCAAGGTATGTAACTGAAGTAGACATGAATATGTTCAACTCCAACCTTTTCCGTAACATACATTTGAGTTATGTTCATAAAATTGTACTCCCTCTTTCCCTTAATATAAGTCACTTTTACCTAATTCACGCAGATTAAGAAAAGTAATTATTACTCTCAAATTTATCAAAAAAAATATGTTGTCATTCCAAGGTTATCCCTATTTAAAACTTTACAACTCTATTCATTTCTCTCTCTCTTTTAATTATTACCATATCACCCTTATGCAATTATGAGAGGTGTATTTGGAATAAACTCTTTAATACTACCTAAATATTCTAAAACGACTTATAAAAAGGGACACCAATTCTACCAAAATGGTGCCCTATATTAAGGGACGGAGGGAGTAGCAATTAACTTTAAATAAAATAAAAATAAGATTATGAACTTCTGTTTTGATTTATTTTTTTTAAAGCATGGTTTGCAACTGTTTTTGAAAGAAAGCAAGAGAACGGAAAGATTGCAAAAGAAAAAAAAGACAAAGTGGATTGGGATATTCAGATGGACTCAGGCCCATCTTGGGCTTTGGGCGGAAAAAGATTTGGGACCTCCAATTCATAAAAGAAAAATTTAAAATGATTAATATTTTTATATTTGAACTTCAAAATACAGTAATGATAACCCCGAACGTGTGGTTCAGTGATAGGGATTGATCCACGCTTAAACAAGGTCAGGTGTTCGAATCCTGCCTTGTGCATGCAGCAGCGTTAAATCTCAGGGCCAGCTGTCCCACCCATTAGAGGTGCCTACTAGCCAGCGAGGAGATTAGTCACTGCGGTCGGCGGTGGACACTCCGGTCATGGACCCAAAAAAAATATAGTAATGATGGCAGCAATCAATAATAAAATTACAATGGTTATGAAACAAAATTAGGCTTGAGAAAATAAAAAAAGTTATTTAGTATTTGTAAAAGTATTGTTGAGGCTTTTTTCATGTTGATGAAGAAAAGGAAAGTCAATTAATTTTACTGTTTATATGTTAATTGAGCAAATGGAAAAAAGTAAATTGAGATAGTATTATTATGCTAAGGCACGTTAAAGTTAATGTACAAAAATGAGTTTAACTATTAATATTATTTTTATCTATAAGTGAAGATACTACCAAAAATAATTATGGACACCTAAAATTTTTGAGCCTTGGTGATTGCCCTTATCGCTCATCCCTAGGGTTGGGTTTGGGTGGACCAGCCAGAATTGAAGACTATATACTCCCTTCGACTTGAATTATAAGCAAATTTAATTATTTTTACTCATATTAAGGAGGTTAGTTGATTGTATTTAATTTTTTCAAATTTACAAAAAAATAGAGGTATTTTAGGAAAGTAGTATTGGGAATGAAACAAAAATTAAATAAGAAAACAATTTTCTAGATATGTTTTAGGAAAGTGATTTTGGGAATGAAATAAAATTTAATAAAATTAATTAATTTTGCTTATATTTTAAACTAAGAGAAATATTTTTTTCTGGTTATAATTCGAGCCGGAGGAAATATATGTTGGGTCCTAAGAGCATTTCCAACTTACAATGTTTTTCCTTTCCCATCTTACCAAAAGACTTACACACTCTATGAGATTATTAAATCTATTTCAGTTACATCTTTTGAATGACCGCTAATCGCCACATAAGACTCATGTGAATAGCATTTTACAATCCAAAATACTAAAGAGTAATTTTCGAAATGTCAATACCCAAAATGAAATTATGGAGGATGAAAGTAACAATAATTTTGTGAAATATTTAATCTAAAAAATAGTACCAGAGAAGTACTGTAAAACGCAGTCGTTTGGTAGTGGGTGTGAGACGGCGATTCACCTACTCTCTCGGAAGCAACGACAAAGTACAAACATCTCCACTCCAGTTTGGGCGTTGAAGCGAGAGTGAGTCCGTCCGTGCACTCTCCCTCGATCGATCCGCCAACCCCCAATTTCATTTTCAAATCAAAACCCTCATTCCTTTCTTCTTCTTCTTTATACCAAGCTCTCAATCAATCAATCAATCAATCTTCTTCTTCTTCAGTCTTCACAATCTCAAAAAAATGGAATCCGCAGCAACATTATCACGAATAGGTTTAGCAGGGCTAGCTGTGATGGGCCAGAACCTAGCCCTGAACATCGCCGAGAAAGGCTTCCCCATCTCTGTCTACAACCGCACCACCTCCAAGGTTGACGAAACCCTCGATCGTGCTCGAAACGAAGGCTCTCTCCCTCTCTATGGCCAATACAACCCTCGCGATTTCGTCCTCTCTCTCCAGCGCCCTCGATCAGTTATCATCCTCGTCAAAGCTGGCTCCCCCGTTGACCAGACCATCGCCACCCTCTCCGACCACCTCGACCCCGGTGACACCATCATCGACGGCGGCAACGAATGGTACTACTACTACTACTAATAAGCTTTTATTTGATAACATACTTTAGGAGTTTAGTTAGACAGGGCTTATGTCATTTTATACCTATTAGCTAATCTTATCTTGTCAAACCCTTTCAATTAGCTAGCTTATAATCTTGTAATCTTTTAGCTATTTCTGCCAAATAGTGCTTTATATATAACCTTTTATCTAACAAATACTATGATGTCATAGCAATATAGATTAAAATTAAATTGTTAAAGACTTGTTCTCATCACCATGATCTTGTAACAACCGCATCCAACTAAATGTCACTTTGTTTATGGAAAATAAGTTCATAACAATTACATGATAGATTGGATTTGGGGATACCTTTTTTTCTCAACAGGTACCAGAACACGGAGCGCCGAATTCAACAAGTTGCTGATAAGGGGATTCTGTATTTAGGAATGGGAGTCTCTGGCGGTGAAGAAGGTGCTCGTAACGGACCTTCTTTGATGCCGGGTGGCAGTTACCAGGCTTATGAAAATGTAAAGGATATTTTGATGAAAGTTGCTGCCCAAGTTGAGGATGGTCCTTGTGTTACTTATATCGGGGAGGGTGGCTCTGGAAACTTCGTTAAGATGGTGCATAATGGAATTGAGTATGGGGATATGCAGCTTATTTCTGAAGCTTATGATGTTTTGAAGCATGTTGGTGGTTTGTCGAATTCAGAGCTTGCTCATATTTTCGATGAGTGGAACAGAGGGGAATTGGAGAGCTTTCTTATTGAAATTACTGCTGATATTTTCAAAGTGAAGGATGTTGATGGTGGTGATGGAAATTTTTTGGTAGATAAGATTTTGGACAAAACAGGTATGAAACTATGTGAGCAGTGATAGGTTAAATTGGTTGCAGGCGCTGTTATCCGATATGTATGAGAATGAATTTGGTGCAGTAAAAAAATGCAGTCAACAAAACTGAGCTGTTCCCGGATGGCTCAGGCTTCAATTTTTGTTTCGAATTTGATTTGCCATGATTGGAACATAAGTCGTCCGATCTTCATCAAACGGCTCAAATTTGCTAACTGAACCAACTGCAGCATTTTTTTGCTACACCAAATCCTATTCCGATATGTATTGTTTCATAAACTTGAATACTTTTTAGATATTTTGTCTTTCAATTATTTTATGAATTGTTGTGGTGTCAATTATCCATATTGGGTTGGGTGTTCTATCCATCTCACATATTTGTATCTGTGCTCCTAGGTATGAAGGGCACTGGGAAATGGACAGTTCAACAGGCTGCTGAGCTGTCTGTGGCAGCGCCTACAATTGCGGCTTCGTTGGATTGCAGGTACTTGAGTGGATTGAAGAGTGAGAGGGAGAGTGCTGCAAGTGCATTGAAGGAGGCAGGGTTGAGTGAGGACACATGGAGTGTGAATAAAAGTGGGATTGATAAGAAGCGTTTGATAGATGATGTGAGGCAAGCACTGTATGCATCCAAGATTTGTAGCTATGCTCAAGGGATGAATTTGTTGAGGGCTAAGAGTGATGAGAAGGGGTGGAATTTGAATTTGGGGGAATTGGCTAGGATCTGGAAAGGTGGGTGTATCATAAGAGCTGTGTTTCTGGATAGGATCAAGAAAGCTTATCAGAGGAATCCTAACTTGGCTAGTTTGATTGTCGATCCGGAATTCGCGAGGGAAATGGTGCAGAGGCAGGGAGCTTGGAGAAGAGTTGTGGGATTAGCTATATCAGCTGGGATAAGCACTCCAGGGATGTGTGCTAGCCTTGCTTATTTTGATACTTATAGGAGAGCAAGGCTTCCAGCTAACCTTGTTCAGGCTCAGAGGGATTTGTTTGGAGCTCATACATATGAGCGCATCGATCGCCCTGGCGCATTCCATACCGAATGGACAAAAATTGCTCGCCAGGCAAGTTCTGCTTCTGGTGTTGGTAGTCTCCATTAGGATCTTTGTTTGGGCTTATGTTGTTGGCATTCATGAAGCATGTTTTGTATGTTCCATTGAGGATCATTTCTGGTTAGGGCAATTATTGATTTCTACCGTTGTTTTTGCTCTTAATAAAAAGGTAAGCATGCCATTCGAGTTCTACTTGTTTCATCAAGTTTGTTTTCGTTACATTAAACTTTAAAATGCTAATTTTTTTTTTTGTCTGGTAAAATATGTATAAGAATCCATGTGTTCCGACAAAATTTCATCTCAAAAGAGTTGGTTTATACCTTTAAACCAATTCTTAACACAAAACAAAACTTTTGTATCATTGAAGGAGGTATCCTTTCAATATCTTTTGGTCTAACATTTGTTGTGGTTAAAAAGATTTGTTAGGATGTTATATTATTTTTCGTTTATATCTATGGGATAGTGAATCTTCTTAGAACATGCAAGAATTTTTCTACTTGTGGTTGTCAAGGAGCACCTTCATAATTCATATTATATATGACATGGCAGACATAGAAAGGCTATTATAGGTTCTGTGATCTTGTCAAAATAGGTTTGTACCCTTCCAAAGTATTCTCTTTAATTTCTGCTGGCATACTGCCACCACGGGGAGATTAGATTTTTATTGGAGTTTATATATTTATGTTTATTGGATGCTTATTTTGTGATATTTAAATGATATTTCTCTCAGACTATTATGTAAAATCCATTCTTGAGGGTATTTTTAGCCTGACTAATCAACGAAAAGTTGGCCAGATGAATACCTATAATTTATAAAGTTCTAAGAATCTATTTTTCCCCACTGAAGTGGAATTAATGCTCATTTGGGATATATATATATATATATATATATATATATAAATTTTTTCTATAAAAACAGGTCCACTAGTTTTCACTTCTTAGTTCAAAGCATAGAACATGATAGTATATTATATCCATAGTATTATCCGTACATCTATAATATAATTTTTTTATTTGTGGTACGAAGAATCAACAAAAAAAAAACTTCTACAATTTAAAAATCTAACTTACAATTATTCAAACTAGTTTTATTTTTCATCTTTACACGCATGTCAAAAAAGTAGTATATGAAAACCACGTTAAAGTTAATAATATTGTCAAAATATCAAGTTTGATATTTTATTGTGTTGATGAAACCTGAGTAATTCAATTTTATTCAAGAGCCTCGTCAGTCGGATATCACTGATTAACGAGTATTTTTCATTTGCTTTTTCTTTAATCAGCCTTGTTAATTAGTGCCTTAAGATTACTATTGTAGTTAAGATATTTTGAATTTTTAAATTTATTTATTTTTCCGAACTTTTATTTAATTATAATTTTCAGTCATGACCGATCCTTTTTAAAGTATATTCTTCGTCTTGAAGAAGAGGGTTATAAGCAACCACATTTGGAGTGGTTGACGTTGGTGGAAGATCAAACTGAGCCTTGATATGTGGATTCAACATTTTTATGACTCCATTAAGACAGACACTAATCAACCAGCCAAAGCCAGAGCCACGAAATAACGTGTTTGGCATATCTGCCGGCAAACTTGAGTGCTTCACTTGAAGAAGCTCACAAGTCTCGTAATCGAAAGGTAACATTAGCCGTGGAACTGGAATTTTCATATGATTCGGTATCTCTGGCAAGTTCGTGTTCCATGATTTGCACGTGGCACGAAACCTAAGATAGTCTTTAGGGGAATCGAGATGCTTCATGATCTCGCAAACCCACAAATCTAACGGAAGCTCTCTATCAAACATCATTCTGGATTATGGGAAATGAATAATAAATCAATGCTGAACTCTCAAATCTTATTTAAAAAAACATCTTACTTATAAGGAAAAACAAAAACCTTTGGAGTGGCGTACCTCTTGATGTGGGTGAATTGTTGAGTGGCGTACCTCTTGATGTGGGGTGATTGTGGTTGAAGGCCTTCTTTCAACGTATGAGTGGAAAGCAGAC
This sequence comes from Crotalaria pallida, assembly GCA_037953625.1. Taxonomy (NCBI): domain Eukaryota; kingdom Viridiplantae; phylum Streptophyta; class Magnoliopsida; order Fabales; family Fabaceae; genus Crotalaria; species Crotalaria pallida. The sequence continues at coordinate 127,221,700 of CM075655.1, read as the reverse complement.
GGATCGAAACCCAATTGCAGAGGAGTTTGGCAATCGCAGAGGAGTTTAATAAGAGGACCGACCACCGAAACCTAATTTAATTGCAATTCCAGAGGAGTAATATAATGAGTGAGTTATTTAAGAAAGATTGAGAAGCATGTTTATGTATTCATAGAAGAGAAAAAATTTTCCCACCCCACATATAACTTCCTACACCCCATTTTTATAAATTTTTTCTAAAATGCCCCCATCCTCACCCTCACCCCTTCTTATTCTTTTTCTTCTTTTTTTACACCCCACCCTCCACCACAGCAACTCCGTCCCCTTCCACCCTACCCGCCGTCGCCGCCACAACACCCCACACCACCCCGACTCCAACCTCATTCTTCTTCTTCTTCTTCTTCTTCTACTATAGCCACCGCCCACAACACACAACACTCACCGCCCCGCTGCCCCACTGCCAACAGCACCCACAACCACCTCGCGCAACACCCCACACCCACAGCCCCACCGCCCCACAACAACACCCCACAGCCCCACAGCAACACCCCACAGCCCCTCCTCTTCTTCTTCTTCCTCTTTTCTCTTTTTTTTTTAAAAAAATTGACCTCGGGTCGTGAGGCCCCTCACTACCCGGGGTCGTGAGGCCTCTCACTACCCGGGTTATGACCCCACCCCACACCACCCCACACACACCCGCACCACCCACACCCCACCACACTCTTTCCCTTCCATTCCTTCTTCTTCCTCTTTTCTCTTTTTTTTTAAAAACAAATTTTGACCTCGGGTCATGAGGAGCCTCACTACCAGAGTCGTGAGGCCCCTCACTACCGGGGTCGTGAGGCCCCTCACTACCGGGGTCGTGAGGCCCCTCACTACCGGGGTTGTGACATGGCCTATACAATGGGGTGGCCTCGGTAGTGAGGGGGCTCACGACCCGGTTGGCTACACTATTTCTTGGATTGTTGAAAGGGTTACGACCCAAGGTCGTGAAGGGGCTCACGACTCGATTCAGGTCTTTGGGTTGTGAAGAGGGTCACGACCCAGGTTGTGAAGAGGATCACAACCCCACTGGTTGTAGGGTGAGGTGGTTGGGGACATGGAGTGGTTGTGGGGTGGGGTGGTTGGGGTCATGCGGTGGCTGTGGGATGGTTAGGGTGGCGGTGGGGTGGCTATGGGATGGTTGGGGTGGGCTGTGGGGTGAGGTGGGGTGGGAAGGGAAGGGAAAAAAAGATGTGTTTTTGTTTTAAAAGAGGGTATTTTTGGTATTTTTTAAAATAATGGGGTGTATAAATTTGCATGTGGGGTGTTAAAATTGCCACCCTTCATAGAATCATAGCAATGAGAATGAGATACACCGCTTTAGGAGTTGGGCGGCCCATCAATCTTAACAAACATTCCACACGCAGATATATATATATATATATATATATATATATATATATATATATATATATCTGTATCTGTATCTGTATCTATATCTATACACACACTAGATCTTACCCGTGCAATACACTGGTTGTTGATATTTTAATTTTTTTATATTAGATATTTGGTAATGGCTTATTTATGGTTTTGGTCCTTATAAGTTGACCTCGTTTTGAATTTAGTCCTTAAATCTTTTTTTGACCTTGAATGGTCCTTAAATCTTTTTAATTTTTGTTTTTAGTCCTTAAATCTTTTTTTGACCTTGAATGGTCCTTAAATCTTTTTAAATTTTGTTTTTAGTCCTTCTGTTTGTCTTCTTCCGTCATCTGCTGACATGACAAACGGTGTGCCATGTCAGCCCTTATATTGACTGTCAACGATGCATCTGATGTGGACCTCTCACTCATGTGAGTAGGAACCGAGCATGGATCGAGCATGAGCCGAGCATTAACCGTGCATGAGATATCGACCGAGTACGATGCAATTGGTAACGGCATAGCATGGTTCGTGCTGAGTTCATCGTGCTCGGTCGATATCTCCCCTTGGTTTGGCATGTCATGCTCGGTTCATGATCGGTTAATGCTTGGTTCCTGCTCGGTTCCTGCTCACATGAGTAGGAGGTCCACATCAGATGCATCGTTGGCAGTCAATGTAAGGGCTGACATGGCACACCGTTTGCCATGTCAGCAGATGACGGAAGAAGACAAACAGAAGGACTAAAAACAAAATTTAAAAAGATTTAAGGACCATTCAAGGTCAAAAAAAGATTTAAGGACTAAATTCAAAACGAGGTCAACTTATAGGGACCAAAACCATAATTAAGCCTAAATATTTTAAACTAAAGATTATTATTAACAATAATAAAAAATAATTATATAAAATGGTAGGAGTTCAAACCAAACTGTACAACGAAATAAAATTAATCTAAATGATTTTGTTGATAAATTTTGTATTTCCCCATATAAATCAAAAATAACACTTTTTATCTGAGATATTCTCTATTTATTTTATGAATACATTAATATTTTTATATGATTATCTACTTTATTGTGATAAATCAAAATTAAATCAGAATTTTGTTTGATGGTATTATGAGCAAAATGTCTCTTGTTTATTTTGAGAAGGAAAGTGAAATATTGGTGTTACAATAAAAAATTATTTATTTTTTTTAACTTTATTTTACCAATTTTTCTATATTTCCTTAAATTATGGAATTTGTATGCCGTTTATTTTGGCCACGTATTTGGTTACTTACCTTAGCAAATTTTATAGATTTAAATTATATTTATCCAAAATAAATAATCTATTTATTTTTCATCTATTTAATTTCAAATTGTAGTTTTAATTCTCTTGTACAAAAAATTTAAAAAATATTTACGTGGAGTATAAAATCAAAATATATAATGATTTTTATCTATTCCAAAAACATATTATCAAAGGAATAGCAACATAAAGCTTTGTTGCCCCATTGCAGACAAGATCGTTATTATTTGTCGATTGCAAAAACTCGTGCTTCATAAGATTGTCATAAGAAAAATAAGAAGCAAGTAGCTCTGTGGTACCTGCAGAACTTTTTTCCATCTATATATAAGTAATAGGTGTGGAGAAAAGTCTTTAGTTATGGTTACTTCTCAGTTGCTTTGTTTTGTATACATTGCAAATGTGCAACATTGTGTATATATATATATATATATATATATATATATATATATATATATATATATCCTTGATTAATTCATTTAAATGAGTAAATAAAGTTTTTTTCTTCTAAATGTACGGTGTACATCCGTTCCTTAACTTAAATTCGTATTTATTGAGTTTGCAATGAAAATTGATATAATTTAAAAAAATTTATATTAATCAAACTCTATTATATATTTTAGAATCCAAACCTTGAAATTAGATAGCTTTTCACGAAGTCGTTTTAACAATAAAATGATATGTCCTTTCAACAATGAAAAAATATGTCGTTTCAACAGGAAAGTGATATACTGTTTCAACAGTGAAATGATACACTCCATTGTCTTGGTACATTTTGAAACAGAGATAACATGTTGTTTCAACAGTGAATATATTATGTTTTTAATTTATTATTCAATTGATATATGAGTTTGAATATTGCACAAATTAAAATGAACAAATTACGTATTTAATTATAAATCCATTAAAACTCACGTTGTATTTAATTATTTTATTAAAAGTATTGATTAAAGTTTATCTAAGTTTCCACATTTACTAATCAATTAAATACTATGTGTTTCCTTTTTTTTTTTTTTTTTGAACTGTATTTCCTTTCTTTAAATGCATTCAAGTCGTGAATCGTGAGTATACTCTTTATGCATAAATGTAATGGTTATATTATTTGCGCAACAATCTCCCAATAACTAGCTAGGATGTGTTCTCAGCACGAACATTTTTTTATGTATTACTAACTTTTTTTTATACAGATACATATTTCTCCATATCATTTGGATACATTATTTTTATAAAAAAAAAAAAAGTGTAGAGAAAAGTTAACGAGGTCCGTGTAAGTTAGTCCAGTTGTTAGCTGCAGGGACACCTAGTTAGCTTAGGCCCCCAGGTCCTGGGTTCTAATCCCATATACCTCTTTTGTAATTAAAAAAAAAAGGTTAACGAGTGTGTTCAAAATAATTGTTTAAAGATTTAAAGATTAGATTTGCATTAAAAAATAATAGTTAATTAAAGATATGATTTTCAATATAATTTTTAAAATCTTTAAATAATACTGTATTTTTATGGCATGCACTTGTTTGCAAGGAAAAAAAACATTTCTCCCAACTATAATTACATGCATGGTACATGGTATTAGTTTCGCTTCACAATATATGGTTTGTATTTATTTGTTATTTTTTACTTTATTTTTTCAATATATTTTTTTTAATAACAAATCTGATACCTAATACACGATATATTGAATTCGATACGTGATATATAGAGTAAATGGGTGTAACCATGTATCTATGCTCAAAATTAAACATAATTATTAATGTTCACATGTTAAATTTTTTTTTACTAATGTTCATTCGTGGGGAATATGACCTTTAATTTTTCCATTGATAAAGAGGGCAAAATTGCTCACTTTGTTTATGCTTTGCTCCCCGGTTCATATTTTAATTGTCGAGTACTGTACTACTACTATCTGATCCTCCTCTTGAGCTTATAAAAGGCCCTTCATTCCTTCAAAGCCTCTATGAGCTGCTTGCATAGAACTAACCTTAATTATTAGCTTGCTTCAGTTTCAATATATATATATATATATATATATATATATATATATATATATATATAGTCATAGATAGCTATACTACCCCCTCATCACCCCCTTTGACGCACGTGTCTCGGCTCTGTGAAGAGCAAAGCATCATTAACAGTGCTAGCTTGTCGGTGAACATGACACAGATCAGAGTCCTCGGCCCATAGTGAAAGTGTGAAACTGTATTGGATATTCTTGATACACTTGGATGATCCTTTTTGAATGGTTATAATGAGGTAATTAGAGAGAGCTTTCTTCAGTCCACTAATGGGTGGTAGTAGGATTTAATTAGCTGCCGACTCATTCATCCAAATGCTGAGTGATGAGTAGGAAGATATATATACTCAGTAAATGAGTGAATGATGCGGGAGACATATTGAATCTTAAGCCTCCTGTGCTTGGACTGAAGGGAGCTCCCTTTTTCTTTCTATGTAAGTTCCCTTTAATTTGCTTTTATTATCTCTTTTACTTTATTTTCCGGACTTGGATTTGGATTTGGCATGCTCACCCAAAATGAAGAATTCTTTGGCTCTAATCATCACTTATTATACAATTATTAGGTAACAGTTGCTAAACTTTCTTGTGTTTGAACTAAAGTTGATAGTGTTTCATACCGATATGTAAAAGGCATACTGATCGATGATCTTTTAATCCAAAATTACTGCTTATATATAAGTGTCATAAAAAAATTATTTAAGATTCGATGTCTTAGGTATAAAGCTTTGATGAGATAATAATTCCTTGATAAGTTTTGTATCGTTTACAACTTGAAGTACCATATGGATTGGTTTAGGTAAGTAACAAAGTGAATCCAAGATATCACTTAAGGTAAAAAAAATTATTTAAGGATTCAAGAAATAAGAATTTTGCATTGAAATTATAACTTCAAGATTCTAAAAATTACTTAATACATCATGTAAAATTTTTTTTATTCTTTTAACAATATTTTCAAAACATTTGTTACTATTTTCTTTAATTGCACTCTGCTTGATAGTATATTTATTGTTCTTTAGGTGAAATTAATGCCTTCGTGGTTTGATTTCATAGTTTTCCATCTAAAGTTAGGTTAAGGTTTGCAACAGGTTGTAGCAACTAGCAACTTTCCTCGGAGATGCATTACATCAAAGATGATAAACAGGGACACAAGTTTGTAAAGGCCAACGCTCGCTGTAGCACAGTCTTCTTTTCTGGATCTCGCTGTTTATCAACATCAAGCTAAGTTCATGGACGTGGATGCCTTAGTTGTTACTAACACGCACAAATGGAGTACTCAACTTGTTCAAAAGATGGAAAAAAATTTTCCAAAAAAAATATTGCCCCAAATGATATTTGTAAATTGTATATTATAATTTGTGATTGGTTGATGATGTATTAAGTTACTAATAGATTATTGATTTATCTACTAGAGAAAATATTAAATACATATTTATTTATTTTTTTGTCTGATTAAAAAATTTACGAGTGTATATTATTAGAAGACTTTGAATAGTTTCTTTCCTGGTGAAGTGAAAGAAATACGTCAAGATTATTAAATGACTTAAATATTATATTTTTTTTTCATCAAATTTTGGTTTTAGTACCTATACTTGTATATTTTAAAAATTTTACTTTTTTATTGATAATGTTATTAGCATCAACATGTGTATATTGTTGGAAGTCCCACATCGACTGCCTCATAATATATAGCATGGTTTAAATACCTGTTGGGCTACTCCTCTCATTGCCAATTGGCTTTGAGATAAAACCTTAACATGGTATCAAAGCTAGAGCTCAACTTATTTCCGGTTGTTATGGACCAAAAGTTGCCCTTTGTTATCTATTAATAGATACCCTTTGTCTGGTCCGACAGACTTCGTTGGTTTAAATACGACTAAAATTAAAGTTTTTACTATTTATTACAAGGACAAAAACTAATTGAAAAAATTATAAGAACTAAATCAAAACGATTTATATTGAATCAATAAGATTATCTTTGACAAATTTGAAATAATAAACAAAGTCAAGTAACATATAAATGAACTTGACATCGTATCTTAACCAAAACTTTTAAGACAATTAATCTAAAATCTTATACAACTTATACATGTTTCAAATTATTCATTATTATTTGATATAAAACTTGTTTTGCTCACTTGTAAATTCCTTACATATAAGACACATCTTAAAAATTCGCATAAAAATCGACCAAATTGATTGTTGTTCTAAGCACAAGAAGTGTATGCATTGTGGGCTAATACTAAATGTTACCATAGAGTTTGACACTGCACGTGGTGTTATTGTCTGGATCTGAAACAATGTAGTCAACACCCCGGAATGGAATGGAAGCTCTTATTTACCATCATGAGTCCTCCCCTTTTTCACCACCAAAAACTCAGAAAATACGATACATACGATTTGTCCTTAGGAATTAGGAGCAGGGGTCTCTAACTTTGGATTCTCTATCATAATTATTTTGTATTTTAGTGGTTTTAACACTGATATTACTTAACATTACGTCGAAAAATACATTTCCGTCTCTGATCCCCATTTTACAGAATCTAACATACGCCACCTTTTACATGCATGCTCTATGATTATAGTATATTTATATGATCGTTGCTCCATCTTTAACCTGCACCACCAGGGCTAAAGTTGTTTATCGTATTGTCAATCAGTCATCATTTTCTAATTAAATGCAATTGGAATGTTTTTAATAAACACCCGAATTTCCACGTGCTAATCACCCAGTTGAACCGTGTCAAACACATTAGATTGTGCTTGAGATTTGACAATAGAAACTTTGCATTACGTTGGTGTCCATATGCATCTGATTCATGTAAAGTTTGATTTCCCTTTATTCTCTGGGTCCTCATGTTTCCAAAACATCTGGAAAAGTCTTTAGTGATGGGAATTTATTTGTTATTATCATAAAAGCCTTCTCCGTTAATTAATAAATCCTCATATTTATATATTAGTCTACTTTCGAATCTGCTGGGTGCTCTTCCTATTCTATGCAAACAGTGTGTTATGAGCTCTACATGAGTTGCTCAAGAAGTGACAAAAATGCGTGTGTATCATGCAATGCTACAAGGAGCGAGTTTATCTAAACAAGTGTGACAATAATAACATTATCTCTGTTTTCTTTTCTTAGCGAGTGGAGAACATATGGAAGTGAGTGTATATAACGTATTAATTATAACCAAGTTGGGTTATTGTTTTAGCAATACTCGAGTTGGACCCCAAATATTCACACATATTAAAAATTAAAGGTTGGAATTCAAGTAAATAATCATTGAGGAAGAAGGATAATCAAACTGTTCCACTTTCCGAAATGGTGGAAACCATTTCTATCACCAATTTACTAAAAAAAAAACATATTAATTATATGTATCTATTCAATCAAATAATTGTATGTCACGATATCTCATAAAAGATATTTTTACAAGTGCATGAAGTTTCACCAAAAGTGAAAAGGATTTGGACAATCCCAACAGCGAAAATATGTTAAAAAGGGCAGCCATAATATTTCGAAGGAGATTAGTCTCTTTTTCAAAAGGGATTTAATCTCATACTAAGAAACAGCGGTAACTACTAACAAGACTCAGCACAGTTGGCAGATAATTGGTTCTTTAACCATGATGTCAGGTTCGATCTCTACTGTGAATATGAAAAAAACTTTGTTGGTAAAGTCAAAACCCACTCAAGTGATTTCTAGTTATTACTCTTGTTGCACACCAAAATCAGGGGTAATTAAAGAAATTACAAGACAAAAAACTTGATCAGCAAAAAAGAAAAGTTGTTCTATAGAAACAGAAAATCAAAAGATTTGGTGTCAATCCTAAGAGATATGGTCTATGGAACCCATCTCTACAGAGGTAGGTAATTCGGAGATATCTGAATTCGGTATCTTCAGTTTTATATATATGTACCGGCAGTACTGCTGCTACTTCTTTATTTTATTTTATTTTATTTTTTTTGTTGAAAGGATATGCATTACTGCTATATAGATGTGGACCAAATGAAAACTATCAATTTTCCATGGAATCCAAAACACAAAAAGTAGCAAGGTGTTTAGTGTTTCTATCTCTCGTTTTCTGATCTTACCCAACGAGCTAAAATAGCAGTAACCATGATTACCAACGAGCTTAGATTACAATTGCAATAGAAGCACTTATTAGTGGTACAGAAGCACCGGTTCTGAAGCTACCAAACAGAAAGATAAAGAAAAGAATTATGATAGAAAAAAAAAAATATTAACCAACAAAATAAATTTACAAATCAGCTTACACAATAAAAAAATAAATTCTTTTACAAAGTGATACTTTGTTGATAATGGTTATTAGCAAGTATAACTCATCATTTTTTTTCTTATATCGATTGATTTATGAGTTGATTTATCATCACTTATTATTTTTTATGATAGGCAATAAAAAAAGAATAAATATCATTTGGAGTCAGTTAAGTTGTTAAAATTTAGGAAATTATGTGTAAATGTTCGGATTTAAACCTTTGTAGATGCTCTCCAATATTTTTAATCTCTTATGCTTTCTCATACCCTTGAACCCAATATTGTGTAAAATTTGTATAATAAATTAATAATGTCGGAACCATGGAATATTAGAGAGTTATTAATTAATCATCAAATTAATAATTTATATATTTAAACAATAATTTAGTGATTTGGTGATTGTAAATTTAGTTACAACAAAAAATACTTTTTTATGATTATTATCTATATATATATATATATATATATTTCATATATTTTGTAAATTATATTAAAAAGAATCATTTTTAAAAAAATAAAAATAGAATTTATTGTATTATTATAATCATGAAAATAAATATGATGATATCATTATTTTAAATACTTTGTGGTACAACATTGAGTATTGACTAATTAAATTTGGCCCGATTATTAATAACGGTTTGGGCCAGAGGCTTCAATTCGGCCCCTCACAATATGGTCCGATTATCTTATTCATATTAATTATTACTCTCTATTGTTTTCATTTTCAAGTCACATTCTAAGATTTTGATAGATATTTCTTACAAGTCATTTTATGTAATATTTATTTTTTCTTCTCATCTTTGCTCTTATAAATTGTTTCTACTTTTTTGGATATAGATTAACTAACTATCAATTTGTTAAATCAAGAGTACCTAGATAGTGTGATCTAATAAAAAAATTGTTAGTTCCAATTCTAACAATTGTTAATTACTCCAATATTAAATGAGATAAAAGTGCAAAATTGTAGTACTTATTTTTAATATCAAGACACTTAACTAATCTTAACTAATTCTATTGATTTTCATAATTTAGTTAAAAGTGTGGATGTATTTCAACTCAACCAGAGTGACATCTTATTTTTTTGTCTTTGACTTTTAAAAGATATCCTGTGTTCACTTTGTGTGTCCAAACTAATCCATCCTATGCAGCAAATTATAAAAGTTATGACACACCTCACAACAAATTGTTGCGTCATGAGGAATTAAGCATCATACCTAGACCTCCAGTTCTGTCCAACATATACTTAGTAGATAAATTTGCACCATGTTGGCAGCTACCATTTCGATTAAAACCAGAGATACGAACAAAACAACTAAAAAATCTAAAATAGAAGACTAAAAAAGCCAAACTATACACAATTGTATCATGTGTTCATTTCTTCTCAAAAGTCGATATGATTCTTTTAGCTACATGACATGGCAAGTTGGCAACATCTACACGCTAGCATACAGAGTAAACCCCGATCGTGAAATATGTTACAGATACACAGGAAATGTTATGACCAAAGCAAAAATTCCACAGGACTGTAAAGACCACCATGGAAAGCATGCAAATAACATAAGGGTCTGTTTGGAAGCTGGTTTTTTCTGGAGGGGAAGGCTTGGGAAGCAGAAACACTGCTAAATAATCCTCTAAAAGGACCCCTTTAAGGCTTTCAAACGCGATCGCTGTCCCTTGGACCTTGCTTCTAGAAGTTTTGCTTTCAAGGTATTCTCCTTCGATCCTGAAGGCACTTTGGACGCCTCTGATATGTCAAGGTCTTCGGGTGTAGTAAGTCTTGTCATCCATTGCTTCAAAGGGCTTGCCTGATTCCTCCATCCAGCATTGCTACAAGAAGCCTCACCATAATTATTCTCAGCATGTGCATTGCCGCTATCCGATGTCAAAAGTTGACCTCTGATGAGATTATCAACAATGTGATTTTTATTGGAGCTGTGCAATTCACTTGGGTTGTTTTCTCTAACCTCACACTGTTCAGACTTATCAAATACAGTTCCTTCAACTGGCTTTGTATCTGTGGTCTTCCCCCCTTCTACATCAGTAGACTGTGACTTCTTATTTGATTTAGAAGACAAAGCCCAAGCCATCTGTTCTTCAAACTTCACTTGCAGGTTAGACGGACAGCGATATTTTAACCCTTCTTGAGTTATTGGTTTTTTCTTTGCGTGGTTGGGTTTCAATGTCTCCTCAAAATTATGGTCCAGAGGCTCTTCTTCGATTGCTTTAGACTCCCTGTTGCTTGATTTGTTCAACTCAAAACAGTTTGAATCACTGCCCACAGAATCATCATCATCGCCTATGTCTCGTGGTGCACTAACAGTGTCATTCAGTGGGACAGATTCCAAGGAATTCCGGCGATTCCTAACTACCAGATTTTCTGTATTCTTACTGTTTTGTTTAGCTTTCAGGAAAGTCTCTATTTCAAGGTTTAGTTTATCAACTATTGACTTCTTATCCACGACTCCATTCTGAGCTGCTTCCAGTTGCATCTGCATACGTTCATCCAGCCATGATTCGGATATGTGGAGAATCAAGCGATCGTGATCAGCCCCTTGAGCCCAATCCTTATCAGTATTTTGTTTCAAAACATGTACCTCTTGTTCGTATTCATTTATTCCTCTAGCAAATTCGTCACAGAGGTCCTCCATTAATTGTCTTCTTGCTCTCTCTTGCTCCAATTCTTTCAGAACCATAGAGAAAGAAGACTTCACCTCAGAAAGCTCCCGAGCTAATTTCCTGTGTATGCTTTCTGACCGTTTTCTTAATTTCCTCTCATCTTCGAGTTCATCCCTCACAGATTGAACAGCAGCATGGAGTCGATCCTGTTCCTTACTCTTCCTAACCAACTTATCCTCTGCAATTTGCTTCATAAGGTCATCAATCTCATGTCGATCTGCTTGCCGGTCTCGAAGCAACTCCTTGACCCTGATTCGTGCATGATCAAGCTCAGTTTTTAATGCTTTTATCAAGGAAATGTTAGAAGTGTGCTGTTCTTCTAAGCTCCATATTCTGTTCAACACTTTTAACAGTTCTGTTGATGTTTTGAGATTATATCTTGACTCCCCAATCCTTCCCTTGAATTCCAAGGAACTTGTGGGGGTGGCTGCAGGATTATAAGGTGTCATCTGCAATGCAAGGAAGGGAAAGCACATAATGCAAAAAGTGTTGTATAGTAGATCCAATAATAGACAAGCTGCTAGATTAAAGTCGGGATAAATGTTATCCGTTGAACACAACAATGAAATAAAAAACTGGTATTTGCAGTAAATATTTCAGAATACTGCACAGTACAATAAGGCAGTTCTTGATAAAGGGTTCCGTTCTTCTAGTTCTAATCTTTCAGAAGACTGGAACATTAGTGGCAGTTTATTCTTAAAGTAAAACTCCAAACAGAGTGACTCAAATTTTGAAATTCAGCACAGACTGCTTGATTTATTACAATGACCTGTCATTGGGAAAAATTATTTTGGCACCAAACTAAAATGCAGCAAAACTGGTATTGGTATGCTATTTCATTATCTTGAATAAAATTAATTAGCAAGCAAATTTCAGAACATGAGGGAAATCGCTTTCTGGTAATAAGCAGAAAAGTCCTATTAATCTTTTACATTGCAATTGTGATGGCGAGAGATCCATGTTATATAAGATGCACAAGTGGTACATCCAACAAAAAACATCAATTTTACTTAGAAGGAAAATGTCATGCAGCTTTTCATATTTGATTGGAGAAGTGTTTGGCGGGAAAAAAAGAAAAGGGAGGTGGGGATTAAGCACAAGGTTGATGCTTACCTCCATGGAACTACCATAACTTGCAGGAGATAAAGGTTGCAGAGCATGGTTATTTCTCTCAATTGCCCGATGATGCTGCATCAATGATGCTGCAACATGCCTCCTCAAACTGCTCGCAGTAGCTGGCTGATGAAAGAGCATATAAATATCATCTAAATGACTCATGGTAAGGTGAGTTATCTCTATCAAATGCTATATTATAATTTCCATTTATAATGACCATGGTAACTGGTAAGTAAGATTTGTGCTTCAAGAAAGGCAAGCAGAATCATTAAAAAATGTAAGATCAAGTAGTGAACTAATGCATTGCAAAATGCAATGAAAGAGGTATGTGTAGAGCTTAAGGAAGTCATGTCGCCATTCACATGAGAAACATTAATATCAAACTGGACAAGAAAAGTTCAACACCAAATCAAATTGAAAGAGGATGACAGTGAAAACATGTCCATCATGGTATCAAATACACATTACACAAGGAATACAATTTGGATTTATCCGGAACATTTTCTATATAGGCATCTACATAAATTGGGCAAAACAATCATGGATGTCAAATTATACCTAAGTTAGCATGACTATGTCCTTTGAAAAAAATAAACAAGTAATAAATGAACAGCTGAAGCAACATTCCGGGAATAAGGGACCAGTCAACATAGATACTACTAATAAAGAAAGAATTATTATTATTATTTCTCAACCTACTTCAGTGCATACATTATTATTCTTCCACCTAGAATGCCCAAACCTCCCTATCCCTTCAAGAATTATCAAGGGAATGTCCCTCATATAATATAATAATAATAGGTCATTTTTCAATAGTTTTCTACTATATTTGGCTCCTTAGCAAGTGCATTATAGCATTTTGACATAATAATAAAAACACTTACATAGAAAGATTCATACACGAGACAAAATTGAGCCAATTATAGACGCAGAATAGCATAAACCAAAATAGGAAACACCCACATAATCTTAAACAACGCAATCAAACAAACAAATCAAGTTAAAAACACAAACTTTGGAAGAAAAGAGGAAGTGGGCAAGAGAAAAATAGAGCAAAAGAAGCGCGTACATGATGATGATGATGATCAGGGGAGCTGTTAGAAGCATCATCCAAAAAGTTGGAAATTTCAGGAGGCATAACAGCCTTGTCCTTGTTATGAAGATTATAATGATGGCGGCGAAGTCTAGGATCATCAGCAGGAGCAGGAGCAGGAGCACGATGATGATGATGCATTTGAAAGAGTTGGTGGAATTCCCAGAGAGCCGCGGCAAGGGTTCTAGCAGAGAGAGTAGTAGGATCAAGTTGGTGTTGATGATGGTGTTTGTTAATGTTAATGTTAATGCCCCAAAGTGTTGTCCAATGGGGATGTGGAGTTGAACATATACCCTTACTTTTCCCTACCAATGCCCTCAACTTTTCTCCCAAATTTTCCTCCTTTTCCGCTTTCCCTTCTCCACTTTTCATCTTTCTCTCTCTTTCACTCAAACGGGTTTATTAATGCCCTTCCTTTCTTCTTTCCTTTCCTTCTCTCTCTCTCTCTCTCATCATCAACTTATTTGTATTCCTTTTTTTTTTTTTTAATTATTACTCCTTCCTCCCTTTTCTTCGACATTTTTACCTTCACTAATGTTGTTGAATTTTATATTAAAATTGATATGTTTTTCAAAAAATACTCATCTACCAATTATTACAACAAAATAAATTTTTCCATTTTTCAATAATTAATTTAATTCCTAAATACTCCATCATCTATATTTAATATAGTGAATCAATTTACAAATCATTTGCAACATTAAACAAGCTCTATTTCATATTCCAATACAATTTTATTTATTTCTTCTCACAAAAACTTAATCCTCAGTAATTAAATGTAAGAGTGGTTTTGAAAATGATGATCTTATATTTTAGACCAAATTTAAAAAAAAAAAAAAAAAACCTTTATAATTAGGTAGCGAGGGAGTACTACTATACTACATTATTTTTTTTTTTTCGTTTTTCCCTTTTAGTAGTACTACTATAGTAGTATATTACACGTGTGGTATAAGTAAGAAAAAGGGTAAGTGTAGGTGTTACTGCTGTGTCTGGTGACGAAATTGTTGGGTTCAGTCATCAGTGCGTGCAGTGTTGAACTTGAAGTGTTAATTTAGTATTTCTGGTACTTTGACAAGGATGGATGATGTACTACTCTGCTTACTTCTTTGCCCATGAAGAGCTCACTCGGAGACAAATTCATTGGATCCCCCTCTCCCATTAATTTTTTTTAAAAGCAAATGCTAAGTGTTTTTGACATTTATTAAAAAGTCAAATGTAATAAAAATTCATAAAAAAATATATAAATTTTTGTATTTTTAAAATATAAAAAATTATACTTGTAATTATTTTTTTAATATAAGATTTTTAACAAGTCACCAAGATTAGGGTATTTATTAGCAATTTTTTTTTTTAAACAAATGAACCTGTTGAATACTCCCTCCGTCCCTAATTATAAGGTTCTCTTAACACTTTTATTTTGTCCCTATTTATAAGGCACTTTACCAATTTTCAATGAGCATTAATTATTTTTTCTACAAACACCCATATTTATTTAACACTTTTTAGATTCCCAATAATATTAATAGGAGTAATTTTGAAAATACATATCAAAAGTTCACATTTCCAATACAATTAACTAAAATTATTTCACTTTCTTAATGGACGTGAAATCTTCCAAAAGAACCTTGTAATTAGGAACGGAGGTAGTAATTTATAGTCCGTAACTCCGTACTTGTTCTTACTTAAGCCAAATTCTAGAACATGGTGTGAGGATGTGGCCAGCAAGGATTCTTTCATATTATAAACTTTTTTTTAAGTGCATGTTATTTTTTTTTTTTTGAGATCTGGTGGTGTCTGAATTTCACATTTTTTGTGACCCAACTAATACACCTCGAATCCGTGAACTGTACGAGTTTTTGACTCAATGGTATGGATTCTCCCCAAAATTTGTTGTCTCACTAGGACTCGAGTCTTTGATCCTGAAATCCCTAAGCGCCTAACCAATTTTCAGTGGGCAATCCACTTGGGTCAATTGCATATTATAAACCTAAAGTAGTTACTTCATTTCTATTTTAAATTTTTTATATACTAGATATAATAATTAGATTAGGTAATAAATCAGATTCCCTTTTTTGCCACATACCATTAGATATTATTTTTTGAATTTAATTGCTATGTACTAATAGTGTAAAAATTATTTATACTTTTGATACATTCATTATCTACCATTCATTTGGATTATTTTTTACTTAGAAATCAATAACTGCAAATCGATGTATGATAAATAATGCATTAACAATGTAAAAAAAAAAATCTTTACATCCTAAATACACAACCTATATTCTCTTATTCTTTTACCCTATATGTATACACACACACATATATGCTTGGGCCAAAGCAATGAAATATTATTGTTGGGCTAGTTGATCTTGAGGAGCCCAAGCCAAATCAAAACCCAACAAAACTCGGAATTGTAGCCCGAGCCCAATATAGCAAAGGTTATTTTTTTAAAATATTTTTAATGAGGTGGGAAGGTAGCGAAAGAGATAAGCAGTTAGTTAATTGGTTGGTGAATGGTGGCGGGGGAGCTTGCTCCTTATCCCAAGCAAGTAAAGTAAACACAGACAATCATCATATCACTATTCATCCAAACTCTTACTACAGTTGAGTTGAGTTGCAGAGAGTAAGTATAATTAAGCTGAAGGAGGGAAGAGTGATAGAAATTAGAAATAAGAATGCTCTCTTGTTCACATTTACTCCAATCATTTCCCAAACCATTCACTTGTTTCCCTTCCACTCTCCTCCTCCTCCGCTCTAAGAACTACCATTCTTCCAATTCCAATTTAACCAGGTTCAGGTTAGCTTTCTATCCTTTTTCATTCCATCTTTATCCCTTAATTCTCCGATTTTCAAACCCCTTTCCCATCCCATCACAGGTATGCAGTTACTAACCCACGCGCCTTCAACCACTCTCCTTCCTCCACCTATCTACCATCACTTTTCCATATTCCTAAGCAGCCTCGGCTCACCATGGTAATTTTACGCTTCCTATTTTATACTGTACTATATAACTGTTTGTTTGTTACAAAATCACAATTCATTTCTTGACGCAGGAATTGGATCGTGCTTACAATTGCAATGACTCGTCTGACTTAGCTCCGCATTTTGTTTCTTCTGATTCTGATACTGATACTGATACTTCATCCGGGGGGATTCTCAAGTTTATCATCTTCTTTGGCCTCATCACACTTCAACACTCTTATCCTCCTGCTGCTGCTGCTGCCGGGGGTTTGAATACACTTTCTATTTTTGGAGATATCGGTGACTTAAGCACAGGTTTTGCTTCAGTTAGGATAATCTCCCTGCTATCACTACTTGTTTTTTAGAGTAATCACTACCCATTTTTTCTTTCTTTCTTTTAAAAAAAAAAAAAAAAATACTTCAGGAGATTTTAGTGTAATTTTCAATATTATTAAATACTACTAACTATATAAAGCATAGCACTATGTTACTAATGATAATGCAACGAGCAACTTCTCTTTACCCTCAGTTAATAGTAGTTAGTTATTTGTGTGCTAGTCTCCAATTTATGTATATAGGTAGACTCTGTTATGCTTTTATATTTTCAAGTAAAGTTACTTGGATGTTAATTTCTGTGCTGCTCAAAGACTAATATTTGTTATTCTTTTATGCTTTGTCCCAGGCGTTTCTGCTAATCTTTTTCTCTGAATTGGGAGACAAGACATTCTTCATTGCGGTAAGTGCTCAGCGTGATATAACCATTTATTTCCAACCATATGTCAAACAACGAAGAAACAAAAAATTGTACCAACACCAAAACATAACCATCGTCCAATTAAATTTCATTCAACACGCCTGCTTGGTTGGTTATACAGTTCGACTTCTGCAACTAAGCTTGTTTTCATGCATCTCTAGGCACATAATTTATTTCTGATATAAATCAATGCTTCTTTCTTTTGTTTACTGATTAGTCATATACCTACCTACTGGTAGACCACAACGTTGTCTTTGGTATTAACTATTAACTACTTAAAATTAGTTAATTTTTTCAAGTGAACCTTCTCCATTCTATCCCCTTTTCTTGAAAAAAGGCTAAAAAGTAAGATACTTGTGATGCGCAAGGATAAATATCATTGTTATTATGACCAACACAAACCGTTATTCTGGTATTGCATGTCTTGTGCAGGCACTGTTAGCAGCTAGGAATTCAGCTGCTGTTGTTTTCACTGGAACATTTGGCGCACTTGCGTATGTTTTTCTGTTTCAGGGTGATTTAGATTTCCCTTAAGGTTTATACTTAGTTTTGGAGTTTTTCATTATTACTCATCATGCATGATAAGTTGACGCAAGTAATTACAGTGAAAATATTTGAACAATCTAGAATAATGAATATTGCAAATCATAGTCCTCCATGGAGTTAGCTAGTGGATAATATCAGTATATTTTAATGGTTTTCTCGTCATACCTTCTGAAAAGACTTGACCACATTTACACTTACATTGACTCCTACTTTATAAATGCAAATTATCCTACATCCTACATAAATGTCTTTTAATTATACTCTAATCTTAAAATGATTAATATCTGTTTGTTATTGACAGGGCAATGACTCTCATATCTGTTGCTCTTGGACGGACTTTTCATTATGTTGATGAAGTCTTGCCATTCAGGTTTTTTCTTTGTTTCCTTAATTATTTATAAACTCTGGGATATGAAATGGTCATACTGGAAAAGTGATAAAAGATATAGTTATTCTTCACGCAGTGGAATACTGCGAAGCAATATGATGCACAGAACTCTGTATATCCTTTGGGCTTTGAAGATGACTCGCAATGTTGTTCAACTCATGAACCATTGATTAACCATAAAACAGTTTTTTCATACTACAATATCAAATTTATTTATAATACATTTTTAATCATTTGAATTAAAAAAAAAAAAATTGAGTCGTTTACTTTGCAATGCATAGATTTTTTAGTTCGACCGAGTGCCCTATTTTCCGTAAATGTAATTTCTTTTATATGCCTAACTTTTCATCTGTAGTGCTTGGAACAATGTGATATGACTAATATTTTCTAATGGGAAACTTTGGGGTCTACTTTACTAAATAGTCTACTTTGCACAGGTTTGGGGAGACTGATTTACCTGTTGATGACATTGCTGCTGTTTGTCTATTGGTAAATGTCACCTGCATGTTTATTTAAATGCATCAGGTGCTTGTCCTTTACACTTTCTTTTATGGGATGAATAACTCTTTTAATTTATACTGAATTCAATTGACTTCAGGTCTACTTTGGGGTCTCTACCCTCCTGGATGCTTCATCAAGTGATGGCCAAAAATCAGATGATGAACAAAAGGAGGTAATATTTGGCACTTACTCATCATCTATTAGAACATAATGTGTTGCATACATGAATACTTTTAAGCCCCAATTTTCATTCTTCACTTTGAAAAACTTGTTGATGTTTTTTAAGATTCCCACAAAAAATTAATGGTTCCTATCTTAACCAGGCAGAACTAGCAGTTTCAGAATTTTCTGGAAATGGTTCTGGGATACTAGCTGCTGCTAGCACGGTTGTCAGCACTTTCCTGTTAGTTTTTGTCGCTGAATGGGGTGATAAATCTTTTTTCTCCACAATTGGTGAGTGCTAAAGTTAGAACTGATGGGTCCATTAACATACTGTTATAATTAGAACAATAATTTTTCTCATTGTTGGCAAACTATTTATTATTTTACCATGCTTTGGTTTGAATTTTGGATGTATAGGAATCAAAAACATCCTACACCATATTTCCATTAAACAAACATGCATGATTAAATAAATAAATGTCAATATTGATATTGACAAATCTTGAAGCTGAGTTGTCAACTATAAGAGTGAAGAGTATCAATTATTTTGGATCAGTACAACTTTAGTTTATCATTTGCTTGTTGAATTTTCGTGCACATCAAACTGCAAGACATGTTCTCCTGCTGCTTCTCCTGATGACTGCACTCCTTCAATAACCTTGAACTATATCTTCCCATGATATGCAGCCCTTGCCGCAGCTTCTTCACCTCTTGGAGTCATAGGGGGAGCACTGGCCGGTCATGGTGTTGCAACTTTGGTAACTTTTCTTTGAAAATTATTCCTTGGTTAGAAATTCTCAATATTAAATTACTGCAACCTTTCAATATAGGGATCTGCTCCTTTGAAGTAATATTAAATGTCTTGTTTTAAAAAAAAAATGCTGCTCTTTATATGGTAAAAATATGAATTGTTCAAAATGAACTTACGTAATATAATAGGATTTGATTTAAGCTTCTGGAGCAGTATATACAAATTTGATTTTACCAAAATATCCATCAGAAGTTCAACAAAAAGAAAAGGTAAACATATAAACAAACAGCTGGTAAATATAGGCCTAGGGAGAAGTGTTTTACTGAAATTACTTTTACCCATTCTCTATGTTTTTTTTTTTCTACATTAATACCCTCAACAAGCTGCTAAAACAAAAAATAAGCTGAAAGTAAATCCATTAAAGAAGATGTTAACTATCATTGTAGAGTTTAATGTGTGTTATTTTTATTACTTGAAAACTTGAACCAACTGTCTTTTCCAGTTTTCCTTTCTTATCACACTGTGTATATTAAATCTTTGGCTTTTAATGTCTAAAAGTATCTTTTATATGCAGCTAGCTGTGCTTGGGGGCTCTTTACTGGGGACATTTTTGTCTGAGAAGGTAACTAGCTTCGGTTCCTGATATCCTGACTTTTGTTAATTGCAAATTCATAGTTCTCTCTTTGCACAGGAGGATGGAATTTCATAAACTTGGTACTCTTTTAAGTACATGCGAATATGCGATCAAATCAATTACATTCATTAACCAATTTAGCATAAAAGGCATAATTCTAGGCAAAACTATAAAAGTTGAGATTTGATCTAAACTATGTTTTGTTGAATTAGCATGGAATAGGCTTGTAACTCTTGTGTAACTCTTCTTCTTTGCACTATAAGCATATGAATATGCTGATGCTCATCTAACCACACTATTATATTCCATACATAGTGCTCTACTTCTCTGTGGTTGGGGAAATGTTTATCTCACATAATAGTGTCAGGTTATGTCAATTATGCGGAAAAAAGTTTTATGCGAGATTAACATGGCCCCTGAGGCTGTAGAAGCATGAACCTACATTTGTGCATATGTTTTGGAATATTACCTTATGCAGCTATAAACTAAAAACAGTCTTTTCATTCCTTTTGAAGGTTATTGCCTACATCGGAGGTGTTCTGTTTCTTGTCTTTGCTGCAGTAACTGTATTTGAAATTGTGCAGTAGAGGCTTGAATAAATTCAATATAAGCTCCTTGAGAGTTATATCCCCACTTCTATTTTAAATTTTGTAAGTATGACTTTCTTTTTCGGTAGTAGTTGATAACCTTTCATTGCAGTACTCGTGAATTATTGTCATGATAGTTATTTAAAAATTGTAATGAGAATATTTCACTTCATTTTTTGTGCCATTTTTTTAGTTAAAGTCAGAATAAATAATGCAACAATTTTTTCGTTTTTTTTTTCCTCATTCAATAAAAATCCACGCACTCATAATTTTTGTCCCTTATTAATTGAGCTGTTGAATTTCAATCATGTGTTCAAACTGCTTAGAACCAAATGGTGGGTTTAAAGTTCAAAATGAAGGGACTGGCTTTGGCCTATCATTTTCAACATGGACAAAATATCTATATTTGCTACATCTGGCTATCACTATTTTACTAGATCACACAAACAATAGAGGAATATAAAAAAGAAGAAAGCTTTGCACATGCATGCTAGTGAGCTTAAAGTGTTGTTGGGAGAATTGGGAGACGTGGTAGTGCCTCACCCATCCATGAAGCGTTCTGAGTCAATAAATCAGAACGTGCTGAAAGGGATGATTGTGGAGTGGACAAAACACCACCTACCCGCGCAAAATCTTTTTTTCTCCACTTGCTTTGTCTTTTATTTTTATGAGATCTAACTTTAGATTCTTTCCTTTTTTATTCTTGTACGATTGCTTATATTGTCTTCTCTAATATTCCACCTTGCCATTTGTTAGTTGTTACACGTTTGTTTGGTAAATGAAAATAAATATTGAAAAAAACTTTTGACACTTCATAAAAAAAAAGTCATCAAGCTTTATTGAGCTTTACAAATAACCTTCACAAGTATATGTAACTGCCAACCAGGAACGGATCGAAAATAACTTAACTCGGATCACACCGTAGCTAAATAATAAACAAAACACAATTTTTTCGCTACGGCAGAAACTGTAACCAATTAGAAGAAAACACATGAAGAATATGATTTAGCCATGGTTTATGTTAAGGCCTAGCAAATGAATGCAAAATCGTGGCTAATGAGTCCATAAACGTGCTTATTGGTCCCAGTTCTAATTTTCTCTTAACACTCATCTGGGGCACCGAGTTCTAATTTTCTTATTATTTACTCAAGCAACAAAAAAAACATGTATTGTATTTCTCTTGGTTTAAAATATAAGCAAAATTATCTAACTTTATTAAATTTTGTTTCGTTTCCAATATCACTTTCCTAAAACATTTCTAAAAAATTGTTATATTATTTAATTTTTGTTCATTCCCAATACTACTTTTCTAAAATACATATATTTTTTTTTATAAATTTGATAAAATTAAATACAATCAATTAACTTTCTTAATAAACATAAAAATAGTTAAATTTGCTTGTAATTCTAGCAGCAAAGAGTAACTCTTAACACTCAATTTGGGCACCGATGTGGAGCGAAAGAGGAGGAGATACTTCCGCATTTCTTAGTGGTACAACTTTCTCCTCTCTTAGAAAACTAAATTGCTCCGAACCAGCACTAAAATGCAATAGTGAAATGGAATGTATATATGCAACAATTAACAACAAATCCTTTTTCTACCCTTTGTATAATATTTTGTGCTTCAATTTTGAACATTAAACTAATACAACATTCTTTTTGAAAAAAGATGAGACAATTTCATAATTTGTTTGAGTAATTAGTCATTTTGGTTCCTGAGAGTGTGACCATCGGTCATTTTAGTTCCTCAGAGATTATAAATACACGTTTAGTCCCTGAGAGAGTCTCACGTCAGTCATTTTAGTCCCACCGTTAACTGAGGTTAAGTAAATGAGTTAATTTTTCCGTCATTCATTTTGGTCTCCGAAACATGCATACATAATTCATTTTGGTCCCTGAAACATGTATACCTAATTCAATTTGGTCCTTTTTAAATTGTTAATTAATTCAATTTAATCCCTGAAACATCCATACATAATTCAATTTGATCCTTTCTAAATTTTTATTAATTCAATTTAATCCCTCATTTTTTCAGAAAACAAACAACTCAACATTATGTAGTATAACATTAAAACCTGTATGTATATAATATTTGAGCAGCACCTATTCACAAAACTAATTTTTTACTAATTTTCAAGGGATATTTGAGGCATCAAAATGAAGAAATGACTAAATTTATAGATATTTTGTACATAATTATTTTTTAGATTAGTTTTGTGAACATGTGCTGACTCAAATATTACATACATACAGGTTTTAATGTTATATCTCATAATGTTGAGTTGTTTGTTTTCTACTCCCTCCGTTTCATTTTTTTTACCTTTTAGGTCTGAGCACATATATTAAGAACGTGTTAATAATTGTAAGTTTTATGTGTATTTTGTCTAAAATAACCCTATTTAATTCTTATTGAAAATTGTAGTAGTATTTAATTTAATCAATGAATAGTAGTTTAGAGATGAGAAAGATGATAAAAGTGTAATTAATGATGAGTAAGAGAAATGATTGAAATAAGGGGTTAGAGTTGGAAAGAAAAATTTGTTTATGCATTAGAATTGTAAAAGGCCAAACAATATGAAATAAGAGAAAAAGCCTAAAACGTAAAACAAAATAAAACAGATGGAATAAAAAAATGAGGGATTATATTGAATTAATTGGCAATTTAAAAAGGACCAAATTGAATTATGTATATATTTTTCAGGGATTAAATTGAATTAATTGTCAATTTAAAAAGGACAAAAATGAATTATGTATGCATGTTTCAAGGACCAAAATGAATGACGGAAAAATTAACTCTGTTACTTAACCCCAGTTGACTGAGGGACTAAAATGACGGATATGAGACACTCTCAAGGACTAAACATGTATTTATGATCTCTGAGGGACTAAAATGACCGATGGTCACACTCTCAGGGACCAAAATGACTAATTACTCTAATTTGTTTCTAATTCCCCTCTCTCTCTCTTTTTTTTTTTTTATAAGTATGATTCATAAACTTGAAGAGAAAAAAGGAAGTTTGTTTTTTCACTAGGCGGGGCATATGAAAGCTATACATAACTTTTCTTTTCTTTTAATTTTGGCTTATTTATCTCTTAATCCCTGAAATTTCAGCGTGTTTTGGTTTTAGTCTTTAGAAATTATTTTGACCGGGACTAATTCTTAAATTTTCAAATATTTTGATTTCGGTCCTCTTCGTTAGTAAAAATTTGTTATTTGTTTGTGTAGCTAGCAGAACAAAACCAAAATGTTTGAAAAATTAAGGACTAGTCCCAATCAAAATAACTTTTAGGAATTTAAACCAAAACACATTAAACTTTGAGACAACAAAACCATAAATAAACCTTTAATTTTTAAGGGATAAAACTACAAAAAATCAGAAACCATTTGCAGTTTTGTATGGTTATGCACTTGTGAGTAGCCGTGGGAAGCCGCGTATATTTGGAGTGGGGACCATCGTAGAGATTGCTAAATGGACAACGGTGACGAAATGAGACGCTGCCAAATTTTCTTCAAGTTGACGTGCAAGCCAGGTAAGGTTGCACTTGTTCTTTTTTGTTTTTGGTAACGATACCGTTTCGCCACGCCTGCTCCACTCACATTTTGTTTTTTTGTCCTTCCACACACTAAAAGGTTTGTTAGCCTTCTCAATCTCAAATTCACCCACGCCCCTTTTACCTCCACTAAGTTCATGAAACTGAATTAAGCAAGACCTATATTTGTTTTAAGCGGTGTTTATTATGCTTGTAGATTTGATCAGGAACATTATTAGCTAAACATAATAGAGAAAATAGAGGATGCACTAATAGTGTAAATGTTATTTTTTTATACTATCTGTGCATATCCATCATTCATTCGTTTATGATCGTTGATTTTTAGATTAAAGTAATACAAATGAATGATGGACGATAAACTTATGGTGTAAAAAAACTTTACATTGGCAGTGCATATCCATTAATCTCAACATAATAATAATAATAATAACAACATTTTATGAGGCTTGGTAATTCAATTTACATAAACTTTTGTTGATTAATTAAAAAAGATAGTAAATCACCACTTTCATCTTTAATTTTGTATGTGTTTATCACTTTTGTCTCTTAAAATTATTATATAATAATTTTTATGATTGACAGAAGTTATTCACTCGATTCTTAGCGGAGACTAAAGTAAATACTAGTATAAATAACTTTTTATATCTGAAATAATCAAAGTGATCGACAATTTGATATAAATGTGGATTCTTTGAAAGATACATGTGCCATAGTTAAATAAAAAATGGGTTTTTTCAATTAATAGCAAAAATTATTTTTTGAAAAATTAAGTATATAATTTTTTAACTTTTTTTTTGTGAACAATTTTCTAACTTTTTAAATATACAGTAGCTCATAAAACATTTTCATTATTAAGCTTTTATCATCAGTTAAAAAAACACGCAAAAAAATTTAATGAAGACCCTTTTCAATTTTTCAAAATTTCCATTTTTACCAATTTGAACATGAAAAATAGAAAGGAAAAGAAATCCAAAATGAGATCACAAATAAAAGTCAAAATAATCCATTTCAATGTCTTTCAGAACTACTATTTTTTTTTTCATCGTAATCTGTGTTTGAGATTTTTTAGGATCATTTCCCATTTCCAGAAATAAAAAATGTTGAGAGATGAAAATAGATACAGTATTTTGACAATAGTAAAAAAAAAAGAAAAAGATAAAGGCGGGTGTGTAGTGTACTGTGTTGTTGGCATTTCTCTAAATTGGAACAAGACAGCTATCATCCCAGGACTGACCCCCCCACCATATATCTCTCTCTCCTTCACCACTCTCTCGTCTCATCTCTGTCACCTTCCTCCATTCCAATCTCTGTTAATTATTAATTATTAATTATTAATTTCAAAAACCCTAAAATTACAATACACTGTAATCATCTCTATATCTCTCTCTTCCCTCTTCCCCTTCCTTCAAATAACTTCATCGTATTAAATCTTCGTCTTCATCTGCAACGCTGTTGTGTTTTTAATTGTATTGCTCTCTCCATCTCTTTTTTTCATTGTTTATTTTCTTTGCTGGAATTGTTTTTTTAATTTGCCTACTGTACTCTTCTTCTTAAGTCTTAACTCTATTGTTCTGAAATTTCAAACAGTTTAACCAATTTTGAAAGACAATTTTTTTTTTCTTTTCCTTTCCCTCCTCCAACTTTCATTAAAGCCAAGCCAATAATTCAAATTCTCATGCTTCTTTTGCTCTATTCATGCTATGATATGATGTTCCAGATATTTATATTTTTGTTGGTTATTTTTTTCTCGTGTGTTATATAAAACAAATATTGATACTATATCATTGGATACCTTTCTGTATCAAATTTAATTATGTTTATTGGGTGATACATACTATTACTTGCTTCCATCTAGTGTTCACAAATCACAATACACTAATAATATGTACTACTAATACCATAACCAAATGCTGCAGCCTACTACCCTAATTTGTTGTTGAACTACCAAGTTTTAATGATGAAAGTATACATTTCAAGTTACTTTTTCTTATTGGATCAAACATTCTTCTTTTTTATATAATATTTATTGCTATTTTCCTTTCTGATACCATCTATGTACATATGCACCTGTTTCAAATGGAGGTTATTTGAATATGTCAATATATGATTGTAATTTTTTTTAAATTCTGTCTGAAGTTCATTTGCTGACCCTGTCATTTATCTATGTTGTTGACAGGAGGATTATTGATTTCCATGCTTTGTTCTGTAAGGAATCGGATTTTGTTGGATTAATGTGCTCTTAAGACAACTGATAAACTCAACATCGATATATTCTTATATTATACAGATGGATCGGCGTGATACTTCAGGATTTGTCAGCGGGGGAGCATTATGACCTTCGAGATGCTTCTAACCCCAATTATGTAGGTATAAATCTCTTTTTAGCCCGGAAGTTAGGCAGCTAAGCTCTATGTAATTAGTAGACAGGTTTTAGATATTGTTACTGCAATTGTTTCTTGGAAGAGATGTTCCAGAACTTGGATTTTGCTGCTAATCATTCTGCAAATGCATTCAAGATTTCGGGCAATGCTATGCAAGTTGAAGGAAGTCGAGCTGTTTATAACACAGATACCATCTTACGGCTTGATTCCCCTGGTTCTTCGATTCCCTATATGCCGCTGTCCTTAAAAGGGACAAAAAGGAAGTGGGATTTAATTGATGGATGCATGGGTCAAAGAGTTGGCTCTTCATTATCTCTTGGGCTTGGGCGTTCAACAAGTTCCTCGGACAGCAAGGGGAGCTCAGCCACTTCTTGCAGTGCTATGTCTTCAGCCAAAGCAGTTGGTGAGGAATCGTCTACGGATATTGAACTGGACTTCACTCTCCATCTTGGCTGTGAGAAGGTACAGAATCTGAATAAGAAACCCGCACCTTCAAATTTGAAGACATTCGAGTTGCATTCTGAGGTTGATTTGGAGTTGAGCCTTTCCACTTGGTCCTCTGAATCAGATATTACCAGTGTTCATCTAAGTCCCTCACCTCTTCCATTGAACATGGAGATGCCATCAGTATTCAGCGGGACTCAAAATACTGATGAGATATCAACTTCATGCAGTTGGAAACCAGAGCTTATTTTGCCATCGCCTTCGACTTCACATAATATAGGCACTAGCTTAATTTTAAACCAGGCTGCAAAGAAGCTTGATCACAATCCCATTGTTCTGGATCACTCATCAGCTACAGTCTCCTGTACATCAGGGCTAATGGAGCAGCAACAGACAGTACATCACAACAGTAATTCCAAGACATGCCAAGTTGAGGGATGTGGAAAGGGAGCCAGAGGTGCTTCTGGACGTTGTATATCTCATGGTGGTGGTAGGAGGTGTCAGAAACCTGGCTGCCATAAAGGAGCTGAGGGTCGGACTGCATACTGCAAGGCTCATGGAGGTGGTAGGCGATGTGAATATCTTGGTTGCACCAAGAGCGCAGAAGGACGTACAGATTTCTGCATTGCCCATGGTGGTGGCCGGAGATGCACTCACGAGGGCTGTATCCGAGCTGCTAGAGGGAAATCTGGATTGTGTATCCGGCATGGTGGTGGCAAGAGATGTCAGAGAGAAAATTGTACCAAGAGTGCTGAAGGCTTATCAGGTCTTTGCATCTCACATGGTGGTGGGCGTCGATGTCAAGCTCTTGGATGCACAAAAGGGGCACAGGGGAGCACTATGTTCTGCAAAGCACATGGTGGGGGAAAGCGGTGTACAGCACCAGGGTGCACCAAGGGTGCTGAGGGGTCCACGCAGTTTTGCAAGGGCCATGGTGGAGGGAAACGCTGTGGATACCAGGGTGGTGGAAGTTGTAGTAAAAGTGTGCATGGAGGTACCAATTTTTGTGTAGCTCATGGTGGTGGCAAGAGATGTGCTGTGCCTGACTGCACGAAGAGTGCTAGAGGACGGACCGATTACTGTGTCCGTCATGGGGGAGGCAAAAGATGCAAGTTTGAAGGGTGTGGAAAGAGTGCACAAGGTAGCACTGACTTTTGCAAGGCACATGGTGGAGGGAAGAGATGCTCTTGGGGCCATCCTGTGTCGGAAAATAGCAGCCAACATGGTGGTCCTTGTAATTCATTTGCAGGGGGGAAGACAGGTTGGTGTGCACTTCACAGTGGGCTTGTGGAGGAAAAGCGAGTTCATGGTGGCTTCTCCTTGGGTTCAGTTGTGCAGGTTGCTCATATTAGTAAACCAGATGTAGTAAAGCAGTTACACATCGATAAATACATGGAAATGGATGTGATGAAAATGGGGAGTAACCTGGGCACAGCTGGCGCAATAACTTGTTCTGGTTTTGAACTTAATCAAGTCGCAAGTACTCATGCCTCAACTGAGCAAAGTAGCCACATACCATTGGCGGTTGCTGTTCCTGAAGGTAGGGTGCATGGTGGAAGTCTGATGGCAATGCTGAGGGTGAGTTCTGGCCATGGTTCAAGCAACTTGAGAGGTCTAGTTAGTGATCCGACTGAGCCAATTAAACCCAGCATTATGCCCCAGACCTGGATTTAAGGCTAGTTATTGCTTTTGTTGTCATGATCTCTCTCTAGTTGGCATATTTTATCAGCATATTTTTACTTACTTCAATGTTTCATTATTGATGATTAGAGTCGTTCCCTGATCTCCGTCATCTGTTGAAATGGAGAAAATATGTACCAGGTTTGAGATATCAAGGTGGGTCACTACTTTGGTTAGGTAGTTGGTAGTTTCTATCTTTCCTCATTCCTCCTTTATCTGTAAATATAATTATCTGATAAAATGTCTAGCTGTTGTAAGTGCAGGTTTCTACCTGTAAGGTATGTCGTTGCGCCGTGTATTCTATCTGTGATAAAGCCTTTGCATAGATCGCAGATGTTTATATGTTATTTTAGTCCATAGTTACCCAGGCTGTGGTTGCTCCTATTTCACAATATTC
Organism: Crotalaria pallida; assembly: GCA_037953625.1. Lineage (NCBI taxonomy): Eukaryota > Viridiplantae > Streptophyta > Magnoliopsida > Fabales > Fabaceae > Crotalaria > Crotalaria pallida. The sequence goes on along the minus strand of CM075655.1, from coordinate 127,192,126 downwards.
TACTGTTATGCATTGTAAATTGTAATAAAATTGTGTTGGTTATATTTTGTATTTTACCTTGCAATTTATTGTGACAAACTGACAATACTTGTCTATAATTCTTTGGGTGCTTGGGATGCTATATCGTGTTATTACATAAGTATGTTTTCATTGATGATCATGAGTTGTTACAAATCATGTCTACTCAAGCTTCTATAATCGACCTCTAGACATTTTTTTTACTAAAGCCTAATAATCATCACTCACATAGCTTTCGTGTCTGCATATAAATGTTTATGATATATGAAGGATTCCAACAGCTTTGTGGCATAGATTATTTATATTGTAACTAATAAGAAGGTTTTTACTGTACCTCCCTACTTACCACAGCACTTTTTTGCTCTTAGTCTACTATATTAGCAAAATAAACATGTGAATCATATCACAATCACAATTGCACCTTTCCTTCTACAACGTTAACTCATCATGCTTGAACTTGGCCATCTCGGAAAGCTTATCAACTGCCTCAATCAAGTGGTCAAGCCTGGCCACAAACTCAACAAGCGAGGAAGTGAAGTTAGCCAGTGACAATGTGGCAGTACTCTCCAATGCTTTCATCCTTGGAAACAACTCTGGTGTAATATTCCCACTATCTTCCTCATAGGCATCCACCTCTCTAGATGGCCAAGAATATAGTCTTCTCAACTGCTTCTTGGTTATATCATGGTAAGGTGGTTCTGTTTGTTCTGTTGGAAGGGGCTGCTTTGTAGGGTTGTCAGGGACATGGGATTCAAAAGTGGCTGTGAGTAGATAAGAATGAATGTGCATGGAACGTTGCAACCTATCAATAGAGCTGTGAACCCTCTTAATGTGGGAGTTTTTCAGACTCCACTTCATGCTGCTAATGTCTCTTCCTAGGAGCCTTACTAACTCTGCAGCTTGGTTTGATGCCTCTAGGATTTCTGGCTGGAATGCAATCCGGAGATTGAAGGGCGCCTGAAAACCAAACATTAGAATTAGTACAAGAGCTTCACTACAAAATTATGATTTAAATGATCCTGGATATACTTTATCCTTTCTTTCTTTCTTTCTTTCTTTCTTTCTTTTATTTTCTTTTATTTTATTTTATGAAAATAGGATACACTTTATCATTGATACTAATAATTGTACATTCAAAATCAATAACAAATAATGGTATGGGTATGTCCGCGTAAAACAGCCCAGTTGGTGGCTACAGGGACACTTAGGATTTCCCCCTCTCCCAGGTCATGGGTTCTAGTCCCAGACCTCCCATGTAAAAAAAAAAAATAATGGTATGGGTATTATCAAATAATTTCTCCTAATACACAACCAATAAAAATCATTATGGGTATTATCAAATAATTTCTCCTAATACACAACCAATAAAAATCTTAAGGTTTAAATATGAAAATGTCCCTATAAATATTGACTTTTTTGAAATTGGTCCCTGTAAAATTTTTCTTTTGGTTTTGGTCCCTACATTTATAAAATATTTTAGTTTTGGTCCCTCCTGTTACATGTGAATGGAAAATGCCGAAAATGTAATATATTATATTCTATGACCTATTAAGGATGATATTCTTGCATTAATTCTCAAGGGTAAACAGAAAACTTACATTAAATAAGAAAACCAGTCCAAAAACCATGATATTAGAGGGACCAAAACCAATTGAATCTAAATAATAGAGGGACCAAAATAAACTACCAACATAATTATGGGGACCAAAATTTAATATGAGGGACCAAAACCAAAACGTTTTGTAAATGCAGGGACCAAAACCAAAAGAAAAATTTTACAAGGAACAATTTCAAAGAAGTCAATATTTAAGGGGACCATTTTCATATTTAAGCCAAATCTTAATAACTTAAAATAATTATAGTATAGGTTTCATATATTTTTATAGACATTTTGTTTTTAGGGGAGAGGAAGAAAAAGTAATCCCCAAGGTTGCTATTCTAGTTACTAATAGTTATAGGAGGCTTTATTACTTTTAAAATTGTTATTTTAATGATCAATGAACATCTAGTTGTGTCTAATAAGCTTCATGTTCACTGGTCTTATATTTTAAACTAATTTGGCAATCAACTTTATGTGACTAGGAATGAAAATATGGAGTTTTACAGGAAAAATGAGTAATTTGACCCTTCAAAGAAACATGTTCTCCAATTTAGACCGATGATATTAATTTTTATAAAGTCGTGATAACCCTTAGACAATTGAGATATTAGTTTAAGGCCCTTAATCATTCAATGATCCGATTTTGCTAACTATTTAGTAAATTTAATTTATTAAAAATTTTGATATTGCATATGCGTTACACATGCAACGCTCGGATTGTGCCCCTAATTAGTTATATTTGACTTGGCTCTATATGCAATTTTTGCTAAGGCTTGGTCCTTACACTTTTTGGGCCTAGGACGGAAAAAAGAAAAAGGGTCCTATTTCTTTTATATAACTATATGATAAGGATTAAATTTTTGACATCATGTTAACAAAAACTCTTATAATTAATATAATTTTATTTAATTACATGAGTAAATCGTTTAACCAATCAATTCAAACAAGTGGTAATAATGATAACCTTATGTAACTTTTAGTGATAAACCGAGAAAACTAAAAGTTATTACTTAACTTTTACTTGGGTTCAAGGAGATAGCTCTTTAGTCAAAGAATAAGCTAGATCCATTATTAGAGACGTCAATACAGTAATATAATAGCATTTTTTTTTGGTATATAAGTTTATAAGATGATAGGCCCTTAGCCATTATGGCCGTGGGCAGTCGCAACTGTTGCACATGCGACTTCCTAAAACAATGCCGGCAGGTCGGTCCTAACCTAATTTGGGTCTTAGGTCAAAAAAATTCAGGGTCCCTAATTCACAAAAATAAAAATTAAAACAATTAAAAATTTCGTATATATAGATGAATAATCAATTAAAACAATGACAACAATCAATAATAGAATTAATTATTAAAAAATAAGATTTGAAATAATATAAAAATTATTTAGTAAAGAGGTAATAAAATACCTTTTTCATGTTGGATTACAAAAGTAAAATATATTACTTCATATGTTTTTAAATTAAGTGAGCAAATGAAAAAAACAAATTAAAATATTATGCTAAAAATTATTGATAGTTAAAAGATAAAAAAAACTTGCAATTATTATTTTTTTTTCAAAAATAAATGTACCGTTAAAAAAAATTATGGGCCCCTAAATTTTTTGGGCCCAGGGCGGCCACCCTTGTCGCCCTCCCTCAGGGCCGGCCGTGCATGCCTGTTCGCCTAAGCCCTCCTAATATCTAGACATGATCTTGACTTTTGCATTTTCTAAAAGCTTAATTATGTTACCGGTCTCTGAAGTTTGGGGTATTTTTGTCAGATCCATATTCTTTTTTTTTTAATGTTTGACTCCCCGAAGTATACTTCTAGGTTTGTCATATACACCTACTACCAATTTTGCTTACATGTAACATTGGAATCCTAATCAGACGCAGGTAGTTAGGCACATGGTGCCACGTGGACGAAGATCCCATTTTTTAAAAAAATTAAAAACTAAAAAACTTAATATTTTTATATTTTTAGTTAAATAAAAAAAGAAAAAAAAATGATTGAAGAGAGAGGTCGTCTTCGCCCGTATGACATCACACGGCACCACATGGCCAACCTCCTGCGTCTAACTAGGATTACATGTCAACAAAATTGCCCAGAATTGGTAATAGAGGTATATGACAAACTCATAAATAACTTCGGAGAGTCAGACATTGGAAAAAAAAAATAAGTATATTTGACAAAAGTATCCCAAACTTCAAATACTTTGACATAATTAAGCCTTTTCTAAAATATGTGCAACATGACCAATTATTATGAATTAAAACACTCAGGCTCACTTGCCAACATTAGATTCTTTTACATGCAATGCACAAAAATGTGCATCATTTTGCAGATAAAAATGATAAATTTCCTCTATTTTTTATGTTACAGAATGGCTAGGACTAGGGAATATATTCCCGATAACATCATGTTAAAGATTCTTGAGCTTATGGCATCAACATGCGTGGATGCAAACTGCGGAATATTCTTATTGATTGGTATCATGGAACATATCTATTTATCTCCAAAATTATGTTTGAACGCGGGATGCACACCAACACCATGCACACACGCTGAAAGTGACATACAACAAGAGTATAATAAAATAACCTGAATTTCTGAGTGTAGAATACTATGAAGTGCCATAACTTCATAAGCACAATGTCGTAAAACTGAGTCAACTTTAACATACTCTGACCATGGATATAAAAAGTGCAAGAATCTGCCATGTGGTGGCTCCCATTTTGCTGAATCAGCCTAGCAAACAAAGCAGAAGGACCACAAATTACTGATTATTAGCACTTGAAAACTGAACTTCATTTTCGAAAAAAATTGTGCTATTTCAATGAAAACAAACCAGAGTCTTAAGCTTAGGCCCTGAATTTAAGGTGCTTTGACATCTCTTATAAGCTGGTTCATTTGGAAATTCATCTATGCTATCGTCTGCAGTGAATTTTGACTGCTTTGGCCCATCGTCTAAATATTTCTTGGCACATTCTGAGAATATCAAGATTAAAAGAAAATAATGTTGTCAGAAAGGATATAATATATAGAACCTAAATTAAGTTAAGGCTAATTTCACTGTTGTTATATGTACAATAATAATTCAGATAATTTAATTTTCTCCACAACTCTACCTTTTATATTACTACAAAATTCAGATAATTAAGTTATTTATTGACACAAATTTTCAGGATGAAATTAATGACACTTTTTTTTTTCTTATACACTCAAATTTATGATCTTGATTAATATTACAGTAACTAATTAATTAGTCATAGTTCTTCTTGCTGAGTGTAATAAATTTTTCCTTACCCTCAAGTGAATCTGCCACTGAATTGAAGTTTTGAACCAGCTCTTTATGTAGCTGCTCCCCAGCCCATATAGGACAAACACACACATTCACCAACACTGATATTATGCCTCCAATCGCAATTGAATACAACCTATCGATCATAGTTCTAATAGGGTTACCCATTCTATAGCCAGAGACTACGATCAAGCAATAGCTTAGAAGCATGACCCTGAACCCATATTCGTACTTCACCAGTGATGGCCACATTTTCACGAATGTCGTCATGGCAGCTGCATTTCAAAATACCGACATACATATATGTTTATAAGACTAATATAATGTTTCATTTTATATCAAAATGGGGATATCATATGATGTCACTTTAACCTTCTTTTTTTAAAAAAAAAAAAAATTAATGAATATGATATATATCAAATACAATGTTGAAAAATTGATGTACAAAATAATAATAAAATACCGATCAAGAAGATACTAATGCCAATAAGAAAGGGTTCTGCAACATGTCCACTAGACAAAGCTGTTTGAGCAACAGCAATGGCCAAGATTCCCGCAAGCAAGCTTCCTAGTGCTCGATTAAATCCTCGATCAAATGTTGCTCCTTCAAAAATTCACAGCCATGCATGTATGTACTCATCAAATTCAATTTACGAAAATACATACATTTATACAGTAAGCAACATATATATATATATATATATATATATATATATATATATATATATGTACTTAGTGCATGCACACGTATATATATCAACACATACATTCGAGCCTTACAAATTATTTAGTTTGGTTTCTTTGTTTTCATTCAATTAATTATGGCATATATGTTACTGTATGTATAGTATAAAGTTATAAGCATACCAACAGTGTATTCGAAGACAAGGACAGCAGTGAGAATGGCCCATATGATATTGGCACCAAAGACTTTGTATGGAGCTTGAAATAGTATAAGTGAGGACACAAGAAGAACAGCTAGTCCAACTTTGAGAGGAAATACTACTCTGTTCCTGTCCTCCTTGCAAAAATCCCACACACTCTGAAGCCAAGTCTTATTACAAGATATAGTGCTGGCAGTCTCAGGTTTATTGGTAGTTGTAGTTGTAGGAATGTTAATTTGAATAACGTTACCCTCTTTCCCGTTCATTCTCCACACTAAGTACAATGTTTACCAAAATGACTAACCCGAGTGTGTAATAAGTTTAGTTCATGACACTTGAGTATGTATGTATATGTAATATATAGAGATAGATATATGAATGGAAGGAAGAAAAGGAGAGTGACTTAAAGGGGAAGGGTGTATCTGTATGTCTAAGGTGTTGGTGCAATTGGAAAAAGAAAGTTTCTTTATTAATTAGTCTGTATGTAACTGTTATGTCTAGCAAAAGAATTGATACGACAATAATTTAAGAGGAGGAGTGTGGAGCTAAACAATCTCTAGATAGAAAGATGCTTAACCTCAATAATACTAGCTAGCTACTATATATATATCGATAGAGAATTAGAATCACAAATTGCAAGAAAATGCAATTTTCAGTCAACCAAGCTATTTCAGATATGTTCCAAATGGTACAACTGACAATGAACTAAAATGTGAGATTTAAATTTTAATAATAGGCAACTGGAAAAAAAAATTAAATTGATTTCTCTCCATGAAAATTCAGAGTGATTAGCTGATTATCGTTAGGGAACTTATTCAAGAATGTTTGGCTAAAAGGAATGCCAAACAATTTTATGATTTTCATTGACGAAAGTAGTAAAGTATCAAAATCGTCTGTTTTCAACACTGATTCTAAGGGCATCACACCGATAAAAATTTATTGTCCTTAAAAAATTTAAGGACTATCCCTAATATTTTGTACTGATGTTGGAAAAGTATGGTATTTTCCTATTTTCGAATTGTCCCTGTATTAGGACAAAGAAAAGGAAAATGGAAAGAAAGAAGAGAGAGAAACAACAACAAACAATAATTTTAAGAGTGAGGGGTGGTGTATAAGACCCGTTTTAAGGACAAAAGTTGATTCATGATGAAGAAGAAATATAGAGTTTGTCCTTAAACTATAAAAAATTATGAAAAATAATAAAATAATGGATAGAGTTCATTTATGAATAAATTTTTAATCCACGAATGTGGATACTTTAAGAATTCTGTTATAATTTGTTTTTGGGTCTTGCTAACAAGTGTCTTAAGGACACTTGTTAAGGTTACTACATATGGAAAAAAAATTATAAGTCCATATTCACCACTCTCTCAAAAACATAAAAAATCACACTTTCCAATAATTTTTATCTATAATTATTCCCTTAACAAGTTAGGGCACTTGTTAGCATTTTCCTTTGTTTTTTCATGAACGATGCGATGGCCAAAACTCCAATGAAAAAAACTTGTTAGCAGATAAACTAGACGAAATTACTCCACCTATTATAAGTATTATTCATTTAACTGTCTCGTGATTTACACGTTTTAAGCTAATAAAAAGTGAATTACATGTTTTGAATCTAATTGGCTTAATTATGTCACAAGTACCTGAAGTTTGAGGTACTTTTGTCAGATACTTTATATTTTTTTTTTTCAATGTTTGACTTCTCGAAGTTACTTTCGAGTTTGTCATATACCCCTGCAACCAATTCTAGCCAATTTTAATGACATGTAACATTAAAATCCTAGTCAGACGCAAAATCCTAGTTAGACGCAGGAGGTTCCTCACGTGGCAACCAATTCTTTGCTCCCTTAACTATATAAAAGACAACATGCAAGAGGGAATATTTTGAACAAGGACTACTCATGTAGAAATTAACCGTCGTTAATTAAGAATATCTCCCTTGACAAAGATTGCGATGCAAATTTTCTGTCCTGAGGGGTGGAATGGATAACCCAAGTTGTTAACATAATCATCTGTTTCAGGCTGGAAGAATTTTTTCCCACTCTCTATGTTCGTTATTGATCTGCTAGGTTCTCTCAGTTCTCTGCTTTATACGATATGATCACCTCCCACAGCATGCAATGGTTCAAGAATATTTACAACAAATCTAGCAGGTTTCTTAGCCATTCATGTATATATGATGTCATATATGCCTCTCATATTCCTTAACTTCTGAAAGACGATGTTCCATTATTCTCATATACGTTCTAAATGTCGCGTCCTTCGTTCCTATAGTCCCATATACACAAATTCTTAAGCACTACTCACACAAGTTCATTTAAGAAACATTAGTTACCTTAAAAAAAAACATTAGTTGATGAATGTAACTTTTTAATTTGAGTAATGTTTTATGTAAGTAGGTATTTGATGTCCGATATTTTTGAAATGCATATGTTAAAAGATTGATAAAAATGATCATAAAGAATATAAATATGGTATCAAATAGATGCTTAAAAATTATGTACAAATAATACTCCATACATTGCTATATATTTGTGTATTTGAAGAAAAATTATGGTTATTTATCTGTCCATTTAGAAGTTCAATAATGTAATAATTATTTTTTTGTTTTTGTCTAGAGGGTCTTCATGTATACAAATAGTAGCAAAAAATTAATGATTATAAAAAAAAATAAAACATATTAGAATAAAACATACACAATTAATGTATTCAAAGCAATCATTACATTTATTAAAATGTGTGTTTTTATGTAATGGGAGAGATATACAACAACATGAAAATCTATTTTAATTTGTATTCGAATCTCATATCGAATGATGATCATAAGTCCATAACACTTACTACTCCTGTCTTAATTATAAGAAAAAAAATACTTTCACGCTTATTAAGAAAGCTGATTGAATGCATTTAATTTTCTTAAATTTAAAAAAATATATATAAATACTTTAAAAAATTAATATTTGAGAAAGAAACAAAAATGAAATAAGTCAACCATTTTATATGGATGATTTAAAAAATTAGCAATAAGAATAAAATAAAAATTAAAAAAATTAGTTAAACTTTTCCTATATTTTAAATCACTAATGAATATTTTTTTTTCTTCTTATAATTTAGATATGGAGTATAAGGTTCATTTGTTAGATGAGTTAACCCCAATTAACTCATTCCAATTTTCTCTCGGCATTTTGTATAATACTTTTTTCGGTTTTATTTATAAGTCACTTTTTTAGAGGAATTTTTCAACTTTATTTATAAGTCATTTTATATTTTTTAAGAAACATTTATTGTGTTTTCTTTTATTTGTTTTTTTTATTAACGTGAAATAATATATTTGCCAATTATGTTAGATATCTATTTTAGATTTGAAAAAATGTAACTATTCTCCAATTTTGATTTGTGTCATATGGTTAAATATGAGATATAAATAAGATTATATAAACCAATCAAGGTTGACACAATTTATATAGGGCTATGTCACTTAATTAAGTAGTTGAGGATTAATTTGATCTTCAACCTTCGCGAAAGTAAAAAATTTTAGTTGGGAGAGTCACCCCGAAAGGACCGAACCATACCCAATGTTTATTCACCGTGCTCGTGTCACTGAATACATTTGAGAAAAAAAAATAGGTGGAGTAATTTATGGAGAAGAATGTTTTATTCTAGGTTGAAAATTGGAAGATTTTATTCGGGTGAAACGAAATTAAGCTAAGGAATTTGTTCCAGGAATAAGGATCGGCTTTGATTTCAAGAGTTACTCATATTCAAGTGACACCAGGAAACCCATTGTGCAGACAATCTTAATCTCATAAATGGCGTGCACTGTGAAACTAGTGAAAGATTCTTTTGCTCTAAATTTTATAACTGCCACCAAGATCTAACACATTGATTTCATGTGTGGTAAACTTGAATAAAAGCATTTCTTCCTGGAATTATTTTACGCTAATGTATATTCATGAGGATTCTCTTAACTTCAATGTTAAAAGATCAAAAATAAGCATCCAAAAATTAATAGTTTTTTTTTTTAAATTAATACATTAAAAAAATAAAAAGTTTACTATATTTTTAATTTTTTTTTTCAAAAAACACTTAAGTATTTATTTTGGATTTCTTATCGATCTGACTAAAATTAAAAGTTTCATGTTCATAATCATATCTTTTGAGTACATGAGTTCATATAAAAAAAAATCTTTCGAGTACATGATAGTTTCCACACAAGTAAGGAAAGGAACTATATTTGCTGTCCATTTTGTGTAAAACATCATGTATCACTCCTAATGAAGTTAAAAAAATAATTTCTCTTAGCTTTTTAAATGCGAATTTTTTTAGCGAGTCAATTTATAATAATACATCCCTTCTTCCTTATATATAATTGACAACCTTTTGTCTGCAATTATAATTTTTATTACTAGCATTTTTATTTTTTTTTTGAGGTTTATGCTTTTTGCAAGTTTATGGTATCCCTAGATGTTCATAATAACTAATGAGGTCTTTAATTCTAATCCACTACGAGATAATCAGCAAAGTGTTTTTTTTTAATTGAATCCGGAACTTCTAGTCCCCAGATTCCCTTATTAGAATCTCAGTTGATTTCACAAAACCAATTGAGTTAATTCTCGTTGCAACAAAAGCTTATAAATTCATCTATTTTAAGTTATGTTTGATTTTTCAAATAAACAAATTAAAAAAAAAGAAGCAAAAGCTAAATACTCCCTTTGATATTTATTAGTCCCTCCGTCCCTGATTATAAGGTTCTCTTGGACATTTTTATGTCCACCAATGTTGTTGAATTCTATATTAAAATTGATATGTTTTCCAAAAATATCTCTCTACTAATTATTAGAACATAAAATTTTTTTTTCATTTTTCAATAATTAATTTAATTTCTAAATACTCTATCATCTATATTTAATGTAGTGAATCAATTTACAAGTTATTTACAACATTAAACAAACTCCATTTCATATTCCAATACAATTTTATTTATTTTTTCTCATAAAAACTTAGACCACAATGATTAGATGTAAGAGTAATTTTGGAAAAAAAAATTACAAGAGAGTCTTATATTTAGGACCAAATTTTTTTACCCAAGAGGGCCTTATAATTAGGGACGGAGGGAGTATAAGTCATTTTCTAAAATATTTTCTTGGTACTAATTATAAGTCACTTTTATATTTCCTATGTATCATTTATTGTCTACTCTCTTCTTTGCCTTTATTAAATGCTTTGATTAACTATGTATTTTTTGTTGTTCATTAATGAGTATGAATCTTTCAAGAAAAATTGAGAGAGTAAAATTGTAATGTTACATAATGTTATCAAAAATTTCATAAACTAACTACTCCCTCCGTCCCTATATATGTGTGTGTGTGTAGGAGTAATAGGATCCATTTGGGAGATTTTACGTTCAGAAAGTTGAATAATTTAGTTAGCTGTATTGGGAATGTAAACTTTTGATATATATTTTCATAATTACCCCTGATAATATTATTGGAAATCTAAAAATAATTAAATAAATAGGGGTGTTATTTACCATAAAAATCGAAAGTTGCATGAGATGGCCTTATTTACCATAATATACCCTGTAATAAAAATCGAAAGTTGCATGAGAATTGAGATGGCCTTATTTACCATAAATTGTAAATCAACTAGTAAGGAAGCCCGTGCACATGCACGGGATCATTACGCGAAACTCCTAATTTAAACATGAAATTATTAAAGGTTTCATATCATGACCTAAATTTGATTAACAAACAATTTATTAAAATTTATTATCATGACTTAAATTTTATATTTTAAAAATAACCAAATTCTAAAGAAATTCAAATTAAAACATGATTAAAACATGTCAAGTGACAAAACTTTCCTTAACCAACTGGAAAATGGGCTCAACCCAGAAAAGCTCAACATGGATAAGACCTTTGGGCTTACCCTTCATGATTTTTTATTTTTGTAATTTTTTATCATTTTTTTAAGACAAATGAAACATTTTAAATAATTTTTTTTAGTTTTCTTAACTTCAATCCTAAAAACCCATGATCTTTTGATTTTTTTTCAAGAAAATAAAGTTTATCCCTTTTTAGATTCCTATTCTCAACCCAAGATTATTAAAAACTCTTTTTTTAACAATTTTCGTAACTTATGCATCAATGCATAACAAAAACCATTAATTAATAATAATCAACTTGAAAATATTCTTTAAATGTTGTAGATATTTTTCTCCTATTTGTCTTCTCAATGATCCCATTAATTTCGGTCTTCTCAATGATCCCATTAAGTTCTCTTCTATTAGTAAATTTGTCTTCTATTAATAATAGATTTCTTTTTTTTTTGTTTGAAAAAGATTTGAATGAGATTTGGAATAAAATAATTACATTCAAAAGAATAATATAATACCCGAAATTGAAACTTTTTAATGGAATACAAATTTTCGTAACTTATGCATCAATGCATAACAAAAACCATTAATTAATAATAATCAACTTGAAAATATTCCTTAAATGTTGTAAATATTTCTCACCTATTTGTCTTCTCAATGATCCCATTAATTTCGGTCTTCTCAATGCCATTAATTTCGGTTTTAAATATTGTAGATATTTCTCTCCTATTTGTCTTCTCAATAATCCCATTAATTTCGATCTTAAATGTTGTAGATATTTCTCTCCTATATGTCTTCTCAATAAACCCATTAATTTTGGTCTTCTCAATGATCCCATTAAGTTATCTTCTATTAGTAAATTTCTCTTCTATTAGTAATAGATTTTTTTTTGTTTGAAAAAGATTTGAATCATATTTGGAATAAAATAATTACATTCAAAAGAATAATATAATACCTAAAATTGAATTTTTTTAATGGAATACAAATTTCCGTAACTTATGCATCAATGCATAACAAAAACCATTAATTAATAATAACCAACTTGAAAATATTCCTTAAATGTTGTAAATATTTCTCACCTATTTGTCTTCTCAATGATCCCATTAATTTCGGTCTTCTTAATGCCATTAATTTCGGTTTTAAATGTGGTAGATATTTCTCTCCTATTTGTCTTCTCAATAATCCCATTAATTTCGGTTTTAAATGTTGTAGGTATTTCTCTCCTATTTGTCTTCATAATATACCCATTAATTTTGGTCTTCTCAATGATCTCATTAAGTTCTCTTCTATTAGTAAATTTCTCTTCTATTAGTAATAGATTTCTTTTTTTTTTTTTTGAAAAAGATTTGAATTAGATTTAGAATAAAATAATTACATTCAAAAGAATAATATAATACCTAAAATTGAAACTTTTTAATGGAATACAAATTTTCGTAACTTATGCATCAAGGCATAACAAAAACCATTAATTAATAATATCCAACTTGAAAATATTCCTTAAATGTTGTAAATATTTCTCACCTATTTGTCTTCTCAATGATCCCATTAATTTCAATTTTAAATGTTGTAGATATTTCTTTCCTATTTGTCTTCTCGATAATCCCATTAATTTCGGTCTTAAATGTTGTGGATATTTCTCACCTATTTGTCTTCTCAATGATCCCATTAATCTCGGTCTTCTTAATGCCATTAATTTCGGTTTTAAATATTGTAGATATTTCTCTCCTATTTGTCTTCTCAATAATCCCATTAATTTCGGTCTTAAATGTTGTAGATATTTACCTCCTATTTGTCTTCTCAATAAACTCATTGATTTCGGTCTTCTCAATGATCCCATTAAGTTCTCTTCTATTAATAAATTTCTCCTCTATCAGTAATAGAATTTTTTTTTTTTTTTTTTTGAAAGAATGGCCACATGCGTCTGCTGCTGAATCAAGTTCTCTCCTTTTTTTTTAATTATTAAGAAAATTTATAAGTGCATGCCCAATGGATCGGATGGCTGCAAGCCTGCAACTGCTACTTAAAAATAAATAGTTTTGAGTATAAATATTGTCCTTTTGTTGGGTTTATGAATTTATTTATTTATATTTAACTCATGTTTAGTGTTGTTGTAGTCTTGTAGATATCAATAATAATACTAATAACAATAGGTTGTTGGGAAAAAATTGTTTAGACAACATGATTCATTGTCCTCCAATGAATGTATCTCAATTTGCAATCTCAAGAATCAAGATACCTGCCTTCCGCAATGAATTCCATTAATCATCGACTAAATATACCAAAGAGTGAAGTGATTTTTGGCTTGATCCAATCAGCCACATTTGCAAGCTGCTGAAACTTAAATATTTGTTCGTTGTTGGTTTCTCTATATCTGATTTTCAACCATTGTTTGAAAAAGAAATTAGGGGATTAATTGTCCATATTTCTATGAAGTAAATTACCATAGTGTATTTATATTCATTTTTCCTTTTTTTTTTTTGGTTCAGCAGCATCCTTAACAACCTCATCCTTTGTGACTTCTTTATCTTGCGATACTCAGATTCAATGGCGCTTCTTTTTCCTGCAAAGAAATGAGAAAGCATTAGCAACTCCTGATTATCATGAACCATTTCGGGTCAAACACGTATGAGACCACCAAAGACACTAATTGATGGCAAGAAAGAACCTTCTTAGAGCTGGATGACTGAAACTCTTCCCAGTATCTCTTGAAGTCCAATTCCAGTTCATGCTTGTCCCTAATTTGCTCCTTCTTATCCGTTATCACTATTTCTTTATTATTATTATTCTTATCAACATAGTATATCATTTGCTTCATTACTTTATCTCTTCCTCTTATCTCTTTGATTCCTGAGTCATCAAATATTATTGACTGTTATAGCTAAGTTCTCATAAACAATATTCAGTTAGATCTGTGTGAAAAAAAAATAACAATAATAATAAAAGAGTGTAATTTCTTGTTAAAAATCTAGTCTTTGCAATCATCATGCTCTCTAAGGATCCCCTTTTTGAAAATTTTCCTGATTCTGTGAATGGATTTGTATTTGAAAATGGTCCCTTTTCAGTGTTTACAAATCAGAACCAAGGAAAAGGGTTCAAGTTGGATGTGACCTCAAAAAAAAAAAAAAGAACATGTGATCTCTTGGTCTTATCCCCAAAAAAAAAAAAAGAACATGTGACCTCTTGGTCACTAAACAACAATCGTATCATTGCGCCAAGACTCACCCTCTAACAAAACGAAACAAAATAATGAAAAAAATACATGTTAACAGTTAGGCTGATTTTCTAACAATAATAAATATTATATTCTAATAAAAAGCTCTTTGTTTGGACTTGGCATTAATATATTTATATTAGATGTAATAGACAGTGTTTCTTTATAAGTTGTAACCTTCTCAGCATCCAAACAAATTAGATCACAAAATCAGAGTTACTAAGTTAGTAGTGTTGACTTCAAGCACAAGACCTTGGAAGTGGGAAGTGGAACTTTGGGTAATTGGGACAAATGAGGAGGAGCCAACTCTTGAGTCCAGCTTTGCAGATCATGATTCTGTCAAAAATTGAAAAAATAAGGAAAAAAAGGGTAAACTTTTAATCCCTAAGATATCAACCAAGAATATAAAAGTTTCCCAAAATAAACCAAAGTTAGTTGTAAATAGCAAATTTCTTCAAGACAGCAAAGCACTAAAAAAAATAACAGTAAAAATTGAAGCTTATTCAAGTAATAATAATAACCCAAAAACAGAATCAAACTAAAGGGCACAACTTATAATGAATTAAAGGGAAAAATTAAAACTTTTGGATAAGATCACGAAGTTTTCCAGAAAATGGAGAACCCCAAATAAGTGAATAACAATTAAAACCCTAAAAAACAAAATTTGAACTCTTACTGAGGAAAATGAATAACAACAACAGAGGAAAGAACCCCAAATAGCAATAATAATAATAATAATAATAATAATAATAATAATAATAATAATAATAATAATAATAATAATGAAGGGGAGAAAAAACAAACCTTGTAGATCTTGTCATTGAACTTGTGATCCTTGGGTTTAGAAGAAGGGAAAAGGTGAAGATGAACAGAGAAGAGAGCCATGAAAGCAATTGAGCAAATGGCTGCACTCAGCAACTTTTTCAGCAGCACCAACGGTATCCACCTACGCCTTTTCAGTGTTTCCGCGAGTGAGGGACACCGTGAGTGAGGTGAGTGAGGGAGGGAGAAGTGAGAGGTTCAGAGAGAAACCGTTTTTTATTCTCAACTTGGCTTCTCAAATAAGCTTGATGACTGAAAACTCTCGTTAATTTTGTCTTTTTTTTGTGCCAGCAAAATTTTGTTCTCCACCTCTCCTTTCTGATATGTTTCGTTTTTCCTTTTTTTTTTCCACCTTTGGACTTCCAGCCCAATCTTCAATAGAAATGAGGCTCCCAGTGACTGCTCCATTAATTATCCACAACAATAATCATTACTCAGTGTATTAGTGGAGTTAGATTAATCAAAATTAGTCAGAATTAGGACTGATTTTGGAGGGAAAATCAGATCTAATTGCAGACCCAGATGAAATTATAATAGTATTGATTACTTTATGACAACTTTTAAACCGTCTCCTTAATTTCAGCAAATGTTTTTCATTACAAATTGGGATTACAAATTTAAACTTACATCAATTTCTAACAATTTACTTACTTGATTTTTTTTTCATGGTATCCATCCGTATAATTGAATGATTAATTTTTTTTTTTATATTATTGAATTCTCTTGGGTAGTTTCCCAATAAAATCTTTTTCATTTGCAAGAATTGAAGATGAAAACTTTTAACTACTTGTTTAAGTATCAACAAATTCTTTATCATTTATGATAGCCTCACTAATACAATTTACTTTATCTTAATTAAAAAAACGAAAAATCTCATCCTTATATAAATTTTCATGTCACAATCTCACGTATAAATTTATGGGTAGATTGTTAACCAAAAAAAAAATTTGTGTGTAGATTTTTTCAAATACATCTTTTAATCATTTTTCTTTAAAATGTTGATAAATAAATAATCAAGGAAAAGGTCAATTCTTATCAATACTGATGTTAAGTAACAAATTTAATAATTCGAGAAGTTATGCGTATTTAATTTTGAATGAAAACATAAATTTTGAAGTGTTTTTAACCATGGGCAACAACAACAATTAACCAAAACATAACTTCACCATGAATTAAATTAAGAAAATGCTAAACGTCAGTAGAAAGCGTGATTTTCTTTGTTTATGTGAGAGTGGAAATATGGATTTTATAATTTTCTTTCTATATGTAGTAACTTTATAGCATGTATGGTTACGAGTCAAAAAAATTAATTCTCATCGCAAAATCACATTGGAGAAAAACAACTGTTAATAATGTTAGCATTCTATAATTGATTTTGGACTAATTCACCACAAAACCGAACATGCACCGAAAGGCACATGTTAGAAATACCCATTAAATTAAGCCGAAAAGGCGGAAAAAGTCCATTATACCCATAAAACTCCGTTTTCACCTTTTTCAGACACACGAACCAAATTGGAAGGCGTAGGTAGGTAACAGTGTCCACCACGGTTTCAGTTAAAGACTTAAAGTCAACATTTTTGGCCCCTTTTGTTTCTCCGTCAACCACACACACAACTCTCTCTCTCTTACTTTCCCTTTATCTATTCGATTCGATGGGTAACAACTGCAGCAGCGGCGGCGGCGGCGGCCATCAACTCCACTCCGAACCTCACCCATCCAATCCCAATGGCATCAATGTCCTTCCTCCTCATTCCAACCCTTCACCCCCAAAACCACCCATCTCCTCATCCACCTCAACCACCTCATCGTCATCATCTTCAATGGGCCGTGTATTGGGCCGGCCCATGGAAGATGTCAGGTCCACCTACATCTTCGGCCGCGAACTCGGCCGCGGTCAATTCGGCGTGACTTATCTAGTCACCCACAAAGTCACCAAAGAACAGTTCGCGTGCAAGTCAATCGCCACTCGCAAGCTCATCCACCGCGACGACATCGACGATGTTCGCCGCGAGGTCCAGATCATGCACCACCTCACCGGCCACCGCAACATTGTCGAGCTCAAGGCTGCTTACGAGGACCGCCACTCCGTCAACCTCATCATGGAGCTCTGCGCCGGCGGGGAGCTCTTCGACAGGATCATTGCTAAGGGTCATTACTCCGAACGCGCCGCCGCCAACTTGTGCCGCCAGATCGTGACGGTGGTGCATAACTGTCACACCATGGGGGTTATGCATCGGGATCTGAAGCCTGAGAATTTCTTGTTCCTCAGCAAGGAAGAGACTTCCCCTCTTAAAGCCACTGATTTTGGTCTCTCCGTCTTTTTCAAGCCTGGTAACGGTTTCGTTTCTTCACCCTTTTGCATTTCGATTCAAGTTCGTTCAAAAATAGCTTATTTTACTAGTACTGTGCTATTTAAGTTAGTTATCTTATCTCATAAGTTAATTGAGATTAGCTATAAGTAAAAACTTATAGAAAGAGCTTACAAGAATGGATTTTTTTTTACTAAGATAAGCTTTTGAATATGACTTATAAAAATAGTGTTTTGACCTTGTTGTGAGCTTTGCTTTGCTTAGCTTATTTCGATAAACTTGTTAGACGAGCTTACTTGCTTATGAAAATAAGCTCAAATAAAAAATCTTATTGAATTTATGCTTAATTAACACAAGTAGTAGTGATGGTTGTTGTATTTTGAGAACAGGAGATTTATTTAGAGATTTAGTAGGAAGTGCTTATTATGTTGCTCCTGAGGTGCTGCGTAGAAGTTATGGACCGGAAGCTGATATTTGGAGTGCTGGTGTTATCTTGTACATTCTCCTCTCCGGTGTTCCTCCTTTCTGGGCAGGTAAACCCTCCTTCGTTTCTTACCTGTACCATTCAACTGTGATGCATATATTGATAGTTCACTTGGTGTTACTCTTTATGACAAAATAGTTCATACATCAGAATATAATAGGATCTACTTTACTTTGTGTTTAAGATATATCCCGGCAATTAAATTTGTACTATTTAAAGACCTGGTAGAGTGTTTTTGATATAAGAAATAAAATGATTGTAAAGAGATTCTGTGTGTATCTACACTGAGACCAAGCTTTACTGTTGGCTTTTTAAACAATGGATTAGCGATGACCTAAAGCAACCTTTTAAACAAACATTTTTTCAGGAAAAGAAAAATATGGTAATGGAACTTGGAAGAATATAGAAGAGAAGAAGAGAACTGCTGCACTGATATATTTATGTGTTGCAATGCTTATATAAGCATGTGACCAGTGCTAAAAATTAGGATGCACTCAACCTCAGATACTACACCACCAATAGATTTTATTCCCGGCATCTTTTAAATTCCCTTCTTATCTTTAAAGTCTGAAAACAATTTGACCGTGTCAATTGTTCCTTAACAGACCTATATGTACGGTGGCAATCTTACTGAATAGGTGTTGCTTCACCTGTTATTTACATTCCTAGTGCTGGCAAAGAATATAATAAAATTCCATTTAGAACATTTTAATTATCTGATTAAATTATATTCTCTGGTTTAATTATAAAATAATAATAAAATAAATCTTAAGCAAATACTATTATGACCCCATAGATTGATGCTAAAATTTAAAATAATTCTTTAATATATATATATATATATATATATATATATATCAATCTATTTGGACCATTGATGTTATATCCTCAATGGTCCCACTATCAAGAATAATATAGATTAAAATGTGATAGACTTGCTTCTCACTAATTTTGTCGTGATAACAAGTCTCTAATGTCAGTCTAGGACCTTATTATATTAACAAAATAATTAAATAATAAATATGATAATGAAAAATGAATGTCACTTTATAAAATAAACAAGTTGATTACAATTACATGATAGATTGGATCTGGGGCACTTGAAATTTAGGATGTTGATGATTATAAATATGTTTACTAGGCTTAAATTAGTTTTGATGTTCTCGCTTTCTTTTCTTCTCCATTGTTAGATTTCTCATACTACACCTTTGTAAGAGACTAGTGCACCTTTCCAGTGTTTCTCACTTTCTTCTGATCCTTTATGTGAAGAAAATGAACAGGGTATCTTTGATGCTATTCTTCGTGGACATATTGATTTTGCATCTGATCCTTGGCCTTCGATATCAACTAATGCCAAAGATCTGGTCAAGAAGATGTTACGAGCTGACCCTAAAGAACGGCTTTCAGCAGTAGATGTCCTTGGTAAGTTTAACTCTTCTTGTAAATGTAAATCAATTTATTTTTATGTCATAAGCGGTTTCAATTTCATTTTAATCATGTCGACTCTAAGGACCAGCCAGGCTTAGTTTTTTTACATAAATCTCTAGCCATCTCTTTGAGAGATCTGAAATTCTGAACTGTAGCATGGATGACCATGTGATACTTAGGCTGCTGTCATAACTGGCAAAAAATAGAATGTCTGTTTTGGAAGCTGTCAATACTAGGTTTTTGATCCATGACATTGTTAAGGTTATGAGAGAACCATATCTCGTTCGATAGGATAGAGGGGAGAATGAAAATTTATTTTCAAATGTCTTTATCCACTTCAATTATCTTTTTTATATTTTGTATATGTCATGCAGACGTATCTATTTCCTGAACTCGAGCATTGTTTCTGCTTATTAATCAACTTTATATTTTCTCTCCATCTCTTGTATCACGTGGCCTTGTTTTGTCTTTCTCCACAATTCCCTTATAAGATAACTTTTTCATCCAATACGTTTGCGGTTTCATCTGAAGAATAGTATGCATGCATGAGTTTGTTCTGTCATTAGTATTCTGCTGTGGAAGTGGCTGCCACCATGTCTCCCTTTGCTGGTCTTTATTTTTTAATTTGTATCCATGTGAATGGAAATTCCAACTTCTTGCTTAATTGGTTAGCTCAAGGAACACAGTAATGATAACATACTTATTATAAATATACATGCTCATATACTTGCATGCTTGTTTTTGTGCTCTTTTCTTCTCCCTTTCTCTGGCATGGAGCATGAGCTGTAACTTTCTTGGCAGTTTGTATATTTGAATCAACTAGTCATAATAAAATGTTGTATGTACTCCAGGTCATCCATGGATGAGAGAAGATGGAGCATCTGATAAGCCTCTTGATATTGCCGTGTTATCCAGAATGAAACAATTCAGGGCAATGAACAAGCTGAAGAAAGTAGCTCTGAAGGTAAGTAATCGTTTATCTTCATTTTCGTTACAGAGATCTTGGTTATCATAGTCAAGTTTCTAGTTAAATATCTAGAATTATCATCATGTTGAAAGCTTAGATATAGTATATAACATATTAATTGAAAAATCCAATAAGTATAGAAATAGGGGAAGGAATTCCTACCTGAACTGCATCAAAGGTTATATGAAAATTCTTTTATTTTTTACAGGTTATTGCTGAAAATCTTTCTGAAGAAGAAATCATTGGCTTGAAGGAAATGTTCAAATCCATGGACACTGATAATAGTGGAACAATCACTTTTGAGGAGTTGAAAGCTGGTCTGCCCAAACTGGGTACTAAGCTTTCTGAGTCTGAAGTAAGGCAGTTGATGGAAGCGGTAAGATTTCTTCTATTTTCTTGTTTGGTTATATATTTTAGCTTGGTGATAATTTCAGATGGTTTGGTCTCCATTCAGTGATAACTGGTGATAACGTTTGATTGGTGAATTAACACTTCATCCTCTTTTAAAATTTTGACCTGAAACACTTAAGTGGGATACTCTACACTGAATCTCATGCATAGAGCAGATAATCTGCTGTATAAAGTTGTTACTGGACCAGTACTTTAGTTCAATCAGAGTCGGAGTCATGATGCAAGATGCACTTTACATTGTAAACTTTTCAAATATCATCTGACATACTTATACCTTCTAGTGTTCTCTTACTAGTTCAAACTTGTATTTCTAGGACCATGAATTATGCTTGATTATCGGTTAGTATTATCAAATTTTTTGAGCAATTTATATACAAGCCCAAATTTCATGTTGCTTCCCATAGTATACTCTGTATAAGTCACGTGGTTGGATAAATTCATTTTCTGGAATTTCATCTCCTGTCATTATCTGCATCCAAATGAAGATTTGTGCTTGTAAGAAACTTGATGGTTGCTGCATGAATGTGCTGCATCTATCACCTTTATTTTTTACTGATATGGTATGACCATGTATACATATATATACATATATATATATATACATACATATATATATATACATACACACACACACAGATATATATATATATATATATATATATATATATATATATATATATAACTGAGAAAATAGTAGTATACAATCTATAGGGCTGCTTAATATTGTGATTACCACTTTATCACTCCTCTTGATTGCAATAATGGTTTTTCTTCCACTATTTTAACATAATTATCTGATTCTCAGGCTGATGTAGACGGAAATGGAACCATTGATTATATCGAATTTATAACAGCTACCATGCACATGAATAGAGTGGAAAGAGAGGACCATCTATACAAGGCCTTTGAATATTTTGACAGGGATAAAAGCGGGTAATCTCTTGTCTCTTTTTTCATATTCATTGTTTTTGGTTTACTAGTACTGCCGCTGAATCATGCTGGCTTCCATTTTTGTCATAGGTACATAACAATGGAAGAATTGGAATCTGCCCTCAAGAAGTATAATATGGGTGATGAGAAAACAATAAAAGAGATCATTGCTGAAGTTGATACTGACAATGTAACATTGCCTTCTTTATCTTAATCTCACGGTTCACATCTTTGTTCTCATTTTTGGTTTTCTTGGTGTGAAATGTCAGATGTCTGCATATTTTTGTGTAATTATATATTGCAAATAAGTTTATTCCCAAAATTTTGCTGCAGGATGGAAGAATTAACTACGATGAGTTTGTAGCGATGATGAGGAAAGGCAACCCAGACTTGGTCGTCAACAACAGGCGTCGCAAATAAATAAGTTGAGCATAAATTGCCTGTTTGACAAGTTTTTTTAGCAACTCAAGTGTGTTGCATCCTTACTCACGTATTGTTTCAAGAGAGCACTTACTTTAGCAAAGTATTTCTGCTTCGGCTTCTTTGCCTGCTATTTTCTAGCAGAGATTGGACTTTCGGGTCTCGTGGAACAATTTTCTATCCACCGATTTAGTATACTTGGACATTAATGTACAAAATTTATCTTTTTCCCATAATCACGATGGTTGCTTCTTGTTTCACTTAGATTGCATTTATGTTTGGGTTGTATAAAGAATCAAGATGTAGACAATGGTCGAGGTGATGGTCGGAAGATACTATCGACAACTTGACTGGCATCGACAACATTGGTTGTCAAAATAATAATTGCTTGGAATAGGTAATTATTTGGGTTTAGGCTAAGAATTGGAAACAATATCATTTTAATGTGGAATTAGACTAGGAATTTTGAATATCAATTCTGATGTAGGGAGGGTCAATCCCAAACCCAGTAACATGCGTGCGCCTTAGTTATCTAAGGAGCGATTGATTATATAAATTCAATTTACGTGCTTAAGATTTACTATATAATATTTTTTTCATGAATTTCCATGCATGAATGAATCAATCAATATTCAAAATATATTCCATTCGTGCCCTAAATTATATTGGAAATTATAGCTTTTTCATTCTCACTTACGCATGGATCCTATGATATGATAAATTATGGTCAGTGTAAGAGAGCATCCTTTACAAAGCACCAATAGTTCATGAGTATTGTGTTAATTTTCCTTTTGGAAAGTGTTATGTTGAACAACTGCTCCGGCCTTTTCTTGTGCCTATCACAAAAGTATAAATTCATCACAGATCAATTTGTTAGTGCATTTCGTGAAGAGACAGCATTACAAAACCTAAACTTACTTTATAACAATGTACAGTTTTGGTAACATTTGCATGAAGAAGGGAGGGACATACAGAGGCACTGAGCTCTTGATACAGGACACAATTTTGGTGGGTGGGTGGGTCAGGTTGGCAAGTGGGAACACTGAAGAGTGCATGATTGTATCAGGCATCATCATGTAGGACTTCAACAAGTAGCTTGCGACATAAGTGCTTGCTACTTGGTTGCCGGGGATCTGTAAGGCACAATTTCCTATTTTATATCAGTTTGAAATATAAGAAAAAAAATTAATTTTACATTTATCAAGAAAATTAGTTAATTGTAGGAGTATTTTTTTTAATTTATAAAAAAAAATAAAGGTATTTTGGGAAAATAACATTGAGAATAAACCAAAAATTAAATAAGAAAATTTTCTAGACATATTTTAAAAAATTATTATTAAAAATGAAACAAAATTTAAAAAATTAATTATTTTTCCTTATATTTTAAATAAAAAAGATATATTTTTTTTCTTATATTTCAACATGAAGAATATACTAGTGGCACAAAATCATATACAATTAATAGTACTATTACTACTATTTTTAATTTCATAATTTTATGAGAATTTATATATATTTTTTTAATAAAGATCACCTTATCAAGTTTTTTCTTTAAAAGTTAACTGATGGTTTAAGAACATGAACATTGATTAAAAAATTTTGGTATAGAAAATATATTTGTTAAAAATTGCAAAATTTAAGTTTTTAAAGTATTGAATATTTTTCGCAATTCAAAAATTTAATAGAGCAAATGAGAGGAGAAAACGTTTGTTAGGATTTAAAACTTGAAAAAAGACAAGTTTTTTTTTTTAAAACGAAAAAAAAAAGACAAGTTGAAGAGGAGGAAATATCAAAATCCAAATCCTATGATGAAAATAAAAAACTGAAAAACCGACACGAAATAAACCGTAAAAAAAGAGTGACACATGAATGATCAATTTGGGTCCTTTTTAAAAAAAGAAGCAAGAAAAGCGGGAACCCACTGAGTAAGAAAGCTTTCATTCCTTTTCTAGTTTGTATCTATGCCTCTCCCTCCGTACCAATACCAATAAACCTGCTAATCCATTCATTCCATTCCACACACATTAACTCCAACACCACCACTGGGATTCATTGATATACATAAAATTTACTAACACAATTTATTACTACTTTGTTATGCATGCATGCACATATTATATTAGATTATAGGAAATCATAGAGATCTCGATCAAAGGCATTCATTTCTCATTTCTTGAAAGCTTTCCTTATAATATATAGATAAATAGCACTGTACATAATTGTGGAATTGATTTATAGTAGTACAAGCAATTAGGGAAGGGATGGAACAAAAAAACATATTGATATCAGCACTTAGTGTTGGGGTGGGATTGGGTATTGGTTTGGCGTCTCGACAAACCGTTTCTAGATGGGGAAGTAACAACAAGAAGGGCAACAAGGGCATTACTCCACAGAAGTTGGAGCATGAAATGCTACACCTTGTTGTTGATGGCCGAGATACCAATGTCACTTTTGATCATTTCCCTTATTATCTCAGGTAATATATATATATATACACACACACACTTGCCTTGCTTATTAAGTAAGGGATTCTCATATACTACCCCTGCTTCATCATCCTATCCTATCTAATTATTCAACCCTTTCTCTATTGTATGCCGATTTCCTTCTTTTTTTTTTAATTACTACATTTTTTGCTCGTTAATCTTGTTGTGTACTATGTACCAAATTCGTCGATCTTTCTACATATTTGATTCAAAAGAAAATAAGTCTAATAATGTAAAAAGTGACAAACTGCATTGTCATTTAACTACGTTCTGGATTACATTGCCAGATTCTGATTCTAGTGTAACTGTGTTATTATGAACTTTTTCAATTTCTGGATATCACTATTGAGTTGATATTCTTTCAAAGGTTTTTTTAAAAATCTTTTTCCCTTTTCTTTTTGGCCTCACACCGTAGAGTGTTTTGATGTTGTCTTCAATCAATCAACAAATTGCAAAAGTAGCAAAAACATGCAAAGATGATTTTCCTGATTAATGTAGCATAATCTTGAAGGCAATAAATTATTTAAATAGAGTAATAGAGTAATATGTATCAAGTATTATTTGTTGTTAATGAATTGAGAATGGTCATGCATGTTACAAACAATTGTTTATACAGAAGAGTTTAATTCAATCAATGAAAGCTAATTTAACGAAATATCTGATGCTGCTACTCCTTTTAATTAATTCAATCACTGTCATGATATATAACCCTTTCAATCCTATGTGATGGCGGCAGTGAACAGACACGGGTTTTGCTGACAAGTGCTGGTTATGTCCATTTAAAGCATGCTGAAGTTTCTAAATATACGCGGAATCTTGCTCCTGCAAGCAGGACTATTCTACTCTCAGGACCAGCAGGTTTGTTGAAATCTGCTGCTGTTTCTTTTTTCTTCTAATGAGGACTTGTTATCATTGATAATCTTTAATAGGTGTTGCTACTGTTACCTTCATGCTAATTAAAACTTTCTCCCTTTCATCATCTTGAAGAACTCTACCAACAGGTGCTTGCCAAGGCTTTAGCTCACTACTTTGAGGCCAAGTTACTGCTATTAGATATAACTGACTTTTCATTGAAGGTGAGTGTGATTAGTATTGGAGTCATTCTATATACTTTCTACCGTTAATTATGTACATACATAATGGCTGGTCTGACATCTGCGCAGATTCAGAATAAATATGGTTCTTCAGGCAACAAAGAATCTGTAAGCTTTTTATTTTATTTTTTTCCTTCTAAATTCTAACCATCATAGATGAACATGTCGTTCTTTCTTGATTCCATGTTTTTTGTTTTTTATTGTAGGCCTTCAAAAGGTCTACATCAGAGTCAACTTTGGAGCGGTTGTCTGATCTGTTTGGATCATTTTCAATCTTTCCTCATAGGGAGGAGGCTAAAGGTACAGAATGAAGAACATCTTCCTTCATGATTTCTTTAATAAATTGCATTTCAACCTTTTTTTTTTAGTGATAAGAATAAGTTTTTATTTCTCATGAGAACAATAACAACAATGATAATATTTACTTGATTAAGACATACTTGTATAAGTTTTTAGGCTCTACAAAGAGTACCCAGGTTGGAGTAGCTTTTGCTAGTGGATTTTGGACATTATCATCCTATAGGATGCCCTTGTTTTTAAAACAGCCCATAAAAACTGTATCCCTGAGTCCCTGACAGTGGATGTTCTGTTTTTATTTTTCAAGTACTAACCAGGAGTTTTTATTTGCAGGCAAAATGCACAGGCAAAGCAGTGGATTGGACCTCCAATCAATGTAAGAAAAATAGATGTTTATCGATTGGCTATGAGAATATATATAATTTCCCTGCTAATTTATTTATACTGTTAATGAATATTTGCCTCTTCGGTTTCAGGGAAGCTGACGGATCTTGTAATCCTTCTAAGCTTCGTAGGAATGTGTCTGCCTCTGCAAATATTAGCAGCTATGCTTCACAAAGCAATCCTACATGTTCAGGTTTGATTCAAGAAACTGTACAACATCAATTATGAATTTATGATTATTGGTTTACTTGATTTACTTGTTACCATATGCTAGAGATATTTTCTTTTTTCAATAGAGAACTTGATTTAGGAATTTTATGGATGCCAGCAGAATAAGTTTAAGGGTAAAACTGATTGATATGTTTTCAACATGTTTTCTTGAATAGTACATTTTAAAACCAGACCCATATTATTGTTTATTTTCTCATAAAAAATCAAAGTGATGCTTTCTAAGTTAATTTACAATTTTTGTTTATAGAATAGAATTGGTTTAGTACATCTTTTTGATTCAATAATCTTTTAAGAGAGAAAACTAAGGCAACATAAAGTTAAGTCTTGTTCACATCGATTCTGATCTGAAGGCCAAAGTAAGTCATTCTCATTTCATTTGGTCATTGTTTTCTCTTCTGATTCCTTATATCCTTTCAGCTCCTCAGAAGCGCACAATCATCTGGTCCTTTGATGAAAAGCTTCTTATACAGACTCTTTACAAGGTAATGTTAGTTTTGGTTATTTATAGACTTCAGCATCAGCACATTAACATGTCTTACAGAACTAAACAAGGTTTTACATCATAACATCCACCTCCACAAAGACATTGACTTGATGATCATAAATTTCTTATTTTATTTTTTACTTTTTAAAATGTAGATAAATGGAAATTTCACTTGCAGGTTCTAGTTTATGTGACAAAAACCTATCCCGTTGTACTATATCTGCGGGATGTTGATGCTCTGTTAAATAGATCACAGAGGATATATAACCTTTTCCAAAAAATGTTGAAGCAAATATCCGGACCAATTTTGGTTCTTGGTTCACGAGTTCTGGATTCGGGTGATGACTGCAAAGAGGTTGATGAGAAGCTTAATTCAATCTTCCCTTACAACATAGAAATCAGGCCTCCAGAAGATGAATCACAGCTTGTCAGCTGGAAGTCTCAGTTCGAAGAGGATATGAAGATGATACAGGTTCGAGATAACAGAAACCATATCATGGAAGTGCTTGCAGCCAATGATCTTTATTGTGATGACCTGGATAGCATCTGTGTAGAAGACACAATGGTTCTCAGTAACTATATAGAAGAGATTGTTGTGTCAGCAATTTCTAATCATTTAATGAAGAGCAAAGATCCTGAATACAGAAACGGAAAGCTTGTTATTTCATCCAATAGGTGAGAGACCGGAAACTTCAATTACAAGAACTGTCTAATTTCATTTACTTACTTACTTTATTGTTTGTGAAACAAACAGTTTGTCCCATGCATTGGATATATTCCACAAGGGAAAACTCAGTGGAAGAGATGCATCAAAATTTGAAGCTCAAGGAGTAGCATCTGAGGTTTGCACTGCTTGTCATGTCTATGCATTAAATTGAGAATAATACATATGGGGTAGTAATTGATCTGTATGTCTGTTTTCTTTTTTCTTTTAATCATCCTGTGTAAAGCAAAGAGAGAGTGTAGCTGTTATGAAGCCTGAAGGAAAGTCTGAAAATGCTGCTCTGGCTATAAAGGCTGAAGCAGAAATATCAACTCCAGAGGGAAAAACTGTAAGCCTCATCCTTTGTTTTAAATCAAAACCATTTAATAATATTTCAAAATGCTGTTGGCCTGTTGTTTTGTCTGCTATGTAAAGTTATTCAGTTTCAAACATTTACTGTCCAATATTCACTTGCAGGAAGTTCCAACTGATAATGAGTTTGAGAAGCGAATAAGGCCTGAGGTAATACCAGCAAATGAGATTGGTGTAACATTTTCTGATATTGGTGCCTTAGATGATACCAAAGAGTCCCTTCAAGAACTGGTAATGCTTCCTCTTCGGAGACCAGACCTTTTTGAGGGAGGCCTTCTAAGTCCTTGTAGAGGAATATTGCTATTTGGTCCTCCTGGCACAGGGAAGACAATGCTGGCAAAGGCCATTGCCAACGAGGCTGGAGCAAGTTTCATAAATGTATCCATGTCTACCATCACTTCTAAATGGTTTGGTGAAGATGAGAAGAATGTCCGTGCTTTATTCACACTTGCAGCCAAGGTCTCCCCAACTATCATATTTGTTGATGAAGTTGATAGCATGCTTGGGCAAAGGACCAGAGTTGGGGAACACGAAGCCATGCGGAAAATTAAGAATGAATTTATGACCCATTGGGATGGCCTTATGACAAACAAAGGGGAGCGCATCCTTGTTCTTGCTGCAACCAATAGACCTTTTGATCTTGATGAAGCAATCATTAGGCGATTTGAAAGGAGGTATCTCTACTAGTTACTCTTTCTTGTTCTTGTTACTATGTTAGAATGTATCTTGTTCATCCTTATTGTAAATTTACATTGAGGGAAGGAAAATCAGTCAGGATAGCGCTGTAAGGTTGGGGACAACATTTGTTGCCCCACAACCCTTTGCAATGACATCAGATTAGTCAATTGATTTAAATATACAATAATTAATCATGAGAGATGATGTTTCTCGACCAATCAAATGTTGTAGCACAGGGTTGGGGCACACTAAAGGATGGCATATGAGGGTCTCACAAGGGAGACAATTTAAGTATCCTTGAAATTTAGTGAAATATTTTGATCATTTTTACTTCTTAAGATGCTTTTCTTTGATGCACAGAATTATGGTGGGGCTACCATCTGTGGAGAACAGGGAAAAGATTTTGAAGACTCTTTTGGCAAAAGAGAAGGTGCATGACGGACTTGATATGAAGGAACTCGCAACTATGACAGAAGGATATACTGGAAGTGATCTAAAGGTCTCTACTCTTTTCTGATAGTATTATTTACTATGGCTGTATGTAATGTAACTGTTGTGATTCCTTTTCTTATTTTTGAGCTTCTGATGCCTAACCCCTTTTTCGCTAACCGTTGAATGCAGAACTTGTGCACTACTGCTGCATATAGGCCTGTTAGAGAGTTAATTCAGCAAGAGTTAATTAAGGATCAGGTAAGCTGCAATTTTTCTAAAGGTTTAATAAAATCCTGATTATATGATTATCATGTTGACATTTTGATCTTTTCTTGGCAGAAGAAAAAGCAGAAAGAGGCTGAAGGACAAATAAAAAACGTCGAAGACGTACAAGGAATAAATTCTGCAGTAAATGTTCTGGATGCAGAAGAAGTTAAACAGGAAAGAATTTTTAGCCTTAGGCCTTTGAATATGCAGGATTTTAAAGAAGCAAAGGGTCAGGTAAGACTGCTCTAACCAATGAAGGAATTTTATTTCAGAAATCCAGTAGGATTCCTTTGAACTTTGTCAGCTATGCCTGAATACATTCCTTACTTGATTTTTTTATATATATGCATTGCTTTGTTTTACCACCTTCTTGGAATGCAGGTTGCAGCAAGCTTTGCAGCTGAGGGGGCTGGAATGAATGAGTTGAAGCAGTGGAACGAATTGTATGGGGAAGGAGGTTCAAGGAAGCAAGAGCAGTTATCTTACTTCCTATGATTATTACCGGGACAAGAAAGAATTCGTAGCTGCACCCTTCTAGTTGAACTTGTGTATAATTTCCAAGAGTATCTTGTTGCTTCAAACTAGAGCACAAGTATTATTAGTTACTTTCGTTTTTACTTTTTAGTTGTAGTTAATAGTGTAGCTAATGTAATAAGTCATAACCATAAAATGGTGCGTTCACCTTTTGTTGTAAAAGAAGAACGACGCCCTACTATTATTCATTGGCATTGTTATCATGACGATGATTAAATTAGCTATGTTGTATAATTGTATAATAATATATTAAAATTTAAAAGAGGTGTTTGATTCAATGTTTTGCAGCTTATTCGATCTTGTTGATCATTTTCGCCTACGATATAACATGTTCTGGACCAACAACATCCAAGGGTGCAATCCACCCTTTCTCTACAATTCCTAGTTTAGAACATAAAATATTGATGAATAGAGGAAATTTATGGAAGTTTCGATGAACAAATACAAACTTGTATCTGAATCAATATTCTCGTGACAATTTTCCTTTCCTTTTTTATTCGTTGCATCTAACATATTGTTCATATTTGAATTATAGGATAAAAAATACAATATAATTGGTAAAACCTCAATATTTTTTTTTTTTTTTGCGAAATAAAACTTCAATATTCTGATATATTTGCTAGGTGCTCCCGGATCCGGGAAGTTTATTTGATTACAGCAAAAAAAAATAAGAAAATTCGCTAGGCCTTTCCTCGTCTATGGAAATCGCTTTCTATGCTTATTTCAAAATCGGTTTGGCACACCTCGATCCGACATTAGGAATGAAATAAAATTTAAAAAAATTGGTTAATTTTGTTTATATTTTAAATCAAAATAAATATATTTTTTTTCCTTATATTTCAAGCGGAGGGATTACTATATTTAAGCCCAAAAAACCATATTGAAGAAGAATTGAGTGTGTCCGTATTTTCTGATCGGTGCCACATGACTTCTCTGCTGCAGCTAGCTAAGGAAAGTGACAAGAATTAATAAATAAAAGAAAAGGAAACCGATTTCACTCCTCACTCACCCCATCCCACTCCATTCTCCATTTCTCCTCTATGCTACTTTACTAATTACTACTTACTACCACTGTTATTTGTTACTACTTACTCCTGATAGATAGATAAATAGACATTGCAAGCTCCATTACCAACCAACACCACCTTTAAACTCTTGCTCCTTCCTTTTTCCCATCTTTCTATCTTTCTTTTCTTTTTCTTTTTCTTTTTCTTTTTCTCTTATCTTGTTTGTTTGTGTTATCCAGTTTTGTATTATTATACTGGCTCTCCCAACAATGGAAGCTTTTAGCTTACTCAAATACTGGAGAGGCAGTGGTGGTGCTGCTGCTGTTGGTGGAGTCGGACTCCTCTCTTCCTCTACTTCAAATACCTCCTCCTCTTCCACCGCCACCACCATCCTCACCGCCGTATCTCAAACTGACACTGCAACTACCGACACCGACGAAGAAGACGATGATGATGACGATGGTCCTTTCTTCGACTTAGAGTTCACAGATTCCAAAGATGATGAAGAGAATAATATTGAAGAATCGGAGGAGGGTGATGAGAGAGAGTTTAAGTTAGTGGAGGTGGTGGAAGAGGAGGAGGACCCTGACATCTCCCTCTCTCCTTCTCAACATTTGTTCTTCAATAAGGGAGGAAAGCTTTTGCATGTGGAGGAGGAGGAAGAAGAAGAAGAAGAAGAAGAAGAAGAAGAAGAAGAGCCTTGTTCCTTTGAACCAAACTCCAACAACAATAATAAGAAGCAGTCTCATCACTTGATAAGTGCCTCATTCTTCAAATCATCGGCTACCAAGTTTCGTGTCTTTAAGTCAGCTCTCAAGAAATCCAAGTCCTCTCATTCTGTTCCAACGGCTCAAATGCCACCACCACCACCAATAGAAGAAAAAGAAGAAGAAAAGCACAAGAGTACTACTACCGGAAGAAAGTTAAAGTTATTCACCGTGAAACTCAGAATGGAAGACGACCAAGTATCAATTAAGTCTCTCTTCACCAGAGACAACAGCTCCAAAGGTATTAGTACTAAAAGAGAGTGTTCTTCTAATTCTGCTGCCGAAGAGAAACAACAACGTTTCTCAAAGGAAGTGATGCAGAAGTACTTGAGAAAGGTGAAGCCTTTGTATGTGAGAGTTTCTCGAAGGTATGGTGACAAGTTATTAGGCCTCTCTGGTCACCTCCACTTAAGTTCTACTGCAGACAAAGCGGAGAAGAAATGTGCTCCGGCGGAAGTTGTTGACGGTGAAAGTGTGGGAAGTGCAAAGAGTAATACAAGTCAGAAAGTAGTGCAAGGTGCAGCAGGGCTTAGAGTTGTGTGCAAGCATTTGGGGAAGAGCCGGTCGGCGTCATCGGCGGTGGCGGCTGCTCCTCCGCCGGCTCAGTTAATGTGTTGTTCGAAACGGCGTGATGATTCGCTGTTGCAGCAACAGGATGGGATTCAAGGTGCCATTTTGCATTGCAAGAGGTCCTTCAATGCTTCCAGAGGTACTCAATTCTTTTCCATTACTATTTTCTACTTTTTTTTTTTTAATTTATTAGTATTTGTTTCTATATTTATATTTAATAGGAAAATGCTAAAGACTAAAGAGTGTTTTTAGGACATTCTTTAAGAAACTAAAAAAAGTAGTTTTATTTTGGAAAAAGTTGAATTTTAAATATGAAGGACTGATGGATTTAAATTTTCAATGTAAATTTTACTTTAGTATATTTCTTAAAAATATTTCTTAAAGAAGTCATTGGTTATAAAACCCTTTTAAAATATATTTTTAAAATTCTGGAGAAGTAACACGCATTCATAGTTATTTTTCTTTAGTGGAGCACTTGTCAGCGGTTAGCAATATCCTAAAATAAAATATATGAGTGGAGGGTCATTTATCCTAACCTAATTAACTTGATACTCATAGACTAGTTGTCGAACAATGTATTGTTTGTTTAATTAATTTATTTATTTGATTCAGCAGAATGGCAGAGTCCTCAGTTGCCTCGTAGTGTGAGCGAACCGTTGCACGAGATATCCTCCTCCGTGTCATCCATCCAGAAATGAACAAGACAAAGACAAGGGATTTGGATCCTCTGACATAATGTTAGAGAAACATTAGTGTAAAAACTACTAAAATCCAAAATAAATCCAAAAATTTTTATTTTGGATTTCAGTGGTTTTGTACCTATGTTACCCTAACATTAAGTTAGGGAATCTATTTCCAAGACAAGCACCTTTGACGTGTTTTGTTCATATTTGCTCTAAAACCGGTGCATTTGTCATCACTCATCACAGCTTCAACACAAATTTTGTTCGGTTAATATATGTCACGACTCACCACCGGTTAGTTGGCAGTACTGTAGTAGAGCATTTTGTAAAAACCAGTAAAATAATGTTACTGCTTATATTAATTAATTAATTACTACTAGCTTTAGATTTCAGGATGAAGGAAGAAAAAAGAGACATTAGTAATTACTAGTTGTAATGAGCTCATTTGTCAACTAGCTCAGTGCCCTTTTCTTTTTCTTGTTTTTTTTCCTTGGTAGTGTAAACTGTAAAGCTCTGCCTTCTTTCCGATAAAGTGAAAGAAGTGTATGATAGTATCTTTTTATGTGCGCAGTGGTATGTATATCTGTGTCATTTTTGGCCATTTACGTATCCGCGTAGCTGCCTGCACTTCTGTTCCAACACCACTCATATTCGGATATCTAAAAATTGCTTTATTGCTTCACAGATTTAGTACTAGTACTGGTAACATAGATTCACTCCATTAATTTCATATTTTCTCTAAATGCAGTGTTTGGATTCTCTTTGTGCTCCCTTATAATTTGATTTGGTGAGCAGATCGAGGCTATTCATAATCGTATGTTTTGGGGTTCAATATGATTTTTCACCACTAACAAAGCACAGTGTACTTGATAAACAGCTGGGTTTTTTTAGCATAATGTCGGTGGTTTGATACTTGTTGTGGGTATAGAAAAAATTTTATTGGGAGAGATTATATCTATCCATTTTGATGATTTCTTCGCTTCGAAGAGATTAGTCTTTGACTTGAAGACATTCTTAATTTTTTTTAAAAAAAAAAAAAAAAGATTTTTCACCCTTAAATAGAATACCCACTTATACCGTGTTTGGAAAAGTGGCAGGAGGAGGCAAACACGCTTTTGGAGGAAGTTTCCCGAAGTTTCCCTCTCACAGTTTTGCGTTTGTAGGGTTTCAAATGCTGAACCAAACGCACACTAAATAATCCATGTTACTACAAAACATTGTAGTTTAATATGATGTTTTCATCGGTATCCTGAGATTTGGTAAAGTGTTTGGTAGAAACTGAAATATTAATATAAAAGTTTGGTTCAACTAATAATCATTGCTATTGACTTGATAAAGTTATGAACTTTTAATAGCAGTTCCTCCTGTCCTTAATGAAGATGAGTTTGATACTAATTTGAAATATATATATATATAGACACACACTCCGGTATATAAAGATAATTTGAAAAAATTATATTGAATGTTAACAATTTTAATGTTAGTAATAATAATATTACTCATTTTAGGACAAAAAAAATATTTTGCTCAAAATTAATTAATAAACTTCGGATGTCATAAATGAGATTTTCTAATGCTTGTCCTAAAACACATATAATAAAAGTAATTTTTATTAGAGTCTTGCTAACAAGTGCCTAATGGCACTTGTTAAAGATACCAATAGTGAAAAAAATTCAAAAGTCCAAGGTATTTACTTCTTCGAGAATTCAAAAAAGTATATTTTCCCATAATTTTTAACCACATTTAGTTACTTAACAAGCACTCTTTAGCATTTTCTTTTTTATTATTCATAAGTTACGTTCATTTAGTCATTTTAGTACTTTATTTCACAAGTTAATGTACTTTTATAAATTCAATACTCATTTGTATTTCTTTTTTCAAACATACCCTTGTTTGTTACATTTTCTTTTCATCACTTATTTCTTCAGTTCTCTTCAATATAATTTTCATACAATTATTATTATTCGCTTTCTCATATTATTAAATGGGATAACTTATCAAAATATATCAATTTTTTACATTATTTATTTATCTTAATGTATGTGCAATAACTAAAACAATATAACTTACTAAACACGTGAAGTAGTATAATCTGTTCATTATTTTTCTCAAATTAGTTTTTTTTAATATGTATAATGGGGCATCCGTTATAAAAAAAATCCATTAATATTCTTAAGAGAGTTTTGTGTTGGTTCTTTTAATTTTAATCCATAAAATTCTTTTTTTGGTTGTGTTGGTTCTTATATGAGAACAACATAATTGTTTAGGTCGACTGTTATTATGGCACATGTTTTTTTGATAGGTATGACACGTGTTAAATATGAAAGTCACTCATGTATTATTAGGAAACTAAAATTCTGATCATTTAAGAATCATAACCAACAAATAATTTATAAGGACAAGAACTAAAATTCACTAACTTTTCGAGATCTAAAAACATATATAGGCTTAAATAAGTATCGGATGTGTGAAAATTAACATTTAGGATTAAGGATAAATAGTTAGAAAAAAGTAATGCTCATTGTAAATTAAGTTGATTATTTCTCGTAGTATTCAATGTAACATTTTTCTATACAAAGTTATTTTCTTAATCATTGAACTCATCTTTAAAAATTGAGAATATCATCTTCTCATAAAAATAATTTTTTTTAATGTGTATTATAATACATATGTTAAAAAATTTATCTTTATTAAATTTGTATTGAAAATGAATATATATATATATATATATATATATATATATATATATATATATACACACTATTTATGTCCACTAATTACACTAATTTTCAATATAAATATATTTAGTATAAATTTTTTAATATATACTGTACTGCTCCCTCCGTCTCTAAATATAAGATCTCTTTGGGAGATTTCACGTCCATTAAGAAAGTGGAATAATTTTGGTTAATTGTATTGAAAATATGATCTTTTGATATGTATTTTCAAAATTACCGCTATTAATATTATTGAGAATCTAAAAAATGATCAATAAATAGGGGTGATTGTGGAAAAAAGTAATTAATGATCATTGAAAATTGATAAAAGACCTTATAAATAAAAACAAAATAAAAATGTTAAAAGAGTCTTATATTTAGAGGAAAAAAAAAAGTATATTTTAGAGCATACATGTAAAAACCTAAAAATAAAAATAGAGATGATAAAGAGGATCAAACCGAATTGGTACAGAGTATGATAGTTACTCGAGACGAAGAAAAATGCGGTCAGAGAAGTGGGAAAGATAGGAACATGAGCAGTGAAAGCAAGATTTTCTTTTGTGTTTAGTGGAAAAGAGTGTTTGACTCAAAGAAAAGAGGAGGCAGGGTTGAAACGGAAATTATCGATGGGACTTGCCTAATTTGAATATTCTTCGCTAATTTTGATAGGGACATTACTCACTCTTGTCTTTATTAGGCTTTTTTTTTTTTTTTTTTACGATTTCTCACGTACTTCCTCCGCCCTCGTTTATAAAGAAAAAAACATTTTATCAATGGTCTTAAATATAAGTAAAAATTAACCAATTTTTTATTCACAATACAACTATTCTTAAAATATCCCTACAAAGTGGTTATAACATTTAGTTTTTGTTTCATTCCCAATGAAAATTTCCTAAAGTCGTCAATTTTTCCATAAATTTGAAAAAATTAAATGCATTCAACTAACTTTCTTAATACATGTGCGGGTAATTATTTTTGCTAATAAACAAGACCAGAGGAAGTACAATCTATATATATATCTGATTTCAACTTGAATTGTGTATTTGCCAAAGATAGACAGTCTTTCAATATAAATTTTTTACATTCACAAAAAATCAAACTCGAAACTTTGTATAAGTGAGATCGTGCCGCTTATCATTTATCTTAACTCAGGTTGACTTTATTAACTAAATTATACCTCATTTATTGTCCTTAAATATAAATATTAGATAATGATAGAGTTTTGACATTTTTGCAAGTATTTGATCCAATTTCTAATTATATTAATTATTTTTTTCATAAATACTTTTATTAATTTAATATTTTTTAGAGTTTTAATAATAATAATAAATAAAGATAATTTTAAAAATGATATTAAATGTTATCAATTATATTCCAATATCATAAACCATATTA
This sequence comes from Crotalaria pallida, assembly GCA_037953625.1. Classification (NCBI taxonomy): domain Eukaryota; kingdom Viridiplantae; phylum Streptophyta; class Magnoliopsida; order Fabales; family Fabaceae; genus Crotalaria; species Crotalaria pallida. The sequence goes on along the minus strand of CM075655.1, from coordinate 127,154,375 downwards.
AGTATTAACTAACTTTTTCAATTTACAAATCCTTATATTTAAGGACGAAAATAGTATGTGTTAAATAGGATAATTGTTTTTAATGAATGATAGATTATAAAATAATCCTATATTACTCCCTTTGATATTATCTATAAGCCTTTTTTGAAAACTTTTTTTGTCTATCATATATAAATCACATTTTCAATTTTCAATGGTATTAATTACTTTTTTTTCCACAAACACCTCTATTTACTTAACTCTTTTTAGATATCCAATAATAATTATAGGGGGTACTTTTGAAAAAGTATATCAAATATTTACATTTCTAACATCATTGACAATACTAACTAACTTTCTTAAATGATATGAAAATTAATAAAAAAGACTTATAATAAAAACCGAAAAGAATATACAATTTCAATTTTTTTAATTCAATTTCAAAATCAAAACTAAATCTCCTTTGTTTTTTATTAACATCATGTTGGGACAGAGGGAGTAGGGAGTATGAGATAAGACAAAAGATTAAAACTTATTGCTACATATCCAAAAGTTTTGATTATATTGCTTTTTTTTATTCATGTATTTCACGATTTACAAATCCAATACATAATTGTATCATATTTTTACCAATTATACTTTATTCATAAATACATATTTTTTATCTTCAAATTTTTCCTATCTTTTTTACTTTCTCCACTTTCCTTAATAATTAATGACTACAAAATAATATTTTAGTTAAATTAACAAAAAAAAATTACATTATTTAATGAATTTTTTAAAATTCATGCATTTTATACTCTCTCCGGTCCTTATTATAAGCTCCTTAATAAGTATAAAATGGATGTAATATTAATTTAGTGTGTAGCAATTCATCATGGGATATTTAATTTGTCTGCTTGTGGCACACTTGGACACCGATAGGGATGGCAATGGGGACTCCAGATGGGGATCCCCGCGGGGAACGCCCTGTTCGGGTACTCGAATTTGGGGATTTTTCCCCATCGCGGGTGGGGATGAGGGAGATTTTTCCCCCGAACAGATTTTGGGGCGGGGAATGGGATTGGTTCCCCGTCCTCGACAATTTTACTTATATCCCCTTAAATATTTAGGCTTTATATAGTTAAAAAATAGATTTTTTAGTAACTTCACATATATTATTATAATTATAATTATAATAATTATTATTAACGATTATTTTGGATTGAATCTCTTGAATTTTGACGATTATTTTTTTGTAGTGTACAAGTTTAAAAATGATATTCGGCATTGTGAATTTTATAACAGGTCAAATTGAAATTAGGTTCCCCGTGGGGACCCGTGGGAACCCGTGGGGTGGTAGGGAATGGGAATGGGGGTTAATCTACCCCCGACATGGGGAATGAGGATGGGGGGCAAATGAGACCCGAGGATGGGGAATGGGAAAGACCTCCCCGAGTGTTCCCCGCCCCGTTGTCATCCCTGGACACCGAAGATACCTCAACAAAGCACTCGCCACGTCAGAAAATTTAACAGTTGTCGTGTACTCCTAACTTCATGCCTTGTGGCCCTACAAAGTTACATTTGAGTTTGTAATCTTGTTGGGTTTTTTGAGCCCATGATTTGGACCCACTTGAGAGCCCAGTTGCTCACTACTCTCCCACATCTCGTGCATGAAATTCAACTTAGTCCTCATTTTTGAATTTGAATTACTCCTAGAAGGGGACAGCTTAACAATATATAATCGGGACAATACTACTACTCCATGGTAAATCCAGACATGGTTACCTCAAAGAGTTTGATCAATGTCACGTAATTCTTCCTGTAACTGTTATAAGCAAAAAAAACTAATTTTATGTTTATTAATAAATTTAGCCGGGTGTATTTAATTTTTTTAAATTTATAAAAAAATATTACTCTAAAAATATTGTATTAAAAATGAAATAAAAATTAAATGAGATAACCACTTTTTAAAAATAATTTCAAAATAATTATATTTAAAATAAAAATTTAATTAATTTTTTCTTATATTTAAGACCAAAATAAATACTAATTTTTTTAATATTAGAAATCTGAATGAATATATTTTGAGGCTAGCAGCCTATCTAGGTTAAGTTATGTGGCAATATATATGAGGGCAAATGTAAGCATAGTCTGAATTTTCGACTGCGAAATTGCTTGTGTCTCCCTCTATACAATGAATAACAACTCTTGTTTTCTCAAATCTAGCTTATAATTATGAGGTGTACTACTAAGGTGTAAGTTTATACTCATAGAAGTAGTGAGAAAATTGAGATTGTAATTGCAAGCTTATGATAGCTTAGTTAACTATTTAACATATTAAACTATATATGAAAGTATTTCATTGATAATTATTAAAAAATTGAAAAAAAAAACGTTACAATATATTATTTTTATGGGTATTGCAAATAAGTGTTTTTAAGGTATTTGTTAATGTTTCTATATATACTTAGAAAAATAATAATGAATGTACATTATTTCGTGTCTCAGAAATCTTTAAAAAATGCATTTTTCATCTATTAGTTTTGGCTTCTTTATAAGTGCACCAAAAACACTTTTTAACATTTGTCTATTTTTATTTATTCATTTTGTTTTTACTCCTATTATTAATTACAGTAATAAAGTATAAAAAAAAACTAATAATACAATATTTATGTTATCTACCATAATTAAAAATCAAAATTTCTTGTATATTTCAAAATGATAATTGCAAAATGAGCGGTGCCACACGTTAATAAATCGAAGTTAAGGAATGAGATGCCATATTTATAACCAATAATTACAATATGTTAAGAAATGGTTTGAATATAAGAAAAAGTTAGTGGATTTAATTTTAAATTCATTATCTTAACTATTATTTATGACATTGAGAATTGAAGATAAAATAAATGAGAAAAATTAGTTTTAAAAGTAGCAAAAGCCACATGTTAAATAGGATCGGAGTAGATTAGAAATAAAACACTATGAATTAAGTAGCGTTTGAACTTTGAAGGGCTCACTCTAGCCAAGCAAATTAAAAAGGTTCTCATAGAGTGATGGTTCAGCCTGATTCTAGTGTTGTTGTGCAGATTCTAAAGGGAACAACTCATGGTATTAGCTCGGTTGATATGCTTATCAATTTAATTAGGCTGTGATTCATAGATTAATCATATTATTTATGAGCTAGCATATGCAGCATGATATTTTATTTTATGGCAATGCTTGCTTATGTATTGGGAGTTTCCACTCCTCCTACGTACAATATCAATATACTCCAATTTCTCTCTCTCTTTTTTTTTTAATTTTTTTTTAATCATCTACTCCAATCCTTTTTTGCTAGGCCTTGGTCTCGATTTTTAAAAAAAGAAAAGAAGAAAAAGAACTAAATGAAATATACAGTATGGATGATAATATTTCATATGGTGAATTTTATAAAAAAAAAAATATGATGAAATTAATTAATATTTATTTATATTTGAGGTTAACAAACATAATTTTTTTTAGGCTTGATTATGGTTTTGGTCTCTATAAGTTGACCTCGTTTTGAATTTAGTTCTTAAATCTTATTTTGACCTTGAACGGTTCTTAAATCTTTTTAAATTTGTTGTTTAGTCCTTAAATCTTTTTTTGACCTTGAATGGTCCTTAAATCTTTTTAAATTTTGTTTTTAGTCCTTCTGTTTGTCTTCTTCTGTCATCTGCTGACATGGCAAACGGTGTGTCATGTCAGCCCTTACATTGACTGTCAACGATGCATCTGATGTGGACCTCCTACTCATGTGAGCAGAAACCGAGCAGGAACAAAGCATTAACCGATCATGAACCGAGCAAAATAAATAAAGATTTAAGGACCATTTAAGGTCAAAAAAAGATTTAAGGACTAAAAACAAAATTTAAAAAGATTTAAGGACCATTCAAGGTCAAAAAAAGATTTAAGGACTAAATTCAAAACGAGATCAACTTATAGGGACCAAAACAATAAATAAGCCTTTTTTTTTTATATTCTGATTGTAGTGAGTAGTAGAAAATTTCTGTCTGATTATTTTTTCCCTTTAAAAAATTGTCTGATTATTTTTCTCAAAACATTTTCAAAGGAAATAGCGTCAATGTGACCCAAATTGCATTCCTCGAAAAAAAAAATTATTAGTTAGTTGTTGACATCTATCTTTTGTTTGTTCTTTGCTCACTGTTCAGTTTGCGTCAACTCAGCTTTGTTCGACACTAAAAATAACTGTAGCCAATTATAGTAGCACTCGTGTTTTTAATGCTTGCATATTCCACAATGCAAAAGTTTCAAAAATACATTATTGGTTTCCTTTTCCTCTCCGATAATAATTTAAAATAGGTGTGAGCAGCAAAAGCATGTATACAAATAGAACTGGCCAAAAATCTTTAATATATGTGTAAGTCCATATGGTAAATTATTTCAACATTATAATCATTGTTTTGATTTTTTATGCTCGTTCATATCTATATCTATATCCTTCTTTGATAATTTAGCATCCATCTTTCTTAAAGCGAGCAAATGTTCTTTGAAATTTCACAAACTTTTTTGTTTTGAACAAGTATCTAAATTTTACAAGAAAATTGAGAAAATGAAATCTGAAGCAATCAACACAAATAAATTGCTAGCGATATTCCCTTCTACTCGTGATTTTATGAAAGAAAATTTTTCTTGCACTTGCACATAGAATAAAACTCAACAAACTTTTTCTCCTATCCATTTTTTTCTTGATTTAAACTTTCACTGTTCGCTCACACGATAAACCCCGCAACTTTTTGGTCGACTAACTGCATGTTTGGAAAAGTGGTGGGGGAGGCAAGCGCACGTTTGCAGAAAGCTTCCCCCTCACAGCTTCTGCAAACGCACCCTTCCAAACGTCTCGTAAAGCAATAAGCTGTGAAACCTTTTTTTTTTCACATTAACAGTATCTTTCGATCAACAGTTGAAAATTAATACTTTTGAAACGTAGAGATCACTAAAGTGAATTTTACCTTTATCAACAAATCATTTAATTTTCCATATCCACAATAAATATCGAATCACTAATATCATGCTTAAAAAACTCATCTATCTACCTTCTTAGTATCGGTGCAACTTTTTGTGATACAAAATTTGACGACAGTGTTAAGAGATAGAGTAATTTTTTGTTAAGTTTTTGAACCAAAATAAAAGTAATAATACACTAGGTTTTAAAATTCCCAAAAACACCTGGCCGGTAAAAGTACATTTAGCTTTCTTCCCTTTTTACTCCTTCGGTTCAAAAAATTGGTAAATATTTGAATTTTGAAATGTAAAAAATAAATAAATAAATAAATAAAAGACCATTGATTTAATATTTTGTTTATTAAAATCACATTTTCTAACTGCCGTATAATTAATGCATATGAAAATTTATTGATTCAAACAGAGTAATTTATTTATCATCAAAACTCATTTCTCACTTAAAAAAATTGCAGTTTCCAAAACTTTTTGTTTAATACTTTAACTATAATAATTCGAGACAAGAACTTTTACATTTATTCACTAATTTTTTTTGGACTGAAGAGTAATATATTAACTGCTTTGGACAAAGTTTTTAAGAGTTGTATGGTTGGGACTTGGGAGTGAAGAATTCATACAATAAAACTCAAGAGAGTTGAATAATTGAAAATGCTCTAAATAACATAAAATGAGAGCAAGAGATAGAGATATCTACAATATATGAAATAAATGTCCAAAATTCACCAAAAGAATTAGTAAAGAACAGTCTACTCATTATTCATTGGATTAGCATTGAATATGGTGAACTGAATGTGCAGTCAAGTTGAGATTCATAATGCAATCCATCTCTATAGTCTTCTTTTTCTTCACAATCTTCAGCAGATTCACCGTACCGCTCAATTTTGCATAGTTTCTGAGTTCCAGCGTGCCTGAATGAATCTGATTAGTAAGATTGTTATTCCCACTTACCAATTTCTTACTAGACCTCACGTTTACCATAACATTGATTTCTTTATTTTCTCTAGCCTCCATTGTATCACCACATATTTCCCCAACACCGACACTTACATTCCCATATACCACACTCATCACTGAACCATTCCCATAATCAAAGTGACCAAAGTTTGGGTTCATGATGGTCATAGTTGCAATCATGGTAATATTAAAGGAAGGTGATGAAGGTAAAATGCTATAACTAATGTGCATCACCCTTGCTGATCTTAATTTTAACTTGGGATCTGTCACGCGTAAAACTATAGATGCAAAAATTAACCAAAGGGCGAACAGGGTCACAAAGCTAGTTAAAGCGTAAACCAAACATTTGCTGCTTCGTTGCTGTGATTCTTTGTGTATCTTGTTGGACTGGGTCTTGTCTATGATTACTGGCTCTGTTGTTGGCATAGACTTGGGCAAGATTGGTGCCATTTTTTTTTGTGTATGGAAGAAATAAACAATGGGCAATTATAACACTGAGATCAATTGAATTATTGAAAGTTGGCAGAGTTCTGCATTTATATTTGGGAAACTGGTTGAATTGAATTTTCTTTCAGGTAGAGAAGCTAGGATAATGTATTTGTTTTGGAGGAGGATAATGGCCTAATGGGTCAGTCAGGTATGTGTATATATTGCATCCATAAGGTGAATTGAACATGAGCTGAGTGGTAAAGTCCAGAAAAGGTATATTTTAAAACATATGTAGTAACAAATATTCAGATATACAAATAAATGAAATAATAATAACTAAATAACAAAATCTCTTTCTGATATAGTAATAAATATTCTGATATTACACTTAAGAGTTATTTCCTGATTTCTTTATTTATTTATTTTAATCAGGACCTATTCAGTCAAAATATTACACTTTCTTTTCTCTTTTGTAAACTAGACCAACCTTTTATATATTATGCATGAGAAATTACATAAAATTCTTTTTATTATTACCTTGTAATTTATCTATTATGAACGAAATAATTCTTTAGCTGGATGATCATAGGGTGATGTTTTGATATTCATTTTTGAGTTTTGTGATTTTATGATTTTCTCATTTGATATCATTGATTTATTAATTAAAAAATTTGGTAATTTATATAAAAAAAATGATAATAAATATAATAACAAATTTAATTTTGTTGTCCAATTGATTTTCATTGAAATTTTGGGTTGAAGGCTTAAACCTATGATTTTCCTGATGGTGATATGAGTATTAATGATAACTTTAACCACAAAAATGGTGGTACAATGCAGAAACTCTTTGCATTATTATTGATGGTGTTAATGTAACGGAGTGTGATAAAAAATAAGGGCAAAAAAAGAATCTTTCTTTATTAAAATATAAATGATGCATTATTTTCACTTTAAAAATGAGAGTATGAAGGAATTTTCACTTATAATAATGTGGATGGGTAGCACTTGGGAGTTTTGGTATAGTTTCGGTAGTAGTATATCACTTTTTGGTTTATTTATGGATCACAATTTTTGTTTGAGGAAAGTTCAGCGAAGACACTTACATTTCTTCTAACATAAGCAATTAAGCGTTCACATCAACTTTTTCCATTTCCCCTTTCCACCAGTTTATGATTCATCCTTTTAAGTTACAGAACAAGAACACCACACGAGTTATTGGACCAATTCTTAAAGAGCCTATGGTGGCAGAGCCTTTATAATTTTGGCGACACAGAAAGCAAAAGATCCAGCTATGCTCCTTCATTTGTTGCGTTGGATTATCGTCATTTTGCCTATTTGAGGTTGAATATGGCTATTAGCTTTAGCCTTTAGTTAGGTTTACGTGATTTCTTTCGATGGAGGAATAATTATGTCATTTGTGTTGGTGGGAATAGTTCTCTTTGAAGAGTACCAAAGAGTTAGCATAATTTAAGTAAGGTTGAAACCTTGGCCTTACATATTTTCTGAAATACAATAAAAAAAATTATGATTACATAGCTCTCTTTAATAATATAACATGCACATGAAAATGATTCAGAGTTAGAAATTAAAGTTGTTTACATGTTTTCAATGCGTGGATAATACTTTTCTTCAAACTTAATTCGCCTCCACCTATATTAAATATTGGATGCAATTTGGGTTAATGACAAATTTCCTACACTTTACAATAAAAACTATTGAGTATGGTTTGTTCTCCCAAAAATTCAAGTAAGATTATAACAATAGTGTTTACAAAATGATTGTATGCTTCTAAATTCTAATTTTGTGCGCAAATAGACAAATAAATTTGGTGTTTTTTGAAATACTGATGGATGTTGCCTTTTATAAACATTCAGTATTGTTTCGTAAACCAACATAACATTTCATAGATTTTATGAACGATATCCTTTCATATAGGGTGAATGACTTCCCATGTATTTGAATTAAATTAGATGGCACATTTTTTCAATTTAAAAATCCTATCAGAAATTGTACATCAAACTCCTACCCCAATTCTTGCAATTTCTTTTTTTTTTTTAAGTAAAGGAATCTGCAATTACTCTTTTTCATTATTTTCTACATTTTTTAATAAAAGAAAGTTGCAGGAATTGAATGCATAAGTTAGATGTACATGCATGTTACATAATTGCTTAAGAAAAACCCAATTTATGAATATCATAAGATTTGAGTGATTTAGCTCTATGTTGAATCATGGGCCGAGTGGGCCCAATTTAAGCTATGTTTGGTTGGGCGGTTGGGGGGAGCAAACGTGCATTTGCAGTAAAGCTCCTCCTCAGTAGCTTTTGGGTGACCGCTCGTTTGAAGGTAGTAAACGTCAAAGCAAACATACACTTAGTTATTTTTGCTCTAAGTCTATATATTCAAATTTAGACAATTTTCTTTATGGAAAACGCGAAGAGGAAAAAAAAATCAGAAACACATGTTGCTTCTAACTAAATGCATTATAATATTATAATGGATGCAAATACAGAAGATATTGGTTTATATTCACTTAACTAAGCCATTAGGGATTCGATCACCAATACTAAGTACACATAAAAGATGTCATTTAGAAGGATCTTCCACTTCATCTATCTATACTATTATATAAAGCAAACACTGTTTTAGGTTTGTACGTAATTTTGTTATGCCCAAAATGCCCTTATCATAATACTAATTTACAAAAATGACAAAGATATGAAACTCCCAATAATAACTGTTACTTCCTTAAAAAAACCGTCTACTATTCATTCATTGAAAAAACTTCTGTCCTATTTCTAATTAGATTTGAAACAGATTTTTAGCACAATGGAAAGCTTCACTGCAGAGGAAAAAAAAACTGCCTCTACTACCATTTATACTCGTGCACCGCACGGAGTGTGTTATCTGGTATAAATAATTTTTCAAAATTCAAAGAAGTAGTTATCATGTATGCTTGCATCAATAGATACTCGGATGCAATTATGTACAAGGTGATAGTATGTTGTTGACAAGAAATTAATATAAAAATTTTCTTATCCGGCTCAAAATTAAATGACATCTAAATTTTAAAAGACTAAAGTTTTAATACTTTAAAAAGCATTAATAATTTGTCTTTTCAATATTTTTTTCTTTGTTAATTGATTATATTTAATCCTAAAAGTTTATGTTAAGAGAACATACGGACAAATAAATAACGTCCAACAAAAACCTTCCCTTGAGTTGGGTAGGATTGGCATTTGATTTGCCAACCAAGTTGTTTTGAACACCATTCTTAACACATGAACCCATTTAACAATACAATTAGGCCCTCTATGTTTTTTCGACCTCTCTCTGTTTGGGTCCTAGAGATAGGGTTTTTTTTTTTTTTTTTTTTTTTTAGGAAACTATCTTAATTCTTAACCAAAATTTATAATATCAATAGCTGAACCAATAGTCATTGGTGTATATTTTTACTTAATATCATAGTATGTTACATCATCTTCAAATTAATATTTTTAAAATAGAGTGATGAACAAGAAAATTAATCACTCCATAAAAAAAAATAAAATTATATGATCATCAAATTCAATTAGACATATTTGTTATTAACAAATTTGGGAACTAAAATTATCCGATCAAAATGCACCAAAACTTTATGCAATTGGTAATAAGGAACAATAATAAGAAGAAAAGAATATAATACAAGGAACACGATAGCAGCTAGCAACAGTAGTAATAACTGAAATTGTTATTAGCATTGGATACCCTGAACTGTGTGTGAGGTCAAGTTGAGATTCATAGAGCAAACCATTTCAATGATCTTTCTCTTGTTAATAATCTTCAAAACTTGAACCGTGCCACTAAATTTGGCATAACTTGTGAGATTCAACATCCCTGAATTGATATGACTAGTAAGGTTCAGTAATTTACCTACTGACCTCACATTTATGGAAACATTCCTTCCACGTGTTTCTCTGGCCTTCAATGTGTCATTGCTTATTACTCTGTCACCAAAACTTACACCTTCATATAACACACTCATTTTGCTATTCTCATAACTGAAGTCACCACCGAAGTTTGGGTTACTTATACTGAGATGAGAGATAAGGGTGGCATTGAAGGAAGCATATGGTGAAGAGTTATTATTATTATTATAACTGATTTGATTAAACGTAGCAGATGTTAATTTTACCTCTGGACTTCTCACACGAAATATGCATGCAGAAATCAATAGAATAGCACATAGGATGACAAAAGCAGCAAAAAAGAACACGAAACACTTGCTGATGCTTTGTTCATCATGTTTGGGTTTGTACAAGGCAAACTTCTGATCATACTTTTGATGTGACATGGATTAAAAATGAGAAACGGGACTTTTGTGGGAACTTGTGACGTTTTCAGTTACAAAAGCTGAAAGAAAGGAGTTTGTGGGATTTAATATTTATAGGTGAATTAAGGGAAGGGTCTGTTATAAGTTGTAAAGTTTAAATATCTATCGTACCAGTTTTCGGCTTCTATAACTGCCTTTGTAATAAGTAATAAAAATATATGATTGTAGTCTAATCGAGGTTATCTTAATGGTTTGCTGTTGTATTTATACCAAGATGGTTAGCTTTTGTACATCAAGTATTTATTAATTAGGTTGAACCGTGGAAGTGGAAGGAGTTTGAATCACTTAAATACGAAGTCTAAATTCAATTTTATTGAGCAAAGAAACTCTCAAGTTAGTAAGTAATAGAATATTTCTAAATTTCAAAATAATTGATTAATGAAATTGTAAATTTTTCTTAATTAATTTTCAAATCATTGTGATCGCCAATATTGTTGGTTATTACTTTTAATCAAATACTACATACTCACTCTATAAACTTCACATTTGGCCTTCCCTGCAAATAAGTTTAGGAAGCAAAGCACAAGTGGCTCAACCAAAGTCCAAACGAAATTAAAGCTCCATGTGGCAAGCACTTATCTTATAACGACGCAACAGATTAAAGATCCAAACTTCACTTCGCCGGCTTGTTATCATCCTTAGGAAAAAGTTGTTTTGACTAAACTGTCACTTTCGTCACTGACTTTGTCACGACTCCTCACTTTAGTCCCTAACATTACGAAAATCTCTTTTTAGTCCCTGACTTTGAAAAAATGTCCTCACGTTAGTCCCTCGTTAACTTAGCCGTTTGCTGGTGTTAACGGAAATCCTATGTGGCAGTTAACAGATCCCAAAACGACGTCGTTTTATTGCACAGGGACTAAAGTGAAAAAAATGCACATCTCACGTGGACTTTGGTTCAGGGACTAAAGTGAAAAAGTTAGAAAGCTGGTGGACTTTGGCTGAAATGAAGAGGTTGGTTGCAGAGAAGCAAAAGACAACTGCCATTAACAAGAGTGAGGTTCATCATAGACTTTGGCTGCCATTAACAAGAGTGATTATTTTTAATCAATTTTTTTGCACATCGTATGTATAGTTATTGTTCTTTTCGCTTTTCATTTCAGTGGACCCCTGGTGTTCCGATAATTCTAGTTGGAACAAAGTTAGATAACTTATAACTAGAGTATGAAATACTTTTGACTCTAATCTTGAAGTCATTTGGCTTCTTATTTCCATAGGTCACAAGACTAATATGTAATATGTGTTTTGATATAGCATGAATGAAGTAGCAATTTTCTCTTTCTTACTATGACATTTATTCGCAATTAAATTCATTTCTATTGTGAATCCTGCAAGAAATAGTTTTTGGCCAATTCATCACCAAAGTTAATTGCTTTAACAACTGTAAATTCTGAATTTGGTCTGCAGATCTTCGGGATGATAAGCAATATTTTATTGACCACCCTGGTGCAGTGCCAATTACTACAACACAGGTACGAAATACCATGGTTACGGTTCTGAATATGCTGTACTCATTAGTGAGTTTCTGGTGGATGAGGATGTCTATAAACTTTTTCATTCTCTCCACTCATTGATTCTGAAGTTATGTTGATCTACTCATTGAAATTTGATTCAATTTTGGCTGAAGGGAGAAGAATTGAGAAAGCTAATTGGTGCTCCTGCCTACATTGAGTGTAGTTCAAAAACACAGCAGGTGCAGTTTCTCTTGCTTAACATTTATGCTGTGATTTGTGTTTTTTTTTTCCTTTTGTTGATAATATCATGGCACTTGGTATGACAGAATGTGAAAGCTGTCTTTGATGCTGCCATTAACAAGAGTGAGGTTCATCACAGACTAATTGGGATGTGCATTTTTTTCACTTTAGTCCCTGTGCAATAAAACGACGTCGTTTTGGGGTCTGTTAACTGCCACATAGGATTTCCGTTAACACCAGCAAACGGCTAAGTTAACGAGGGACTAACGTGAGGACATTTTTTCAAAGTCAGGGACTAAAAAGAGATTTTCGTAATGTTAGGGACTAAAGTGAGGAGTCGTGACAAAGTCAGGGACGAAAGTGACAGTTTAGTCAAAAAGTTTTGGGAAAACAAGACAAGAAGGTCTCACTCTCAGGAGTTGCCGTATGATTGCTGCCACGCTATACAAAATTATGACTACAAATATGATTATAGGTACACCAAATGTAAATTTCATCACCACTCTCAAAACCATAGCATCCTCAGAATCACAATAAGCTTCTATTATTGGAACACTTACCTACATTATACATCTCTATATTTACTGTATGTAACACATAGTCACATACATTCTAGTTTTACATCTAATATAATATACAACAATATCGAATGTTTATTGTTCGAATAGATGTCAAATTGGGGTATTAGAACATATGATGGATCACGATAATGTAATTGCAGTTTAGAATCTTGTATCATACACTACACATACAATCTCTGTAAAATGCAAATGACTCAATGCGGTGACTGCTATCGAGGTGGGCATTTTTTCCTTATCTAATTCTAGGTTAAATTATCTTGCGGTGCCAAACTATTTGAGAATTTTTATTTAAATAAGTTCCTAAATTTATAAAATATGTAATCATGTCTCTAAACTTTAAAACAATTTGTATTTGAATCCTTTAACTTTAAAATTTATAATTCAATCCCAAATTCTTAAAAAAAAAAAATTGTAATCGAGTCCTTAATTCTATTTTCATAAATATTATTATTATGGTAGATAAATACATAAAATGAAAGATGGATACTTGATGATTTCTTTTTTGTAGTCACTGGTATCCTCCTTTGTAGATTATTAGTATTCAACTTGAGAATATCTATAATAAAATGGGTTAAATCTTGTAGTTTGTTTAAAAATATATAAATAAAGGTAAGTTTTTCTAAAGTGTAGCTTGCATTTCGAAATTTAATGTGAATTTTGACGGAATTTTGATAGATTCATTTATCAAGTGTAATGGTCTCAACCATTCATCATATACAGTAGTTTAGATTTTTGCTATTTTTAAGCAAAATGTACTTTAGAGGAGTCACAACCTAAAAAATAATATAGTCTGGAAAAATACATTTACCCTTATGGTCCTAATTTAAAATAACTTTAAAGATTAGGGACTCAACTACAAATTTTAAAGTTTAAGGACACAATTACTTATAATTTTAAAGTTTATGAAACTAATTATAAATTTTTAAAGTTTAGAAAGATCAAATAATTCATGGATTTAAAGGATAATTCAACCTTAATTCATTGAAAACCACTTAGAGATAACATTTTATACTCCATAATTTAACCTTATTTAATGAAAATACACTATACGTTTTTATTTATCTTTAATGAAAAACTATTGATTAATTAGGAAGCCCAATTTATTTGGTGCCGTTGTTAAATATCTTAGGACCGACCCTGCCACTGGCTTCCCTTACAGTATTAGTTATATAGGATGAGAATTAAAAGACTAAAACTAGTGGCACTTTTTTTTTTTTTTATTAAAAAAAAAAGGAAAATGCTATATCAGTGTCATTTACACTTAACAGTTAACAGTATATGTAGTTTTATCTCTGATCAGGGGTTAACCATCCAGTTTCACCCTCAATACTCTTCTTGGATTCCTGCAACCCACTCCAAGGAAAATAAGGGATATAGTCTTTGAAAGCCCCACTCCTTATTCAGCTACCTATATATTTCCTGTATCACTTTCAAAACTGTATATCCTATAGCATTGATGTATCTATCAATAAATTATACAATCCTCCAGAATATGAATCAGATCAACGTATCCAACTCAGGTGCACCTCACTGTTACTTCCTGGTGCCCAATACATCGGTCCAGCACGTCTCCTTTGCACTGTCATCACATGTATGATGAAATGCTTATCCATCTTTCTTGCCGGTATGTACAAATTACAATGCTGCACATCTTTATGAAATGGTTTCAGCTTATTGAACATAATCTTATAAGCTGCCCATGACTAGTTGCTAAACAGACTTGTTTAAGACTTTAAGTCCTAATGTAATTGTGTTAACTATAGGTACAGATGGCAAAGTTCCTTAGAAATGCTCCTTGTGGAACTCAAATTTTGTTGAACCTTTTTCATTGAATTCGAAGCAGAGCTGGCTTAGTTCTTTGGCCAAAACCGGTGCGCCACAATAAAATACCCCTGATACGAATTAAGGAAGCCAGTAAGCCACAATGTCTGTATAAGATGAGACAAATCTACAAACGTATGCCCGACAGAGATTGACTGACCTATTCGTCCATCAACGTGTTTAGAACATATTTTAGAGAAAACCTTCTTCCAGTTAGGCCTAGCAAAATGAGTTCTCACCTGATAGTAAATTGGAAGAATCAAACCAAGGGTTAAATTCTGCTTGCTTAAGGCAGGCTGAAAAACAAGCTATGAAAGACTATTTTATATTTTTCTGAATGCACAAGGGGTTAGTAAACGGCAGAAGTCAAAGCCTTACCCTGGTCCCAGAAACAACATCAACTCCATTTTTTGCATGGTTGAGGGCTTGTACCATGGTGATGAGAGCAGATCTGGCATCGCCTTCCTCGTATACGCTAGTCAAATAGTTGTGCATCTCAATGACACCCTGAAGCCCATAATTAGACTTTGAACATTAGCTGGTACAAACTACAAAGTATACTAACAACAAAACCCAGGTAATACTCACTAGGATTTATAAAATCAGAACATGTCTAGTTGATCATAAATAAAAATATAATATACTCCTATTGAATAATTGTTACACATGTTATATTTTTATCAGAGAACGATACCACAGGCACCTGATAAGTGGCACCTAATATAAGTTTTATTCTAATAATTTATCCATAAGAAAGCACACTCAAAGGAGAACTAATAAATCTTCGAGACAAAGTATTGACACGATAAATAAATACTCCATAGTGATTAATACCCTTTGATCAAGTTCAGCAACTTCATCCATGACCCCTTTAAACCAATCGAAAGACCCTTGCTCTCTTGTAACCCAGTAGAAATAGGCATTGGTGGTCTTCAATGTCTTCTTCCGTTTTGGAGTAATCTTATTTACAGATGACAAGTCTGTGCTCCAAACACTAAGATCTGAACCTGAACTTCTACTAACATCAGAGACTGAATCCTGGATAGAAGCAATCATGATTGTTATTTTCATGATATTAAACTTCCATAAGGACCTTATAACAATGGTCATAAAGGTCCGTGCAATGTGCCATAGCTATTTGGTCATAAAAAAAATATACCATAGTTATTTTTAAAAATTTATATAAAAATGATAAATAAATACTCTGTTATACTCTGTTATATGGCGGTGAGTTTATTGAGTATTGGCAACTTTAATTGTCTATTAACACTTCTCAATTGCCAGTCATAATTTTAAAAAATAAATAATTCAAAATCATGATTAGTTAACAGGCAGAAATGAATGTCAATAACTCTATCCCTGAGATGGATGTTTAATACTGAAACTCACCGCCAGCTCCTCCATTTTGATAATGTTGTTGAGAAGATCTTTTAGAATGCTGATAAAAGGTGTTGCTCCTATTCCAAGACCAACAAGTAACAGGACATCATATTTTCTATAGTCTTGTGCTGGCGCACCGTAAGGTCCATCTATATTTAGTCTGGGTAAACTGTATCAATTATTGAGCATAAGATGAAGGCAAGAATCTGAGAATGATTTATTTGTCCTGCAGATGAAATTAAAAGACAAACAAATATGGCAGAGCAAACATGTACCTTTTCTTTGTCGTTTCATCAGCCCTGAGAAGCCCACTCTTCCCAGCTACGGGAAGCTCACATGCCTCAGAGAATACCTTTTTAAGCTCCCTTGTCCAATCGCCAAGTTGCCGGATGTGAACGCTCAGATAGTCATCACCAGGGGCTGAGGTAATAGAGAACGGATGCCTGTCATACGTACATTTTCCTACGAAATTGTTAGATACTCACACTAAAATTGTGAGATTGAAAGTTGAAATAGACCGAGAGTCCTAACTACTCATTGACTGTTATATCACTTTACTTCCTTATTTGTAATTATCTTTGAGGGGTTATCCGTTAAAATGCTAAGCTGAGTTCTCTTTTGGAAATAACACGAAGCATTATAAGTTCAAAATAACTAATGCAAAATAATGTAGAAAGACTAAAGTTACCACATACCACTCAAATGGAGAAACAGCAGGACATTGCACAAACATGTATTGTCCGCTCTTGTATCGAAACTGAGGTGGCTTCGACATTTGAATTGTGAGAACATTTCCAGGATAAATGCAAACCTAGATATTTTTCGACAATTGATACAGTTCAATTAGCATGATTGTTCCACTTTGGATTCATAGAATCAGACCACAGTAATATAAGTAAAAACAGTATAAATCAAAAATCATCTGGTCACCTTTATAAGATGGACAGTATAGAAACCAGAACGGAAGAATCTGAGAGTTCTTTCTCCTGTATAAAGTAAAATTGGAACTGCAAGATACATCCATGTCTGATAATAGAGATCAATGCGTCAACAAATCAATGCACAAATATATATATAATAAATAATCAAAACTAAAAATTGTGTTACCGTTTGAAGGAACCATTTGCGCACGAGGTAAAGATTTACACCGTGGATGATGAGCAGGACATAGACAATGACAAATAGATGGTGTGAATACCAGAAAGCATTGAAGCCAGTGAGCCTATTAAATGGTTTAGGAAGCTTTATGAGATTTCTCCTGAACCATTTCGTTGCAAGCGTAAATGCTGTTGCCATAAAAATCAGCATCAAAATTCCCGTCACACCCTCGATTCCTTTAACAAGGTTCCCGTAACTGGGTTTACGGTTACCAAATACGCCATACAAATACTTCTCATAAGCAGATTCAGATGAATTTACAAGTCGTGGAAAATCACATGAAAGGTGATCCCCGACATGAACTATAATACCAATCACTATGGCTGCAGCAATTATCTGTAAGCATCCATAATTAAACATTATATACTTCCCTAAAAGAACACAGAAAGTAGAAAAACTTCGTTATAAATTCTCCTTATACACAAAGCGTTATTGATGGTTGAATGAGCACTCAATTTCTGTGTAATGCATTGCATACCTTGTGAAAGTTGATGTTGTCATCAAAAGGCACAATTAATGCCAGCTTGGTAGACCTGAGCCTTGTAATGGTGTTTCTGCACACAGGAAAGAGTATAAGAGCCATGTTGAACTTGAGAGTCTCAGCCGCCCCTTTGGCCGTGGGTAGACAATAACCCATGATATGAAATGCATCTTTCTGCTTGTACTGAAAGAACTTCCACGTAAACAACACAATCATTATGGAAATCCACAATGTTAAAACCCAAATTCTCTGCCAATTTTCTTGCAAGTAGTAGAGCAACCTGCGGCTCATCCTACGTATTTGACTTCTCTTCCTTAGTCCCTGTAGGTTCTGGCTCAACGCTTGACTCGTGTAGCTTAGAGCTTGACTGCAGCTGATGTAAGTGTCCTTTTGTAACAGAAGAGTCTCTAATTGCCATAGCTGCAGTGACATATGATTAGACCATTACTATATGAATGTATAGAACTAAAAATAAATTCAGACATATTATCATGAGAGAATTCCCACCTCAATATAGCCTAGTCTTTCAGGGTCTAACTCTTCCATGATCAGAGCCGCATATTCTTCGGCTTGCTCATTTAATCTGGATAACTTATTTGCTGAAGCGCTTAACATGATGACCTGGGAATCAAATGAGATACAACATTATAACACATTAACACTCCTTCAATGCAATTTTTAATATTACGGTTTAGTCTCAAACAGAGCTATGGTCATTTATGTTATTATGGTATTAGTCCAAATATTTTTACCCAACAAAAAAAGAATTTAATATTTACATTAAAACTCTCCTTTTTTTTATCTGCTGTCCCATAAAGCGTGGCCAAACTGATTTTATATTGATGAAAAAATATTAAGATTATATAATATATATATATATATATATATATATATATATATATATATATATTGACAATATAAATGAGTGCACATGTAGTAAGTAACTAGTAACACACATTGTAGAGCAGCAAATGTTGGCTCTATGAGGCAACGAGTTATATTAACTAATCAAATTCAGGTATAACCTTGATATTTATTTAAAAAAAAAAAACACCATTTATATATATATATATATATATATATATATATATAAATCATAACTCCTATATTTAAGCATTTAGATTTTTCTTACTTTTAAATACAATATTACTCAAAACTAACTAAAATTATAGCATATGTAGTGTGTTTTAAGGTTATGTACGAGTTTTAAGAAATTGTTAAATGATGTAAGGATTTGTTGTATTTTGATTATAATGTCCCAATACAATCATTATTGAAGAAAGAGAAAGGTATTGGAAGTGAAAAAAAAAGTGTAATAAATAAGAGTGTATTTGAAAAAATAGCATTAATTATGTATTAGGTTTATAAAACAACACGACTTATGAAACATAGTACAAATGCTAAAACAACATTGCATATGAAACTGATGGAGTATTACACAAAAACATGTCCTTTAAAAAAATATAATGATTATATTGATTTTCAATAAAGTTTTTTGCATTTTTTCCCAATATATCTTTTCACTTTATATTCACTACTTATGTTAATCAATACTTATGATACTGAACAACAACAATAATTACACTTTTAAATTTATAAATAAGACAAATAAATAGAAACAATAATTTTTTTCAAAATGAAACATATAAATAAGAACAACATTCCCTTCACTAAAACATTTTAGTGAAACTCTAAATGTTTTATAAAACTGACTGAAATGTTGGATAAATATTCAAAAGTCAACCCTTCACTAAAAATTTAGAGTTAAAAGCTTATCATTGATAAATTAGTTAATTTCTTTTGCTCAATAAACCAAGGTATTCATCGATGCAAAGTTGTGGGTGTCTTTACTAAGTAGAAATGCTTGCCAAACAATTTAAAAATGTTGCATACATAATGTTAAAAATCAAACCCTAGACCTTGTTTAACCTTGGACCAACCTCCTCTACTCAACCCAACCAACTCACTTGGTTATAAATTAGTAGCTGATTAAATTGAATTTTTTTTATAAAGTTTTATTATTGATTTATGTAAAATGATGAAAGAGAATATTTATAGGCCTAATATAAAGTCAAACTTCAATTAATAAGCTTTTATAAAATTTTAAAAAAATGATAAAGTTCTCTGGGACCTTACCAATTTAAGACTCTCCACTAGATTTTGAAGATTAGCAGAGTCTTGAGAAAGTCTGAAAGAAAATCTGAACTTAAAACTCTTCATCAGACTATCTCTAGACTCTGCTGTGGATGTCATTACTCCTAGTTAGCTTAACAGCTAAAAGCTTATATAACTCACAGTTACAAGTTAGTTTTGCCGAACAGACCCTATATCGTGGTATCCACCAAATATTTTAAAAATTACAATGCACTACATAATACCAAAAAAAAAAAAAATCTTTTAAAAGATTGTTATAAAATAAATAAATAAATAAATGTTTAGTTGACGCCTTGACGGATTCACGGATAGCAACGCCTGTTATAGTGTTATATTTAGCTTAAAATGACAGTTCTGCCCTCACCAACCACACAACGTCTTCATAACCAATTCTAATAATAAATTGTTGCTTCTAATAATCCTATTTATAAGTCACGTTTAAAATATAAAATCCAATCTTATTTATAACTGTACTTTTTTTATGAAGCATTTATTGTTTTTTGTTTTACTTAGCTTTTCATTTATTAATGTAAAACAATACTCCCTCGGTTCCAATTTACAGTAACTGTTATTTTAAAAATTTCACATGGTTTAAAAAAGTTATTTAATGCATCAATTTTCAAAAAAATTATTAGATAATTTTACTATAATATCATCAAAGTTCATTAATTTTTACCCATTTCATATATTCCAACACATTAAATGCAAGGTTAAAATTGAAAAAAATCAATTAATACACCATCGAATTTCTAAAGCAACAAATAATTTGAACCAAGTAAAAAAGGTTAAAGTGATCGACAGATAAAATGAAACGGATGGAGTATATTTATAAAATTTTTAATGCAAACTAAGGCGGTGAACTTATAATATTAAAGTATCCTTTTAAAATTTTAAATAATATAAATATCTTTTTTAATTTTGATCGGTATAATAATATGATTAAATATGATTAATAAATAAGACTAGAGTGAGTAAAATAGGAAAAACATGAAAGTGTCCGCTGCATGATTCTAAAGCACAATGTTTAGAACATGAGAAACGTCCTAAATGGAACACTAAAGTTAATACTCCCAATGATGATAAAAAATAATGAAATGTGTATTTAATGATTTGTTAAATATATCAATTAATTATTAATTAACTAATTTAATGTATTTTGGATTGATTAATCAATTATAATTTAATATTTATAATTTTTAAATATTTTCATTAATTACTTTAATTTTAGTTTTGAAAGAGAAAATTTATTATAAATTTACAAAATCAATTATAACAAATTAGCCTATATTATAATGAAAGTAAAATGTGTCACTTCTTTATTATTGATTATTTAACAAATAATACATGTCACCTTTTTTTTTATTATTATGTAGGTTGATTTTGTAAACTTAACTTATATATCACCACTTTTACCAATTATGTTGATTTATCTTATATAAATGCATATAAATGATAAGTTAGAAACAACTCATGCTATTATATATTTAACTGGATTTTAAAGTACAATATCTTATATTTACACACTAGTATATATTTACTTGAAATGTGAAATAAAATTGCTTTGTACCTCTTTCACTTCTTCTTCAGTAATTCTACCATCTTCGTTCTTGTCCACCCTGTAAGAATGATCCACGATCAAGTTACATATTCTTAGCGAGTGTTTTGTTAACTAAAGATTTTTTTTTTTTTTTAAGGAAAACGAGAAATATCATTTTTAACTAATCAAATTGAAATTCAAAATTATATTTACAATTTAGGGAATTACTTCCATGCAATCTAATTTTGGATTATTGCTATGCAATTCATTGATCCAATATACAATAGCATAGTAACAATCCAAAATTAGGTTTCATATTAGAAATATTCTAAAATTTAATCAACCATTACATGTCGAAGAAAATCTGCAGCCGTGAGTCAAAACTTTGATCAGTAATTTGCGACCAAAACTCAAACAGCTCTTCTCTGCTAATCTTTTCAGCCTTCAGCCTTAGTCTACGACTCAGAGCATCGAACAGTTCCAGAGCGAACTCCTTAGAATCTCTCATCCCTTCACCAAATTTTAAAAAAAAAAATTAAAAAAAAAAAATCATAAACCACACCGGTAAAAGAGCTGCAATAATATTAGGATTTTAACACTATAAACAACATTTCTTATTAAAGATACAATAATTAAGAGTTAATAAATTTAAATTATCAATTCTTTAAACCTCTTATCTTCGATCACGTAATTTGAATCGATTAAATTGAATATGGAAAAGAATCTGACCTATGCATTGCGCAAAATCGGTGCGATAGAGAAAAGCGTCCTTTGCGAGCTTATCGAAATTGCTCTGCACCTCGTTCCAAGAATCAACGCCATTGGATTTACTGCTTATAAATCTCAATCCACGAAGCGCTTTATGAGCACCAGGCCATGCGCGATCAAGCCGAGCCCGTTGCTTTCTCAGATTTCTAGCTTCCAGCGCCGATTCAGAACCGTCGTGGCTCCACGAGAACCGGCGCAGCTCCGCTTTAAGCTCTTGCGAGAACTGCCTCGCCTTCGCAACCGCCTCCGCTCTCAGCTCCTGCGAGAACTGCCGCAACCTGTTCGGAGAGCTCCTCCTGATCGTCGAAGACGACGGCGATCTTGCGGTTGACGCCGGAGTTTCGTATCCGCTAGTTGTAGCTCCATCGTCAACGTTAATGAAAGTGACCGGCTCAACGCCGTGGAGAACGATAGTGTGATCGTCATGAAGGTCGAGAGTGACCTCAACGTACTCGCCGGCGACGGAATTTGACTCAGTTCCTGGCGAGGTTCCTGTGCTGAGGGTTGCTTTCGCCGGAATTGTATCGGACGCACTCCGGCGGTGGTGCATCGGAATACCATTCATTGATCACTGATCAAACGAAACTGAACGTTTAGATTTTAATTAGGCTATAGTTGTTTTAAATATTAATTAATTTTTAATATTAAAAGAAGGTGAGTTTGTTATATAATGCGATGTTGTATGTGTGAGTAGCTAACGTGCGCTGGTGGTTGACGGAAGTTACTTATTGGAACAAAAATTGGAGGGAGTTAAAATGGCCCGGGTGCTTTCAGAAGAAGAAGAATCTATTAGAAAAAGACATGAGCGCGTGGGGAGCACAGGAGAGAATGCGAATGGAAAAGATTAGGACAAAATTATTTACCTATAGCTCTAGCTAGAAAAGGACAATGGTTTTTGATTTTGCAGATTAAATGGAATGAAGCCTATTGTTGTTAATGTGAAGCTAGCTAGCTAGCTTAGGATTACATACTTGATAATAGGACATGGAAGGAAGAACAAACATTCATGGAATTGAATAGCTAGCTAGTAGTGTATAGTTTATAATATATTATATGATAATATATCAAATAATGGTAGTTTGGCCGGTTTTATATATGTGTAATGTAGGTATATATATGCATAAGAGAGATAGAAAGAGGAAAATGTGAACAAAGACCAATAATAAGATGACGGTGTCTCTTTCTACTTTCTAGCTAGTTTTAATTTGTTATTTTGCATAGAGCTAAATTGGGTGGAGTGGTGGCAATTATCAGAGAGCGAGGGGTGAAGGGGAGAGAGCTGATCGAGTACGTGTTTTTGGGGGTCGGAAATTAAAAAGGAAGGGGGACGTGTCTATTTTATGCCCCGGTAAACTCCACTCGCGCTTGTCTTCGTCACTCATACATGTTATCATACTAACATTCAAAATTACCTTCAACTCCCATGATCGGAATATATGCGTGACATGTAGTATGATAGATCCACTCACTGGCCTCGCAGTATGGGAGTATTAGAGAGAGTGCAGTCAACGTAGGACTAGCAGTAATTTTCATGACAGGAAGGTTGATAGTTCATTTCAACCTAATCACCCATGCGCAATACATGTGGCTGCTAAAATGAATGGCATCCTTTTTCCTTTTTCATTACAAATTCCTGTTTTAGATTTTAAAATTGAGATGAATTGAGTCTTGATGGACTTGCTTGGATGAGGTAGGCTCAAAAGTAAAACATGTATTGTTTTTTTTAAAGGAAAATAATATGGGCTGAAAAAAAACACTTGAATAATTATATTTGAAGTGAAAAGTAGGAAACAGTAATAATAAATCAATTGTACTTAAAATGTGTTATTCAACACTATTTTTAAGATATTTTTTGTCTCATCACTTGTTGCAGAGTTATGACAAATTATCTACATACACTCAAATATTATGGACCAACAAATGTAACCATCTCACTTTCAAAAAATAGTCTTGAATTATTTAAAAAAGATTCCTTATATTGCGTTATCAAGTTATGGGATTACACGAATAAATTCTATTTATAGATATTTTTCAACTATTTTATCTTTTTAGGAGTAAAGAAAAAAAATGTGTCTCTTCATTGACAAAAATACCCATATATCTACTCATAAACAAATATTTTTATTCACTTATGAATCAATTCACACTTTTACATTATAGTTTTCCAAACTATAATGTAATATAATATAAACATTATAAATATAACCTATTCGATCCACACCATTGAAGTTCTTAAATTAGTTCAACATTTATAAATATTTTAACTGGTTGGAACTTTATCTATACAATTGAAATTATGTAATATATATAATATAACCTATTCAACCACGTCACATATGATGGATAAAAGAAATGGGACGTCCTTTAATACCAATATATTTATCGTAAATAAGTCCCAACTGCAATCAGAAAATTGTTCCATGGTATTTGAAGCCCATATATGGCCAAGCACGCGGTCAAATTCGATTAATTTAGTCCGTATAGCTCTTTGAAAAAAATAATAAACGAAAGAACCCAGTGATCACCGAGATAAATTTCTTATTTATTTTGAAATTAAATATGAAACGATTAAATATACTACTAGCTTGTGTCCAACTGAGGTGCATGGTAGTAAATAAAGTACTATATTACTTGAAGCATAAGGCATCACTTCTCTTTGTCCCTCGCAGAAAAATAATTGCGGAGCACAAGTTCCCCGTCACTTCATAATAAGAAGAAAAGAAAGGTAAGACAACAAGGAAAAAAGAATTAATAATAGAAGAAAAATAAACTATTTTGACAAATATCACTCACCTACCGATTCATTATAAAAATACGAGAATTAAACAATATATATTGAAAAGTCCACCCCTTATGTAAGTAGTTTGACTCTATACATGAGTTATCCGCCACCAGAAAGAACCACAATCACAACACACCACACTAATTAAATTTAAGAAAATGCTAAGCGTCGATACTTTATTAAGAAAATCAAATAAGTAAAATATCACGTATGAAAAAATGTTGAACTTAAATTTTTAATATTTAATTTGTTGTTTTGTATTAATATTTTTTAACAAATATTTTTAGAATATATATAGTAAAATTATTAAATTAATTAATGACTTTGTCATTGTAATTATTGTCCTTTGTTTATATACAAGTGAAAAACAAGGGCTTTCTTGCAACTCTCAAGTTTGTTGATATTTTTCTTTTGAGTATGTGGATGATTCGGTGAAAAAAAATAAAACTATTTATTTGTTTGAAATTATTTTACTATACATGTTTGTGAAATGTTGGTGTAAAAATTTGATCCATAATCTACAAAGTCGTGAGTTCAAATTCCATTATCAATATGAGAATTTCATTACTTGATAATCTGATTTTCTTAATTTTTTTTATAGATCACAGTGAAGTCTACTTGATCCTAATAAATCCACGAAACTAAACTTTTTTTTTTGTTGAAAAAAAAAACTTAACCTAATTGGCTATGTACGTGTTATACTTAGTAATGACAAATACATGTGTATCTGCACTTGGCCCACAAAAATACGAGCGGCGTACCCTCGCATCAAAATATTTAGGGCCAAAAAATTAGGTCATGTCCACGCTAAGTGCGGACATGAGGGCGGCCCGTTTTGTTTAAAAAAAAATTTGATTCACATTTCCAACTCGTGTTTTATTGCATATAATTTATTAAAAAAAAAAACGCTGGCGGGCAGCCCTCAAGTACTACACCTGAAATTTGCATCACATTTCTTTTTTTTTTAATAAGGATAAGCGAGCCGCCCGCATGCAAAAAAAAAAAAACAATCGGGTGGACTGAACGGGCATTATTTGAAATTTTTTCATGAAAACTGTGTCCTATCCGCAACAAAATGCGAGCGGGCGGACAGGCCCGTGAGTCAATGCCTAATTGTCAATGCTAATTATACGTTATGGACATGAAAAAGAAAAATAACAGTTTTTTAACCACCGTTGGAGAATTTTGGGCTACGTGTGAGCAACAAATGAATTTTGATTACTTCGTTTTATTTATTTTTTAATATATATATATATATAGGCACTTGATTATTTTGTTAATTTAAATAAAAAAAACTTTTACACTCACATTCATGGCATTTTTTTCCCTTTAGCATTTGAAGTTATTTTTATTAGTTTTTTCTCCTCCCATTAATCTTCTGAAATTCAATTCAACAAATATCGGTACTGCCGGCATGGAAGCTTGATTTGTGATATGAAACTAAGGATTTGATTTTAAAAAAAGCAAATGTTAATATGTATTTTTTTTACGTTAAAAAAAACAAGTATTTTTTTTTGGTGAACAAAAAAAACAAGTATTTTTAATGTATCATAGTCACACATACTATTGGGGAATGTAGTTATCTTTGTATATATATATATATATATATATATATATATATATATATATATATGATATCTTTTAAGTTATAAATTGAAGTGTCGTACTTGCTAACATGATATATTTTTAACGAGTACGTGTGGCCTGATTACATAACAGAGAGATGGTCATGGTAATACCTATATGTTTTAATTTAACCTCCACAATATATATAATTATTGGCCAATAATTGTTGTTTTAGTTTGCAAGAGTTGAGTTTGAAATTGTGAAAGATTTTGAATTCGATTTCTACTAATGTGATATTGATGTTGTGAATAATTAAATACATTTGTAAATGTTTTTAATTCTAAAGGTTTGTCCTAATTATGGCGAGCTTCAGAAACCCAACTAACTTAAACTTTAGTTTAAAAAAATAATATTTTAACTATAGCAACTTTTTAAAAGTAAAGTATTGGAAATGCTTTATTGGTAGAGCAAAACTTATTTCGATGGTCTTTACGTTTTGAAAAATTCTTCGATTGTTGTTGGATGATATCCTTAATATATATAAAAAAAATAAAAATAAAAGTAAAGTATTGATTAAAGAATAATACATTATAAAAATTGCATTAAAAGTACAAATTTAATACTCCCTCCGGCTCGAATTATAAGCAATTCTAATCACTTTTACACTTATTAAGAATGTTAGTTGATTGTATTTAATTTGAAAATTAAATACAATATGTTAAATCTATCATTTATTAAGATAAAATACACTTTTTACTTCAACCAATTTCTTAATAACTACGGTGATTAGCATTATCCTTGACTGCATTATTCACTAGCTGTCAATTCTAAACTCTTTTAACTTTCATGCCACTTGCTTAAGGATGACAAAACAAAATACTCGTAATAAGAAGAAGAGAGAGATTCGTGAATAAGTGGGTTTCTTCTAGAATACCGTTAACGTATAAAGCCCAAAGATGCCAGGGTCCATCACAAACTTCCAAGTTTAAGTCAAATGTTCACCAACTCCTCCTTAGTACGAGATAATAACATCTTTTTTCCAAAAAAAAATATGCAACTTCATATGCTACTTATAAGAAAAATATTTATTCATTAAAAATTTTATTTGAATAATATTTTTGAATTAATCACAATAAATAAATATGGAATAGTATACTTTTTATGACAAAAGTACTTTTCCTTAATACTAGTAGTGGTGTTAATAAAAAGTGAAAAAAAAAATTACAATAAGTACCCAAAGTTATTATCTAAGAAAGACAACACAGCAATATTATCTTGGAAAACAATGTTCTTGCTCTGAAAATCAATAAACTTATATTTTCGATGTGATTTTTTTATTATATTACTTAATTAATATTTTTAAGATACTGATTAACATAACATTCAAAGGTTTTAGAAGTTATTAGTAATATAGCATGCACCAATAGAAAAAGAAACTAATGGATATAACTGTGAATAAATGGTGTATATATTGTCGGTGTAATTTTTTTTTTACATTATCAACACATCATTCATAAATTAATACAGATTGACTTACAAATAAAAAAATAAAAATAATGTACATATATAGATGATGGATAATGCATTAACAATATAAAAAAAACTTGACAAAATCAATATATATATATATATATATATATATATATAACTCTAAACTATAACACTGTTAATATAATTATTGTGTTTAATGAAGTACTTAGATAATCTTAATGCTCGGCCCATCTATAATATATATATATATATATATATATATATATATATATATATATATATATATATATTATCCTAAAATCAATATTCAAGGAAATTCACGTGCTTCAAGGCCTAAGCTGTTAGGGAGAAGTTATTATCTTCATATCTTGTCCTGGATTATCATATTATTGTGATTCAGAGCAATCATAATTTATCATATAAAAAATAGAATGATTGAATAATTATTTATATTATATATAATCACGAATAAATTAATCCAAAACCAACTAATAATACTTTTTCAAAGAGAATGCATTTAATCTTTCCTGCTAACGTGTTACTAATTGTAAGTGGGTACATCATATGTATGTATGCATTAATGCATACTGTATTTGTTATATTTTATGATTTGTCAGGCTACACATATAAGAATGATGCAAAGAAAATGTCTTGTCGTGTGTACGAGAAAAAGAAAATGACGTGTAACAATGACTTGTTATTTGAAATCATATGCTACATACATATGTAAATAGCCCTCGAATATTATATATTTATATTTCATAGTTGAGTGATCCACAGTAATTTGGAAGTAAATAATTTCCTAACAATGCAAGTAGGTATAGTATAGCGTATGCAGACTATGTAAAGTTGTAAATAAGTCCCCGCGGTTTTAATTTATCCTATATAATATTTTTTTTAAAATTTTTATTTTGGTCTTAATTATTTATAAGATTTTATTTCAATGTTCAATAGTATTTAAATTTTTTTTAATAAATGTTTTTATTTAATTGATAAAAAAAAGGTTGTTACTACCATGCAATCAAAAATTGAATGGTTGCTATGCAACCCATTGTTAAACCAATAAAACCTTATCACCTAAGACATGTATGCCACATCATTACTTAAATTAGTCAAAATTAAGTTTTGTAATTTAGTCAAACATAAAAACTAGATTATTGTAATTTAGTCGTTTTGTACTTTTAGACAAATTATAAATTTTAATTTTTTTTTATATACGGAGAAGGGAGATGAGCGAAGGAAGCAGGGAAGGAAAGGGAATGACGGGTGGCGGGTGGTGGCGGTGGCGGTGGCGGTGGGTTTTGAGAAGTGAAGATGAGTTCTGGGTTTAAGATTTTTTTTTTAATATAAAAAAAATTAAAATTTATAATTTGTCTAAAAGTATAAAAAAACTAAATTACAATAATCTAGTTTTTATATTGGACTAAATTGCAAAACTTAATTTTGATTAATTTAAGTAATGATGTGACATAGATGTCTAATGTCTTAGGTAGCAAAATTTTATTGATTTAAGAATGGATTGCATAGCAACCATTCAATTTTTGATTGCATTTTAAAAATTTCCTAAAAAAAATCCAAAAAATCTTGCGTATAGAATCATTATATTCGAAAAAGAGTGTCAGATAACCAATCTTACACTAACGTGCGTGTTTGGAAATTTGAAAACTACATCAAATGTTCAAAACATATACTATATTAACGCAGTAGCACTGTAGCTTACTCTTGTTCAGGAAAGAGGAAACCGGTATAGGCGGCTAGGCGCGGCAGTTTGTTGCTGGACCCTAACCCTAAGTGACATTGTGCATTATATTGCTTCATTGCTTGTACAGGTGCACATGAAAATTATAGAAAAATATTAACAAGAATTCAAAATATTGTTTAAACAAGGAAATAAGTATTTTTATGTTAAAAAATAATGTGTTTAATACTTTAATATGTTGAGAAATGTTAAATATAATATTTTTAATTTTAACTTACTTCTTTTGAATTCTTTAAACAATCTTGTTAACGCAATTGATAGCATAATTCTAATTTTTAAAAGAAATTCTCCCAAATTAAAGTTATGTGTATATAAATTTGCCTAACCGAATTATGTGTGTCGAGCTTATTTAATGCTATCTCAGTCACAATAACAAATTGCCAAAATTTATAAAAAGAAATTTTCCTAAATTAAAATTTATGACAATGAAAAAAAGGTTGTTTTTCGAGTTTTTAGCCCAGTTGATTGTTAAAAAAAAAAAGTTGTCTTTTCAAATTTTTACCACGAGAGTTGCTTGAATTTTAAAATGAGTTGATTTTTGGCTCCCAAAGGTGAAATTTTAGCCCTCATTTCTATTTTTCGTGGACAAAATTATCTTTTTGTGTGTTATTTTTTCGTTTTTCCTTGACGGAATAGTTTTTCCGTCCCTAACGAGACGAATTTCGTCTATCCCGTGGTTATCAACAGTAGCACCTCCATTATAGCTACTTATATGGTCCATATATTGCACATGATGATTTTCAACAAAAGTTTATCACATATGCTCAAAACTACTCCCTCCGGTATTATTTTTAAATAAAAAAAAACTAATTTCACAGGTATTAAGAAAGTTAATTGAGTGCATTTAATTTTCTCAAATTCATAAAAAAAAGTTGACTACTTTAGGATACTTGCACTGGGAATGAAACAAAAATTAAATATTACAACTACTTTGTAGGAATATTTTAAGAATGATTGTACTGGGAATAGAAAATTGGTTAAATTTTGCTTATATTTAAGACCATGAATGAGTTTCTTTTTTCTTATAAATGAGATCGGAGGGAGTACAGAATAATCATGTCCATGGCTGACATACATAAAAAAATCACAATGAAGATGCTGCTGCTGATAACTTCTTTCGTCTCTCTATAGATGGAATTTTTTCATCTCTCGGTAGATGAAAATTGAAAATTTTCCATCACGGGATAGATGGAAATTTTTCGTCTCATTAGGGACGGAAAAGTTATTCCATCGAGGAAGAAACGGAAAAAATAACATACAAAAGAATAATTTTGTCTACGAAAAATTGAAATGGCCTGGGGCCAAAATTTCACCTCCACTTGTAAAACCTTGGCCTTTCTATTTCTACGTGCATGAGAAGGCCTGTCTGACAGTCCAATAATGATGTGAACGAAGCATCACTGACAGGACCACATAAAGGCCCAAAGAGATGTTAGTTTATGGGATAGGATTTTTCAATTTTTTTATTTTTGGTCTTTTTTTATATGAAAATCCAAAATACCATCATTTAATTTTTATTTCAAGTGTATTTTTATTTATCAATATTAAAAATATATTACGCTACCTTAGCTTCCAAGCATACTGTACTTGAAAAAGGTTACACTAAGTTCACTGTAATTGAAAAAGGTTATACTAAGTTTATTTGTAACTAAAAATGCATAAAATGTTACATTATTAGGCTAAAAAATGAGCGTGAGTAAAACATTGTATATAAGCTAACCCATAGCATATTGGATATTAAAATTATCATTTATTGAGCTACTGAGTCAGTATATGAAGTAAATGGTATATGTAACTTGATTCCTGATTTACTGAAAATTAAAATCATCAGATTGCATATGAACATAGACATGCATAATAATAAGATCGATTGCACATGAACTTATATCTTTAAGGACAAAAATATAAATAAATATTAGCTCAAAGATTTGATGCAAATTCACAAATGAGATATATAAACGTTAACTCAAAAACAAAATATAAATCTTTAAGTTCAATTGTCATGACAATAATTATAATTATAAACACACATAAATATGCTTTATCGTCACAATACCATGTATAATGAAAAATTTATGAATCGTGATTTTGAGTTCATATTGTAAAAAATATGGTTGAATATCGACTTTAAAATTACATTTTTAATAAAAAAGTATTTGAGAAAACACATTTTCTGTTTCAGGAGTGTCATAAAATATTATAATTAACCCCATAAAAAAATCGGAATTGGAAACTAAAAAATGAAAATCGAGAACTAGTTCTTAAAATTAATCCCCTTTTTCACTCCTATAGAAAGGGCCTCACAAAGGGCCCCTTTCATTAGGCCCACCTTGGGTCTAAGCCAGGACCGCACCTAGGGTCTAAGCCATACCAAAAAGTCAAAATTCCACAAATTTTGTATCAACAATCTCTTTAATTAATTGAAGGGAATTTAGGGTTATTAAAAATCTTGAAAATTTTCTACTTAAAAACAAGTTCAAGATTCGTTAGCGACCACTGATGTTTGATAATTTGATTTTTCATTAGTAATAATAATAGTAATATTACTATGACTTTAATAGTATTATGATAATATATTACTATTATTATTATTATTATTATTATTATTATTATTATTATTATTATTATTATTATTATTATTTCATTTAATAGAATTTGAAGTTTTTTTTAATGAACCAGTTATTCTTCGATGCAATTATGGCGACTAACCATATCGTAGAGTTGTAAGTACATTTATTGGATATGATTGTTGGTCGCAAGTAATTTAAAAATGTTTCATACACATCTTGATCAAACCTCAATCTTATTTAAGTTTAGATCCACAACCTCTCTCACTAATCAATATTATTATAAATCCATAATGGTTTCCAATTAGGAGACCAAAATATGATTTTAGCCGCCAATTTTGACTTAAGAAATCTAATGAGAGAGAGTGCATTTATTATGTAAGTGTTTATGTGAGTGTTTATTGAGTTAGTGAGCTTCAAGCCCAAATATATTTGTTTTCCCAAATATATCGGATGGGAAAAAAAAGGGTGGGATTGAATTCTTAGTATCGAAAATGAGCAGTGAAATCTCCAAGCTATCAAATGGGGATGGTGCAGAGAAAAATAGAGATGGAAACTTTGATGGGAGCTCTTCTCAATCAATACTCAATAACGATGTTTCTGGCAATCAATACTCAATACAAGAATAAACTCATTATTTTTAACTCATCTTTATTTTTGATTTCCAACATTTCTTTCTCTATAAAGTTGATTAACTTGACATTGCAGAAGGCTTTGTGACTCCAACCTCTGTGCTGAAATCTCGATCTGGGAACTCCGTTCTGGAAAATAATAAAACTCCAATTCGTAATGATGAAAACATTGAGCTTCGTTTGTCAGGTGCCGTTTTAGTTTCTCTTTTGTAATATACTCTGATAATATGTACTCCAGGTGGCGTTTTAGTTATGTTGATATACTGCAATTGAAGTGATTAGTTATCTTGAAATACATTATGTGGCTGAGTCATCTGCTCTTTTCTTTTATTCTTTTGTCTGAAAAAAAAAATGGTGGACTGGAAAGATTTTTTGGTTTTGCATTATTTTGTATTAACCTTTTAGCTACATGATATATAACAATAACGCGGGCACTTGGGAAAAAAGTTAGATCAATTTGACAACAAGGTTCAAATATTTCAATTGAATGAAATGATGGGTCTGTGTCTGATTTTAAGAAAAAAGTGGACTCAAAGATCAAAATTGAGGTTTAGTAATTAATAGTACTCAAAATTTTAAGCAATTAAGCACTTCCTGTCACAATAATCCAATTAAGGTTGATCAATTTGACACCAAAGTTCTTAGTAAATATTTTGGTGGAAGGTTGATCAATTTTGTAAATATTTCTCTCTTATTTGTCTTCCCAATAATCCCATTAATTTTGGTCTTCTTAATGCCATTAATTTCGATCTTCTCAATGATCCCATTAAGTTCTCTTCTATTAATTAATGAATCGCACCATATTTTCATACTTTTAGTAACTAATTAGCAATTGATTTTCTTTTCTTCTATTAGTAACTGATTTTTTTTGTTTATAGTAACTTATTTCTATGAAAAAAAAAATATTAAATAAAAAAAACCTAAAAAACCAAAAGTTAAGAAACTAAAAAAAATATATTTTAATTTTCAATCATAATAACTACCTAATATATTTCTCTGTGTTTTTTTTTAAAAAAGATTTGCTTCAGATTTGGAATAAAATAATTACATTCAAAAAAATAACTTATGCATCAATGCATAACAAAAACCATTAATTAATAATAATCAACTTGAAAATATTCCTTAAATGTTGTAAATATTTATCACCTATTTATCTTCTCAATGATCCAATTAATTTCGATCTTAAATGTTGGAGATATTGCTCTCCTATTTGTCTTCTCAACAATCCCATTAATTTCGGTATTGAATATTTGTAAATATTTCTCTCCTAATTTTATTCCCAATAATCCCATTAATTTTGGTCTTCTCAATGAAATTAATTTCAGTCTTCTCAATGATCTCATTAAGTTCTCTTCTATTAATTAATGAATCACACCATATTTTCATACTTTTAGTAACTAATTAGCAATTGATTTTTTTTCTTCTATTAGTAATTGATTTTTTTTGTTTATAGTAACTTATTTCTATGAAAAAATATTGAATAAAAACACCTAAAAAACCAAAAGTTAAGAAACTAAAAAAAATAAAATATTTTAATCTTCAATCATAATAACTACTAATATATTTCTCTATGTTTTCTTTGTTTGAAAAAGATTTGCTTCGGATTTGGAATAAAATAATTACATTCAAAAAAATAATATAATACCTAAAATTGAAACTTTTTAATGAAATACAAATTTTCGTAACTTATGCATCAATGCATAACAAAAACCATTAATTAATAATAAACAACTTGAAAATATTCCTTAAATATTGTAAATATTTATCACCTATTTATATTCTCAATGATCCCATTAATTTCGGTCTTCTCAATGCCATTAATTTCGATCTTAAATGTTAGAGATATTGCTCTCCTATTTGTCTTCTCAATAATCCCATTAATTTCGGTATTAAATATTGTAAATATTTCTCTCCTATTTGTGCTCCCAATAATCTCATTAATTTTGGTCTTCTCAATGCCATTAAATGTTGTAAATATTTATCACTTATTTATCTTCTCAATGATCTCATTAATTTCGATCTTAAATGTTGGAGATATTGCTCTCCTATTTGTCTTCTCAACAATCCTATTAATATCGGTATTAAATATTTGTAAATATTTCTCTCCTAATTTTATTCCCAATAATCCCATTAATTTTGGTCTTCTCCATGCCATTAATTTCGGTCTTCTCAATGATCTCATTAAGTTCTCTTCTATTAATTAATGAATCACACCATATTTTCATACTTTTAGTAACTAATTAGTAATTGATTTTTTTTCTTCTATTAGTAACTGATTTTTTTTGTTTTATAGTAACTGATTTCTATGAAAAAAATATTGGATAAAAAAACCTAAAAAACCAAAAGATAAGAAACTAAAAAAAAATATATTTTAATCTTCAATCATAATAACTACCTAATATATTTCTAAAAGTTTTTTTTGTTTGAAAAAGATTTGAATCAGATTTGGAATAAAATAATTATATTCAAAAGAATAATATAATACCTAAAATTGAAACTTTTTAATGAAATACAAATTTTCGTAACTTATGCATCAATGCATAACAAAAACATTTAATTAATAATAACAACTTGAAAATATTCCTTAAATGTTGTAAATATTTATCACCTATTTGTCTTCTCAATGATCCCATTAATTTCGATCTTAAATGTTGGAGATATTGCTCTCCTATATGTCTTCTCAATGATCCCATTAATTTCGGTATTAAATATTTGTAAATATTTCTCTTCTATTTGTCTTCCCAATAATCCCATTAATTTTGGTCTTCTTAATGTCATTAATTTCGGTCTTCTCAATGATCTCATTAAGTTCTCTTCTATTAATTAAAGAATCACACCATATTTTCATACTTTTAGTAACTAATTAGCAATTGATTTTTTTTCTTCTATTAGTAACTGATTTTTTTTGTTTATAATAACTTATTTCTATGAAAAAAATATTGAATAAAAAAAACCTAAAAAACCAAAAGTTAAGAAACTAAAAAAAATATATTTTAATCTTCAATCATAATAACTACCTAATATATTTCTTTATGTTTTTTTTGTTTGAAAAAGATTTGCTTCAGATTTGGAATAAAATAATTACATTAAAAAAAATAATATAATACCTAAAATTGAAACTTTTTAATGAAATACAAATTTTCGTAACTTATGCATCAATGCATAACAAAAACCATTAATTAATAATAATAAACTTGAAAGTATTCCTTAAATATTGTAAATATTTATCACCTATTTATCTTCTCAATGATCCCGTTAATTTCGGTCTTCTCAATGCCATTAATTTCGATCTTAAATGTTAGAGACATTGCCCTCCTATTTGTCTTCTCAATAATCCCATTAATTTCGGTATTAAATATTGTAAATATTTCTCTCCTATTTGTGCTCTCAATAATCTCATTAATTTTGGTCTTTTCAATGCCATTAATTTCGTTTTTCTCAATGATCCCATTAAATTCTCTTCTATTAAAAATTTATCTTCTATTAATTAATGAATCACACCATATTTTCATACTTTTAGTAACTAATTTGTAATTGATTTTTTTCTTCTCTTAGTAACTGATTTCTATGAAAAAATATTGAATAAAAAAACCTAAAAAACGAAAAGTTAAGAAACTAAAAGAATATATTTTAATCTTCAATCATAAAACCAAAAGTTAAGAAACTAAATTCATTTCTGTTAGATATATATGTTTACAATATCTGATACCATTCTGCATTTTTCGTTGCATAATGAATGTGTTTGATTTGGTAAATAATACAAAGCTTTTAGCAAATCGTTTCCATTGTTATACAATAGAATAGTATATTTTAATTCAGATATAATAAGGTATATATGTAACAAATATTATCATTCACTTTGCAGGTTCAAGCAAAAAAATTCAGCACTCTCTGCCATATCTGAAATAAAACTATAATTTTGAGACAAGAAGAATTGTTTGGTTTGAAATTTTTCGGTTTCTTAATTCATTTCAACCACTATTGCAGATTTAACCTTAATCAAAAACACTGTTTCAGTTATGTTTTTCTTACCATAATACTATGATTTTTATGTCCTAATTTGAAGTTTTGCTATCAACTTATGAAATTATTATGAATTTATGAATGTAAAGTGTATGAAATTACTTTGCTGGCAATTCAATTAGTTATTCATATTCAATGTTAACTTGATATGGATATACTGTACAAACAGAAACTAAGTTCAGTATACTACGTTAACTGAACAACTTTAACTGAAAAAACGGAATGTCCAAAACTTATGTGGATGGTTAAATATATTGGGAATGAAGACATACCAAAGTCTACCTCTTTTTTAGTTATGCAGAGGTAATAGTAATTGCAAACAATTTTTTTGGTAAAGTCCAACATGTGCCTATGAAGTTTTTTTGATACCTTTCCTATATGAAATATTTTTTGGTAAAGCCCAACTAATAAATAAATATACAACATGCTCTTTATCAACAACAACAACTAAGCCTTTGTCCCACTAGGTGGGGTCGGCTACATGGATCAAACGACGCCATAAAGGCCTATCATAAATCATGTCTTTTGATAAGGTATTGATTGCCAAATACTTCTCAATTGTTTCGCCTATAGTTTTTCTAGGTCTTCCTCTTCCTCTAGCCCTTGTAGTACCCTCCATTTGGTCTACCCTCCTAACCGGGGCTTCCACCGGTCTCCTCCACACATGCCCAAACCACCTAAGACGAGATTCAACCATTTTTTCAACCCCATGCTTTTTATCAAATAATATTTAATAAAACTTTCTTAATTTTTATATAATATAAATATTTAATATGTTACTCAATTACTAAATAATATCCTTCCCTCTTTCGCCCGTGCACTTGCTTACTAGTTTTTTTTAAAGTCCTCATTCACTAAACTAAACCTACTTATTTAGCAAAAATTAAAGTTACGAGATTAAAATGAAACCCGGAAAATACTTCAACGTAATGTTGATCGACACACTCATGACTTTTCTTGATCCAGCCAGCACGATAATGTCCATTCTGTGTGTTATTCCAGAATAATTAACAAAATTACTATGACTTTAAGCCTTACCGGCCTTGGTTAGAAAGTGTTATTTTTATACTATTTCTTGCAAACCTTTTTTTGTTTTTATATTCAGATTTTTTTCAAAAAGATCTGCTAGTCTGTAATCAAATTGAAGAGCTTGTCAGTATGCACGTGGTTGACGCTTATAACGTACTATGGTTTACAGTATTTTGTAGACTCTTAAAACAAAAATAATAAACTGGACCCACTTACACATCACCACTATCATTATTGTACCTAGAGGTAATGCCGCGTGTCGCGGCCCAACAGGTAAATTATATCATACACCATAAAAAATAAGCTTAATTATGTCACAAATATATGTAATTTGAGGTACTTTTGTCAGATATCTTTATTTTCTTTCAATGTCTGACTCCTCGAAGTTACTTCTGGGTTTGTCATATGCCCCTAATACCAATTTCGATCAATTTTGCAAAGATGTAACATCGGAATCCTGATCAAAAATTAGACACGTGATGCCCCGTAAGCGAAGATTTTTTAAAAAAAATTAAAAAAAAAACAAAAAACTTAACATTTTTATATTTTTAGTTAAATAAAAAATGAAGAAAAAAAGATTGAAGAGAGAGGTCGTCTTCGCCTGTGTGACATCATGTGGCACCATGTGACCAACCTCTTGCGTCTGACTAGGATTCTGATGTTACATGTGAGCAAAATTGGTCAGAATTGATAAAAGGGTTATATGACAAACCCAGAAGTAATGTTGGAGGTATTGAAAAAAAATAAGGATATCTAGCAAAAGTATCACAAACTTCAAGAACTTGTGACATAATTATGCCTAAAAAATATATTTGTCATTTGTTAACCAATTACGTAATAATAAGCAAGTAAAACATGTCGCTTTCTTTATAATATAAGTTGACTTGTATACTAATTTTATAGGTACACAAATCATTTTTGAATTATATTTCATTTGATCCCAGAATTTGAATTCTCTTCAATTTTCATAACTTCGATAACTTCATATTATATTTGAAAATAATTTACTCTTTTTCATTTTATATAATGTTTAATCAGATAAATAAATTAAATTATTTTTAATTATAGTATGAAGTCTAGTCATTGAAGTCTAGAGAATGCAAATCATCCTATATAAATCTATCGGACTAAAAAAACTTTTTTGAAAAAGAAAATTGCTATTGTTAGTATATTAATATTATACAATAATATTTTTTTATGGCTGAGAGAGTAATTTTGGAGTCTTTATAGCTTTCTAACCAGAGAAAATCTCTTCTAACCAATGTACAGCTAGTGCATAATTACGTGAGTTCTTTTGATCCTTTGATCATGTGGAATGTTTTTTGTCCACAATTCAGTCTTCATCTTATCGGAAAGTGATTATTGTTTTGTGCAAATTAAATTTTAAAAGCTGTAAGAAAAAGAACAAAAAAGAAAAAGACAAAAAGGCAGACAGTAAATATTAAAAAAAAAATCGACATGCCTCTAAATCAATTGATAGAGGTTTTTAATATATATTTTTTAAGAAATTCATATCCGTAATTAATTTAAATGTGAAAATTTCATATACTACTACTTTTTAAAAATCAATTTTATAAATATATTAAAACTTTAAAAAATATTGACAAAATAAGAATGTTTATGAATATAACTAATTAAATAATGCAATTAAAAATTAATTAAATAATACCAAAAATTATTATTCATAAAAAAAAATCTTATACTGTACTATAAATTAAAAGATCAAAGAAAGTACAACTAGCTATCAGAAGCTATCACATACATAGAGACCAACCATTTCATGATCATTTCAAACAAAATCTTTTTTACACCCATAATAAAAATCACAAAGTCGTAATAACTTTTAATTTTTTTAATTAGATTATTTATTTTATTACATAATTATATGAATGAATGATTGAAATCTTCTTCAAAATCGAAAATCGAAAGTTTCATGACTCCGTACAATATATAGCTAAATGCATATGCCATATGGTAAAACCGAACTCCTAACTATATTGCAATTCTTTATGGAGATGAAGAAGGCCTAGCTTAGCTAGCTGGGGACCGGAATTGGAATAGCAATTAAGGCCACTTGGTTAGGAATAAAAGTAGCTATTATTGATGAGAGTATGCTGTGTATCGTAAGCGCAACAAATAATGCTCATGCATGCTAAACCAAATTACCAAATGCGGCACGGGTCGGTTTGGAAAGCTAAACTTTTTTGTTTAATTTAATTCTAACCACAAAAATGGAAAGCCGTGTTTGAAGAAAACATGGGGGCAGGTGAGGTCAACATTGCTGTCTGCTGATGATGATGTAGCCATAGTACACTAGATTTCACTCCCATCCAGGAAAGTAGATAAATTTGTTAGTGGCGTCGGAAATGTGAAAATTTGATATACTTTTTCAGAATTACCCCTATAATTATTATTGTAACTCTAAAAAGTGTTGACATTATAAAGATGTTAGTGAAAATAAATAATTAAATGTTATTGAAAATTGAAAAGGGATCTTATAAATAAATACGACCAAAATAAAAATTCCTAAAGGATTTTATAAATAGGATCAGAGGGAGAGTAATTATTAATATTAACCGCAAGAAGAAATATAGTAATCTTATTCTTTTGAATGCATGCTCATGTTGGCCACCAGCCCTTAGCTTGCTCCCTATGCATGGCACTGGCATCCAATTTCAAGTAAATTTTATAGTTTATTTTCTGCTTTTGCTAACCTAACTTTATCTGGTTTCCACCGTACAAAATTCATTCCTATTGGTACTAGTAATATAAGCCTCTTTTCAGTCACTTGAGTTTAAAAAAAAAATAAAAATCAGTTGGTTAATCTAAATTAATTATTAAAAGCAACCCAATAATAATAGTTGCATACTTGCATTTAGAGATGGAGTGCATTCAGAAGAATTTTAGCGGTATGGTCAAACGTTGATTTGAATCTAGAATCATCTATTTCGGAGAACTTCATCTAGCTAATCACTACTCTCAAACTGCATATTAGTCTCACGACTTGGTGAAAGACCAAAATAACAATTAATAAAAGGCAACATTTGTCTATTCCATCCTTGAATATTATACTGCCATTCGAGAAGAACAGATTATTTTTTTCCTACCGACTTATATATATATATATATATATATATATATATATATATATATATATACTTCGTTCATATCTAGTCCATTCTATTGCTGTTATTTTCATCATTCTTTTCATCTCTTGATACTCCCTCCGATCTTATTTATAAGACTTTTTTAGAATTTTTATTTTGGTCTTATTTATAAAACCCTTTTTCAATTTTCAATAGCATTTGATTACTTCTTTTCACAAACACCCCTATAAAGTTAACACTTTTTAGAGTTTCAATAGTAATTATAGGGGTAGTTTTGAAAAAGTATATCAAATTTTCACATTTCCAATGTCACTGACAAATTTATCCACTTTCCTTGATGAGAGTGATAAACTCCAAAAAAGTCTTATAAATAGAACCGGGGGGAGTATAAGATTATTTTTATTTTTTTTTTCTATTTACGAGATCTAAATTTTTTCAATAATATTTAATTATTTTTTTAAACATTCATACTTACTATTTAACAGTTTTTAAAGTTTTAATAATTATTATAAAAGTATTTTTAAAAAATATATCGAATATTATATTTCAAATACTACAAATAATAGTATTTACTAATTTATTTAATGTACCTAAAATCAAAAAAAAATATTACATTAAGAGTGGTACGGAGTAATTTACATCAATAATGGCTCCCCAAATCTTGTTCTTGTCCAAAGCAAATAATCTCATATGCTTTAAATTAAATAATTTGCATCATATATTCTTATTATAAATTACATTTTAGAAGATTTTTAAATTTAATTTATAAATTACTTAATAATTCTTATATATCATTTATTGTGCTTTCTTTTTTTTTATTAATACTTAAATGTTTCGATTATCTATTTTTTTTATTATTTATTAATAAGTGTGAACTTTAAAAAAATATAAAAATTAAAATTCTAATATAAAATTCTAATAAGTGTATTTTTATGTAAAATTAAAAAAATTAACTAATTTTTTATTAATATGTGTAATTCAATTAACTATTTATTATATAAAGTAACAAATACTTCATCCGTTTTATAAGTAGTGTTTTTTAAGGCCATGCACAAATTTTAAGAAATAGTTAAATAATATTGTATAAGAATTTGGGCTATTTTAATTATAATGTTTCTATATAATTATCATTGAAGAGAGATAAAAATATTGATAGTGTAAAAGAAGTGTAACAAATATGAGTATATTGGAAAAAATAACATTTTTTACATATCGAATTTGGTAAAAGAACAATGCATATAAAATGAGACAAAAACATTATAAACAATGGATATTACATGCATGTTTCAGAGCTGATCCCCAGTGAATAGCATGATAGGCCATTTCAGTTTACAAAGATTGTGTTCCAAAAATAACAATTTTACTAATTGTCTTTGGTACGTAACTATATAGTCTGCCGCTCGATCCCATTTTTGTTTTTTTGCTGGTAACTTTTTTTTTTCCATCCATTTCTTTAAGTATTACTTAAATATATTTGGATTCGACTTAGGTTGGGTGTTTGATTATAGTATTTAAGTCTCCCAACATAAATTTTTACATTCACAAAAAATCAAACCTAAAACCAAACCTAAAACTTTACTTAAACGAGATCGAATAGCTTATCATTTGCATTTTCAAACCGGGCCACGCGTCATCGTGGTTAACTTTCTTTTCTTTGTCAATACAGTAACATACAGTATATAACCAAGAAAAGTTGTAGAATTTTTGAATCCGTCAAGACCTTCGATGCAAACCGGGCCACGCGTCATCTTTGTTCTGCACCACCCGTTACTTCAAGAATTTCACAGTCAATACTTTACTCTTTGAATCTATCGAAAAATATCTTCAATCCGTCTTGTTTAGCAAAAAGACAGCAACCAAAAGAGGAAAAAAAAAACGAGGCTAGATAGGATATATGTTCAACATAAAAAATACAATAATGTTATCGAGCAAGCAATGACACATTCCTTAAAAAAAAAAAAGGAAAATGAAAACTTATCATTTGGATTTCCGTCGATTTCTTTCCTTAATTAAAAAAAAAAAAGTTAATGTTTGGTATCAATTTTTAATGTACATACAACTATATGAATATATACTATGCTAAAAACATTTGATATCATTAAATTATCTATCAAATCAAACATTAGAGTAAACTAACTATAAAAAAGTATATGAATTATTTTTCAATAATGCTTTTTTCAAGAGGATAGAATAGAAGAAACAAGAAAGACGATGATTCGTGGGATGTCACTGATTCAAGGATAATTTATATTTGTAGATGGAAGAAGTATGTCTTATGAAATCATAGTTATGATGAAAATTATAGTTTGGTAATTAATATAAATAAGATCATATATATATATATATATATATAGTCGTGTATGTTTGTAAATGTACATCAACAGGACATATTGAATGTCACCCGTGTAGGTAGCAACAGAATTAGAAACCGACTAAAACATCTATCTTCTTCTTTATATATAATTTTTTTCTTTTCTGTTTTTAATTGGAAACGTGTCGTTATCAACTAGTTGAACACCCCTACTCCACTTGTATGTTATGATGAAACTATATATATAAGCAAGTCCCTGCCTATGTTAAAAACTGAGATGGGATGAGAATCCGACAAGCAACGAAGTAAGACCGCGTTAGTTGTCTTGTGTTGATTATTAGTAATCAATTAGTAGTTAAGATCAGGGCACGGGGAGAGGGACAGGGAGAGAGCTAGGGAGAATAGAATAAAGAGAAAGAGATCAGAGGAGAGAGAGATGAAGATGTTTTCAAGGTTCAAATCTCTATCAAGAGCAGTGCACGAGGAGGAGGAGGAGGAGCGTGAGCATGAAGAGAAAATGACGAGGTGGTGCAGGAGGAGGGAAGGGAATAATGACACGAGGAGCTGCAGCATCACATCACTAACAGTGTGGAGAAAATCACTTTTGATGAGCTGCAAAGGATTCACGGTCATAGATTCAGCTAATGGAAATCTGGTGTATCGAGTGGACAACTATATTGGTGCTGCTAATCACACACACCATATCACTCTCATGGACGCCTCTGGAAATTCTGTCCTCACCATCCGCCGCCGCAGGGTAATTAAGTACTCATACTCATCCATCCTGTCTTGTATTATATCCTATATATAATAACCATCTCTACTTAATTACTTACTTATTATACAATTTTTGTCATTGTTGATTTTTTTATGAACTAACTTGATACACAATTTATTTTTTAGTAACCAACCATGTGTTAAAATATCAACTCAAATGGAAAGAAAATGAATTA
The DNA here is from genome assembly GCA_037953625.1 of Crotalaria pallida. NCBI lineage: Eukaryota > Viridiplantae > Streptophyta > Magnoliopsida > Fabales > Fabaceae > Crotalaria > Crotalaria pallida. Next base: position 127,109,867 of record CM075655.1, on the reverse strand, counting down.
AAACTAAAGTGTTGCATATATGCTTACCAAAAAAAAGTGTTGCATATATAATTTCAAGGGAGTGAGGAGTGGCTTTACGAGTTTTTGTACCACTCTGAAGTATGCACCTTCACTCAAACTACTTTATTTATACATCAAAGTTCAACAACTTAGTATACGTACAATTTCTTATTTGAAAAAAAATTAGGCTCCACACTTTTTTTTAAATACTTTTTCTCTTTGGAATTTTTATAACCCAAAAGGAAGTTGTTGGCAATAATTGCAGCAATCTAATTGAAAAATAAAAAACATTTTCCTTATTCAAAACCATGAGTATGTCACTAAGAAAAAACATCACATGTTGCAATAATAATATACTAATATTAATAGTTTGTGGTTGATGATATGCAGAAGCTTGGAGTGGTAGATAGCTGGTTTGTGTATGAAGGAGAAGCGGGGAACCAACGCAAAAGAAGGAAGAGCAACTCTTGTAAGTCATCATCAGAAACTAATAGTCCAATTTGTTTTGTGAAGAAACATGTGAACATTTTACCAGCCGGCAATGCCAATAACGTTCTTGCGCACGTGTTCCGGACAGATAAAAGGTGTGTGGCATTTACTATAGAAGGTTCCTATACACATAGGACATGTAAGGTGTTGGACGAGTGTAAAAGGGTTTTGGCTGAAATTAAGAGGAAAGAAGCCGATACCAAACACGTCTCTTTTGGGATGGATATTTTTCAGTTAGTTGTGCAACCTGGTTTTGATCCTGCTTTTGCTATGGCACTTGTCTTACTTCTCGATCAAATGTTTTCGTAAACATTCAGGCTCTTTGATCTTTTGAGGGTTTTGAACAATTTTGAGGTTACACCATATATTATTGTTGAGGGGATGGATGTTTTCAAGTTTCAACTATGAAAGATTGTTTGAATAAAAAGAAGTATAATACATAATAAGTATGTAAAAGTATATAATATTAGTTGTTCCAATCAGTTGTATATAGAACTCCTTCGTATATGGTTAATATTCCGGTATGATATTGATATACACGTGATATGCAATTTCTTTCGAATTTGGTTCAAACATTCATATATGCATGTTACGTAGGATAGTGACTTGCCTGCTTAATAAGATTTGGGAAAAATAAAATAAATTGGGGCGCAAGAGGAAAAAGAATTCATTCCTAGGCATCATTTGTGAAGGAAAGAAAATTTGAATAATGCCCATTTTTTATTTTTCTGGTGGGAACGTGATTCATGTGCATCATATTCCCATCAATGTACTCAATATCATAATCGAATATCGCCTTACTAACTAACCTTGTGACATGGAGTCACGTCTAATGTGTATGCCCCCATTACTAACACTTGCTGCAGCACTGATTAATCTAATTAGAAAGTAGACATTTTATAGTTGGAAGAGCTGTTCATCTCAGCCATATTTTGGGGTTTGATCAGGCTGTGAGCTGCAAGATATAGCAAAGGCTTTATATACAAAAAATTCACTCGAATTTGTTGACATCATGAATATCATGCTTCAGACCATATAGCCCGGGCAACAATTTCCGAAAATTCCATTTGAAATGTGTTAGGCACTCCTAAATAAAGACTTCATTTTCTATGTACCAAAAAAACTGCATATCATTTTCTATCAAATTTCCTATTAAAATGAGTAATCACAAGTTTGCAACTTAGTAACTGCCGCCATAAATTATAATTACCACAAAGCACTATGTTAGAGAATCATATTGCCCAATCACAACTATCACCTACAACCAAGCCTTACCCCCCATTAGATAAGGTGTTACATATGAATCAAATAACAGCATTGTACTCTATCAAAATGCTTTATCCTGCAAGATCTTTCTTAATGGTTTCTCCCAGTTTTCATTGGCTTTCCCCCACTCTTTTTATCAAATACCACCTCTCTTACTGTTACTAAAATATTTTCATTTATAAACGGTAAAAATAAAATCGTTGCATGTGCTATTTTTGAATGTGAAAAAGTTAAACGGATATAAACCTATTACATAAAGCTCCCACCTGATGACATTTAGGAATGTATTGTACACAAACTTGCACCCATCAATGGAAAAGTTGTTCCAAGAATTAAAGCATTCGAGCTCTGAATCACAACACAACAACCTTACCATTGAAAGTGAATAGTTGATGTTTAATAAATTATACAAAACCCTTCAAGCAAGATAAGTCGTCATTAACTTGCTATATCTAACAGACTAAAACATGGTAATTCAATTCCAGATACATTAATATAAATAAGATTTGAATGATTGCTTTCCCCTTTCAACAGCCTTACTTAGCGAATTAAAATAACTAACATGTATCTGTTTATAATCAAATACCCGAAGGAAACATTCATGTGTATTTCTCCTTACATTGCTACTAGATAACTGTATTCACAGCCTTAGCTCAAAAGACAAAAAGATGGGGTGCTCTAAAATTTTTCAAGCATGAGCAACTGCAGCTATCCAAAAATATTGTGTTCGAAGAATGATTATGAGCATTTCTGTTGTTCGCGATATGCACATCCTGTTGGGGTAGCATAACTGTATTCACAGCCTTAGCTCAAACGACAAAAAAATGGGGTGCTCTAAAATTTTTCAAGCATGAGCAACTGCAGCTATCCAAAAATATTATGTGTTCGAAGAATGATTATGAGCATTTCTGTTGTTCGCGATATGCACATCCTGTTGGGGTAGCACAACAGTTGGTCTGACCGGTGGTTGGACTGGTTGAACTGGTAGCATGCCTTGAGACCCTGAAATTTGAACTGATTGGGTTGGTTGGACTAGTTGGGGCCTTGAATTTTGAACTGGTTGCGGACCTTGTGAACTTGAACTTTGAACTTGTTGAGCTGGTAGGACCGGTTGCAGACCTTGTGGCCTTGAAATTTGAACTGATTGAGTTGGTAGGACTGGTTGCGAATCTTGAGGCCTTGAAATTTTAACAGGTTGGACTGGTTGAGAACCTTGAGGCCTTGAAATTTGAACTGGTTGCGGACCTTGTGGCCTTGAAATTTGAACTGCTTGGGTTGGTCGGAGTGGTTGCGAACCTTGCGGCCTTGAAATTTGAACCGGATGGACTGGTTGCGAACCTTGAGGCCTTGAAATTTGAACTGGTTGGGTTGGTTGGATTGCTTGCAGACCTTGTGGCCTTGAACTTTGAACTGGCTGTGGACCTTGTGGCCTTGAAATTTGAACTGGTTGGGTTGGGAGGACAGTCGGTGATACTTGTAGCCTTGAACTTTGAACTCTTTGGGCTGGGAGGATTGGTGGCGAGACTTGTGGCCTTGAACTTTGAACTGTTTGGGTTGGGTGGACTGATGGTGAGACTTGTGGCCTTGAGCTTTGAACAGGTTGGGTCGGGGTAATTATTTGGTGCCTAATATCATCAGAAAGCTCCCTACCTGCTAGACTTCCACGCATTCGTGGAGTAGGCCCAGACCAGTTCTGCTCTGATTGTAAATTGAATAAATCACCAGGCCTAGAAACTGACTGTGGTGGTCCTCCCACATTTCCTCTTTGCCCTCCTGTTAGCCTCTGTAAACCGTTAGCAGTAAAAGATGTGGATGCTACAGCAGTTTGATTTTGAACTGAAATGGATGATGATTGACCCACAACCTGGGAAGCAGCCTCAAAAATCCCAGCTTGTGAACCTCCTTGCAGAATGTGCGACCGCTGAGCATTTGATGGTCGTATAGAATCAGGTGCTCGTGGATTAAGAGCTTGCTGCAGGTGTGAACTTCTGTGTTCACTCAACAACCCAGATGCTCTGTATGGGTTCTGAAATTGGCCCGGTGCTGACATATTAACAGGTGGCACTTGGTTCTGAGTTCAACGAGAAGAAAAACATACGAAAAATAAAATGAGTGCAAGAGCCATAAACACAAACTAACACGAAAGTTAGGTTCTTCTAGTCATTTTCAACTTGTTAAGTTAAAAGTCAGGCATTGATGACTATCTCATACTCACAATATAAGAAACGAAGAATAACAAACCGGTTTATAAAGTATAATTTGTACTGAAAACACTATTGGAGTGTCTCTGCAAGAAAATAGCACTTATATCTAAAGTGTTTAATTTTACATCTTGCATAATTTCTTTAGAAAGATAAATTAATGTTCACACTTTCATTCTTTCAGCAAATAAGTTTTCTTACTTCCCACCAACCTCCTCTGATTTAAAAACAAAAATCATTAATCACAAAACAAATTGTTAAACAACTTAATTTTAGTGTATTTTTCATTTGAGCACGATTCCATAGTAATTTTTTCCTTAAAAGAAACCACAACATATCAACACAGAAAATTAAGGCACAACATATATAGAACAGCAATTTGTAATTTGACGTAAGGATTAAATAGGAGAGCATCCAAGAGGAAAAATGCTCACCACATATCCCTAAAAAAACAGCACATCAATAAAAGGAGTAATAACAGAACAAAAATAACTCAAACCTGTGTTGCTGAGAGATGCTGCAATGCAGATAAATGTATACCAGAAACCTGAGGCACATTCATAGAGGATCGAGAAAAGTATTGCTGTCTTTCTGTGTCACTTAGTATGGCACTTAAGCCATCTGCAGTGGTTGGGTTGGACAAAGAAATGGGAGGGGTAGCGGGGGAACTGCTCAGTGGCAAGGACTTCAAATTAGTTCTTGAATTTCGCTGTGGCCTCAATGCCTGAGATTGGACTGGGAGGGCCTGAACTGCAATTGGAGTCCTACTAATATGTCTTGGTGCTGAGGATGACCTCCCATACTCATTAACAACTAAGTTATAGTTCAATGGCAGCTGAGAATTATTTGGTGTCGAAAATTGGTTATGGATGACAGAGTTATTGTCATGACCCTCGGTTTCCTGTCTAAATGCAGGAGAATCAGTATCAAGCAGGGTGTGATGCTCAGAGCCACCGGCTATTGCGGTATCTGACCCACCACTGGCAGTTTGAAGTCCAGAAGAAAAGTCACCTTCTATTTGAGCAGCAACATTTTGGTTAACACCAACAGGCATCATACCCAAGGAAGTTGATTTTGGGGTGCTAAATTGACCATGAACAGATGCCTGGACTGGTTTTCTATCTGGAGTTTCAAAAATATCCATTATCTGCATCTGAACGTCATCATTGGTGAGGTCCATAACATCGGTAACTGTACTAGGGAAGCAAGTAGATTCTTGTGGTTCAATCTGTTCCTTTTCACAATTGTGGGCCTTATTCTGCAACTTATCCACATTATTTTCCAAGACTGCCTTCCATGATCCATCAGCATGGACAATCACTTTAACAACGTTCTCATCAACACCTTTCAGGACCTATAAATTTAAAAAACAAAGAATGAGAGGTTAGCTTTTCCTTTCCTTCTCCACCTTCATTTTATCCAATGTTCAGTTTCATGTACCCTCCAAATTTAGCTATACCAAACTGACTTTAAGGGTTTGAGGATAACAGAAAAGTAACTCGAGGGGTAGATTAAAGTACAAAACTAACTTACCTCAACCATGTTGCGGTCAAGACGAATGTCTGCATAGCTGACACATTGATTGCAAAGAGGACAGCGCCAGTTTGGCCTCCTTGAATTTATATCAATGAAGTTGTCATAATCGAAACACTACAGAAGAGACAATAGGAAACAGAGTCATGTAAGGAAGAGAGGAAGAAACAAGAATCGCATAAAGCAGACTACAAAAGTCACATTTACTGCTTATGGTAAGCAACACAGTATAAACAACAGCTATCACCCTCAGCTATCTCCATGCTAAGCGATGCTAATACTTGAAGCACTCACCCGGAAATGTCTACATGAATGTCCTTTAACAGGAGTCTTTATACGAGTGTAGCTGTTTAATAAATACAAGACACAAAGGATTAACAGCTTTTATCATTAAAAAAAAAAAAACATACACTGTTATAAGAAGAGAAGGATTATCATATAAAAAAAGGGAAAAACCAATGTATTTTCAGGATATAATTGAACAAACAATTTTTAGCACCACTTCAGTGAAAATAAGAAAAACAATGAGCTAGAAAATAAGCATAACAGAAGCCCAACGGAATGATCATATTTTCAAGATAAAAGAAAACTTTAAAGATTATTTTTAATGTTTTAATGCAAAATAAAAAAAAAAATTACTAGAGGTCCAATATTGCAGTTATTGAAGAATTATGGATTTGAGTTGAGGAAGAACGAAAAGAGGGAAAGATGGTCAGCAAGTGTATGCTAAGAATATTATTGATAATAGATAATGACATAATGTGATACAAAACACTAACCTCCTTGTTGAATTGGAGGGCTTTGGGAAAGGAGAAAAAGGAAAAGATAGATTTAAGACACTGAACAATGAGATTGATATTCACACTAATACAATGATAATGTCATACAAAAGACAGACCATCTTAGACATTATTCTAGCATATTTTACTTGATAGGTGTCGTACGTCATTCATAATTTTCCTCAACCTAATTCCCGAGCTTATCATTTCTTGTATGGCTGGTTGGCTACTCATCCATTCTCATTCCTGCCACACTTATATCATGCTCTAGTACACTTTACTACCCCACATTCTGCACCAGAAGCATGTTTATCTTATGGTTTTGTAGTAAAATTATCAAAAATAACTCCAATTTCATCTATTTCAGCTTGAATCCTGTGATTTTTATCTTTTATCTATTTCGCCATCACTTTGTATAATGCATCCAAGATACCTACACTGTGTTACATGGAGTATGATATGATCACCAATTTCACCTCCGAGCCATTACTAACTTGCATTTATGAGGAAATCTATGGTTATAAGGAAATCCTCTATGGCTTCACCATACGTTCACTTAATGGTTAAAACCCTATCATACGTATATCCTTGTGCACCCAAATATAAGCAGCTTGAATTTCCACAATGCCTTCCACAAGACATCTCCTGACACCCTACATAGGCTTTTTCCAAGTCAATGAAAACCGCGTGTAGATCCATTAGCTTCCTCCGATAGTATATTGCTTCCATGGTTGACCTCTGAGGCATAAGGCCAAATTGTTTTTCTAAAATGTTAGTATCTTTTCGTAATCTCTATTAAATTACAAATTCCCATAGTCTCATTTTAAGACTAACAATCAGCTAACTAATAAAGAAGACTCTAACTTGGTACCTTTGACTTTCTACAATGAACACATAAGTTTAAACTTCAAAGTAGTTCCAACTAATTTAAATTTCAACTTTTTTTACATTACTCAGTGGCAAATGTGATTTGGAATAGATTGTTTGGTATCTTTCATGAGTCTCGGATCTTCCCTATGGACTTGCACTATTTCCTACTTACCGAGTTCAAAGGTTTTGGCCCATGTAAAGATGGGAATATTCTACGGTGATGCTCTGTTTTTGCAGTCATTTGGTGTATTTGGTTGGAAAGAAATAATAGAATTTCCAATGACACCTTTTTGCCTCTTGATGATTATGTCTGGGATAGGGTTACTTTTTTGGCCTCGCTCTGGATCAAAACCCATGGGCTTTTTAGTGGTATTCATATGGTAGATAAGCAGAGAGACTGGCATGCCTTGTTGCATGAGCCTTTTGGGTAGTTTCTAGGTTTTTCTTTTGTTCTTGTGAGGATTTCTTATCTTCTTCTTGTAATATTCTCCCTTCTCTTCTAATAATATTTCCCTTTTTATTAAAAAATATCTAATTTAAATTTCAACACAACAGTAACTAAAGGACTCCTAAAAGGTGACTACAATTAACAAAAACATTACTAGACCATCAAAATGTGAATCGTGAACATATACAACAGGCAAAATCATGATAACTATCTCCCTCATTCTTTAATTCAAAATCAGTTAGAGCCAACATTTTCTGATGGACTAAATAAAAAGAGACTGAAATGGATCTCAAAGAAAAACTACTGTCTATAGTACTACAATGCCCAATGACCCAATCTAAAGATGACAAAACTAGTAACAGACTAAAGATGATAATAGTAGTAACAATCAAAACAAAGGAAGGAAGGAAGGAAGAAAAGGCTGTCAGTGAGTGATATGGAAAAGAATAGAGCATACCTTATGGGACAAATAAGTGAAATTTGTGACGGCCCCTCAAAAATGTCTGAATCTAATAATATATTTTAGAAGAAGAATGATTGAAATGAATTGTGAATCAATAATGTCCGAATAGCAGTCAAGCATTTAAGATTCAAAATGGCAAAATGAAAATAAAGAATTATGAATGTTGGACTAATAAGAATGAGGCAAAAAAAATTAGTACTGTTTATTTTAAATATCCAAATTATACCTGAATCAACTGAGGTAGCAGCAGGCTGAAGATAATCTTGAAGAGTTGGATGCTCAAGCAAGGATGTAACACTCATACAGGCAACAATTATAACATAATGACCTTCACAATGATAACGGTTAAATTAAGATGCATATCGTGAAAGCCAGGATGATAGGAGAGGAACACTAGTTTTAATTGCTCACCACTGAACTGGCCCACAGCTTGAAGAAGATTGGAGTAATTGGACCCATATTTAAGCATACCAGTCACATCAGTTGGCATCTGTGGTCCAGTGTCCTGAGAAACAGAAAAACATAGATAAGAAACAGATGACATGCCCTTGAAACAATGTAAAGTAAATGTTTTAAAATGTATTATGAACATGCAAACTGACCATGTGAACACCAGTCCTGTAGCCTACTCCTTTTCCATTGATAAGAAAACTACAACAGATGGATGCCGAAAAGTCAATCAGCATCAACATAGAATCTCACATAACAGTTAAAATAAAAAAATGGAAAAAGCAACCATACTTCACTAGCTGAGGGCTTATAAGGCAGGAAGATGTCGCGATGTTATCAGTTTGAGCCACTAATAACCACTGCATGTTCAAGTGTAATATAAGTTAGATGTGTAAAATCCAAATTAAAAAAAGTTTAAGAGGTGTGATCAAATAACATAAAATCAGGAGTCATTTAAGCTTGTTAATAACTGAAGTGCTATCAACATATTTGACGTATAATGCTACTAGAAGTGGACCATGCAATAAGCAAAAATTGATAGGAAAGAGAAAGTAGCAAAACTATAATAATCCACAAGGCAGTACTTAGGTCAACTATAATAATCCACCAGGCAGTACTTAGCTCAACTATAATAATCACCCAGATTATGTCCCCCAGTAAGAAATCATTAGTTATCGGTCACAATTCACAGAGGATGATGCCATAACATAATTTTGAATAAAAAAACCATGAAATACTCTACATCCCAAACATAGAGAGATTCACAAGTTCAGATTTGCACCAAGATTCATAAAGTTGAGATACTTGGAATAAGGCCCAAACAAAGCATTAGTTCTTGACTTTTTTAATTTTGGGTGGAGAATAAGTTTAGGACTTTGTCACATTTAATATGTTTATAAAAATAAATCAACTCAAGTTCTTACGATTTTATCCTTTTGATTCACACGGTTTGTAACATTAAAGTCAACAGTAGCAGCTCCATAGCCAGGCTGCATTGCAAGTAAAAAAAATATTAAATATGTTCTCAATGTGCTATAACTACCAAGTTTGACAGGGCATGAGGAATCACCTTAGCTTCAATTGACACAAGTATTTGACCCAATTTCATTTTTGGATAAAACCTGCTCACATATCAGGAACTTATTACTATTGCAAAAAAGATAAAGTGAGATATCATCTAAAAGTTGAAATGCATTCTTTCCCATAAGCCTTTTGGTATGTCCTGATTTTTATACTTGTCTTAGTTAACATTTGCCAAGTTACATAAAAGATCAAACACATAAAGCAAAATACTATTTTATAATTAAAATAGGAAGAAAGAAAAAACATGCCATATAAATATCCTGAGTAAAGCCTAAGGGTCCCTACCTCTCCATTATTGTTGGTATAATGGAATGGCAAGAACTAGGTCCAGCACTTACATTCCCAATGCTGCAGTAGATCTTTCCCATCTAAACTAAGAACGATGGTTATCAGAAGCATACAGATGACAACACACCATGTAGCACAAAAAATGCTAAAGATTGAAGCATACCTTATCAGCAATGGTGAGAAGTTCTTCTGAGTCTTTTCTCTGGAACCATCCAATTTTACAGGCACTCTGCAATAACAGTAAGTCGGTAACAGTAGGAAATTCACAATTTCATAAATATAGTAGTACATAACTTCTGGAACGTTTTAGCAAAACACATTATAGATAAATGCAGAAATGCTAGGATAAATCCACAGTTGTGTCTATTTAGTCATCCATAGTGATATAGGATAAAAATTTAATGCACAATATAAGAACAAAAGTTAAAGAATTTAAAATCAAACAGATTCAGATATCTGCATAAAAAATAGTATAAAGTAATTCTTGCCACAATGCAAGAGCATCATGTGGTGGGTTACAGTGCATGAAAATTTTACCAGGTTATACTAGTCAACAGGCCAACACCAAGTATTCGCCTCGAGAGTCAAGACTGATTAATTTTGATTCTTTCCAAAATGCAAAAACAGAAAGTTTTCATAAGTGAATTCAGGATCATAACAAATGAACACTAAATGAGTCACTAATATTAATTAGCAACAACATGAAAAAAGGAGATAACCTTCACAGAGATCATCAAAACCATTGCAGCTGCTTGTGAGAGGTCATCATTCTTTTGTTGAAAAATCTGCATAGAAAAGGAAAAATAGATGCCTCAAATCTACGACCATGACATTTAAGAAAATAGTAAGACTTTTTTTTCCTTATATTCACTCCCCTCCCCTTTGAAAGACGTGATGCGACACAAAAGACAATACAATAACTCAATAAGTCAAATAAGGAAATTGAATGAGATCAAGAAATGAATCCTAATTTTGTTTCCTGCATTTGGAGACTGATCAATCCCACGATATATTCTAAGAATAACTAAGATATATGAAAATATCCCAAGGTACAATGAAGATATTATGAGGTATGTAATAAATATTCTAACACATACAATACAATGGAAATCACCTGTTTCATCAATGTTGGCAAATCTCGAGCTTTGTCTAGAATTTGACCGTTCGAAAGTGCATAGTCAATACATCTGCATGCAAAGGCGGGGCTTAAAAAAATACTGAGGGAGCTAAAGTGTAAAGGATAAAGTATGGACATAAACATTGTTATTATTTAAATTTTGAAGAGATTTTTTTTTTAAGCATTAAGAAATTTGAAAGTTTAGCAAAACCATAAGAAAAAGTATTGAGTTTAAACAAATTATTTGAGAAGAATGTTGAAACAAGTCAGATCCTAACATTAAACATAGTTGTAGATGCATTCATATTTATTTCTTCAACTCAATCACTCATTTATAGCAAAGTCAAATAAAAAACCTATTTACTTCATACCTTCCTTTCTAGATTCAAATCCTCTAACTCACAAATTTCAGCTATTGGATACTTTTAATGGTTCAAAATTAAAGGGATTTAAAGTGATCCAATGGTTGAAAAAACTGAGTTAGAGAGAGTTGCACAAAAACTGAGTTAGACAATCCAAATTCTTTCTCTGTATAAAGAAACTGCATATGACAAATTTTGAAATTACATAGATTATGTTTATATCTCTTTCCTATGTTGTTACAGTGGCACACACTCTCGATTTTGTCAATTTATACACTTCGTTGACCACTCAATTTTAAAAAAAAATAAAATAAAATAAAAAAAATTTAAATTAATTAATTAGAGAGTGATAAAACTTTGATCCTCCGCTTTTTGCATGTCAAAGTAAATCAAGTAGAAACCCCAAAAAAATTCATCCGAAATATAATCTTCGAGGGACAAGTTAGGGTTTTATAAGCTAGGCAATAAGTTTATTATAAAAGACCTCAGAACAACAAAACTTGAACGTAACCAAGCTCAGATTTCAGTGATCAGTATATAAGACCTCAGAACAACAAAACTTGAACGTAACCAAGTTACATTATAAATTAAATGAAAGCACATTTCCAACCTAACACACAGAAAGGGAAAAAAAAAGAAGTTACTAAAAATAGAAAGTAATAATACCTAGAGAGGAAGACGCAGATGGTAAAGAATTCGCGAGGGTCGCTGCTGCTGCCAGGTTGAAGAAGAAGAGAAGACAAACGCTCTATATATTTGTTAGTAACGTGTGCCATCCACGACGGAGTTCCACTCATTGTAGCGAAGAGAGAGAGATGGAGAGAGAAAGATGGGAAGCTATGTCGTTTCCACTCCCTTCCCCAGGTTTCAACTTTCAAGTTTCAACACACCCTTGACCCTCCCCAAACATTCCTTCACACTTGACAGAGACCACTACGACTACTTAAAGAAATTCAAAAATATAAAAAAAAAATACGCCTCCGGTCCTTATTATAGGACATACTTAACCGAATTACACATACCAAGAAAAATGGTTGGTTTTATGAATTCTGTGAGAATATATTGTAACATTACAATTTTACCCCCTTAACTTTTCTTGTAAAATTCATACTCATTAATGAACAACAAAAAAACACATAGATAATCAAAGCATTTAATAAGGGCAAAAAAGAGAAAAATCAATAAATGATGCATAGAAAATATAAAGTGACTTATAATTAGGACCAAGAAAATTTTCTAAAATATGACCTATATATAGGACCGGAGGGAGTAAATAAATAAAAATGTACATAAAAGCAGGGTTTTCTTTTATATATATATATATATAAGTGGTTTTTTTTCCCACTCGGTTGCATCTACAAGGAATCGAACTCAAGATCTTACTTAAGCGAGATCGAACCGTTTACCACTCGTCTCAACTCATGTTAGTTAGTAAGTCAGGTTTTCTTTAACCAAGAGTCCTAGAATTTGAAAGTGCATTATAAAGAGAAAAATGAAATGAAAAAGATATTTTCATTTTTTAAATAATGATATATATTTTTTTCGATCTCGAGATCAAATGTAAAAAGAAAAAACTAATTTTATACTGTACTTATTAAAAAAAATTAGTTGATTGTATTTAATTTTTTTCGAATTAGTAAAAAAATAGATTATTTTAAAAATTTGCTTTAAAATTAAAACAAAAAATTAAATAATAGAACAATTTTGTTAAAATATTTTAAAATTAATTATATTAGAAATAAAAAATAAAATAATTTTTACTTGTATTTAAAATTATTGATATCTTATTATTATAATTAAAATGGGAGAAGAAGCATATAACGATGATAACCCGCAAAATCAACTTGTCAAACAATCTCCCCTAAAAAAAAACTTACTTGTCAAACAATCTAGATCACACTCATTTGTTAATCAATTTCTTTATGATATAGGAGTATGTCACTTTCCTTATTATATAAAAATGTCGATTCACAAGTTAATTTTGTTCCTTGTTTTTATTATTTGATCAATGGGCTACTTAAACTCATATACTAGAATTATTTATATGCAATTGGTCATGTACCAAATTTTAATTTGAAGTTTCGGAGTTTAAAATTTTGAGTTTGATTCATAGATATTTTGTTTAGTGGATTATCTATGGTTTTATTCCTCCCCCTTTTCTTTAAAAATAATTGTCTATAAAAAAAATATAATAAAATTATTTATGGAGAATGTATGAATGAGATTTGTACCCTATGTATCCTTTTTTATATTAGAAATTGTACGAATGAGATTTGTACCCTCGTCGATCTCTCGCCGGAAGGCCACTCACTGAAACGTGGTCACCATTTAATCCACTGTCCTCAGCCAACCTTTAGTGTTGACATCGAATCTCATCATTGTTGTGTGTCACCAAGTCTTCATCGTTGCTCTTTGTCACCGAATCCTCAATGTTGTCGTTAAGCCATCACGGTGAGCAACCTCGACACCGAACCACCACCGCATCTCACGCTCTCTTAGTTGCATAAGCTCCGGTTAGTTGTTAACTCCTCTTTCTCTTGTTTGCTGCTTTCAAAATTTGTTTTCAATCTCTCAAGTTATGAGAATCTGAAAAAAAAAAAGGGAATAACAAAGAAAGACACTAAGTTTGAATTTGCTTTTGGGTTTGAGAGAGCAAACAGAAAAGAAAGAAACATGTGAGAAGCCAAATGTTTTGTAATAGAAGTGAGAGAGTAAGAAATGAGGAAAACAAACCTCAGAGTATAAAAGCTTCCTCCATAAGGTTTAAAACTCAGTGGTGTTCATCGAAAGCCTCCTACCATTATTTTATTCCCACGGCTATTAGATTGATTGTTTATTAAAATATTGGTATTTAATACATTCTCCTTCATTCACTATGTTTTAGTACTTCAGAGATGAGGCCACTTGCACAATGTAAATGAGCTGGAAAAGGACCTCAAATTACTCCATCCGTTTCACTTTAAGTGTCTTTTTGGACTTTTGCACGTAGATTAAGAAAATGTTGATTATGATGATTATTGTAAGTTTTATATGTATTTTGTCAAAACTACCCATATTTAATATTTTTATTTTGTCAATGCATCATCACTAGTATTACAAATTTCAAAACTAAAACAACATTAAATGTAAGGGTAAATAAGGAAAAACAGTATTAAATATTGTTTAGATTTGGTAGAAAGACACTTATTTTGAAACAAAATTTTTATGTTAAAAAGACACTTAAAGTGAAACGGAGGGAGTATTCTCCTATTCTTAACAATGTTGATAAAATGTTTTACTTGAGAATTGAACTCAAGCTAGCCTACTCACACTTTTTGAGCTCCGGCTTGTTATTGATCAAAAAAGCTTTTGTTTCAAGATTTGAAATAAAAGTAGATTTTTTTAGTGTTGCTAGATCTTACGGTGATAAACCAAAAATGTGATTTCACTTTAAAGTAACTTTTCTTGAAACAAAATATTGTATAGTGAAAAATCCTTCTCTTTTCTGGAGAAAACGATAGAGAAAAGAAAAACTAAATAAATATGAGACCTATTTAAAAAAAAGTTTTCTCTAAAAAAAAGAACATAGAGAGAAAAAAAAAAGTGATTTTTATACTTTTGACCCAAAAAAAAAACACATCTCTTACTTGTTTCACAATACACTTGCTACATATTTTTTCCACTCATATTTATTAACTATTTTATTTTATAGCTTAATGTCTTTAGTATTTTTTTTTTGTTATCATTTTTTTTATGTAAGTTGTTAACTAACATTTTAATTAGTTAAAATATAAATGTAATACTCAAATAGTATACATTTTTTAAAAACACAAATTATATTAAAAAAATTATGAAACATAAATATTAATTTGATCGTGTTTCAAACTCTTCTTTATTCGACAATATTTTAATTAATTTGACATGTTTAATAATAGAAAATTTCAATTTTTTTATTATACAGTGGAGTATAGTTGTCTTGTTTTTGAATAACTTTATCAATTTCTCTCTTCTCATTTTTCTTTTCAGACAAATAATTGATGAGAAAACTCAATTTTTCACTTTTTTATTCTTTACCTTTTTCTCTCCCAAACCAACAAACCACAAAATCAACTTTTTTTTTCCCTTTTTCTATTACTTTTCTCTTCTTTATTTCTTTATTTCTATTTCCTTTTATATGACCAAACGAAACATTAATTTTTTATTGTTTTAGATGAGATAGGAAGGGAGATTGTGAGATGGCATTAGCATGGTTGTGAAAACCGAACCGGATCGACCGGTTCAAAAGAAGCCAAGAACCGCTCCAAAATTAAAAAAATTGGAATTGAACCAGTAATAAACCGTCAAAACCGATAAAAATCGGTGGTTCACCGGTTTGCATTTTGGCAAAAAAAAAACCGGGCTGTTTGGCCCAGTAAACCACTGGACTTTTTTATATTTAAAAAAAATACTGAATCCCAAATTCCTAAAAGATTGAAACAGTTGGGCAAAAGGAGTAATACTAGTGTATTACCTATTAGTAATATTTTTTTATTAGTTTTCTTTCTTTTATTTACTAGTATTGTATATTTGATTTATTTTCTTCCTGATTGAGCATTGTATACTGTATAGTACTTGTTAATTAATAATTAATAATATTCTCTTATTATTTTATTATATTGTTTTATATATACACACAAGCGTACTTTAAGATCGGTTAAACCACGGTTCAATCATGATCCAACCATTGAATCTTGAATCAGTATTTTGATCAGTTCGATAATCGGTCCAGTTTTCAAAACATGGGGTATGAGAGTTGCCGCTGGAAAGTGGAAAGCGGAAACGGAAAGCAGTGGCACACTGGCACGAGAAATTATTGTGTGGTCCAGGACCAATGGTCCCGACCACATCTACACCGTTAATTTCATTAAATATTCATATTTTTAATTAATTAATAATACATCCAACGGTATGGATGTATCCGGGACCATTCATAGAATAATTTCCCCACTGGCACACTGGCACGGATATGAATTAATTAGGGAAAAGAGGCTATGAAGCAAGTTTATTGGTGAATGGTGACAATTTAGGCGAAAGGTTGACAGAGGTTAAGATTTGTCGATGAGTTTTACTCCCTCGGTCTCTTGGTCAATGTCAAGCTTTTATCTTTAATTAAAGGCATAATTATATTTTTATTTTATACTCTTTTTATTTTTGTTATAAGAAAAAATAATCGAAATTATACTTGTTAAAAAAATTAGTTCAGTGTAGTTCACCAAAAAAAATTTAGTTTTGTGTATTTAATTTTCTCATCGTAAAAAATATTGTTACTTTAAAAAATTGCATTAGAAATGAAACAACAATTAAATAAGAGATCATTGCTTTCTATGAATATTTTATAAATAATTGCATTAGGAATAGAAAGTTAGTTACTCACTTTTCTTTTCTTATATTTGAAACAAAGATAAGTATATCATTTTTTTTCTTATACTATAGACCGAAAGAATATTTTGTTTTCGATATTTATTTTGATATTTTATTTTTAATTTGATATATCTTGGTATTTTTTTTAACATTCATTTTAATCTTCTTATCAGTGTCACCAAATTTTAATTGTCAGTTGCTACATATTTTAAATAAAATATTGTTTTTTACCTAATACATCATGACAATCTTGGTTTTGAATTTAATAATATCAAATTCATAAAAAAAATATTATATACCCAAAATCAATCGTTTAGATAAAAATAAATGATCGAATTAAAACTAAAAAAAATATAAAGTATCAAATTGAAATTTAAAAAAAATAAAAGAACAAATTGATTTTTTCTAAAAGATAAAAGACTAAAATAAATATAAGAAAAAAAACAAAGATAAATGAACCAAAATAAATCTTCTAGATAAAATAAATGATCAAAGGTATATTGAAGCCTTGATTAAATGGTCAATTTAATTCCTCAAATATTGAATTGTCATAAATTTGGTCCTTTGAATATATTTGTCACTAATATAAGTCTTCGAAGATAAATTTGTCACCAATAATTTAATCTCTCAAATATGTTTGTCACCAATATAGTCTCTCAAATTATAGGGATGACAATGGGTCCGTGTATCCCATTACCCGGACTCGTCCCCTTCATGCATATCCGAACTCACACGGGTATCCACTGTCAAGCGGGTCAGCGGGTATTCAGATACCCAAACAGTGCATTGTTGGAACAGGATTGGAACGCCAAGTGGCTTTTGATTCAGGAGTTCCCGTTATAGCCGAACACCCATTATATAATATTAAAATTTTAAGCTTATTTTTTCTAAATAAACATAAATTTTTTTTATTTTTACTTGGCAAACACTTGATATATCATTAAACAATTCACAAACAAATTCACTATAGTCAAAATAGATTCACTTAGAAACAAATCATCTCACACAAACATACTTAAATTTCAAATTTATTGAATAATAAGTATTTTTTTGAGGATGCAATACCCCAATACCCGGACCCGTTACATGTATTACCCGTGAGTACCAGTTTTTATATATATGGGGTTCAATTTTCAATCCGTACCCAGACCTATTAGAGATATTACCCACGGATATAGACCAATTGTCAAGCGTAATCAACCATGCCACCGATTTAATCCTCACAAATATTTATCATCGAAGTATTTCCTAAAGAATAAATTTGCCACTATGTTACTCTCTCCATGTTGCTCTATCACCTATCAGTTTAACGATGCTTATTTGAGATATAAAAAATATAAAAAAAAAATTAAAAAAATTAAATGAATAAAAATACTTAAAAAATTAAAAAATTAAAAAATTGTAAAATAAAACTACAAAAATTTAAATGAATGAACAAAGTTTATTTAAATACAAGATTAATTTTTTTTACTAATGTAATATATTTTTATATATAATAATTTTTTCGGAAATATCCTCTCATCTTCAAGGGAAAAAAATCCTCATACACGAAATCTTAAATGGGTAATTCTCGTGAAGATTCAAATATATGTGCAAATTGTCATTTTAACTCATAATACAGTCAATGTTTTCATCACAACTCATGCAAATATGTTTTGGGTATTTTTTTAATTATATTTGTTTATTTATTTAATTTTTTATATTTTTTTATTTAACGTGTCACATAAACCTCGTTAAATTGTTTTGTAACATAGACGCAGATGGACTAATATAGTGGCACAATTGATTTTTGAGATATTATATTGGTGATATAATTAATCTTTAAGGGATTATATCGTTGACAAATATCTTTCGAGCACTAAATTGATATCAATGTCATATTTAAAGGACCAAATTGATTATTTATTCATTATTTTTTTTATAACATTAATTAATTTTTTTCCACTAATATTTATATTTACTAAACACTTTTTAAAATTCAAATGATAATTATAAAAATAATTTTAAAAAGTATACTATATGTTATTAATTTCAATACCACTAATAATATATTAACTAATTTATTTATTGTCATAAAAAATTAATCGAAATACCAACATGGGTTGGGACGAGTTGTAAGCGGCTCGGTCTCGCTTAAGCAATGTTTCAGGTACGATTTCTTGTGGATGCAGAAAATTCACGACCCTAATCGAATCCCAATGTATCTAAGTAATATTTGGGAAACCGAATGGACAACAAAAAATCGAAGTACTTATATTTAGAGACGAAGGATGTATGTTATTACTAAAATCACTTTTTATTTTTTTATACATTTTTATAGACCTAGTAGTTGAAAATATCAATTTTTAAAAACTTAATATAAAATGATTCTATGTGATTTCAAAATCTCAAATATTCATAAATTTATGTTGGACAGATTCAACAAGAGCTTAGAGATTTATTTTCAAATCTCCATTATTAAAAAAAAAAAAGAACAAACCTACTTTAAATATCCACTACTTATTACCCAAATCTTCAATGATCACATGTATTGAAATTTATAAATTTATAAATTTACCCAAAACTACAAAACTTCGTTATTTTTAGGGTTTTTTTTACTTTTTTTAAAAAATGTTCTATTATTAACTTTTTTTTTTAAAGGGAGATGTCATATCCAAAAACATGTTACTCACGTTAGTTGAATAGTATTTCCAATCATATAAATTACTCCATCCGTCCCTCAATATAGGATTCCTTTAAGAGATTTCATGTCCACTTAAGAAAGTAGAATAATTTATTTAATTGTATTGAAAATGTGAACTTTTGATATATATTTTCAAAATTACCCCTATTAATATTATTGAGAATCTAAAATGTGTTAAATAAATATGGGTGTTTGTGGAAAAAAGTAATTAATGATCATTGAAAATTGGTAAATGGTCTTATAAATAAAGACAAAATAAAAGTGTCAAAAGTGTCTTATATTTAGAGACAAGGGAGTAAAATAAATGACGCATCCTACCATAAAAAAAAAAGGTCTTGCTAAGGGCACTTGTTAAGGTTACTACATATGCAAAAAAATAAAAAATAAAAATTTAAGTCCACATTCACCACTCTCTCGAAAACATAAAATATCACACTTTTCACTTACTTTTATCTATAATTGCTACTCCCTCTGGTCCTATTTATAAGATCTTTTTAATGTTTTTCACTCCACCAAGGAGAATGTATAAATTTGTTAGCGACATTGAAAATGTGAAAATTTGATATACTTTTTCAAAACTACCCTTATAATTATTATTGGAACTCTAAAAAATGTTGATTTTATAGGGATATTAGTGGAAAAAAGTAATTAAATGTTATTGAAAATTGACAAGAAATCTTATAAATATGAGCAAAATAAAAACCCAAAAAAATCTTATAAATAAAATCGGAGGGAGTACTTAACAAGTGTTCATCGGTAGCATTTAAAAAAAAAAGAAGTTGCATGGTTAGTCGAGTAACACTTTTTCCTCTTAAAAAAACATTTTTTCATGTATTAATAAAATTTTACTATAAAAATAATACTCTCTGTCTCATTATCTTGGTAAAAATCAAACAAGTCAATGAAAATAAGAGAGTATCTGTTTAATACAATGCATGATGCATTCATTAAATACAAATTGATATTATACAAATTCTTATATCATTACAATTAATGCATATTACAATATTGTCTAAAAAAGTCTTTAAATATGTTTTCCTTACTTATCAATCATCGAACAATATACTAGTACAATCTTTAATATTTTTCATTTATTTTTTTACTTAAATATGAGACAAATTTTTTAGCATTTTTTTTACCAAGATAATGTGATGGAGGGAGTAAAATTTTACTATAAAAATAAATAAGGAAAATGTTAAAGAATGTATTTAAGATATTTGTTAAGAAAATAAAAAAAAGATAGTTTTATCTTAAAAAATGTTAATTTTAAAACATGAGCATAAATTTCTAATACAATTTTTTCCTTAATAAATTTTTTAACCAATGCTCTTACGATACTGGTCAGCAATACCAGGAAATAAAGAGAAGGAAAGAGAGAGAAATGGCAGGCACCTCCTCATATAGTAACAACTCTGGTGTCTGGACTCTGGTAGCTAAAGTTTAATAGGACAGCGTAAATTAAATTAAATTAAATTGTTGATAACTTTGGTACTCTATTTTCTGCCACGGCGACGTGTGCCACGCTGTTTGTCCCTCTTTTTCCGAACACCCCTAAATTACGTCATCGCATCACACGCACTGAGCACATCCCAGAATGGGCGTAACTCCGGCGCCGAATGCTACTCCCGCCTTCGACGGTACCGGAAACCAAGTCTCGCCGTCCGTGGTGAACACTTATAGAATCAACGCCGTCTCGGAGCGTTTGGCTACGCATCTTCAACTCGGTACCCGTTGCGAGCCTTTTGAATTATACCACCTCTGCCTCTCCCTCTCCAGGTTTTCTTCACTTCTTCTTTCTTTTTTTGTTTTTGTTAGATCGGAATTGTGTTTTTGTTTTTATTTTAATTTTTTTTAAAAGTTTATCAACTGTTATTGGAGTGGGTTATGTTGAAGTTTTGGTGTTGTTAGATATCTTGTACTGAAATTGAGTCGGTAGGGTTCCAAGTTTGAAGTATTATTGCATTTAGACAACACTTAGAAACCATATTTGTCAAATTCCAGAGTTTATCTAAATTTGTGGAGCTTGCCTAAACTCGACTCGTGAACTCGAATGAGTTTTCCTATTTAAAAAAAATATATACATTAACTATTTAACATAATAACATTTATAACATCCACACATAATTAATAACCCTTAATTATTATTTCATAATAAAATTCCACAATAGAGCAAAGAGATTTCGTAAAGGCATAAAATGTGTAACGATAGAAAATAAAATTGCTCGAAACGAGAGCAGAAAGGTAAATAGCTTCGAGACTTTGGGTTTTATGGATGCCCTAATTTTATATTGGTCAAAAGGAGTGTTTTTGATTATTAGTCATGAAATATCATCATTTTAGCTATTTTGGTCAAGAAACAATGTGCTTTGGCCTTTGGGTGGTTTAGAGAATGTAATTTGAGCGGGCTAGTAAAATAGTAAACTTATTGTGAACTCATGAGTTTATCCTAGTTTAACCGAATTCACCCGAGTTCATTCAAGTCCAAGTTTCCATGCGAGCTAACTCAATTCCAACACCTAAACTCGTCAACTCGTATGAGTTTAAGTGTTAACACTAGAGTTTAACAACCCATGCTTGAAACCAATCGCATCATTTGAGCCTTTCAATTTTTTTGGTATGAAACTTCGGTATTGGACTTTGACTAATCCGAGTCAAGCCGGGAAGACTCCATTAAGGAAGCAAAGCTCTACCGGCTCCTATTTTTTCCACTCACAAAACTAGATCGGAAACGTGCTTTTGTTTTAGTTGTATATCTGCCATAGAAGTAGGTTATGTTGGTGTTTTGATGTTATTAGAATTCGAGCAGACAAGATCGGATTAGAAATGAGTGTATTCGAGAAAGAGTTGGGGTTGCACCTATTGTAGAAAAGATGGTTGAATCTCGCCTTAGGTGGTTTGGGCATGTGTGGAGGAGACCAACAGAAGTCCCGATTAGGAGGTTAGATCGAATAGATGTTACTACAGGTGCTAGAGGAAGGCTAAGAAAAACTCTAGGCAAAACAATTAAGAAAGATATAAATATAAATGCTTTATCAAAGGACATGATCCATGACAGACCTTTATGGCGTTGTTTGATCCATGTAGCCGACCCCACTTAGTGGGACAAAGGCCTGATTGTTGTTGGAGATCAAATTTTGAGATATTGCATTTAGACAATACTTGAAACCAGTTGAGTAGTTTGCGATTTAGATTACTTTTTTTGGTTTGTTTACCTGAAAATCACATTAAACTCCTGCTAACCCAAGTCAAGCCAGGAAGATTCGCTTAAGGGAGCAAATATTACCTAGCATCTATTTTTTCCATTTTCAATATTAGAACCCGGGATATTGCTAAATGAAAACTAAGCTCCCTATTTCGTCCATCAACATTTTAGTCATCGTGAATATTTAAGTTTGGATGGAGTCCTTGATTATTGATGAAGGTACTACACAAGTTGTTGTTTTTTTTTTTTTTTTTTTTTTTTTAAAAACCTGATTTACTTCGACATGCAGAGGCATTGATTATGCACTTGCGAATGGTGAAATTCCAGACAGAGCTCATGATCTTCCTGCATTGATGAAACAGGTGATTTCCATTGTATTGTATGTTACTATGATGCATCTTTTTCATGGTTTATCTTTGTTTTTTTTCCCTTTTCTATATTTCCTTTAAGGGAAGGCAGGGGGAGAAAGAAATTCTGTCATATTTTCTTATTATTATTCTAATAGGTTTGAGGGCCTCTACTTTTCCTTTTCCACGCAGATTTGTCAACGAAAGAACGATGAACACGTACAAGCAGCTGCAATGGTTTTGATGATCTCTGTGAAGGTAAGTTCACTTTTTCGTGCTATTGCTAATCGCTATTAGTAACTTGTTTAGTTTCCATTAGTTATGAAATTATATAGTAAAACTCATTGTTTTTGTATTTTGGGAAGAGGAACAATTAATCAGTCTTGAATCTTGAGGCAAATACTTGGTCAAGTTCTTCACTTTGTGAAGTTATGAATATCCTACTGACACTGTTATTGTAGAATGCCTGTGAAATTGGATGGTTCGGGACTAAAGAGTCGCAAGAACTTATTACAAGTGCTGAGGAGGTTTGCTTATCTTAGCTTTTTTTGTACCATGTGGTGTGTTATCATTTGTATGCTTCTCATAATCATATTTCTTAGTGTAGATGGGAAAGATTTACCGCAGCATGGGGAATGTAAACTCTGGGCTTAGTTCTTGCCTTTCCACCGTACAAACAATAATGGAGAGGTAGGGACCTTAGGGCCTTACTTTATCAGTTTATCTTGCATCTTTTCCTTTTATTTTTTAAATAAACAATAATGTTTTGCTACATATGTAACTTGCAACTATTACCGAAGACAAGCATTTAAAAAAAAAAAAAAAAACCATGAAGGAATGCATTTGAATTTAGTTGATCTCTCACTTTATCTGATGCGCAGTAGTAATAATAATAAGTTTCCTATATGTGGGTTCCCAAGCAGGTTCTATCCAAGTATGAAATTGGGTCGAATACTAGCATCAATTGAGGCTAAGGTGGTTCCTTGTGTCCTGTCTAATATGTTATTAATTTCATGTTGAGAACATATTTAATAAATTTTACATGCAATGCAGCCTGGATTTGGAGCTTGTCCTGTTGACTTTCATATTACAAAGAATACGGTTCAGAAAGAGAAAATTGTAAGGATCTGTTGATATTTGATTTGATTTGTTTTTGTAAAATGGTACATGCAGCAAAGTCTTAAACTTATTCTCCACCGGAAAAAGAGTCCGGAACTATTGCTTTCTATTTGTATATAAACTTCTGTATGTTCATTTTACTATTAATCTTTATTAGCTTTTTTTTAACATTCTTATCATCAAAAGTGTGCCTTATTCCAAATATCCCAACTTTACAAAACTTAGTGCAAATCGTAACT
The DNA here is from genome assembly GCA_037953625.1 of Crotalaria pallida. Classification (NCBI taxonomy): domain Eukaryota; kingdom Viridiplantae; phylum Streptophyta; class Magnoliopsida; order Fabales; family Fabaceae; genus Crotalaria; species Crotalaria pallida. Next base: position 127,085,549 of record CM075655.1, on the reverse strand, counting down.
TGTAATCCCTCTACTGTGGAAATCATATTTCATGGTTCTTTCATACAAAATTTTATCATAGCATCATCCCTTGTGAATTGTGATTATATAATACCTAATGATTTCTCACTGGGAGATATAATCCTGGTGCATATCATAGTTGAGCTAAGTTCTTGTTGATTTCTGTTGCATTGCATTCTTACTTTACTGTTCCTGTATTTATAATGGGTATGTGTATTTGTTCCTTTATAGTTTATACTTATTCTTGTCTCTTCAAAAATATATTGATTTGGCTCCTTTCTTTTACCTATCTTTTTTTCCATTTGATTGCATGATCCACTTCTATCCACAACCATTATAATGCATATATCTTGGCATTGCTACATTATTTTTAACTAATATTGAGCATATTTTAATTTCTTTTCTACCTTTAGTTGTAAGCTTATATGATTTAAGTTTTTCATTTCATATTTGAACACACATTTTAATTACCTTTCTTTTTCTTTGCTTTTGTACATCTAACTTATATCATATACTTGAGCTTGCAGTTTTTATTGGTGGTACAAACTGATAGCATTGAGACATCTGCATGCCTCATAAGTCCTCAGCATGTGAAGTATGGTTGCTTTTATCCTTTTTATTTAATTAATTGTGATTAGAGATTCTACATTGTTTCTGATTGACTTTTTCTGCGTCTTCCGTAGTTTTCTACTCAATGGAAAAGGAGTAGACAGAAGGACTACTGTTCTAATGGTCTGTTTGTATGTTTGTACGCCCATTCTAAAACATTTAATTTAGTCTTTTTTCAAGTGCATGCCATCAGTTTCTTGACTATGTTGCTTTGTTTCTCAGGACACTGGACCACAAATGCCGACCAACGTTACCAGTATGCTTAAATTTGGGACCAATCTTCTTCAAGCTGTGGGCCAATTCAATGGTGAGCATTTGAAACTCGTCTTTCCTTTCTTATCTTCCTGGCTTTCAGTGAATCTATCTCACGGTAGCCATTATCATTGTGAAGGTCATTATGTTATACTTCTTGCCTATATGAGTGTTACATCCTTGCCTGAGCATCCAGTTCTTCAAGATTATGTTCAGCCTGCTGCTACCTCAGTTGATTCAGGTATAATTTAAATATTTAGGATAAACTGTACTAAAAAACCAAATCTTGTTCTTGTCAATCCACTGTTTGTTATTCATTTGTCATTTTGCCATTTTGAATGCTAAATGCTTGACCATGATTCTTTCTCCTTTTAAAAAATATTAGATTCAGACATTATTGAGGGGCATTCACAGATTTCACTTAATTGTCCCATAAGGTATGCTGCAACACTCACAAATTGCTTTTTGCTCTGTCCATTGTTACTGCTTGTGTCATATTTAGTCAGTTGTTAGTTTTACCGACTTTAGAACTGGGCATTGCAGTATAGTAGAATAGTAGACACTTGTCGTGAGCAATAGATCACGACTGGAACGACGAAAAACAGAACATCTAGGAAAAACCATACTTTATTTAAATAGGGGGAAACAGGGGGAACACTCATTCGATGTATACGAAAATTGGTCTTTGAAAACATATTTGGATGATGGAGTTGATTATCCACAAGGGTGGAAATTTAATCGCATGTCACTTTTGTATGTTTGATCATAAGACAGTTTCCCTATGTTACTTATTTAACATTCAAAATATAATTTTTTATTTCAAAATATTTGTGGGCAAAACAAATAAACATATGGATCATGAAAATTTAATTATGGCTTGACATAATGGAAATTCCACTCTTTCATCTCCCTTGATGCAATGGGGAACTCAAAACTATTATGGGTTAGTAAATTTTAAGTATGAGATGGATTTTTGAAAAGACATTTTTTTTTTAAAGTAAAACCACAGGGTTCGAGATAACAAAGCTATATGATAAACCTCTAATAAGTAATGACTCTAACCATACTTGAGGACGATATAAACATACAATCAACGTTGTGCTTCATTGGTTTTTAACATTTTTTTTCATGTTAATTCTTTTCCTCTTTTAACATTCTTTTTATCGAAGCTGATAATCCTTTGTGTATCATATTTGTAAAACAGCTTTACACGTATCAAGACTCCTGTTAAAGGACGTTCATGCAAACATTTCCAGGTGAGTGATTCCTGTATTACAATCACTTGGTATGGAGAATGCTGGGGTGGTTGATGTTTGGTTATACTGTGTTGCTTACCATAACTGTCCATAACCAGTAATTGTGCCTTTAGAAGTCAGTCTGTCGGGTGCAATACTTGTTTCTTCCCCTCTTCCTTACATATTTATTTATTTGGTTTAATTTATCTCTCTCTCTCTCTCTCTCTCTTTTTTTTTTTTTTTTTTTTTTTTTGCAGTGTTTTGATTTTGACAACTACATTGATATAAGTTCAAGGAGGCCACATTGGCGCTGTCCTCATTGCAATCAATGTGTCAGCTATGCAGACATTCGTCTGGACCGAAACATGGTTGAGGTAAGTTAATTTTGTACTTCAACAATCTTTCACCTGAGGTACTTTTTATTTGTCCTCTCACCCCTAGAGTTAGTTTGGTTATGGTATGGTATCATCGAATTAAAAGGAAAGGAAAAGCAAACCTCTCTCTCATATATATATTTTTTTTATAAAGGTCTTGAAAGATGTTGGTGAAAATGTAGTCGAAGTGATTGTCCATGCTGATGGATCGTGGAAGGCAGTCTTGGAAAATGATCATAAAATGCAGAATAAGGCCCACAATTTTGAAAAGCAACAGACTGAACCACAAGAATCTACTTGCTCTCCGAGTACAATTAACAATGTTTTGGACCTCACTGACGATGATGATCTGATGGAGGAGATAATGAATAATACTTTTGAAACTGCTGATAGAAAACCTTTCCAGGCATCTGTTCATGGTCAATTTGTCACCCCAAGTTCAACTTCCTTGGGTATGAACTCTGTTGGTGTTGACCAAACTCAAACAGAAGATGACTTTTGGTCTGGACTTTATCTTGCTCATGCTCGGTCAGATACCCCAACAGTTGGTGTCTCTGAGCACCCTACTCCACCTGATACTGTTTCTCCTGCAGTTAATCAGGAAGTTGACGGTCATGACACTAACTCTGCCATTAACTCTGTTATGCATAATCAGTTTTCTTCACCTAATAATATGCAGATGCAGTTGAGCTATAATTCAGTTGTTAATGAGTATGGGAGGTCAGTCTCAATACCAAGACATATTAGTAGGGCTCCAGTGGCAGTTCAGGCCCTCCCAGTCCAATCTCAGGCATCGAGACCGCAACAAAATTTAAGAACTTACTCAAATTCCTTGCTACCCAATAGTTCCACCACTACTCCTCAAGTTCCCTCGTCCAACCCAACCCCTGCAGATGGTTTCAATGCCATACTGAGTGATACAGAAAGACAGCAACGCTTTTCTCGATCACCTATGAATCCACCTCAAGTCTCTGGTGTCAATTCATCTGTGTTGCAGCATCACTCAGCGACACAGGTTTGATTTTATTTGTTTTCTGTTAGTACTCCCTTTAACGTGTGCTGCTTCAGGGATATATAGTGAGCGATTTTCCCTCTTCAGAAGAGTACTAAGTGAACGATTTTATTCTTTAGTATGTCGTTCCTGAATTTTCTCGGTGCTGATATTTTGTTGTTTGTTAAGTAAAAAATGACAACTCAATCGCCCTCAGACATGAAAAAAAATGCACTAAAATTAAATTTTGTTTAACAATTTGTTTTCGGATCTTCTGGGTTCATACTTTTTATCTGTAGAGGATGGTGAGAATTCAGAACATTGATTTGGCAAAAGAAAGAAATAGTGAATGTTACTTTATTTTTCCAAAGAAATTATGAGATGCAAAGGAACTACTGAAGATGTATGCCCTATTTTCGTTGAGATCTTTTAACAAGGTTGAGTAAATATTATATTTTATAAACTGGTTTATTGTTCATTTTTTATGCAGTGATTGACGATATCTGCTATGTGTTTCATCTATTAAATATCAATTAAGTTGGAAATGATTGGAAGAACCTCACTTTTATATGTTAGTGTGAGTTTGTGGCTCTAGTACTGATGTTTTATTTTTCATGTTTTTCTTCTCATTGAACCAGAACCGAGGGCCACCTTTTAATACATCAGCACCAAGTCAGTTGCAAAACACATACAGAGCTGGGTTGTTCAGTGAATTTGGAAATGCACATCTGCAGCAAGCATTTAATCCACGGGCAGTCCACCCAACACGATCATCAAATACGCAACAGTTCCACAGCCCACCAGGTGTTACGCGAACTGGGGTTGTTCAGCCTGCTGGAGCCACTGCAAGTAGCCAAGCCAGGGTTTTAGCTGCTGCCCAGGCTTCCAGACAGTCAGCATCCATTTCTGTTCAAAATCCAACGGACAGTTTCCGGAGGTTAACAGGAGACCCAAGAGGAAACGTGGGAGGACCTCCACAATCAGTTTCAAGAGCTGATGATTTAATCAATTTGCAATCAGAGCAGAACTGGCGTCCTACTGCACCAATGCGGGGAAGTCTTGCGGGTAGGCATATTCCTGATGATGTAAGGCAGCAAATAATTATGCCAACACAACCAAGTCAAAGTCCAAGGCCACAAGTTCCACAACTATTCCGGCAAACCCATCCCATTCAAAGTTCAAGGCCACAAGGTACACAACCAGTCAAACCAACCAACCCAGTCCATAGCTCAAGGCCACCAGGTCCTCAACCAGTCCGACCAACTGGTGTGTCACCCCAATTGGATGTGCTTATTGCAAAAAACAGAAGTACTGATAATAATTCTTCGAACACCTAATATTTCATGGAGGCTCTTGTTACACATGCTAAGAAAATTTCAGAGCACTGCATGTTGATGTCTTCTGGGCTAACGCTGTAAATACTGTTTGTTATCTTGTTGCTATATATGGAGAAACTCAAGTACATGTTCCCTTCAGATATTTGTCGATGTCTTCTGAGCTAAGGCTGTAAATACAGTTATCTAGTGGCAATATATGAAGAAATTCAAGGACATGTTCCCTTCAGGTACTTTGACTATAACTTGTTATACACGTTTTTTAATTTCATTGACTACATCTACTCAGGGCTGTTGAAAAGGGAATGATCTTTGAAATCTTATTTAATGTATATCAATATGGGGAATTGAGTCAGGATGGTGCAGACACGGCAAATGAATAGCCCAATGGTAATTATATTTCGACCACTATTAGTCTATTCTTAGGAATGACAACATAATGGTGGGGTGTGAGGGACTGCGAATCATTGTACCTATATTAGTTTTACAGTAGTATCAAACAAATAGGAGTGGTAATTTTGTTTTCTTTTCATTCTCGAATACCTAAATTGTCCCAATTTTTATGATTCTTATTTCTCTACATTTCTTCAAAACATAATGGTACTGTATAGCGAATCTTAATTTTGCTTTTCACTATTATTATGTATTTATTATTATTATTTTTGTGTGTGTGTTTTGAAAACAGCTTGGCAGTGGTAAGCAAATTGTACTTCCAGGTAAAAAGAGATCAGAGTTTAAACCTCGGAGAAGACAATAGGAAAGCTCAGTAACAACGGTGCCTGATGGGAGGGGGAAAAAACTTCGTAGTTGTCTTGTAATTTGGATCGAATATTTAATTGGTAGATTGTAGTGGGATTCCTTGATAGTAAGCACTTCTCATTTTATTTTATTTTAATTTTACTTTTGAAGCAACTATGCTAATTTATTTGTTCCTAAAGAAAGAAAAACTGGTGGAAAAGCATATTCGTTTCTTAAGCTTAGACTTTGATATTTGCCATGTGGATCGAAAAGATAATTGTAATTGGCAAAACTCACGTACGTGATCTTTATGTTTTAGAGAGGGATTAACATCTGCCCTTGCGCTATTATAAAAAAAGGACAAACTTAAAATCATTCATTCATGTAAACATTTTTGAATGATAGTTGTTAAATGTTTTGACGTATATCTCATTAACCAACAAAGCACAACATAATTGATTAATATCTGATTTTTTTTAGCATGATACGTACACTTAAAAATGAAATTAGCTGCGTCCGACTAAACTATGAGATCGAAGCGAGCAATAAGCACCTCCACTTGGAACTGAATAACGTGAATAGACAAGGAAAAATTAAAACAGACAGATCATGGAAAGATCCAGAGGTAAAAACCTTCATTTTCACCCGGGAAACCACTAAAGATGGACCTCCTGTTCCGCCGCGTTCTATGGTTATAAAGGACGTCATGTGGAACCTCCTATCTTGTTATATTGTCTCTAAACAACAAATTAACAAGGAAAAAAAACTGCAAATCCAACCTTTCATAAGTTAATTGTTAGTTAACAAACCGTAATCCACTTCCACAACAAAAATACAAATTAGGTCATTCTTGCTGCCGAGAAATCTACCTTACACAGTCAAAAGAATTAAAAACAAGAAAAAGGAACTGCAGAATTCTTTTCCCTTTTCTGGATTTATTTATTCACTGTTATGGGAAGGGGTTGGGAAGGGACAAAAGACTATGGAAATATCAAAGGCTGAAATAAATTTGAGCTCACTACTAAAATCAATACTCCCATTTCTTCAACTCCATGCCTTCTGGAGGACTGCCTTCTACCTTCTTTGATCCCACTTCTTTCCAGTCAGTTGACAGCACTGTTCCATTTGACTCCAACTGCATAGCGGCACAGTTCAAGAAGGTAAAAGGTCAAAAATAAAAATGTAGATGATTAGAAAGAAAACTAAGCATAATTGAAGAAAACAATAGTCATGAGTTGAAAAGCAAGCAAAGAATGGAGATCTCACAAAAGATTTGCTCATCGCTCTCCTCATGTCCTCATCTGCATTTTGGTAAATATCACGGAACAATTTATTCAAACCAGCATCACCATCTAGCTTTTCTTCCTTCTCCTGAAAAGCAGACCATCACTATGTCAATATTTATTTAAGCAGTAACATGTTCCACAAGATGATGAAGTAAACATTCGATTAGCTCTTGATGTATCAAACTCTTGTTTGTTTTTTTTATAATTAAAAAAAAAACAAATAGGTTTAATTTTTAGGTCCTCCAGTTTAACCAAAACTTGATTTTGGTCCCCCTTGTTCCATGTTTGACAATGTTGTTCTACAGTTTTCAAATTAATGCAAACACCACACTCATACGTTGGCATGATGGGGATTTGGATTTTCGTTTCCTATCACACAGGATAAAATGGAACTTTGATGAAACCAGGTGGCCAAAATTATAACTAAGCCTAAATTATCCCAAAAGAAACAGGAGGATAGATGGGAAACCTCTTTTTTCACTTGAGCTTCCAACTTATCCCAATCTTTTGCCCTTGGCTTTGATGATGGGTATGCAGGCGTTTCAGATTGAACTGCATAAATACGCATTGAGAGTAAATCCAACAAAGAAATGTACAGGCAAGCTATGTTACCTGCTCAGTTATCATTACTGCCAATGGTGTCTCAAAAGAATAAACTAAATAAATAGTCAGCTCACCTGCGAGCATATTTATTTTTTGGGGCACATCCTTTCTATATTCCAGAGATGTCCAATTAATAGCTTCAGCTTTTGCAAGACGGATTTCAACTTTGGTTGACAACACCTCAACTCTGCACTTATCAGGTACTATCTGTTTTGCTCATGCAGAAAGAAAAAGAAGGTTAAGTTACCGGAATTCTACAATCTACAGTGAGTTTGAGCAATTAAAATAGCAACATATGCAAATATGTATGTATACATAAAATAATTCATCAAAAGAGCAAGGCAATAAAATTCATTTCCAATAAACAAGATAAATATATAGTATTATATAATTTTCTTATACCAGTTAATTGACTTAATAGCATAAATGAGTTGTAGAATGTCCAAAACAGAAGAATTCATTTCATTAAAAAAAAAAATAATAAATAAAAAATAAAAATTTACTGTCTAAAAGCTTGATTGGAACAATTATTTTAAGAATTCACTTCATGTACTTTGATTTAGGATTTGCAAGCTGCAAACCAACTCATTCTAAAAGAATTCATTTCAATTGTATAATTGAAGTGTTCCAAAACAGGAGAATGAAAAAGTAAAAGGAATGAACAAAGATACTATGTCATTTCCCACATATAAATTTTTTTGGTCTTATTTGTTCCATTTTCCAATGTCCACATGACAGTGAACCAAGAATGCAACCTCAAAGTAGATAAAGCAGAACATCTTTTTGTCATGGCAGTTAGAATGATGTCTATTGTATGTGATATTCAAGAAACTGAGTATATTCTTAAGCACAGAGAAGCAACTCTTCATAACATGGGTTACCTTTCCAAACAATCGAGGTTGAAAATGGTAGGCATCTTGGCCAGGGACATCAATAGTAACACTCAGCTGCAATATTAAAGCATATCAAGTTAGGACATATACTATTTCTAGAAAGTTCTGGAGAGTTAGCAACATGAAAAAAAGGAGCATCCATCATATAAACGTACAATCTGGTCTCCAAAGTCAACGACCACATTTTTTGCTGGTATTCCTTTTGCAAATATTGTGACAACCACTTCTTCTGGCTTCTGGTAGTATTCATGTCTGTTCACACATTAATCAACAGGTAACCATATAGTTGAGGCAGCAATTTCAACATAAACGCAAAGATTTATACATAGATACAAGAGAGGCAGACTAAGAAAATACCATAAATCAACAAAAAAATTAAGTTACAGGACACATCAACAAAAACTTTTATAATTATGATCATACAAATAGTCCCTTTTGCCAGAAATTGCAGCACTTTAAAAAAAAAGAGCCAATAAAAATGGGAAGGCAGCGAGATCTCACAGAACTAGATGACAGACTGGCAGACTGGCAGTCATTATGTTAGATAAACTTTTCCCTAAAAATTTAGCAAGTTAATAAGTAGCAGCATAGGCAAAATTAAAAAAAAAAAGGTCAACCTGTATTTTGGTCTCACTGATGCAACTTCATAGGTTTGGGATACCGAACTGTCTCTTTCAGCTTCTTTAGTTGTCTCAGTTGTTGTATCACACGAATGGGAGCCGTCACCCGATGGTGCAGTCGTTATGGGCCCCTTTTGAGATAAGGTGCTAGTAAGACCATTTGATTCCTCTGACAGATGAAGGGACACCATAAACATACATATATAAATGTCAAGAAGACAATCGCAAATGCTAAAACATTAAGAATTCCTAATGATAAAAAGGATACGAAGCATGAAAGGGACAAAGTAATAATTTGTGCATTACTAAATTTGCTAACCAAGTACAGCATGCAATCTTTATCTCCATGCACAAGCAAGATGATTACTTCACGGCAAAAACGTTCCCAACTTTTTTTTAAAAAAAAATTCTTTTTACTTGCCATTTGTTAATTATGCATGAATGCAGTATGTGTGAACTTTGTTGTTAGTGTGATAATCACCACTATCCATCACTAACCTGCAATGTGATGATCACACTCCTCAATCAATTTGGTGAATCTTGAATCATTTGGTGCAAGAGAGGCACCGCTTTGTAGGGCTAACTTGGCGGTATGATACTCTTCAAGCTTAATACAAGCAGTCCTGTGAATAATAGCACACATAATATAATCATTGATTCAGTTCAATTCAATTGAATGCATAATTTAGCAGGAAAATTGTAATGCAGAATCCAGTAAGGGTCATAGGTACAACGGGGTTTGAAAAAGGCTTAAATATAATCCCTGTAAATATTGACCTCTTCGAAATTTGTCCTTACATTTTATTTTTTCTGGTTTTGGTCCTACTATAATTTAAATGTAGTTTTGATTTCGGTCCCCATATTTTCACTTTCTGCAGATTTTGATCCTTGTTTTTTCAAATTGTTTTGGTTTTGGTACCTGCTTATAAGTTTCATTTTGGTTTTAGTCCGTATCCCTTTATGCCACTTCAGCATCTTTCATCCAAAGTTGACCACAGGGACTAAAACGAAACGGAAAAATAGGACCCAAAAAAAAAAAAAGAAAGCAGGAGCTAATTTCAAAAAAGTTAGGGAGCAATTTGATATTTAAGGCATTTAAAAATAATTAAAAATAATAGGTAGGATAGATTAGGAGGAGAGAAAAGAGGGAGGGAATAAAATGAAAATAACAAACCCTTTACGAAGATAGGCCTTAGCCAAAGAGGAATCCAATTGGATAGCTTTGTTAGCATCTGAAACCGCTTCTGCGAAATGAATGAAGAAATGGATGAGACTGAGAGAGAGAGAGAGAGAGAGAGATGGGAATAAGTGAGGTAGGTAAGAGTAATAATAAGGAAGAGTGAGTGAAAGGAAAGGGAACTAACCAGGGAAGCAGTTAAGCTTGATGTGGGCCTGGGCACGATCGGCAAAGAGATCGGCGTTGGAAGGCTCCAACGCAATGGCTTCAGTGTAGAGATCAACCGCCACTCCGAATTCATCCTCGAAGAATGCTTCCTTTGCTTTCCTCTCAACTTCCCCTGCTCCCATTTTCTCTCTCAAAGCCTTTTCCTTGTTTGTTCTAGACCCTTCTTCTCTTTGTCTCCTTACTCACTCTACTCCTCCTCTTCCTCTTCCTCTTCCTCTTCCTCTTCTTCTCCTTTCTTATCCCTCTGTCAAAGTAATCCATGTACAGTTAGGAGTATTTAATAATTAACATAATTTAATCTTCTAATCAATATTTCCGTCTTTTCTACTTTTAGATTTGGATACAAATGTTAAAAAAAAACTAATTATTTTAAGTTTTATACGTGTTTTGTTTAAAATGTTTTTATTTGATCCTTATTTAAAATTGTAGTAATATTTAATTTTTATTAAGAAATTAGTCATTTTAGAGATGATAAAGAAAATAAAGATAGAATTAATGATAAATAAGATAAATGATTGAATGAAAGATTAAAATTGGAAAAAAAAATAAAAATTGAAATTGTAAAAAGACAAAAAAATATCAAATGAAAAAAAAAACCTAAAATGACAAAAAAAATATGGAATTAAAAAAAACCTAAAAAACCAAAAGATTTGGAACGAGAAAGTATTATTTTATCTAATTTAAATGATAAAAAATTAGAATTTTTTGTTTAAACTTTAAAATATAACTTTATAATGAGAAAAAATATATTTATTAATCAGTTAATAATATATCTTAACAAATCATTATAAATTCTCATACTCACATAAAAATATAATCTACGTCAAAAGAAGAGTTATCATTATTACGGTTGGTCAAGAAAGTGAAATATTTTACATTCTAATAATTAGAATTTTTTTTAGGTTAATTTGTTTAAACGATACATTATTTTTCTTGTAAATTTGGGAAGTAGTGGAATTAACTTACAAATTACATAGTTGTTTTTTAACTCTTTATTTATCCTATTAGCGTTTAGGACTAGAAAACCCTAAAATTTATAATATAATATAGGATTATGCCTAATTTAATCTTTTGGTGCATATGTATTGTTGGATGGAGATTGGGATGCTAGTTTGCTTATGAGTGGGCCTCATACACTGCGGCCAGCATCAGCTCAGATCAGGCCTCACATTCTTGCCACCCCAATTGTGGGCGAGCCCACACACTTTATTATTTTACTCTTAAAATTCTAAATTTTTCCTTTTTTTTTTGGAATTAGTCTACAAACCCCCACTTTATCGCCCAAACCCCATTTTAATAATGCAATGTCTATTATACCCTTCAGTCATCAAAACAAAAAAAAAAATAAAAATCCCCATTCAAATCAATTCCCCAAACTTCATTCCATCCACTTTTTCTCTGTGACTCCTCTACTCCCCCACTCCCCCGTTCTGGTTCCTCATCTCCACCACCACCACCTTGAAGCACATCACCACCGCCAACAACATCATCTTTAGTTGTGCTTCTCTTTGGTACGTTTTTTTTTCTTCTTCTTCTTTTTTTATTTTGTTTTTTCCTTCCTTGCTTCTCTGGTTCGTTAGTTTGATGCTCCATTCTTCTCTGATTTTTTGCCTTCTTTTTCGTTAGTTTCCCATGGTTTTATTCTTGTCCTTCGTCTTCTTCTTCGTCTCATTCTTCCTCTTGTTCGCTGATTCTGTCTTCGTCTCGTTATTTTTTCTGTGCTCAGAGTAATTCCGATGACCTTGTGTCGGAATTTAGTTAAATTCTGACACGGGGTTCTCGGAATTTTATTAATATATTTTTTTAATTTTTGTATGAAAAAATTTCGACAATCCAGTATCGAAAATTTATAAAATTTATATATATAAATTTCCGACACAGGGTAGTCGAAAATCGTACAATTACGTAAAAAAAACAGAAAGAAAAGAGCTTTACCTTAAAGAAAAATTATGAATGTCCATTAACATAGATGACAGGCTTCGGGTTTGAAATTTGGGAGAAGGATGAAGGTGGAAGATGAGGGGTTTAGGGTTTGGGTGGGAAGGTGGAAGGTTTTGGGGTTTGAGATTTGGGGTTTGAGGTGGGAAGTTGGAAAGGTGGTTGGGGGTGTGGGGTTTGGGGTTTCTTTTTTTTTTTTTTGTGTTTTGAATGATAAAGGGTATAATTGACATTTCCTTCTTTAAAATGGGGTTTAGGGATAAAACTGGGGTTTGTAGACTAATTCCCTTTTTTTTTACCTCTTCTTCTTCCTTTCCCCTCACTCCACTCCATCATCGTTCTAATCCATGAATCTCGTATCGCAACTTTTTCATTTTTTCCAATCGCAGATCCAACTCTTCTCAATGCACAAAAGATTTGCGATTTCTTTTTATTTTAATGTTACGTCGAGGTTGCGAGCTATACCTTACCGTTTAAGAAAAAGTATTATCTTAAAGTATGTCTCATCACATGAAAAAAAATGTAGTAAAATAAACCTCACCATCAAAACTTTATTATTATTTTTTTAGGTTTGAGGATGGGGTGGGGTGTGGTTATTGGTTAAGCAAGAGAAGATATTTATTTTGTTGGCTTAATTGCACTTTTGCTCCCTCAATTTTGATAATTTGGCGATTTTGGATCTCTAGCTTTTAATTTGGTGATTTCAGTCCTCCAATTTACAATTTGTGGCTATTTTGGTCCCTCCGTTAGCATCGTTGACAGAAGAGTTGACGAACGGACCAAAATAGTCACAAATTGTAAATTGCAGGACTGAAATCACCAAATTAAAAATTAGGGGACCAAAATTGTCAAATTATCAAAATTTTGGTATTTTTAAATTTGTGGTGTATACTTGTTCAATATGAGTTTTTTATATATATATATCATATGATACATATGAGAAAAATCATTTTAATAACTATAATATTTATACAATATTAAAAAGTTTATAAAAAGATTTCTCCAATGTGTATTATATGACACATGATAAAAAAATTCATATTTGATAAGCGTGTATTAGAAATTATTGTAATTAATACACACAATTTTTTAAATATATTAATTTTCAATGTTGACTCAATATACTCCCTTGATAAATTTTTATAAGGTTCTTTTATCGAATCCACATAGATTAAGAAAGTAGTTGGAGATTATTACTCTCAAAGTTATAAAAATAAAATACTCCTACATCAAAGTTTCAAAATTACCCATACATAAAATTCAATACAATTTAAATTGATGTTGTCATTATTATGAACAAGTAAAAATGTTCTTTGGAATATGGAATATAAATTGGAATGATTAGGGGTATATTTGGTATAGATTATTTAATGTGTCGAGATATTGTAAAATGACTTATATTTTGGAACAAATAAATCCTCAATAAAATGACTTATAAATGAGAACGGATGGAGTATTTTGTTTAACATGTTTAACAAGTGCAATTGGCTTAATTGTACTTTTAGTCCCCCAATTTTGATAATTTAGCGATTTTGGTCCCCTAGCTTTTAATTTGGCGATTTCAGTCCTCCAATTTATAATTCGTGGCTATTTTGGTCCATTCGTCAACTCTTCCATTAACGATACTGACAGAGAGACCAAAATAGCCACGAATTGTAAATTGTATGACTGAAATCGCCAAGTTAAAAATTAGGGGACCAATGCAAAATCGCTAAATTGTCCAAATTGGGGGACCAAAAATGCAATTATGCCTATTTTTTTTTAAAGATAAAATTGAAAATAAAAAATGTGATACAAGCCCCACTCCATAAAAATAATACAACAAAACAAAAGAAATATAGAAGGTTACAAAATTAACATATTAATAAATTAGTTAGCTTATATTATATTATAAAGAGAGTGACAAATATAATTATTGATTAATTAATATGCGATACTTATTTTTTTTATAAGATAAGTTGATTTATAAGTTAATTTATTGCTCATAATAAAATAACGATAAACAATCTTACTTTTCTTTAGTTATAACGGGCTCATAATGCTGTTTAAAATTTGGGAGTTACTAGCATGCAATCCAAAATTGGATTGTTACTATGCAACCTTCTCTTGAATCAAGTGACAACTTCTTATTGATTTAAGAAAAGGTTGCATAACAACAATCCAATTTTAGATTGCATATTAGAAATCTCCTTAAAATTTTTGATTATATGTAACTGAAAAAATAGTTCGGTCATGATGGTTTTCCCCATGTTTGATGATCAACTATAGAGCCAGACAAAAGTTTGAGTTATCACAAACTGTTTCTAACCTGATAGAATTCATATATATATGTCATGAATGCATGGAACAAACTATTTTTTTTTTCTAGACAGGAAATTAGCATTCTTGCATGGTATAACTGGTATATCAAATATCTTCTTTCGTAAGATGTCAATTTTTTTATTTATCCGATTCTTGAACTTTAGGGTTATTTTATTATAGTTCTTTTTTAATATTTGATTATTTGAAATTATTTTTGAGTTTGTCATATATTTGTTATCGATTCTGGTCAAATTTTAGTAACATTACACATCGGAAATCTAGTCGTGCGCAAGAGGTAATGCAATTTGGTTTCACATGGAGATTTTTTTTTTAAAAAAAAAATTTAAAAAATTGAAAAAATTATTAATTTTATATTTTTAGTTTAAAAAAAAGGAAAAAAAAGGATTGGAGAAAGATTATCTTTGTGTACATAACATGATTGACATCATGTGGCTAACCTCTTGTGTCTGACTAGGATTTATGTGTGACATCATGTCAGCAAAATTTGGTTGAATTTGGTAGTAGGAGCATATGACAAATTCAAAAGTAACTTTATACAAAAAAAACAAATTCAGAAGTAACTTTGGGAAACCAGACATTAAAAAAAAAGGACATGTAACAAAAAGACTTTAAAATTCAAAAACTAGACACATAATTAAGGATTTTTTTTATTAAGTATATTTCAATTTGTGTGTGTGTATATTTATATACGGTTTTTATAATTTATAGTTAAACAATTATTGGAAGGTGACATTTGAATAGCTAACTTAAATCCCGTTTTCACCCCTTCCTGGTTTATGCATATAAACAAAATAAAAGATCCATTTTAGCATTTTAGCGTAGTACAGTGTCCTTCAATCTGCTTGTTTTACTCTTATAAGATACAGAAAAAAAAAAAAAAAAACAGGGGGGGGGGGGGGGGGGGGGGGTATATTAAAACTACAGAGTTTTAATTATATATTTTAAATAATGGCTTAAATATGTCTCTGGCTTAAAATAATGCATTGGTGTTAGCCATATCATTGTGAAGGAGTAAAATCAAATTTTCGGAAAAAAAAGAGGATGAAAACCAAAAGAAAAAAGTGTAAAAACTACAATCAAAACTCACTATATATATATTTCAATAATAGTAAAAATTATATATTGTTAAAGAGATTTGCTATGCATAACCTTTAAGATAATGTTCAAGGATCTAAAAATGTAAAGCTATATACCATAAAATAATGCTTTTAAAATTTTAAAAATCAGATTATAAAAAAAAAAAAAATCAAATTCAAATTTGTAATATTTCAACATTAATATAACATTTTTGAGTTTTTAAATATTATCCTAAGTGAAATGTATATCAAATTGCAAAAACAAATTAAACATTGGAAAATAATGATTAAAAAAAACATTGGAAAATACAAAGTGACTGAAATCCCAATGACAAAAGACACGATCTTTTTTTTTTATTCCTAGAGTCCAGATGTTAGGTTTTTAATTTTTAATTTTACATATTTTATAGTGTCTTTCTAACAAGTGTCTTATCAAAAAATTTTAAGTTTACATTCACCATTTTCTCGAAATCATAAAAAATCACATTTTTTAATAACTTTTATTTATAATTATTTCCTAAAAACATTTGTTAACATTTTCAATTTTTATAAACAAAGTATGGACGGGGAAGGATCGGAAAAGAGAAATTGTGCGCTATGCCGTTATCAATACTTAAATCTAGGAACTTATTCTATATGTTTTGTAAATCTATCAAGTATCAACTATTAAATTATCTTTTGGGAAATCTCCGAAGTTAGTTTTTTTTAACAAAGGGTGTGTTTCGGTCGACAGCCGGATACTAATCCCTTTCGAGGCGAGGCGGAGAGATTATCAAAGTGGGTACAATATCTTTTAACAAAGTCTTTTCCATACTCACGACAGAAGTTAAACCCCTAACATCATGATTAAGGAATCGGCTATCTACCATATGTGCTAGGCTTTGTTGGTTAGGTTTATTTTTATGATCAAATAAATGAATAGATGGATAACAAGAAATTGAGAAAGAGATATTAAGATAGCTAGTCATGGCTTGTTTTAGTCGATAAGGAAAACGAGAAAATTTTGTGTTGCGTTTAATTTGACTCTCAATCAATGGCACAGCATAACTGTGTTTTTGTGTAAGGTATATAAAGTTATGTGCAAATAGAGCTAATATTTCTTCTTCCCCTTTTCAATCTCTCAGTTCGTGCGTGGTGAAATAGTGAATGATATGGTAGTTGATAAAAAATGTTTAAGCTACATGTGGGTTGAACAGTAGAGCAGATGCATGCGATGGATTTGTCCTTGCTATCTGAATGAAAAGAAAAACATCAACCATATCCATATATGTGCGCCAAAAAATCCTGTCCACATGCAACGCCGAAACATGTGGGAAATTAGGAAAGTAATTAATGAAGCTGATGATGTTCAAAAATAAAATTGGAGCAAAATTTCTCCGAGGACTAAGTATCCATGTGATGTAATGGACATTAGGCATTTAGTAGCTAGTAAGACCCATGTGGATGGGAATAGTAATTACCTAATCGGTTCAATCAAATTTAGTTATTAGTTGAAGCCACGGAACAACAAGTCATTCATCTCCATGACTCATTTGGTCTGACTTTAATTCTAATACCCTAAAGAGACTACTACACGTCACGCTATCCCCACTCCACAACCATACATCATCTTTAATGTACATGCATGTTCGTTCGAGTTGTACATTTTGGTAATCTCATGCATGCAGTTAGATACGGCCATTCCCTATATATATTCAATCAAGTTTAGGTGAATCCTTTAAGATTTAGCGAAGAGAAAGTCATCATCATGAGGTGCTATTTGGTGGTTAGTTGTCTCCTATTATTGTGGTGTGCCATGGTTAGTCACAATGGATTAGCCATGATGGATGAGGAGAAGTTAATAAACTCCTCAGCTAGTTATGAGGACTATGCAGATGCCCTTGGCAAGGCCATCTTGTTTTTTGAAGGGCAACGCTCAGGGAAATTGCCCTCCACCCAAAGGGTGAAGTGGCGGGGAGACTCCGCTCTTTCTGATGGCAAACCTCAAAACGTATGACATAATCCTTATTATCAAGGTTTTAAGTTAAAATTGTAATGATGGTTATGATTATGTTGTGTTTATCATCATAATACCGGACTATTATGTGAAAATACCAATAATATGAATGTTATTTTATTGGCAAAACTGTTTTTTTTTTCCTTAAGTTATTTATTTGTTCTAAAGTGGTCCCTTAATTTTTTTTTTGTTTGAAAGTGGTCTCTTAAATTTACTTTCGTTAGCACAGTTGTTCCTTCAATTATTTTTTTTTCAGTTTTCGATCCTCTTTTTCGACGATCATCTAATTTTTTTCGACGAACCACCATTTTTTCCGGTCAAACTTCATTTCTTAAGGGACTAAAGAAGCATGATACAGTTGTCAATTAAGACTATTACAATTACATTGTTACAACCTAGATTTA
This sequence comes from Crotalaria pallida, assembly GCA_037953625.1. Lineage (NCBI taxonomy): Eukaryota > Viridiplantae > Streptophyta > Magnoliopsida > Fabales > Fabaceae > Crotalaria > Crotalaria pallida. The sequence continues at coordinate 127,067,473 of CM075655.1, read as the reverse complement.
AAACCTTATTCCTATATGTTGTATGTATGTTTTTTTTTTTTTATAACCCAGAAGTCCATTGGGCTACATTGGACCCAGAGTGCCTTGCTAAACTTGTATTCCATGAACAATCCTCCTAATTTTTTATATCTTTGACAGGTGGATTTAATTGGAGGGTATTATGATGCCGGTGATAATGTCAAATTTGTATGGCCGATGGCATTTACGGTGACCTTATTAAGTTGGAGCACCATTGAGTATGAGAGTGAGATATCTTCGGTGAATCAGCTTCAAAATCTCCAAGGTGCTATTCGCTGGGGGACAGACTTCATATTGAAAGCTCACACTTCTCCTACCACCCTTTATACACAGGTTTATTTATACCTCATTTAGTCGGATGAGGACACCTATCCCAAAACCTGTTCCAAAGTTTGTTCCTCACATAATAAACTTTGATAAAATGAAAAATAACTTCTCAGTTGTAATATTTGTTGATGTTTGATTGGTCAGAAACAGGAAGACATAATATTTTGAGACAAAGGATCCTTATCCCTTTAGTCCCATAAAGATAAAAAAAATTGAAAAGTCAACAAAAATAAAAAAAAGTATGAATCTAATAATACTTTGCATCATAAATCAACCAATCATCAAATCAATAATTTGTTATATTTTTTATTAATTGCGTACCCACACAACATTTATGTAATTTCTAAGTATTTTCATTTGTTATTATTACTTTAATATAGGACAATATATATATATATATATATATATATATATATATATATATTTAAAATTATCTTTGTGGACGGAGGGAGTAGTATACATTAACAAGCATAATATTAGCATATGAAGGGCCCTAATTAGAACACATACATGTTTGAAATTCCAAATTAAAAATAATAAGATGCTAATAATAATCTCTTTTTATATGAGTAGCTAGCTAGTGTTATGAGATTCCCACATATAAATTAATCTTGCATGGCATTTAGTCGATATTCAAAATGAAAAGTTTCTTTAACACTACGCACGATAGAGTACATCATGCAGTGTTTATATGTTTCTTTTTTGCAATTTTTAAAAATATGTATATTAATAATATTAGAAATATATCCGAGGCAGCGATGAATGTAAGATTGTAAGGTGTCAATCTACGGGAAGATAAATGTAAAACAATAATATGATTAGGGGCTAGATATTGAAATAATGCATAAACGTGTTGCACGGAAATATTTATATTACACATTTACACGTAAACCTATGTTAATTATTTGAAAAATCAAACTTTTACCGACGACATAATATAGTAATCCAGTTTTACGCACATTTAATTATTCTTTCATATCCATCTCATTATTCATTCCAACTCACGTGGATTTAATAATATTGACCCAATGTTGTAAAAAAAAAAACACACACACATACACATTTCTCTATTCTAACTTCTAAGTAGCTAAGTTCATTAGTATTATATATATTGTTGTGATATATATAGGTGGGAGATGGAAACTCAGACCACCAATGTTGGGAGCGTCCTGAAGACATGGACACACCAAGAACACTTTACAAGATTGATGCTAATACCCCGGGAACTGAAGCTGCTGCTGAGTCTGCTGCTGCTCTTGCTGCTGCTTCAATAGTCTTCAAGAAAACAGATGCCAAATATTCCTCTAATCTATTAGCCAAGTCCAAATCGGTAAGCAATTCAGCCATGCAGCGTGATCAACTACTGGCTCTATGAATCATTAGTTAGGATTTGGATCTTTGAGGCTTTAATTTATCTCATTATAATTACGAGCATGTATGTTTAGGCTTCTTTTCCTTAATTAAGAACCACATTTATTCGCTTATTTTTTTGGTTAAACTTCTCTGCACAAAAAGGATTATATCAAAATCACTTTCAAAAAACAAATAACAGACATGCTTAAAACTAACACTACTAAAAATTATTTCATTTTCTTTAATTTGTTGTGTGGTTCGGGGCCGCAATTGTAACATTATCGCACCTAGATAGCGACCAAGTTATAAATTTTTGGCTTATTTAATATTTTAGTCCCTAAATTTAGATGTTTTTTTTAAGATTTGGTTCTTAAACTTTTTTTTTCGATGTTTTGGATTCCTAAACTTTAATTAATTTTTGGAAATGGTCATTTGGTCACTTAAGTGATGATATAGCTAAGGATATGTCAGTCACTTTCACAATATCGACGAGTAACGTGTCATGTAGAGTCATAGGACCCTACATGATTTTTTTTATTAAAAAAAATAATTTCTTTTAAAATTTATTAAAATATTCGATTTTCTTAAAAAAAAAATACAATTTTTTAATATTTTTTAATTTAAAAAATTCACGTGGCATCATCTGGCACATTATCTATCGATGTGGCGAAGGTGACGTGACATACCCTCGGTCATACCGTTTAAGTGATGAAAGAACCATTTCTAAAATTTGAGCAAAGTTTAGGGACTCAGCATAAAAAAAAAGTTTAAAGATCAATTCCAAAATAACACTTAAGTTCAGGTACTAAAAAATTAAATAATTCCCAATGGTTCTAAAACATACCTCAAGCCCAAAAGCTCTTGCATGAAGGTTTGTGTTAAAGTAGAAATATAAAAGTGCCTATGAGCTTATACAGCTATTAGTTATATACTTATATGAAAAATGTGTTTTGTAGCTTTTTGATTTTGCGGACAAGTATCGAGGTTCTTACTCGGCTTCTTGCCCATTCTATTGCTCCTACTCAGGTTACCAGGTAAAATCTGCCACACATGGAAACATTTTTTAAACACGTGCGTTGATTTTTCATAGATCATTCATTTTTTATTTTCTGTGCGATAAGGATGATCTATTATGGGCTGCGTCTTGGCTATTCAAGGCCAGTGGAGATAGCAAATACTTGAATTATGCCATAAGCAACCAGGGTTGGAGTCAGGGCATGTCTGAGTTCAGCTGGGATAACAAACTCGTTGGAGCTCAGATATTACTCACTGAGGTCTTTATTACATATTTAATTAATTTAATTACCTTATAAATAGCAGAGTGACTTTCAATATTAATTATCCTTAATTCAAAGATGAGAGATTTTACTTACACACACTCGTTAACTCTAATCTCTCCCTTAATTTCTCTAGCAATTCTATGGTGGGACGAAGGACTTGAGTAAGATTAAGGGTGATGCTGAATCATTTATATGTGCGGTGATTCCGGGGAGTAGCTCTGTACAGATTAAGACAACTCCTGGTATATGCATATACTATGTTACTATTTTAATATTCAATAGAAGTAATAATTGACAACTTAACTAGTGATTTTATTATAAATTTTTAATTAACTAACAATTTTCTTGTTGATGGTGTTTTTAATATATTTTAACTAATGTATTGAAGTTGTGTATTAATATTGTTATACCAGGCGGGCTTCTGTTTACTAGAGACAGCAGTAACTTGCAATACGCCACAAGCTCAACCATGGTGCTTTTCATGTATTCCAAAATCCTAAACAAGAATCATATCGATGGAATCCAATGTGGCTCTGCACATTTCACAGCCTCCCAAATTAGAGCCTTTGCCAAAACACAGGTTCATACTAATTTGCCTTTTTTTTTTTGCTTAAACATTATTAAGCCCATAATTTCAATTCCTAAATATTTTGTGCAATATAATGCAGGTGGACTACATATTAGGAAACAATCCCATGAAAATGTCCTACATGGTGGGATATGGAAGTAAATACCCAAAGCAATTACATCACAGAGGTTCATCCATCCCTTCAATCAAAGATCACCCGGCTAAGGTGGGGTGCAATGATGGTCAGTCAAATTATTATTCTTCCCCTAATCCAAATCCAAATACTCATGTGGGTGCAATTGTTGGAGGCCCTGACTCCAATGACAAATTCAATGATGCAAGATCTGACTATTCTCACAGTGAACCTACCACCTATATGAATGCTGCTTTCGTTGGTTCAGTGGCTGCTTTGCTTGGCGAAGCCAAAAAGCTAGGGGACGTTGCAGTATTCCCATATTGACGAAAGGATCGTTATTCGCTAATGAAGCCGATTGATTAGTTAAAGATAATAATATATATTTGGTTGCAATTACAATAAGTGTTATGGATTAAGTTGTTACTTATTTACCATGCTTAGAAACTCTCATCGATAATAAGAGTGAATTACTAATATGATTTAAATAAGATGCAAGGACATGTTTTAATCATTGTATGATCTTTATGTTAAAATCTCACTATTTTAGGCCGTTATTCATTCTAAAATCGAATGCCTCTCTGAATTTGGAATCAACACGTTATCTTTTATTTTATCAAATACCACGAACTTGTATGTGTTGTTTTTTGGAGCGAGGATTTTCATCACAAAAAAGTGAAGAGCTCATAATGTCAAGATGAGATTTTGACTTGAGATAATAAAATTTGAGAATAAGCACCCGATCAAATGAGTCACGCTTCATTACCATGTGCTTGTATGTTATTTTCTTATATACTTAAGGGAATCATAGAATCTACTTTGATTTCGTTAGATTCTTCAAAGAAATGTATAATTAAGTGACTCATTATTTTTAAGGGAAAGTAACATTTAGTCATCCTAAAATTTTACTCAATTTCAAATAACCATGTTAAAACAATCAATTTAAGTCTCAATTTACAAAAATTCTTGTAATTAATCCATCATATTTTAAGATATATTGCATAATGAGATTTTTTTTTTGCATCAAAGATATCCTTTAACCGAAAACTAACGCTCTCTGAGGCTATCGTGTTTAACGAACTCAGTCATCTACCAATTATACTGGACTTTGTTGGTTGATAATTCCTTTTCATATATAATGCATAATGAGAAATTCTAAAACACCAAAGTATTTTCCACGTTGGTATATAAATTAAATTTTATTTTTTATAGGTGCCAAATGAAAATGCTTATAACCTTTAACATAATGTTAGAGGTTAGATTTATGTTTATCATGCATATGTAAAATGATTTCATTGATAGAGTCAAATGACACTTAGACAATCTTCCTTCATGGACCAAAGGTAATATGAACACCAAAGAAGGAAATAGAAGATATTGGATTGGAATAATAATGGATACAATGATGCATGAAAGTACGAGTGAAAAATCATTTGAGAGATTGTGATTTACTCCTTATTTCTCTAAATATGAATATTTGGATTAATCTTTTATGAGTATTTAGAAAGTTAGTTAATATTTTTAATAATATAAGAATTAATAATATTTAATTTTTTTTTCAAAATTACCTCTCTAATTATTATTGAACTCTAGGTGTTTAGTAAATAGCGGCCTTTTTGCCACAAATCCCTTTTGTTATTGTTGGGCATTGCGCGGCAACCATATGTCTATATAGTACCGTAACTGAAAATTTAAAATTATAAGTGTTAGCGATGGAAGAAAATTTAAAATTATAAGTGTTAGCGATGGAAGATGTTGAGAAATCGAAGCTTAAGTTCTTCTCCGATCAAGAGCTTTGTTACGCCGATATCATCCCTCCTTCTCAGGTAATATTACTACTGCTCACCACTCACTACTCTTTCTTCATCCATTATCTTTCGCTCTCTTTTAAGTTAAACTCCTCCTCACACCAATTGATTCGATGCATAAAAGGTCCGAGCAAGAATAGAAGTGTCGGTGCTCAATTTCCTCAAAATTTTGAATGCTTCAAGCCCCGCCATCTCTGATTTGCCTCTTGTAATGTTCCCCCAAACCGGTATCATCTTCTAATTTCACTCTCAACAAACAAAATTATTTAACGCTCCTAATTTTAGTTTAATCTTGAGAAACGAACAGATTAAGAGAAAAATGAGCAACAGCAGAGTGAATCATGGATTGTTGACCGAACTATCCACTGTTTTCCTCTCCCATTCGGTATCTGCGAGGTCTCTCATGAAACCTAATGCCGCAAAGGCCTTCGTCAGAGGTGCTAATTCATATCAATATGTACATAACTGCAATTACTGTTTCTGGTTCGTTTCGTTGTTCTTTTAAAGAGTTGTTGAATTCATGAATTGCAGTGTGGAAGGTGATGGAGATGTGCTATCATATATTGGTTCAGGAAAAGCGTGTCACGCAGAGGGAGCTCTACTACAAGCTGCTTTGTGATTCGCCACATCTGTTTCCTTCTCAATCAGATGTCAACAGGACGATCCAAGGTTTATCTCTGTTTTGATGGATTGGGGATTTGGTACTCTCGGGATAAAAAAGACATATGGTTAATGCACCTGACAAATCCGAGCAGTTGATACATGTATTTGTATATGTACTCTTATATATTTGCCCTTCATCTGATGTTTTATGGACTCTTCCCTGGTTCTGCACCAAACAGATGTTATAGCATTGCTTCGGTGTAGCCGATACAGTCTTGGAATCATGGCATCTAGTCGAGGACTCATAGCTGGCCGCCTGATTTTGAAGGTATTTCATGAAGTAACCAACTCTTCATTCGAGGATTTACTTTTATGGCATCCTAGACAGATGCTTTGGGTATTTTATCATTGTATGTGGAGTTGTAATATGTCTTGTATCACTGTTTGATGGAATGCTGCAAACATTACTCACTTCCACTTTCCAATTTTTCTTGCATAGGAACCAGGCAAAGAGGATGTCGATTGCTCTATATGTGGATCTTCTGGACATGCAATTTCTGGTGATTTGAATTTGTTAGAGAAGTTGATTCTTAATTCAGATGCTCGCTACATTATAATTGTGGAAAAGGTGAGTTTCTGAGGAAATTTGATTTACTCGAATTCCCAATTTTACTGACCAGTTGTGCTACTTTGAATCATTCCATATTTTGAAAGGTAGAAGAATACGTTTTGATGCAAGATTAATTGGTTCTGTTTAGCATGCAATATTTCAACGGCTTACTGAGGACCAATTTTTTCGTCAAATTCCAAGCATTCTTATCACGGCTAAAGGTTACCCAGATATGGCCACCAGGTACTGTCCTCACGAGCTTGCAGAATAGAGAACTCGGCTACTTGGTGCTTTTAAAAGTGCTGTTTTCTTAATACTTGAGAACACAATACTGTATGTGGTAGTTTTAATATACTGATGTGAGTTCTTTAATGCCTAAAATTCTAAAGTTTTATGCAGATTTCTTCTCCATCGAATCAGTCGAGTTTTTCCAGACTTGCCAATTTTATGTTTGGTGGATTGGTATGATTCTTTGCCTTTTACTTTTGTGTTCTGAAATTCAGTTTTCCTCTGTATTTCCAGGCCAACTAATATTTTCCTTAAACTTCTAAAGGAATCCAGCTGGATTAGCTATTCTGTGTACCTTCAAATTTGGAAGTGTAGGAATGGGCCTAGAGGCTTATAGATACGGTAATTTTGTGATGTCATTACACCACAAAGCATACATGCTCAGCTCTTATATGTTGGAATGAAACTTGTACTTGAGAAATCTTTTTATTTGCATGATCTAGCTTGCAATGTGAAGTGGTTAGGACTGCGGAGGCATGATCTGCACATGCTGCCTGACGAATCTCTAGTTCCTTTGAAGCCAAAGGATCTGCAAATTGCTCAAAGCTTGATGTCCTCTGGAATCTTACAGGTAAAATACCCCGAAACGGAACCTCTTAATATACTCCCTAGTATTACATGGCTATCTGGGAGTCTTGATTAGTGCTTATTGCACATTAGTCCCAGTTCCATAAGTTTTATGCTGCTGCAACCTGCAGTTCTTGCTTGGGACATTTTAGCATGGATAGTGCTATTGGGATTTGTACCTTATGGTAGATCCCAAGAATTCTGCATTCTTAGATGCCTATGCAGGAAACTTTCTTCCGTAAGAATTGTATGTGTATATTGGTATTTAACAGGAGAATTACAAGGAAGAGGTGGCCTTAATGGTTCAGAGCGGTCGGAGAGCTGAAATCGAGGCCCTATACTTTCATGGATATGATTATTTGGGGAAGTATATAGCTACAAAAATTGTTCAGTCTGATTATATATAATTTATACCGAAAACTGTATACGAAAGATGAAACAATGAAACAGAATCCAAAAGAAATAAGGAGACTTTCCAGCATAACAGAATGCATATGGAGCAGGAAAAATTTTATTTAGTCTGCTTAGGTTAGTTTTTCTAACCATAAAAAACACAGTGAGTATAGAATAACTGATGTAAAAATCTAATTGAATTTCGTAAAGTTCAAAATTATCATATGTAGATGTGTAGCAACTTCATTTGATCCAACTTGGTAAACCAAACCTATAACATCCTTTTTTGTGAAAGAATACAATGTTTCTTTTTATGCTAAAATTATATATTCAAAAGTAATTAACGTAGTTGGATAGTTCTTATCATAGTCTCAGCTTATTTTTAGAATGCTCAACCTCTTATTTTTCCACTTTACACTTGGTGTGAGAAGACACTAATTTTTTATATGTACCAGCCACCAAGCATTATTCGAGTTCAATTTTTGGAAGATCGAATGTTTTGTTAATTAGTTACGGTGCATCATTGTATCAAGATTTTGACTCTTACACTCTATCTAGATCAGCTGCAGTCAACTTTTGTCTGTAGTTGGTACACAAATCCGATGGTGATGGTCCTATATAGACTTTTTTTTTTCTTTAGCACTTGATGATTAAAAAATTACTTTGAATGGTGGAGATCCTTAGCAGTTTTACCACTGCAGCACATCTCAATCCCATTAATTCATTACTGTGGCGTCTCAATATTACCGAGTGTCCAAGTGCTGAGTGAACACAATACTGTGGCGTCTCAATATTACCGAGTGTCCAAGTGCTGAGTGAACACGAGGGTAGATCGGTTATCGAACACCACGATATGTTTTTGGGGTTGTTGTGCCCGACGAGGGTGACCCCGATCCCATGTATCCCCATTCAAAAAGGAATCAAGGCACACATATTTCTTAAGAATAAGGTTTAGAGAAAACGTAGTTGACCCATGTGATAAGCGGTGTACTTATAGGGGAGTTGCTTGACCTAGTTCAAGTGGGTTGGGCATGTTAGGCGGACAATAGGAGGGGAATATGGAGAATATTTCGTTGTATAATTATTTGATGCTTATGATAGGCTAAAATTAAGGAGCTATGAGGGCCTATTGATCGGCTTTGTGGGCTCAACTCGGCTAGTCAATTACGATCCGTTACAACTACCATCTGTCTTCTCCCTTTTTCTGTTACATTCACCTAACCAGAATCATAACCATAATTTTGTGTTTTCATGCGTGTATGAATGTGTGATACCAACATTCAGGTGTCGGTTAATCGTCATGAGGTATTAGAGCCACTGCTTGATATATTTAGAATGTGTGTAACACATGCAAGTATTGAAAGAAACGAAAAACAAATCTATCCATATTTATCCTCCGAGAGATGTGGTGGAGGAAAGTAATTAATGAAGTCGTTAATGTTCTTCCAAAAATAGAAGCAAAGTTTCTCTGAGGAAGGTATGACAATTGACATCCATCCATGTAATGTGGTGGCATTTTCATGACCCCTGTGGACGGGGATAACGATCAGATCATGCACAAGTTTGTTATTCAGGAATGTAACGGATGAAATGTCAACCTTCCATATTTATCTTCATATTTCATCCATCCATTCCTATTAAGTTTGTTGAAATTTTCACAAGAAATATCCGTACATATATCATCTTTGACATTGAGCAACCCATAGGGTCATTCAAATTAAGAGTTAAAGCAACATACGAAAGAAGTAGTCACGTCAGATTTGAGGTTCGTTGCCCTTAAAAGTTTCATGTTGTTTGCTTGTATTTGCCTATAAGAACGTAAACATAACCTTGTATAAAACGGGATGAAACTTGTTAAAAAATGAAAATGAAATTAAGTACGCCCATTTTCTAAAATTATTTAGCCGTAAAGAGGTTTCATGCTATCTTATTGATATGATTGTTTTGTATCAAAAACATTCAACAAAATATTTCTCGAAACCGTTTTGAATTAATATATGATGGTAGAAATGTACTTCGCAGGGTCTAGACTTTAAACTTCTTAGCTTTAAATCATGAAATGCTGCGGTTCTTAGACATTATTTTTAACTTTTAAGTTATTCAAGACTAGTTATTGGAATCATATACCTATAGTATCTTCTAAATTTCTAATTACAGATTTATAGCAGAAAAAAGTGCAATGATATGAAACCAAATTCTTTTTTAATTAGATACCTTTAAAGAAAAAACTTTTTTAAATAAACAACCAATAGTAAGCACTCCTCCCTTAAAATTAAAATCAATGCACGGAGTAATGCTCTTAGATTCAGGAACTTTGTTTTCTGTTTCATTGTTTCTGCTAAGTCATGCATATTCACGTTAAGTTAATAGTAATACTTAGTTAATGCTCATTCTCTCTCTTTATATGCACTACCAGGTTTAGCAGAATCCTGAAGCTATAAGAGAGTCAACAAGTCATCATGGGGTACTATATGGTGGTCAACGTTCTGTTCTTTTTATATGCCATGTTTGGTCATAATGGACTAGTTGCGAAGGCTAATGAAGTGAGCACCTCAGCTAATTATAACTATCAAGATGCTCTTGGCAAAGCCATCTTGTTTTTTGAAGGACAACGCTCGGGGAAATTGCCCCCAAACCAAAGAGTGAAGTGGAGGGGAGATTCGGCTCTCTCTGATGGCAAGCTTGAAAATGTATGACACACTACTTGTATAATGAAAACATTTTCTATTTACAACCTTATTTTTATTTATTTCTTATTCTTAACGACTTGAACATAAAACTAATAAATGAGTATAACAAAACGAAAAACAATAAAAATTGTCATCTTCTGTCTTCACTCTTCACTATTTCTTGTACAAACCTTTCAAAATAAGAAATAACCCAAAAAAATGTCATTTTTTGTAACTATGAATAAAAAAGAAAACGAGAAACATTTTATTTTTCACATGTAACAAGAATGAAAATTTTGGATGGTGGTATTTATGGAATTCAAGCAATACCATAATTAGAGTATGTGTGTTTCATATATTTATATTTATTTTTATTTATAAATTATCCATTATCTTTTGAAAGGTGGATTTAATTGGAGGATACTATGATGCGGGAGATAATGTCAAGTTTGAATGGCCGTTGTCATTTGCAATGACCTTATTGAGTTGGAGTGCAATTGAGTATGAAAGTCAAATATCTTCGGCCGGTCAACTTAGCTACCTCCAAGGAGCTATCCGATGGGGCACAGATTTCATATTGAAATGTCACACTTCCGGAACCACCCTTTACACACAGGTCTCTCTCTATATATATGCTATATATATACACACACTTATATCATGAGAAATATAACTAATGAGATTGAGAAGACCATAGAAAATCTATATTGGATTTTATTTGAATAATCAAAGTCAGAAGATAAATACATATGATTTTTTAAGTGGCTACATGAGTATCAAGTAACTTTTAATATTGACCAAATCGATGATGGTTTGATGTCATCGTTTCTCATGATTAGCGAGTGTTGTCGCTTGATATTTGAGAAGTTTATTATTAAAAATACATGAATTTCAATTAAAAGTCCCTACATTTTTTACTGAAAAAACATATTTAAGCCAATTTTATTTACAGAGAAAGGTTGTTAAGATGGGTACGTGTTGGCTAACCTTTGATAAACAGGCACAGGAATTGGAGTGCAGAATATAGCCAGTAAGATAAAATACAATCAAAACCGATAATAAACATAGCAATTGAAAATAAAAGAGTGAAGTAATAATATTACAGCTAGACATTTCAATTTACGTTTATGTATTGCATGATTATAATATTATTCATAGCTCATTAGTAAATACTATTACTGTTGTGATATATAGGTGGGAGATGGAAACGCAGATCACGATTGCTGGGAGCGCCCTGAGGACATGGATACACCAAGAACACTCTACAAGATATCAGCTAGTTCCCCTGGAACTGAAGCTGCCGCTGATGCTGCTGCTGCTCTTGCTTCTGCTTCAATAGTCTTCAAGAAATCAGATGCCAAATATTCCTCTATTCTATTAGCCAAGGCCAGATCAGTAAGCAATTCTAGCAGCTTTGATTTAAGTTTCATTATTCTTGAATCATAATGATAATTCGGCTCTTTAACCCATTGGTCAGGAATATTATATATCTTTGCCACTTATAAATATGCAGTGTTCGTATTACTAAAATCGATAACTTTAACTTTGTCACACAAAGACGAAAGAACTGGTACTTTATGTTATAAAACTAAAAGCTGTACAAAAGACAAAATACCGGTGCTATAAAATGACAGTCATCAAGAAAGTTATGGAGGATAGTCGTACAGAAAACATTATGGTAGAAATTTTACACCTAAGAATTTAAGCGCTTCAACCTAACATTTTAATTTTATAAGATAGGCATTAGGCAATACAAACATTGCTCAGAACCTAAATGATGTTTTGCAGCTGTTTGATCTTGCGGACAAGTACAGAGGAACTTTCTCAGCTTCTTGCCCATTCTACTGTTCGCACAATGGGTTCCAGGTAAACATTGCTGCTACTGGAACCATTTAAACACTAAAAATGTTTTCAGTTTTCATAGATCATTGATTAAGGCTGTGTTTTTTTTTAATTATGTACCAAAAGGATGAACTGTTATGGGCTGCTGCTTGGTTATACAAGGCTAGTGCAGATAACAAGTACTTGAACTATGCTGTAACCAACGGAGGTGCGAGTCAAATGATGAATGAGTTCAGCTGGGATAACAAATTTGTTGGAGCTCAAACATTACTAGCAGAGGTCTTTATATATTTAATTACAATATAACAAAGTGGCACTCTTTGAGTAATTATCCTTAATCCAAAGAAAACATCTCATTGATTCTTCTCTCTCTTTCCGATTTCTCTAGGAATTCTATCGAGGGAGGCAGGACTTGAGCAGGCTTAAGAGTCACGCTGATCAATTTGTATGTTCCGTGTTGCCAGGAAGTGCCACTGGACAGATTAAGACAACTCCTGGTATATACATAATTTGTTATATTTAAAAGTACCTGTCAACTTAATCGATGATTTTTTTATCAGATAGAGTGATGTTATTACTGATGCTAGAGCCTATAGATACACTAATTGTGTATGTATATAGAGTTGAATCGTATTTCATTTCCATCATTAGTCATTATTTTGGGGCTGATGAAATAAACTAAAGTGGTACATCATTGTTTACTCAGGCGGGCTTCTGTTTGTTAGAGACAGTTGTAACTTGCAATATACCACTACTTCAACCATGGTGCTATTCATTTACTCCAACATCCTAGACAAAAACAAGGTTGCCGGACTCAATTGTGGTTCTTCACATTTCTCTACCTCCCAAATTAGAGCCTTTGCGAAAAAACAGGTCAATACTTTTCTGACTTTTCTTCTCAAACATTATTATTGAAGGCCATACATAAAAGTTATAACTCCTAAGAGGAAAAAAAGCAGCTTTTCTTGTTATACTACTTATTTTCTTTGAATCATCCAATAACGTTGTAAATAAAATGTATCGGTTAATTGGATCGAGGTCCCTAAAATGAGTTTGTCTGAAGTGAAAACTGAAGGTGTATCCACCAAAATCTTAATGCAATGAACAGTGTTTGGGTGAATACACCTTTACTTATCTAGTTTACACACAAGCTCAATTTATAGAATTTTTTTCCTGTTTAATTAATCTTAATTAACAGAGATGCATGTGCATTGATATTAATAAGAGATTAATGTGTGCAATGCAGGTGGACTACATACTAGGAAGCAATCCCTTAAAGATGTCATACATGGTTGGGTTTGGCAGTAAATACCCAAAACAAATACACCATAGAGGAGCATCCATCCCTTCATTAAGAGTTCAATCCTCCAAGATTAGTTGCAAGGATGGCCAGTCACAATATTTCCAATCCTCTAATCCGAATGCCAATGTTCATGTGGGTGCTATTGTTGGAGGCCCTGATGTGAATGACCAATTCAGTGATGCAAGATCTGACCATGCTCACAGTGAACCTACCACCTATATGAATGCTGCTTTCGTGGGTTCAGTGGCTGCTTTACTTGATGGAGCAAAAAGGAGCTCTTCTTAAAGTGGATGATAGTTATAATCCACAAAATTGAGTTATAGGAAACATTAGTACATAGTAACTTTAGTAAAAAATCTAAGAATTTCATCGACCGGGTACATTGCATTTTCGGACTTTCCCAGGGTTGATGACAGAAAATCTTATAATTTAATTCATCGGTCTATATAAACTCTGATGGATCAGATTCGAATTTGGATTCTATAATTTCAATTTTCATAATTTCAATAACTTCATATCATATTCGAAAATAATTATACTCACGAAATCTAAACAAAAGAATGAAACAAGATGCTTACAATGTTTTTTTTTTTGAAAAAAAAGTAGTGTAACAATAAATATGAAAAAAAAAGTGCAACATTCCTAAAAAACACAAGTTAATCTTACCAAAAAAAATTAATTGAAACTAAAATTAATAAAATTTCAATAGATGGAAATAATTATAAATAGGTTAAAATTTTCCTAATTATAATTTTTTTGCAAAATTTTAATAACCACTGACCACAACAACTGAGTTAACCAAAAACTCAAAAAAATTATCAAATCAAAGCATGTCTATGATCGTATGCAACTTTATCCAACAAGAAAAGCAATTACATTTCTTGATCTACTACAACAACAACAACAACTAAGCCTTTGTCCCACTAGGTGGGTCGGCTACATAGATCAAACGACGCCATAAAGGCCTATCATAAATCATGTCTTTTGATAAGACATTTCTTGATCTACTAATGAAATTAAAATGGCAAGCACCATATAGCCTAATTATATATTTATATAATTTATGCTGATTTTTTTCCATACAGTGATTACCAATAACATTAAATATGTAAAAAAGATTTATTAAATTATAATATTAATAAACTCATGGAAGGTATTTCACTAAAAAAATGCATAAAAAGTAAGTGTTATTGAGGGAAAGAATTATTCAAATAATATTTTTCATCCTTACATTTTTTTGTTGAAAGTTTTTCCTTTTTCCCGTGCACCCAATAAAAATATCCTTGAGAGAATATTTTACAAACATCAATAAATTTAAATTCATTACTAAACAAAGAATTCCAATAAAATTATACTGCACCTAAATTTTTTTTTTAAAAAAAGAAATGTAATATTGTTGCTTGAATACACTTTTCATCCATAAGTGAAATTTGTCAATTGATTTTTTTTTTCAATTACAGTTTATGGCTTCAAATTTTACTTGAATTTTTTTCTTGGTGTATAACAAACATGTACACAGCAAAAAATTTGGTTATTTATCAAACATGTTGAACTTTGTTGATTCAAACTTTCTCGGTTTATACAATGTTTGACTCTGTCACTTTGAATTCTTATTTTTTATTTGATTTTTGAAAGTATTATATTTTAAAAAATCTAATAAATGCAACACTTCTTAAAAAGTTATATGTGAAAGAAGAATTATTTAAAAAAGTAATGCATACATTTATTATTGTTTTTACTTCACCCTATTCAAAAAAGATAATGCAGATTAAAATTATGCACAGGGATTAAAATATATTTTCATGACATAAAAATTTGGAATATTTAAACTATAATATTCATGTATAATCATTATTGAATAGAAAAAATATTTGGAAAATTGGGATGAATAAGGATATAATTAATAAAAATAATACTAATTATACATTAAACTTTTAAAACAATAATACATACAAAAAAACATAAATTATATTTTTTTTTTAAAAAAAATTTATTTACTGAATAGTACTCCCTTTATTTAAAATTTTAATAATAATGAGAGTTGTGAATATAAATTGAAAAAAGTAGTCGCATATGTGAAAGGTTACTGATTATTTGATTGGTGAGGAGAAGTTGGTGAAGCTCTGGGTCTCAGCTGCCCGGTGCAGTCAGCCATATCGTCTCTGACCCAAACAAACAAACATACATACACAACAATTACTTCCCTCTCCTCTTCTCATTCTCATTCTCATTCTCATAACGGATTGCAGCACAGCCTCCTCCTCCTTCTCCTCATTCCTCAACTAAGTCAACGGCTATGGCTGCTTCATCTACCTTCTCAGCAGCCTCCTTCCCCTTCCCTTTCTCTTCTTCTTCTTCCACCAAACCATCCTCTTCTTCTTCTTCTTTCCCTCTCAAACATCCCCACCATGCCCTTTTCCCTCTTTCCCTTACCCTCTCTGCCTCTGCAACTCCACCACCACCACCAGCAGCTGCAACCACTTCCATCGAAATTGAGAAGTCCCAAGTGTCCTCCACTCCCTCCAAGGCTCTCCCCTTCCGGGTCGGCCACGGGTTTGACCTCCATCGCCTTGAACCCGGTTACCCTTTGATCATCGGTGGTATTAACATCCCCCACGACCGTGGTTGCGAGGCCCACTCCGATGGTAATTCTCTTTCATCTTTTTATTATTATTTTTTTTTTCTTTCAATTTACTCCTCCAAATCTATTTTCCTCTCATTAACTCCCTCCCATTTATATTTATATGTATTGTTATGGCTAAATTACTCGTTTCTTCCTTTACCTTATTTTTCAATTTCAAATTCGTCCTTTACCTTTTTTTGTTTCATATTGGTCCCTTGTGTTTCTATTCGCTGTCAATTTAGTCCCAGAATCACTCTGTTCATCCTATGTATCAATATCATATTAGTCCACATATATATTGTTGAAGAGAGAAAATGACAAGTGTCCATAACATATTGGTCCACATAGGATGAATAATAATGATTCTGGGATCAAATTGACAACAAAGAGAAACGTAAAGGACCAATATGAAACAAAAAAAATGTAAGGGACCAATTTGAAATTAAAAAATAAGGTAAGGGATTTAGCCTATTGTTATAAGTTTTTCCCTTGTTTCAAATGCGTTGTTTTTTTTTTTTATAAACTCAATATATAATTAATGTTATTTTTTTTCTTCAAATATACTCTTATTTATTTTCTTTGTCTTTATCTTTTTCTATTCAATAATAATTATATAAGGTTATTATAATCAAAATAATTCAAATTCTTAAATCATTTAACAATTTCTTAATCCTTGCGTACAACCTTTAAATGCCATACATATGAAACGAAAGAAGTAACAACAAAGGTTTGTGCTACCATTTAATTTTAATTATAGTTTCAAATTGAAGGACTTAAAGTAAGGTTTTTAAATTTTTGATATTGGAGACACTATTATACTGAAGGTTTACTTTTATTTATCTAATTTCAATTTCAATTTAGATGAGAAAGCTTG
Source organism: Crotalaria pallida (assembly GCA_037953625.1). NCBI lineage: Eukaryota > Viridiplantae > Streptophyta > Magnoliopsida > Fabales > Fabaceae > Crotalaria > Crotalaria pallida. The sequence goes on along the minus strand of CM075655.1, from coordinate 127,050,214 downwards.
ACTATGATGGTTGTTGGGTGCAGGGGATGTTCTGCTTCACTGCGTGGTGGATGCAATTTTGGGAGCTTTAGGTCTTCCTGATATAGGTCAGATATTTCCTGATTCTGATCCTAAGTGGAAGGGTTGTGATTCTTCTGTCTTCGTCCATGAATCCGTGAGTTATATATATCCTACACTCATTATATCTCTCTTGCTTTTGGGTACTCTTGGTTTGATAAGTGTCTATTGCGCACAACCAATGAAAATGAAAAATCTTCAAAATAATTGGAGTGATGATGAATTCGATGTCTATTTGAACTATGCCTGCATATAAGATTGATCAGTGTATTCATTTGTTGTTTATTGTTTTTTCAATTGACTCATAATCCTTGGAATATAATCATATATTAAGGTCGTGTTTGTGTGAACAACTGAATTAAACACATGTTCAATATGGTTTTCTGAAATTGGCTAAAAAAAACTTATTTGCATAAGCTTTTCTGTCAAGCTTACTGAAATTAACTAAAAATGAACCTATTAACTGTTCTCATAACAAGCTCTTTCAAACGTTCCCTGATAAGTCCGTTAAGTGTTCACTAGAATGATGTGGCTGTTAATTCCATTTCGATCGGAGCTTCAGGGTAATCTGTGGACACTGCAACTCTACATGCCCCTTTCAAGTTAGTATGCAGGGTCAAATTGTTTCTAAAATTTATGTATGTTGTGCTATCTTGTGCTAGCTTCTTTGGTCAAGTCAGGGAGAGCAGTTCATAGATACTTTTTAGCAACCAATCTTCAACTTAAGTTGGTTATAGTAACATGTCTATATCATTCAGCAAAGGAGGCTAAAGTCAGAAAGACAGCCTTGTCAAGTTGATTACATGACTTGATAGTGAAATCGTGTTTAATCCAGATGAAATTCCTGGCAAGTCTACTAGAGGATAAATGATAATGTTCTTATCTAACCATTAATTTACTAGTTCTTACAAATGTGGATACATACAGATAAAAACTAAAGTTCTTATGTAGCCATCTAACCTGTAGTTGAAAATAAAATAGGTGAATCTGTCTTCTCTTTTGATGAGTTGCTCAATTTTGAATTATGCATTTAACATTCCAACAGTTGTTAATTCTCATATGCTTCAATTTGCATTTGCATATTGAACTATTTGAACTATAGGCAACCAGTAATCACCCTAGGATTCGTATGTTTGTATGCATACATAAAACCTGCTCAACAGCCCAACCTGCCAGTGCGAGGCTATACTGTCATAATAAGAAAATAAGGTTGCAAGTTGCAACCTGGTTAATTGATAAAAACTTGATCACATACCCAAAGTCAGCTGCCCATACATGTTCAAACAACTTCACCATTCATCATCAAAACCTAGAAACTTAAAAAGTTGAAAAGAATATAAGTATATTCTATTACCAGATATTTTATCAAGCATTTTCTTTAATCTGTGTTGTGGTGTTCTACAGGTGAGGCTTATGCAGGAGGCAGGTTATGATATTGGAAACTTAGATGCTACATTGATACTTCAAAGGCCAAAGCTGAGCCCGCACAAGGATGCTATCAAGGCCAACTTAGCTGCACTGCTTGGAGTTGACCCTTCTGTGGTAAATATCAAAGCAAAAACCCATGAAAAGGTAGATAGCCTTGGAGAAAATAGAAGTATAGCAGCTCACACAGTGGTTCTGCTGATGAGGAAATGAGGAGAGAATCTAAAAATCTTATGGAGAGCATTAAATAATTATAATTCATAAAAATTACTGTACATTTTATATGTTATGCCTTATTTGTTGTGCTCTTGTTCATTGTTTAATAACATTAGTCTATACAGATATATTGGCTCTCTTTTTTTCTATTAAGCATTCGGTTAAATTTACCTCAACTTGCTAAGAATTTAGTTTTTTTTCTTTTCGTTCGGGCTACTCTCTTTCAAGTTTTCCTATAATTTAGTTTGGTGTGATTATGGCAAAACTACTAGAATTTTAATTTCAAAATTACGTACTAGGAAGAAGAAATACCGATGTGAACGAAATCACGAAATAAAGATTTTACTTTGAAAATTTTAATTCAAGTGTACTGCGTGTTGTTGGAATAAAGCTTCTTCATCTTTCGTGACCTTCCTTCCGGAATAATTTTAACAGTGAAAAAATCACAACTAAAGGAGGAAAATGAAGTTAGGGCTTTGATTTGGGGAAAGGTTTAATTGTTTAATATGCATGAATTTTGACCAAATTCTGATATAAATGAAATGCTTGAGTTCTATGCGCTTCAAAGTTCAAACAAAGCATACTTTATGGGAGCCATAATCTAGAGATTAATATAGTTTAATTGATTTTAATTAAAATAATATATTTATCTTAAAATAAATAAGGACTTAATTACATATGATTTTAAAGATTAGGGACCCAATTACAAATTTAAAGTCCAGGGATCCAATTACAAATGATTTTAGAATTACAAATTTTTAAAATATAAAAATACTCATAAAAAGTTTTCTCAAAACATTTGCTAGCAAGATCCTTCTATATAAGCATGATCGGTACTCACTTCGGTTGAAAAAAAAATTCTTCAGTTTTTTTTTTCAAATATAAAAGAAAGGGGTTAACTTTCTATTATTATTAAATACAACATTTCTTTAAAAGAAACATGATTAAGAGATATACACATAAGTCTACAAGTAAGATTGTGACATTTATCATTTATGCTTTTTTGTTATATTTTAATTTAAAAAATGACAAGTGTTAAAATCCTGTGTGTAAGTTTGTAAGTAGGCCTTCTAATATAAGTCTATCTCTCATTTCTCTTCTTAAAATACCACTACAAAGTAGTTATCTCAATTAATTTTTGTTTTATTTTCGATGCTACTTTTTTAAAAGTACTCCTATATATATATATTTTTTTAATTTAGTAAAATTAAATGTACTCAATTAGGAGTAAATAATTTTTTTAATAAATGTAAAATTAATTTTATTTTATTTTCTTAACTTCATATCTAAAGGTTGAGGATAAAAGTCTTCAAAAATAAATTTTACTACATCCAAAAAAGATGAATTTAAAATTATGAAAATTAATGAAATTAGTTTTCCAATACATATTTATTACTAATGTATGGTACTCTCTTAATTCCTTAACTTTTGGTCTTATAGATTTGGGCACACATATTAAGAAAGTGTTTATTAATACTCCTTCTATCCTTATATATAGGATCTTTTTGGGAGATTTCACGTCCATTAAAAAATTGATTAATTTAGATAATTGCATTGAAAATGTGAATTTTTATACGTATTTTCAAAATTACTTCTATTAATATTATTGAGAATATAAAAAATGTTAAATAAATAGGGGTATTTGTGAAAAAATAATTAATAGTCATTGAAAATTGGTATAGGATCTTATAAATAGAGATAAAATAAAAGTATCAAAAAGTCTTATATTTAAGGACGGAGGTAGTATAAGTTTTATATGTATTTTATTAAAATGTCCTTATTTAATCCTTATTAAAAATTGTAGTAGTATTTATTTTTATTATGAAATATATCTATTAATTGATGTGTAATAGTTTAATTTTATTATGAAATATACGTAATTCTTTTAGAGAAAATGGGTAATGTTGAAAGTGTAAATTTTTTTTACACTATCAGTGCATCATATGTTGGAAGTTCCACATTGCATGCCTCATAATATGCGGCATGGTTTAAATACCCGTTGGGCTACTCTTCTCATTGCCGATTGGTTTTGAGATGAAACCTTGAGAGACCTACACAAAGAGACCTACTTATAAGCCTACACATTAGGATCTTGACATTTATTATTTAAGTTCTTTTATTTAATTTTTTTAAACTTGAAAATAATAAATATCATAATCTTATATTTAGGTTTGTAAGTTCGTAGGTCTCTTAATAATTTTTCATGTATTGTGGCCACGATGATTACCAGCTGGTGGTATTAAGTGTTTGATTCTATTAATTTCACGTGGACTCAAGCCTATACATTTTGACCGAAATCCTCTTCCAATATTCCAAGTTTCAACGGTTGTTTTCAAATAAAATAATGGAAGATTACCGAAAGAAGGCGGTCTGTTTGGAGAGTTAGGACATTCGCAATTTAGCAAAACCAAATCCATACACAATTATTGAAGGCTTGAAGGCTTGACCTAGTTTTCAAATTTACACAAGTGCTCGTGGTACTTTTTTAAAGTAGCTACATCTACATGTGTTCGTTATTTTTTCACAGGTGTGGGTTAGTTGGAGCAATATTGCTTCATTCAAAACTTCTAATTTTATATCAACGGGGTTGGAAGCAGTGCTATCTTGCCAACTTGAGAACTTGGGAATGAGACTGAGACTAAGAACTCTTAGGTTCGATTCCTGGTTAACACACCCCGTTGAAAGAGGCATAGGAACGCAACCTCGTGCAGGATTAGTCTCAAGGTTCCTTGGTATTAAGGGTACTTTTAGGGATACCTGTGATACTGGCCAAGAGTACAAACCAAAAAAAAAAAAACTTCTAATTTTATTGTAACAAAAAAAAACTTGTAATTTTATAGAAATGCTATCTATTTTTTGACTAAACATAATTTCAGCTTATTATTGTCTGATTTTATGACCTAAGATTTTGACATCCTTTAAACATTTAAGGTGTTAGCCTAAAATTCCAATATTCTAAGGCCAAAAAAAATTATACATTTACTCAATTTAGTTATTAAATACTAGTATATTTTAATATGATTTTGTTTTGCCTTTTAAACTAAAATTAGTCTAAACTAATAACAAAAAAATGAAACGAAATTATTAATAACTTAATATTTTTAATTTATACTATATTTATTGTATATCACTTGTTATTATTTCCTTCTCTTGTTCCAGAAAAAGTATGATCCGTAAATCACATAAAAAGAATTTTTTTTGTTTAAGAACACACATTCAATTGAAGATTTCTTTAGCATTTATTATACTCCATTTTCTACACATATTGAATAATTATATTTCTTATTTCTGTTATTTGAAAAATGATAAGAACAGTTTTTAAAATATAAATTTGTTTGTTTTGATTAGAATCCAAAAAATTTAAAACTTTAGATGATGATAAATTGAAAAAAAAAATTATTCTATTAATCTTGAGAAAATTTTAACTTTTGGTGACTAACCCAACTTTATCTATGCAGTATGCATCACACGGATAAATATACCAGTATGTTCCATAAAAATTGATCAAATACGCTATATTATAGCGGGTCTCAAATATAATTTTACCTAGGACCTCATAACTTCAAGGCATGACCCTGTGACGGCCCAAAGAAACAATTAAAAAAATTAGGCTTATTTATGTCTTTAGTCCCTGAAAGTTGAGAGTGTTTTGATTTTGGTCCCTGAAATTTTTTTTGACCTTGACTAATCCTTAATTGTTTTGAAAATTTGGTTTTAGTCCCTGCCGTCAGAAAAAATTTGTCAATTGCTGACGTGACTAATGGAACATCACATTGACGTACACGTGTGCAAGTACTGCGTGCCACCAGTAGGATGGTGTGGACGATTCGGGCCCGTATGAGCAAAAGGGCCAAAGCCCAACCCAAGTTCGTGAATTGGGCTTTGGCCCTTTTGCTCCTACGGGTCCAGATCATTCACGTCATCATACCAATAGTATGCAATACTTGAACACACGTGTATGTTGATGTGGTATTCTGTTAACCACATCAAAAGTTAACGGATTTTTTCTAACGGCATGGACTAAAACCAAAATTTCAAAATAATTAAGGATTAGCCAAAGTCAAAAAAACTTATAGGGACTGAAATCAAAACACCTCCAACTTTCAGGGGCTAAAGACATGAATAAGCCAAAAAATTATTACCTAATTAAGCCACTTCTCAATGCTGTAAATTTATTATTTATGAACACATTGTACATTTTCCTGTCTTCAGTGAATTTTTCTTTCGAAATTGCTCAATAGATTTACAAAAAGTATCTCGGTTGGGATTGACTTGTTTAAATTTCTCACACTCAAATCAAACTAAACCAATAAAAATTGATAGTCTTGGATTTTTGGTCATTTTAAGAGAAAATGGAATGTCCATTGAGTGTGTCTATTTTTTTTTTCGAATTCCTTGCGGAACCACCGGTATCCCCAAGAGCACCCTTAATACCAGGGAGCCCTTGAGACTAATCCGGAGCGAGCTGCGTAGCTGGCTCTCCCAGCGGGATGTTTTTAGTGAGAATTGAACCCGAAGCTACTAGCACCCTTGTCCCATTTACAGAATTTCAGTTGGGACCTTACACCAACTGAACCAAACCCCATTGGTTGACTCTGTCTATCAGAGCATCATTAAACATTAATCATTGATGTGTTCATAATTAATTGCTTTTAAATATAAATCATATACCTAATGGTAAATGAAATATCTTAAGAATGTAAACTGTTTTTATTTGGATAAACTTATATATGGTGCTCACCTACGTAATTCGATTATTAATCGATTCACATATCAATTGAACATTTTATTACGAGACAGTGCTTCTAACAAAGCACTTTCCATTCATACGGTGAGTCAATGATAATCGACCTGTGATAACTTACTTAATAAACATAAATCTCGTTCATCTCTCCCCACCTCCACATTATAAACTACCTATACACACTCCTTACACTCTTATTTTCATGATGTAAATAATGTTTAAAAGTATGAAAGTGTAATAACTAATAGTGATAAATAAATGACATTACTTCTATGAAATCAAAATTGGGATGACAACACAACAACCCACTAATAAACTAATGATCGGATGACAAGTCAATTAATAAGACATGCATGTCATTATCTAGTAATTAAAATAGAATGACTTGTCATCCAACCATTAATTTTATTAACGAGTTGTTGTGCTATCATCACAATATTGATTGTATGGTAGAAATATTCTTAAAAAAAATACACATTGTTGATTTAAAATTTAATTTTAGCCAATGCAAAGGACATTTTAGTTTTATTTTTATTTATTAAAGAATATTTTAAAAATAAAATTGTAAAATAATTAATATTAAGAAAAACTTTTTTTGGTATGTTACCGATTGAAAAATCAACTTTACACAAATTTTAATTTTAATCTTCTCATATCCTCATTGGATTACTACTCTTTCATATATATATATATATATATTCAGCCACCCACGTGGTGAAAATCAGCATCTCTTTGTTAGATCCCACGCACGTGACATAACATAATGCGCAGTCAGCTAATATCACTTTTCTTGCTCCAACAGCCAACAGGAAAAGTATTCCTAGCTTGTTCCAGAAACTACGGACGGCACTACCTCGCTTGCTAGCTGGCCAATGGCCATGCATCATAAGTGTAAGCTAAGTGGGTTTCGAACAACCGCGATCCATCGGTAAATGCAGTCAATTTCTGCAATCTATTATAAGTATCAATTAATATTAGCAAGTGTGAGGTTAAAACTTTATGCCGCCATATTTATATGACTAACAATCAAACACTTCCTAAGTATCTGAAATTGAATATTCTAGATGGATCATCGCGGAAGATAGATGACTAACATGTATATAATAGAATAATTATATAGAATAACATAATGATCCTGGATCAAGGTTTAATCATTTTACACGTTCCACATTACGAGTATTTGGGTACTTGGAAATTAAATTCCTAATGACTACTAATTTATTATTGAAATTGCACTTAGAATCACAATACGTCGTAATCATATACAGTAAATGGATTATTGAAAATATGATTAACGATTTTCTATTGTGTACCCCACATGTATGTTAAATATACTGAAGTAATTACATTTTATAGAACAGTTACATTAAGGTATACATACCTTTAAAAAAAACCACTTAATTATACTAATTTTTCACATTAGCAATGAATCATGTATTTTAATCTCAATAAAATAATTGAACTTAAAAAATAACTACATTAAATAATTGAAAAACCTAGAAGAAATATCACGGATTATTACCATAAATTATTAATCCTTCCGATCTAAAATTTAAGTAAAATAAACGAACTTCACACTTATCAAGGAAGCTAGTTAAATGCATTTAATTTTATTGAATTCATAAAAAAATAGTCTTCTTTAGGAAGCGCGTGTATTATAAATGAAACAAAAATTAAATAATATAACTATTTTATTGAGATATTTTAAAAATATTGTATTATAAATAAAAAATTAGTTAAATTTTTCTTATATTTGATACCACTAATAAAATATATTTTTTTTGTTTGTATTTTAGACTGGAAGGAGTACTAAGTGATTTTGGATACCATCTCGTATTGAGATACAGACAAAAAAAATTGTAATAAGTAGCAAAATTTAATTAAAAGTTAAAAAGATAAAATAAAACAATAATTAATTATACTGCATATTGTTGGAAGTCTCACATCGCCTGCCTCATAATATATGACATGGTTTAAATACCTGTTGGACTACTCCTCTCATTGCCAATTGGTTTTGAGATGGAACCTTAACATAGTATCAGAGCCATAGCCCAACTTCTTTCCCGTTGTTATGGGTCAATAAAATTGGTTTTGAGATAGAACCTTAACATGGTATCAGAGTCAGAGCCCAACTTCTTTCCGGTTGTTATGGGTCAATAGATACCTTTTGCCTGGTCCGGCAGACTTCATTGGAGGGGGCGTGTTGGAAGTCCCACGTCGCCTGTCTCATAACATATGACATGGTTTAAATACCTGTTTGACTACTCCTCTAATTGCCAATTAGTTTTGAGATGGAACTTAACACATATCAAGTTTTTAATTAATATGATGTTTCAAGACCAAATAATAATTTATACCCTTTCTCTCTTTGTCTTTTATTAATTATTTTAATTTTATTTTGAGACAAAAGGTTTTAGTAATTTTTATCGTCATTGTGAAACAAAGTAAATAGCTTACTTATAGATTTTCCTTTCATAAGAAACATCATTCTATGGTCAACTTCCATTCTCACCTCTGAAAGTCATTGTTAATTCATGCGGAGAATTGAACGTCCTAGCCTATATATAAGAACCTCTATTGGAGTTGTAGTTCATTCACATTCTATACACATAGAAGCACCAAGGCCTAAAGCAACTTTTCTGCACTTGCTTGTCTCTCTCTCTGTAACCCTGCTAATATAACATAATATAATATAATTTTGTAATTAAGCACAGATAGATAAACACCATATGGAGCTGATTATGGAGCAACCCCAATTACTACTGTCTAAGATAGCCATCGGCAATGGACATGCTGAAAACTCTCCATACTTTGATGGCTGGAAGGCTTATGAAAATAATCCTTTCCATCCCACCAACAATCCTAATGGAGTAATCCAGATGGGTCTTGCAGAAAATCAGGTATATTTATACTAGTACTACTTCGTTATGTTATTTTTAACATTATATATATTCGACATGATATATAGTTATCTTTATATTTTTTTCTCACTTACTTTTTATTTTATTTTTTTATATTGGTACGTATTTCAAATGTTGCAACAGCTTGGTTGTACAAAAAAAAACTCAATCCATACACTAATGCAGCTAGAGCTTGTTTAGCAGCATATATGTTCCTCTTTTTTTTTTTTTTTTTTTTAATTAAAACTCTTGTACATGTTGGCTATCTTATATATATGCAGCTTACTTCTGATTTGGTTGAAGATTGGATAAGCAGTAATCCAAAGGCATCCATTTGCACATCACAAGGGGTGCGTGACTTTCAAGCCATGGCTAATTTTCAGGACTATCATGGCCTGCCAGAGTTTAGAGAAGTGAGTAACAATGAATGAGAATGAAAAATTAAAGCTTCGGTCGGTTACATTACTAATTAATAATGAATTGGTGAAGTAGTAATATATAATAAACATAACTAATTGATAAACTTCTTCATTCCATGCACATACATATACACAGGCTGTGGCTAAGTTCATGGCAAGAACGAGAGGGAATAAAGTGACGTTTGATCCTAACCGGATTGTTATGAGCGGAGGAGCAACTGGAGCACACGAAGTCACGGTCTTTTGTTTAGCTGACCCTGGTGATGCACTTTTGGTGCCAACTCCTTATTATCCTGGGTAAGTCACCTCCTACCTACATATATATCCAATTTCAATATAGATTTAAATTTTGACTACACTTAATTAATTATCAGGACATCCTTTATTTTATAATTGTTTGCGGCACTGTTATAAAACTAGAGCAAGATATCAAAGTTGTTAGGGTGAGAATATTCACAATTCCAAATGCTTAATTATTCACAAATTTATCTTTTTTTCACCGATTAATTTTATGAAATAAAAAGCAAAAAGACTGATTCTATTTGCACCCAAAATAAGTGTTGCGAGCACTTGAACTATCAGACAATGTAAAATGTTCCACGACATCTATAGGGTGAGCTATTACATTATACAATGAATAACTATAAGCAATAAAAATATGAGTGCAAATAAAATTGATCAAACAAAAATTATGATTGGTTCATAAAAAAAATGTAGATATGCAATTTGGAATACTATAATCTCACTCTAGTTATTATATACAGTATGTTTTATTTAATTAATTGGTAAGATATGATATATCATCTAAGAGGAGATTATCCTTTTATACCTCAACCCTAAGAAAACTTTTCATTTATTAATACTTTGTGGACTTAGAGATGGCAAGTGAATGAATTGCATGAATTTGGATTTAGATTCTAATGAATGAAATCCATTACATTTTACTTAAAATTATTCAAATTCATCCTTATCTTAGCTTTATCGAAATTCATCCGCCATTAATCTATATATATGAAATAGATGGACATTAGATTCATTTGTGTTTTTTTTTTAATTTAAAATTAAATCCAAAATATAAAAAAATTATCCATATTAAAAAAATATTATTCATATTAATACGTAGTATATTTCATTTTTTTAGTGCATATATTTCTAAATAATCCTATGTTTAGTTTTAAAATAGTTATTCTTTATTTTAATTAAATCATTATTGTACCAATTTATCAAAATCATTTTTCTATAAATTATTTTTTTAAAAAAATAATTTTGTAATTTTTTTTAAAAAAATATTATTTTTGAATGGATATTTAGATATCCATTTAATTTTTAGGATGGATTCCAATCCATTCAATTTTAAACCATTTTAGTGGGTGAAATCCATTTAAATTCATTATTTTAAATGGATGAATTAAAAATATAATGAATTGTGGATAATTTTGCTACCTTTAAATTTGTGGCATTATTGAAAGAAAAAAATTAAGTTTGCATCGCAACAATATTCATCAACTAAAACAGATTTGATTTCTTCTCAATTGACTTCCCACGTAATGGTTTCAGTCCTTCGCATAGGTATTTTTTGCATCAGAGGCTAGGGTGGTGAACTTTGACGGCTTAATACGATGTTCCAAAGTCAAAAGTTCAAATTCCACAAATATATATAAAAAATTACAAGCCACAAATAACTAAAAGTAGCAAGCAATTGCTCTACATCACGAATTCACGATTCTCCGCGCATTATTGTCCGCCTAGATTGTATGTAAGCATAAGAAAAATTTTAAAATAAAATTTAAAAAAATAAAATTTGGACTAAGGGTATGTTTGAGGGGAAATTATTGTATGGTCCGGGATCAATGGTCCCGGTCACATCCACACAGTTGGATGTATTATTAATTAATTAAAAATATAAATATTTAATGAAATCAACGGTGTGGATGTGGCCAGAACCATTGGTCCCGAACCACATAATAATTCCTCGTGTTTCAGAGTTTTGGATGGGATGAAATGGAAATGGACCCTTCTTTTTCTTTCCATTGGTTCCCTCCCAATTTGGAAGGTAAAGATTTTAAGTGTTTTAAGTCATAAATTTTCATTTACAACTCTCAAACAATGGAAATCTCATTTTAACTATTTCCATTACATTCCATCCCTCTCGTTACCCTCGTTGAACTAATTAGAGTTCCATGTTTCATAAAAAAAGAAAATAGATTTCAAAATAGTGTTGGTGAGATTGTTGGATTTATTCTTAAAAATGAAAAGAAAAGCTTTATTTTTTATAAATTTTTTTGCTGGATTGGTTATTAAAAAATCACAAAAAAAAAATTGTTAGATTTATTCTTAAAAAGAAAACTTCAAAAAATTGATAAATATGCCGTAAGGAGATAGTTTATGTCTCCAGCAAATGTTCAATTGGTAAAACTCTCCATCACAAATATTAGTGCACATGAGATTTGAAACTGGTAACGATATTTTCTTTCCGATTCTTTGAAGAAAAAAAAAGAAAGATAAAATATATGCCCGTTAAAAAAATAAAAACATGAGACAACTTTTAATATGACATGAGATTTTAGTGAATAGGCAATTTAAGAAGGAAAAAAAAAGGTTGAAAACTAATTACAAGTTGGGTTTCCTAATGCAGTTTTGATAGAGATTTGAGGTGGAGAACCGGAGTTCAACTTGTTCCAGTTATCTGTGAAAGCTCTAATAATTTCAAGCTGACAAAACAAGCCTTGGAAGCTGCATTTGAAAAGGCCAAATCGGATAACATCAGAATAAAGGGTTTGCTTATTACCAACCCATCAAACCCATTAGGAACCATAATGGATAGAGAGACATTAACAACAGTTGTGAGTTTCATTAACCAAAACCATATCCACCTAATATGCGATGAAATATATGCTGCCACAGTTTTTTGCCACCCTAGTTTCACAAGCATAGCTGAAATCATTGAAGAAGTGGACCATTGTAACCGTGACCTCATTCACATTGTTTATAGTCTTTCAAAGGACATGGGTTTCCCTGGCTTCAGAGTTGGTATAATATACTCTTACAATGATGCTGTGGTTCATTGTGCCCGCAAAATGTCAAGCTTTGGATTAGTTTCAACACAAACACAGTATCTTATAGCATCTATGTTATCTGATAATGATTTTGTGAACAAGTTCCTAGAAGAGAGTGCAAAAAGGTTGGCTATAAGGTATAATGTTTTCACTAAGGGGCTTGAACAAGTTGGCATAAAGTGTTTACAAAGCAATGCTGGTCTCTTTCTATGGATGGATTTGCGCCCACTTCTTAAGAGTCCAACATTTGAGGCAGAAATGGTATTATGGAAAGTGATTATTCATCAAGTTAAGATTAATATTTCACCTGGTTCTTCCTTTCATTGTTCAGAGGCAGGGTGGTTCAGGGTGTGCTATGCAAACATGGATGATAGAGCTGTGGAAGTTTCTTTGGCAAGAATGAGAACCTTTGTGCTTCAGAGCAAGCAGGGCGGCATGGTAGCTACTGTGAGGAAACAAGGTACTAGCAAGAGAAACTTAAGCCTAAGCTTCTCATCCATAAGGCTTGATGATTTGTTGTTGTCACCTCACTCACCTATTCCTCAATCACCACTTGTTAAACCCGCAACTTGCTAACCTTTATGCGCAGTTTATAAATTAAAGAGAATTATTATTACGTGATCCAAGATCATTTGATTCTTCCAATAACAGACATGATATAAAGGTGACAAAGGAAGGATGGAGAGAAAAGTCTTATTGTTACCATGAAATAATTTCACATTTACATTAGAAGAACCTGATAGAAATTAAAGTTTGTTTAGTTTTTTGATTATTATAACATACAGAGGATTCCTGACATGGTGATCAACAATTCAACATGACATCCTATCTAGCTAGTAGATGTCTTGCTTCCATCTATATGCTGCTTAACATTTACTTTTAGATTTTGATATTTATTATTACAGTTTTTCTTTTCACTTACAAAAAATCATGGATACATGGTGTCTCTACACTCAAGAGTTTGGAAGATTGTTGGTTTAGATCAGAAGATTTATGCATGTATAATGTATTCAGCTTTGGAAATTGAAATGGCAAGAATAAATTGAAAGTTTGTTGTGCATGTAATTGTGTTTTTTTACTTGAGGACAATTTTTTCCTCCACACTTTCCTTTTGGGTTAATCTGATATGAATTATTTTCGTTTATAAATAATTCTCATTTAATTGAAAAAGTTTTATTTTTATTTAATTACCACTTTATAAATTGAATGTAACATTAATTATTATTCTTATTATTTTACTTCATCTAATTAATATGAGAGATATTAAATGGAAAAAAAAGTGATTAACTATTATAAAGAGATAAAGGATGAAATAGATAAAACAAACATTGATTAATAAGAAAAAAACATATTAAATATACTTCTTAATCCAAACATTATATTATATAATAGTTATAAATGTATGAATGTAGCTTTTTTTTTTTTTTTTTACAAATTAAACTGTATTCCCTCCGCTATAAAAAGATAAGCAATTTTTTTTTAACTAAATTCTTTATGTTTTTTTATCATCTTTTTATGACAAGAGAATAAAAATTAACTTTGAAAAACCATAGAATTTTTTTTCTTTACATTTGGGTAGATTTATTTGTTGAATGACCTGCAGAGCTATTATTTTTCCATTAAAAATAATATATTCACTTCATTCTAATTTATTTGTCATTTTAGCATTTTTAGCTTATTCCAAATTATTTATCTCTTTAGGAATTCGATGATGTATTAAGTAATTTTTTTTCAATTTTAATCTTAATTTTTTTTGTTGAAATATATGACAATAATTAATGTAGTGTGAGGATTATATTAAAAAACTCCTAAAATATGTATAAAACTCCTAAAATATAATTTGAACGGATGGAGTATTTGGAGTGATAGAGTCTAATAAAATTTAAATTAATAGATTTAAGTGGATTAGCATATAAATAGGTTTGATATCAAATATTAATCTTTTTTTGTGTGCACCCAAGGGTATTTATCAGCCGATAACCGAAGACTAATCGCCTCCGAGACGTAGAGATCACGACAAGGATCGAATCCATGAGATCATTATTAAAGAACTCAGCTATCTGTCAATGCTAGCCCTTGGCTGGTTATTTGGTATAACTACAAAAATTATATTATGATTACTTTTATCTACCATTATAATTTTATTATAATCTATTTATAGCCAATCATTCCCTTCCAAATTATATTATGATTACTTTTACCTAAGATTATAATTTTTTATAATCTATTTATAGCCAACCATTAATTCCCTTCCAAATTTTATATAATATATAAGCAATTGGACCATGAACACATAAATTGTTGGAAGTCTTGCATCATATATTTCATTTTCTTGAATGTGGTTTAAACATTCGGTAAAATGTTTCTTTTATTATCAATTGGTTTTGAAATAAAATCTTTCCTTATCAAATTAAAGTCATCAAAAAATCATGTCGGAAGTTCCAAGTTGCAAATAAAACCTTAATAACATGGACCACATATGTATTTAAAGACCCAATGGTGGAGACATTTCATCCATGACTTACTAATTTAACCAACCATGCTTATAAAGGCAACATAGTGTCCTTAATGGCTTTTTCCTCACTGATCACTTGTTAAAATTTCAACCGGCAAGGCCCACATACCTTCTCCTTGCTCCTCCATAAAGCTAAGTTCAATCATTTTCCCTTTTCAATTCATCCCAAAAGGTCTATTTTAAAAATCATTTGGACATTACTTTCAAAGTTAAATTTTAGCTTGCGATTCATACAAGCAAATGTCACTTTTCCTCTTTCACATCAACTTGGTGGTTCATTAGCATCAATCAACACTTCCCACTGTCCCTTTCGGTACTCCCCTTAACTATCTATATATTCCATTTCCATATACGTATTAATACTAACGTTTGAAATGCCCATACTAAAAACATGCCTTGCTAGTTATTATATGTTGCAACTAATCATTTCAACTCGAGCCCCTATAAAGGGGTCTTTCTTCAACAATCTGCATGAAATTTCTTCAAGTGAACATTTCGGTCGTGCGTTAGTATAATTCAAATAGCCATGAAGTACCTACTCAAGTACTCATCAAATAGTAACCTGGTTAAATTTTACTTAACTGTTTCAATTTTTTTAATGCTAGTTTTCATCAATATATTGATTTGTGAATATATTTAAAAAAAAAAATAAAATTGAACCAGTTCAAGTGGGGGGGGGGGGGGGGATACATTTTTTTAAGGAGAATAATATTTATTTTTTGTACACAAAATTTTTTATGAATAAAATGTACAACGATTATCTTAATCAACAAGTAATTATTAGGTGATCTGATATCAATAATTTAGATGCATCACCATCAATTAATATGAATATTGAAATCAAATAATGATGATGTACTCTTAGATCATCCAACCACCTAACAATTCCTCCCCCATCAATAATGATACAGCAATAAAGAGTTAATTGCATCTTGCTACATAGCTACATCGTATCAGTGGATTATGAACCCAATGAGTGAAGGCGTAGTTGAAATTTTTGGTCCTGGATTTTTCCGTAACCAACAGTTAATTTGAATTGGCTCTATCACCTTTACAAAGAAAAAATTTACTAACAAATGGTATAAAACAAAAAATTAAACTTAACCATCAGAAAATTAATTAATTGCGTACACAACTTGAGACATGCTGTCTTATCCGATCATTATCAACACAAAGAAATCATATTTTAAATTCACTAACAATTAACAAATCTGCAAAATCTTTTGAAGATATTAAGATCCAGTACACTACATGGTTGCTTTAAGAGCCAATGTCATTGTGTAATAGCAACGTGATCTTACCATCATAACTAAATGGCGCTTTTCAGTGCAGACATCATCGGAACACGATAATAGACCATTTTAATAGGTTAAGGCTCTCTTCGGCAAGGGTAGTTAGGAGAACTAGCTAGGAGCTTTTAGATTCAGTCAATAAGCTACTAGTCTCGTTCGGTGAACATAAATTAGAAGGAACTTGTAGTTTTTGAAAGTAGTTTTATAAAGCTACTTCAAGTAGCAGAAGTAGCTTTCAAGAAACTAACTAGCTTTGAATAATTCATATACCAATTATACCCTCAAACAAAATTTAAAATTATTTTACTACCATTTAATTAATTATTAATTATAATTTGCTAATTTTGTTATAATTAATTAATTAACTAAATACTTATAAATTAAGAAAAAAATGAATTTAATTAATTCTAATTTACTAATTTTTATATTTATTTAATTAATTAATTAATTAACTATCTATTTAATAATAAAGAAAAAAATTTGAAAAATTTAAAATAATAAAATGTTGCATGTTCTTTTTCATCATTTAATAACTTTTAGCTACTTCAAATTAAAAGTGAGTTTTGCCGAACAACATTATTTCAAATAATCAGCTAAACAGCTACAAACTCTCAGCTACAAGCTCTCAGGTCTTAACTAGTTTAAAAGTTACAAGCTAGAAGCTCATAGCTACAAGTTACAAGCTCACAGCTACAAGCTAATTTTGCCGAACAGACCCTAAGCCGATAATTTATCTTTCCAGAATAAAGAAGTGCAAGTACAAAGCCTTTCTCTTTAATACAATGCAATGCATATCATATGTGTGTATGCGAAAAAAAATTTGTTGAGCATAAACAAAACTTACTTTGCTAATTTCTATACCTAGCTCAAAACTTATTTTGAGTCATGTTAATAGAAATTTAAGTGTTGAGAGAACTTTGTTTCTTAAAATGTGTTTTGGTCCTAGTGTGAAAAAAAATTAATTCATCACGCTATTGTTATGTGTAAATATATTTATGGTTAATCAAAATGAGAAAATCTAAAGAGAGGAATTGAAAGCCACTCTTTACCTTCGACTTACAGAGTACACTCAAGTTCGCATGTTGTTTTGTGTGTGTTTTTTTTAATATATTACAGTATTTTTTTTAGAGTAAATATTTTTTGTCTTACTTATTTACAATTTATATTACTTATATGTCACTCATTTTCATTGATGAAGAAAATAAGTAGGGTTAAAAAAATATTAATTTAACATATATTATTCAATTTAATATTTATTTTCTTGCCAATGAAAATGAGTAACACAGAGTGTCACACGTTGTAAGACAAATTATGTGCTTTTTTTTATGGGTTAGTTTCTATAAAGAGTAGTTAATACTTAATAATAAGGGTGTAATTCAGATGATCATATGTCCCATTATTTTTTTTTTACAAATTTTTTACAAAAATATCATTCTTAAAATGCGTACACATTAGAAAACTCCATACAAAATACTCCCTCCATCACTGTATAAAATACCATTTTGATAGATTTTATGTTCATTAAAAAAGTTGGTTAGTTTGGTTAATGGTGGTACTGGAAATGTGAACATTTGATATGTATGTATTTTCAAAAGTACTCTATTAATAATATTGAAAATCTAAAAAATATTAAATAAATAAGAATATTTATGAAAAGAGGTAATTAATTATGATTGAAAATTGATATATGGTCTTATAAACATGTAGAAAGTATAAAAAATGTCAGATACGAAGGTACAGGGAGAGAGAAAATATCTTAATAATACTCACGGTCAAACTTACATGAATTTATAACGTGTGATATAGGGCGGAAGTAGTTTGGTTGCGTAACACTACCACACATGAACGTCGAATATGGTAAGAGTAGCTAGCTAGATGGCTAAATAGATCAGAATAAAGTTGATGGAAGGTCATTTTAGAGCTACATGGACAAATGTGTCCCCTGCATGTGGATCCCATTCCCATCATCAAGTTGCAAATGTCGGCTTTGCCTTGTACTTGCCTTCATTTTTAAAGAAGAGAATGAAGCGAGGAGCGAAAACCTGAACATATATAGCGAGTACACATATATATAATCTATCCCCACATTTGATCCTTACATTACATTGTCTACAGGCCACTGAGGGAACAATAACAACAACATACACTAAAACACATAGCTAGCTAGCCGCTATAAGGTAAGATATGGGTCACCATTCTTGCTGCAACCAACAGAAGGTTAAGAGAGGCCTTTGGTCCCCCGAGGAAGATGAGAAACTCATCAGATACATCACCACTCATGGCTATGGCTGCTGGAGTGAAGTTCCTGACAAAGCTGGTCTGATCTGTCTTTCTGACCTTTTTATTTTTCTTCAAATTTCTTGATCAGCTCTTCTTTCTTCTCCACTTAATTGATGATAGTACGTAGTTGCTCTCAACTAATTAAAATTCTTGTTACAAACCTTTAGTCCTCTAGCACATGACTAATTTATCGAAAATGAGTATTATATTAAGAATGGAGAGCAGAATATGAGATATTTGAAAATAATAAGCAAAATAAATTTTTATATAAATGAACTTGTTGACATCATATTTTAATCCAAAATTTTTAAGTATTAATTAGATTTATGGATTCTATCATTTATATATAATCAACTTATTCGATATACGACTTTTTTTACCCACACATAACTCATACTTGAATATTCCCAATATACTACTGTGCATCTACATGTATCTTGTACAATTTTTAGTTTTATTATCAGGAACTTGTCAAATTTGGTCTTATAAATAACACATTCTTAAAATGCATAGTTGTTGTGCGTGGATTAATTTCAGGGCTTCAAAGGTGTGGTAAGAGTTGTCGCCTAAGATGGATTAATTATTTGAGGCCGGACATTAGACGAGGCAGGTTTACACCAGAGGAGGAAAAATTAATTATAAGCCTTCATGGGGTCGTTGGCAACAGGTAGGTAAATTAGTTTGATTCACACACTAGCTAGCTGTATGTACGGCCAAGCATTATTTTGAACTCTAGCTATGATCACTACTTCCATTTTTTTTCACTTGTAAATTTGTTCTTTATTTAATATATCTTGCATTATATTTTGTGTCTTAGTGTCTTACATTATCCCTTCGACCTTAATCCTGTTGTAGTTGCTTAATTTTGGTTGACTAGACTCTAGCTAGTTCTATATACTGTAACTCCTAACCAATTTAATCAATTTGCCAAATTGATTGGTATACGTGAAGATTGTTGTATAAACAAACCGTAAGCAGTTAGTGCATAAAAAAAAGACAATAAATTAATGGATAAAATTTGTGTCTGAAGGAGCTATCAGCTTCAGGGCTACAGTACTTTAATTTGGAGGAAGTTAAGCTTTTGCGATGGTGTTGCTTGAGATTTACTAGTCTGCTTTCTGTATGACTTTATTCCCACCTTTACGACATCCTTCATGTATAATATATGTTCCTTGCAATCCTTTGTCTTAAGCAACTAGTACTAAAATATTATCTTATTTTTATAGCCACCTTTAAAAAGAATGATCACGTTTTTCTTGTGTAAAGAAATAGGTAATAGGTGATGTATTTATAGAGTAAATTTTTTTAATGTTAATTTTTTTTTAACAGCAAATAAAACAAATAAATTGAAAATAAAAAGGAGCACAAGGGTACTCTCATCCCTAACTAGTTTACATTTGATTCAAACACTCTAAAGGATTTAACAATCAATTCTCATATAAATAAATCACAGCATTGTTGTGTGCCTTAAAAAAAGTCCAAATTGGATTGATATAGTATCATTCACCATTAATATTAATATGTTAATACTCCTTCATTACTTTATATAAGCACTAAATAGTGGTATTGTTTTGATTTTTTTATAAGTATTTTAACCAATTTTGAATGACATTAATTATTGTTTTTTTACTAACATCCATATTTATTCAATACTCTTTAAAATTCTAATAATAATTATTATACGAATAATTTTGAAAAAAAATATACTTCATCCGTCCCTAATTATAAGGTCATCTTAACACTTTTATTTTGTCCCTGTTTATAAGACCCTTTTACCAATTTTCAATGAGCATTAATTATTTTTTTCCACAAACATCCCTATTTATTTAACACTTTTTAGATTCCCAATAATATTAATAGGGGTAATTTTGAAAATAATATCAAAAGTTCACATTTTCAATACAATTAACTAAATTATTTTACTTTCTTGATAGATGTGAAATCTCCCAAGAGGGCCTAATAATTAAGGACGGAGGTAGTATCAAATATTATCAATTTCAATGTCGCTAATAATACTAATTAATTTCTTAATTCGCGTGCAAATTAATTCCAGAAATTTATATATAGGAACCGAGGAAATAATCAACTTTCATGTAAAAATGAATGATAAATCAATCCATCCTGTAACACTCTGAATGTGCATGAATTAAACTAGAGTATTTAATTACTTATACTTACACATATTGTTTCTAATTTATTAGTTTGATTCTTGTATTTTAATCTTTCAATTGAAATATAAAATTGGGTATGCAGATGGGCTCACATTGCAAGCCACTTGCCCGGCAGAACTGACAACGAAATAAAAAACTACTGGAATTCTTGGATAAAAAAGAAAATGAGAAAGCCTTCAGTTTCCTCATCATCATCCTCCACTGCACAAAGTGTTGATCATCCTCAGTTCAATTATAATTCCAATCAACTAGACCACCATGCCAACCAAGAAAATCTAACGGCAAGACCACCATTATTTCAAGAAACTTTGTTTTCTTCTTCCACTACTACATGCCCCTTATTTATGTTTGACACTAGTTCGCTGGATATTATTGAAACAACAAAATTAACAGAAACCAATGTGAGATCAGCAGAAGAACTAATACAAGATACCAATGGTTTGAGCTCTGAAACTTGGAATTCAAGTCATCATGAAGTTCAGGCCCTTCATCCTCCTCATCATACAGCAGCAGCTACTTTCACAGCGACTTCGGTTATGGATAGTGCAAATTATCTTCCACCATTGATAGAGAACGTTGAAAACATGGTACCAAATGAATTATCTTGCAGCATAGATGAGGAAGGAGAAATAGCATTGCAGTGCTTGCAGCAGAGGCAAGAGTTGAATCAATTATGGGTGGAAACTCAGCAACAATGTAACTTTCTATTTTGGGACAATGTTGAAGGGCAACTTGGAGGGGAAGCAATAGTAACAACTTCATCTAATATGGCAACAAATATATTTTCTCATCATTTTCCTTCTTCTACTTTGTGAGATGGCAATGATTGTGATTTGTGAAGACTACCGTCACCAGTTTTCTTCTTGCCATTTCTATAAAGGTAAGTAATGTTATTTATACATCTATTTTGTACTCTAACTAACTCTTCATATATATATATATATGATATATCTACCTATTTGGGAAAATTGAAAGGAAACTAGCAGGATATATAATTGGATGTGACAATGCAATATACATTTCTTTCCTTTATTTTTCCCTAAGGTTAGGTGTGGGAGCTAGTTATTAGATGGACAAACCAAATGTAAAAATAATATTAACTCTTCTTATGGTATATGATTTCTCTAATAACTAACTAGGAGGGCTTTCAGGTATGGTCCAGGCGGCTGAAACTTGCAGAGATTGATCCTTGTCCGATCCTTTTGATTTTCCCCTCTTTTGATTGCTGATTGGAAAGATACTGCCAAGGCTGATGAGTAAATATAATTATGTTATACTATAACAACCAGGCTTGAAGTTGTTTATTGAGTGTTTTGACATACATGGAAGAGGAAAAAATAAATTAAGGCGATTGCAACAAGCTAGGAAAGTTTGATTTTGAAGATAACAAAGCATCTTCAATTATTGCTATTTGACTGTACGTGTGGATGGTTTTCTGAATGAGAATAATGGGTTTGTCTTCTAAGTTTCCACGTTTTATTTTAAATGATTTACCATCTAGATACAAAAATATTGTTCATATAGATGATGAATATGTTTTAAGAAATAGTTAAATTAAATAAAAAATTGTGATATTCTGATTATAATTTTCTTGTAAAGTTGTTATTGAAGTGGGAGAAAGACACTTAAGATGAATTTTTTTTTATAAATAAAGTATAATTAAAAAATATTAATTATACATCAAATTTATATATACATACAGGGATCAAAATAAAATAGTTATACGAACAATACTTTTGAATTGGAAAAAGTAATGGGAAAGATGAAAGTAATATATATTTATTACGAACAATACTTTTGAGCATAGTTTGTCCCTCATTAGTCTCTAAATCCTTATTGAGACCCAAACTAATCTCTGATTAGGACGACACGAGAAAGATGAGTCCAAATTAAGATTAATCAAGATATGAATGAGTTCAAATTGACTTGAGACAAAAATAATAAGTATAATAAAATCTAAAAAAATATGGATTTCTCTCTAGACAAAATGTAAAATATATATATATATATATATGATGCAATGAATTTTTCATTACAAAAATTTCTTTATTTATTAGATTATCAAAATGATATTTAAAAATTAAATCATATGTGATTGTATAATGTTGGTCGACGAAACCGTCTCCTATTATAGTCACTTCACAATATTTAAATATTCCGAAAAACATAAAAAGTGAAAATATCTAAAAACTTTATTATTCGAAGAGATAAAAATGAATATTTCACTATAATGTACATGTCATATTATGATTTAACACACATATCACCATAATGTTAAACTATTACTAATACAATATATTAAACAAAATACTCAAACAATATTATTAAACATAAACTTATCCGTTCCTTATTATCTGTCATTTTTTTGGAAACATTTTTTGTTTCTTTTTATCTATTGTATTGAGGATATCAATAGTGTAATAAATGTTATTTTTCATGTTTGTCCCTATTTAATATGTCTTGATTTATGTAAGTAATGGAGAAAAATTAATGATTATAGAGAGAGATAAAGGGTATAGTGGAAAAAAAACATAATTAATGTATTGGAAATCTGAATAATGATTAGATTTATTATAGGGTGTTTTGTTTGAAATATGACAGATAAATAGGAACGGAGAGATTACTAAAAAAAATAGATGATATTATATGTTTGAAATTGTACTCATTTCAACTATTATTTTTACATAAAATTAAAAAAAAATTATTATTTTTTTAAGACTACATATTATTAAAACACTAGTTAGCATTATTATTTTTTATTTAAATACAAAGTCCCGTCTCCCACTCTCTTGTGACATTATCACTAGATATGGTGGACTTTCAAAATGTTGCCCAAATTTTAAGTATGTTGTGCAACTTTCAGAAAATAATTTTAATTATTTTTCAAGAAAAAAAACTAATGAAGATTTTTTTTCCATTAGCTTAACATTATTTTTCAGAAGATATTTTCTTCTTTACTTTCAGTTATTTCTTCCGATCACACCCTCCCAAATAATGTTACTAATTTATAAAAATAACTTGAATTTGGGAATTTAAATCCCATATATTAATCTTATTTTTATTATAAATTGATGATCGCAACACTTGTTGTTTTTTTTTTAAAACAAAACTGTGGAGGGGAACTTTACAGTCTCGACACCTGGAGTAACATGGGCGAGGTGTCTCCCTAAGGGATGTTCTCCACAAGGATTCGAGTATCTGACCTTATGGTCTTATGGGTTCTCAATATCTTTATGGTCATAGCATGCTTCCACTAAGCCAAACCCATTTGAATGCAACACTTATAATCATGGTTGTCAAATTCGAGAGTCTATGCAGACTCGTTTTGCCTAGCTAAACTCGAGTCGTAAACTCGTTTTGCAAACTCGTACGAGTTTACCCAAAAAAATTACATCTATATTGTAATAACCTATGACCTATTAATAATCAATATTCATAATTTCAAGCTTAACATAATAACAAAATATAATAAGATATTATTCGTTGATACTAATAAGTAATATAAAATAATTTATCCATAAATATTCAAACTTCAAATTCAAAACATAATAAAATAAGATATTCGGTGTAATTTTAATTTCAAACTCAACATAATACTTCTTAACCAAAAAAATAATGAAAATTAATTGTCAATTTCTAAGCAAGTGTTCTTTAGTTAAAGTAACACTTAAAAACATTGACAAAATAAATGAGTTTTGATTTATGGATAACACTAATTAACAAAGTAACATTGAAAATTGAAAAGCGGAGAATGCATTTATATATGTTTAAAATTTAAAAATTAAAATGATTTCTATCAGGCATTCATCAGATTATAATATCAGGTCAACGAAGAAAAAAAAAGGGAAAACGAAAATAAAGGAATAAAGGGAGAAAGTTAGTAAACAATTACCATATAAAGGGAGAAAGTTAGAAAGACGTGGGGTGTGGAGTGGGCGGGCGTGCGTGCGTGCGACAGAAGGAGAAGAACTGAAGATTGAAGAAACTTTTGAATAAAAAGGAGAAGAGAAGACTGATTTAAGGGTTTTTTACCCAAAAACGTAACAAATACGATAAAAACAACCTAGAAGATTTTTTTTAAAAAAAGATTGAAAAACGATGTCAGATTGGACGTTTAGGGTTCAAGAATGCTAATTCGATAACTCGGCCATGAACTCGTGAGTTTACAAGAGTCTACCAGTATCCACCCGAGTCCACCTGAGTCACTTCACTCCGAGTTTCCATGAGTTTCAACTCGTTTTCCATAGGTAGATTAGTAGATTCGTAAGTTTCTAAGTATTAGCACTAGTTTTTGACAACCATGCTTATAATTTTAAATCTCAATTCTCATTTTTTTCCTCTAACCTAAGTTCAATAACCATTATTATTACCAAGTCCCAAACCACCACTACGAAAAATAACTTTCAGCTTATAAGGAAATAATCTTATATGTGGATAATGTATGGGATTCAACTTTATGGCCCATTTTCGTAACATTAATAAATAAGGAACAACTCCGATGGGCCATGAGGTGTTCAAAGTTAGTTGGACAAAATTAGAGGGGAATTGCTTTTCGGTCCCCACACCTGACTTTGTGGCCCCCATTTGTAATTTGCGTGGACCAAAATACTCCTTTGGTGGCCAAAAAGCAATTACCAATGAGATTTAGTTACCAGCCCCATGTTTTATCCCCCAAACCCCATTTTATTAATAATCCTAAAATACCCCCCACATAACTTCTTCCCTAAATCAAACCATTCCCCAAACTCCAAACTCCCTCCTTCTTCTCCTTCCCCAAATGATTCTCTTCCCCTCCATCACGGTGCCTCCCGATCTCCACCGCCCCGTCACCATCTCCACCGCCTCGTCACCCTCTCCATCAGGTATGTCTCCACTGCCTCCACATAACTTCCAATCAGTTCTTCCTTGATCAAACCATTCCCCAAACCCCACACCCCCTTCACCCTCACGCCCCACCAACCTCGGCCATGGACTCCCTCCCATGCCGTCATTCCCCTTCTCCGACCATGTTTTTTTTTCTGGGTCTGACAAATTTCCGAGAACCCCGTGCCGAAATTTCTCTGGTTCGTCGGAATTGTGTATGATATTCAATTCCGACGAACCAGTGTTTGAAATTCCGACACGGGGTTCTCGGAAATTTGTTAGACTCAGAAAAAAAACATGGCCGGAGAGCAAGGGGTTCAGTGGGTGGCGGGTTTGCTGTTGCTAGGGGGTGAGGAAGAAGGTTGGGGGTCGCAGCTGTTTCTGGGTTTGAACCGTGGGTGGCGGTGTTAATGAGCGATTGGAACGGAGGATGAAGAACGAAAAGAACAGGGGCGGCAGTGAAGGGCCAACGGAGGAGATAGTGATTTATGGGGAAAAGGGGTTGGCCATGGGAGCTGCTCTGGTTAGGGGGTTCTGTTGGTGGTTTGGGGAAGAAGAAGAAGGAGGGAGTTTGGGGTTTGGTGGAAAAAAATAGAATAAGAGGTGTTTTTGTCATTTCTCAATTAAATTGGGGGTTGGGGCTAAAACATGGGAGCTGTGAACTAATTCTCATTACCAATTACAAATGGGGCCAAAAAGCAATTTCCAAATGAGTATTAGTTCCCAACCCCCATAGATTAGCCCCCAAACCCCCATTTTATTAATAATCCCAAAATACCCCTCCACATAAATTTCAATCACATTCTCCAAATCCCATTCCCACCATTACAGAACAAAGCAAACGCAACAGGAGGTTGTAGAATCTGGGAAGCATGAAAGTCTTGTTATCGGGGAACAGTGTCGGACGCCACTAGCGATGGTGGTGGCTGATTGCATGAAGCGGTGGTTTCTGGACACATTGAAAGAAGCCAAGGCTGGGGACAATGCTATGCAGGTTTTGATTGGTCAAATGTATTACAGTGGCTATGGTGTTCGCAAAGACCCTCGAAAGGTTCTTCTTCTTCTGTCTGTAGTAAAGATAAAAATCTTCTTCTTCTTCCACGAAATTTGCATCTGATGAACAATTCCGACGAACCAGTGTCGGTTGAAATTCCGACACGGGGTTCTCGGAAATTTACATAACCCAGAAAAAAAAAACACAAAACAACTACGAAAACCCTAAACACATACCTATTCCGACGAACCAGTGTCGAAATTTCTTCCGACACGGGGTTCTCGGAAATTTGCATAACCCATAAAAAAAAATACAAAACAACTACGAAAATCCTAAACAGATACCTGATAGAGAGAGCAGCAGTGGCGTCGTGGGGTGAGCAGCGGCGGTGGTGACTGATCGGCGGCGGCAGGAGGAATGAAGGAGAGAGAGAGACAATGGAAGGGTGAGGGAGATGAAGAGGTGGCTGCTGTTGGGGTTCAATGGGGTTTGGGGTTTGGAGTGTAAAGGTGAAAGATGAAGGAAGGGCATTTTTGACTTTTCGCGATTAAAATGGGGTTTGGGGCTAAAGTGAGGGGTTTGGGAACTAAAACTCTTTCCAAATTAGAGGCCCAGAAACGAAGCCCAAACTGATTAAGAAGTCCATTATAAAACATGAACATAGAGGAATTAGGGTTTATACTGCAAGCAAGAGGTGCGGGAGTGTGGTCTCAGTGCTTTTCTATCGTTGCCGCCTCCACCTTTGCTATCATCAACCATGGTATCCCAACTCTATACTCTTCCTTCTTTTTCGTCTTTCGTTTCTAAAATTTATGATATGTTTGCGCTGTTCTATTTGATGGATATATATATTTTTTTAATTGTTCAGATAATCCCCGAGAAGAACCGTAAGGAGATCTGCAAATACCTCTTTCAAGGTATGCTCCCTTCATTTTCTCTCTCTTATTTTATTTATTGTTGTATGTGTTGTGTTGTCCATAGTGTTAGTAAGGAGGGACTAAGGGTGCGTTTGTTTCAACTTTTTTTATTAAGTGCTTATTCATTACACATTATTCATTTTTGAGTTAAGCTGAAAAGAAATATACGCATAGGCATAGGCTACAATACAAGTTTGTTGAAATTAGCTAAAATTAGCTGATGCCATAAGCCCAAGTAGCTTTCCTATGAGAGCAATTCCCTCAATTAATTTTGAAATTAAATTAAGTTGGCATAAGCATTTTTGAAAACCACTAATCTTAGAAATTTTTTATGATTGTAAAGAGGGAGTTTGCTATGCAAAGAAGGATTTCAATCTGGCAAAGCACCCGGAGATAGATGTTCCGAATCTGCAGGTGATTAAGCTGATGCAGAGTTTCAAGTCTAGGGAGTATGTGCGGGAGACCTTTGCTTGGATGCACCACTACTGGTTCCTCACCAATGACGGCATTGAGTTTCTCAGGACATACCTCAATCTCCCTTCAGAAATTGTCCCCGCTACTCTTAAGAAGCAGGCTAAGCCAGCTGGCAGCAGACCATATGGTGGCCCACCCGGTGATCGCCCCAGGTAATGGTCTTGTTTCTGTGCTCACATTTTTGTTCTGTTTTATTTCAATTTGTGAATTGGCTAATGTCTTTGTGTGATTCTGATCAGGGGCCCACCTCGGTTTGATGGAGAAAGGAGATTTGGTGGTGATCGTGATGGATACCGTGGAGGTCCCCGAGGCCCTGGTGGTGAATTTGGTGGAGACAAGGGTGGAGCTCCTGCTGACTACAGACCTTCCTTTGGGGTAATATATTTTTGCACCTTGTGTTCATGTCTTCATAATTATATTATGATAAGAAACTTATTTGCTTGATTGAATTCTGCATTGATAAACTTTTTTCTGTTCGATTGTGGGTTGTTTTGTAAGCTTATTTTTCGTATGATATGGTCTCCATGGTTGGTTTACCCCCCAATCATAGTTGTCACTAGCGAGCGGGCTTAGATTTCACTGTCTTCTTCCTTCATTTTACTTAATTTCTATGCTTGGTATCTCTCTCATCTGTTTGTGTATATAATCTTATGCATGTTCAAATTTCAAACGTACTGACAAAACCACATTAACCTTCATCAAATTGAGTGGTACCCTGATAATCTATTTTCTTTTTGTTGTGTTTCTTCATCAAAACTATGATGATTAGAGCTGACTGCAAATTTTAGTCATCCATGTTTACGTTCTTTGTCAACTTTCACTCCTGTTTGATAAGTCATGTTGTTTTGAATTAATTTACGACAAATTCTCTTTTACATTATGCTATCATATTATTCTTCCTGAAGCAGTATTGTGCTGAGGTTCATAACAATTTGCTTGAAGTTGGTTTCTTGTGTGAAGATTTTTGTAATGGATATGATCTCGTTGTGTATTATTCAAGATTTTCCTAATCACTTTTACTATTTTACTTTATATTGTGCAGGGTCCTGGTGGAAGGTCTGGCTTTGGTCGTGGTGCTGGTGGTTATGGAGCACCGACTAGTTCAAATGCATAAATGTATTAATTTCTGCTACAACTTTTTCAGTTAGTTATCTTGGTTGTCATTGGATTCAATATAGTAGTTCCCCTCTCCCAAAAGTTGTTTTTGATCGGTTTGACATTTAAGTATTCAACTTTAATATTCAGGCTTTCATGCAATGAAGATTTTGGATCAGAGTATTTTTATAAGTTGGATGATCATTATTTTCTATTACTCAGTTTTAGATACATAATTTAGATCTCCTTGTACTATGGATGGGTGTGTAGGCGGGCTAGAGTCAACACTTTCTTGAAAACTTGCAAATTAAAAGTATTAAAGGAACTTCCCCCTTAAGAGCCCAAATAATCTGTGTATTTCAGTTAAAGTATTGGAAGAATATGTTATGAACTTGAAAATGTTTCACTTCATAATATTTGAATATATTTTTATGCTGGTATGTAGTTACTCGTTATTTGTTGCTTAGTTTTTGTGGCAAATATGATGCTCCGGCTTTTTTTTTTTTTTATGATTTTCGAATTTTGTTTTATAATGCCCCTTTGATATTTTGAATTTGCAACTAAAGATTTCTCGTCTTTGCTAATTTAATCATTGTCTAACAAATTTAGCATCAAAACTTGCATTGCAAAGTCAGTCATTTAACAGAATTATCTCTGGCATTCAGTGAAAATTCATGTTTTAAAATAAAATAAGTTTTATATAGTATGGAATGAAGAAGTGGATTTTCGTTTAGGGCATTGTACCGCATCTTTCAAATAAAAATTATAGACTTAAATATTAAATTGGTCTTTATAAATATTTATATTTTTGAAATTACATATAATATAAATATATATATATATATATATATATATATATATATATATTGTTTTGGGTTCTTGTTTTTTTTTTTCCGTTTTGGTTTTAATCCTTATTGTCAACTTTGGATGAAAAATTTTACAATGATTTAATGGGATATGGTTCAAAACCAAAATGAAATGGAAAACATTGATTAAAACCAAAACTAAATTTAAAAGAAGTGATCAAAATGTAAAAGAAGAGACCAAAACTTACTTATGGCGACAATATGAAGACCAAAATTAAAACTATATTTGTTTTACTTAAATCAAAAGTTGAAGGTGGGGATAAAAATAAAAATGAAAAAAAAAACAAACAAACAAAAGATCAAAACCAAAATATAATAACATTAATAACATCTAAGAATTAATTTCAAAAAATCAAGTTTGAGCGTGTTAGAGCAATATTGATGCTCCATCCGGCTTGAAATATAAGCAACAAAAAGCACATCTATCTTGGTTTAAAATATAAACAAAATTAACCAACTATCTTTGCAACTTTCCTAAAATATTCCTTGAAAATTGTTATTTTATTTAATTTTTGTTTCATTTCCAATGCAACTTTCTTAAAATACCTCTATTCTTTTATAAATTTGAGAAAATTAAATACAATCAACTAATCTCTTTAATAAACGCAAATTTAGTTAGTTTTGCTTATAATTCGAACCGGAGGGAGTATAAAATTATTGAAATCTTGATTTTATTTTAGATTTCATGAACTCTTACATGTTTTCCAACAATCCAAATTCAATCCAAACACACTAAGTCAGCTTTTTATGACTTTTTCCTCCAAATGTCAAAATCAGCGTCGTAGAATTCTGTTCTACAGATAACTATTTTGAATTAAATATTACGGAAAATGTTAAGAAATCAATTATAGATAAAAATGGTTAAAAAATGTGATTTTTTATATTTTTGAGAAAGTGTGATTTTTTATGTTTTCGAAAAAGGAATGAATGTGGATTTGAAAATTTTTTCTACATGACTTTTTGGACTTCACTTCCGACTTTTTGGCCCCCATTTCTAATTTGCGTGGACCAAAATGTCCCTGAAAGTGTTAACACTTCCGGTTATGTGTAACCGAAAACTATTTTTCGGTATTATTGAACCGGAACAATTCCGGTACTGTCCAACCGGAATGTTTCCGGTAAGTCTGAACCGAAAAGTAAAAGATAGCCTTGGCCAAAAAGACTTGCTCAAAACAGATGCTTGGATGCAGAGGGGGCCAAACAACAACGTCGTTATCATCAAAGTGGAAGCTTTTATCAATAAAATCAAGAGAGAAATGGTAACCTAGGGTGGAGGTGCTGGATTCACATGGAAGCTTAGAAATAATGCAAGGTAAGCAGATGCGATAGCACTGTGCAAAAGTTGGAAGGAGCTCAATTCTCTTCGCAACAACCACCGAGTGGGAATAGGGTTCTGAAATTGGAAGAACGCAATGGCACACCAAAAGAGAATGGAGGAATTTTTCTAGCCGTTGATTTCAGGGAAGCTCGACACCTGCCATTGAAGAAGTCATTTTATTGCCATTCAACATTCTCCATTCCGGTTAGGCAGTACCGGAATTGTTCCGGTTCAGTAATACCGGAATTGTTCCGGTTCAATAATACCGGAAAATAGTTTCCGATTACACGTAATCGGAAGTGTTAATACTCTCAGGGACATTTTGATCCACGCAAATTATAAATGGGGGCCAAAAAGTCGGAAGTGGGGGCCAAAAAGCAATTTCCTAATGTTAATAAGTACCCTACTTGTTGGCAAAACCCAAACACTATTTAATCTGCTGCCAACTTATAGTTATGAAATCGGCTGCCACTTGCCACGGACACCTACCTGGCCTTAATGATAATTGGACTAAAACCGCGGAGATTTAGTCAATAAAGTTAGAAACCATTATTTGCATAAATTAGAAATCCGTTGACAATCAAAATTTTGAATAAAATTTTCATTAGAATTGAATTAATTATTTGGCTTACTAAATAGTTGGGTTGGGTTCCATGATATTTCTATCATGTTCGAAAAAACAAAGAGAATAAATTCAGCCTCCAAAGTTGGTGCAAGTGATAAGATGTTGGATTAGCTTCAAAAAAATTGAGTTTGAGTCATCTTAAAAGAAAAATTAAGTTTTTGAGAGAAATTTACTCCTTAAAATGAATCAAATGCAACTTCTCACTATTGAAAGTCTCAAAAAAAAAAAAAAAAATTTAAAACATTTAACTTGAAAAGGAACATGAATATTATTGTAATGCACTAGCTGTTTGTTCGAAAAGTTTTTATACTATCAAACAACAATAAAAATCCTTATTAAAATTGTTCTTTTTTTTTTTTTAAGGGGAAAATTGTTCTTAACTATAGTAATTTTCTTTAAATTTTTAAGAACCCCCAAAAAGTTATTGGTGTATTAGCATTAGTATATATTCTTTGTGAGCAGCAAGGGTCGAAAAAATAAGATGAGTTAAATTCCCTCACGAATTATATTCACAAGAACAAAAGTTCAAATTGTGAAATGATCGTCTTGGAAAATAAAATTAATATTTAAGATGAAGTCAAGATTCTCGCTTATATAGGTAGAAATATTCTATTTTGATTTGCCATACTCAATTTTAAAGATGATGAGGGATCGTAATTACATTTTTTTTTAGCTTTTAAAAAATATTTTAATATTATAACTTTATCATCTTATTTTGTATTAAAAATTTCACTAATGTGTCGTTGGCATGGCAAAGGCTTTTTTGCTGCTAGAGACAAAACCCACTTCGTTAATTTCTACGCCTTAAAGGGATTAGTCTTTGACTATCGGCTGAAGGATACCCTTGGTGTATATAAAAAAAAATTCCACTAATGTTTTATTTGATATTAATTAACATGGACAAATAAATGAGAAAAAAAATATTCCTTCTGGTCCTATATACAGGGCACATTCTAGAAGAAATTTTTGGTCCTATATATATGACACTTTATATTTCCTATGCTTCATTAATTGTTTTTTATTTTTTTTGCCCTTATTAAATGTTTTGACTAACAATGTTTTTTTTGTTATTCATTAATGAACGTGAACTTTCAAAGTAATGTGTAGAGGTAAAATTGTAATGTTACAATATATTCTCATAAAATTTACAAAACTAACCATTTTCCTTAGTCCGGGGAATATGGTTAAGTATGTCTTATGTATAGGATAAGAGGGAGTAACTCTTAAAAAAATAATTTATGAATAAAACTGAAATTTTTTTCCTGTAACTTACAAATAATACTGAAGGGATATTCAAATATGAAACGAATTTGTAAAAATTTATATACCGTGAAAAAAAAAAAACAAATTTAAGCAACAATTAATAAATAGCTAGATTCCTTTGTCTGTAGGACACATTTGGTTTAAAAAAAGAAAAAGAACAAATTCAAACTTTTTTTTTTTTGTTGTTGTAAGTTTGAAGTTTTCTGCATTGAAACATGAATGAAATACTAGTATTTTAATAGTGGTGATTGTAGAAAACGAAAGCATTGGGTTCAATCGAATTGAATTGACGGAATCCAGAGTTCCAGTCGAGGAAGAAGAGTTCGAATCACTTCTCTCACCCAAAGCCTAATAGTAGTGTTGTAACTTCTTGTAATTGGAAGGAAAATGGGGACGAAAGAGTCAAATTCAAGTTCAAGTTCGATAAAGATGGTTCTAACTCACGGAGGCCGATACGTTAGCTACAATGTCTTCGGGAACTTGTTCGAGCTCTCCTCCAAGTACGTCCCTCCCATTCGCCCTATCGGCCGTGGCGCTTATGGCTTCGTCTGGTCTGTACTCTCTATTCTATTCTATTATTCCCTTTTCTTTCTTACCTTCAATTCAATTCAATTCAATTCATTCAATTATTTCATTACAATCAATATTAAGAAGTCAACCTTGTTTTTTTAGTGCTGCTGTTAATTCCGATACACATGAGGAAGTTGCCATCAAGAAGATTGCCAACGCTTTTGACAATATCATTGATGCCAAAAGGACTTTGAGGGAAATTAAGCTCCTTCGCCACTTGGACCATGAAAATGTATCTATCTATCTATCTATCTATCCTATTTGTTTGATAATAATATTCATTGCTGGTGATAATTTTTTTAAATTTTATTATTAGATTCCTATCTTTGCAATTAACTCTCCAAACTTGATCATAAATATGAAAAAGATATATATACATACATGTGATGGATGTAGAGATCGTGTGTGTGATTTGCTTATGATGATGCTTTTTCCAAATTACTTGAATTTATGCAAGCACGTGCATTACTGCATTCCTCGACACCTTCCATCTCTTATCAAATTTCGTCCTTCCAACTAAGTAGTTCAATAACGTGGCTGCTTATGAACTTTATTAGTGGAGTTATTGCTTTGAATTTGATTTATTATAAGGCTGACATCTTAGTTGTAGTTATTTTTAGCAACTTCACAGATACATGCAGATGTGTGCATTTATACCACATGTTCTTTTACTGCACCACTCTTTATCAAATTTATTTTCACTTTATATTTGATTGATGTCTGCTAATCAGCACCTTTCTGCTTGGTTTCTCAAAATCGCTGATATCTTTACAGATCATAGCCATTAAGGATATCATACGACCTCCCAAAAAGGAGATCTTCAATGATGTATACATT
This sequence comes from Crotalaria pallida, assembly GCA_037953625.1. NCBI lineage: Eukaryota > Viridiplantae > Streptophyta > Magnoliopsida > Fabales > Fabaceae > Crotalaria > Crotalaria pallida. The sequence goes on along the minus strand of CM075655.1, from coordinate 127,015,317 downwards.
GTTTATGAATTGATGGACACCGATCTTCATCACATAATTCGTTCCGACCAACCTCTTAATGATGACCATTGTCAGGTTTGGCTTTTTAATGATATTAGTGGAGCTTAATTGCATGATGTTTTTGTTATTGTGGGTGTAATTCTGTTTTTTTAATATTTTTTAGCAACAACTAACTCTGCTTATTAATAGCAATGTAGAATTGCAGAAACAGAACCTTTATACTACATTTAAAAAAAAAAAAAAAAAAAAAGGAACCCTTCTACTCTTCCTATAGGAATGAAATCATAATACCTCTATCTGAAGTCTATGTGGTTTTTCTGTTTTACATACATATTATATACAGAAAATTTCCGGACAATGACGATATTGCTAAGATTTCGTAAAGTAATGAAATGCTTTCTATATATTATACTTTAGTGTGACAAAGATTTGCCTGTACTAATCATCTCACCAAAAGAACTACTGTAACTCCAAGACTTTCCTGTTGACATATAATTCCCGTTCTAAGAAAGTATTAAAATGTGAAGACACGAGTGAATTAAATTGATGGTCTTGAATGTGTTTTTTTCCCTCTTAATTGCTATGTCAAGAAACAACATTCTCACTTACACTGTCTTAAATCAAGAATTATTAAGTTTTCACTTCTGCTATTCTTTTTGAAATTAAGCATGGTCTTGGTTTTCATGAAACTTCTGCAGTACTTTATGTACCAGCTGTTACGGGGGCTGAAATATGTGCATTCAGCTAATATTTTGCATCGTGACCTTAAGCCTAGTAATATACTTTTGAACGGGAACTGTGACCTTAAAATTGGGGACTTTGGTTTGGCAAGGACAACATCTGAAACAGATTTCATGACAGAGTATGTCGTCACCCGATGGTACCGAGCCCCAGAATTGCTCCTTAATTGTTCAGAGTACACCTCTGCAATTGATGTTTGGTCTGTTGGTTGCATATTTGCTGAGATTTTGACCAGAGAACCCTTGTTTCCTGGTAAAGATTATATTCATCAACTAAGGCTTATAACAGAGGTAAGGGTTTGATGTTTCCATTAGAAGTTATGTGCTGCTGAAGAATTCTAAATGTGTATTGCATTTCCCATCTCTTCCATTAGCTTGTTGGTGGTTGTTCTGTAAAATCCTCATTCTGCTTGAGAAAGTGGTCAACACTTTACCCTGCTGCTAATAGAAGAACTTTTCTTCCAAGAAAAATCCCTTTGACTCTCCTGACATTCCCCAAGCTGAAGCTACTGGAAGCTCAAAGCTACAGCTTTTCTATCTTTTTTTTTTCCTCTTCTTTTGTTATTTCTTGTGTTTGGTACTTTGGTTGCTTCTTATTATCTGAGAGATTTTAACACGGCCTACATTATCATGGTTTCTTTTATTAACCAACATATCGTCTTGATTCTTGCCTAGCACCAATTCCTGTAATTTTTATCTCACCCGTTCCCCTTCTACACCTGGTAAAAAGCATATTACAATCCATCTTTTTATACAGCCATCTCAAATGCTTTAAGGAATGAATTGAAGCTGATTTTGCATGTATAAATACTGAAATGTAACACCACAACTGCACTCTGTTGTTCTTTTGATTAACAGTTAATAGGTTCACCTGACGATGCCAGCCTTGGATTTCTTCGAAGTGAAAATGCCAGAAGATATGTTAGACAGCTTCCTCAATGCAGGAAGCAAAAATTCTCGGCAAAATTCCCTAGTATGTCACCTGAGGCCCTGGATCTTCTAGAAAAGATGCTTATCTTTGACCCGGTCAAACGCATTACAGGTATTCTACAACAATTATGTCTTCTTGTTACTCAAAAAAAAAAAAAAAAAATTATGTTTCAAGTCCTGATTCATAACGTTCTTTTGAATCCAATTTCGCTCTTATGTTTTGTATTCATGTTGTATTTTATTTATTTACAGTTGATGAGGCGTTAAGTCACCCATATCTTTCATCTCTTCATGACATCAATGATGAGCCGGTTGGTCCCAGGCCATTCGGTTTTGATTTTGAGCAGCCAACATGCACTGAAGAGCACATCAAGGAGCTTATCTGGAGGGAATCAGTGAAGTTCAATCCAGATCCACCCTCTCGCTGAATTCATCTGAATACGGTGCATGTCCATCATCCAGATCGATAAGTTGTTCGGTTCAGAAGTTCCCTTCCTTGTAATATAGTCCTAAACTGGCGTATAAAGAGGGAAAATTTCTCCTAGAAAACGGGTAATCATTAGAAATCCAGTTGAATGTTACAGCCATTTGTAAAGTAATGGATTTGGCTCCTATAAAGTGCATCCATATCCTTTAGAATATAAAGTGCAAAATATAACGATTGATTTAAAAATCAGCGATTAAGATTTTGAATTCATGATAAGATACATGCACATGTATAAATAAATTTTAATTGTTTTTATAATCTTATCTGTTGATTTTTGGATATGCAGTTATAATTTCGTGTTTTATTCTCTAAAGTGCACTTTAGATGAACTAAATCCACAAGGTGTAATAGTTGTATCATATTGAGGTTTGCTCATGAAAGAATAGGAGTGAGGTGCCTTTTCAGGAACTTGTCTGATGGCAAAAACAAGGGTCTGTCATGGGGAGAATTATTAGTTGGTTCTGGATCATGGTGGTTCGGACTCATCTCAACCGTTCATCATGTTAAAAATTTTTAAAAATAAATAATAAGTGGTGGTGATTGTCTGCCATGGAGCCTTATTATGGAACAATAATGTTTGATTGTTGTTTTCTGGTTTCAATTTCTGAAGCAAAATTATACTTTCATCATGTTACATTTAACGGTGAGATGAACAACAATACTATCTGTTCCTACATATAACAAAAACACTATATGTACTACTCAATCTATAATATATTTGTTTGAGAAATATAGCATGTATGAGAAGTTGTGTTTCTCACCTTGCTTTTTCACTAGGACTAAAAAAGTTACTCTATAGTGTTATTAATGACATTAGAATGGATAATATTTGTTATAAATTTTTTTTTAAAATTATTCTTATACTTATCATCGATACTTTAAAAATTGTCAAGTAAAAAGATATGTTTGTAAGAAAAAAATAATTGAATATAATTGAAAATGTGAACAAGGACCTAAAAAAAGCAATAATTACTGCCTATATTCAGAAGCAGAGGAACTATATTCTATTCTTACATATTTGAAAAGAAAAAGTTTTGATGATTATTTTTCTCACATTCCTTAAATTAATTATTTTAATTTAAAAAGATCATACTATTTCTTTATTACTATTCTTTTAACAAGAAATTAAGTTTGTATTGTAAATAAAAAATAAAAAAATAATCAAAATTTAAAACCGAAATAAAGGGCAACCACGTGTTGATTTTTGAAATGGACTAGGTTGGATTTTACATCTTTCGAATCCTTGATATTAGATTTTTGTGGAGGATTTTACGTTCATAAAAAAAATTGTTAATTTTGTTAATGACAAAAAAAATTCAAAATTATCAATATAATTATTGTTGAAACTCTAAAAGATAATGTATTGATAAATAGAGATATTTGTGAAAATAATAATTAAATGTTATTAAAAATTAAAATAAAATCCCAATTTTTGTTTTTTTTTAAAATAAAGGACATGAGAGAGAAGTAGTATATCATAAACAAGGGCGAATTGAGTGGAATGATAATAATATTTGGAATAAAAGATAATTATTTCTTAGTTTATTTAAATTGTATCTTGAACACTTCGATGGTAAACTCATTCCATAATTTATGTATTTACTTTTTATTTAAGAATTTTGTATTTTACTTCCTTCAGTCCTAAATATGAATAAATAAAATGTTGGTGAAAAATAATTAATGATATCAAAAATAAAATATGCATTTAAAAAATAAAAGTTAAAACAAAATTTAAATGGGGTTTATCACTTTTTGAATTTATAAAAAAGTAATAATTGAGAGACCTACATAAAGAAACCTACTAATAAGTCTACACATTATAATCTTTATATTTGTCATTGAAGTTCTTTTTCTTTTTTTGGTAATCGTAATTTAAGTTCTTTTATTTAATTTTTTTTAACTTGAAAATAACAATTGTCATAATCTAATGTGTAAGTTTATAAGCTTGGTGGTCTAAATCATCAAACTCTATATTATATTCATGAGACCAAATACTGCGATCTGAGAGCTCCTCACGAAATGGAGCTCTCAAAATAAAAGTTGAGAAAATAGTGATTGATAAGGCATGCCACGTGTCCTAAGGATTTTTTTTAAATTAATTAATAAAAAATAAAATATACTGATAGCAACGTTTGGTACCAGTACACTGTTTTATACCAGTACACTGTTCCATGCAACATTTGGTACCAGTACACTGTTCTGTACCATTACACTGTTCCAGGTGAAGCAATATCGTTATATTGTTTTATGCACAGTCTAAGCACTGTGTCCTGAGTAAAAATACATTATTTCAACCGCAGCAAAATGTTTCAATACTATTCCAACAACAGCAAGGTATCAGAACTCATGAATTATATTTGTTATTTTCCAAACATTCCAAATTCCTATTAACAAAATATACCGTTATGTTAGTGCTAATCAAACTATCAAACCTATTGTTATGTTATATTTGTGAGACCAAGTACTGGATGCAGAGAGCTTCTCACATAATAGAGCCCTCAGAGCAAAAGTTGAAAAAATAAAATGCAATGAGGCATGCCACATGTCCTCAAAATAGAAAATAAATTATGTATCAGTTCAAATAAGTGAAGAGATATGTTGTTTTAGCAATGAAGTGCTACGCCGTTTAAACAATAAAGTGATACATCGTTTCAACAATGAAGTGATATGTCGTTTCAACAGTGAAATTATATGTCGTTTCAACATTGAAGTTATATACTGCATTAACTTAGTACCTTTTGAAATGGAGATGACACTTTGTTTCAGCAGTGAAGCAGTATATTACTAACTCAGTACCTTTTAAAATGTTGCTGTGGAAAAAAACCTTTTTACATGCTGTTGGTAGGGGCGGAGTTCCGGTCTTCAGTATGCAGATGACACCTCCTCTGGAGGTTATTCGAGAAAATTTCTGGTTGGTTAACGCTATACTTTGTGGATTTGAATTAGCATCTGGTTTAAAAATAAATTTCCATAACAAGTAGCTTTATATTATGGTGTTAACGTTGTCTGGAGTCGATGTTGGAGGCATCACCGCACTGCAAAATTAGTCATTTTCCTTTCTCTTACCTTGGAATTCCTCTAATTGCAAAGGCTAAACTTTCAAAACATGTGTCTTTTTAGAAAGGTAAGAACTTGTCTTTGGGATGTAGAATAACTATGATAAACTCTGTTCTATCACATGTGCCCATATATTTCTTGTCTTTTTTCTCTTCCTGCATGAGATTTTACTTAAAATTAAGAGAAATTTTTTGTGGGATGGGTGCAAGGACATGAAGAAATATTAGATGGGATTTAGTATGTCAAAGTAAGGAAAAAGGCTTAGGAACAAAAGATCCATTAGTATTTAACCAAGCTCATTTAAGTAAGTGGAGGTGACGTCTGGTGGTAGGGATGAAGCTTTGGGGAAAAGTGTTGTATAGTAAATTTGGGAGATTGACCCTTTCAAATTAGAAAACTTGGCGAGTAGGAGAGTAGGGTGGAAGTGGTGGAAGGATGTGTGTAATTTAAGGGTGGGGTTAGAGTTTGGGGAGAATGGTTTGATAAAAGTCATTCTAAAATCTTAAGTAGTGAAAATTCCTTAAAAATTTTTCGAAGACTCTTGATTTGGTGGCCAGACCATTAAGGATATGTTTCCAACTCTGTTTTTAATTCAAATGCTAAAGACTTATTTATAAAAAAGAAGTATTTACATGACAAATCTTGAAAGTACATAGAACTTCATATGTGGAGGGAACCATTTGATTAGGAGCTTGCTCAAATTAAATAATCTGATGTATCTTTATATAATACAAATGACTCTTTTGTTGGAGTCTTAGAAATGGGTGGCATTTTTCAGTCAAAACTGCTTATAATTGATGGCTCAAATGTTTGATGGTTCAAATGTTCTCTGATTTGGAAGTGATATTTGGTCTGTTAATTACATTGAAGAAAAACTAGAAAATCAAGGTGTATGCAAAAGTTCATGCATTTATGTAGTAATTACTTTGGGATAGAATTTCTACTAAAATTAATATGAGGAAGAGAAGAGTATTGGTGCTTGTGGAATATGAGCTGTGTAATAATGCTCAAGAAGATTCATCTCAATTATCTTGTGAGTAACGAAGAGGGTGTGCGAAGAAATAATGCTTTGGCTTCAAATACAATCATCCGTTCTAGATTATATATGCTTCTGTTTGTAAGGCTTTTCTGCGTTTTTTGGGAATTTGGTTAGTAAAAAACAAAAGTTCAAGATGATAGTGATTTGGACAAAATTGGGTGAAAAAGTCTTCATTCCTCTATTGCCATGGTCTCATCACGAAGTAAATAGCAGATAAGGCAATTTCCAATGACTTATTGTTATGCAATAACTGTTAATAACAGCCAAGGACAATTTTTTTAACCAATGTTATACTATATCTAGCAAATCCAATCCAGTTTTACTCATGATCAATTGTATGTTGCTATCTCATGATATAAACACAAATGTATTAACATGAAGTTTCCAAAACGTGCAGCATAGTTTTCAATAACTATTATCATTTATATTAAATGTACTGCATTGCTTCTATTATTGTTTTATATTAATTTGTTTATATCAATTATGTAACCTCTATATTAGTTCGCTTATAAATTATTACATGTTAATTAGTAACTATATTGTTTAATTTAATTAGTGTAACATTTTAACTTTGAGCAATATTATTCAATATTTACTTTCTCAGGTTACTAGAAAAGTTCGTTAAATTATTCAATAATAACATAGGATATGGTGGAGAAGATAAAAATTATATGGTAAAAAGGAAATACTAATATGCGGTGTATGTCTATATTTGAATGGCAAACAAATGCAATTCAAAGCATGTTATCTTATTGCCTTTAGATTTGGGGAGTCTTAGTTTTGCGGTTTAGCTGTCAAATATTTTAGCACTATTGATCACAATTTATGTGGGGGTTGGCTGGTTTATTGGGTAAGTGTTATCTTACATGTAAAATTCACGTAGACACACAATTGTTGCATGTGCATCCCCTATCTTATACTTGGGGTTCTGTTCTATTTTTGTTTCTGTTAGAATTTTGCATTTTGTACTCCTTTCGTGAGGAGTATTATATTTCTTCACTTTTTATTGAATTTTTTTTTATCTTAAAAAAAAACTGAATATTATTAAAATTAATATATATATATATATATATTTTTTTTTTTTTCAATTCTTGAAAAATTTTAAATTCAAAATTATTGATGATATCAATTACTTTTTTTTCTATAAAGTCTACCTATCATGATTTTAATTATACATTTTTTTAATGTTAAATTGAATGTATTTAATTTTTTTGAATTATTTTATTTTAAATAACAAATACAATGATTGATATATATCGTGTATTGAACTAATCATAGTATTACAAAAATATTATTATTAAATAATAATATAATAAAAAATATTGGTATGCACGGGTTAAAAACTAGTTTTTCTTATAAGCCATGGATCATGGTGAATCCAAATCTAGACCTATATCTATATGACGCCACGTGTGGACTTTATAAAGTAAGTGTCCAGTTCCGGAAACTTCCGGAAACAACCGATGCTTCTTTCTCAACGCTTTTGGTAAGCACCGCTTTTCCCTACGCTGTTCTGTTCCATCCGCATCAATATTCAACCGCTCTTTGCTTTCTGTAAGTGTTTCTCCTCCTTTTTCTACTCTTTTGATGGTTACTTTCTTCAATTCTATCCTTTCCATTTCTATTATTTGTCTGTGAATCATATGACCAGTGAAGAAAATTCAGTATTTTATATTATTACATATCATATACCATGCAGTCATTAGATTAGATACATTAGGTGGTTTCTTCTCATTTTATTTCATCAATTCAATGATTGCCTTGTTTTTCTTCTTGCATAACTTATAGGTGGTACTCATATATGTTGTGATTTATTACACTCTATTGTTATCGACTTATCGTGCTATATGGAATTACTAATTATTTGACCTTATTCGTGAGAACAATCTTTCAAATTATGATAATTCTTTTTTTATTAATTTAAAATTCTATGTTGTGATTATTGGTCTATTACATTCAAATTTGCTACTATATATGATTGGCCTAGTACACCTTAAGTTAGATGCATCATGCTTATGCTAGAATTTCTCCATAATCGCTGTCTGTTTAATACATGTGATGTGAGCTACAGGGCGTGTTTCTGCTTTATTTCACTGAATTGAAATCTTTGTTAATGCCGTTCCGATCGTAGAAAGTTATGTGATTGATGTTGGTGATGTATCCAGGATCATTTATTTATTTCATGAAAGAATCTTTCGTAAATCTAAACCTTGATTCTTTCATTATTTCAGAGACGTTACGGTAGCCATAGAGTATACATGCGTGGAGTAGCTGCGCTTGTGCTGCCTGCAAAATACAGATTCAAGCTAATGTACCCAGGGAAAGCTTCACCGGGTACTGTGCATTGCCTTTGATGCCTAATATTTTTGAAAACATTTGTCGCTTGATGGATAGATTAGGGTAACTTGTACATACATAGAAAAATATATGAAGTATGAACTAAAAATTTGTATATGAAACAGGTATATTGGCGAGTTCAACACCTAAGAAGCAAGAAAACAATGAATTTGGCGAAATGAGGCTAGCTACTAAAGAGATTATTGACCCGGTAGTCGCATTTAGCAGGCCTCCACCACTTCCTCCAGTTCTAGGACCATTGGTTGCTCTCTCTCTGTTAGAGACATGGTGGAACCGTAGTACCGATGATGATGGCAAGTGAGATGATAGTTCTTATATATAGGTCTGTTATTAAGCGTGCCCTTTACTTGAAGAAAATTTTGGAAATAAACATCACTAGGTTGAATGCATAGCTAAGCGATCGAATCATGAGGCTCCAAAGCTTTATGTAGCCATCTAGTAGTGGATTCAGGAATGGTGCTACAAATATATTGTAAATTTTCAGCATCCAGTTTAGTACTACATGAGGACTTCTTAAGAACCCTGCATGGGAACACACATAATATTAACAGATGTTTTTGGATGGTTAGAAGGAAATGAAAAAACTAGTAAATGTTGACTCACACTCAGTTGCATTTGGGAAGTCGTCAAATAATGAAGTCACGGTCTTAAACAGAGTCTGAATTTCATGGGGAAAAAAATTACGATAAGGATTATTAGATATTATTGATTGTGTGGGGAAAAAAATGGAAAGATGTTCTCAAAATCATAAAAAAGTACATTAGAGTTTAGTTTTTCGTTTATGAAGTTACCAGAACGATGCTTCCAGGTTTGATTGGTGATTCAATTATTACTTCTGCTCTCCTGAATGTAGTTTTATAGTGAGTATTTGTTTTTAGACTAGTGAAGACTGTTAAGAAGGGAATTATTTTGTTATTACCTGATGATCATGATATCTCCTTCTTTTGATAACTTGAAGAAACTGCAACCTCTGGTGAATGGGATCTGTTCTTTTTTCCATTCTACCAAACCACAATGATTTTCATCAAAACTTGGGTCATTAGTTTGTTAGGAAATAGTAAATAATATGCAGAAAATTAGTAAGAATCTAGAAAAAGATTATGACCCAAATGCCAGTTTGCCGCAGCAGTAGAATCTTGTCCCTCGCATATATGTCTTACTCTGAATTTCACATTGTGGCCCATGCTTGCAGTTAGCTGCTCCAAGAAATGCATCACTTCCTGCAATGTCACTTTAAACTATGTAGTACAGCTTTTTACTAATCAACCACGGCCTAATATTTTATAGGGTTAAAACTTAAAAGTAAGGTTTTAGACTGCAATTACATGGTGTTTGTTATAATTGTGGTCTTGTGGACATTGGTGGGAAAATATGGTCAATGCGGTCTATGGTGATCAAAAGTTCAAAACCACAATATTGTAGTTTCAATTATGGTTGTGAATTGCAATTTAAAACGTCGGTAAGAAGTATGGTTCAGATACAAACCTTCTTTCCTTGGAATGGTTTGGTGAAGGCATAGTCATCAAAGCTAGCATCTTTGGATATGCAATCACTCAGCTGTCCCAGCCTTTTCTCATTGATGCATGTGTAGAATTGATCTACTGTATCTGCCGGAGAGAACGAATTTCGCCCCGATTTGGAGTCTCCCTTTGATGCTATGGCTGAAATTCTACTGCTACCCCATGATTTTTTTAGCACATTCTTTTTGAAACAGTAGCCTTGTTGTTGTATTTGAATCTTGTCAAAGTGCAAGTTGCACTTTCTTTTGAGCCTCTTTGTGATGATGTCTGAGTTTATTCCCTGACATGAAGTTATGGTTGGGAATTTGATTAGAGCATTCATTTCTAAATTTTCTTACCAAAACATAACCTTGTACTAGTTATTGCAACTCACAAATATATCGCTGCCTATGTGACTTAATCGAATAAAAGAACAAAGATCTTTCTCTAGTTTTAACCAAGGAATCTATTCTTAGTTTGTTTATCTTCTCCATTTGCTTTTGTTTCTGCCTTGACATTAAATCCAAGAATATTACCCCATTCCTTGGTCCGGTATAGAATTATTTTAGTAATTACTAGTTTACGTTATGTTTCTTAATTTGTGAAATTTTTATCTCCTGCCGTCACATACCTCATCATCAACCATTGCTATTATGGTTATCGTCACTGTACAATTTTTTTGAGTAAAAAGATACCGTTGTGTGGTCTCGGATGAGTACTCTTTCTTATGCATCAAGAAACAGAGTAGTATAGTGATCGGTGATAGCCTGATAGGTATATGATAATTACAAACTCCATTGCTGACAAGTTAGTGAAACAGAAGTAACGGCGGAACCGTGAGAGAATAAAATGAAGCAATTGCCCTGGTGAATTCCAATCTAATCGTTAATATAAGATAATGACTAAGCAATGCATTGACTGGTGCCAATCTAATTTCTCAGATTTTAAATGAACAACTAGAAGAAAAGTTTAAAAAAGTTGGTGGTAAAATGGATTTCAATTAGTCTAAATAAACTTTTTTTTAATCTAAGGATTTTTCTAACCGATAATTAGATATTAATTCATTTAGAGGCATAAAAATTATTAAAATCGTTTTTTTATTAACAAAGATTTTTTATCCATATGACAAAGATTGATATGATATCATGATTAAAAAACCAAATTACCTACAATGTTTTATTGGTAATTGAATTAATCAAATGTGGTGAAACGAAAAAATAAATTGAAAGCCACACTGTCTAATGTGGCGAATATGTGCAAAGCTGACTATATAGAATTATAGATGGATTTGGACCCTGGTTAAAAATGGGTCACAGGGTCGCGAACGCTGCCCTAATGTGAAGTCTATGGTTATAGGTAGGGGTGTAACGGGTTGGGTTGGGTTGGGTTTTGGTGGACTTTAGCACCCAACCCAACCAAAATAAATTGGGTTGGGTTGGGCTGGGTGATTGGGTTTATGTAATTTGATTTTTATAAATTAAAATAATATAAAAATCTAAGTAAATATAAAAAATAAAATAAAAAGAGAACAAAAATCACATAAATAAATAATTAAATATCATCCAAATCAACTAAATTACATAATTATGTACCATATTATCCATAAATTATACAATTACACAATTTTGCATTAAATTATGATAAATTAAGTATAACATATATTATAAAATAAATAAATAAAATATATTTATATTAGTGGGTTGGGTTGGGTTAATTGGGTTTTAAGATAATAAACTCATAACCCAACTCATACTTGATTGGGTTACAAAATAAAAAACCAACCCAACCCGATAAACCAACCCAACCCGTCAAATATGTGTTGGGTTGGGTTGGGTTCATCGGGTTCGCGGGTCAATATTGACCCGCTTACACCCCTAGTTATAGGGTGAGCTGGTCTCTCAATTTCATGCACTGAAACAGATTCTTATTCCCACACAACTACAAATATAATTTGAAATACAAGTTGGATTGTTGGGCATTTCCGACATGACCTGCACATACATGGAATCTAATATATATTTCATTCATTAAGCAAATTCCGAAGGTCACATATAGGCGTTGTTCTGATGCAACATAATAAGAAATATAGGCAAGTTATATTTGTCCATGTCCTAATGTCTAACCAAACAGGAGGCAGTCGTGTATCAAATACGTAATATACAATTGGGTCAACAACAATGCCGCCCAGACAAGACAACCAAGATATACAGGCTAATTCAACACAGTATCAATTAGAAATTGATATCAAGTTAGATAAAAATGGAGAGCTATATATGAAAGATTTTTGGATTGAAGATTGTGCACGGTGGTCATATTTAATACTGCGTAACAAATTTCAAGACCATGTGACGCCGCATCTTTATCATTTATCATTTGAGTATAATAATTTACAGGGTTTTATGTATGATGGGAATTAAAAAAATAGCAAATTGATATTAACTTGTTAAGTAAAACTTACACTCGTATATACTAGTCTACACAAACTTTACCATGTCAATCAATAATTCTTTTCCTCCCTTTCAATCCTTTAAATATACCATAAAAATCTTGATTCTTGCATGACACTTGTAAGGATTTTCGTTATATAACGTATAACGTTTAGGAGTTTTTGAAATAATATCTGAATAATGGAACATATTTTTATTTTTCCATTTGATTCTTCTTTTTCCTTTATTTATATCTATCCAAACATACCAGAAGAGAATAGTAGTATAATATTTTCTCTAGTAAGTAGTAATACATGTATTATAGTATTAGCCAGCTCGCCTTCTGATAACCTTCCCCAGAAAACTTACAGAAAAAAAAAAATACTAGCTGTTCCCTGAGACACACCCAACTGGTATATGAATATGCAATACTAACGAACGTATCCCACCCAAGAAAAAACAAATGACCGAATCCCATTACCAGAAACCAGCACCAAAGTCCACAAGACAGCTTTCAAGATACCACCTTCACCCGCACGTGTTCATCATTTGGGCTAACAGAGGCTGAATAGTGAATACAGTTACTGAGCAACAATGTATGCTCAGGATGCTGCTCTACGTAAAAAATGTTTGGGTACATGTAATTTTGGGTTTGATTCATAAATTCATGTGATTTTAGGTATTTGATCTAAAAGCACGATTTTAAAATTGTGGTCTTTATTTGGTGTTAGGAGTCATGGCGATTGCACTTGTAATTGCACCAATTGTATTTTTACACAATCAAAACAAATGCAAAATAACAGCAAATGCAATTTAAAATTATGCTTAAAACATTAATCTCTAACCAATCGAATGAAAATATTTTCTTTAATTTGGAAAAACTTATGTCAACCTATGATGATTTCAATGGTTTGTTTTTGGAGGACTAAAAAACAAACCAATGGATTCGGACTTCAACTTGTCCTGAAAGGAATCTTTCAGAGTCATATACAAATTAGCTGGCATGCTCCCTAACCCCTAACTAGTGAGACAGAACTGCTTCACCCTCCCTTCCTTCAAATATTAAAATCTGTAATCAATCTCCTATACATGCCTTACCCTCTCGTATTCCAATAACCTCATTCAGGGCTCTATATAAACTCCAATACTTAGACCTTAAGTTCATCTCATCTTATACCATTTTCATAAAACACATATACTACTTACATTCATCAGAAGGTATCAGTTTATTTCAGGTGGCAGTTATAAATATTAAATAGCAGAATGAACAACAGGATTGGTCATCTTCCAGCTGCTGAAGCTGCTAACAGGAACAGGTTTAAAGGCAAAAGGCCCCTTCCAAAAAGAGGCCAGATAAAATCAAAGATAGCAGCAAATGCTTTTAATTCCATCGTTTCTGTAATTTCAAGAGCCTCTTCTTCATCTGGCTTGAATTCTCCTAGAAAAAAACTTGTTGCTTGAAGAAGAGTTGAATAATGATGTATAAGGATATAGTTACTTTGTATATTGAATCTTCATCTAGTTTCGTATTTTCATTTATAACCTGTATTCTGTTTTATGCTCTATGTATGTTGTCCCTAGGAGTGTCAACTGGCTGGGGCTGGTGGTGCTTCCCTCTTGTCCCAGTTGGCGTTGAGATTATTATTGTGATTCCTCCACGGTAGTAGATGAGCATAAGTGGGAGTACTAAATTACTATATAAAAATTAAAGGCTAAATTACTCGTTTGGTCCCTTATCTTATTTTTCAAATTCAAATTGATCCCTTACCTTTTTTTGTTTCAAATTGGTCCCTTATGTTTCTTTTCATTGTCAATTTGGTCCCAAAATCACTATTCATCCTACGTGTCAATATCATATTGGTCCACGTATACATTGTTGGAGAGAGAAAGTGACACGTGTCAATGACATATTGGTCCACATAGGATGAACAGCGATTTTGGGACCAAATTGACAACGAAAAGAAACATAAGGGACCGATTTGAAATAAAAAAAAGGTAAGGGATCAATTTGAAATTGAAAAATAAGGTAAGGAACCAAATGAGTAATTTAGCCAAAATTAAATATTGGTCGAAAGCAAGGGATCCATCAATTTTCATCATATGTATATAGCATTAAAAATTTTATTTATTTTTTTCCGTCTTGCAAGGGATGTTCTTAGGCTGATGGACAAAAACTAATTCACTCTCCTAAATATAAAGATTATCAAAACGGATTTTGATTTTACTAACAAATATTTTCCATACACACAACGCAGATCAAATATCTAAAACCATATAAATATCATAAGCATGTTTTTATGCTTCCTTTTATCCTGTCTCCAAAACTTTTTTTTTTTTGCCATTAATGTAAGCTTATATTTCAATTTCCAATAATATTATTTTTTGTACGAACACCACCATTTATTTAATACTTTATAAAGTCTTAATAATAATTAAAAACAAAATATTATCATTTTCAATACTAATAACAACTTTCTTAATTCCCTTTAAAAAAATAACTTTTTTAATGGACGTATTTACATCATTCAAACATCCTAAACATGTTTTTATACTTTCTTCGATCTTAATATAAGCTTTATTTGAATACTTTTTTTTTGTGCTTGATATAAGTTTATTTTGTCATTTATGATGATATTAATTACTTTCTTTTTCTACAAAACAGAGTACCTTATTTACTTTACACTTTTTAAAATATCAATACTCCATCCATTCTTTATCTTTTGACTTCCTTATTAAAAGGGTGGGTAATTTTCTTGGGCCTCATTGGCCTATATTTGTCTCAGGCGCATACTCAAGAGTTTTAAATTGGTCCCCATTATTAAAATTTTGCCCCATTTCATATTTTTATGGACAATAATACCCTTTTGTGTGTTATTTTTTTCGTCCCTAATGAGACGAAAAATTTTCATCTACCTAAAGACGAAAAATTTACATCTACCTAGAGATGGAAAAATTTCGTCCTTGGACATACGAAAATAATATTGCAGCACCGCCACTGCTTATTTAATTAGATTTTCTTAAACTATAGGCTAAAAACTGTTTTTATCGGCTTAAAAAAAAGTTTTACATTGAAAAACTAAATGTATAATGCTTAATTGATGATAGACTTAGTTTCTTAATATTATTATTTGACTTTTTATACTCAATCGGTCGTTAAGCGAACCTTATTATAATTATTATTTTTTTTTTTATAGGATTGCATAGGGAAGTAACTTACACAATGCGTTGAGGGTTCCAAAGGATGGAATATGTGTGGAAATCTGCAATTGGGTCAAACCAGAGGTAGAACTGTTGCTCCATGTTACCCTTGTCTTGGCTAAATATGTTGGTGTGAAGGATATATGGGTCTCCACTCAGATTTCCCAATAATTCAAAATCAATCTCATCCCAGTTTGAGCCTTTTAAAGATAGCTGAAATAAGAAAACCAAATACTCCATTTAATCTATGTACTAATATGGGTTCTTCCGTTTGTCCACGGATGGAATTTTTCCGTCTCTAAATAGATGAAAATTTTTCATCAAGGGATAAATGAGAATTTTTCGTCTCATTAGGGACGAAAAAAATAATACACAAAAAGTTATTTTTATCCATAAAAATATGAAATTGGGCCAAAATTTCAGTAATGATGGTCAAAATTTAAAACTCCATACTTAAAATGATGAGCCCATAAGAGGCAGCAAATATCCTCTGAGATTAGGTGAGGTGAGTCTGAGTAAAAAGAGTAATTATTAGTTGGTCATTTATCATCCTGTGATCCATGATCCAAGGTCAAATTCAATTTGTCAAATATTAAAACAAAAATAAAAATAAAAAAAAACTAAAGTTAACGAATAATTATTTATAAAATATGTTAAATTATTATTTGTTTGGATCATGAATAATATAATAATCCAAGACCAATTAATAAATTCTCTGTAAAAACAATAACACGACTTTCTCGAAGGAAACTTAAGCATTTTTGGTCTAAAAAATGTGCCCCTTCACATACAACTTTTGTGTTTGATTAAAAAATGTAAAACATAAAATATTGAAGCTAAATATTTAATAATAATTTAAAACATAACAGCAAATACATAATGATACACTTTATAGAACAACAAATGCTATGCTGCTATGAGAAGGCCGTTTTGAACCAACAAGGAACTGAAATTGACTTTATGTTCTTTCCTTTTCAACTAAAAAGTCTATAATAGATGTTGACTTCTTTTGTGGGTTAAGAAACTGTCGTTTTATTAAGAAAATAAATGTAGACAAAGAAAAAAAAAGTGTTTGAAGTACACATGTGGAAGAGGGGAAATGAGTAAAAATGCAAAACAACTAAAAGTTAATGAAATATTCTTGCACGTAATTAAGAAAAAGATAAACATTGAAATTTTGTAACATAATGTTGTTAAGTATTTGATTTAGAGATTAAGGACAAAATGAAACGAAAGAGAAACCCAAAGAGGACTTGCCAATTACGTCGTAGATGAGAAAGAGTTTATATGTTTGTGTTTGAGTGCGACACTGGAAGCGATAGAAAGTATTTGTTTAACCACACACAAACGAAAAACAGAGAGCAAGGGATAATTACATGCCATATTTAGCCATAATGCAGGCAGTAATTCGCTAAATTAGAATTGCCTATTCTGGATTGGACACCAGAATCTATCCAACACCATGAGATTAGAAATTCAGACGTTTCTCTAACTCTGATAACAAGTATCTTTCAAATTTGTTCACACACTTGCATGTACCATTTTCTTATGGATACACGGGTGCTCACACCCAAACGTTTCTCTGATTTAACCCTACTCTGCTAAATGTTACGAATAATATTCATCTCACACCCATTTAAAATGTCATTTTTTCACATCTTACTTATTTTAATCCAAATTTTCTCTCGTTATTTACCTCATTCGTATGCACCATTGAATAACTTGTATGATTATTTCATAGCCAATTAGCTATATGTTGATATTTGATAAAAGAGTTAAGCAACTCCGAAGTACACCTTGTATCTCAGAGCCTAAAATGTATCTAATATAAAATTTATTGATTGTATGCATTATCGTCGATCATTCATCATATTAGTAATTTAAATTAGTGCTCTAATAAACTTATAATTATTTTGATGTTTTATGAATTTATAATTTTGTATTTGATAAATTACCATAGTTAAGGTATCATGTTATTTACTTTTACCGTCATCTTATTATCTCGGTAAAAGTCAAACAAACCAATGAAAATAATAAAATATATTTTTAATATAATGCATTATTCACTTATTAATTAGAAATTGTTATTACATAAATTTCCATATATTATCATTAATACATGTTATATTAATCTTCCATAAAGGGTTATAAAATATAAGGTAATAATAATACTTTAAAAATTAATAGATCTTCGTATCTTCTTTTTATGTAAATTAAATATATATTTCTTTACTCACTCAATCAAATATGTAATATACAATATTTAAGATTCTTTGTTTATTATTTTTACCTTAATTGAACATAAATTTTTTTGCATTTTTTTAGCAAAGAAAAAAAATAAAGACTTATTTATGTTTTTGTCCCTAAAAGTTTAGTATATTTTGATTTTAATCCCTAAAAATTATTTTGACCGATGTTAATCCTTAAATTTTCAATGTTTTGGTTTTAATCTCGTATGTTGGGAAAAAAATATTATCTGCTAATATGGCAGGCAGAACATTACATCAGCAGCCACGTGGTGTAAAGTGACGCCAAATAGGTGGTATGAAATGGACGATAAAGGCCCACCGATACAAAATGGTTTCATGCGCAAAATGGTCTCATGCGCAAAATTTTGCGTTCTTGGACCTAAATCATTTATATCACACGATCTACTTAGTGCCACCACACACCACTCACCACACACCACTGGGTTGCTGATGTGGTGTTCTATTAACCATATCAGCATATAACATATTTCTTTCTAACGTAGGGTCTAAAACCAAAATATTTAAAAAATTAAGAACTAATCCCAAATTCTCGGTCAAAATAATGTATAAGGACAAAAAACATGAATAAACCAAATAAAAACTATATAGATTTACCTCATATTATTTTCCTTCATTATTAATAAATCACACATTTTCTTTTAATTTTTAATAATTTAATATGTTTTTCCTTAATTATTCAATCGTAAATATAATATACTATTTTTTAAATATTTAATTTATGATTTTACTTTAAATTTTGACAAAATTTTTACCCTTTTCTAGCAAAAAATTCCAATTCAATCAATTAACCTGAAATTATCAAGTTTTCAACTCCTTAACTACTGTAGTAGATTTTCACCAAATTTATAACTTATCATTTTTTTTTAAATAGGCAAATATTATATTATTATTGAAATTTAAACCCGAGTTTCAACGCTTCATATTGCACAACTCTACCAACTAAATTAGTTCTCGATCACCTTATAAATTATCATCAACAACTTGCGTACCTTTGTAAAGTAAAAAAAAAAAAAAAAGAAAAAAAAAAAGCATAATACAACTGATGATTACCCAGCTAAGGAATAAGGATATTGTTCACCTCTCTAAATTGATGTGAGGGTGGTCAGTTATATAAAGATATAAAGATTGAGTGAGCTAGGAAGATCAAAAAGGCAGAGTGAGTGTGCAATGTGGAACCTATGCATGCTCTGGCCTTCACCCTCTGTCACTGCAACTAACTCCGTCTCCGTCCCTCCGTTCCTCATTATTATTCACTCACTTACTTATTCATAATCATAATCTCCCCAATCACTACTCTCTCTACCTCTCTTCTGTTCCCCATTCCTCACACACACACACCTCGTACCTTAACTCTTTCCCTCTTATCTAGTACTGTTTCTAACTTCTTCTCTTTAATTGCATCCGTTATTATAATAATATTACACGCACAGAGACATTACTTTGATAGAAAACAATAAATAAATTACAAAAATAAAAAATAAAAAATGAAAGGTTTAGAGAAAGTAATTTGGGACGATACTACTCGAAGCTCTTCTTTGAGTTCTTCCTCTACCTCTCGAAACTCACACAAGCACATGCTACTGCTCATCCTCTTCGTCTCCTTCGCCTACGCCATCTACACTCTCAAACTCGTTTCCACTTCAAGCGCGTGCAACCACTCCCCATTATTCCCCCGAGAACGCATTTCTTCCTCCATCGCCATCGCCAACGCACCAACCAGCAGCCGTGAAATCATCAAAACCCAAACCGAGCTCCGCCACGTGGTGTTCGGAATCGCGGCCGCATCGAAGCTCTGGGAACAGAGAAAGAACTACATCAAGCTATGGTACAAGCCGAAAGAAATGAGAGGCGTGGTGTGGCTGGATGATTACGTGAAAACTCACCCGAACGAAGGGCTACCGCCGGTGAAAATCTCCACCGACACCTCAAACTTCGGTTACACGAACAAGCATGGTCACCGTTCGGCCATACGGATATCGAGGATCGTAACCGAAACGCTGCGTTTGGGGTTGAAAGATGTGAGGTGGTTTGTGATGGGAGACGACGACACCGTTTTCGTGACGGAGAATTTGCTGAGGGTTCTGAGGAAGTATGATCACAATGAGTTTTATTACATAGGGAGCCTTTCGGAGAGTCATTTGCAGAATATATTCTTTTCGTATGGGATGGCTTACGGAGGTGGGGGTTTTGCGATAAGTTATGGGTTGGCGAAGGCATTGAGCAAAATGCAGGACCGTTGTATTCATAGGTATCCGGCATTGTATGGCTCTGATGATAGAATGCAGGCTTGTATGGCTGAACTCGGTGTTCCACTCACCAAAGAACTCGGTTTTCATCAGGTCACTCACTCTGTTACTGTTACTATATTCTTCATTATTTTTTTTTTAATCTTTTTCTTCTTTATATATTCAACATGTTTAATTATTTCGTTCTCTTGCTTTTTTCCTTTGATCTCTCCTCTTATCATCTATTATTTATGTGTTTATTATCGTTGATTTTTAAATAAAATTAATATAAATAAATTGTGAATAATGAACTAATGAGGTAAATAAGCAAACACCCATTAATCTCGTTTATTATTTACTATTTTTCATCTCTATATATAATTTTATTTTCAAATTTTTATTTATCCTTATTTATAAAATTTTATATAATTTTTTTGTTATTTTATAATAATAATTTATGTTTTTATAAATTTTTTATTTATTTAACACGTTTTCAATAATATTAATAGAAATATTTTTAAAAAATATACTGTATTAATTATTTATATTTTTAATAATATAAATTAAATTAATTAAAGCCTATAAAAAAAGGTAGAGTACTTTGACCCTGCTTCACAGTGTGTATCATTGACATATGGGGTTGGCTCTGATTGGGTGGGACACTGTAATTTTGTCATTTTTTTAGTCATTATAGACATCTGACATTCTGATTGGAGTGACTGGGGTTAATAGTGATTGGCAATTGCAAACTTTACGGTGTCATGTTCCCCTCTCCCACCCAATATGCTAGTAGTAGTAGACTAGTAGTAGTAAGAGAGTACGAGTAAAGCAACGTGTGTCGGTGATTTCTTCATCCTGTTTTATTGCCTCATGATTTCTCTGCCTTTCTAGTTTCTACATTAATTGCATGATCACTACTGAAATATGGAGTACTACAGTCCTGGAATTTAGTTTTTACATTTCAACAATTTAAACAGGTAGATCAAACTTCGCTCTCATATAAATAATGACCTCGAGGGAGAAAACAAAAAACTTTTTTAAAAAGGAATATAATTTGATTTAATAATCTGTTGTCCCTTGTAGGGGTAGGTGTTAGTAAATTATTTTTAAAGAAAAGAGAATAAATTTATATTTTTTAGATAAAGAATGAATTCTATTAATTGTACGATAAATTTTTATATCGATATAATGATACTGTAAAACATTTATTTATATTTTAAAAAAGGTACGTGACATGGTTTCCCACACATGTCCAATCAAAAAGCTTTAACCATAAAATTTTCTCACAATACTTTATGTCTTTAATATTTTAATTAATAAAGTTCATGCTCTTTTATTTCTCTTATCTTTTGGTGGCTTGCTTGGCCGTAGTTAGAATTTTAAAAAATATATTATAATCACTTTGTTTCATATGTAATCTATTATAAACTTTATACATAATTAAATTATTATTATTTTAACTATACTTTTACTTATCATAACATTTTTTTCACCTTTTTTTTTCAATAATAATTACTGTATATAGAAGAATTATAATCAAAATAATACATAAAAATTTTATATCATTTTTATTAATCTTTATGCATAATTTTCAAAACGGAGAGAGTGCAATAGGTGACATGTTTTATTTTTTTTTAGCGTCATGTGTTCTTCCCCAAACGGCCAAACCGAAATAGAAAATAATCAATACCTCGACAATCAAGTTTCAACTTTCAAGGCATTGTATGCTGCCCTTATTTGGTATTGTGGCCTCTGTTTAAGATAACTGTCACATTTCTGTCAAAACAAATCTGTGGAGCAGAATAGGCTCAGTGTTGTTCACCTTGCAACTGCAACCACAACCACATTTGAGACCTAGAGAGTAAAAATCAAGGGGTAAAATACAGAAGGATTAGTTTTAGAATTGTAGAGACTAGAGAGAATTTACCATAAGACTAATCTCATTCAATAATACGAGAATTTAATAGTCTCTTTTACAAAAATCACCTTTTGAAATTTAAATTGGTTTTCCTTCCTGACAATAGCTTTTACCTAATTAATTAATAAAACCATGTCTAGAGTGTCTTTCACTTACGCACATATCATGCTTTAACTACTAATCTATTACAACAACCGTTCACAAATCAGTTGTTACTGAACTTGGTTTGATAGTGATAATCTTTATCTAGCTGAAAGTCTCCTCCTAACAAAACAGCCTCCTTTCTGGGAGGGTCGGTGGTGCACAATTTTGTGTGCCCTTTTCTTTTTAAATTGACATAGGTCGCAAAAATTTGACTTATAGCTTTCCTTTTTTGTCTGGTAATAACGACATTTTTTTAATTACAAATTGAAATAGCTCCATGCATTGTGACATGTTAGGCACTTTAGTTAGCAGAAACATTGCAAAACTGTCATATTGGTCCTTAGTTAATAAACTAAATTGTATTTTAAGAGTGATGCTATTATTATATATCATCATATACCCAGATGAACATATTTGATGAACAATGACCTAAAGTGATCGATGCTAATTTTTTAACACAATCAATGTGGCGTGATTCTGTAAGTTTTCATACTGATGACAAGTGACAGCATTTGGTTTATTGAAACAGTATGATGTGTATGGAAACCTGTTCGGGCTTCTTGCAGCTCATCCAGTGACTCCATTAGTATCACTTCACCACCTTGATGTGGTTGAGCCAATCTTCCCCAATGTGACTAGGCTTGAAGCCCTTCAACGCCTCACCATCCCGATGAAGCTTGACTCTGCATCACTCATTCAACAATCAATCTGCTACGACAAAAACAGGAAATGGACCATTACAGTTTCATGGGGTTTTGCTATTCAGATATTTCGCGGCATATTTCCACCCCGCGAGATGGAAATGCCTTCAAGGACATTCTTGAATTGGTATAGAAGAGCAGATTACACTGCTTATTCATTCAACACACGCCCTGTTACCCGAAACCCGTGTCAGAAGCCTTTTGTGTTTTACATGTCTAAGGCAACGTACAATTCTACAATGAGACAGACAGTGAGTGAATATGAAAGGCATCGTGTCCCTCATCCAGAATGCCGGTGGAGGATGCCTAATCCTTCTGATCTTGATAAAGTGGAGGTATATAAGAAGCCAGACCCGCATCGTTGGGATAGAGTAAGTTCTTATTCCTTACTTTAATACTATAATTCTACTGCATGTAAAGATGCCTATTATAAATTGAATAGATATTTCGTATGAATTTCCTTGTTTTAAATTACGATTGATTACTTCTATGTTGGGTTTTTTGCAATTGTGGGTAATTGCTCGAAAATATGGTCGATGCAATCAGTTTTGGAAACTCCAGAAACTACAATATTATGACACAATTGCAGTTTCGGATGGCAATATTGGTTCCAATCGTGGCAGCATCGCAATTATAACAAACAGTGATGCAATTGGTCGCATCAGGCCACATTGCAACTACGTGATGCAACAGCAATCACAATTTAAAAACGTGATAATATATTAATAGATCTAAAAAGAGAAATAGACTCAAACTCCTTAGATAGGAGCATAGGACCCTGCAAATTTTTACTCGATCTCACTAATGAAACCCTTTTAGAGTGTGTTTGGTTGGGCGGTAGGGGAGGCAAACCTGCTTTTGTGAGAAGCTCCCCCCTCACAGCTTTCATGTTTGGAGGTTTGCAAACTCAAATCCAAACATGCTATTAGAGTGTTTGTGTCTGTCTCTCTTTATATAACTAAACTAAATTCGTTCCTCTAAGTTTGGCTAATGCCAAATTGTGATGGTTGGCTTATGTTTTGCTGCTAAACTGGTTTAATTTGAATTATCTAGGCTTCAAATCTTAATTCACAAAATCTAATTGTTTTGTATCACTTATTGAGAAATTGAGGTGGGGTACTTTGGCTTTTTGTTTATATATTTTGCAGGCTCCAAGGAGAAACTGTTGCAGGGTAATGAAGTCAAACAAGAAAGGAACTTTGGAGATAGATGTGGGAATATGCAGAGATGGTGAGGTCAGCGAAGCTTAATTGTGACATGTGGCTGATTAATATTAGGGTTGGAGATTCTTGTGCACCAGCTTCTTGCCTGTATTTTTAGACATTATTTTTTTTCTCCCATTCATTAGATATCAACAAGGAATTAAAATTGTCCTTTTTCCCTGCGGTGCTCACTCAAATGGGGAGGGTTCAGGAAAGATGCTAAGGTACACTACATGTACAAAAAAATTGAAGTTTCTTTTTATTTATTATTATTTTTCTTTCAAATTTGTACTTTAAATTAATCAAGTTGCATACGGGATAACAGAGAATCTCAATTTGTAATTTATCATTCCTTATTGGAGAAATTATTTAGAAATGAGATACGTGCACAACAAAAACATACACAGATTTCAGCTGCATGCGTGCTTAATTGCTAGCCTACGGCTTAACATAATCGGAAAATTATTGTTCTAATGGACTTGCTAATCTTAACTAAATACAAACCCGTTAAATTAAAACAAGTACGGGATATATTCTTGTCCCGCTCTATAATATTTTGGGAACATTTAAGAAGTTCTATTCAACAATTTGGATATCATAGTAGGGAAGCGTTTGCAGGTGCAATTGTTGGTGATATCGATGGTGTTGTTCTCTTATATGCAGTTACGAAGATTCGGCCACGACATTCACGAATAGGATTTCAATGCTACCTTTTTCAAATATTATTCATGCTCTCTCTATTTCTTTAACATAAGAAAACTCATTTTTACCCTTATTTTCAACCTCCTTCGAACATCTGCCATCCATCATAACCTGCACTCCCCTAAATACTACTTCTAATCAAAACTGTGATAGAATTTCCAATGGAAAGCAGGGTTATCCTTTTGATATCGTAGGCAGGTTTAAATTTGTTCCCGTTCAGAAGACGGGGTTACAATATTCTAGCCTATTTGGTTCTGCCCAAGCCCAAGCCCAAGCCCGAACCGCATAATGGAAATTAGTTTTTGCCCTTCAACAAAACAAAAAAAGATACTCCACCCTCCGTTTTAGAGATTAAACCTTTTAAAGTTGTGATACACACCATTAAAAAATGTAATCAATATATTTTTTTTTTAATTTTTTTTATCATCTCTTTATAATTAATTTATCACTCATTTTTTCTTTATAATATTAGTGATGAAATTATATAAACCATAATTATTATTACATTGATATAATACAAAACTTAAATTGTGAAATAAAAAAATTTCTTTAAAAATACTTATATTGGGAACGGAAAAAGTATAAGATAGGAGGGTTTTTTTTTTTTTTTAATAAAAAAAGTGAGAAATCATTCACCCTGAAACATGACCCAAGCCCACACTTTCTCCATCTCTAAAATCTGATGGGAATATAAACCAAATGCCAAAAAAGGGAAGGGCTCTGCCCTACTTATAAATACTAGTATAATGTTTCTGACAATTTAATACTCAGCAGGCCAGTTTACACCAATGTACAGACAGAAATATACATGAAAATGAAATATCATACGCAACATGCGAAAGATGTAATGAGGTTATTTGGAGAGACAAAATTGGCTAAGTAGTTGGAAAGGTGGAAGAAGGCCAGGCCAGGAGACAAAGGCCTACTTGTCTGGTAAGCATATTGTTGTAAAACTTGAACAACAACCCCCCAGACGGATATGTACTTTGCTCCTCACTCTTAGCTTGAGATTCTTTGTGGTCTTATTAATTACTTGTAGGAATTAATTGCAGCACTGCTCAACGGTAGTAGTAACAAAAGCACGGTTACCACCGTGACCCTTCTCCCCTCTGTTCAATTACGTACATGATTTAACGTGAAAAAAACTACAAGGAGAAAACAACCACGGTTGTTGTCTAAAAACAACCAAAAAATAATACTATATGAAAATTTTTACAATACATAGACTACTCTCCCCTTGATCCCAATACACCCACACCTTCCAAAGCAAATACTCTCACAATATTCTAACCTAGAATATAAAAGAGGAAAAACAAAAATTGGATACAAGCTTAAAGTGTTTTTCAACCGGGACGAGTTAAAACATGAAACTTAAGCCCAATATATAGTCTTAGCTTGATGGCTACCTTCCTTCATTTTAATCTCAGGCAATGTGAGACATGCTAAAATATAATATTTCAAGCAAAACCCAACAAATAGCAATGACACTTGAGTAACATAAATTCATAATTGCTAGTTGCCATTTTGTTCTTGGCCAGGTAACAGAGATTCATAATATTGATTGTCATGTGTTGGCTTTGGCTGTGCCATCAGACCGTCTTAAACCATAAAATAATTCTTCCCTCCTTTTTCTGTGACAGAAAAATTATCCTCTTGCATGTTTTTTAAAGTGTAAGGAGGTAAAAGATTAAAAAAAATGATTTATGAGGTAAGAAAGAAATTATAAAAATATAAGAGTTTTTATAGAAAAAGCTCATTTGCACCTATCTATCTCTCAAGCTTCCTTGCCTCCCCATATAATACTAATTAGTTTATCTCTTTTTTTCCTTTCAGCAGATTGTTCTAATATTTCATTTTAATCTTATTAATATTTTTTTAATTTTTTAAAAAAGAGGTACATACTCCCTCATCTTACAAAAATAGTATGTAAATTTTTTAAAAGTCAAATAATTAAAATAACACACTTTTAATATTTATTAAAATTTGTAATTTGATACATATTTCATTGATTAATTAATCGCAAGTATTACGTAATTTATAAATTTTATTTATTTATTAATTTATTACCATTAACAATTTGATTTGAGATAAAAAATTTTGCAAAAATTAACCTATTGTATCTTTGTAGAACGGATGGCGGACTATTATTAAAACTTGTGAGAAGTCAATCATGTGATCATGTATTATACTCATTCTAATTTTTATCATAAATTATATTTAACTAAATTACAAAGATGAAAATGAGAATTTCTTATATTAATTCAATGGGATGCATATAAGGGTCTCGTCTGATTAGTTATAAAAAAAAAAAAAGGTCTCGACTGAATGACTTGATGTAGGTAATACTGAACTTATTGAAAAAATATCTTTTTTCTACCAAAGAAAAGATATCTTTTTCATTGGCCAAAAAGAGAGGACACAAATTAACCAATTATAAAAGTTGACATATCATAAAGCAAACCAATTCTTATCGCGTCACGAGAAGTTGTCTTCATGAGGGTGAATTAGGACCACAAAGACCAAATTATCTTTGATATTTTTTTTTGTAATTCTTGTTCTTCTAAGCATCCAACCAAAATTGTACAGCCAAACGATATTGTCCATTAGCAATATTCTTTTCTTTTCCTAACAAACTAAAAAATATCTTCAACCCTAACGAAAAAAGAATTTTATTTGCCACTTGCCCTTTCAGCTCAATGGAGAAATGGAAGCCCCCATCAACGGATCAGAATGGCTCCAGACTCCAGTATTCCAATTCCTAAATAAGGAAGTTTCTGGTAAAACGGAGGGGTTGCTCCTACAACTTTTTTTAAGAGGGAAACCAAGTTGGTTCTCCAAAATATGCAAGTGTTGACAAATAATTAAGTCTTCGAAATTTACAATTTTACCATACTAATATACAATTAAGTCTCTAAAAAATTTAAGAATTTGCTTAGCATTAATTTTAAAAACCAAGGATAAGAAATTAATTGATAGTAAAAATATTTTAAAAAATTAAGTTCATTATTCTCAAACTATCAAATATCTTTTTTTTTAAAATATAAAACTATTTTATGTAACTTCTTATCCCCAATTTTACTTGTAAGGGTTAATGTTAGAAAAAAAAAATCCAATATTTAAATTGATACTCCCTCCGGTCCTATATATAGGACATACTTAACCATATTCCTCGGACCAAGAAAAGTAATTAGTTTTATGAATTCTATGAGAATATATTGTAACGTTACAATTTTACCCTCTCAACTTTTCTTGAAAAATTCACACTCATTAATGAACAACAAAAAACACATTCATTTAATAAGGGCAAAAAAGATAAAAAGCAATAATTGATGCATAGAAAATACAAAATGTCTTATATATAGGACCAAAAATTGCTTCTAGAATATGTCCTATATATAGGACCGGAGGGAGTATGAAATATGTTGTTAGAAGGATCAATGTGATGTGATATCATTTTTAAACCTGTCATCAGAAGCTTAATTAATAACATTTTTTTAAAAGACAAAGGTTGTGACACTTATTTTTTAAGGGACAATATTTATTGTTTAGTATCTCTTTTTTCTTCGTGGTATCTGTCCTTATATCTACACTCATTTGAGTTTTAGTCCTTAGAGACTAATACCTGGTACGAAGTACGAACTATAGGAACCAATATTGAATGAATACTAACGAATGGGTACTGAAGGTAGTAAAATCCAAATTAGTAAAAAAATTATTTGAACAGAAACTTTGATGGTAGGGACTAGGGACTATGGATGGATATCCAAAAAAAATTATAAAGACTCAAACCTAACGAATTTTTTTTATTTCCAAAACTTGGAACCCACTCCGTCACATTGGACCTGATGAATCTTGCCAAATCTATCATATTTAATCAATAACAATTAAAATCACATTTAAACACAGAATAAACAAAAAGTGTATAATGTTGCATCAGTTACTTAAGAATTCCAATTCCAAATAAATAGAGGAGGCATGCATGAATTAATACAGATGTTGAAACTATAGATTAATCTAATCAAGTGTAGCTTTTATGTATTGAAGCATCATTAATTATATAATATAGTATATATATCTTTGTACGTAGCTAGCTAAAAAAAGGAGTGCAAATAAAAACTAATTAATTTTTCTCACCATCTTAAGTATCTCAACCCAGCCTCCAATCCAAGAATATTATTAATTCATGGTAGTGTCCTATCCTGCCAAATCATGCAGCAACTGTGCCCCCATCAAATTCCTATATTGCAGATTTTGTCCTTCACCATCAAGAAGAGAGTACTGCACTGTTTGACATTCTTCAATTTGGTCCCTTGGATAGAACAATGAACTCTGATGTGTTGCTGAAGGGAATGCTAGGCTCACACCACCACTTCCATCATGCTGTTGTAACCCTAGCGTCAAAGACACGCCACTACTGCCTCCACCACCTCCGCCGTTGAAACCGTGGTTTGCATTCTGATCATTACTTGTGTAAGAAACCATGCCAGAGTGGTGGTGGTGGTGATGGTGGTTGTAAGATGAAAAATCAAGTTCCATCGAGCCGAATGTGTCGGTGGAGTTAGGTCCAATTATTCTAATATCGTCTTGATGAGAGTTCATATGGTGATGGTTGTGAAGGGTTTTAGAGGTGTTTCTTGTTGGGTTATTTTTGTTGTTATCAGTGTTGCTATGGCTATTGATGAGGGAAGAATTAGCACACTCAGAGTCAATTCCAAGTGATGGCTTTTGATCCTCATAAAGTGATGAAGGAGGTGGGTTTTGAACATTATTATTATTATTCGGGTTGTTAATATTATCTTCTGGTTCAGTACCACCTTCTGAGGAATTAGCCATATTGTTTTCATGCTCCTTCACTTCTTCCAAGTACATTTCTTCCACCATTGGCTTCCATAACCTCACCCTTGCATTAATGAACCAATTTGAAACCTGCTTTGAAAAATATGTGTCACCTAACTTGGATTTCCAATATCTAATGAATTCATATTATAAGGAAAATGATTCTCGTACCACAATTCTTATAAGATTTTAATTTCAAACATGTAAAATAATATGAAGTTGTGGAAAAGTAAGGGAGACAAATTAAAATATTCAAATTATAAAATTGCATATAATATAAGACTTTGGTCCAAAAAGGAAATGTTTAATATTATATTATTGAATTAAGAGCAATAATATATCCTTCTAATAAAATTAACTTAAATATGACATATGTCATTTATAGACCAATCGTTGAAAAGATAGGTATTATACTATGATACATGTTAACTATATAAGTGTGGTCATGGGAATTTTATGTTAATTATGTTTAAAAAATATAATATTTTTATGATACAATTAAATTTTGGATGGTTGCATAACAATTCTTTCATTAATCAATGATTGCTTGACAAGTCAGCTAATGAGTTCATGTCTCACGTCATCTTTAAGTCACTGTCATGACTTGTCAAGCAGCAATTAGTTCATCAAAAAATTATTATACAACCATCCAAAGTTTGTTTGCACATAAACAATGCAAAAAAATATACCATTTTTCTTGAATTAAATAGGAATTGTGAGTTGAGAATTATGAATATTAAAAGGCCGTTTACCTAATGGCTATTTAACTATGCAAAATAATTCGTGCGAAATCGAAGTGTAGGTTAAGAAAGATATGGACGTACCTGGCTTCTAGAGAGACCAGTTTGGCGGGCCAAAATATGTTTATCAACATCACTTGGGTACCTGCAAAAGTTTTCACAGAAAAATTAATTGAGGATCTAACTTTTAATGGTAAGTAGTAATTAGTGATCAGAGATATTGTTGACGGTAATGAGGATTATTGGATATAGGGTCCTACAAAAGAGATATTGCCCAAAGAAAAGTATCAGTGATAGAGAGATAGCCAAAAAAGAGGATGGTATATATGAAAGGATATATATCTACAACATTACAAACGAAATGAATATGACAAAATAAGAACAAATGAGAATCTGAATGGTGATGCACTGAAACTACCAAAATATATCATATAGTTTTTTGCAAGCATAAATGATTGAGATTCCACACATGAGATCATCTTGCAGTTATTGTTCTATTTTTTATATTATTATTTTAATTGTTTTTAGAGACAACATTGATTCTTTCACAAAATCTACTTTGTAAGTTACTTATATTGGGGCTTCAATCTAGTTACCTAGTCAATTACATGATGAAGCATTAAGGTAGATATAGAAATGTTTAAAAGATATATGGAGATATTTACGGATGGAGAAAATGCTCAAAAAGCCAAGCCCTCAGAACTGAAACGGAGCGTTCAGGAAGGCCACGTTGGGGTCTCCATGGATGTGTTTCCATCATGGTCATTTGTTGAAAGGCCCTTTGTTGTCTTAGTGCTTGGTCAATTACTTTGAGCCTTGGTGTTTCACCCCTTGTTGTTCCTGGTGCTACTGGATCTTTCTCTCCCATGCTTTTCCTTGTGGCCTGAATCTGCCCCATTATCCCATCCTTTAAACACCTGGAAAAAAAAAAAAAAGATTTGCTATCATCTCCCTATCAACTTTTGAATTATGCAATATACCTTAATCTCTAACGCTCAGTTAATTTTTAATTGCTTAAAACATTGAAAAGACACCTAATAAATAATGTCCTATATTATTGATGTTAAACCAAAAACAAATTTATTGTCCCACCTGAAATGTCTTGACATAGCTTTCAAAGCCAAGGCTGAGTACACTGTGGCCGCACCATTCCCAGCCACTGCTTCAAACGTTGATACCACGGCCTTCATTTGATTTCGGTAGTGCTTGTATCTTCTGTCAACCTTAACAACAACAAGAAGAAGGCACATGAAATTCAAGGTAAATAAAATTTCACTTCCAATGTCCTAGTAAGGGTTTTAAATTTGGTCAGCAATAGCAATTGAGACCAAGATATTGTGGTTTTAGTTATGTCAAACCATATCAAGATCATAATAATTATTGTTTCGCATCAACCACATTTTCTTAATAATTATGACAATAAATCGACATAGCAACCGTGATGGCAATTTAAAATCTCTCAACAACCATTGAATAAGTCAATTATTTTTTTTAGATAAATATATAGAATGGGCCAAATTAGCTACAAAGACATACAAAGTTTATAATTAAAAGAGTAGAAACAAAACCAAGCCATATTTGCCAAGAAAAGAAAATTAGTGGATATAGGTTTGTGTTTGTGAAGATAAATTAAAAAGGCATCAATGATCACGAGATGTGGGCATTAATGAAAAGGCCCGCACTGGCTGCATAATTAGTTCAAGAATCAAAACCAAAGACCCCAATCCCATCAACCACATACACCAAACCACCCAAAAGTTAAGGACTTGGATACATACAAGATAGATAGATAGATAGATACTAATTCACATGTAGTAAAGGCATCAGATTTTTACTCACACCTTTTTTTCCTTATTCTGTGGGGAACCATAGATAAAGATACTTCCTTGCAAAGTACATAGTTGAGAAAAATACACTCTTAAATGAAGCTAAATATGTATATATATGCATATGCATACCTCTTCCAGCATGGAAAGAAGCTTTGTCTTTCTCTTCTGCAACTCAACAAACTCCACAGAGGTAAGAGTATGCTTCTTTGAGGAACCAATACCGTTGTTGTTATCCTCTTCCCACTGCTTGTTCTTGTTGTGGAACTTTTGCTTTATTGCCAAATCATTTTGCTTTGTTCCCAAACTACAAAACTCATTCAGAAGCTCCTGTGCAGGTACCAAGTACTTTGAGTTCTTGATTGAAAAATGTCCTTGATAAACACTTGCAGCTTTAGCACTCAAATACCCATCTTGCAAAATCTGTTGTTGCTGTTGGTGGTGTTGTTCAACATTTGAAGATTTTCCAAAGAAAAACAAATCAGGCTGATGATGGGTAGTTTGTCTTAGCTCAAAAGATTGTAAGCCAATACTTGAAGGGTTGGCTGAACTAAGAGAGAGTGAGAGTCCTTGACTTGGTCTTTCATTTCCTTCACAAGGGAACACACACCTTAAAGAAGAATCATCAACCAATAACCTGTTCTCTTGCTGCCATGGAGCTGAATCATCATGATGAGTAGTAGTAGTAGCAGTAGTTCCAATAATTAGATTCTCACTGCTTGTTTCAGAAATCCCTGATGTGAAATCTGGTTTATGGTTGTTGTTGTTATTATTATATTCATAGAAACTGGTAGAAGACTCATTATTCATGGTCTTGGTAGAATTAGAAGAAGGACCAGGTTTGGAAAAGAAATTACTTTTATTCCATTCACACTGCTCCTGTTGTTGTTGCTGCTGAGGATGAAGATTCTTGTGAAACCCTATCATCTCCATGTTTGTGGTGAGGTTGAACATGTCTGGGTCAGACACAAAGCCTTGGATCTGGTTTACTAGGTGGTTTGGTGACACGTGATGATCACTGTATGAGAATCCAGCTGAAGATGATGAAACCATGTCCCTTGATTTGTCTTCACTACACACTTGTCTAGCCATCAAAAATATATAATTAAAGTTGTTTCTTTTGATGAATTATACTTCTACTTCTGGTTTTGGTTTTCTTATGTTGTAAGGTGGTACATAGCTGCTTTCATTACCACCATAGAATCCAGTAGAAACTGCCTACTAAAACAGAATTGAAAAGCATCAAGCTAAGTAAGGGAGATCAATACAAAATTCTTTGTATAGGAACAGAAGCAGAAAGAAAGTAATGAAATTGATGAGAATTTTTATGAGTTATACACTTATACTTAATAATAATACTTTGCTTGTTTATGTGGAAAGTGATTAAATAATAACTTGAACATCTTACCTTAATGGAAGGGTGGGATAGGAAGTGGATCAAAGTAGAGGGAAGTGGAAGAGGAGGATGATGATGGTAAATTGAAAAGGAAGTGGGCGATGCTTTATCTTAGACTTGTTCTCTTAATAAGCCAACAAAGAAAGGTACCATGAAACACCAACCTATTAGGAAGAAAGATGAGATATAATTCCTCAGAAATAGAAGATCAGATAGGTGTGATGATGATGACCTTCATGCCATGATCATCGTCACCATTTCTGATATGGTATGTGCCTTACTGCTTCCCTTCTTCTCTCTCTCTCCCTCTCTCTACCAGAAGTGGGTCAATGCACCAACCAAAAGATATATATAAATACAACCAAAATAGGCTTCTTATGTACAAAATAAAGAAATATATATAGGAAATTTCCTCAATTACTTCTTGCCCCTAAGTATTAAAAAAAAAGAAAAATACAAATAATGACCAAAATAAATAAATTTATTTAAAAAATTCACTTAAATGCAAATAATTAATAATTGAATATATCAATATATATGCATTATTGTCAGATAGGAGAGTATAGTATAGAAGAAAAAAAACTGACCTTCGTCTACAAACAAAATACTAATGAAGGACCAGGAGCAACGGAAAGTAATGATCGTCCTTTGCTTGGTACATATACTACACAAGCCGCCACATGATGAGTTACTCTCTCTTTTACTAAAATGTTGATTTCTTAGCAAACAATGCTTTTAGCACCCAAAACCAAAACAAAATAAACAAGAACATACATAATGATGCTGCCATCACAGAAATTTTAGATTTGTAGGGGCTCCCTTTGCCCATGAAATTTCTTTGTTGTTTAATTAGAAATCACATATCCTAGGAATTAAAAATTTAATTGAATAAAAAAAAATTGGTTGATGAGATTAGGAGGATCTTTGTAGGGAAACAAATCCCAAGATTGAAGACATCCTAAGTAGAGTCTTTTCCAGCTTTTTCAGGTTGGTTTCAGAAATGAGTTGGTGGGCCATTATGCCTCACTATCAGTTCTCTGGCTGGAATTTTTTTTTCAAAGACTAGCAGAGTTTTCTGTTCTGTTCTGAAATATCTGTAATCTGTTACCCCTGTTCTGTTTCTTACACAGAAAAGAAAAAAAAAAAAAAGGAGAGAGAGAGGGAGAAAAAAAGAAAGAATAGATGCACCAGGGTTTGTGTAAAATGTTCCTCTAATAAGGGACTGAGGATGAGTTGAGATATTGAGATGAGGTGGTCCAATCTTTTCCCATCCAATTCGTATTAATTGGTGTATTAAAAGTACCTCTACCCATCCTCCTCTTTCCATTTTGCATGGGGACCGCATCTTCCCGGATTTGTTGATACTGGTTGTAAAATTTGATCATTTATACTTTTAAATAATTTTTTATATATTATGAAATTTGTCAATTCAATCGTTGAATTATATGTTATTATCAACTAGATCAAGTCTACAAAATTTCATAGAATATAAAAATTATTTGATACTCCATCCGACTATTCTATTTTAACGGATAATACGCTATTTAAAATATAAGTAAATATGCATTATTAGATTACATACCTATGATCTGAAATTTGGTTTGTATGATCGTCATGATAATAAATAACATATAATTCAACGATTGGATTGAGAAATTTCATAATATTTAAAAAATTATATGAAGGTGTAAGTGACCAAATTTTATACATGGTGTCAATGGATCCTAACTCTTTATTTATTTGTGTTTTTTTATAATATTCTTTCTATTTTACAGGACGGTAAAGATGATAAATTTATAAAAAAATTAAAGTTAAAATAATTAATAAAAATGTTTAAAAATTATAAATTTTGAATTATGATTATTTGATCAATACAAAATGCATTAAATTAATTATTTGATAATTGATTTATATATTAAACAAATCATTAAATTCATATATCATCTAATTTATCTTTGCAAGAGGGAGGGAATATGTCATTTGAAACACACATGTTAAATATACTTCAAAAAGTTAATTTACATTATAAATTAGTTTGTTCAATATCCTTGGAATATCATATTTTAAATTTTACCGTCAACACTTGATAATTAAAATATCTTTAACATATGATAAAAAATTCTTTTATTAGTTGCACCAAAAAAAAATATTTTATTTAATCACGATATGATCTTAAATGTATGCCCGCGTAAGACAGCCCAATTGGTGGCTGCAGGGACATTTAGGATTTCCCCCTCCCCATGTCATGGGTTCTAGTCCCAGACCTCCCATGTAAACCAAAAAAAAATGTATGCCCATTCGGCCATTCCACGCACATTAATTTGCATTTGCATAAATCTCCATCACTGCTGAAAACTTGGAGACTCAATCTAACTCTAATTAGTAATTAACCATTTGCTAAACAAGCATTAGTTTTAGGTTTTTCTTTATTTTTCGTGCTCCAAAACTACCAGCCATTTAAGCAACGTACTATAAACTAATTAAAAGGTTTAAGTCACAATAGAATATCCTCATTCAGTTATCAGGTGAATGAATTCATTGAATTGTATGCTGTGTATATTTATGTTTTGATGTTGGGAATTTTTATGTCAATGGTTATTGCCGATTTGAAGTTTTGTGGTTGAAAATGATATTTTTCATCATAGGTAATTTTCAGTCCAAACTCCAAACCAGCATGTTTTACATCATATGTCTATAATTCCTTTCACGTGTTGAAGAAAACAAATTTCTTCTTTTCATTTCCTTTTTTTTTTTTGGTGTAACTCTTCTTTTCATTTCCATTTCACGAACATGATAAATAATTCATGTATGTTTATAATTTGTCTTAATTGTACATGAGTGCAATGGAGATGGGATGATTAAATAAGAAAAAACTTTTTCTAACACATAGTGTAACACTGATTTTAAAACCTGAATCACGTGTAAGCATTTTTTAGGCAAACTTAATAGGAGTATTTTGGCCCCTTAACTATCTTAAATTTTTTTTTAAACAAAAAAACTTGATCCCGCAATATTGTTTTGCCCAATCGGTTCCTTAGCATCACTAATCCCATCATTAGAGTTTATAAATGTTAAATAATATAATTATGAATCACATGGCGCATGAATCAATTGCTTGGAGTTGATCTAACTTAATCATCAGTGGTTTCAAGTTTAAACCATGGTTATCAAACCCGGATCGAACCGGGCGGTCGAACCGATCGGACCGCCAACCGGTGACTATGACAGGGTTTTATGTTGACTAAACCGTTCCTGAGTTGAGATCGAAAAAAACCGCCGAGAAAGGCTTTCAAATCGGGTTGAACCGGGTTAAACCGAGAAAAGCGAAACTCGGTTGAACCAACATGCATTTGAAGAAAAAAAAACCTAGTAAAACCTATAACAAAAGAAAAGGAATATCGTAAACAGAAGAAGAAATGCAGAAGAAGAAGACCGCGTGCAACCCTTCACCGCCGTCGTCGCCTCATCGCCTCAACCATGCAGCACCAAATCAGTAAAATGAAAACCCCATTTCGTTTTGCCTTTTTCAGAAACTAGAAGTAGTTCTAGACTTATTTTTTTCCTTTTAAATTTTAATAGAAGAAAATCTTTTCTAATTTTGTCAATATAATATTATTGTTTTGTCTTTCCCAATAAGTTTTATATTTTGTTTTTGCCTTGCTCATTGCCCATTGGTTCAAACTTTGTTTATTTAATTTAAGAATAGAGAGTTTATTTGTTTAACAAAGACTTTAAGATTTATGATTATAACTTATGGAAGACATGATGTATGTGTTTACTTTTGTTATTTTCAATATATTATATTATGGTGATATTTGATAAGGTATTATATTATATGTATAATACTATTATAAAGTTTATAAAAATATTTTTTTCGTAATACATAGATTTTGTAGTGTATTTTTTTTACTATATATATATATATATATCGATCTAACCTTTCAGCTTAACCGGTTAATAAACCCTATACGGAGCTTCTTTCGGTTTGACCTCCGGTTCGATTCTGACAACATTGGTTTAAACACGGTGGATCAAGTTATGAATAATAATAATATATATCTTAATGAAAGAAAAAAAAATAAAGGCCTGTTGGTTTTTTTTTTTTTTTTTATTTTTAATAGTAAGGCTTGTTGGATTTAGTTAAGAAAGTTGTTTTTGTTTTCATCGATAGTTACAATGTGTTCCATATTATTTTTAATAAGGGTGTGTTTATGAAAATAGTTTTCTAGAAAGAGATTTGCATAGTGAAAACAATATATTTTTTTATTTTCAAAAGCTAGCTCAATCGGTACAGCTGCCGGACATAATGCACCAAATCTTTATAATGGTGCAATAATTGCTTATATAAAAATAAAACAATAAATTTTTTATTTGTTTTACAAAAATTTTAAGAAAATGAAACAAATAATAAAAACACGATGCCATTTTGACATGTTTCATGTTAATCAATTATGCAAGATTGTTGAAGAAAAAACAATTTCACATTTTCTCATAAAAACCATTTTCATAGGAAGCTTGACATACAAGAAAAGAGTGAGAGAAAAGAACAATTGAATAAGGAAAAATAGAAGCACATTTTTAGGATTTGAACTTGGATATTTCACACTTCACATCCATGATACTACAACACAATCAAGTGAAGGATGCCCCCAATAAATAAATAAATAAATAAAATAAATAAGTGCGGTACGTAGGAGACGCGCGAGGGATGAGAGTGAAGGAGAGAAGGTGGCGACGACATAGCTTTTAAATAATGATATGTTAAAAAGCAGAGTGGTGGTCCAGTGCTGTGCTGTGTCCGCCGCTTGCCAAAAATTTCACCTCCCTCTTTGCCCCTACACACTACATGGCGTCACTCTCTTATTATTTTACCCACCTTTCGGATTTTGGGGGTGTACACTACGCACTCTGCGCATGCTTATTATTCCCACCCTCTTCACCAACACCACCCTTTTTTATTTTCCTTTTTGTCTTCTTAGCCAAAAAATAAAATAAGAAAGATACTACTACTTTTGTTGGCTTTTCGCCAAACGTAATTTTCATTGAAGATTTTTATTTGTAATTTAATAGTTTAATAATTACAGTATAATATAGGAGACTAGACACTACACAATTACCACTACAATCTACAGTGTACATTATTCCTGTCCTCGAATATATATAAAAAAAGGTCAATCCAGAAACAAATGAATGAAAAAAGGTGGAGCGTGCTTTGTGTACCTACTTTATTGTTTTGTTTTCAAAAAATGAAACAAAAGAGATACTCCGTGGTAAGAAGACTACTACTACTACTACAGTACTTGTTTTCAAATTTCAAAGATCGAGAAGAAGAGAGTGAGGGAGGGAGGGAGGGAGGGGTCAATTAAGGAATCCAGAAATGGCGGGGGATTGTGTGTTGTGTAAGTCCGTGTAAGTGTAAGAGGACCCTATTACTGTACAAGTCTACTGTGAGTTCATTAAAACATTTATCAGCCACACTTTTGAACAGGTTTGAAAATTGTAACTACATACTACACTACATGGGATTCAATCAGGCTACACACACAACCTCTACCTAGGCTAGGGTGGTCCATCATCTTCAATCCATGGAGCATGCATATATGTAACAAAAATAACTCATTCTTTATTCGTACATACTACTGTACACACACTAGTATTAATTAGATTAGACGATTAGAGCATCTGTTCGATTACTACTCTTGAGGAGTAAGGACCAACCTAATAATCATCTACACAGCTAGGCTTACTATTTTCTTCAAGTAGGGAGGGTGTGCATTGTCACGTTTGCCTTGCATTTTGGGTGCCCTGGCACCGGTGGTAGTCCACCATTATAACCATTCATTGTGTTGTAGCACTTGAACAAGACGATTATTATTCCAAGAGAATTTTTTTTTTTTTTTTTTTATAATCAAGAGAAAATTTATTAGTTGACACGCATCATACACATATACATGGGTAGAATCTCCTATCTAAGAGACACACACGATTCGTGTAAAGAATTTTTTTTATTTGAGTACCAAAGTTTTATGTCAGGTATTGCATTACACAAAGTTTTACCTATATTTTTTTAACAGAAAAGTTTTACTCCCTATTACGGTAATTATTTGGATTCGAGCACCAAACCTTAGATAGAAAATTGAACATTAATTATTCCATTTGTTACTTTTTATAAATTGTACTCCCTTTGTTCTTAAATATAAGACTTTTTTGACACTTTTATTTTGTCCTTATTTATAAGACCATTTGTCAATTTTCAATGATCATTAATTACTTTTTTCCACAAACACTCCTATTTATTTAACACTTTTTAGATTCCAAATAATATTAATAGGCGTAATTTTGTAATTACATATCAAAAGTTCACATTTTCAATACAATTAATTAAATTATTTCACTTTCTTAATGGACTCGAAATTCCCCAAAGGGACCTTATATTTAGGGACGGAGGGGGTATTCTACAAAGATTTATAGGTTATTTATAAATTATTTTATATTTTTTAGAAATTGTTAAATTACTTATGAAAAATATTATCAAAATATTTTAGATAGTGACTTATACTCACTCCGATACTTTATATAAAACCATTTTGAAAAAATTGCATTCATAAAAAAAATGGTTAATTTTGTTAGTGCATTAAAATAGTAAATATATATTTGATATATTGTTTTAAAATTGGTAATCATGGCTATAATAATTATAGAGAGTTGAGCAAAATTAATTAACTCCCTCCATCTAATAGGGGCATTTTTTTAAAAAAGGAATAATTAATATAGTTAATTAATTGAAATGAAATCTTATAAATAAGACAAAAAAATTAAAAAAAAAACTTGCATTGAAAACCGAAAGGAGTAATAAGTATAAGAGTAAGAATTTAATAAACTTCCCCTTATGTTATTATTTATATATAAGCAAATTTAACTAAAATCACACTATTAATAATGTTAATTGAATGCATTTAATTTTCTTAATTTTATATAAAAATAAAGTTTTTTTTTGGAAAAGGCGAAACTATTATATATAAGGAGCACAAGGGGTACTCACCCATATACAAACATGAACTTAAACGATAGAACTAAGCTAAAGCACTACGTGCAAAAAGAGAAATACAAGAGGTAGGGTCAATACATCAAGAAGAGAAATCAAAAACATGATTCTTAACCCTTGCACTAATCCATCTCCACGTCCTAAGCTGAATCAAGTCCATAACCTGTATAAAAGCTATCACCTTATCATTAAAAATCGCATCATTTCTCATTAACCAAATAGACCAAACCACAACCAAATATAAAAATAAAGTTATTACCTAAATTTCATTAAAAAGAAAAAAATGCATAATTGAGAATGAAACAATAATTAATTGAGTGAATAAGTTTAAATAAAGATAATTTTATGAATGATAAGTAGTATGTAAAAATGGAGAGTTAGTTAACTTTCATTTATAGTAGAGGCAATTAATCAGTTTTTTTTTCTTATATTTGAGATTCAAAGGATTACTTAATTTTTTTTAATTTTTTATAGGCAAGAGTAGTGGCGGGTGGGAGCACCTGCTCCCCCTGAGATTTTGAAAAGTATATATTAATTGTTTGTAATTTATAGCATTATTATTCCATAGCTGGTGCAGCGGCCAAGTAATTGAAGTTAATACCGTGGAGTGTGGGTTCATCACTGTGTGTGTCTAGCCATTTGGATAATCCATCTCACTGGCACTATTTGCAAAATTATAATATAAAATACTCAAAGTTTAACTTCCCAAATTTATTATTTTTTTTAATTGTGATACTATTTATTGTCGCACCCTCTGAACTTTTAATCATCCTCCACCACTGGCCAAGAGAGAACACAACCACGAAAGCCACAAGAACACAATAGAACCACCAAAAACAAAATAGCAAATAGCAAACCACAAAAAAAACAAAGATTATATATATATATATATATATATATATATATATATATATATATATATATATAACAACTTCAATATAAGAAACGGGTTAATAAGCATCTTAGCCCATTTTCTTCTTAAATACGTATATATAACTCCCTTCTACTGTACTATATTAAAAAAGAACTTTAACAAAAGTTTAACATGTGACCTTAAGCTTGGTGCATTATATGTGCATTATATAAGGAAATCATGTAATATCAGACGGGTCAGCAGTACGTACATGAAGAAATTATTTTTATACCATTTTTTTTAAAGTAAAAGATTAGTTTAATCCGGACATCTTGTAGAATACCCAACATTAATGAAATTAAAGTTTTTCTTATAAAAAAATAAGTGTTAGTAAAGTTGAACACTGTCCAATATTAAAATTAATATATATATATATATATATATATGTGGTATCCAAATATGTGGTACATGAAGAAATATATATGATATATTTTATTTATTATTTTGGATGAAGTATACACTACTCTCTCCACCATGCCTGCTTAAAAAAAATGCACGATGTAGGTAGAGTCTACTATGTTTGTTTAACAATGACAAGATCATCGGCAGTCATCATCAAAGGTTGAATACTCCCTCCGGTCTTATTTATAAAATTCTTTTAGGGTATTTCACTCCACCAAAGAAAATGGATAAATTTGTTAGTGCTATTGGAAATGTGAAAATTTGATTTACTTTTTTAAAATTAATTACCCCTGTAATTGTTATTGGAACTCTAAAAAGTGTTGACTTCATAGGGATGTCAGTGGAAAGAAGTAATTAAATGCTATTGAAAATTGAAAAGTGGTGTTATAAATAGGACCAAAATAAAAATCTCAAAAAGATCTTATAAATAGGACCAGAGGCCGGGTAATTAATTTGTGCATACATTTATAACTAATAATTAATGTTACATGTCATATTCAATAATAATGTTATACAGTTATTATATGAAGGTGGTTAGAGACTAGTTGTCCCCATCCACACCATTATTCCTTGTTATTTCGTTTTTCCAAAGATGTAATGGCTTGCAGTTGCGCCTAAACAATACTCTGTGTGCCCTCCTTCTTTATCAATTATTTCTTCCATTGTCATATCTACTTGGGATTTTTTTTTCATCAAGGGTATCATCTAACCATAGCCGAAAATTAATCTCTTCCGAGACATAGAGATCATCAAAGTGAGTTTTGTCTCTATCAATAATAAAACATTTTTCATACATGACAGGAATCGAACTCTTGACATTATGGTTGAAAAATCTAACTATCTACCAACTATATTTGACATTATTGGTATCTACTTGGAAAATTTAGTTATAACTATTCTCGTAATAATTGTTATAGTAAAGTCTTAAAACTCCATCATCTTTTCTAGTCCATGTTTTCATTTTACCATATGAAGCTCAACACTCCCATTTCCAATACTTATTAGATATGTATCACTTTTCCAATTTTGATTGCCCACAGTTTCTCTCTTATATGGCGAACATTAGCAATATTTTGGCACGTACAAGTCTATGTGCTTAATTAATTAATTAATTTGATTACTTAAGTTCTTGACCGTTAACAAAATAAACTTCCATCCTAACTTTGTAATTGAAAGGATGCGGTAATGATGCTAATGGTTCACCCCGTTTTTGTTGTTGAATAGACCATTGGACTGTCAATGTCCAATGGATGGATATATGAACATATGCAATTTTAATTCAGGAAACAAATCCTACCGACTTCAATCAAAACAACAGTTTTTTAAATCCCTTTTGGGCATGTATTAAATTATTATAAAGAAGGCATTTGAGAGATCGATTAAAAAAAGGAAAAAAACACTAATCCAGCCCTTCCTAGAAAACCTAATGCGAAAGTGAAAGAAATAATGGGTTTGCAATATTTCCTTGACGAAGATTGAACTGGTATCCATTTTTC
Source organism: Crotalaria pallida (assembly GCA_037953625.1). NCBI lineage: Eukaryota > Viridiplantae > Streptophyta > Magnoliopsida > Fabales > Fabaceae > Crotalaria > Crotalaria pallida. The sequence goes on along the minus strand of CM075655.1, from coordinate 126,971,767 downwards.
ATATAATTGTTTGTAGACAACAAGTTCAATATGTACAATTGTGTGTAAATGATTAAAATAGTCAAAAAGTGACATAGAAGACTAAAAAGCGAGCACATACAAAAGTGCAAGAGTCAAGCAGCTCAGACAAAGGTGCATGAGCCATGAGGAGGAGAGTGACCCAAAACTGCTTTTCCAGTGAAACAATTATGTAGTATTTCTTTTCACAAACTTGTATATAGTTTTCGGTGTATAAAATACCTGGTTATTGAAAGATGCTCTGATATTTGATATTTATTACATACTTAATTCCTTAATTCCAAAATTTGAGTAAATGATTAATTATTTGTTACCTGACTTTATGCCCATTAGCCACATTAATTCTTAACATTTCATAAATAATATTTTATTTAAAGTTTTGCATCTGTCACATTAGTTCCCAAACCGAACAATACCCGTTACAACGTGCAAACAGTAAAAAAAAACTATTTAAAATCTTAAATACCTCAAAATAATGTCGTTTTGAGTAATGTAAAAAAAAAAAAAAGACTAATCTATATTATGTACTCACGAGCTTCATAACTCATTTTCTGTTTAGTTCTTAACATTTAAAAAAATTATTTTTATTCCTGATTTTGATGTTCGTCCCATTAGTCTTTAGAAGCAAAACAATATTTATTGAAAGATTATCACCATATATATTTTTTTATGAGAAAAATTTCAACAAAAACAAGTATAAGAAAAAGTTCATACATGCTAAAACTAGTACAAACTTTATTTTAATATTAACGTTAATCTTCATAGAAGATGGGACCTTTGTTGTGTACTCGGATACTTGGTTGATCTTTTATTAATGAAATATTATTTTTTGCTTTTAAAAAAAAAAAAAAACGTTAGTCTTCAAGTAGAGCGGGATCCCTCATGCCATGCGTCCTTCTCAACGTATTTTAACAATTGATTTCAGTCCAATCAGATATGTTTCCCAATTGCTTTTGTTTTTCTGGAGCATAAAAAAAATTGTTTCCTTTCTAATACGTAGGAGATGTACATAATTTGTGCTGTTGTTTACTTTTATACAGTATTAATTAATTACAAAATTAATATATCAACAAATAAATTAAAATTAACTCACACTGTTAAAGCAGCCGACAATATTTAAAAAAAAAAAACATATATAATAAAGTGATACTGTACTTGATTGATTAATACTACTAAATAATATTCCCTCCTGCTTGAAATATAAACAACAAAAAAGACATTTCTCTTGGTTTAAAATATAAGCAAAATTATTAACCAACAATATTAAATTTTATTTCATCATTCCCAATGCAATTTTCCAAAAATATTTCTAGAAAATTGTTATTTTATTTAATTTTTGTTTCATTCCCAATGCAACTTTCCTAAAATACCTCTATTCTTTTATAAATTTGAGAAAATTAAATACAATCAACTAACCTCCTTAATAAAAGCAAATTTAGTTAGTTTTTCTTATAATTCGAGCCGGAGGGAGTACGTATTATGATAATATTTCTTGTGATCTTTTGGTTTGCACCCTGGTATCCGGCCCACTGAGCCGACTAATCCAGTTCGAGGGGGGTCCCGGGGTTAAGGTTTTATTCCTCTCCCAACGTTGTTGCGGGGGATCGAACCGTGGTCCGCCCTACCAAGTGCAGCCCCTGGCACCACTGCACCAACAGCTCGTAGGACATTACTCAATTAATAATGGTAATTCAACACCACGTTCGCTACTTAAAATTGCACGTATCCTTAACAAGTTGTAAAAATAACATTTTTCTTCCTTGTAATTGAGTTTCTTCAAGCTGAACCTAGTTTTTGGTCTTGTTGGATTACTGACTGTGTGAAAGGTTTTCCGTAGAAGACAAGTCTTCTGAAAGCTACCCTTTATTTTATATACGCCTTAATTAAACTACTTCTTTATTCTTTTTGTTTTTTCCCTTTAAATTCCAACATGAAAGCTAATTTTTCTACTCAGTGACGGTTGCTAGAGAAAGCTAGCGTCCCCTTTTCATACTATTATGTTAGAGTATTAGATGATGGTTAAATAAAACAATTTTGAGAGATATATTGAAATAAGAAGTAAAACAAACATCGGTCGGCTTTCACTACTTTTTTAATTGTGTTTTATTTTATCACAAATTTAATAATAATAAGATAAAATAAATGGTGCACCCACATAGTGTATCAATCATACATCATTCACGTGTTAATGATTTTTAACTTTTAAACAATAATAATACAAATAAATAATATATCAATATTTTAAAAAACTTTATAATGTTAATAATATACATCCATTATACACAATACCAATCACTTTGTTTCAATAACAATGATAGAGCTAGCATGCAAGCAAAACAAGAAAGTAAAGATGTATTCGGCCTAAATCAGATAAAATGCATTTATATCAATCTACTAAATAATCTAATTATAAAGACAACATCTTTCTTCGCACGTTGGCACTAAACGTCAATTGTATTTTAAGAATTTTAATATAGTAATAATATATTGAAAAATGAATTTTTTTTTATATAGATTTTTTGTGTTTGAATTATTGTAAAGCACTTGTTATTTTCTTATATTAATATTGTAATTTTAAAGCATTTGTTAATAAGACCCAATGGTAATTGCTAACCGTCAATTATTGTTCCAAACTTTGGGGTGTTGGCTAAGCTGGAAGCATTTCAGGTTTGTTATGTCTGCTAAATAAAGACAGTTAGTTACTGCACATGACATGTTTGGCTGGGGCACTAGGTTTAGTAGTTGTGTGTAGATGTTAAAACAATTTGAAAGCATCTGGCTTAAACCAAAACTCCAATAGGCTTAGACTGCTTAGTCCTCTGCCCACCCTAAAAGTAATAATATGTCATTCTCAGCGCCAACTTTGACTTGGTCTTTTCTTCCACTTCATACCTATCCGCTCATAATTATAGCAGAGGGAAATTATCAATGTTACCAATAGAAAGAATCTCCATCGAAAATGACCTGATGACGAAGTTCAACTAATTTTTTCCAAACAAGATATGAGTTTTATGAAGAAAAAAATAGTGCATTCTTCTCATATGTGGCAGACTGGCAGCTATGCTTTGGGTCTGACTTGAATAACGGGAGGGAACGGGAAATAAAACCCAAAAGCATGAAGAATGGTACTTCAGGACTAACCCAGTGACATTTTGGGTCATGGTGCTAAGCCTTTATTGTGGAAATGAGCCCGAGTACCAGTTCTCCAATCCATGTCCATGGCCCAAAGAAAAGTCGGTCTAAAAATGCCACTAATTAGTGTTGAATACCGACAAGATCTAACATAGTTAGTAAATGATTGTGTTTCTAAGTATGTTGTCAAAAGTTAAACCTTTATCAGGTCAAAAAAAAAAAAAGTTCAATCTTTATCATATATATATATGAAAAAAGATTTGTTGACAAAAACAAAATCATCTTTGATCTCTAAGTTTAAAGTGTTTGGAAGCCAACATGATTTGGAGCTCATTATGTCCAAGAATATTAAAACATTCTCACCTGAAAAATTAGGAATTCAAATGTTTATCTTTCTTTCACAAGCACAAGTGTGATGCTCACTAATATATTCTATTATTCTCATTTTCACTTTTTTTTTCCCCTTACGATTACATGCCCAAAAATGAAAAACCATTTTGTAAGCCAAACATTACCTAAGCTACTAGGCTGCCCTCTATATGCTACAAGACAGTAGTAATTAGGAACCAACGTATGCTGCCATTTGCTTTGCGAAGATCTTCTCCATTTTTTTTCCTTTTCATTTTTTATTCATTTCTTTTTATTTGATAGTTATTATTTTTTAAATAATATCTTAATTTTCGCCAAATTATTCAAGGTTCAGATCATATCCATTGCCTTGATAAACGAAGAAAATCCCAACTCATTTGTCATCCCATGATTGACTTGGTCTATGTTAGTTGTCATGGTCCCCACTCACCAATTATTCATGATAGCATAGAAGCATCGATTCATCTCAACCGCAAACACTAGATAGACACTTGAGGGCTTGAGGCTGTTATTGCTTACCAACAATTTTTGTTAGTAGTTGGAAGTGAAATTAAGCAAGATATGATAAGGAATTCTGCATAGCAAAAATGAGATTAAGTGGGCATGTGAATGTGAATTATGTTTATTGAACGGGACCCCGAATGTATGCTTTTGCACAATTCATATATATATTTGGAACGATTGTATAGTGTATAGATAAAATGGAGGTTAAAACAGATAGAGATAAAAATAAATGTATACAAAATAGGAGTAAGAGACAAGTTCAAATTTTTATGCTCAAATGTACGTGGGGTAAGTTTTAGATAAGAGGTTTTTTTTTAATGAATTAAAGATCACCTATAACAAGAGACTAATTATAGCCTTTTTAATAAAGTCTTTTTTGTACCATGACAAGAGTCGAATCCTGATATGAAAATTCAGCTATTTATTAACCATGTTGGTTTTCTTAGATATGGAATGAGTGTTGGGATTTGCTTATCCGTGATTTGGCTTCGGCTTCTTATTATTACCCACCAAACAAATTATGGCCATGACTGCACTACCTTTGCCATATCCTTCTCTCCCAGTTTCTCAACAAAAATGGCTTAAAACTAAACCCAACTCCAACACAAACACATCCTTATTAATCCAATGTTCCCGGAACCAAAGAGAACCCATCCAGCTAACAAGCAATGGCCTAAGTTTGCCAGACAAGAATCCTCTAATCACCATCCCTCCAAGGCCTAGAAGAATAATCTTAGTTAGGCATGGAGAGAGTGAGGGAAACGTGGATGAGAGTGTGTACACAAGGGTGGCTGACCCTAAGATAGGACTCACTGAAAAAGGCAAGGCTCAAGCTGAGGAATGTGGCCTAAATATCAAGCAATTGATTGAGAAAGATGGTGATGAAAGTTGGCAACTTTACTTCTACGTGTCTCCTTATAGAAGGACCCTTGAAACGTTAAAGAGCTTGGCTCGTCCCTTCGAGCGCTCGAGAATTGCGGGCTTCAGAGAAGAGCCTCGAATTCGAGAACAAGATTTTGGTATTAACCAACTCAAATTCTTGTATCAGTATTTTCCTATTCAGTTCACTAATTCTATGATACTCATGTTGTGATAACAAAAAGGGAACTTCCAAGATAGAGAGAAGATGCGAGTGTAAAAAGCGATGCGAATGCGTTACGGACGTTTCTTTTATTGATTTCCTAATGGAGAATCTGCAGCTGATGTATATGATAGAATAACTGGTAAATTTTGCTAATGAATCAAACTCGTGACATTTTCTTCAAGTACGTAAAAATAGAGCAGTAATTCATGTGATGTGGTAGCAGGATTCAGAGAAACACTGACAGCAGATATTAGTATTGGACGGTTTCAGCCACCAGGGGAAAAGAAAACAGACATGAACTTGGTGATTGTGTCGCACGGTCTAACACTTCGAGTGTTTCTAATGAGGTGGTACAAGTGGACGGTAGAACAGTTTGAGCGCCTCAACAACATGGGCAACGGAAACATGCTTGTCATGGAAAAGGGTTATGGTGGAAGGTAGTAATGATGTTACTTGAATAATGCTCCTCTAGAGTGATCAAATGTGTAACAATTATGTAAGGGTTATTCATCCTTGAATTAGTAATGACTTATGATTTTCATGCAATTTAGACTAAATCAAGGGTTACTAAATACTCCTCTCAGCTTCTGTCTTCCTATTAAGAATCACAAACAACACAAGTTAAACAATTCTTCTTTCATTACCTGCGAGGCTTCTAGAAATCTTTACAGTATATGTTAGACAAAGAGAATTTCTATTATTTGACATATGAGAAAAATCTCCTATTTATTTATACTAAAGCTATGCAGACTTTAGACCATCAAATGTAATTGCTCCCCTTTAATACTCAATGTTTGGTGTCATATTTTTAGGGAAATGCTAAATGCCTAGATAATGTATACTCCCTCTGGTCCTATTTATAAGACCCTTTTGGGGTTTTTCACTCCCACCAAATAGAGTGGATAAATTTGTTAGTGACACTGGAAATGTGAAGATTTGATATACTTTTTCAAAACTACCCCTATAATTATTATTGGAACTCTAAAAAGTGTTGACTTTATAGGGGTGTTAGTGGAAAGAAGTAATTAAATGCTATTGAAAATTGAAAAAAGAGTCTTATAAATAGGACCAAAATAAAAACCCCAAAAGAGTCTTATAAATAGGACCGGAGGGAGTAACTTATATATAATAAATAAGAAAGTGAGTCTTAACATACATTATGGTAGTAGTTTATAACAACCTTTGAGTTTCCTAATTATGTCCAACAGTAGTGTAGTCATAATTCATAGACAGGTATAGCTTACTGGCGCATCACAATGAAGAAGAGCTAAGACGGTTTGGATTGAGTGATGAAATGCTAATTGATCAGGAGTGGTAAGTAATAATTATATACTTTATTAATCTATTATTTTTTATTCTCATTGCCATGATGCTACATGAGTTAGCTGACCTAATTCTGATGCATGATATACACATGAAGGCACAAATTTGCAAAGCCTGCGGATCTGAATTATGATTGTCCTATGGTGAATTCCTTCTTTCCCCATCTCAGTGAAGAAACAATCAGCTGTCAAGAATGATACAAGAGCATGGCTACTCAGCTTTTAAGTATATCAGTTAAATTAGTACACTTTTGTAAAAAGAAATTAAGCCAAAAAGTTGTGCCCAAAGAAAAAATTAAATAGTGCCATAATGGAAAAGTATATGATTATATATACTGTGGCTTTTTAACTACTAATAAATCATTTTGTTAAAGTTTTGTGATAGGTAGTAAAGTAAATGCTAGTACATCTGCAGCATCAATAATAAATGGGAACAGAATTTTAATGCTAATCTAATTCCAGTCTTGCCATGGTATAAGAAGATTTCTTCCTCTGCCTTGCATTTCTCTGTTTGGTTCATATTCAAGATTGAGCTTCATTATTTATAGCAACTCAAAAGCAATAACAGGACCTAGTAGGTAAAAAAGTTGAATAGTGATGAAAAGGAGAAAGGAACACATGAGAAGGCAGCAAGGCACAAACCTTCTTTCCTTGTTCACTCACTGACATTAATTAAGGTTTGGAATAACATTAATTTAGGGTTTTAAGCATTCCTCTCAGGATCAGCATCAACGGAAACAAAATCAAAATCGTCCTGAAAATTACCTTATTAGGGTTTATTAAGCTGTGTTGTGAAATGGTCTGATACTCTCATGTTTAAAAAAGATAAACATTAAAAATGGAGATGCGGGGTATCGATCCCCGTACCTCTCGCATGCTAAGCGAGCGCTCTACCATCTGAGCTACATCCCCACGTGATATCTGATTCATTACCAAAACCCTTATAAGGCATTATACGTATTTATTTCGTGTTTTATAAAGTATCCAAGATTTTAGGGTGATGCTATGGTGCTCCGGGTTTCAATAGATTGGGCACCTTTTTTATTTTTTTTAATTTTTAAATCTATTATATTAAAAAAAAAAATATGTTTTGGATTTCCTGTGTTTTTTTATGTGTATGTTTTTGTTATTTGGATTTGAATTTTTTTTATTATATGCTTTCTAACACAGGTAAAAAATTATATTGAGTAAATCTGTATTACAAATTGACATATTTCAATAAATCTGCATTAGAAATCTGTATTAAAAAAATACTACCTCCGTTCCTAATTATAAGGCCACCTTGGGAGATTTCACGTCCATTAAGAAAGTGGAATAATTTAGCTAATTGTATTGAAAATGTGAACTTTTGATATGTATTTTCAAAATTACCCCTATTAATATTATTGGGAATCTAAACAGTGTTAAATAAATAGGGGTGTTTGTGGGAAAAAATAATTAATGCTCATTGAAAATTGGTAAAGGACCTTATAAATAGAGACAAAATAAAAGTGTTAATAGGACCTTATAATCAAGGACGGAGGGAGTATTCTGTATTAATTTTTTTAAAAAAAAAAATACATACGGCTACAATTCAATCCCAAGAAGTTAGATGTTCGAGCGGAAATTGCTCCCATCAATGTTTAGTGTTTGTGTGCCTTAGGATATAAGCTAAAAATATTTTAAAAAATTAACTTATACTATGAGAATGGTTTGTGACATTTTGAATTTTCTCAGAGAAACTAACTCCTTAAAATATGTCTAACATATGCATGAGTGCTCACATTAAAAAACTCTTCCTCATATATACTTGTTAAATCTGGGAAATTAAGCTGGAACATAGTGCGTCAGTGACCTAAATTCCTTTCTCTTTGCCGAACATGGATTACCAAAGCATAATATTTAGTAATTGATTTTACATTGAACATGACAAATAGATGACCCGTGCCTGATACATTTACTCAAATGTTACTCAACTCTTTTTAACAAGATTTCCAAGCTATATTGCTATTGATAATCACTGGCTAATGACTATTAAGAGTACGTTTGTCTGCTATTGATAATCACTGGCTAATGACTATTAAGAGTACGTTTGTTTAAGCGTTCGAAGGCTTCAAATGCAGAAGCTCCCTCTCAGTGGCGAGGGTCCTCAACGCAGATCCAAACAGACCATAAAACTTTGGCATCCACGTTTCTTATATCCTTTTCCCCTTTCTAATTCACCTTGTTAAAGAGCGTCACCCCAATATTTGTTGCGTCAATTGATGAATTCTCATGTCGCTCTCCAGAACACATGTTCATTGATTGATTGGTATTGACGTATCTTTACATTATTTTTTTGTTGTTGTTGAGATGTTATTAATAACTTAATATTGCATGTGCCAAGTTTAATTTATAGGGTGATGGTGTGGATTGTGGAGTGAAGGAGTCCCTCTAAACGATCCCCCCTCAACCTGAGAAAATATTTCTTACTTTCACTATGTTATTACTAATAATTTAAGTACACCACTTCTGTTTCCTTCTTCCAGAGATTTTTACATAATAGGTAAAAATGACAATAGACATTTTTATTATCTTCATTATTTCTTGAACAAATCTTAAAATTAAAAGAGAATTAAAACAAGATAAACATACTTCTAATTTCTTTTCTTTTTTTTGTCCATGACCGGAGTGTCCACTGCCGACCGCAGTGACTAATCTCCTCGCTGGCTTGTAGGCACCTCTAATAGGTGGGACAGCTGGCCCCGAGATTTAACGTTGTTGCATGCATAAGGCAGGATTCGAACACCTTACCTTGCTTAAGCGTGGATCAATCCCTATCATTGATCCACACGTTCGGGGTTACATACTTGACACTTCTAATTTCTGACCAATAATGAAACACGAAATATTTTCATGAAGACATAAACCATATGTGTCCATAAATCCAAACTTTGTAGAAAAGCAAAGAATGAGAGAAGCATCCACGATCCACATAAGAGAAGAAAATAATATTCCCAAAAAGTGCCAGCAAAGTCTTATTCCTACAGCTAAACTTACACTCAAGTTATTCCTTCGTGTCACACACCCATTCAATATATTCTATCACATTCAGGCCTCAACATAAGTTAATTAATTTGCAAGGAAAAATTTTCAAGAATACTGTTCATCAAGATCTGTCCTACCTCCAGGCCTATTGGAACTCCAAGCCATGCCATAATAAAAATTAGCCTTCATGATGAAACATCCAACGAGTAGATTCATAATCTTAATCTGCCTGACCTGCTGATCTTGTTAAATGTAGCACACACTTTAGGGACTTAGGCCAAACCTATCTTCAGTTCTTCACAGCAATTCTATTACGTTGAAGTCTTGTGCAGGAGTTTACATAAATGGTCAGAAACTCACTGCAGAGGAAGATAATACTATTAATGTTTGAATATTATCTCAACAAATAATATTTTTTTGTTAAAACAAAATGACTTTGGGGGTGACAAATATATACTACAGCAACAAATTCATCAATATATATATATATAATAGCATTTAGGCACTAGAAATGAATACAGATGCTCTTACTACCAGCAACCAGGTTAAAGTTAGTTAATTTATATTTACTGGAGAATATATTTTAAATTCAATATGACAAGTGAAAATTTGTATCAGAATTCAGAAATATGTTGAAACTTCAAAAGCAACTAGAAAAGTTCAAGTAGCCTTGCCACTAATCATGTGGGAAGAAGAATAAATGGCAGTCTAAGCCTAGGTAAAAATGTAATACCAAAAACGTAAGATGATAAGAAAAAAGAGCTAGAGGTAGACAGACAAATGATCAAACAGTATTCTCATTTCCTTTGGTAATTTCGAACAAAAATGAGGTCGGTGAGAAACAGTGTTATCTTCTTCCAGTAAAGCATGAAGACAAAGTCCAACACATTTCAACCAATTGTCTTCGCAGGTAAACTACCACATTTTGACAGAAGATTTAAACACAGACCACCATAGAGGAACAAGATAGAAATAATCTCATATGAGAAAGTTAAAAGAAGACACACCCAGTAAACAACTGTTGATTGCTTGCTGCATCCAGGAATTATCAGCTTTCAAGGGTTTTCAATGGTTGAAGTTGTAATTCGTATTTGTTGTGCTCTTTCTTGCTCTCCACTCCGCTTCCAGAAAGCCCTTCTCCACCAAACTTCAAATCCTCTTTGTATATTTGGGCAATCTTCACCGGAATTCAAGAAACGGTTAAACCAGGCAAGCAAGATTTCCTGTTGCCAGGAGAGTGGCAGAGTGAGAATTGTGTTACTAAGACCTTCTTCAATTAGGTGCCTGTCAAGGCCTTTGGTTGCCCTCCTCATCCAACCAAAATCATCATAAAAAGGTACCAACCATGTTTTCAGAAGTAGGCATCTGACATCTTTAGAAGCCAATAGTTGTCCCTTTCCAATCCCAACAAACAACCTAGCTGTAACTCTGCTAACCTCAAACCTGTGAACGGCCGGAACTTTAGGATGTGCTTCAGATAATTCCGATTGAGATGCCCATGTCTTGAGGAAATCTTCACCAATCTGCCTATCAATTAAAATATCCAAAATCCAATGCAAATTATCTGCCTGCCGTGCAATTTGACTAACGTCCTGCAGGTCCGAAGCTGCAGCCCGCAGAAAATGATGGCGAAGCAACTGCAGACAATCATCACATGCCGAATATAATGACTCCTTCCGAAGGTCATTATGAGATGAGTTTTCACGAAGCATCTTGGATACTAACCCTTTCATCTCACGCCTGGCCTTCTCATCTTTGCCTTCAAGAACCACATGAATTAGCTTGAGAAGAACTTCCTCATTGTCATTTCCCTCTTCATTTCCATTGGGAACTTCGATAGAAACTCTCTTCAAAACATCACCAGCACCCACAGCTTCAAGACGAAGCTCGGACAGGAGTGAGGCCACTTTCTCTTCTTCATCCTCAGCCCATGGGGCTGCTTCCAAGTATTCCAAACAAGATAAAACCCCAGCATCAAATCCAATTGCTGCTGAAACCTAAGACACCAAAAAACCATGAAAAGCAAGCAAACGAGTAAATAAAAAGGAGCAATTAAAACCTGAATACATGGTGCTTACTGCTTAGCACATAGACAGAAAATAATGGAACAGTATGTTATGCTTTTTTCTCTTTAGTTCTACACTTCGACATCCACCCCTTTCCAAAGTCCAAACAACAACCAAGACTTATTCTCAGTGGGTGGAATCAACTACACGGATACGCCATAATGCGCTAACATTGAATCAATTCCATTGACAAACCATTGATATCTGAATCCCTCTTAAATATTTTGCCTATCCTTCTTAATTGATTACACACCTATTTCAGTGTAACCAAAGAATATTTAGCATTTTAATTTCACATCCTTGTATGTTGGAGTATTTATAAAGTAGTACTACTACACCAGACGAAAAACAAATGTTGTGTTATATCCACCAATTAAACTGCACAATTTGTTTCTCGTTTCTTGTTACCCAGAAGCAGTTGAAACCCAAAATTCAAACTTGACTACAGTCTCTACCTAATGCCACAGTTAATCTAGTTGATAGTAAAATAAATAAGTACTAAATAAACCGTAGAGAAGAAACAAACATAAGAATGAATAATAAAATATGCATTTATTTACCTTCAAGATACCAAGAACTCTAGAAACATCCTCTCTCATGAGCATCTTCCTAAGATCCCTACAATACATCAACCTCAAGGCCTCGATATAAACCTCCACGTCATCGCAATCCGCAATCTCAACAATGTAGGGCAAGGAAGAGGAGCACTGCTGCTTGGCCCAGCGATCGGAGAGCTTGACAGAGAAGAATCTGCTATGGGCGACGAGGATGTGGCGATGCACATTCATGGAGACGGTGATGCCATCTTTGGAAGAGAGGGTGAGCTTGATGTCGCTGGAATCGGGGTCGTTGAACTGATTACCGGGGCTCCGGGTGGTTAAGAGATCGGAGATTCGTTGCATAGCGAGGGTTTGGCGATCGGGAGGGCAGGTAGCCGGTTTAGGAAGGGAAGAGGAAGAGGAAGAGGAGGAAGGGGGGATCTGGGGTTTGGGGTGGAGGTCGGGTTCGCTGGCCATCATTTCGAAGAGGGTGGGGCTGGATCGGGCTTTGTCGGAAGGGGGAGGAGGTGGGGACATTGGGTTTAAGAGGCCAGCGGTGAGTGCAGAGTTGAATTTGGTGAAGGATTGAGTTGAGGTTGGAGAAGAGTGAGAGAAGTCCATGGTGAAGGTTGTAGGAGATGATGATGATGGAGAAGAAGGGCATAAAGGGGAATGTTGGTGGTTTGAGGGTGAGGGTGTGGTGGTGGGTTGGCGGTGGTTGTAACGGCGTCTGGGTTTGGAGTGGGTTTGGTCTTCGACTAGTTTGAGGAAAGTAGTAGTTGTGGTTGTGGTTGCCATGGAATAGGGAATGTTGTAGGGTGGGTAGCGTCCTATTACTCCTACAAGTTGTGAGAGAGAGAGAGAGAGAGTGTGTGTGTGTGTTGTCGTTTAGCACGCGGCGTTGGAGTGACGGCAACCTCCAGATTGGATGAGAGAGAAGACAGAAACCGGGCCAGTTGGAGGGAGTGAGTGTCAGGAAGAATTAATAAATGGCGGTGGGATCGAGATAGTAGTTTTGATTAAATAAAGACACCCAACCCCCACACATATGGAAATCAAACTCGGTTTAACCAAGCAGGGATCATTTCCTTCATACTCTCAGTTTTGCTACTTATGGTATTTATTTCACCCTTACATATCATGATGTTGCTCATCTTTAATTGCTCCCTCTGGTAATACCCTAATACTACCTCTTTATCATTGCTGTTTAAGGATTTTTAGTGTGTGAATTAAAAAATATACTCCCCATTTAGGCATGTGTATGTATATTCAGAAAGTGTTGATTTACTATAAGTACTCCCTCCGTCTCATAAAGATAGTAAAAAACATGAAATTTTTTTTCCCAAATCAAAGTTAAAATAGTGAATAAAAAAAATTAAAATTGTATTGTATATTCTATGATTGGTTAATTAAGGAAGCATGTATTAAATACTTGTTTTGATAATTGGTTGATTTGGGGGAACAATGCATTAATAGCATGTTTCCTTATTTTTGTTGAATTTTCAAAAAAATACTAGTAACTTTTTGGGACGGAGGGAGTATTATTTATTGTTTGTTCAAAATATTCATATTTGATTTTTGTGGTAGTATTTAATTTTTATTAGTAAGTGTGTCCATTAATTAATGTATAGTGGTTTAGAGATGAGAGAGATGATAAAAGTATAATCAATCATGTTATTCAAACATCTGTATTTGACATTTATACGAGACATCTGCCTTTTTAAGTAAAAACTGATGGATCCTGCAATTTCTCTTTTTTACATAACCCACCAGTTTTTACCTAAAAAGGCATGTGTCAATCCCAAATGTCAAATACTGATGTTAGATAAACATTTTCCAAGTACAATTAACGGGGAGTGAATGAAATGATTGAATAAGGTTAAAATTGGAAAACAAAAAATATGTTTATGTATTGAAAATATAAAAAGTCAAACATTGTGAAAGAAAAAAAACCTAAAAGCCAAACTCAATGAAAAGGAGAGAGTAATAAATACTATATACTTTTAAAATTAATATTTGTTTTATCTCATTTATCTCTTTATATTACTCCTTCCGGTTCTATTTATAAGACCCTTTTAGGGTTTTTATTTTGGTCATATTTATAAGACCACATTTCAATTTTTAATATCATTTAATTACTTTTTTCCACAAATACCCCTATTAACTCTACACTTTTTAGAGTTCCAATAATAATTACAGGGGTAATTTTTTAAAAAAAAATATATCAAATTTTCACATTTCCAATGTCACTAACTAATTTAATTATTCTCCTTGGTAGGAAGGAAAAAGTCCAAAAGGGTCTTATAAATAGGACCAGATGGAGTATTATCTTTATTTTTAACTAAGTATAAAAAAAACTTATATAATTATCATTTTAATTATGACTTTTACAACTTTATTATCTAATTAATAAAGAAAATAATAAATAAGGAAAAAAATAGTACTCCCTATGTCCTTGATTATGGTAACTTTTTGGAAGATTTGACGTTCATTAAGAAAGTTGATTAATTTAGTTATTTGTATTGAAAATGTAAATTTTTTATATGTATTTTCAAAATTACCCCTATTAATATTATTGAGAATTTAAAAAGTGTTAAATAAATAGGGGTGTTTGTGGAAAAAAACAATTAATGATCATTGAAAATTGGTATGGGATCTTAAAATAGAAACAAAATAAAAGTGTCAAAAGTAGTGTCTTATAATTAGAGACAGATGAAGTAACTAATACTTGAGAAGACTCTTGATCATCGTGCTTACGTCATTAAATATCGAATATAAAAGAAAGGGTAATCCTAACCAGTACTCTAAGGGTAGTGGTTAAGAAATTCATTAACGGAAAACTTGCATTGAAAATCTATGTCTACTAGTTCTCGTTGTTTTAAATTTAGCATTTTCAAGATAAAAGTGTCTCTTTTATTCTCTTAACCAATGTCTCAAGGCCATTTGTTAGCATTTGCTTAAAAAAAAAACCAAGTTATGTTTATGAGTTTAGTTTTGAATATGACAGAGAATAAATGAAAAAAAAAAGTTTATCCATTTAGGAATTATTATTCGAATAAATTATGCAAGATGAGAAATCACACCTAAATATTCTTCTTTCCACTCTTAATTTTGGAAGAAATTGTGGTATGATTTAGGACCAATAATTTCATTTCGAGCAATGATTGAGAGACCTACATAAAGAGACCTACTTATAAGTTTACACATTATGATCTTGACATTTGTCATTTAAGTTCTTTTATTTAATTTTTTTTAACTTGAAAATAACAAGTATCATAATATTATGTATAGGTTTGTAGGCTTGTAGGTCTTTAAATTATTTTTCATTTTAATTTCCCTCAAACCTTTTATTTTGAATATTCTAAGAAAATTTACATTAAAATATTTTAAATTAATAATTGAATTTTCTTAATCTCAACCCTTATGACAATTAAAAAAAAAGTTTTTGTATTGAAAGAATAAATGTTCAATACTTTAAAAAGTTAGTAGGATAGTATTCCAAGACTTTTTTTCTATTTTTTTATTTTTAATTTTTTTTTGCACCAATGGTATCCTCCAGCCATAGTGGAAGACTAATTCCCGGGCGTAGAAATCATCGAAATGAATTTTTGCCTCTACCATCAAAGCATTTTTCATGCCTACGGCAAGGATCGAACCCCTATTTTTCTTTTTATTTTTTTTTTAATTTCTTATCTTCAACTGTAGGGTTAGTAAGATAAATTTGAGACCATTAATACTAAAACATGCAATAATCTATGTTCCCACCGTTTGGTTTTGTTTGGTCTTTTTGGTCTTTTAGGTCTGGTCTTTTAGCAGTATTTAATTTTTATTAGTAAGTGTGTTCATTAATTAATGTATAGTGGTCAAGAGATGAGAGATGATAAAAGTAGAATCGATGATGAGTAAGATAAATGATTGAATAAAGTGTTAAAGTTGGAAAGAAAAATATGTTTATGAACTGAAATTGTAATTATAAAAGGACAAATGATATGAAACGAAAAAAATACTAAAAGACCAAATAAAATAGAACGGATGAGTATTTTTTTTAAGACTAAAATCACAAACACGTCCTAATTCCGATATTAACTAGACCGCAGATGGATGCGTGGGTGCAATCCGCTAATTCCATTGCTCTTTGAATGCCGGTTCAACAGCATTTCCTTCATTGTCTTCAATCAAATCCAGCCGAATTATACAAACACTACACACAACACTGCTTGCAGTTAGCCATGTTCATGTGTGTAGGCCATGTATCATTATCGCTTGTCAACTAAGAGTCTAAAGACCCATTCAGAGTTTTTCTTTTCTTTCTATGGTCAACTTTTCTTTTCGTAAAAGCAATGCACAAACAAAGAAATTATTATTTTTCATCATCACATATATTCACTCCAAACATATTAATTACGTAAATCATTTTTAGGTTATTTGTACTGGTTCTAGTCATACTTACGTCTCGCCCCATTCATGAAACATTTGTCGTACTTAACTGTATCCATGTAAATTTTTTACTATTGTTTTTGATGGAGCATCCATGTAATTAGTTGAAGTGGAAAGAAGTAAATCTATAAACCCATCTATATCACAAGAACATGTCATTTGCAAATCAATTATTACTTTGTAATAATACATATTATTTCCATTGAAATGTATGCCTGATTTGTAAATTAATCCTCAAACATTAATGGCCCAAGCCCACATAGTTAGTATCGTTGGGCCAATGGTTTCATATTCCGTCCCTTCATTCGCCATTCGCATGAAGCTGGACGGGGATTAGTCTAAAAACCCCAATTTTTATCCCACAAACCCCATTTTTCCAAATATTTCAATACTACCCTCATCCCTTCTACTTCTTCTTCCCTTATCCACGTCAAACTCCAAACCCCACTTTTTTCTCTCTCTTTCAGAACCTCAAACCCCACTCTTCTTCCCTTCTTCCAGTTCCAGATCCGCCGCCGCCACCCTCCGCCGTCGCCAGCACCATGGCGTTCTCATTGTGGCGATGTGAAGTGTAAGGTTTCGAAGACCTTCTACTTCACAGATCTACGTTCACATGCATCACATGTCTCACTATGGCATGCTGTTCGCGGCCAAGGGAGGCAACGAGAAAGCGAGCTTGAGCGGGAGGCAGCGAGATCGACGCGACTCCTCTTCTCGCTGTTTTTTTTTCGGATAGCTGATTATTTCCGACGCGACATGGGGTTCTCGGAATTTGTTTTTTTTTTTTTTGGGGTTTTTGATAATTTCCGATGAACCAGTGTCGGAATTTTGAATTTTGAAATTTCGACAATTGGTTCTCGAAATTTTGAAATTCCGACACGGGTTCTCGGAATTTTAACCAGATTGTTCGTATTAGATCTGTTTTTTTTTGTCATTTTTTTTAGATCTGAAGAAGAAGACAATAGTAGCAGGTTTTTTTTTTGTTGTTATTTTTTTTAGATCTGACGAAGAAGACAACAACACCAACATGTTTTTTTTTTATATATTTTTTTAGATCTGAAGAAGAAGAAGACAGCAGCAGCAGCAACATGTGTTTTTTTTTTTGTTATTTTTTTTAGATCTGAATAAGAAGAAAGAGGAAGAGTAGGAGAAGGCGGCGGCGGCGGTGTGGAAGTTGAGTGGGTGGAGGAGTTGTGGGGTGTGGGGTTTGTGAAATGAAAAGGGAGTTGTGGAGTGTGGGGTTTGTGAAATGAAAAAGGAGAAAGGGGAGTTTGTGAATGTATAAGGGCAAAGTGGACATTTCCACTTTAAAATGGGGTTTGGGGATAAAAATGGGGTTTGTAGACTGATGATGCACGAGCGCAGCACAGCAGGAGCTCTTGCCTTCACTGAATACATGTTTAGACTTGGCTAATTATTTCAGATGAAAAAAATAAAATAAAAACGCGTTGGTGATTATTTTTTTTTTAAAAGGTACTCCCTCCAGTCCTATATATAGGACATATTCTAGAAGCAATCTTTGGTCCTATATATAAGACATTTTGTATTTTCTATGCATCATTTATTGCTTTTTCTCTTTTTTGCCCTTATTAAATGCATGTGTTTTTTGTTGTTCATTAATGAGTGTGAATTTTTCAAGAAAAGTTGAGAGGGTAAAATTGTAATGTTACAATATATTCTCATGGAATTCATGAAACTAACTACTTTTCTTGGTCCGAGGAATATGGTTAAGTATATCCTATATATAGGATCGGAGGGAGTAGTATTTAACCATGTAAACAGGATTTCTAATCCTTTCTAATACCGATTAGCTTTGCGAGACAATCTTCCCAGCATAATTTCTTACACTTGTAAGAATCGAATATTAAAGTCCTAATCGCTTACTTAAGCAAAAACAACCCAAATTACTAACTGCACTAACTTTTGCTGGTATTTATTAGAGATTATGACAATTGTTCTTTATGCTGGTAAAATAATTACTCCCTCCGGTTTAAAATATAAGCAACAAAAAACACATCTCTCTTGGTTTAAAATATAAGCAAAATTAATCAACTATCTTAAATTTTATTTCATTCCCAATGCAACTTTCCTAAAATATTCCTTGAAAATTGTTATTTTATTTAATTTTTGTTTCATTTCCAATGCAACTTTCTTAAAATACCTCTATTCTTTTATAAATTTGAGAAAATTAAATACAATCAACTAACCTCCTTAATAAGCCTAAATTTAGTTAGTTTTGCTTGAAAAATGATTCGCTATTAAAGGTTATACTCACTTCAATAATATCTCTAGCTATCTCAAAAATGCTTCTTCCGCATGCGCATATGTGTAGCCATGAAACATTCCTTTTACATACCAAAGAAAACATACCAGCAAATTTTGAAATAAATATAGATATGGCAGGCTTTTTTTTTTTTTAAAAGGAAAATATGTAATTCATTCCATAACAAAAAATAGTACAAGTAGATCCAACAGAACAATAACAAATCACATATTTTCCATATAATAAAAATTGCTAAAAAAGACTAGATACTCAGCCATAACAGCAAACTCTATGTGGATCAGGATCATCATCAACATCCAGCTTCGAACTCTAACAAGAGATTCAACAGCCTTTATTTCCAAGATAACTATCTCATCAATGCCGGAAGTAAGCACAGCTCGGCGACAAAGAATCTCATATCTGAGGAGGTAGAGCCACTGGACAGAGGAGAAGACAGAGATCTGGAAGGCAAAAACTGTCCCGAATATCAGTCTTCTACTTATTGTAGAAGATAGGAAGATCATCAGATCTTACAAAACTCAGATGAAACTGGGACGAAAAAAACCACACCACTTGCATAAAGGCAAGATTTATTTATTTAACCCAGATATAACTGGGAGAAAAAAAAACTCAGACACCAACCAAAGGAAGGGGAGGGAAGGATTCTCTCCCTTCTACCGCTATCACAGAAGAGAGGAAAACGGAGAAGAGAAGAGAAGAAGATTGAGGAAGAGAGAAGGTCGAGCCTCTCTCTCCTCAAATTAGGATTGATATGGCAGGCTTGATAACTTGAAAATAAAAGAATACTCATATTCATCATTAAAAAAAATTATGCTCGTATTTTACAATTTACATCAACCGAATGAACCGATACTACATTGTTGAAGAAGAAGATTTTACGGCTTTTAGCATATTTTATATATATATAGACACACACGTGTGTGTACGTATGTATATATTACTTTAAAAGGATGGCTTATTTTTTTTTAACTTGCCGGAGAAAAGTAATTGTGTGCTACTCTGATTTTGAGCATAGGAAAAAAATATATAACGATATAAAATATAAACAAATCTTAATTAATTTTATCTTGTTAACAAATATCATTATCTCTAAAAAAAAACATTTCACTCATATTTTATTTTCAATGTATTCCACTTTTATTATTCTTAAAGCAAGTTTTTTTCAATTACTTCACCTTTAATTCACAATTTCAAAATCAATTTAGATAATAAAATTAAAAATAAATACTCTTAATTAATTTGCTTAATACGTGTGTTTTTGGAATTTTTTTCTTGGGTCTGCATGTGGTACTCATCAAAAGGTGATGAATTTCTATACTAATCGTTGAATCAATGGCTGAGAACTTTAGTTGTTAATGGGTGGCTATGATGAATGACTTGTTACCTGATGTAATGTCCACCCTGATAGAGCAGGCGCACCATAGACGCTTTCCTCCTCCTATGTTTTTTTTTCCTAATCTGGGCCTCTTCCGCTGCACTCCTTGCGGTGTTATTTTTTTTTTCCGAATGTGGGCGTCTACATCTGCTTATAAAAATGATCCATGGTTATTATTTTTTCTGCAATTTTTTTGGATGGCATTAGTGATTGTATTTGTTTCATTTTATAAAATTAAAAATAAAGTGTCATATATAATTATTTATAATACTCCATCCGTGTTACAATTAGGATGGTTAAAAAAATTCAAAAGTCAAAAAATTAAGAAGACATTCATTTAATAGTTTGTCTAACACATCAACCATTTATCAAAAAGTAATTTAATGTATTTTGCATAGATCAACCAATCACAATTTAAAGTTTACAAATTACATAAAAAATTTTAAGTATAGTTTGGGACAAAAAATTTAGCCATTTTTTACCATCCTTGTGGGATGGAGGGAGTATGTAACACCGAAAATTTTAATCCTATTTGTAAGACATTAGTCCATTGTGAAAAAACATTTAATTATTTTAAAATAAAAATAAAGTGTCATATAATACTGAAAATTATGTAAGACCGAACAATGTAATCATATTTGTTAGAGATTAATCCATGCCACTGTTTGCGTAAATATTTTTAAATAAAAAAAACAAAAAAGCTAAAAAAATAAAAAGTAACAGCGACAAGAATGAATAAAAATGTAACATTGACAAAAAAAATAAAAGATATATTTTTTTGGGTTTGTAGTCCCTCCTCCGGTTTAAAATATAAGAAAAAACATACTTCATTTGCTTTAAAATATAAGCAAAACTAGTCATAGTTTGTAGTCCCTCATTCGATTTAAAATATAAGAAAAAAAACATAATTCTTTTGGTTTAAAAACATACTCATAATGTGGTTGAGTCATTTAATTTTTGTTTCATTCTTAATGAAAATATATTAAATTAATCTATTTTTTTTATGAATTTGAGTAAATTAAATATATTCAACTAAATTTTTAATAGGTGTAAACTTGGTTATTTTTGCTTAAAAATGAAACCAAAAGTATAATAAAGTAATGAGGGAGAAAACATTTCCATATTTTTACGCGGCTGGCAGTGTGCATGCGCAATGGGTGCGGTGGCCAGTGGGTACAGGTGTACGAGTGTCACAATTTATGTGGCAGGGTGCAGTGAGAAAAAAAAAACTACCAGGTGTAATAAGTCAGTACGATCTGTACGTGTACTCATCCAAAGTGGATGACTACAATAACATGACCCTTTTTTCTTATGTTCGAGATGAGAAAAAATATATATTTTTTTATGAGAAAAAATATATACTTATATATTTTGATTTGTCTTTTAAAAAGTTATAATTTATTGCTTACTCTGGTCGGTATCTAATATAAGGGAAAAACACATATTTATCTTGTTTTTAAATATAAAAAAAATTAATCAATTTTTATTTCAATACAATTATTTTTAAAATATTCTTATAAAATAATTATTTTATTTAACTTTTATTTCAATCCTAATGCAACTTTATTAAAGTAATTCTATTTTTTATTTCACTCTCGTCAATTTTATATATACTCAAACGGTTTTTTTTTTTTTTTGCTAAAAGAGCCTATGCCAATGTTGGGACCTACATGTATTTTACAAGTAGGGATGACAATGGGAGACTGCAGATGGGGATCCCCACGAGGAACGCCCCGTTTGGGTACCCGAGTTTGGGGATTTTCCCCATCGGGGGTGGGGATGAAGGGATTTTTCACCCGAATAGATTTCGGGGCAGGGAATGGGATTGGTTCCCCCGTCCCCGCTTATTTAGGTTTTGTTTAGTTAAAAAATAGGTTTTTTAGTAACTTCACATATATTATTATAATTATAATTATTATTATTAACGATTTTTTTGATTGAATCTCTTGAATTTTAACGATTATTTTTCTGTAGTGTACAAGTTTAAAAATGTTATTCGACGTTGTGAATTTTATAACAGGTCAAATTGAAGTTAGGTTCCCGTGGGAACCCGTGAGGTGGTGGGGAATGGAGATGGGGGTTAATTTACCCTCGACATGGGGAATGAGGATGGGAATGAGGGCAAATGAGACCCGAAAATGGAGAATGGGAAAGACCTCCCCAAACGTTTCCCGCCCCGTTGACATCCCTATTTACAAGTATGCTCCGACTTTGGCGTACTAGAGGAAAAAATTAAAAGAGAAAGCTCTACACCTATTTCAAAATTTCGAAATGTGTTTCCTATGTTTTGACGTTAACGCAAGGCTTTTTTTTTTTTTTTACACAGGGCTAAAGGCCCAAGACGAATTTTACATAGGACTAATTTTGCATAGGCTTATTTATATCATGTGCCCTTGTAGTTTGCACTTATTTTGTCATACGTCTTTTAATTTTATTTTTCAACAAATATACCCCTATAGTTTGCTCCGGTGAGCCAAATACCCCTGCATGCCATTTCCGGCCACCGGTACTGACTTGGACAGCCGGAGTCAGCAAGTGGTAAAAATAGGAACTCTTGTAGTTTGAGTCCTTTTTGTCAGATACCCCTATATATAACTTCAAACTTTTAAACCGTAAGTCCAAAAATTACAAATTTTATGTCAAAACGATCGTATTGAAATATAGAATTTTAAAATGTAATTATTTTATTTTTATGGATAGTTTTGTAAAAAATTATTTTTTGGACAATTTTCTATACGAATTTTGAATTTATGAATTATTAAAAATAATTTATGAATTGGATTGCACTAGTTTTTATTAAAGTTTGAGGATCATAAAAATCATGAGTTTTGGCTTTTAAAAATAAATTGTAAAAAACTATAAAAAAAGCTATAAAAAAAACTAAATTTAAAATCATCGGAGACTGACATAGTCAAAACTCATGATTTTTATGTTCCTCAAACTACAATAAAAACTAGTTCAATCCAATTCATAAGTTATTTTTAACAATTCATAAATTCAAAATTGGTATAGAAAATTGCCCAAAAAACAATTTTTTACAAAACTATCCATAAAAGTAAAATAATTACATATTAAAATTTTATATTTCAATACGATCGTTTTGACATAAAATTTGTAATTTTTGGACTTACGGTTTAAAAGATATGAATTTTCGAAGTTATATATAGGGGTATCTGACAAAAAAGACTCAAACTACAAGGGCTCCTATTTTTACCACTTGCTGACTCCGGCGGTCCACGTCAGCACCGGTGGCCGAAAATGGCAAGCAGGGGTATATGGCTCACTGGAGCAAACTATAGGGATATATTTGTTTGAAAAATAAAGTTAAAGGGCGTCTGACAAAATAAATGCAAACTACTGGAGCATCTGACATAAATAAGCCTTTTATATATATTGAGACGTGAACTTACATAAAGTGTGTGACATACTGACATGCGATTGTTTTTCAGATCATAAATCATTATCTTTTCACAGTTTGGTTTTATTTATTTATTTATTTTGGTAAATCACAGTGTGGTTTTATATCGAAGGTAGGAATCATCTCTCATTTTAATACTTAACCTCACAGGTACTACATTTTAGAATATAGACCACGCTACTCCTACACTAAGAGTATCCATACCATGGTCACACTTTTTGTTTTTTCTTTAAATAAGTTTCAGACCTTATTTTATAATTTCTCACACTTTGGTAGATATTAAAAACTTCATCCATTTTTCCATTGAACTCATGAATTTTGTCTTTAAAAATCTCACCCTCATAATATTTTAAATAAATAAAAATCGTCACAATTAGTAATTATATTTTTTTGGTTTATTTAAGTTTTTAGTCCCTGAACTTAGGTGTTATTTTGGAACCGGTCCTTAAACTTTTTTCGATACTAGGAGTCCCTAAGCTTTGCTCAAATTTTGGAAATGATTCATTCATAACTTAAATGGTGATATGATCGAGGATATGCCATGTAATCTTTGTCACATCGATAGATAACGTATCAGATGATGCCACATGATTTTTTAAAATTAAAAAAATTCAAATTTATTAAAAATTGTATTTTTTTTTAAAGAAAACCGAATCTTTTAATAAATTTTAAAAGAAATTATTATTTTAATAAAAAAAATGATGTAGTGTCTCGTGACTCTACATAACATGTCACTCGTCGATATTGTGCAAGTGAAGTTACATTCGTCGGCTATATCATCACTTAAGCAACGAAAGGACCATTTCCAAAAATTAAACAAAGTTCAGGATCCAAAGCATCAAAAAAAATTTAAGGATTAATTTTTAAAAACCACCTAAGTTCAGGAACTAAAAGGTTAAATAAATCTACAGTATTTTTTTTCCCATCTCTTCCTTGTTTTTTCATACTCCCTCCGGTCCTATTTATAAGACCCTTTTGGGATTTTTCACTCCCACCAAGGAGAGTGGATAAATTTGTTAGTGGCATTGGAAATGGGAAAATTTGATATACTTTTTTAAAACTTACCCTATAATTATTATTGGAACTCTAAAAAGTGTTGACTTTATAGGGGTGTTAGTGGAAATAAGTAATTAAATGTTATTGAAAATTGGAAAGGGGTCTTATAAATAGGACCAAAATAAAAACCCCAAAAGGGTCTTATAAATAGGACCGAAGGAAGTATTAAAGTGTTAAGACATGTGACATATTCACGTTAGTTGCCTTTACTCGGGGACCATCTCTCACTTTAATGCTTAACCCCACATGTAGCACATTTTAGAATTCAGTAAGAGCACCGCACCGTGGTCACATTTATTGTCTTTGAATGAGTTTTTTATTTATTTTTTTTTTCCCTCTTTTTATAAGGAAAAAAATTTATTCCAAAAGACTAAAAGTATCTTCTTTGATCATAGTTGATAAATATTTGGGTTTTCTAAGCATGATATTAGGAATTTGATCTTTGTCATGGGTATGAAAATTAAAAGGTTTTGTTAATAAAAAAAAACTCATTTCGATAATCTCTACTAGGGTGTAACGGTCCGGTCCGGTTCGGTCTTTTACAGACATTTGGGATCGGACCGACTAAACTTACATGGTCCTGTCCGATCCGAACGTTATTTGTGTACAAAGATCGGACCGGACCACAACGGTCCAGACCATTTCGGTCTGGTCCGGTCCGATCTATTTAGACCATAATTACTAGGAAACAAAAATAAAATTGATAGAAAACCTAATTGAAAACACACAGCACATTAAGGGGAAAATCAATTGAAAACATAATTGTTAAAACAAAAAACAGAGATAACTCCTTTGCTTGCTTACCATGCGACTCTTGATTTCTTTCCTTCTTCCCTCTATTATGTGTCACCTTTTTTTTATTTTCTCAAACAAACCTGATGATATGTGACTATGTGTTGATCAAAAACGACTTACCCAGTTCAGAGAGAGGCGGTTTCTATGGTGCTACGCCATTTGCGGCGGTGCTTGGCCCAATGCGATTCCAACTTCGATATGAAAAGCCGTCTTCGTCATCGATGCCGCCGGCGATGCTGTACGGCGAGAAGCATCAACCCAGATCGACCAAGCCAGGTTCGACTTGGTCCCGCCCCGAATCCACCGCCATCGCTCTATCCATCGTCAGGATCGAAGAGGTGCGAGGCTGCGAGCACTCGAAATGCCACTAGTTCTGGACGATGTCTTCCCCGCCGCGCGATTTCAACCCCATTGTCGTCACTGTGACCTTGGAGCAGAACCACCGTGACCACACACGACACACAGACTGCAAGTGTTGATGTTGTTGCGGCTGTGAGGGCTGTTGTTGCGGCTGTGAGGGTTTTTGGCAAGGCCATGTTAATGTTTCTGCCCAATCTGTGTCGTGTGAGGGTTTTAGTTTAAGTTAGGTTTAGGTTTAGGATATAGGTATGCAGTCCGGTTCGGTCTGAACGGTCTCAAAAATTTTGAGACCGTTCAGACCGAACCATGTAACATCGGTCTAGAATTTTTGAGACCAGACCGGACCATGAGACCAGACCGAACTGCATTTTTCGGTTCGGTCCAGTTCGGTCCGACCAGTCTCGCGGTCCCGGACTGGATCGCTTACACCCCTACGCCTAAAAAACATATTCTTTGACTATCGACTAAAAGATACTTTTAGTGCACACCAAAATAAAAATAAAAGTACGGTCTTTGAATGAATTCACACGCTATTTTAGTGGTAATTTCTAACTTCATCAATTTTTCATTGCATGCATGGATAAAAACTTTTTTATAAAATGGATCTCACTAATATTTTAGAATAAATAAAAATTATTAACTAATTATTTTCTTCGATTCTATTTATAAAATTATTTTGGGTTTTTTTACTCACCAAAAATAATGGATAAATTTGTTAGTGATGGGATCATATCTCACTTTAATGTTTAACCCTACCGTCCTTACGGATAGTACATTTTTAAATTTAGAACTCCTGCGCTAAAGCCTAAAAGCATCCACATCCATGATCACCTTTTTTTGTTTTTTTTAACAGGTTTCACATACTATTTTATAATCTTTCGTGGACAAAACTTCATCCATTTTTCCCAGCGCTCATGACCAAATTTTTTTTCTTAAATGAATCATGAACTCATTATATTTCACAATTAATAAAAAATCATCACAACTAACTATAATTTTCTCTAATCTCTCCTCCCATTCTCATTTTTACCATTAAAATACTATTCCCTCAAGTTTAAGAAAGATCTCAATTTTGAAACAATTCCTAAGTAAATTCTTTTATTGAAACACATAAAAAGGGTACACCGACCATTTTTTTTAAGGATATCGAGGGAAAATCTTTAGAAATATTACTCCTTCTTCTACTTAATATGACAATTTTTTTATCAAAAAAATATTTTTTATAAGATTTCATTTTAATTTAAAATAATATTTAATTTTTTTTACACATGTTCTTATTTTTTCAATAATTTGTAGAATTTCAATAATAATAATATATAAAGGTAGTTTGTAGAAAGTATATCAAATATTGATATTTTTAAAACTTATAATAATATTATTTAACTTCTCGATAAACATGAAATTTCCAAAAAAAAAAAACCTTATATTAAGAATCGAAGGGAGTAACCAATGGGGTTTGGTTCAGTTGATGTAAGGCTCCAACTAAAATCTTGGGAATGAGACACGGGTGTTAGTAGCCCCATGTTCGATTCCCACTAAAAACATTCAGCTGGGAAAGTCAGTCACGCAACTCGCTCCAGATTAGTCTCAAGGGCTCTCCGGTATTATAGGTACTCTTTGGGATTCCAGTAGTTCCGCAAGGAATACAGACCAAAAAAAAATTGAAGGGAGTAAAATTTAATGGAAATTTCTAATATGCAACCTAAAATTGGATGGTTGCTATGCAACCTTTTAGTAAACTAATAAGAAGTTGACACCTAAGACATGTGTGTCATGTCATTCCTTGAAGTAGTGATTTATAATTTTTACAATTTAGTCCAACATAAAAAGAATTAATTTAATTTAGTCCTTTGTACCTATTAGCAAATTAATTTCACATGTTGTTTTA
Source organism: Crotalaria pallida (assembly GCA_037953625.1). Classification (NCBI taxonomy): domain Eukaryota; kingdom Viridiplantae; phylum Streptophyta; class Magnoliopsida; order Fabales; family Fabaceae; genus Crotalaria; species Crotalaria pallida. The sequence goes on along the minus strand of CM075655.1, from coordinate 126,944,114 downwards.
ATCTATGTTATAATTTGCTAATAGGTACAAAAGACTAAATTAAATTAATTTACTTTTTATGTTGCACTAAATTGTAAAGATTATAAATCACTACTTCAAGGAATGACATGACACACATATCTTAGATGTCAACTTTTCATTAGTTTACTAAAAGGTTGCATAGCAACCATCCAATTTAAGGTTACATGTTAGTAACTCCCAAATTTAATTTGTGCGTATGTAAAATAATGACCACGCACAACCAATTTGCATATGATTATTAAATATAAAATATATGCAAGTTGTTGCTAATTGTGTGGTAAGCCATTTTTCTTGGCCTTATTGATTTGTCATGAAGCACACAAAATCTCTTTCATGCTTGGTTGCTAGTATATGGAATTTCCATCTAGCTCCAACTTATTATCACTAACTTAAACGGCTTGTGAAATTAGTGATGCTCTGTTTATTAACTTCAGCATAATGGCAGGCAGATTCTGATTCTTAAACTCAAGGTTTTGGCACTAATAGCGAACATAATATGCTTTTTAACTTAAGAATGACCAAATTGACTTGGCATCAATCACAAATACGCAGCATCAAATATTCCTTTCTCAAGAAAGGGAAAAACATACACATGTTGGAAATATTAAATGATGAGTTGATTACACGGTGGTATTTAATTACTCCATCCGTTTCATAAGTTATGATCTTTTGGAGATTTCACATAGACTAAAAAATGAGTAAATAATATAAAAATTTGGTATAATTTAACTAAATTACCCCCATTTAATAAAAGAAGAAAGAGTAACAATAAATATATAAAGATTAATTGAAGAGAGATGAAGAAATGAGTAATGAAAAAGAGAATGCAATAAATAAAAATATGTTTGGAAAAGAAATATAAATGAGTCTTGAATTTCTGAATGATCATGACTTGTATGACAAAAAAATCTTCAAAAAATCATAACTTATGGGACGGAGGGAGTAGGTACTAAAGCATAGTCATCTCGTGGTTGGACGACTTGGCTGGCCTAGTGACTTGTTACTCACTTATTCTTATTCAACAACGTACGGTTAAATATGCCACTAGTGAACTCTACATCACTGATAAATTAAACCGCTTCAGGGCATGTGATAAATTACTATAACAAATATCTCACCAAATTTTAGGCTTCGAAATATTTCATAATCAACATAATATATAATATACATATGACAATCATTGGGTTTGAATCACATTAATGTGAGGATGGTGTTGTTACGTAATCTGTAAGTACCTCTGTAAACACTTTTTAAGTTCGGAGGCCTATCCTAACCCTGGTGAGTCCCGAAAACTCAATTCACCTAAACTTTAATTCAAAAAAGAGAGCATAATATATATACATAAATATAAGAAAAATAGACAATCAAATTTACACTCATGCATGCATGACACAACTTGATGAGCGAGCATGATATATACACCCGCGTATATGTATCACAACGATAATATTTTCGAACTTTCTAAGTTTTTTTACTGCAAATTTGGATAACTTACTTTTACAAGTAATAAAAAAAAAAGGGTGATCTTTTGATGCTCCTAATGTAATTTTCTGTTTCAGTGCTCCGCTTGCAAAATAATATTGATTATTTAGTAATAAAAAAGCTTAATGAATATGATTAAAGGACAAGACAAGTAACAATTTTGATGATAATTATAATTTTCTTATATTTAAGAACAAGACAGGTATTCTTTCCGTTCTTATTTATGAGCACTTAGACTAACTTTTACCTTGATTTTCTTATAATCATTTTTTCCACTTTATCTATAGCATTAATTAATTTTTTTTTTCAAAAATACAATTATTTACTTCACATTTTATTTTACTCAACGAAAATTTAATACAATATTTTATTTATTATTTTATTAAAATATCACTTATCTCAACATCATCATTAAGAGTAAAATCGAAAACACATATTTAATTATTAACAAATTTAATATTATCACCTATTTTAACTTAAAAAAAAAATCTTGTGTGAGGATATGTAAATTGCTTGTAAATAGAATGGGAGATAGAATAGAATTAGAGATAAAAAAAAAATTTATTGGTGCTGAATTCAGATGTGAAATCAATTAACCGGGGTGAAAAAGCATCTTGAATTCGTTTCCAAGGCAGGGAAGAATAGTGGGCTATACGAGAGGGACTAATTGACCCCAAAGCTATAAATAAATTCATCAGGAGGTCAAACAGTTCACAGTAACCAAAAGTGAAAGATAAGAAGATGGAGGTGCAAAGTGAAAGTGACGTTGTCAGGTGATCAGAAGGGAGGGACTCCAGTGCATGAGGGACTCCAGTGCATGGACTACTCACTACTCAATATTCATGGATCGGAGGATGGACAGAGAATGAGACAAATGCTAAGATGATGGGTGGGACCGGGGCACGATGATATGGCCATATGGCTGGGTAGTGATTAGTGAAAGGGGGAGTGTGAATAATGGTTATTGAAATTTTTTTAAAAAAATGTCAATTTGAATATGTTGAAAATAATGTTATATTCAATCTCTATTATAATATATATTTAATCAAATCATGCATGCTAATAAAAGTAGGCAATTTTTTAATTATATATAAAAATATTATAATATTAATTTTTTCGAAAAATTCATACTCGTTAGTGAAAAAAATCAAAATATTTAATAAAAACAAAAAGAAAACAATGAGTAATAAATAACTTTTAATTAAAAAACTTTTAAAAAATAAATTATAATAAAGTCCGAAAAAAGTACTATTACATGTCAAATTAAATGATCTTTGCTCATTAACAATTAATTATTTAACAAGTAATATATGTTAATATATATTTTTTGTTTTTATTTATGTATTTTATTTTTTAAAAAAATATATTTTATTTTAGAAGTTTAATAGTGCAATGATTATTATTTGTCATTTTTATCTTATTTTTCAATACTATCTTGATGTAAATAATAAAAAATGATATGTTAAAAAATGAATTATTAACAATCATTATAGTATTTATTAAATGATATCATGCAAAAAAAAGTAATTTTATAAGTTACTAATTTAATTTTATAAGCTTATTGAGTAGCGTATATCACTGCTCATAATTATCCTAACTGACCGTGGAACAACGAATGTGGACCAAAAATGCGTTGGCCTTATAGGACAACAATGTGAGAGTAGTAGATCCATGAATAATAGGGCCTTTGGCGCTGGTGGTGCTTGGAATGTGCCACGTGTCCACTTTGGCTTATACTGTTGCCACGCCTTCTGATCTGCTCCGTCTTGTCCTGCCCCTTCCACCATTTCATGCCATTTCTTATCTGCCCCATCTCCTTCTTTCATGCGTAGTGTCATACACATATTCTTTGGTTTTTTCCCCTCTCTGCTTTTTTACGAATGGAAGACTCTTGTGACAAGTGTCAAGAGTTGAAACTAGAAATGAATATTTGACTTGGTACAATATTTGATGCTTCCTTCGCTTGAATTATAACAAAAATAATTAATTTTATGTTTATTAAGAATGTTAGTTAATTATATTTAATTTTCTCAAATATATAAAAAAATATAGATATTTTAAAAAATATTATTGGAAATAAAACAAAAATTAAATAAAATAATAATTTTTTAGGGATGTTTCAAAAAAGTGGCATTTGAAATGAAACAAAATTTAATAAAGTTAGTTAATTTTACTTATATTTTAAACAAAAAAATATATTTTTTCTTATAATTCGAGTCGGAGTAATTTAATTAGATTTTATACCACCAAAACAATTTTTTTGTTTGTATGGGTGTTTATATCTTTATATTGTTATTTTAGATAAATACTTTTTTTTTAAAAGAGAATAAAAAACATAATTATCAATGGTTAATTGAACCCATGTCCGATACTAAATATATCACTCAACTCTATTATATGAGTTGATTCTTAAAACCCATAAATGAAATAAAATTAGATAAAAGTTTTCTATTCGCTTGACAAATAAAATTAAAAATCCCATAACAAAACTAATTGTGGAACTAATGTGCAATTGTTAAGTCCCCAATAATCAAACATGTTTTTAATAATGTTAGTTGATATTGTTAATAATATTAGATTGATAATATTTGAAAAACTTTTTCAAAATAATCTTGCTAACAAGTATCCTAAAAACACTTTTTAAAGAATATAAAACAAGAGAATCACTATTGGAAATCCAAGTCCTACTATTATTGTTATGTTAAACATGACATTTTTCCTATACAAATTTACTTGTTTTGTTTTCTTAGTCAATATCCTTAGTACAATTATTGACATTTTTTAAAAATTAACCATATATTATCATCAAGACTCTAATAAATCATTATAAATATGTATCATAATTATTATAAATACATTTTTATTCATGTTACAAACTTTGATTTGCGTTTGAGGATAAATTTTAAGCAAACTAAAATAGTTTTCATTATAAAATAACTATACACATATATGATTTTAAGAAACATGGTATTTAATTTTTGTTTGAAAACACATCTTTTTGGATTATTAAAATTATGTTCATCAACAAATATAAGAAATATTCACTTTTATTATTATTATATTTTGATAAGTCATTTTTTTAAATAAAAAAAGTCAGTATAAGGCTTATTTTCAGCAAACAAAGATATAAATATTAGTACATATCATAAAAAAATCACTTCTCCACAAAACAAATTCCTTTTCTTTTTTATTTTTATCTTTCCTCATACAAAAGGCGAAGGTTGATTGGTTAAATGAAGGTGATCAGGATTCTAGGCTCTTCCACTCATCTATCAGCAGAGGTAGTACAAAAATAGAGTTATGCGTATTGTGAATGAGCAGGATATCACAGTTACAAATCAGGATGATATTTGCAATGCATTTCAGGAGTATTACTCGCCATTGTTCACAGCAGATTAAGGTGGTTGGGAGTGGGATCAGAATGTTATGAATGAGGGTGTTATCCTAGATAGTAACCAGCAGTTGAGACTTGTCATGCCTATTACAAATGATGAGATTAAGATAGCTCTGTTTTCTATTCAGGTCACCCGGACCTGATGGTTATGGCTCAGACTTCTTCAAGGAGACTTGGGAGATTGTGGGGTATGATGTTTGTGATGCAGTAAAGGATTTCTTTCACAATGGTAGAATGCTGCGGGAGATTAATCAAACAAATTTGGTTATGATCCCTAAGATTGATAATCCATGCAATGTCAGGGAGTTTAGACCTATAGCATGTTGTAATTCTATTTATAAATGCAATAGCAAGATTATGTGTAACAGACTTAATGATGCTTTGCCTAGTTTTGTGCAGGACAACAAACAACATTTGTAAAAGGAAGAAACATTGTTCATACTATCTTAATTACACAGGACTTATTACGGTTGTATGGAAGGCGTAGGATCTCTCCCAGATGCTTGATGAAGATTGATATCAGGAAAGCATATGATACTCTAAGCTGGAAATTTATTGAACATATGCTAGTTGCTTTTAGATTCCCTGAGAAATTCATTGCTTGGATAATGGCTTGCATTACAACTGTGTCCTATTCAGTTGTTCTGAATGGTCATCAATCTCATGTATTTACAGGGTTCAGAGGTATCAGACAGGGTGATCCTGTCTCTTCCCTTATATTTGTGTTGTCCATGGAGATTTTAACTAGAATCTTGTAGCATGCTACTCATCGTAGAATTTTCAGGTTTCACCATCTTTGTAAGGAGTTGAGACTTGTAAATTTAGCTTTTGCTGATGATTTAATGATTTTTTGTAAGGGCCATCCAGCAAGTGTTAACATTTTGATGCGGGCTTTTAATAGCTTCTCTTGTATGTCAGGGTTACATGCTAGTAATGAAAAGTCCTCTATTTATATGGCAGGTATGCCCCATCAGAGGCAGAATGATCTTATTCATATGACAGGGTTCCAAAAGGGTGTTTTCCTTTTAAATATCTTGGTCTTCCTTTATCTGCTAGGAAATGGTCTGTTTCCACTTGTCATTTATTAGTAGAAAAAGTGACCAAGAGAATTAATATTTGGAAATCTAGGAAGTTGTCTTATCAGGGAAGGTGTTGTCTCATTAATTCAGTTTTATTGAGTTTGCATACATATTGGGCTACTGTGTTTATTATTCTGAAAGCTGTTATTAGAGATATCGAGAAGCTTTGCAGGGGTTTCCTTTGGGGGAGACATGACACGGGTCACTATTCGGCTAATGTTGCTTGGAGTGATGTTTGTAAAAGCAAGAAGTTTGAGGGTCTGGATATAAAAGACAGTTGCATTTGGAATGTTGCTGCTATTGGCAAGCAGGTGTGAGATTTGGCTATGAAGAAAGACACTCTTTGGGTTCGTTGGATGCATTCGGTCTACATTAAGGATCAAGACTTCTGGGAGTGTAATGCAAATCAGGGTACAAGCTGGCATTGGAAGCAGCTTATCAAGGTCAGAGACAGGATTCAGACAGGTTTTCATAATGATAGTTGGATTGGTACCCATGATGGTGTTTACTCTGTTAATAGTGGGTATCTTTTTCTTAAAATTCAGCAAGGAATATTTCCCTTGTATAGAATGGTTTGGAATAGTGTGAATGTCCAGAAACATTATTTCATAGCTTGGCATGCTACCCTTGACAAGTTGCAAACTCTAGATAGATTATCTTGTTTTATGTTTATTCCTAACCATTGTTGTATTTGTCTATCTTCTGCTAAGTCTATGAATAACTTATTTTTTGAATGCAATTGGAGCCACAACCTTCTTGAATGTTGTTGTCATTGGATTGGAATTGACAGGTGGCCCTACATGTATCATAATTGGGCAAGTTGGATTCGGTCAGCTTTTCGAGACAGGACTAGACGCAAATGTGTTTTCGCCATGTTCACAGCTTTAATGTACCACATCTGGGCGGAAAGGAATGGTAGAACTTTTATGAATTGCACGAGGAGTATGCAATTTGTTTTTAGTACAATCAGAAGAGAGGTTTCATAGGATTAGTTTTTGTTTTCCAAATTATGTAACTTGGAATAATGTATCCTTGGTAGATAGATCAGAAATCAGGAACTTTGGTATCTTTTTTGCATTAGACTTTGGTCCTTGGTTTAGTTTGAACCCTTCATAGAAGGTGACAAACTTTCCTAAAGATTAGACATAGTCTTTGATCTTGAACCCTTCCTAGAGGGTGGTAAGGTTAGTGATTATGGCATTTTTTATTGTCTTTTGAATTTTGTTCGTTGATAATGAATTTTTTCTTTTGCCCAAAAAAAAATTCCTTTTCTTTTATAAAAAATATTATTAATTCGATTACATCTGAAATATTTTTAATATGATTTTTCTTGGTATAATATATTTTGTTTGTAAATTTATTTTATATGACAAAGCTGCATGCTTCAATCTTTATTTTATTTTATTGCCAAAGGAAAAAGCAACTAATCGAACGAAAGATAGTAAAGCTAATAATGTTCGCATACAATATGTCTGAATTCAGATGCATACATATAATATGAGTCAGTCACTGTGAGTGTGAGATGAATTTGTTAAAAACATGGTCTGAAATCAAGCCAGAAAGAGCATATGATATGTTAGCGATGTCCCAATAGAAACGAGACAGAGACTCCTCCCAATGAACAGTGATGGGTTTAGAAGTCCCATCTATATATCATGGCTAGATCCCGTATGCATGTTCCTTTCCAATTATTTGACGCATTCCTCCTTCGTCGGTTACGGTGTCTTGCTTCCAGGCCGGTCCTAACAAGTTATGGCCCGGGCGAAAAAATTTGAGGGTCCCTTAATTTAAAAAAACTAGTAATCAGGTAAAAATTGAATAAAAAAAGTTTCAGTTAAAAAAAAGGACAAAATTTTAAAAGTATTTTTCTTATGTACAAAGTACAATATGGATTCGAAAATTTTCGTGATGCTTGTTTCGTTTCTATTAAATTTTTTTATTTATTTTTGATAGCTATTGGACGACTAAAAGTGAGTGACAATTTAATAATTCGTTCTTATTAAAAGATTTATATTTTTTTTTAAATTTGGAGCAATTGTTTAATTAGATAATTCGTAGAATAATTATATGTAAAACATGTGGTCATTTTCATCCTAATAAAAAAATATTAAATTTTGAAGGAAAAAAAGACATAAAAATGGGAAAATTTATCACAAGCCTCACGTTAAAAAAAATAAAAATAAAAGTCCAAACCTTGATTACTGATTAGTATCAAGATGTACATGTGAGATTCGGACCATGTTTTTGGACTGAATGCATGAGCAAGAGAAAAACCAATTGACCAAAGGACAACTAATTTGTGTATATATCAAATTAAAAATATATAGAGTATATGTTAGTAACATTTAGTCTCATAAAGTGTGTTTAAAAAAAAGTTATGGTTAATTAATTGAATAGCAAAAGTTTATAGTGTGTGCATTACCATCAATCATTCATATCTATTATTATTTGAAAATTAATGATTACTAACATATACAGTACGATAAAAGATAAATAATGCAGTGACGGATCTTGACATTCAATGTAGGGATGCAATTATGAGTGTAAACAATGGCAAAATTAATTTATATTAAACAATTTGCATAATTAACAAGTACATTTGATATGGTTAAGTGGTTAGACATTTGGTCATTCACTTTAAAGTTTAGGGTTCGATCCTCTCTCTTCAACTTTTTAAGTAAAATAAAACAAAACATTAAGCATACATTAACTGACCGCATATGCTGCCGCTAAACCAACTGCAAGCATGTGCCAATATATTACCACTATAGTATATACATTGTTTTAAAAATTTAGGGGGGAGCAGGAGCTCCCACCTGCCCTTGAGAAGGTCAGTCCATGAAATAATGTGTTAAGAATGTAAAGATTTTTTATTATTTGTATATCACTTATTATTTTTTGAAATAAATGTGTTCTACAAATAATCATAAAAGAATTTTACTAACAAATATCCTGTCACACTTATTAAAATTTTCAAAATTAAAAATAAAAACATTCATAAATTTACACTATTGTATTGAAAAATTTTACTAGTACATTTTTCCAATGAGTTTTACTTTTTGAACCCCGTTGTTTATTCACCGGCCCTCATTTTTTCCGCCTTATACAAGGTGGTAGTGCATTTTTCTGCCTTATACAAGGCGGTAGTGTAAATTATCAGTTTTTTCCGCCTCTTTCTAGGCGGAAAAATGGTAATTTTGCACGTCCGCTTTGTATAACACGGAAAAAATATGATAATTTTACACTACCGCCTTACCGCCTTGTATAAGGCGGAAAAATGTACTTCCGCTTTATATGAGGCGAAAAAAATGCGGGCCGATGAGTAAACAACGGGTTCAAAAAGTAAATCTCTTTCCAATAGTACTCGACATTGTTAGAATTTGCCATCATGAAAAATGGATAACTCTGGGTAGAGAAAGGAGGTTGAAATGTTGGTGTCATACTTCAATATGAAAGTGAGGGTAAGTTAGTGGTACCACCAATTAGTCAATCGTCTGAAGACCACTTTTCCATTAAATTAAAGCTATAGAAGCAACAGACTCCGTCCACGGCAGGGCAACAGAGTTGACCGCTTTGACCCAAAATTTTTAGGGGCACATGAAAAAATTAATATTATCACGTAGCAAACGTACTACTTTGGGTGCACTTTGGTTATTTTTATTTTTTATTTTTGGTAAATCATTTTGATTAGTTTTCATTACACTCTAAGTCAATTTTACTATTCTGTATCACGTAGGAGTAGAATTTTATACAAAATAAATGCATGTAATTTATTGTTCAATATTTTAATGGGAAATATCAAAAGAATTTATTACAATAGAAAAATGTGAAGTGCAATTATGATGGGCATATTTGAAAACAAAAAATTAATACTATCTAGAAATCTTAAAACGACTTATATTTTGAGACACAAAAGACTTTATTTTGGTGCCCTATATTTTGGTACGGAGGGAGTACTCCACTATTATGAACTAATTTGATGACCATACTAATTAGTAGTAGTAAAAAGGCTTATTTATGTCTGGGTTCCCTGTAGTTTAGACCTCTTTTGTGAGATACCCCTATGTTTTTTTTAATGAATATACTCCTGTAGTTTACTCCGGTTAGGTATTTTTCCCCAGCTCCTTTTCCGGCGAGTTTTTGGGTGAGCTGGACTGCCGGAGCTCCACCTGGAGCTGACACGTGGGAGTCTCTTAATTTTTTTTTTAAATTAAAAAAAAATAAGGCTTAATTATGTCCGAGGTCCCTGTAGTTTGGAACTCTATTGTGAGATACCACTATACTTTTTTTTTTCAATAAATATACCCCTATAGTTTACTCCAATTAGGTATTTGCCCCCAGCTCCTTTTCCGATGAGTTTTTGGGTGAGCTGGACCGCCGGAGCTCCACTCAAAATAATAAAACAATAGAATAAACTAATAAACTAAAAAAACGTGACTTATTATAATCCCTCACATTTCCTTCCATTCGATCCATCTATCTCCGTCGTTCTTTTTCTCTTACTTACAACCAGCATCTCCCTCTGGCGTTCTCACTCCATATCCCACGGTGTAGCTGTCATCTTCTCCCTCCTGCAGTCGTTCAGTTCTTCTTCTTCTTCTTTTCAGTCATGAAGTCCCCTAGCTCCAGATCTGCAGCTTCTTCGAGGTCACCGTTTAGGATCAAGGTGGCATGCGAAAATGAGCAGCACAAGAACAATTGACATTTTTATTATAAAAATGAAAAAAAAAAACAAATAGAATAGAAACAGGTGAAGTAGAAGATGAGGCTTTGAAAAAAGAACATACATACATAAGCATATACCCATGTCAAGGAACATATAGTGTTTTCATTTCCAGAAAATTGATTAATCAAGCACATACATTAATCCTTTGACATATCATTTCATCTAAATCACAGAATTCAATCTTTGCAATATCAGCAAATTGATTTTGATTGCTGTTTAAAAAAAAACAAATTGATTTTGATTGTTTTTTTTAGATTATTAGTACGTTTATCCTATTGTTTTATTATTTTTTTTTCAATTTAAACAAAAAAAATTTAAGTGACTGCCACAGTCACATGTATAAGTTATAACACGTGGCTCCAGGTGGAGTTCTGGCGGTCCAGCTCACCCAAAAACTTGTCGAAAAAAGAGCTGGGGGCAAATACCTAACCGGAGTAAACTATAGGGGTATATTCATTGAAAAAAAAGCATAGGGGTATCTCACAAAAGATGTCCAAACTACAGGGACCACAGACATAATTAAGCCTTATTTTTTTAATTTAAAAAATATTTTAAGAGACTGCCACGTGTCAGCTCCAGGTGGAGCTCCGGCGATCCAACTCACCCAAAAACTCGCCGGAAAAGGAGTTGGGGGGAAATACCTAACCGGAGTAAACTACAGAGGTATATTCATTGGAAAAAAAACATAAAGATATATCACAAAAGAAGAGGTCCAAACTACAGGGACCCAGACATAATTAAGCCTAGTAAAAAATAGTTCAGCAAGCATAAATATATCAGCAATAAAAGTTTCAACTACTAAAGGGAAAGCGTAGATAGAAGAGCAAAAGCAAGGAATGAAAACACAAATATCGCAAACTTCATTGTCAAAAGCTAAGATGGGTTAATGAATTGGTCCCAAACTTGGCGTGCCCAATAAGAAAATGCAAGTAAAACTATGCAACACCAAGTCGATCGATGTTTTCGATAATACAATAATCTCCCACTCCTCCAGACAAATGCTCGTGAATAATCGTGATACAAACTGGAATGCCATGCCCGGTTGGCTAACACAACGGGCAGTTTAACATGAATGAGATAGTACAGCATACTGTATATAATATACATATGCATACAATCATACGTACATACATTCATACATATATATTAATGAGAAGAGATTCAACCCTTAGGCCGCTCATAATTTTATATTCTCTCCGGTCCTATTTATAAGATTTTTTGAGATTTTTCACTCCACTAAGGGTCTCAACGTTTAATTTTGTTAGTGGCGTTGAAAATATGAAAATTTGATATACTTTTTCAAAAATACCCTTATAATTATCATTAGAACTCTAAAAAATGTTGACTTTATAGGGGTGTTAGTGTATAGTTGTAATTCAATACTATTAAAAATTGAAAAGAGTTCTTATAAATAGAACTAAAATAAAAACCTCAAAAGAATCTTATAAATAAGACCGGAAGGATCGAAGGATATATGCTACAAAGAAAAAAATTGTTGGACGGAGTACTGTATTGAAAATGCAACTTACAACATTTATTGTGTTTGAGGGTAGTACTACTAAGTATTGCACAGAGCACTATGAGTTGGAGCATTAAATGAGAGCAATTATGAAATAAAAAAATTTGTTGGAAAAGGTTAATTAGTTGAAATTGCTTATATTTTAAACTAATACAAACTTGTAATTTGTTGCTTATATTTCGAGCGGAGTATATACTGTATGGATTGAAAATTCCCAACTAAAAAATATTGGCTCCTATAATAATATAGATACATGTAGCTAGGTTGAACAAAAATGGTTAACATTTTCTTTTTATTGATTGTTTACTATTAACAGCTATCATGTCCTAGTAGTACTATGCACGTTGCTTTATCCTATTGTGTTACCAAGGCTTAATTTGTCGAGCTTGCTTTAGTGCATGCGTTCGGTGAAAACAATGGTGATGAGTGGTAAAGACAGAATGCATCCAAGGTTCTCGATGAAAATCTTCTTTGTCATCATGAACAATGTTTAGCGTGTTTCTTGGCGTTATTGAAAGCTGCGAGAGAGAAAGTCTGTGATTGCACCACTCCACTCCTAATTTTTAGTTACTGCTATCACTTCAGTACAAATTACTGTAATTCGCATACATCAGTGTATAAGCATAAGTTAGTGAGTTTAATATTACTATGCATCAAAAGTTTTTTTATACTGTTATACATTATTCATCATTTATTTATATATATATATATATATATTACTTTTATTTAAAAATTGGTGATGGATGATGATACATCAATTGTGTAATACATTTTTGAGTATTGCTATTTGTCACGAAAGTTTTTCACAAAATTTTTACGAATGTGTGCAAACCGGCAATAAAATAATCACGTGAGATTCATGTGTATATGTTAGTGTTAAGCGCATGGTGGATGTACTCATGTTTTATCATTCGTGCACGTTTTACGAATTTTAATTCGTGATAATCAGCATTACTGTATATTTGTACAGTGTTAGTGTACATATTATTTTCTTTAAGTTATTCCATTTTTTTATTGATTCACTGGCAATCGGTTATCAAATTAAAAATGCAAAATTCATCTTGAAAATAATTTAAAAATTGCAATTATCACTATTTTATTTTAATTTTAGTAACTTTAACAAGTGTCTTTAAAATATTTATTAACAAAATTTTTTAAAGAAAGTATTTTTAAATTTAGCCTTAAAAGATTGAGAATAAAAAATTAAAAAAAATTACTTTTACTTAAAATATTTATTAACAAGATTTCTTAAAAACCAAATCCTATGTTTCTTGTAAAACTGAATTCGAATGTGATATTTACTTTTACTTTATCTGTTTATCATGATAATCGCCGAATTTTTGTACTTCCTCCTATGCTATATGTAATATCTTTTTAGGGAAACAAAGTTTAGTTCTATTTTTAAGATCATATTCATAATTTAATTACTTTTTTTCTATAAACATTTCTATTAAGTCAACATTTTTTTAAAATCTTAATGACAACTATATGGGTAGTTTTGAAAAAATATATTAAATATTTACACTTTCAGTATCACCAACAAAATTATTTCATTTCTTTAACGGACATAAATTTCTCTAAAAAAAATCTTATAAATAAAAAAAAATTATATTATTTCCAATAGCATCAAGTAGGCAGTGTCATTCTCGATGAAAATTAAATTAAAGTATGTTTAATTTCAATTTTTAAGATTAAAAATAATATATTTTGATGTTATAAATATATTTTTTCTCCAAAACAAATATATTTATTTTAATTTTTTATCTTCAATTTTGAGGATTGAGTTAAAGAGTGAGAGACGGGTCATTGTTGATTTCTTGGCATTTGGACACCAGAGAGAGAGAGAGTCTCAGCTCGTAAGGGTAATACTTCCTTGGTCTTTGGAGACTTTTATTTTATTTTTATTTATAGGATTAAATATCAATTTTTAATAATAATTAATCATTTTTTTCAGTAATATATTTATTTATTTCACACTTTTTATATTTTCAATAATATTAATAAAGATAGTTATGAGTTTCAAAAAAAAAAATAAAGATAGTTATGAAAATACATACTTTTTCCTATTTGAAATATAAGAAAAAATACACTTTTTTTTAAAAAAAAATATAAGAAAATGTAACTAACTTTCTTAAATTTGTTTTATTCTTATTGCTATTTTTCTAAAACATATTTAAGAAATTGTTATATTATTTAATGTTTGTTTTGTCTTCAATAGTACTTTCCTAAAATATCTTTATTTTTTTATAAATTTGAGAAAATTGAATACAATTAACTAATTTTTTTTATTTCTCAAAACTAATCCAATAATAGTGTAATTATTATTGGGATTATTAATTATTAAAAATTATTGACCTAATAAAGATGTTTAATTACTTCTTTTCAAAAAGAAATTTTTTCACCGGAGGAAGTTGTACCCCTCCCACTTTAGCTCAATCCTTCCCTTACTATCTCCATCTCTCTCTCTCTCTCTATATATATATATATAATGCCTAATACTCCACCCAATATAGTAGTAGACTAGTAGTATAGTAGAGAGAAGGAGGCATAGCTTCATTTCATATTACTCCCACAAAACATACATATATACATTCATAAAGATAGGACTTAGGAGGAAGAAGAACATCATGGGATTTCCAGTAGGGTATCCAGATCTTGTAATCCCAAAGTTATTTGTTCACTTTCTTTCTTTATTACTTTTCATCAGAGACCTCATCCTCCTCTTCTTCCGCTACCTCTGCCTCCTCCCCAACGACATTTCTATTCCCACCACCACCCACCCCCCTCCACCCCAATTCCACTCCGTCTTCTCCCTCCTCATCCGTGAAATCCTCCCCGTCCTCAAGTTCTCCGACCTCCAGGATCCCCCGGCCGAGAGCTGCGCGGTGTGCTTGTATGAGTTCGAAGGAGATGAGGAGATCAGACGGCTCACAAACTGCAGGCATATATTCCACAAGGGTTGTCTTGACCGTTGGATGGGTTATGATCAGAGAACGTGTCCCTTGTGTAGGACTCCCTTCATACCTTATGATATGCACTCTGCCTTTAATGAGAGGCTTTGGCATGCTTCTGGGATCCCTGAATTCTACTCTACTCAATCCAATATCCCCGCCCACTTAACCACTACCTCTTTTTAGCTAGCTATAGTCCAACTCTAATTTCTTTCCATATCCATTTCAAGTTATTAGATCAAGAGACCACTTTTATAACTCTTATCAACTCAGGGGAGGGAGGAATGATGTTCTTGTTGTTGCGTTGAGGCGGTTTTTAATTTGTTGTATGTGTATGTGTGTATATATTATTATACGGAAATGTTGAAAGAAATCTGAAATCCGAGAACAATAATGGTTACATATCATTTTATTTATTTTTTTTTCTTTGGTAGATGGTGTTTAGGTTTCACTTTTTGGTGCCCAACTAATCTTAAGGAGTGTTTGTTCATACTCAGGGCTCGAACTCGAGATTACTGGTTAAAAATCTTAATGAACTCACCACTAGGCCAACACCAAATTGGTATTTTATTTATTTTTTTTTTTAAGATATTAGTTTTGCATTTAAATTTTATTTATTGAAATCTGGTTATTCTTATCACTTGTTTTAGCTTTTTCTTAGAAAAACAACCCCCCACCCCCCCTTGTTATTTTTGTGGTGGGTGGGGTTAGGTAGTATTTACTAATGCCTGCGTCTGATTTGCAATCATTTATTAGAGTGTCTATCTATCTATCTATCTTTAGACGAGAATGTTGAATTATAGGTCTATGGGAGAAGATGACAACATAGAGACGTGGGTTTGATTTGGGTAATTTGAACATGAGTATTATTTGGGCGGTTTTGAGGATTGTGACGGTGTCATTGAATTGATGGGATGGTACCACAGATTTGACAATGTTACAATATCTAACATTTGAAATTTCGTGCGTAGAGGTTTTTAGTGGAGGTGAAAGGATTCCATCAAAAGGTACTATGCACGAGCACGTTCTTTTCACTTCCACGGGAAATTCAGAAAAGCGTAGACGTTTGGTGTAACTGCACTAATAATGCTTTTTCCATGCCTATTAAGAGGGAACAATAATTTAAATTTTTTTTTTGCCTTTTTTCTTAATTGTGAAGGTTTAGAAGGGGCTCACAAGGTAATTCGGCTATATCCTATGTGTTTGTCCAAACTGTAAGCGAGGCAAGGGGCATAAATCGGTATACTAGTATTAAGTATGCTTCCTTAATCATTCGTCTCTTCCTTAATGGGAGCTGATTCAGTGACTACTGTTTGCTGCAGATATTGTTGCTTCTTAGATTAGTTCGTCAGTATATTGTTTTCTTTTATTTTCGGCTTATTTGATTTGTTCCCATAGAAAAGAGTACTAACATGGATCAAATTATATGTACACCTAACACTAACATCAAATATCATCACCTTTTTACTAGGAAAGAAAAATAAAAGAAATACTCCCTCCATCCCATAAAGTTAGTAAAAACATAGAAAAATTTTGTCTAAAGTTAAAATAGTGAAAAAATAAAATAAAATTACATTATATATTTTATGATTAGTTAATTAAGAAAACATACATTAAATACTCTGATAATTGGTTGATTTGGGAGACAATGCATTAAAAGCATTACCGTTGAATTTTAAAAAATTTACGGAAGAAGTATAAATGTTCAAATCTCAATTGTTATTACCCAAATGAATGAAAGCATCTCACACCGTCTTGGTTAATTAGAATAAATACGGTGCGAGTCCGGTATCAGTACCAATATGGGTACTGAGTCGGAGTACGGAAATAATTCCTAAACACGAAACAAGTGCAAGATACTTGTACAGAAACAACAATAAGAAAATTAAATTACGAGATACATACGTTCAACATATATATTAGTAATATATTAAAAATTAAATTTCCACAAAACTCTCGATAAGTATTTCTAGTACACTGAATATAAAAGCAAATTGATTTGAAATGAAGTTTCCTAATAATTTGTTTTTTCATTTAATAAGAAATCAAAGAGTTTTAACAAGAAAAATAGTTTTGTATAAAGTGATTACTTGTAATTGAATGAGTGCCGATGCCTAGTCCGCGTAAGACAGCCCAGTTGGCGGCAGCAAGGACACTTAGTATTTCTCCCTCCCCCAGATCATGGGTTCTAGTCCCAGACCTCCCATGTAAACCAAAAAAAAAAAAAAGAGTGCCGATGCCTACTCATCAAGAGAGTACTGATTACTGAATAAGTGGCTAAACAATCATGGCAGAGTATCCATGCATCTTAGCCTATCAGGCTATCACCATAATAAAAATCAATTACACTTTCCTAACACCTGTATATTGCATGAGCCAAAGCTGAAAGGGACGTTTCAAGTACCACAAGGCAACGGCCCAAATGGCTATCACGCATTGGAAATTTGGGTAGGATATAACACCACATATTGCACACAACAAAAATGGGAACTTTAAAATATAAGCAGCAATATGATCAATGTACAAACAGACGGCAAAATATCATAAGTTCAAAATGAACAACACGCTTGTCTAGTATCAGAACTTTAATTTATCAACACTTGAGCGGAGAAGCAATCTGATAATAATATGACTATTACACTTTACGACAACCCTGCACAAATATGACTGTTCGGCTTCAAGAGAATTTGAAAGAATGGAATTCAACCCGATCAATAGGAACAGTAGACCAACTCACCAACATAAAGTGTGATTCAAAAAATCACCTAGAGTAGCCTGAAGGAGGATATCCTGGGGGAGGATACGCAGTAGCAGGGTAACCAGTAGCAGGATAGCCCTGAGGAGGTTGCGATGCTGGAGGATAACCATAGGGCTGTCCATATGCAGCTGGCTGTGATGCATATCCAACTGAAGGAGGTATTGGCTGATCGATCCGCGACATCTGCTGAGCAGGGGGAACAGCCATTACAGGTTGGGGTCCAAACATGCCATCGCGCTTGTCCATTTCAATCTTATGCTGAGTCTGCAAATAAAATTCATTTGCCATTGGGTATATAATTCTTAAACACTTATATAACATCATGACTAACCATTGGCGCATAATAAGTTATAAATTCACCTGCATGCAAGCGCAAACCCTACAAATAAAATGAAACAAAAAAAATCAACATAAATTTAGTACAATGCTTCCCAATATAAAGCGTAAAATTAAAAAGAGGAGTGAGGAAGCCTTACGTGCAGTATACAAAGTCAGCTAAACAGGATAGCAACTGAGATGCCTCTGAAATTTCTTCACTTCCCACAATCATGGCAACAATAGAAAATATGCATGCAAGTTGTTGAAGGCAAAACATGAAACCCTTAACACAAGAATTACAAAATAGATAAACAAAATATTATTAAAAAAAATAATGGTGTGTATCAGAAAAACAGGAGGGAGAGAGAGAGTACAATAATGCAATTATCACATTGCGTAGTTTGAATGTTAAATTCATCTTGCAACATAAAACGAGTTGAGGCCACTGAATTTCCAAAGCAGAGGAAAACCTGAACAATGATTGTATAATAACAAAATTAACAGCAGGAGAAAAATGCTACATAAAATAACCACAAAAACTATCATGTAAAGTGACAAAAACGCCAACTTAAAAGGAGGAACTTTACTTGGCCTTTACATAAATGTCAAACACCAACTTCAAATTAACAACTGAAGTTCTCTTTTTTCTAATTATTCCAATTCTTTCACAAGTTTAAATCTAAAACACATATTAACCCAATCAACCTTTTATTTCAACGCTGTTTTCATTTTTCAACACATTTTATTCTCTTCAACTATGTGGTAACTAAACAACCTAAAATTAAATAGTAAGAAGAAAATTTAAATATAAACAAGCTTGCTTATTAAGTAAAATATAATAATTTAGGTTTCACATACACACACAAAATCATCATTGTCTTTATGACAGAAAACAAGATAGAATGAGGACTTAAAAGGTAGTAAATAAAATCTTAATAGATAAATAGATATAAACAAAGGTTAGTATGTCAATTTTTTAATCATATAGAAGTAAACTTTAAATGTAAGTTTAAAATCTATAAGTACTATTATGATGAGGAATTGTATTGATCATTTAAAAGAAAAAAAAAAACAGACAGTTAGCATAATAACAGAAGGAAAAAAAAAAGACAAATTTGGCAAGGCAATTATTTTTTGGATAAGAAAAATTATGTTAAGAAGCACAGGTATAGGTCACACTTGGTCAGCAACAATAGTCCGAAACCAGCTAGCGAACCAGCAGAGGAAAAACATACTCTGATCTGCTAGGCAACCGAAAAAAACAGACGTAAAAGACCCCCCCCCCCCCCCCCCCCCCCTGCATATATTACTTTGTCTAACCAACCACCTAAACCTCCTCAACAGATGTACAACATCCCCCCTACATACAGTACTTTGTCTATATTAATCCAAATTCCTCAACAATGTTAACCACCTGATCCTCATAAGGAGGAAAAAAAACCAATAAAAGAGTCACTTGAGGCAGAATTTCAATAACACAGACTCCACAGCTTCAAGTCACATTAACAGCAATAGTATGGCAAGGCAATTTGATTAACCAATCAATTTTATGATAAGAAAACTTCCCTACAGTATTTAGTCGGTTATTTTTATCTTCACCTGCTTTAGTAAAAAGCCATGTGAATTTGGTATCCAAATGCAAGCTACAGTTCCTTTATTAGAAACCCAAATCATGTAAATGACATTTCAGTAGTTACTAGTTAGGCTGTAGAGTTTTCCTTCACATTCTTGGGCCCTTGCCCCTAAGTCATAGAGAGCATGAAAATTCCACAATGTGATTTGCTTTCCACGTAACAGTTTAAGCTTTTTTAGTTGAATTGGTTCTTGACTTCGTCAATTAAGAAGGATATGGAGATAAATGATTTATCAAAGGATATGATTTATGATAAACCTTTATGTCATCGTTTGATCCATGTAGCCGACCCCAGTTATTGTTGAAACAAAATGACAAATCAAAGCATAGGAATGCTGGAAGTTGAGAGCTAGGATATATCAAAATTCTTAATCCATATTATAGACTTGGGACAACAGTAACACTATGCCAAGGTTAAGGCATCAGATCACAGCCCAAACATAATTCATAGGGTCAGAAAATTGTTTTAAAAAGGAAGGATAAAGGTGTAAAATACAAAAAAAATTTGCTAGACCTCCGTGCAAAGGCAGAATTCAGGACATTTACTTTCCCCACACCGACCACTGCAGGGCATGTAACCACCACAACATGTGTATCTGGAACAAACAAGACAAACCATATCAAACCAACAGATCATATAATTAATTAAGGAAAGTTGAGAGAACTTAAAATGTATCAAACCAATTACCTTGACATATCATTGTAAAGAGCTCGTTTGCGGAGCAGGTATGATGCACATGGTGCACTATAACCAGACAACAGAATATTAGATTCTACTAAAAGTGCAAGTAATAATTGCATTTATATTTTCAATGCAGAGCTATCAAAATTTAATCCAACTAACAAGGACACCAAATTGCAAATTCATTGAATTGACAAACACACAAATGAGGTTAAGTACTAAAATGGGTGATACAAACAGATCACAGAGAAACTTTGTATTTTGTAGTAATAAAGAACAACCTCATGCAGCTACACTTTAAATTGAAACCACTTTATGGGAACTTAAACTTCACTGAGTGGGTTTGAAACTTGTCTAGACCTACTTTAATTGCAAACTATCTATCAAATGAGGACCTCTCAAAGCATGGGTTACACAGCACATATATACTTCTCCCTATCGAGCCTTAACATGCATCTACCGTCAAAGATTGTGAGTGTATTTTTTCTCCAGTCATAATCACAGCATGCACGAGATAGCTTCTATGCTCAAGGTATTCACAGAAGACATATTATCTTTTAGTTTCCTGGAGCATCCACCACCTGCTAGCTAAGACTATTTCACGGGTATGATGCCTAAGCTGGAACCCCTCCCTAATCCCGGTAATTTTTTTAAGTGTCTTTTTAGCATAAAAATCTTGTTCTTATAGAGCATGTGTCCTTTTAGAAAATCAATACAACATTAATTACTCTTTTTACAATTTTATCCTCACCTAATTAAGAAGTGAGATAATAAGTGGAAAAATATACTATTAAATATAGATACAGGGCAAATTAAATAATCTCCACATTAATTTAATTCAAAAGACAGATTAACTACATTTCTTAATTTGAGCCTTATAAATACTACTCCCTCGTCAATGAGGATTATGAAAAGTAATAGTTATAGCTAGTTATTACTCTCATAATTATAAAATATATATGTATATGTATATATATATATATGCTCCCTCTGGCTCGAATTATAAGCAAATCCAACTACTTTTACGCTTATTAAGGAAGTTAGTTGATTGTATTTAATTTTCTCAAATTTATAAAAAATAGAGGTATTTTAGGAAAGTAGTATTGGGAATAAAACAAAAATTAATTAAGATTACAATTTTCTAGAGATGTTTTAGGAAAGTTAATAAAGTTAGTTAATTTTGCTTATATTTTAAACCAAGAGAATTATGTTTTTTGTTGCTTGTAATTCGAGCCGGATGGAGTATATATCAAAGTTCCAAAGATACCCCTGTATTGATGCAGCCATTATGATAGGAAAAGCAAAAAGGTTTATTAGAATATGGAGAGATTAATTAAATATAGGGTGAAAATTGGATTTGTATTCTCTAACTTTAATTTTCATAACTTTAATGAATTCATTCTATCTTTTTTCATTTTATACTTTGTTTAATTAATTAAATAGAACGAATTATTTTTAAATATAGCATGAATTCATTGATGTAATCCGTGAAAATTATAGAGATAATATGTTTGGTAGTATAAGTTATTTAATGTTGAGTATACTGAGGGTAAATAGAGAGTACATAAGAAGCAAGTCAACAACAACAG
Source organism: Crotalaria pallida (assembly GCA_037953625.1). Classification (NCBI taxonomy): domain Eukaryota; kingdom Viridiplantae; phylum Streptophyta; class Magnoliopsida; order Fabales; family Fabaceae; genus Crotalaria; species Crotalaria pallida. The sequence continues at coordinate 126,921,962 of CM075655.1, read as the reverse complement.
GGTTGAGATCCAAAATGCGGAAGGAGAATAGTTACCACCACAAAGCGAAGCAACAATCTGCATATGATTAAAGATAATAGAGTCAACAAACAAACAAGTACTAAGTACTACTCCTATAATGGAAAATCATAAATATAAAAAAGGAAAAAAGGGAGAGAAAGAGAGAGGGAGGGATGGTGTTTAGAACTTACAAGGAGTGTCCTGCTGAATGGTTCGCATGAGATCGGTGTGCCAGAGATTGCGGTAATTCTGACGGACCTGCATCTTCTCAAGATTCTGCTGCGACGCCATCTTCTCTTCTCTTCACTTTCAACACCTGGATCCAAACCCTTACGATCACGAATTATTATCTGAGAAAAGAAGACACAGAGAGAACCGAGAAGACACGACGAGCAGGAATTGTAAAATGAGAAGAGAAAAATGGGAAGAGTGAGTTTTCAAAGTTGAAGAGAAGAGAAGAGAGGGAGAAGACTTTGTTTGGAGTGATGAGTTTTAAGAACAACACAACAGCTCATTTCCCGTTGGTTGAAAATATAATATTCATGTCCCTGTTTGATGAATTTCACTTCTTTAAAAAAAATTAATTAATATTGTTAATCATGTTGAAAATGTAAATATTTAATATATTTTTTCACAAGTACCCCTATAATTATTATTCGAAATCTAAAAATTTTTGAGTAAATAGATGTGTTTGTGAAAAAGAAGTGATTAATGCTATTGGAAATTGAAATGAAACTTATATTAAGAACAAAAAAAAGTCATCAAAAAATGTTTATATATAAGATCAAAAAGAGTATTTAAATTAAAAAATTTAATAAACAAATATTTTTTAAAGTCTTAATATCATAATTAAGGAATTTAAGCATTTATAAACAGTGTTGGGCTTCGTTGATTTATTGGTTTAATTTTTAAAAAAACAAATCAAGGATCAACTCCTCAAATTATAATGAAAACAAGTCTGAACTCTTAATCAAAGTTAAACCGTGTCGTTGCCGTAAATCAATTTTATATTATGTATTTTAAAAATATATCACATATAGAGTCTTAAATGGTTAAAATACATTGACATTATTATTAAAGGGTTTTTTAAATTTTTTTTTACATATGCACTAATATTGTTTTAGAATTTATTTTTTTAAAATTGTGCTTTTAGTAATATTATTGTAAAAAAGTGTTAGTCCATAAAACATATCTTTTAAAAATTATATATATTTTCTTTAAATAATAAATACCGTTAATAAGTGACATATCTCATACGTTCTCATTTTTCTAATTTTTATCGTGATAGCTCTGTGGCTAGCTCTCTTAATTCAACGTTTAATCTCAAAAATATATAATAAGATTTGATTTATCATAACATTTTTTCACCCTTAATCTTTCCTTCCCTCTTCAATGTACATATAAATATTACTTCCCTTTTCAATGTACATATAAATATCATTCCCTCCGTTTCATTATCTTTGGTATTTTAGCCTTTCTTTTTCTTGTTTTATATTATTTGATCTTTTACATTTTCAATACATAAACATATTTTTTTTTCAATTTTAACTTTTCATTCAATAATTTCTCTTACTCTTCCTTAATTTTACTTTTATCATCTCTCTTATCTCTAAACCACTATATTTAATTAATGGACACACTTACTAATAAAAATTATATAAGGATTAAATATGGGTATTTTGGATAAACTATACATAATACTAAATATTAATAATAATTAACACTTTCTTAATTTGTGTGTTCAGACCTAAAAGGCAAAACATAATGAAAGGAGTATATACTCCCTTCGGTCTTATTTATAAGACCGTTTTGGGATTTTTCAGTTCCATCAAGGAAAGTGGATAAATTTGTTAGTGGCATTGGAAATGTAAAAATTTGATATACTTTTTCAAAACTACCCTTATAATTATTATTGGAACTCTAAAAAGTGTTGATTTAATAGGAGTGTTTGTGAAAAAAAGTAATTAAATGCTATTGAAAATTGAAAAGAGGTCTTATAAATAGGACTAAAATAAAAGACCAAAAAAATCTTATAAATAGAACCGGATGGAATAATAATTAAAATATCTCAAATTTTTATATTATTTAACATTTTTTTTATATTTACACTATCAACTTTGGACGGACAAAATTACAGTTTAACCAGTTATTTAAAATTTGAATAAATCGGTAAAAAGTAAAAACCGATTACTACTCAAAATCTCAAATTAACCAATTTACTTACGGAGTACATTTGACAAGTTACTGGAAATACAGTACTCCCTCTAGCTCTGGTCTTTATTATAGGGCATACTTAACCGAATTACACGTACCAAGGAAAGTTGTTGGTTTTATGAATTCTATGAGAATATATTGTAACATTACAATTTTACCCCTTTAACTTGGGAGTAATTAGGACGGCAGGGTATAGTAATTGCAAAAGAGCCCACGAGACAACTTGAGATTTCCAAGACAAAATATACTCTCTCGCTTGAAATATAAGCAACAAAACACAAAAATCTCTTGGTTTAAAATATAAACAAAACTAACTAATTTTCTTAAATTTTATTTCATTCTCAATGCCACTTTCCTAAAACATCCCTAGAAAATTGTTATCTTATTTAATTTTTGTTTCATTCCCAATGCAACTATCCTAAAATAACTCTATTATTTTATAAATTGGAAAAAATTAATTACAATCAACCAAGCTCTTTAATAAACGTAAAATTAGTTAATTTTGCTTATAATTCGAGTCGGAGGGAGTACATTATTTAATGTATAATGTTTGATGAACGTCTAAATTTAACACCAATATTCAATATCTATCTTTTTTAGAAAATAAATGGAAAATGTTAAAAAGTGTCCTCAGAGCATTGTTAAGAAAGCAAAATAGATAATTTTATCTTGAAAAATTGTGAAGTTAAAACTTCGAGAACTAGTAGACTTGAATTTTCAGCTTAAGTTTTCTTTTAATGTATGCGTTAACCAATGTCTTTAGGACAATGGTTAATAATACCCAAAATAAATTAAAGTCATTTTAAATTCTCATGTATCTTATTTCTCCTTTATTTTTTAAAAGATGTAAGTGTTGGAGATTGATGTTAGTTTTAGATGTTCATATAACATCACTCATATGAAATAGGCTTATTTATATATTTGATTTCTAAAAATTTAGTGTGTTTTGATTTTAACCTATAAAAGTTATTTTGATTGCGATTAGTCCTTAATTTTCTAAATATCTTGGTTTTAGTTCCCGTTATTAGAAAAAATATGTTATTTTCTAATGTGATTAACGGAATATCATATCAATAGCCACGAGATTAGAAAAATTTTATATTCATAAATCTGACGTCATACCACCTATTTGACGTTACCTCCTTACCTTACATGGCTATTAATGATGGCAAAAACCAACACAAAAATATCTAGAAATTTAAAAAATAATCATAATCAAAATAATTTTTAAAAACTAAAATAAAAACCGATTACACCGACTAAAAAGATACGGAGCAAACAAGTCTATGAAATATGACTTCTTTATATAGAGAAAGCATGGATAATGCACACTCACTCTCGATCTCTTCCTGTGTCATGCCATTAAAGAGAGAGAGACAGTGGATCGGAGTTGTCTTGTTGCTCCAGGTGTTACCAAACCTTCCATTAAATAAAATCATAGCTTCTCTGAAAACAATATACACAGAAAATAAAGCACCCATCACCATAATCAAACAAAAGAATTTTGTTACTCTACTACTAGTATATTTAATTGTATTTTTCATTGAAGCAAGCAACACATACTAGTAGTTGTTGTTACCCTCAACTCTATCCTCAATTCAGCACTAGTTTCCAATGTCTTCTGATCTTTTATTTTTCTCCGATCCTTTCTTCACTGGCCCCTCCGTTGATGACAATTCATTCAAATCTCTTGACCCTTTTTCTTCTTCTTCTTTCTTTTCTTTTTCTCCCTCAATTACTGACTTTGAAACACAGGTGCAGCCTATGCAAAATGGCCCAAACTTAAAAAGTGAATTTAGAGATTTATATTCTTTGGATGGGTGTGAAGTGAAAAGTGAGGAATGGCAAATAGGCGTGGATTATTATTACAATCAGCACCAGCACTTTGTTCCTGAAAGTTACAGTAGTAGTACCAGTGGTGCTGAAAGTGCATCAAAGCTCATGCAAAGGAGCTTAAGCTGCAGCTCTTTTAATGGGAAGCCTGGTTTTCTCTTTGATTCTCAAACTGATGACATTCTTATGAACTCCCCAAATTTTCAATGCCATCCCCTGAGCTCCCCTGAAAATAGTTTCTTCACTGCACAATTGAAGAGGAGAGTGTGCAGCACAGGAGATTTGCAGGTTTTAACTTATTTCTTATATATATATCGTCAACCAATTTGATCATGATCAAAAATTGGAAATAAGGTGTTGTTAACTAACTATCAGTGTTATAAAAAATTAAACATTTTTTCCTAGTTAATTTAATTTAATTCAGTTTGTTTTATTGTTGATCAGCACATGAAAGAAACCCAGTCATCTCAATCGGATAGCTCGTTATTGCAGGAAGCAAACTTCAAAGTGGGGCGTTACAGTGCGGAAGAAAGGAAAGAAAAAATATCAAAATACAGAGCCAAGAGAAGCCAGAGGAAGTTCAACAAGACCATTAAGGTAACTAAGACTAGTAAACGATTAGCATTTAGATGGATCTAGGGGAGCGAAAGGAAGGGCGTGACACTTCCCTCCTCATGTAGATAATATTTTTTTATATATTTATATAAATTTCTGCTTTGAATTTGGTTATGTAAATGTACAATAATTAATCCAAAGTAACTAAATATGAGTTTCTTAAAATATGTTTCAGGAGATATATAATTAGAAAGATTCTTTTATTTTAGCATTGGACACCGGTACCTTATTTCAATATCTTCTAGATTGGTCCATGCTCTAGTCTCTTAACTGAATGATGCAACATTAGTTTATATTCAAGATACTGAGTGCAGGCAAGTATAAAGATCGATAAACAAGTGTTTTAATTTATATGGTGGCAGTATGCATGCCGAAAGACGCTAGCCGACAACAGAACACGCATACGTGGTAGATTCGCCCGCAACGACGACATTCCAAAAGCTCCTCCATGTTTGACCAAAGAAGAAGAAGGTCTCGAAGAGTTCTGGGTATGTAGCTAGGTGCCTAGGTCCGTCTTTATGATTTTATTGCCTTTAAAAAATTTCAAAGCACATTGTGATGAATAATTCAATAGAGTTAAATACACATAGCAACAACAAGAGTTTTACAGCTTTTTTTATCTTGCCCGTCTCACATATATATATAGATTAAGAATTCTTTGAAGGGTTCTCATAATCGTGCAGGTTGAATTCATTGAAGGGTTGACTCGGAGCTTCTAAGTTAGAGCAGAACAATTTGTGGACAAGCACCTTGGTTTTTTTGAGTTTTGACATAGACAACCACCTTTCCTGGAAGACTCACTTGTATGTGAAGTTTTTGCTTGATAGCACTACTTCACTGCCATGCAGACAACCTTTTCTCTATGCCAAAAGGCTTTTCAATTTTAGCTTCCACACCGAAATATTAGTGAGTATGATAATGTCATTTGTACAACATTAAAATCAATACACACAACTTAAAAGAAAAAAACAAAGTTATCTGAGTCTGAGAGTCATCAAGAATAATGATTGTCTAGAGGAAATAAAGTTATCTCAAAGTTATTAGGAATAATTATTGTTTAGAGGTCAAACAAAAAGTTGGTTGTTGGAGTTGGAAACGGAGGTTACCAGCTCCAGTTAGTTTCTGTTTAGTGGTACGTATTCAATTTCTATTTCTCTTTGTTAGTGCTGATTTTGATTTGTTTAGAACTCCCACTGAAATAAAAAAAATATATTTTTCTTAGTTTAAAATATAAACAAAATTAATCAACTTTCTTAAATTTTATTTTATTCCAATGTCACTTTCCTAAAACATCCCTAAAAAATTGTTATACTATTTAATTTTTATTTCATTCGCAATGCAAGTTTCGTAAAATACCTCTATTCTTTTACTCCCTCCGTTCCATATTATCTGTCACTTTAGCATTTTTAACTTGTTCCAAATTATTTGTCACTTTAGGAATTCGAGGATGTATTAATTGATTTTTTCCACCTTTAACCTTACATTTAATGTGTTGAAATATGTGAAATAGGTGATAATTAATATACTTTGAGGGTATTATAGTAAAGTTATTTAATAATTCTCTTGAAAATTGAAATATTAAATGACTTTCTTAATCTGTGTGAAATTGCTAAAGTGACAGTTAAATTGAAACGGAGGGAGTATAAATTTAAGAAAATTAAATATAATCAACTAACCTCTTTAATAAGCGTAAATTTAGTTAATTTTGCTTATTATAATTCGAATAGGATGAAGTATGTCTTTTCTCTACAAGCTATAAGACTACAATATCATCTACATATTTTAATTTATAATTATTGGTCAAAATTAAAGTTTTATACTTTGATAAGTGTGGATAAATTATCAAAGCTTATTACTCCCTCTGTCTTATTTATAAGACTCTTTTGAGATTTTTATTTTGGTCCTATTTATAAGATCCTTTTTCAATTTTAAATAGCATTTAATTACCTCTTTCCATTAACACCCCTATAAAGTCAACATTTGTTAGAGTTCAAATAATAATTATAATGGTAGTTTTGAAAAAGCATATCAAATTTTCACATTTTAATGTCACTAACAAATTTATTCACTTTTTTTTTGAGTAAAAAATCCCAAAAGGATCTTGTAAATAGGACGGGAGGGAGTATAATTTATAAAACATGAATGAAAAGTAATGTTGTGGGAAAAAAAAGAAGGATGTGAGAGATCTTGAAGATAAAGCAACTGGTGAGTAGACTGATACCAGGCTTACTTTCACAGATTCTCTTCTAAAATAAGAAAATTGCTTTTTGGCCCTTATTTTTGACTTTTTGGCCCTCATTTCAAATTTTCGTGGACCAAAATACTCTCAAAGGTGTTAATATTTCCGGTTCTATGAAACCGGAATAAATTTAAACCCATTTTCGGTATTGCTGAACCGAAAATTGGATTCCATCTTTGCAGTACCGAAAATTCATAATATATATATTTCCGGTACCGTAGTACCGGAAAAATTAAAAAGCAATTTCCAACCGAAATAGATGGTGCAAAGTACCGTTACTGCTCGTCATCCTAAGCTGTATATAGCCTCAACTCTAATTACAAAGACAGGCGAGAGGGCCTTGATGCCCCTGAAGCAGATATCAAACAACTTGAGCAGAAAAACACAGCCACATGAACTCAAAATAGCCATTTTTACAACATAATTTCATATCGCAATATGATGAAGACAACAGTTTATGGAGAGAAGAATGAATGAGGAGATTAGGCTGATCGACATCTAAGATTCTAAAGATTTGTTTATTTTAGATTTTCAGAGGCTCAAAATGGATGTTAACCTTTCCGGTAGTACAGTACCGGAAATATATATATTATATATTTCCGGTAATACAGTACCGGAAATATATATATATTATATATTTCCGGTACTGCAAAGACGGAATCCAAATTTCGGTTCAGCAATATCGAAAATGGGTTTAAATTTATTCCGGTTCAACAAAATCGGAAAAGCTTTTCCGGTTTCATAGAACCGGAAATGTCAACACCCTCGAGGATATTTTGGTCCACGAAAATTTGAAATGGGAGCCAAAAAGCAATTTCCCTAAAATAATGAGGTACAAGTTCAAAGAGGTGTTTCTTTACATGGTCCTCGTCAAGCTTTGCATATGTACTTTTATAGTATGATCGTCGCTTACTTTAGAGGCAAATTAAAGAAGCAGATATTTTCAAATTACTCCCTCCGTCCCTGATTATAAAGTTCTCTTGACACTTTTATTTTGTCCCTATTTATAAAGCCCTTTACCAATTTTCAATGAGCATTAATTATTTTTTTTCACAAACACCCCTATATTTATTTAACACTTTTTAGATTCCCAATAATATTAATAGGGGTAATTTTGAAAATACATATCAAAAGTTCACATTTCTAATACAATTAATTAAATTATTCCACTTTCTTAATGAACGTGAAATCTCCTAAGTGGGCTTTATAATTTGGGACGGAACGAGTAATTAAGTGATTTAGAATTCCAACAAAAAGGAAAAAAGACCCTGATTTCCATGAAAAAAATTGCCTAGTACTACTCCTAATTGATAAGAATAATGCTTCTTACTGTACATGCATCGATGCATGGTAATACTTCCGGTCTTTTATATAAGAAAAAACACATATTTATTTTGTTTTTAAATATAAGAAAAAAGATCTTTATGCCTCTGAGGGGATTAGTCTTCGGCTGTCGGCTGAGGGATACCCTTGATGTACACAAAAAAAAAATATAAGAAAAAATTAATTATTTTTTTATTCTTAATATAATTATTTACTCCAAAATAGTCCTATAAAGTGGTTGTTTTATTTAATTTTTGTTTAATTCTCAATACAACTTTCATAAAGTAGTTGAGTATTATATGAATTTGAGAAAATTAAATGCATTTAACTAGCTTTTTTTAATTAATGTGAAATTGGGTTTTATATATAATAGAGACATAAGAGAGTACTAATTAATTAGGATTTTATATGTCGATTTAATTTGATTTATATTTAATCAAATACGAAGAAAACGAAAACCGAAACTAAAATAATATCAACATGATTGTAACAAGAGTCCTAAAGAGTTGAGGAAGGTGGAAACATGGGGTTGAATATGGTTGTGTCATGAAAAGAATTAATATCTATACTTCTATATAAAACAAACATGGTTTGTACGTTAATTTTGGATTTCCAATAATACCCTTAAACTCCAATTCCTGGCATGATGGTTTAATTAGTGGGTGGAGACAATTTATTTTTTTTTGGTGTACAAACTTAAAAGTTAAAACTAACTTCATGCAAGAAAATGCAACAATATGACCTTCCCAAAAACTAAACCCCCAATTCCATATATATTACTACCATTATTTGTGCAATTCTTCTCCCATCCGCCGGCTCAAAAACAAAACGCCCATTCCCCTCTTCTCTCTCTTTCTCTCTTTCTCTCTGTTTCTGATCTCTTTCACACATCATCTCAGTTCCTGACTGGGGATGCAGTGTTCTTCTTCTTATCCTTCTTTGAAGATGGGATGGATTTTCAGAGGACTCAAGATCAATGCCTTTCCAAAAGGAAATACACTTTCTCATACGATAAACGGTACTGTATCTTAATTCTTCTTCCTCTTTCTTCCTCCACCACTGGATCTCTTCATTTCGTCACGATTTATGCCCAATTATGCATTACTGTTTATTGCATGTATTTCAATATGTGTGAATTCTATTTTTTTAAATGGTGCAAAAGATGTAGTTAATGTAATTGGGGAAAAGGAGTTTTCAAACTTTAAATAACTATACTCAGTTATTCACTACTGTCAATTATCTTATAAAATATTTTAAAAATGAGCATCTTTAACATATAAATAACATTCATAAAAACCAATTTTTCAATATATCATTTTATTATAAACAACTCTTTATGACAAAAACATGATAATGAGAATGCGGGACGACAGACACGGGAGTGCCTGTTGACACGCTAGTTGTTTTAAAAGAAATATTGTCGCATAGCTCATATGTAATTATATCGACTTTGAACAACACTTTCTTAACTCATACACTCGATAAAAAATTTTAAATCTCATAATTGATTTTTTTTTTTTTTAACTTCTCATAATTGAAAGTTTAACAAAGGAAAAGAAGGAAGTAATGAATTTTTTTCGTTTTCTATTTCTTTGTACGACTGACCAAAGTGGCCTTTAATAGCCACAGCCATTGCTACTGCAACGGTCATCATCTGCAACGGCTAATTATATAAAAAAAAATACAAAAAATATATATATATTTCGCCAATTCCCTTTCAAAAAGTAAACTCGTTAACCCATACCATATCGATGTATTCGGCTTAACGTGATTATTATAAAAATCCCAATAAAATATTTACTAATATAAAAAAATTAAAAAATACAAAGAATTAAAATTAATAAAAAAAAAATAAACGATGCGAGACTTTTGATTTTCAAGTGAATACCATTATTCCAATAGAAACTCCCCCATTACTATCTTTTTTGGGAGGTGCACCGGTGCATGCCTTCCTTTTGGGATTTTTTTATTTATTTATTTTTAAATTTAATCAATTAAAAAATATTCTATGTGTTTTTTTTTTTACTGATATGAAGTGATTTTTATAATTTGGATTTTTTTTACTCTGTGTTCTTAACAAACTGTACTGAGTAAAACTGTATTCAAAATTTACATATTCTAATAAATCTGTATACGAACTTGTGTTAAAAACCATTCTGAATAAATCTGTATTAAAAAAATTTAAAAAACAAAAAAAAAATTCACATGCACCGATAGCATGTTATCTATTGACATGCACAGGAGCCTCCCATCTTTTTTCCAAAATCTAGATGCACTTGATGAGCAGAGCAGAATATAAATTATCATGCTTATAATTTATTAATTTTTGTAATAAACACTCAAAATGATTTCATTCCAAAAGCCCACATTTGACCAGCACAACCTGTCAAATGTGAATATTAAAAACTATACTTCAACCCCCTACTGTCATAGCAGTGCTATAGGTTACAAGATGATATTGGTCCGTCTTCCCTTAGTCTACCAGCCTTTCCATTCAAAAAAGCCTTATTCCAGAGACTGCTTGCCTATAAAGAATTTTTCCCTGAGAAGAAATCCTAATTAGAAGGAGAAAATGAGTGCTAGTGAAAGTTGTCCACTGGATCCGTCCTGCTGTTTAGTCCATCAAAAAGCTTTTTGATATGTACTCTAAGTTCAGTTCAATTCCTTCAGAATATTTTCTACCAATTTGATCGATTTATTAACAATAATCAAACAGAAAGAAAGTGTATTTTATTGTTTTTCACACAAATGGCATGGTATGAGCTAGCCCTTAGTGGACCGGCCTACCTACCTAGCTCAATAATATATATATGTCATTGGCAGACAAGAAAGGAGATCCTGTATTATTTTTTACTAGTATATATGGAATTTTTGTCAGGGGTAAGACAGGAAAAAAGTGAAAACTTGACCTACTATACCCTTTCTTTGGTCTTGCCTAATGGGTGATCAAATAGTCAGCAATAACATTGCATTATGTCATGTATTGAAGGAGGCTCCGGTGCATGTTATCTCTTAACATGCACCGGTGCATGTGAAAATTTTATTTTTGTTTTTTAAATTTTTTTAATACAGATTTATTTAGAATATTTTTTAACACAAGTTCGTATACAGATTTATTAGAATATGTAAATTTTGAATACAGTGTTACTCAGTACAGTTTTTTAAGAACACAAAGTAAAATAAAAAATAAATCCAAATTATAAAAATCACTTCGTATCGGTAAAAAAGAAAACGCATAGAATTTTTTTAATTGATTAAATTTTTAAAAAATAAATAAATAACCCAAAAAGGAAGACATAATATGCACCGGAGCCTCCCCTATTTTGAGTTTATCTATTCAAAACTCATGTTTTGCAAATTGATGCAGTAAACTGTCCTTAGGAAAGGTTTTTCCACAAAGTTAAAAAAAAAAAATGAAAAAAAATAAATAAAAAAAACGCGGAGAGGCTTTTATTTGCATGGTTTATTTAAATGATTATGGAACGAACTTTGACATAAAGGTGCACAATCCCCTCTGTGTTACACAACGTCGTCACAAGTTACAACCTGTGCAACTACAGAACTACCGGTACTCTTACTTTTACACCCGATTTTTAAGAATGGGAATGGGGATTTGAAACTACTGCTTCCAAACTGCTGCATTCTTTATGCTGATTCATGGATTCAATTTTGGATTCATGTGAATGAAAATAAATACTACTCGGTAATATGGAAATCTCGATTATCATTATCCGAGAGAGTAATTCACTTAACAATAATCCATCATTTAATAAATTTTTTAAATATAAAAATTTGAAGGATACTAGACGATAAAAAGTTAATAAATAGCAAAGTGAAATTGAGAAATAAAGTTTATTATTTTTTAAGTATTAAATCTTTAATTTTTTATTGTAAAAATGTTATTTTAAATTTTTTTATTTTTAGTTTTTAAAACCGAGATTAAGAAAATTCATAATATATTAAGTGAAATTTTCAAAATGAACTATGAGAAAGCTAGAAAAAAGAAAGCATTTTAAGGAAAGCTCTTAGCTAGACATAGGTAGGTCTAATGAGCATGCTTTTGTTAAGAATGAAATTAATTCATTGACATTATCAAATACAATTAGTGAGGGGAATGAATGCGGTAATCAAAGGGGGAAGTTGCTTTTTGCCCCATTTTTATTTTTCAAGGACAAAAATATTTAAGCGTTTTAATCTTTCCGATTTTACAAACTCGGAAAGGTAATTTCGATAATACAAAGACGAAATACAATTATTTCATATTTCCAATTTTGCTAAAACGGAATATGGTTTCCGGCTCTGTATAGCCGGAAAATTTAATAAATTCCGTCTCTCCAGAGAAGGAATATGGTTTCCTTTTAGCAAAATCAGAAATATGAAATAAATGTATTTCGTCTCTGTGGTACCGAAATTACCTTTTCGAGTTTATAGAACGGAAAGATTAAAACGCTTAGACTATTTTGTCTTTGAAAAATAAAAATGGGACCCAAAAAGTCTACGATGGGGCAAAAAGCAATTTCCATCAAAGGGGAGCATAGCCCAAAGGGAGAGTAGCTCAAATGAGGGCGGCCCGACAAGAAAAAAGACGTGGAGCATGAGACTTAATTAAGCACGCAACAATAAAATGTTGGGCTCGCCAGCTGCGTGGAATTTTAGTGCAGAGATTTAGTTCCCAAACCCCAACCTTTAGCCCCAACCCCATTTTAATTGGAAAACGACAAAAATACTCCTTTTTCAATTTTTTCCTCAAACCCCACCCTTCTTCTTCCTCCCTTCTTCTTTTCTTCTTCTTCTTCCTCCCTTCTTCTCTTGCTTCTTCTTCATTGCCCATTCTTCTTCTTCTTCAGCCACCCCATTCGTCCCTTCCACTCTCCACTGCCACCCTTACCCAGCAGCCAAAATCGTCACCCTTGCTCTCTCCTTCTTCTGCGTCCCTTTCTACTTTCATTTTTTTTACATTATTGAAGCGATTCCGACACGACGGTGTCGAATTTTCTCAAAATTCCGACACGGGTATGTCAGAATTTTTTTTTAATAAAAAAAACACTGTAACAAATTTTCGACAGGGGGATCTCGGAAATTTGTTACAGTGTTTTTAAAAAAAAAAAATAAAATTCCGACATACCCGTGTCGGAATTTTGAGAAAATTCGACACTGTCGTGTCGGAATCGCTTCAATAATGTAAAAAAAAACTGAAAGTGGAAAGGGACGCAGAAGAAGGAGAGAGCAAGGGTGGCGGTTTTGGCTGCTGTGTAAGGGTGGCGGTGGAGAGTGGAAGGGACGAAGGGGGTGGCTGAAGAAGAAGAAGAAGAATGGACTGTGAAGAAGAAGCAAGAGAAGAAGGGAAGAAGAAGAAGAAAAGAAGAAGGGTGGGTGGGCAGTGAAGAAGAAGGGAGGAAGAAGAAGGGTGGGGTTTGAGGAAAAAATTGAAGAAGGGATATTTTTGTCTTTTCCCAATTAAAATGGGGGTTGGAGCTAAAGGTTGGGGTTTGGGAACTAAATCTTTTTAGTGCATGTTTGGTTTCACGGTGAGTTAACCCATAATTAATTTTGGAATGTCAACGCTAGTAATAATTGCTTTTGCTTCAACGTAATTTTGGGCCAAAATTGATTTTCAAACTCTATAACCAAACATGCTGTTACTCTTACATGAAACATGCACAGTACAAAGCTACACAGTCAAATTTATATGAATTTTGATTTTTGTCTCCGTTATCGAATTTTTATCCTTATTTTATATTTTCAATGGCCAAAAGAGTTTTAATATTTTAATTTTTTTCGTCTTCGGAATGATGAAAGGTTTTTTCATTTCAAGTTTTTCGAAAGCAAAAAAATATACCCTTTCATCAAATGTAAGACGAAAAAGTATAATTTTTCAAAAAAAAAACATACCTTTGAACGAAAAGATATATTTTTTCATGTTTGAAGCGAAAGGAGATAACATTTTCCAAATTTTTTTTAAGCAAACTATGTTACGAGCAAAGCAGATCGAAGCCCTTCCCAGCAGTGCTAAGAATTTTTTCCTTAATGGTTCGTGATGCAATGCAGCTGATGGTAGTTCATGCTCTTACTCTGAGGATGAAACATGTGTGTCTATAAGGCAGCAGATGGTAGTTCATCTCTCTCTTGTATTTAAAGTGGCCCATGTTATCTCTGGAAAAAAAATATACCTTTCCGTTTCAAATATGATGAAAGGATATATTTTTTTGCTTCCAATACCCAAAAACGAAAAAAATTAAAACGCTGAGGTTTTTTTAGTCATTAAAAATATAAAATAGGAAAAAAATTAGGAATGGGCCAAAAATCAAAACCCATTTATATTTGGGTTTTGTAATATATTGTCCCGTATTAAGAAAAAATACATAAAAATATAAAATTGACACTATAAAACTAAAAAATATATTGCAAAATTTTTAAAAAATACTCTTAATTTTCTGAATACATTATTTTTTTAAGGAAAAACTCTATTTGCACTCGGTAAATACAATTCGCACCCAGTGCAATTAAAAATTTTACTATGAACTTCTCAAATTGTCTTTGGTTATTCATACTGATTTTATTTTGAGCTTTTCTTTTTGAAACCCCCTTATTACTTGTTAGCCCCCATTTGAGTTTTAACGGACAAAGTTGCCCTTATTTTACCGAATTTAACAAGGCGGAAAATCATTCCCGACTTAAACAAGGCGGAAACAAATATTAATATATTTCCGCTTGCAAATAGACGAATTTTTTCCGCTTACTTAAAGGTGGATTTTTTCCGCTCACTTAAGGGCGGAATAAACTATTTTTGTGATTTGCGAAGGCAGTGTGGGTAATCATTTCTTTAATTAATATATATATGCTGGCATGGGCAACCCATTCGAGAGGGAAAAAAAATAAAAAAAGAACCGCATGATTGAACTTCCCAAGTCCCAATACCTGATCATCCATGGCACCATAAACATGGGGCAGTGATTCTATAACTTTAACTTATATAATATAAAATAATGAGGAGGGATCTGTTTACACCAAGTTAAGTTACCCCAATTCTTACATCACTTATAATTTTTACATCAAGTCAAATTTAATAGAATGAACCATTGGATTGAAAGTTTCTATCTTGTAGATTGTCTATGTCAAATTTTATAAAAATCCAAAATCATTTAGTACTTCAATTATATACGTTAAAATTAACGAAATATATGTCTTAAAAATATATGAAAATGAAGCTATTTGAATATATATTCAATGATGTTCAAATTTTTTCAAATTTGATACAAATGATCTAGATGACATATAATTATTATTCAACGGATGGATTAATGAAATTCACGTTATATAAAAAGTTATGAATGGTGTAAGAATTTGTGTAACTTAACTTGGTGCAAACAAATCCCTTCTCTAATATAATTATTTTACTCAGAGTTGCACGAATTTTCTTATATAATACTCCCTCCGGTCCAAAATATAAGCACCATTTGAAGATTTTTTTGTCCATAATATAAGCTCCATTTCCAATTTCCAATGACATTAATTACTTTTTTTTCCACAAACATCCCTATTTACTTAACACTTTTTACATTCCCAATAATAATTATATGGGTACTTTTGAAAATGCATATCAAATATTTAAATTTTTAATCTCACTAACTATACTAACTAACTTTCTTAAAGGGAGAGTTTTTGGTCAAAATGTGCTTATATTTTGGACCGGAGGGAGTATAACTAATTATAACTTTAACTAAAAAGTGGAATAAAAAGTGTTAAAAGTGTTAAAGTGTTAAATTATTCCACGTCCATTAAGAAAGTGAAATAATTTAGTTAATTGTATTGGAAATGTGAACATTTGATATGTAATTTTAAAATTACCCCTATTAATATTATTGGGAGTCTAAAAAGTGTTAAATAAATAGGAATGTTTGTGAAAAAAAGTAACTAATGATCACTGAAAATTGATATGGGGCTTTATAATATATTTATTAATCCATTTGACTAAGTTTAGGGACAGAGGGGCTTTAAAAATTAACAACATAGAGTAGTTTTAGTTTAATGTCTTGTCCAATATGTGCTAATTCTTTAATGTTGCAATGAGCTTTTCCCGACTTCAACTAGTCGACATTTTCCCGACTTCAACCAGTCGGATTTAAATTCCGACTCTAACTAATCGGAAATATTAAACTTGTTCCCGACTTTTACAAAGCGGAAAGTTATTTTCGCCTTGTTTCGGACGGTAAATAATTAAATAAAGGACAACTTCGTCCATAAAAATTAAAACGGGGGCCAATAAACAATGAGGGGTTCAAAAAGAAAGAGTCTTTTATTTTTACTCTGCACACACTCATTTTTACTTTTACTTATATGCACCCATTTCATTTATTTTACACACACCCATTCACTCTCTTTCCTTCTCACTCTCAACTCACCAATTCATCACATCCATTTTTTTTTTCACCCATCCACCGTTAACCATCACACATTTTTCAGAAGGACCTTTTGAAATAACGAGAATATATGTGTATCTCGGAGTTCTTTATCAAGTTCCAAAATCGAGCCATATGTCCATACCCGTTTTTAGAAATATCTCGACCATCAATAAGTAGTATTAGATGCTGAGATTTCAAAGTTTATTATTCAAATTTTAGAAAGCCTATCCGATTAGAGAGCCCATCCGATTGGACGACTTGTTTGATTAAACTGAAAATACAAGAGCTGAAATGAATGACGACATGGGAATCTGATCGAAAGGTAATATCGATTTTTTACATAACAGATTCAACAAGTCCTTCAGTTCATCTTCTTCATCAGATTACTAGTATTTAGAACTATGCATTCGAAAACCGGAGCGCACCCACTTCGTTCATGCATGAAGAAACCCTAAAATCGAAGAAGTGAAAATGATGCAAAGAAAGAAAACAATAGAAATGATAGTGTGAAGTCAATATTGAAGCGGGAGCCTTTGTTAGAGATAAATGATGCCTTAAAGTGAAGAGATGAATTGTTGAATATTTCAGATACAGAGATTGAAGTGGTACAGTGGATAGGCTTTAAGCTTTGTTGAAGTATGAATGAAAATTGGGGTGCGTGTAAAGTGGTTGATGAAGGGTTATGAGAAATTGGAATGGGTTGAGGTGGGAGATGGTGTGTGTAAAGGGACAGAGAATGAAGGGAGTTATGAGTATTTTATTTTTTATATGGAAATTAATAGTAAAAATTTTAATCGCATTAGATACATTTAACACTTTTAATTGTTTAAACATTGCTATGTGGATAACGGATAACAAATTCCTTTGTATTTAACATCATATATGAAAATATAAAATAAGTATTTACAATTATGCACTCCACCAAGTTTTATTTTTGGAAAATTTTTACACATGTCATCTACTATGTATCTATAAAAAGACGCATATTCGAGGTATCATGTTTGTCGGAGAAATTTTCGAGGCATCACGTTTATTCACTTAAGAAATACTCGCACCAAAGTGATTTTAGAAAGAGAATCATTATCTCTATTTGTGAAATAATTATCCTTAGTTTCGGAAATTAAATAAATAATTCAAATTTATTTAATCTTATATGTGAAATCATTATCCTTAGTTTCAAAATTTATTTAATCTTATATGTGAAATCATTATCCTTGGATTTAAAATTTATTTAATATGATTTGTTAAATCATTATCCTTAGTTTGACAAATTTTTTCAAATCATTATATATAGCAATATGCATTTGATGACTCCTTAATAATATTTTAGCATTTATGTGAATTGGCTCACAAAAACTTATGGATATACAGGTAAACAACAATCTCACAATTATATTTGTCTTCAATTTTTTTATTTATTTTTTCGTCATTAAATTTTTCTAATTCTAATAATTTTTGTTCATTTTAATTTATATTATTTGATTCTTAAGTTTCTCTCTAATTACTTACTTACTTTAATTCAACAATTTATGTGTATCATTGTTCAAAATGCTCATTTTAATTTATATTATTTGATTCTTAAGTTTATCTCTAATTACTTACTTACTTTAATTCAACAATTTGTGTGAACCATTGATCAAAATGTGGTTTATTCAAAATTTTGATATGAGTGTAACTAATTATGATGTTAGGGAATGAGAAAAGAAACCTCGATGAGTCCATCCCAACAAACAATTTGTTTTTTATAGTGATTGATTCTTAAATTGCTGTGACAATAGAGTGCATCATAATATAATGTTATACTCAGTCCCACCGTTTCATCTTCTTGAGATATTCAAATTTTAATTTAAAAAGATTTTGTTTATGACTGCGACAATATAATAATAGGATTTTATTTTTCTTCTATAATATATTTTGTCTATTGTAATAGATAAAATCATTCTATATAAAAGTAGGATTTGATTTTATGCTTGATGTAAATATTATTTTGTTTTTTTATTGTGACAAGAGAATTAGAAACGTTAATAACAAACCAAATGTAATCATCCTATATAATATAGGATTTGATTTTCCTTCTATAATATATTTTGTCTATTGTAATAGATAAAAATTATCCTATACAAAAATAGGATTTAATTTTATGTTTGATCCATGTAAATATTTTTTTTTGTTTTTTGTTTTTTATTGTGACAAAAAAATTAAAACTATTAATAACACACCAAATGTTTTTAATTATTATCTTTCTATTTTTTTTCCTCATATGATATGGACTAATATATCAATTGCAAAAAAAGCTAAAAATTACGTTGATAAACTAAATTTATGTTATTAAGATTTATATTATTAAATATTTTCTATAGTATGTTGTTGATTTTTATATTAATTTTTGTTTATATTGTTAAGTTCCAGAAAAAGAGTTTTTCTCATGCACATATTCTTCTATTTCTAAGCTTCAATGACAATGCAAATACCCAATTGTTTACTAATAGATGACATCATCTTTGCAAAAAAGAATAATCAAAATGATTGAAATAATAAGAATAAAGATGATGAAAAAGATAAAAATATTTAATTATGATTAATAAGAATAGATGTGGTAATCATATTAAAAAAAACTAATTGTAAAAAAAAACTACTCCATCTGTCACATAAATGTAAATAATTATATATAAAAATGTCAATGTCAATTTATACATAAAATAAATAAGGAATATACGAGATAAAAAATGTTACATTTTTATTCATAACACTTTTTTATCTCATATGAGGAAGTACAAAATTTATTAACAAGATCATCTGGATTAATTTTTTTTAAGTGTAGGGTTTGATTTGAACTCCTACCTACCTTTTTATATAATTTGTTTTGGTTGTTGTTTAATAATAATTTTTACTTTATATTTATAATAATAATAATAATAATATTTAATTTAAAATATTTAATATATAAAAATTAAAATATCAACAACCCGTGCATTGTACAGGGTGAGAGCCAGTTTCATGATAATACTAACTTTTTTATTTGAAATTCAACTATATATATTAAAAAAAAATATTTTCTAATAAATCAATCTATTTTTTTAATAAAAATCTTAACTTGTTGATCATAATTTTTTTTCATATCAAGATTGGAAAATAAAATCATAACCAAATTTTATGACAAATAAATCAATTTATTTGTTTAAGGAAATCTTAATTTGTTCATCATTGCAATTTGACAACTAATCTGTTAGCTAATTGGGTATAACATGCTTTTGTGAAGAAGGTTTGGTTTGATACCCCTTATCTTTTTAGCTGATATTTTTTTTAGAGGTCTCAATAAAATATATTTTCTTCAACAAATAAAAAGCTTTTTAATCTGTCATGATTCTATTTTCCGGTGGTAAAAGTACACTTACCTCACCTTTTTAATATACATTTAAAAAATAATAATATACATTTTTGAACTTCAAAGTTTTTTGTTTTAAATTTTAAATACTAAGTTTTTAAAAGATCAATTCTCAAATATTAAAAAACTGTGAAAGTTTTCAAAACAGGTTAAAAATAATTTAAAATTTAAAATTACCAGAAAACGAAATTTGTAAAAGCTTTTTCCAAATATTGTTCTTATTTTTATTTTTTTAAGGTCCCAAATATTGTTCTCTAATTAATTAATAAATATATAGTATATAGATATTTTAAGATTATACCGTATATTATTATTAATATTAATTTATTATTATATTATCGATTATAGATTATAGATATGGGAGTGACCCCCGGGAAGAAGTGAAAGAGTGTGGTTGTCTGATTCATCGGAAACTGTTGTTGCTGATTTTGGTTACCCCTTCGATCATTCAATCATCAATCTCTCGCACGCTCCCCTTCTCAATTCATACATACAATTACACTTCCCCCCTTTCCTTTCCTTTTTAGCTTCTCGATCAGCTATCTTCTCTTCTCAATTCACCGCTTTCGTTTTGTTTTCTCTTTCCAATTCACCGATCATTATTTCCGTATCAGGTTTTCATCTTTTCGCTCATCTCCACTTTCATCTTCTCCCTCCTGTTCCTCCTTTCTTTCTATCATCATTCATTCAATTTAATTTAATGTTTCTTTCTCATCTACGCACGATCATCATACCATCACAAATCAATTTCTGCAATATTTTTTTATTTTATTCAATTTTATCTTATCTTAACAACGGTGTGTTGTGATGGAAAGGAGAAGCGATGGACGCACGCAGCAGCAGCGGCGAGTGGTGATTGATTGTTAGTTAGTTAGTTTTGGAATAAAGATGGGAGGTTGCTGTTGTTGCTCTTCCAAGGAGACTCAATTGAACCCTCCTCCTCGTCCTCCTTACTACTATGTCTGTATTCTATTCCCCTTTCTCTTTCTCTCTCTCTCTCTCTCTCTCTCTCTCTCTCTCTCTCTCTCTCTCTTTCCCTTCCAACTTACTACTGTATTATTTTAGCTTACATACAAACCTTACAATCTAGTCTAGTTAATAATCACTCACTGCCTTCTCAACAAAACTATTTAGCTTGTGTTATTTTATACACTACTACTATCATTTAAAGAATTACTATTACTACATGTTTAGTTGTAGTTACCTTTTAAATCATGGTTTACGACTCTCCCCCTGTGTTTGTGGGAGGAAATATGCGGTCTATGCTGCCGCAATTGAAACAGCAGCTATTTGATTGCGGACACTGCCAAAACCTTACTATTGCGGCCGCAGTTGCAATTAATATTTCAGTTATCTTCCCGATTGATGGAAGATTTCAGAGTATGAATTATGTCCATGTTTTGCCCTTCAAAATACTCAACTCAAGTTTATATGGTTCATTGCACTGAGCATGAAATCAACTTTCCATGGAAATGAATGACTACGTCTACCGTAGTGTTCCATTTTCAACATTTTCCCTTCGAATTCATGCAATATTTTTACTTCAAATTTTGTCGAATTCTAAGTTTGTGAACAACTGGACATCATTTGTTTTTCCTTCTCTTTGTATTGCCTTCTTGATGATGAAATTTCATCCTAACGCTTTTTTAATAGTATAATCTTGGCATGTTAAGCATGGATATTGTTGCTTTATCAGCTTCACCTTTCCATAGAGAGTTTAGGAAGCTTTGTTAACTCCTTTCAAATGGGTGACTGTTGCATATCTGTTGCGATTAAAAATTTTGATTATATTCTCTCATTGAACAAATGCAGAGCTGACATAATAAATTACATTGGGACAATAACGTTAACCTTTCTTTTTTCTTCTTTGGTTGAAAGAGCTCTTTGAAATCTACTTATAACTATAAGTTTCTTATTCTTTTATGCTTGTGCAATTATTCATTGTTATAACATTGCTTCGTTTGCCGCATTCTCTCTGCAGTACCCAAGATTATCAGAGGAGCATGTTCCTCTATCATCTCGCCACAATGCTGCCTCTGCTTTTTCTGGAGGGCTCTTAGTTGATACTAATCTGGATACTTCAAGTCCTGATACTTATAGACCGCCTCCTGCTCCTATTCCTTTCAGTGTTACATCAGGTGTCACTCAAACACCTCCGGTGGCTCAAGAAATTTGTGCTGCCAAGACTGATGCATCCTTGCCGGGGACAAATTCTGATTCAATTCAAGAAGTAGTTGCCGGGGACAATCATGGGTCCCCAACTAAATCTGAAGAGCTGAAGGAATCAGAGTGCAAAGTTCAGACTGGTTTAGAACCTGACTCATCAAAGGATTCTGAAGTTGAACTTCCAAAGTTGACAGAACCTATCATTTTAGTGGAAGAAGAGGATACATGCCCAATTTGTTTAGAAGGTGACGTTGTCATGTCTTGTCTATTCAGCTTCTTTAGCTTTCAGCAGTAATTAAGTTTTGTTATGTGTCATTTATCCTGCTTTGGTTGGAATTGAGAGTTGTTGATGTATTTCCATCTTTTTATCCTAGCAGAGTATGATGCAGAGAATCCAAAACTCATCACAAAATGTGACCATCATTTTCACCTCGCATGCATTCTGGAATGGATGGAAAGAAGTGAAACTTGTCCTGTGTGTGATCAGGTTTGTCTCAGTCTTTCCGACCTATCTTGACATTTTTTGAAAATTGAAATACACCATTATGAATATGTATATGTTTATGTTATGATGCAGGATATGGTTTTAGACCCTCTCTTTGATTAATACATATCAACAACTCAGTTCCAATACACTGTGATATAATATTTGAGAGCCAGTGTTACAAAGTCAAGTGTTTTCTGTTCTGGCAACCCAAGTTATGGTTGTGTTTTATTTTTTAGTTTCTGTTGTTTCCCAAAGGTTTATTCCATTTTTTATGCCTAGCCCCTTGTGTTAGATACCAGGAAATTAAAGAGAAGTAGAATATACCATGGTGATAAACTGGGTTTCAATGCAAATTTCGTTCCATTATAGTTTATAGATCTTTAATTAGGAGGATACTTGAAGTGCAAACTTGAAGTGATATGAGGATACTATATAAACTGGTGTAAATAGAATTTGTGATGAATTGCACAGATTATCCTTGGACACCCGTTTGTTTAATTACAGAACAGAGCGGTCGATATGTTTTTGGTTCTTCTCTTGGTGGGTATGTTCATCATTACACATTTGCTAGCAGATTGGATCTTTTGCGTTTGTTATATTGCTTTCATCTGTCATATTTGAGTTATGTAGTTTTGTTGGTTAGCATTGAATGTGATATGATGGAATGAAATTATATATTCCTGTGGATTGGCAGAAGAAGACAAATAATAGTCCAATCAATTGCTGTTTATGTTTTCGCTTATGGGGTTTCCCTATTATGATTGCCTTATAGGTTTTCAGATCTCATCACGATATCTATTGATTCAATTTTTTAAGTATAGTTCTTTGCAGAAGTGCACGTGACACTTGCCTTTACAAATGCTTTGCATCAAGTTTATGATGGGTGCTTTCGTTGTTCCACCGTGAGTTGTGGACTTGTGGTTTTGTTGGCACAGGGAATGGTCTTTAGTTCAATCCTTTTATTTCCTTTGTTGGAAATCGAATACATGACGTACTGATCCAACCATCGGAATGAAGCCTAGAAAATAATAACCAATCCTTTATATTTTACTTTCTCACTTTTCACACAATCAACAAGACTTCTAAACTATATCTGTTAAGTATGTAAAACAATAGTAGATATTATCTTCATTTTTTTTAGTGATGTACTACTTTAGTCCCTCATATTTTTTAGATGGGACACTTTATTCCTCAAAATGTAGAAATTCACTTTTAGTTCTTGAAGATTTTTAATGGGACACTTAAGTCCCTGAAGATTTTTTTATGGGACACTTAAGTCCGCAGTTGAGGTAGTTGTCGCAGTGGACGGAGGGACTTAAATGTCCCATAAAAAAAATCTTCAGGAACTAAAAGTGAATTTCCACATTTTAAGGGACTAAAGTGTCTCATCTAAAAAAATGAGGGACCAAAGTGTTTATTCACTCTTTTTTTTAATATATCTTTCTGGTCACTTACTTCACACGTGGTGCTATGAGACTAATCTCTTAAGCAATGTTGTGACCAGGGTATCATTTTAACAACTGTCTTCATGTTTAGACTTCAGCTGTTTGACCTTTTGGCCACATAGTTGTTTTTACTCTATTTTTCCCTAATAGACATAAGAAAAAGGGTGACAGCAAGCAAGATACAATAATATTGACAACTATGTAGATGAGATGACTTATCAGTAAATTATACAAATTTGATTCGTTAAAAAGTAAAGGAACCTTGTTTTGTTTTTAATTTATGATAATTGATAAATGAGTCTGAGAAAGCTTTACAGGGTCACACTAAAAGCTTGTGATTAGCAGTATATGTGTAAATTACAGACTAAATAGTGAAGTTCATTTCGAAGGAGATTAAATAGTAAAGTCAACTAGCAAGAAATTACAATTTCAAATAAAATATATACAATAATGATTCATTTTCTATTATTACTAACTACAGTAAAAGCTTTTCTATTAATACTAGTATCAAATGAGTTAAATAATGTGATTAAAAACTCTATTAAAAAAAAAGAGAAAATGGGTAATGCACCGACAGTGTAAAGTTTTTTACAGTGCATCATCCATCGTTCATCCGTTTATGGTCGTTGACTTTTAAATTAAAGTAATATAAATGAATAGTGGGTGATTGGCTGATGATGTAAAAAACTTGACACCGTCAATGTATACCCATTAATCTCTAAAAACAAGTCGAAGCAAAATTTAATATTGCTGTTTAAAAAATAAGTTGTTCCCCGGCAAGATTAGCATTTTATAATTAGGGATTATGAATTTTAAAATTTAATGTGCATAAATTTAAAGAAAATTCCGTTGTACATTTATTAAATTTTTTTAAACGAAGGGGCTAAAAGCCCAAACAAACAACAAACCTACATACCCCTAGGAAAGATAGAGATCGAAAAATAAGCAAACAAAGGAAAACTCAAGAAAGTTGTGGTCATGCTTGGACAACGCATTAACAACAAAATTTGCTTCTTGAAGAACATGCGAAATGAACTCCACACCCCTGCAAAGCAATCGTAATGTCATGAACAAGGTTAGCACAAGAATGACAAGGATTACATCCTCTATGAATCAAGGTCATAGCATTTTGGAAAGCAACTTCAATTATGAGCTTCTTATTTATAGCCTCTATGGTTCTATGTATGGACTACGGATAAACGAACTCTGTGGAGCACCCTCATAGCTCGGCTTACAATACTGAATGGGTTATTCATTTATTAAGTACAATGATTTCAACTATTCACAATAATTTCAACTAGGCTTAATTATGTCACAAGTCCTTAAAGTTTGGGATACTTTTGTCAGATACCCTTATTATTTTTTTTCCCAATGTATGACTCTCCGAAGTTATTTCTGAGTTTGTCATATATCCCTACTACCAATTCTGACCAATTTTGCTGACATGTAACATCTGTCAAAAATACCTTAAACTTCAAGGACATGTGACATAATTAATCCTTTCAACTATTCATGGTACTCCGTATGCAGTTGTAGTAAAAATCAGTACACTTTCAAGAATAGTGCAAGAAAGTGGATCATTGGCTTTGCCTTTCCTATTGGCTTTTATTCACCTTTTTTTTTTCTTAATTATGGAGCATTTATAAAGGTCTTCAATATATTATTTTTAACCGAATCGAACACCAATAACACTAATTAAGATTAGTTAAATTTTATTTTTTACACAAATATTTCAATATGGTTTTTTTAACATTACCCATTGTACCTAATTTAATACTCCATTAGGTCCTATATGTAATATCCTTTTGTAAAAACTTACGTCCACCAATAAAATGGGTTAATGTTGCTAATGACATTAGAAATGTTAATATTTAACATACTTTTTTTCAAAATTACCTATATAATTGTTATTGAGATTCTAAAAAGTGTTGATTTAATAAGGATGTTTCTGAAAAGAAATACTAGTACTAATTAAATGTTGTGAAAAATTGGAATCAAGTTTTACAATTAAACCAATTTTTGTTCATAAAAGAATCTTATAGATAGGAAAAGGGGAATATTATATTACTCCATTAATTAATAGTTTCATTAACAATAATTTTTTTTAATTTAATCCTATCATTGATTTATTTAATTGGTTTCTTATGAATCAAAGATAAAAAAACAAATTTAATTACTTATCCTAATTTGAGGAGAGAGAGGTTCGACCTTCTCTCTTCCTCAGTCTTCTTCTCTTCTCTTCTCCGTTTTCCTCTCTTTTGTGATAGCGGTAGAAGGGGAGGGAGAATCTCTCCCTCCCCTTCCTTTGGTTGGTGTGTGGGTTTTTTTCTCTCCCAGTTATATCTGGGTTAAATAAATAAATCTTGCCTTTGTGCAAGTGGTGTGGTTTTTCTTGTCCCAGTTTCATCTGGGTTTTGTTTTTGTGTGTTTGTGTGTGGGAAGGTTTTTTGTTTGTCCGGATCTGATGACCTTCCTATCTTCTCCAATAACTAGAAGACTGATATTCGGGACAGCTTTTCCCTTTCAGATCTCTGTCTTCTTCTCTGTCCACTGGCTCTACCTCCTCAGATCTGAGATTCTTTGTCGTCGAACTGTGCTTACTTCCGGCATTGATGAGATGGTTATCTTGGAAACAAAGGCTATTGAATCTCTTGTTAGAGTTCGAAGCTGGATGTTGATGATGATCCTGATCCACAGGGAGTTTGCTGTTATGGCTGAGTATCTAGTCTTTTTTAGCAATCTTTATTGTATGGAAAATATGTGCTTTGTTATTGTCCTGTTGGATCTACTTGTACTATTTTTTGTTATGGAATGAATTACATATTTTCCTTAAAAAAAAATCAAAAAACAAGATAGTGAAAGCAAGCATTCAATAAAAACAAATAAAGGAATTAATGTTTCATAAAAAATGTAAAGCCACTTATAGAAAGAAGGCTTATTTATGTTTTTGGTCCCTAAAAGTTCAGCGTGTTTTGGTTTTAGTCCTATAAGTTATTTTGACCGGGACTGATCCTTAATTTTCAAATATTTTGGTTTTGATCCACTCCATTATGAAAAAACTGTTATTTGCTGACGTGGCTAGCGGAACACCTTATCAGCAATCATTTAGTGTGAGAAGATGCCAAATAAATGATATGACATGGATAATACGGATCCATGGACACAAAATGGTCCCATACGCAAAATGGTCTCATACGTAGAATTTTGCGTTTATAGACCTGAATCATCCATTTCACAATACTTATTTGACACTATCTCACACCATGTAGTTGTTGGTGTGAGTTTCCGTCAACTACGTCAACAAATAATTGATTTTTTCTAACAGATGGGACCAAAATCAAAATGTTTGAAAAATTAAGGATCAGTCATGATCAAAATAACTTTTAGGGACTAAAAACAAAACACGTTGAACTTTTAGGGATCAAAACCATAAATAAGCCTAGAAAGAACTACTAAAATTTTTTGGAATACCGCATGCAATATTGACCAAAGAGACTAAATATTATTTCAGTTCACAACAAATAGCAACTAGCCCTTATAGCTCAGTGGTAGAGCGTCAGTCTTGTAAACTGAAGGTCCGTAGTTCGATCCTGCGTGAGGGCAATTTTAATTTGTTTTTATTTTTTTTAAAGGTTTAATCTCTTTTTTCTTAATTCGTCAGTGATGATGTGTGGCTACATTGCTGTACAGATGTTGGTTTATTTCCGACCAGAAAGGAAAGTACAAGACTAGTCACATCATATAGTTAGACTTACATGTTCGACGTAAAAAGGCAATTTATCTGGTTTTTTCATTTACTTCCCGTACCATTATTTGGATAATAGTCAACAAAAATAACAGAATATTTTATTAATATAATACCTGATTTTATTTTCAAAATAAAATAGTTTATCTGATCCTTATTATAAGCTCTTTTTTCTCTCACAAATAGGAAGTTTATAACAAGGATCGGAGGGAGTATAATGTATGATTCATTCATTACTTACAAATTTTATGTCACATAAATCTCCATATTATTTTTACAATCCTTAAAATTTTTCATTAATTATTTTAAATTTTTTTTTATATAATATACAATCTTTAAGATTTTTTATTTTTATTTTGATTTGGGACAAAAAAATTAAATTTTTTATCAAAATAATGGGACAGGGGGAGTATAATAATAATAATAATAATTAATAATAAAATACTCTTATTAGGTATAGTAATAAATACTATAAAATTATTCATGATTTAATGTATAATTAATTGGAAAAGAAAATTCACAACCATCATGTATTAAAATTTATGTTAATAATTTATTTTTGTTTACCGTAAACTCCAGTTTTGGTTAAGTTTATTATTAAGGGTCTGTTCGGTAAAACTAACTTGTAGCTGTGAGCTTGTAACTTGTAGCTATGAGCTTCTAGCTTGTAGCTGCTATGAGCTATGAGCTTTTAGCTGAGAGCTTATAGTTGTTTAGCTGACTATTTAAAATAGTGTTGTGCGGTAAAACTAGCTTTTGAAGTAGCTAAAAGTTATTAAATGACCAAAAAGAACATGCAACATTTTATTATTTATATTTTTCAATTTTTTTTATTTATTAAATAGATAGTTAATTAATTAATTAATTAATTATTAAATTATTAAATTATAATTAATTAAATTCATTTTTCTTAATTTATTAATTATGTAGTTAATTAATTAATTAATTATAACAAAATTATTAAATTAATAATTAATTAAAGGGTAATAAAATAATTTCAAATTTTGTTTGAGGGTATAATTGGTATATGAATTATTGAAAGCTAGTTTAGTTTCTAGAAAGCTACAAGCTCCTTTTTTAAAAGCTACAAGCTCCTTTTTTAAAAGCTATAAGCTCCTTCTAATTTGTATTCACCGAACGGGCCTAATAGCTTATTGACTGAATCTAAAAGCTATTAGCTAACTAAAAAGCTCCTAACTCGTGTTGCCGAACAGAGCCTAAGTTATAAAACGTGTAACTGTCATGCATTCTTTTTTTTTTTTTTTTTCCAACTCCTTTTCCCATCAAGGCTTCATTCTTTTCAAGAAAATAAAATAAAACTATATTTCTCTTTTTTAATCAGTTAAAATATACTATAATATTGTTTAACATATTTTGTTCCTCATACAACCTTTTTTTTTTATTATTAAAAAAAACAAAAAACACCAAAGCCTAATCTTTTCTTAGATTCTCTTTCCATGAGAAGTTATTAGTTGATTTTGGATTATTATGTTATTTGTGATCCAGGCCATAATTTGTCAAGTAAAAAAATAAAATAAAATAAATGAATAGTTATTTGTATTATGTGTCAAATAATGAATGATCTAGACCACAGATGACATAGTGATCCAGGACAAACTAATAATTTTTCCTCTTTCCACCTATTTTTTCCTATACTAAACAAAGTGTAATAGCCTCAAACTTAAAACCATACATGATAGTATAAAAACAGAAAAAGAACCCACTATTGTCAGCGAAAACGGGAACACAAACCCAATGCCTTTCCTTTGATAATAAAAAAATATGAATATCTTGTAGAATGGTACAAATTTATAGTATTTGCACATATCATATTGGGTTTTGTATTGACTTCATTTTACTCTTGGTTATTGCACAAGGATAGTATCTGATTTCAAGGGATATGCTTATAGATAGATGGGTGTGTCTACTCATATCTATCTGTCCATATTGGCAGAGCAACTAGTATTCCCTGTTCACATCTCATCCTCATTCACTGTTTCCAATTGGTCCAAAAGATGGCGTTCAAGACCAGATGAATGGAACTCTTAGATTAATAATAATAGTAGTATTATTGAGTACTAAGTGCCATAAACTTGTTCAATGGAATTTATTTACTTATCCTAGATAGTTCAGTTATTTAATTAAGCCTACTCCTGCTTAGTTGATCATATCATGAGGAGCAACACATGTCAAACAATAAAATATTTCAAAGAATAATAAGCCTGTCTCTATTCTGCTGGTTATTTTTTCACTAACATTAATCAGTTATGGAAACATCACTTCTTATAAAAAATACAATCAAAGCTAAGAATATGTATCACCTGACAATCCGTTATAGTCACTGGATGCATATGCTATCAATACAGCACTGTATTGCATACTCAAGATGGTGTTATATATGTGGGATGACACGTAGTAAGCATGAGAAGATAAACGAGAATGAATACTCTGTAAAATGGAAGGCATCTCACATATCAGACTTTTCTTTGTTTTTTTTTTTTAAAAAAAAAAATACAAAATGTTCTATGAAACAAACAGTATGCAGAAGTTTTATTAGAGATCTTTTGTATAATTCTAGAGTTTCCTTACAAAAAATAGAAATCTAAGTTGAAGCATGAGTTTGGACATTTGCAATAAGCCTGGTGAGTTTGCTCAATGTTTCGCGAGCAGACACCGTATCCGGATGATCTTCACCACAAATTGAGGTCCTGATAAAAAGAGCCTTCCTTATCAGATCATCTCCTATCTCAAATCGTGCTCCTCTTAGCATTAGCTTCGCCCTAGTCTCAAGTACAGTGGCTCTACATAAAGCAAGCTCTTGCCAAAGGCATGGATTCAACTGAGCATTAGTCTGGATAGACCTCCAGCAAAGTGATTTGTCGAACCACTTATCAACCGGGGTAACAAATGCTTGATCTGCAGCTTCCAATGCGTTGGTGCACAGGCGTAGAAGCTCGAGAGCAGCAGCACAACGAGAGTATGTAATGAATGTGTGAATTGCGAGAGGCAGAACCACTCTTTTGACAACATATAAGAGATCAGATACCTTGAGCTCAACAACTACAGGATCATGACCAAATCCAAATAACAGAAAGCACGCAGCCCACAAATGCTCCAGATTTTGAGATATTGATTCTTGATTCATAACAGCTTGAATCATTGCCTGTGCAGCTGCGGTAACTTCTCTTTTACAAGCATATAGTTTGATAAGCTCATGGAATTGGATATAACCTTCCTGAGTACTGCTTCTTGCAATATTAAATCTTTGCAGCAAAGAAGATGCTTCTAATTCTGATTTTTGGGTGTATGAGGATGCGAAGCCACATGTTAAGGATTGCAGAATCTTTCTCCATAAACCGTTTCCATGACGCTTTTCTGGTACCTTGTAGGCAGCAAGTGCCAATAAGGAAACAGGAATTGCACCAGGTGCAAACCACCCACTTACCAGGACCATTCGGGTTGCCAAGCTTCTTGGGCCATCTGCGTGATCAAATATGGAGAAACAAACCTCAAAAAGTTGCAGAAGGAAAGTGTTCTTCCTTAACAAGTGAGATTCTGTACCGCTCCATGACATATCCTTCAAGGGCATTCTGTTTATGGTCTCTAGGAGCTTGCTTGGAGTAATTGGTAATTCAGACAAAATTGCACTGACAATGGCAAGGCCCAAAGTTAACCTTCCAACTTTCTCCTCAATAATTCTCAGAGCATCAACCTCCGCAACAGGATAGTCCTTGCCACTCCCTAGCATCAAAGACATTGCTTCAACTCCGGATAAGTATGATAGTTTCATAGGCTCCAAGTTCATGATGGAAGGAAGGCGTGTTGATATGATCACATGGGTCTCTCCGCCAAAACGAGGGAGAAGATCCATCACAAGTTTGTGATCCCACCAATCTTTTTCGCTTTCCAAGTTATCAATGACCACAAGATATGGAATGTTTCTCATAAGCTCTTTGCGAACTCGTGAAATCGCTGCAGCCTCCTGCTCTTCGAAGCCTTTTATCCTGCCTTTCTCCAAACAATTCTCAACTCCCACATCAACTTCCAAAAATGACCTGAGGTTTAGATAGTTGTGCCTTATGTATCTGCTCTCCCCTCCAATCCACAAAACCATCTTGTATCTCTGGTGAAATCTGTAAGCGAATTCAAGTGTTAGTTCTGTTTTTCCAATTCCTGAATCTCCTGAAATACAGGCAATCCCTTTCCCAAACATAATTTTCCTTCCACTTTTCCTCCGTGTATACTTTCTCCGTTTGAACTTTGAATGGTAGTCCCTATGAGAGAATTCAATACCTTCCATTTCAATCTCTTTTTCCGACTCTTTCCATAAAACTTGTTCTTTTTCCTTCCCGCTCGCATTTCCTGTATGCCTTTCCGTCAATCTTTCATCAACCGTATTACTCTTGCCCCAACCAATTGTCAAATTCTTTCGCTTGGGCCTGGCCTTAAGTTCAATATAGTCTAGCTCAGCATCTCCAGTGACATTACCAAACAGTATAAATTCCAGTTGTGAAAGCTCTTGCTTTCTGCCAATAAAATTCTCATTTCGAGTGAAAGGAAACTCCTCTTTTTCAACTTTCTCCCTCCACTTTGTCAAACGCTCTGCAACACTTCTCCTGCCTAACCTCATTGCTAATAATGTCACAGCACTCAATATGCAATCTCTCCAGTTTCCATCCTGAGCTTCCAGTTTCCATTCCTCAATCCGGGAGAGACCATGCACCGCATCTTTCCACTCCTGTTCCAACCCTTCATATAAAAGCCATAGTTCCCCTCCGTGTTTTTCCCACACCTCACCCCTCTTCTCAATTATATCCCTCACAACACAATCACCTGGACTCAAATCAAAGTATATAGGAACCAAATTCTTATTGTCAGAAAAAAACTGCAGCTCCTCAACAGTGTAGGGATTCTTGAAACACTTCCTTGTTATAATTACTATACCAAAAGCCGCGGCATCCATAGCCCTCTCCGCAATCTCAAGCTTGCGACTGCTCCTACATCGAGCCCTGTCTGACATAAAGCAACTGATGCCTTGAATTTCTAATTCTGCACGGAGCCAATTAGCAAATCGAAGTAAAGGGGGTTTCAAGCCATGTATTCCTATGAAAACATCACAATTCCTCGGTCTATACGTAGAACTTGGAGTTGATGATGTTCTATCACTCCTGCCTCTCTTACTTTGCTTCTCTATCTGTCGACAATAACCAGGATAGTTACGTTGACAGTAACTAGATACGCTGCTACTGGAGATGCCAACTGACGAAGACATACGGTCATGTTTATGCAAATCACCTGAATTGCAGCCAGGTGGAGATGCAGATACATCTGAGTAGGTATACCTAACATTTGCAAGAGTGTTTGGTTCTGGAATCCCTGAACTAGTGCTCCGCGTAGCAGCATCGAAATGAATTCTGTCACTTGGAATGTCAGGTCTAGTTGATTCTGATAAATGACATGATGGTGATCTTGGAGAGAAAAATGGTGACTGATTTGCTGAAAAAAATGCCGAAGATGATGACGACACATTCCTTAAAGTCATGGGTGTCACGGACCCAAACATAGAGCTCTCTTCTTGACTATCCATGATTGTGGCACTAGGATTCCCAATTAAGGAAGATAATGAGTCGCACACGCGTGCACCATTTACAAGTAAAAACCTCTGAAATTGAGATAATGTCCTTGTTAGTCACAACATGTGTGTCAATCATCGAATAACTGATATGGGAAAAAATAGCAAAAAAATAAATGCTCTAAATCGTTATGTTGAATGGTGGTTAAAAATAAATAGTATAAAAAGTAATATGCTAATGGTGGTATCACCAGATCTCACACACCAACAAAATATTGAAGAAACAAAAAAATTATATTCTTCAAGATACAAACAGCAAAAAACATTAGTAGGCAGGAAGGGAAACAACTTACATTGAATACCTACTTACATAAAGATTATAATACTGAATAGTGAACACACATGGACAGGGACATATGCAATAAACTAAAAAATCAATACAAATTCAACTCACTTGCACACAAAAAACTCGTTTCTAAGTGATTCATTAACCAAATTAAAAGCAAAAAAAAATATGCAACATCAATTCATCAAGGAGATAAAAAAAAATTGCAACTCCATATTGGATTAAGATATAAAAAAAGAGATAGAGAGACTTGATAAAAACATAACAGTGCATTGTGATTCAGATCTGAATACTTACACAAGGATGCCAAACTGAAACAAAGTTAAGTAGATTCACTGTTTTGCCGCCAACCAATCAATCTCGTTTCTCTGAACCAATGAGGAATGTCATGACGATTAAGACTTGGAACCATTCAAATTTATAAGTACAGTAACAGTGACAATGACAAACTCAAAAAAACAACCCATTCACAAAAAAAAAAAAATAAAAAAAATTAAGAAACACATGATTGCTAGAGAAGAAAAAAAAAATAGAATCACGTTTAAATATATAATAGTAGTAGTATAAGATATTCAATCAATATATACATACCAATACGGCATCAAATCAAATAGATCACATTCAAAACTATTTCAATGAGAA
The DNA here is from genome assembly GCA_037953625.1 of Crotalaria pallida. Lineage (NCBI taxonomy): Eukaryota > Viridiplantae > Streptophyta > Magnoliopsida > Fabales > Fabaceae > Crotalaria > Crotalaria pallida. Next base: position 126,887,548 of record CM075655.1, on the reverse strand, counting down.
CCCAAAAATGGAGACATTTCAGCGAAGTTAGAAATTGTGGCGTGAGAGTGTTTTGCAGCCACCCATTTGAGAAAAGAAGAGAAAAAATGTGAACTAGCTGAAAATGAAGGGAAAAGTTAGTACCTTTTATTCAGAAGGGTGTTAGAACAAAAAAGTCATGATGGTTCAGAAACTCTAGCTGTTTTTTGAAAAGCTCGCTCCTTTGTAATTATATAAACCTATCTGTAACTTATTAACACTGTCACGCTTCATATTCTATGTATATGTATCAATATCTATCTTATGCTATAGTAGTAGTATTAAATTTTTGTGACTGTGACACTCTGAGTCTGAGGCATTATTTATTATTATAATGTTTTATTTTATGTTTTGTTATTATAATGTTTGATTTGGTGTGCAGAGACTGAGAAAATGGTCTGAAGGGGAAGGAGCAGGGAGGGAAGAAGGCAATGGGGCCAAGGAAGGGGATCTGACTAGGGTATGGGAGTAGGCTCCACACCACACAAACCCATTATTATTATTATTATTATTATTATTATATGCACTATGATTTGGTCATTTGTTGCATTGTATACTCATTTTTAAAGTTGTTGGTTTTTTTATCTGTGGGTGATAGCTTTGACTAAGATAGTCCAAAAACAAACCGTGGTTTTTGGTACTTTTTATTACGTGATCTACGGTACATGTGTGTGTTACTGTCTTACTGATGCTTTTGAGAAGTAATGATTCTCTTGTTTCTCGGACGAGCAATGTTTCTTCAACCAGCAATAATGAATCAACCTACAAAATCGATTTACACTACAAGAATGTAACATGTGTCACTTTTTATGTTATGTAAATTGATTTGTAGGTTGATTTTGTAGCTTAATCAATCATTTTTCTTCTCTAACCCTTTGAATACGAAGGAATGCTTAGCTAAATTGCAAGTAAAATAGCACGGACCAGAATTGGATTCTAGTTTTGGGAATTAGGGACTCGAATTTTTTGCTAGGCATGATATGAATATTCTACAGTACTGTATTTATCTTAGGAGGGTAAATGTTTTCTTGGAGAAAATTAGCTTATATTTATGAGATTGTAATTTATTATGAATTATGATTGTGAGCTTGTAACTTGTAATATACTTTTAAGATTAGGATTTAAACATTTCTTGTTAAACATAACTGATAAATGATTGAAATAAAGTTGTTTGATGAAATTAAGGGCATTACTAACATGCAATCCAAAATTGGATGGTTGTTATGCAATCTTTTCTTGAACTAATAAGAAGTTGTCACCTATGCTATGTCATTATTTGAAGTATGTAGTTAAAATTAGTTTTTTGCAATTTAGTCCAACATAAAAAGTAAATTAAAAATTTAGTCTTTTGTACTTATAGACAAATTATACAAACAACTTTAATTTTTTTTAAATTAAAAGTTACAATTTGTCTATAGGTACAAAAGACTAAATTTTTAATTTACTTTTTATCTTGGACTAAATTGCAAAAAACTAATTTTAACTACATCAAATAATGACATGGCATAGGTGCCAACTTCTTATTGGTTTAAAAAAAGGTTGCATAGCAACCATCCAATTTTGGATTGCATGATAGAAATATACTAAAATTAATTGCAAATAAATAAAATAAATCATGTAATATTGTAATCAAATTATTTATTTGTTAATTAATTTCAACTTTATTGATGCATGAATTATATAATGGCAAATGCTAACAAGTGTTTTTGATTGTACTTGTTAAGAAGTTAAAGATAGTAAAAACTCATGAAAAATGTAGTTTTTTCCATTCTCGAGACATAAAATAATACTCACTCATGACTGATTTTTCAATACTAAAATCTTTAATGAGTGCCCTAAGTGCACTTGTTAGCAAGACCATTATATAATATTTATATTGTGTGTATAATTAATTAATTAAATGCGTAGAAATGAAGCAACTCATGGGTAAGGGTATGACTTTTTGAGTTGGATATTACATATCTTCTGGATAAACATATGTTTTATTTAAACTTTTTAATTTTCACTTTAAAGTGGGATAAAATCTTTCAATTTCATACTTATGATGATTTTTTTTTAAATTTTAAAAATGAATCTATGATTATTAAAATTAGTATTGGAAAAACGGGCGGACGGGCGGGCATGGTCCGCGCCCGCACTCGGCCAGCAAAAAATGCAAGCGGGCATACCCGCCCGTAAAATTATTTAGGGCCTAATTTTCAGAGCTCACGGGCCAAGACCCATTTTACCAATACTAATTAAAATGTAGAAAAAAATTCTGTACTGTACTCTATAGCTGCTTAGTAGACAGAGCAATGCACGAAATATTAATATTCATCAATCTATGATTTGAATATATAACATGTCAAGGTTGCGATTATAATTGTAATTCTTAAATTAAAAATTAAATAAATTTGTGTTATTATTTATTAAGTTTTTATGTGCCAAAATTTTTTTATTAAATTTTTGAAATTATATTACTCTTCATTTTTTACAGGTACGTTATCTTTGATAAGTTCCATATTTCCTTTACTGGAATATTTCTTCTCATATTAAAGGAGTTATTGTATACCCTAATTGTTAGCTCAAGCATAGAAAACCAGAGGAGACTATCACATGTGGTAAGTGATCTATTGCTATTTAAACAAGTTTGGAGTTCTCTTTCCGACTCTTACTAATGTAAGAGTCCTTGTTGGAAGACTATCCCCGAAGGCTAACAATGTCAAAAGGATTAATTACCAATTGTGAGGGTAAATACCTTGAGAAAAAAAAATCAAGTATCGAATATTCGAATGGGTCGGCCATTTGTTTAATTATCGAATATTGATGTTACTTAATTGACAGTTGAAAACTGTTTTTTTTCTTAGAAATTATTAAAATGATTTTTATTTCTAAAATCAAAGTATTTTTTTATACAATATATGGTAGGAGTTTTTTTAAAGGGAAACATGTATTTTATTCATATATCAGAAACCGTATAAATAATGACAAACATGACAATTACAAGTACAAGATATTTAATAGCTTTTAATTCCAAAACCGGACTCTCACAGGAGATTTAATAGCTTTTAATTCCAAGATAACAATCTCATTGATGTTGGAATTAAGCTCAGTTCGGCGACAAGGAATCTCAGATCTAAAATGAGAGAGTCGTTGGACGGTAGCCAAATCAACAGTCGGCAAAGGGAGATCTGTCTCGATGAGTAACCTTCCAATTATTGGAGCAAAGAGGATGACCATCAGATCTTAAAAGTATAAACTATCCAGAGGCATCCCTCCACTGAAAGCACACAAAACAAAACAACTTGCACAAAGGCAGAACAAAACCCAGATAAATTGGGGAAAACAAACCCACACATTTTCCAAAAGAATGTGAGGGACAGATATATGGTAGGAGTTGAACCTTGACATATTATGTTTAATTCATAATTATTTATCAACTATGTTGGATATTGATAATTATTTATTCGCTTGGTGTTGATTAATTCCCAATCTTTCTTTTTTATATTTAGTTATTTTAAATGTTTTTGTTTACAAGTATATAAAATAACTTTTGGTAAGTAGTATATTTAATTTTATTTGTTAGAAAGGTATATCATTTTCCTATTTTTTTTAATGATTTTTTTTCATTTCAGCTCTTAAGATTGATGATAAGAGACTAAAAATAATGTTTATGCATATAGAAATTAGACATTTAGTTATTCAGGTGATAATATATGGTTTGTTTGGTTTACGAAAATGTTTTCTGTTTTTATTTTAAAAGATTATTGATAATTATAATTATGATACCGTGTTTTTATTTAATTTTTTTAATTAAGAATGTCTCGCATTTTCATTTAATTTTATATTTTCAAAATTTTATATAGGAAACAACGAAAAAAATTTCTTTTTTCAGTATTTCTTGTATAAATATCTGAAAATGGGAAACAAAATGAAAACACGACGTCATATTCATAATTAATAAAAATTATTATAAACTATAGGTGGAGTAATAATTATGATTATCAATAACATTTTAAAATAAAAATAGAAAACATTTTCGCAAATCAAACAAACCAAATTTCAACTTTCCTTTAAATTTTTTTTACTTTTATTTTATTTATGTCAATTATTGTAATTATCTTTGTTAGATACTCTTTCTTTAGTAATTTTTTTGTCATAATTTTAGCTATCAATAACTTTTTTTTAAAAAAAAAGAAACAATTTCACAAAGCAATTAGAATTTTATCATAATATATTTATTGCAAATATTAAATAAAATAACTTATTCATTTATTTGGAACTTTTTGATGTGTGAACCAAAGGAGTCTTCTGGCCGTTAGCCGAAAGTTATTTTTTTCGAAGCGTAAAGATCGCCGAAGTAAATTTGACCTCTATCAATAAAGTCTTTCTTACAAACTATTTTTTTAAATCTTAAGAGAAAAGTAATATTACAAAGAATGATGAGATATGGATACCAAGATTTTTTAAGAAAAATGATGTACTATATTCCAAATAAATAAACTTAAATATTCTCTCAACAACGTAAAGATAACATGTGATCAATCATTAATAAAATAAGTTATACCTTATGACATATGTCATATATCATATATGAAGTTTAATATGTGTGCACTGTCAATGTAAAAAAAATTTTATTGTCAGTACATCATCCACCATTCATTTGCATTATTTTTATTTAGAAGTCAATAATTATACACTCTTGAATGGTATATGATGCACTGATAGTGTAAAAAACCTTTATACTTGTCAGTATACAAACTATTTTCTCATCATACATGTGTATAGTTAAGAAAATTTTTGACTTTATTTTTTAAGAGAATATATCATTATTTTTTTAATGTTAAAATTGATTTCGTTTTCTTATTATCGTCCTATGTCATTAAGTGCTCTATGCGTTAGAGACTGTCTGTTGTCAAAAAAATAATAATAATGGTTGAAAATTCTAAATATCAGAAACAATGACAGCAAGTAGTCATCGTTAAAATTAAGAGCGATATTCTGACGATAAATGAGCTTAAAAATTTTCCTAACTACATGTCTACACATGTGAATGACCTGTATTATAGGATAATACTTGCTTTAAAAATAATTAATTTACAATTGATCTTTGTTGTTAAAAAAAAATACTTAAGCTTATTTGTTAGAGGAATATATATATATATATATATATATATATATATAAATTAATTTTGTGTAGAAAGGTTGTGATAGTACTTGTTTTAGGAATTTGGTCAATTAATTTTTCTCTCTTCATACATTTATCATTATTTACAACACATTTCTTCATCTCTCTTCGATATAATTTTTATACATTTTTTTATTATTATTATTTATTTTATTATTAAATGTTATAATTTAATCAAAATATATAAAATTTGTATATTATTTACTTATTTTTTAATCTATTCACAATGGTACAAACAACATTTATGGGATGTATAGATAGTAGTATCATTTATTACTAATTGACTCCATATGAAAAAAGAATTCATAGAATCATAATCAACATTTAAAGTAATTGATTCCATATAAATTGATCCCATTTCGAGAGAGATTACCCATGGCCTAATCACGGGTACAAAAGAAGATAGTTTGTGCAGTGCTCGGATGCTAGATATAGCTGTACTCCGTAAAAAAAAAAAAAAATAGGGTTGATGTGTGCTTTTTTATTTTTATTTATTTATTTATTTTTTTAAAGCAGATAGGATAAACAAATTTGGATCAAGAGCCATGCTAATCTTTTCTTTATCATTCCAATTTTAACATATTTAATGTGTTTTAGAAGTTAATGTATTGGAAATCTGAGTAATGATTAGATTTTTTAAAGGGGGGTGTGTTTTGTTTAAAATATGACAAATAAATAGGAACGGAGGAAGTATTTTTTTTCTTCTTTCTTTTTTTCAAAGAATCATGCTATTCGATAAACAAGAAATTAATTTCCCTGGTTATGGTTAATTTCCTCGGCAGAGTTTCCTCCCAACAGTGTATGAGTTAATGATCAAACTCATGACATAATTCTAGGGACCTAAGCCCTTTTCGCTCTGACCATCACTTTACCAAAATTAATTATATAGAGGTAGTATTTTTATTTATACAAATTATCTATTCAATAAAATTTTAAAATTTCTTTTTTACACCCAGCAGTACCACTGTTCAGTGTCTTTATTATTCTATGAGCTGTTAAATATAATCGCTAATTTTATAGTATTTTGTTTCTTAAACTATTTCATTAGCACTTTAACCATTTTATTAACAGCAATAGTCATTTTTATTTTTAAAAAAAAAACATGAATTAATTCTTGAATTCTTACGAATTTACAAATTTACATTTATAAGTTGTCAAATACTTTAAAAAAAATAAATTAGTCAACAAACATTTAATGTAATATTCATGGTTGTTAAATTCTCAAGAAAACTCTTGATTTTTTTTTTGAATTTACATTTCTAGGTCACAAAAACTAATCGACACTCATGTAAACTCTCTTTTGATAAACTCGCTTGAGTTCAAATAAATTCTAATAAAATCTATAAATTCTCATTGACTCTTGATTTTGAGTCTATATATATAAATATTGATTTGATCTCGAAATGTAATTTTTTCTCTTTATTGTCTGATATTTAGGTTGAGTTAATTTTTTTAAAGGGAGGTTGAGTTACCCATATCTTACAACATTTAATAGATTTATTTTTGTATTTTTGTATCTAACCGCAAAATAAAGTAAGCAAATAACTAAAAATTACATAACAATTTGGGTAAATATTGAGTTGATTATACTTTACATTTTTATTTGTTTTATCATAATACTTGAATTCTAACAATATTTTTGGGTAAAAGTTTATGGTTGATGGCTCATTGGTAGGCATTATATCCACAATGCACCTGGTCTAGGGTTCAAATCTTGCTTCTCATCAACTTCTATTTTTTTCATATTTCCACAAACTTTTAAGTATGTTTATGTTTTAAAATATGCTACTCACTTTGATTCTTATTATAGGTCACCTTCTAGAAGATTTTTTTTCTTTCTAATTATAAGTTATTTTATATTTCCTATGCATCATTTATTGCTTTTTCTCTTTTTTGCCTTTATTAAATGCTTTGACTATTTATATATTTTTTGTTGTTCATTAATAAGTCTGAATTTTATAAGACAAGTTGAGAAAGTAAAATTGTAATGTTACAATATATTCTTGTAAAATTCATAAAATTAACTATTTTTATTGGTATGTGTATTTGAGTTATGTATGTCGTATAATAAAGACTGGAAGGAATATTAATTAACAATTTTTGAGATTTGTAGTATTTACAAGTCGAGTTTAAGATTCGGAATTACCTAAGCTCCACCAGTTTATTTGACATCTCGAATTTAATGATCATGGTAATACTTGAATATCTCCCCACTCAACAATATTATAGTAAAACTATTACTAAGTGGAAAAATATGTTCTTATACTTAAGGATAAATATGGAAATACATCTTTAATAATTAACAAATTTTTGTTTAAATGTGTTTTCAATCCTAGTAAATATAATGAGTTTTGATTTTAGTCCTTACTCGATTTTGGTCCCTCTATTTTTCAAAATTTTAGATCTAGTCCATAAAGATGATGACATACCAACACCAAAATTGGCCTTTTTTTTTTGTGTACATCAACCGGTACCCGGATCTGGTTTATCCAGAATCCGATTCATCCAGTCTGACCCAACTGAGCTCGCACTAAGGGTAGGCGTCTCCCAGCGGGGGTTACTCCATACCCAAGGCTCGAACTCGAGACCAGTTGGTTAAGAGACCAAGTGAGCTATCACTTGACCAATCTCACGTTGGTCCAAAATTGGCCATTTTAGTAGTTAATAAAACATATGTTACATATTAGTATTAACCATATCAAAATTTCTAAATACTAAAAAAATATTTAAACCAATTTAAAACTATTACCCACTTTAATTAACTTCCTTAGTCCGCATGCAGAGTTATCGCAAAGGCTTTATTCTCAAGAACGAAGGTGGTAGATGACCGAGTTTAATTTTTTAAGTATGATATTAGGGGTTCGATCCTTGTCATGAGTATGGAAAAGACTTGGTAAAGGCAAAATCCACTTCAGTGATCTATATACATCGGAGGGATACCCCTGGTGTACACCAAAAACTGAGGTGATAAATACTAATCAGTACTCCCTCCATTTCACTTTAATTGTTATTTTAATTTTTTTAGTTTTTTTCCAAATTATTTATCACTTTAGAAAATCAAGATAGAGGACATTGATTATTTTTTATCGACTTTATCCTTTTTTTTTCAGTATCCTGTGATATTTGAATTGTGTGAACATTAATACAGTGTGAGAATGCCATAGTAAAATTACTTTATATTTTTCGTAAAAATTGAAACATTTAATGATTTTTTTAATAAATGCAAAAGTTTTAAATTGACAATTAAGACGAAATAAAAGAAGAAGAATATTTAATTGACTCATAAATGTATTAAATATTTCACCCAGTCTTATTTACATGTCATTATCTACAAGAATTCTTTGATCTTATTTATAAATTACGTTGTGTTTTTTAGGAGACATTTACCGTTCTTTTCGCTTATTTGCTATTTGTTCATTAATGTGAAACAATACATTTATGAAATTTTCAATAAAAGTTAAAAAGGTAAAATTGTAATGCTAATAAAGTACATTTTTAAAGTTAAGAAAAAAAAACTACCATCCTTGATCATTGTAAATTAGTAACCTATAATAAATATAATAGGGAATACTATATATAATATTTAAATATAAAAATATATATTTTTTAAATATTTTTTTGGTAAACTATTTTTTTAATATTTTAAAATGAGTATAATTTTTTTAAAGAAGAATAAAATATTATGCATTTAAAGCGAGTTTTTTTAATGCTGTATTTTATACTCCATTTTATTTGTATATTTAATAATTAAAACTATTCAAATATTTATTGCTTAAATGACTTAAATCTATTCCACTTGAACCAATACATTAATGAAATAAATGGTCTAAAAAAATAAAATAAAAAACTATAATAACAGTTGATAAGATGCGTTGACTGCTGTGGGAAAATATATATATTTAATAGAATAAAAAATAATTTATGGTATTGGTCCTTAATTCTGTGAGTATTAGTCAATTTAGTTTTTGATATTTTTGAAATATTAAATCAGTCTTTGAGATATGAAAATATAAAAACGTGAGACATATTAATCCATCACATTAATGACCATAGTGATTCTTGATGTGAATCAACGAAATGACCAAAACAACTTATTTTGGCAAAAAAAAAAAAAAAAAAAACACTGTTTTAGGATACACCTTGTTCTAGTACCCCACCAACTCAGTGGTTCCTTGCCACGTTGAATAAACTACCATGACTCTATTGGCATTTGACACAAGAAATTAAAAATGGTTGATAAACTTATAAAATCAATTTATAAATAAATTTGCAAAAATTAACATGTATTACTTATTTATTATTATTAGTTAATAAGCAATACATATCACTTTCTTATGATGTAGACTTATTTATAAGTTAATTTCGTAGATTTATTTATCATAACTTTTCATAAAATATCATGACTGGAATAAGGTCCTTTGTAGTTGCATTTATTAAAAATATTAAACTATTCTGTATAAACTATTCTATATATTATAATATAAAATAATAAACTAGTCAATTTTTTGGGTATATTATATGGTCTTGCCTACTCCCCATTCTTCAGTGTTAGTCAGTTCTTTTCTCTTCTTCCTTTTGCTCTCGTCGCCACCTTTTCAATTTCAGCTTAAGCTTTCACCTTCTTTCTCTTTTAAACATTGACTTTTGACGGTGAGTGCTTTTATATGATTACATTTAACTACTTTTATTTTATTTTATTGAATTGGTCATTTTATGCATGCTCATAATTGTATACTGTTTAGCTACCAAATGCCGATGACCAATTTTATGCACTTGTATGATGCTATCTGTTTGTTTATCTTGTTCCAAAACAAAGATGAAGCAATGTGAGTGACAATATATATATGATTTTTCTGATGTTTATTTTCGTAGATTATTAAATTAATTTTTCTATTCGAAGTAATATTTTTTCTACCTCAGCCTGAATTCAAAATTGGATAGTTTTTATTAAAAAAATAAATTTAAAATCTTTTAATTCTTTTTCGGTGCAACATTTCAATTTAAAGTTATCTTTTTTTAAGATTTTTATCCTAAAGTTCGATGTTAAAAAAATCATTGGCGGTTCACTATTTTGAGTCTTGATATGCTCAATACATGAAATGAATAAAGTCTTAATTAAAATGGTTAAATTTTTTTGATTGACAAGGTATTTTTTATTTTTTTTACGGGAATAGAAAAAAAAATTAAATCCACGAAATGATGATGTTTGGTACCAAACTGAGAAATAGTTAAATGGTTTCTTTACTTCACTAGGGAAGAAATTCGCTGACTTATAAAATTATTTATCGAGCTTACATGTAAGAGTTACCTTCTATGTTGACGAACATTATTTTTGTAAATGAAAATGGATCTGCATAGTAGCCAAGTTGACAACACAACGTTGTTGATTTAATGATACTTCATCATTGATTGTTTATGACTAATTACATTTTTTTGGATGTTTATATATATATATATATATATATGTATCTATATATATATGTATGTATATATATATATATCTTTGACTAATTACATTTTTGGGATCTGGTTTATATATATATATATATATATATATATAGGCAAATTCTCCGGTGCATATTAAGACTTAACATGCACCGGTGCATGCTTCCATTTTTCGGGTTTTTTATTTATTTTTTTAAAATTTAATTAATTAAAAAATATTCTATGTGTTTTCTTTTTTACCGATATGAAGTGATTTTTATAATTTGGATGTTTTTTTTTACTCTGTGTTCTTAAAAAACTGTACTGAGTAAAACTGTATTCAAAATTTACATATTCTAATAAATCTGTATACGAACTTGTGTTAAAAAATATTCTGAATAAATCTGTATTAAAAAAATTTAAAAAGCAAAAAAAAAAATTTGCACATACACCGATGCATGTTAAGTCTTAAAATGCATCGGAGAATTTGCCATATATATATATATATATAATTTTCCTATTGCAAACACTTTACATTTAATAATGTATAATTTCTCCATTCACTCTCTTTATTACTCTTCTTTATTTTTACACTGGACTAATTACTAAAACATTAAAACTTCATTGATGATTTGACCATCTTGTCTTTAATTATTATCCAAAACTATGAATCCATGATATGATGATGAGCATGCCTTAGCTTCTACTTTTAATTAGTTAATGGTTTTCTGGACTTCTGAAAGGAATCCATGATACGATAATGAGCATGCCAAACAGTGTTTCATTTTGTCTCATGCTTATTCTAGCTAAAATGGATTATTCAAAATAAATTTTCAATTAACAAAAAGACTTAGTGAACATATATGATCTATTATTATCTTATGATGCCATTTACTTTTGCACCATCTTGTAATTTTTGTTTAATTGATATTGTATTGTTTAAAAAACACATGTTTAATCAGGCTAGGCTCCGGTGCATGTGAAAATTTTATTTTTGCTTTTTAAATTTTTTTAATACAGATTTATTTAGAGTATTTTTTAACACAAGTTCGTATACAGATTTATTAGAATAGGTAAATTTTGAATATAATTTTACTCAGTACAGTTTTTTAAGAACACAGAGTAAAAAAATTCCAAATTATAAAAATCACTTCGTATTGTTAAAAAAAAACATAGAATATTTTTTAATTGATTAAATTTTAAAAAAATAAATAAAAAAACAAAAAAAAAAGACATGGACCGGTGCATGATATCTATTAACATACACGTAGCCTCCCCCAATTAATCACGATAAGAACTAAACTACCATCATATCAAAATTTTCTTTTCAGGTTCTTATTTTGCGATACAACTAATTCATCACCATGCATAATTTAAACACCAAGTCAGCTGGCTTCTCGGGAACGTGAATTTGCACCAAGAATTTGAAGATATTTTACTACTGTACTGTAACTTTTTTGTATTTTTGCTGAACATTTCTTAAAAACATGCCAATGTGGTGGGGAAAGTTTACGTCCAAAGATGGGAATAAGAAAGCCAACAAACAGCAGAAACTAAAAACGGTTTATGAAGAGAAATGCAATGACAAATCAAGAGGGCTTAGGAGACATGGTGGTGCAGAGACTGTCCCAGAGAGGGGATTTAATAAATCTCCTGTCCTGCCTTCAAGATCACTATCACCCTCCAAATTTGTAACTTCTTGCTTTACAAGTTTCACTGCTGAAAGGCCTAATAATGTTGATGAGTCACTCCCATTCCCATCTCAAGGGTTGCACCTTCCTTATTATTATAATAAACATAATGATGTATATTCCGGAAGGCAAAAATTGGAGAGTACCAGAGGCTCAAAGTCATCTCTAAATTTCCCCTTACCAAAAAATCATCATGTTTCAAACAGGAGGGAATTAGAACTTGAAGATTTGGACACTTCTTCGTGTGGCTCTGGTGGTGATGAAGATATAATTATCGATGATCCAGTTTTCCTTAGTCGTCATCCTCGACTATATGAATTTAAGAATGGAAACAAAATTGACCCTTACAGAACCACCAAGTAAGTCTAATTATACTTCCATTAGCCTATAGTAGCTTTATTAAATATTATTGAAATTATTTCCATGCATTTTCTTTGTTATTAAATTTAATTTATTTCTATGTCCTTAAAGTGTGATGCGCAAGTATCAGTCACCTCCTGCTATTACTCATCATGGTGGCAGACAACAAAGGCAACAGCAAGTATTCCCGCTGCGGACATCGAATGCGATTTCTTTTCGTAATGCTAATTCTGGTATAGAAACTCCATCTCCAAATAGTCCAGGGTCACAAATTGTAACAAGCCCTTCTTCATCAAGATGGAAAAAGGGCAAGTTTCTGGGACGAGGTTCATACGGACAAGTCTATGCTGGTTTTAACAGGTTAGTATGTGTCGTAGCAATTGGCATTAGTCCATACACATTTATAGTATATGTTTTCTGCCACAACTATTAGACATATGCCATTGTATTAATGATATTAATTACTTTAGAAATCTGATCTTAACCATTCTTTATACTATGTTACAACGCATGGGTTATTATAATATATACTCCTAGCTATGATTTACATGCATCTTTCTACTTCTAAGCCGGCCTGATTTATTTAATCTTCTGATATATAGTGATAGGGGTCATATGTGCGCCATGAAGGAGGTAACCCTTTGTCCAGATGATCCTAAATCAAGGGAATGTGCAAAACAACTTGGCCAAGTAAGATTGCTTTTTTAGATTAGGCCCGCCATACACACTTCCTCATCTAGATTTTATGTCTCCTTTGGAAAGTGAATTTTTTGTAACCTTTTAATTTATTCAACTACCCTTTCTTTTTATTTTATAAAGTAAATACTAAGGATAATTTTGGTAATGGAATAATTCATTTAGCTATACGAGTGTTTTTTTTCTTTCTCTTTTTATATATATACCGGATTCATTTTGCAGGAAATAGCATTACTAAGTCAATTGAGGCATCCAAACATAGTCGGCTATTATGGATCCGAGATGGTATGTGTAATTGAACTCTTAATTATCTTCATTTTGATAAAGGTTTTTCCATGATTCCTTTTTAAAAATAGCGCAATAATCAGCTGAGATCTTAAACCATATCACCTTTACCTTACATATACATAAATCAACAACCATAATTGCTTATTGTGTTTTGAGAAATAATGCATAATAATTATATATATAATACATACAGTAGCACACATACTATTTTTTATATATACTTTAATTTCAGTTGTTAGACTACTGCTGTCATTTTAAAAGATGAACTTTGGTGCTTCAGTGCCAAAGTTGTTTTTAATTAATTAATACCTCACGTTATGTTAACTATGGCTGCTTTATGCTTCTTTATACTCCTTAAACAGGTAGGTGACAAACTGTATGTATACTTGGAATATTGTGCTGGTGGGTCAATATATACGATGGTTAAAAATTTCGGGGAGTTGGATGAAGATATTGTTCGTAATTATACTCGACAAATTTTGTTAGGTCTAGCATATCTACATGCTCAACACACTGTCCATAGGTGATGACCTTCTTGTCACAAATTTTAATTTTTCTTCAATTATAGCCTTTATTTTAAATTTTGTTGGTAAAGTATGTAATTTTCTCTTCTCTAATAATTAATTACATGATTGAGTGATATCTTTCAGGGACATTAAAGGTGCAAACATATTGGTGGATACTAATGGGATTGTGAAATTGGCAGATTTTGGGGTGGCAAAGCATGTAAGAGCATATATATATATATATATATATACACACACACACATATATACATATGATAAGTTTCATGTGTGTGTGCGCACTGTGCAATGCATGCAAGTATATGTATATATATATTCTGAGTATGTAGAGGGTGTAGCTTCTAATACTGCCTCTTGGAACAAAATGCAGATAGGCGAGGGGGCTTGTGTATTCTCTTTAAAAGGAAGTCCTCACTGGATGGCACCTGAGGTCAGCATCATTTTAATTTCTTTGCTATTGGCACCTATTTTTGCTTTTAATTCTAATTTTCAGGTAGTAGTATCCTTGACCCTTGTTTGCTCACTTGCTGTGACACCACTGCTTCAACGTAACTATATTATAGGTTATAAAAAATTCAGAAGGTTGTAATCAAGCTGTCGATATATGGAGCCTTGGTTGCACTGTTTTGGAGATGCTTACCACACTACCACCTTGGGGCGAATATGAAGGGGTAACTGAATTTTATTTGACTACAGTCTAAATAAGATCAGTTTCAATACTGTTTCATATTCATTTAAAAACTATTAAAAAATAAAATCCATGTTGATTGCTTGTTCTTTTGATTCTTCTGAACATGCTTAGGCTGCTGCAATGTTCAAGATTGCGCACACAGACAAACTTCCTCCAATACCGGAAAGTTTAAGTGATGAAGGAAAATATTTCATCAAGCTCTGTTTGCAAAGGGATCCAAAACAACGTCCCTCAGCTACTCAGCTCTTGCAGCATCCCTTTGTGATGAGCATTACCTCACTATTGGAAAGGCCTATCCAGCAGGTAATAAAAATAAATGCATAATTGAAGTGTTTATACATGGTATTGTATGTTTCCCCAAATTAAAGTTCTTGCACTGATCTTGTAACTTGTAAGTATATAGATTCGTTATTACATACTGAAATGAAATAAATAAAACATTTATGGCATTAGTATTTTATGAATTTGCAGCATCATGAGAGTGAAAGAATGTCTCACGCTCCCTCTCCAAGATATGCTAGTTCTCACATTGCGTCTCGCACATCTTCGCTGTCACAACGAAGTGGTCTTAATAATGATGCAGCAATGCCAATTTATCAAACACAGCATCAAATATTTAACCCCTATGCTGCATCAGGCTCTCGTTCACCATCACCATGCACCAGTGGTAGCAACACATCTCATCGAACCACATTCTCACCTGAAGCTGCTTCAGGTGTGATCCGAAGGCCTCAGAGTGGTTTTCGTTTGAAAGAAAAAAGTAGCTATCAGGTGCCAGGGAGGAATCATGATCCATATGTTATGCAAAGCTCTTATGGTATGAGGGAGACAACAACAACTTCATTTAAGAAGAATGATGTTGGGAGCCATAACAAGAAGATGACTATCCAGCGAGGGGGGGCAATAAAATCTCATCTGCCTGATCGCAATCCTCAATCCGTGTCAAGGAATCACATGAGGCGAAACTAATAACATGTATGCACTGGTTTGAAGGATGGGAATTGTGTGATGCTAATGCAGGAGTACTACTGGCTACAATGATATGAGTTCTCTATTCAAACATCATCAAATGATTTTATTTTCTTTAAATAGCTATAGGGATGAGAGCACCTTATGAATTTAACTCTCAAGATAGTGTTAAGACATTGCCGTAAGCCTTAGTTATGTATGTCAAGAAACTCACCTTATCTTCCATAGTTGTGATATGTACATATTCAAATTTGGTGTTGTGACTTGTGACTGTGTTATGTTGTTAGTTGTGTTTAATCATCCTAAGTGTATTTTATGCACATGTGTTGTCACTATGTCATTGTAGTATTTTTTAACTTTGCTCTGGCATGCACTTGAGCTGTTTTTTTTCCCTTTCCTTTCTCTCGTGGCCTTTGTGTTTATTAATAGTATCAGAGTAAACTATATGCAGGTAAGCACTCATACATTCAATAAGGCATCAAAATCTGATGATATTTATGATCATGATAGCACGTTATATTTTATACTTTGTAAATCTTCTCTATAACTGAAAGAATCATACTTTTTTTAGCGCTTTAGAAAGTAAACTTGGTATCCAGTTCTGTAATTTTACTATTTTTAATTTTTAATTTAAGCCGTGAAAATAACGTATTTATTATAGTTTTTCCCTAAGACCATCGTTTATTAATTGCAGAAATCTTCCAAGTCAACAGATTTTAGCTTAATAGCATAATTCTTTTTTTGATCCAAATTAGAATTTCAACTTTAACCATAACTGTAATTAAACAAATTCTTCATCTATACCCATATCATATGGAGCAATGTGTATCATTAGGTGGGTGGCTGCACGTTTGTTATCAACATTTTATTGTCATCCAGTAATAATAGTATGCTTTAGAGAAATAAGAAAGAAAGGAAAAAATATAAATAAAAAATAGCCAAGAGACATAAAACCAGCATGAAAGAAAGAATCCTAACCAAACCAAAGCGGCCACAAACATGAGGTAGTAGTAAGTAACTATGTCATAATTTACACGCATAGAAAGATAAGATAGGATTACAACAAAATGATAATTCCAAAGCAGCGCAGCACAGCACACATGGATGATGTGGAAGGATGGATGGGTTAACCTAACCCCTAGTCTTGAAAGGAATAGCTCGGATCACAATCTGGTGATACACAGCAGCAAGGGCAGCTCCAATGAATGGTCCAACCCAGAAAATCCACTGTTGTTGTAACCACATCATTACAAACATTAAATTATTAAACAAGTCATTTTAGTAGTAGTCGTAGTAACAATAATAATACAATGATTCAAGTCACATATATAATGAGAAAGAAGGGAAAGGAATTAGTAACATACGTGGTCATCCCATGCAAGGTCTCTGTTGAATACAATGGCAGCACCAAGACTCCTAGCAGGATTAATGCCGGTTCCAGTGATGGGAATGGTGGCCAAGTGCACCAAGAATACAGCAAATCCGATTGGAAGAGGGGCCAATATCTACAATTATATCAAACAACTTAAGTTTCATTAACCATATTCTACAACTGCAAGCTATAAGAAGGGTACTTTATTCTTTTACAATTAAGCTTTTTTTTTTTTTTTTCTTCAGAACCCAGGATATCCTCTGCCCCCGATAGCTGAACACTAATCCCCTCCGAGGTAGAGATCACCGAAGTGGGTTTTGCCTCTACCAACAAAGTCTTTTCCATACCCACGGCAAGGATCGAACCCCTGACTTCATGGTAATTAAGGAATACAACTATGTACCAACTTTGTTGGGCCTTGGTGGTAATTAAGCTTCATTATCCATATTCTATAATGCAAGCTACAAGAAGGGAACTTTATTCTTTTACAAAGCAATTACTGTATGATAAAAAGAAAACGTAAATATGATTACCCTGGAGGTCTCATTTTATTTGGAATATTCAGATACATGGTAATTAAACCTTAAAAATTTATTACTAAGCTTAATTTGGAATGCCAATATTAATATGTGTAGTTAGATATCATATTTTTTTTTAAAAGAATGTCAAAACCTGTTACATACTTTACCAAAACCAAGCTCACACATTTTAGCTAAACATACATCTAGAACATTGAGAACAAAAGCAGCATAAATGCTAAGAGAAAATAATACATGTTACTCCCTCCGGTCCTATATATAGGACATATTCTAGAAGCAATCTTTGATCCTATATATAAGACATTTTGTATTTTCTATGCATCATTTATTGCTTTTTCTCTTTTTTGCCCTTATTAAATGCATGTGTTTTTTGTTGTTCATTAATGAGTGTGAATTTTTCAAGAAAAGTTGAGAGGGTAAAATTGTAATGTTACAATATATTCTCATAGAATTCATAAAATTAACTACTTTTCTTGGTCCCAGGAATATGGTTAAGTATGTCTTATATATACGACCGGAGGGAGTACCGCTTATTATTAGAACAAAGAGTAGAATAGTACATACAGGAACATGAGAGTCTCTAGCATTTCTCTTGGCATCAGTGGCAGAGAAGACAGTGTAGACAAGAACAAAAGTGCCAACAATCTCAGCACCAAGTCCATCACCCTTTGTATAACCAGGGTTCACAAAGTTAGCTCCACCTTTGAACAACTCATACCTAGCATTTCCCTCAAACCCCTTCACCACACCAGCACCACAGATTGCTCCAAGACACTGCATCACAATGTAGAATAGTGCCCTTGTGAGGGACAGCTTCCTTGCCAAAAAGAGACCAAAGGTCACTGCTGGATTTATGTGTCCACCTACACAAAGAAATTATAATACCAACATCTGAGTGGGTAAGTTCAAATAAAAAATGTCAAATCTGAATATTCATATAAATAAAAATAGAAACTTGCTGAAAAGGGGAAGAGAGAGAGAGAGATACCTGAAATACCAGCAGTGCAGTAAACAAGGGCAAAGATCATACCACCAAAAGCCCAAGCAATGCCTTGAATACCAACAGAGGAACACTTGGAGGGTGACCTGTTAACTCCCATGACAGTTAAGACAGTGATGTAGAGGAACAAGAAGGTGGCTACAAACTCAGCAATCCCAGCTCTGTAGAAAGACCAAGATTTGAGCTCACCAGGCTCAAACAAAGGTGCTGGAGGTGCTTCCTTGTAGTCTTTGTCACCCTGTGCTGCTGTTCCTATTGCTTGCCTCTCTGTGAATTTGCTTGCTCCTAACTTCACATCTTCCTCCTTGCCCTCCATCCCTTCCTTCCTTTCCTTCTTACTCTGCTCTCTTTGCTCTTTCTCTCTTCAATTCTCTTTTTCACTCACAAGTCACAACCTTTATTATTATTATGTCATGAAAGTGAAGATTAGTGGATTATATAGTGGAAGATGGAAAAAGAAAAAGGTAAAGTTCATCATTTGCTTTGCTGGCAGATTATATTACTTCCTTTCTCTTTATTATAAATTCTTTTAACTAATTTTCACATCCTTTAAGAAACGTAGTTAATATTGTTAGTGATATTAAAAATGTAAATATTTGATACTCCCTCTACTCCTTATTACAGGGCATACTTAACCGAATTACACATACCAAATAAAGTAGTTAGTTTTATAAATTTTATGAGAATATATTGTAACATTACAATTTTACTCTCTAAACTTTTCTTAAAAAAATTCGCATTCATTAATGAACAACAAAAACACATAGATGGTCAAAGCATTTAATAAGGATAAAAAAGAGAAAAAACAATAAATGATACATTGGAAATATAAAGTGACTTATAATTAGGACCAAGAAAACCTTCTAAAATGTGACATATAATAAGGGCCGGAGGGAGTATACTTTTTCAAAAATACTCCAATGATTATTATTGGGAATCTAAAAGTGTCGAGTAAATAAGAGTGTTTGTATAAAAGAAGTAATTAATGTCATTGAAAATTGGAAATTGAGCTTATGTTAAGGATTAAAGAAAAGTTTTCAAAGATGACTTATATATAGGACCAGAGGGAGTAGTTTTTTTTTTAAACATACTGTACTCCCTTATTTCATATTCCCTCCGTCCCAAAAAGTTAGTAACTTTTTGAAAAGTCAATAAAAATAAGGGAACATACTATTAATCCATTGTCCCCAAATCAACCAATTACTAAAGCAAGTATTTAATGCATGTTTTATCAATTAACCAATCATAAAATATATAATGCAATTTAATTTTTTTTATTCACTATTTTAACTTTGAATTGGGACAAAAAAATTTCATGTTTTTTACTAACTTTATGAGACGGAGGGAGTAAAGGTCTTTTTATCCTATGCACAAAATGCATGAGATAATCAAGCTTGAAAAAGAAGTTGTTCTTGGAAAAAGATACACTTAATTAATTATAATATAATTATTGGGAATAAAAGTTTACTTTTTATGTTTCATTAACATATGCATAAAATGCATAGGTTAGAAAAACCGTTTCATAAAAAATTGAAAAAAAATAAAAAATATTAAAGAGACATATTTAATAATTTATTTACACATCAATCAATTAATAACAAATAATTAATTTACATATTTTGCATTGATTAATTAATCACAATTCGAAATTTTTATTTTGTTATAAATTAAAACATGATAAAACACACATTGAGAAAATTCAGAAGACTTTTTCTTTTTGAACCCCAGTTTATACTCGTTGGCCCCCGTTCCTTTTTTTATGGACAAAGTTGTCTTTATTTTATCGACTTAAACTAGGCGGAAGTGACTTCTTGATTTTAACAAAGCGGAAACAAATTGGAAAAACTTTTCCAACTTCCTAAAGGCATAATAATTCCGCTTTCATTGAATCGGAATAAAAATTTGAATTTCCGCCTTTATAGGGATGGAAGATGTAAAGGAGGAAATTCAAATATTATTCTCACTCAATGAAAGCGGAATTATTCCTCCTTTAGGAAGTCGGAAAAAATTTTCTATTTATTTACGCTTTGTTAAAATCTGAAAATTACTTTCGCCTAGTTTAAGTCGATAAAATAAAAACAATTTTGTCCATAAAAAAGAAAAAAAAAAGAACGGGGGCCAACAAACTGAAATTCAAAAAAGAAAAAATCAATTCCGAAAGAATGTTATGTTTACTTGTCACCTCTTTTTTACAAAATAGATCAATCGATTATCAACTCAACGGTTAAAAATATTAAAATTTTATAAAAAGAATTACTTTGAAAATTATTCATATCCTGTGAAATGATTGGTTGATGAGAAAGGATGAAGATATCAAACAACATCTAACTAATATAGTATTTTTTTTCTTGATACTATTATTGTAAGACTACTTACACTTTAATATTATTTATTTACGTAATAGTTACGATTGATTATTAAAAAAGTGAATAGTTAATAATCCTCGGTGATATATTAACTTTGTTTTATTTTATTGCAACAAAAACTTTGTTTTACTTTAACTTTGGAGGTTGAGATGGACTCTCGTGCTGCTATTTCTTTGGTTACATGCTATTGTGTATCAACTCATCCATGTTTTCCGCTTGTTCGTGAGATCCAGAAGCTCTTGAGATTGGAATGGGACATATCAATTTCTCATGTTTATAGAGAAGCAAATAGATGTGCTGATTTTATGGCTAATAAGGGTCATGCAGGTTCTTTAGCTTGTAGTTATTTTGCTGTTTGTCCTTCTGATTTGTTTCCTCTGGTTTGTGAGGACGCTTATGGGGTTGCTTTTCCCCGTTTTATTTAATCTGTTTTCTGGGCTTTAACCCCGTTGATTATAAAAAAAAAAAAAGTATGCAACTTTTTTGATTGGACAGGGCACTATATATATGACTTTTTTTTAAATTTTTTATTAACACTATATATATGACTTTTACTGTAACTTTTAAGAGTTGAGGATAGAAAAGATTGACGGTTAAAATGGAGTACTAGTAAATACTATTCCTTCCTGTGCTAAGTATTTTTTGAAGATTTTTTTTTTCCTTAATATAAATCATATTTTCACACTTCTATTTACTCAACATTTTTTAGTTTTCCAATAATTATTACAGGGTATTTTTGAAAAAGTATACCAAATATTTACATTTTCAATACCACTGACAATATTAACTAAAAAAGTGTGAAAATGGTTAAAGGATACTTATATCGGGATGAAAGATGATTATGAAAAGTGCGAAAGGAAGATGGCAGGTTGTGATCGGGAGTTAGTATGTGTTTGTTGTTCTTATCCTTCCGCCCACAGAACAACAGGGTGGCATCCTCTACGTTCTGTTGTTTTTGTCTCTTTAATGATTTGTTTTCAATTTTAAATTTTACTCCTATATGATTAGCTGTCTGGACGGTTTGATTCGTTTTAGATAAAGTTAGTGCAGTCATGCGTACTGATTAAAGTTTACATTAACAGCCCCCACCACAAAAAAAAAATAAAAAAAATTGCTACATTGAAAATGTAAACATTTGTAAACAAAAAAAAGAAAATGTAAACATTTTTCAATATTACCGCATAATTATTATTGAGATTATAGAAGGTGTTGATTTCATATAGATATTTTTGAAAAGAAGTAATCAAATGTTATTAGAATTTGGAATATGGTATTGCAAATAAGACCAAATTTTTTAATAGATTTAGTAATCTCATAATCAAATTGAATTAAATATTTATTAATTAGCTATTAAATTGAAAGAGGAATTGAACGAAATCAACTAATACATATTAATATGGGTAACATTTTACAATCTTATGAACTAAAGAAAATTACTTAGAGATTAATGAGTATTTACCGTTCATTTGTATTACTTTAATCTAAAAGTTAACGATCATAAACGAATGAATGATGGATGATGAACTGATGGTGTAAAAAACTTTTACAATCAATACATTCTCCATTTTCTCTTTTTAAAATCTCAAAAACGAAAATAAAACCATCTTACAATGTAAAATACCGAAATTACGGTTTTTTCCGTAAACTTTTCCATACTTCCGAAATGGAAATGAAAGTATAACGGTAGGAAAATCAGAGCCACAGGTTAGAGGTGGGTGGGTAGAACAAAATCGGATGGTCAGGAAGAAATGGTCGTTAGGTGACCGTTGGGAAAGTGACAGGGGTGGCAGGGATAGCATAGGGGTAGGGAGTCCACATTACTTAAAATAGGAAAGGGTATAAGATTTTTTTTAAGGAAATTGAATATTGTATAAATCTACTACTTATAACATAACATAACATCGATAAATTAAAGGCTAAATACAAGACCTTTACTTTTTGGCTCCATAAACGACTTTTTGGTTCCCATTTTCAATTTTTATGGACTAAAATACCCTTTTATGTGTTACTATTTCCGATTTTCAAGAGTAAAAAAAATTTTGATTCTTGAGAATCGGAAAAATTAAACTACATACTATTTCCGACTTTCAATAGTCAAAAAAAATTTTGACTCTTGAGGATCGAAAAAATTAAACTCTTGAAAGTCAGAAAAAAAATTGATGCATTTATAAAATTAAACTACATAATCCATAGAGGATTGAGGAACGTCACGAGCTTTCTTTCCAATCACAACAGCCAGCTCCACCTCATGATGGAGAGACCCTTCCTTGTGTGGGATTTTCATTGTTCCTCCATTTTCCAAGTATGACGAGTCGGTTTCCAAAACAACACCGGCTCCTGCAACGTTGGTTTCATGATGAAGAGACCCTTTGTTGTGTGGGACTTTTTTACTCTTTGGAGTTGGAAATAGTATGTAGTTTAATTTTTCCGATTTTCAAGAGTCAAAATTTTTTTGACTCTTAAGAGTCGGAAATAACATGTAGTTTAATTTTTCCGACTCTCAAGAGTCAAATTTTTTTTACTCTCAAATAGTATGTAGTTTAAATTTTTTTCTCTCAAAAAGTCGAAAATAGTAACACATAAAAGAGTATTTTAGTTCATAAAAATTGAAAATGGGGGCCAAAAAGTCGTTTATGGGGGCTAAAAAGTAAATGTCAAATACAATTTTGATTCATCAACTTTTGCATGTGCAAGATTATTCCCTCGGTTTCTTTTATAGACAAATTTATTCCTCAAACATTTTCTAAATCATACAATACAAGCTCTATCAAGTTTTAATCTAAAAACTAACGAAAATAGCTTATGTGAACAAACAAAAAGTAGTTAGTTTTTGGACAGAAACTTGATGGGAAAACTAAAAGTTGGAATATGAAAACCAAAATCACTGTTGAAGGATCAAAATTACATTTGAGCCTAAATTAAAACAAGTGCACCCTCCAATCCTATTTATAAGATCCTTTTGAGTTTTTATTTTGGTCCTATTTATAAGACCCTTTTTCAATTTTCAATAACATTTAATTACTTTTTTCCACTAACACCCCTATAAAGTCAACACTTTTTAGAGTTCCAATAATAATTATATGGGTAGTTTTGAAAAAGTTTATCAAACTTTCACATTTTCAATGCCACTAACAAATTTATCCATTCTCCTTTGTGAATGTGAAAAACCTCAAAAAGATCTTATAAATAGGATCGGAGGAAGTAACTTACATGATATGAGAAAATTTTGTAAATTCAAGACTAACCACTAGCCAATATATGTTGTGGGGATATTAGAAAATTTTCCAAATCAAGCCTATTTCTCTTTAAAGAGAGTAAAAGTTTGGTAAATTCAAGTCCCTGGAAGTGGACGGAGCTGTCCTGCAAAGATTACGTCATTCCTACTAGCATGCACGTGGCTAACAGCTTTTGTTTTGTTTTGGTTTGATGATGTGGGGTTGCTAATGAACGTTGTGCCAGACAATCACTCATACGGTTAAACAGGAGAAGCCAGTTAAGTTATGTTGGGGCAGACAGCTCAGACCTCAGACTCATAGTCATAGAGACTTTTAGAGAGTCACATGCAGTGCTTAGGGCAAGCATACACCCACCCTCCACTTCCAAGTTCCAAGCATTATTCCTTGACCCGCTAGGCCCCAACTACAACTGCCAATCTTGTAGTAGTTGATTTTTTTTTTTTAGGCATGTAGTAGTAGCTTTTTCAAGATGAATGGATTTGTCAATAGACCATGTAGTAGTAGCTTCTGCCAAATACTCGTAGTACTTTTGACACACAAGCTTAGTTGGGAAACAAAATTCATTGCACTTACATAAATGACCATCAAAATCATTCACTTTTCTTCCACATGCCTTGCATATATAGACCTTACCTTTCATTACCAACTTTGGCAAAGCATAACTGTCAACTCAAGATTATTATTTATTTTTTGCGTTTCTTATTCTTTCTTATCATATAACCCTAGAGCACCCATGATGAAATTTAATTGCAAGTACAAAAAACTATTCATCATGCATACACAAGCCAGCCAACCTGAATTTATGATCAACCATTGGTACCATGACTCAGAATGGACCAGGTTTTTCATAAAATAATGGCTAGTAACACATTTCTATCATGTAGGCTATTTCTATATTTGTGAACCACTGCTATAGACCTATGGCCCTTAATTCCTGGAGATCAGACATGCAGGTCTAAGTTACATTATCATCATTCAGAGTTTAGTTCTCCACTATGTTGGAGTTTGATATGTGGGCAGGGTCTTTCTGGTTCTCCTCTTGTCCACAATTCCCTCAGATCTCCTCGCTTTCGTCCCAGTGTCAGTAAGGTCCCTGCATTTATGTACGAAACCATGATCACCTAACTGTATAACTACTTTGAGGTTTTGAAATTAGATGATTTATATTTTAAAAAATGATTATAAATTATCTTTTTTTCATAAAAATTACCAAGGGTAAATGGAACTATGTATAGTAGAGCTGGTTGACCATGCCCATCCATCAAGTTTAGTGCCACATACGTTATTAGAAGACCTACCAAGACAAGGAAAAAGTTAAGTCATGCACGGACTCTCAGACTGGATCAATATCATAATGTGACTTCTAAGTCAATAATTTTTTTTAAAAAAAAGGCATTTCTTAATTTTTTCAGTTATGAAATAACGTTCTAATTGTTTGAAAAACAGAAATATCGAATTCAGTAACAGACAAGGTGTTCGCTGCTTGATTCTCACCAAAGCCATATGCAAACATTGCCCAGGAGAAGTATCCCCTTATAAGTTTCTTGTTAGCCAGCCAATCATACCTGCAAGAAATAAACCATGACATTGATCAGAAAAGCATTTTCCTCAACTGAAAACTTGCCAGGAAGGTACACTACAACAAGTGGCCTTGCCCTTCCCTTTGTTTAATGAACAAACAACGATCCAATTAAGGACAAGGAAAATTCTGTTACAAAAACTTAATTCTTTCCTACAAAATTTCCAATCCATAAATTTGGGCACCGTTGTCTATAAAAATTTATCTGTTTCAAAATTCAAATTAGCAATAAATAGAAGACTATATGTTGCTTGTTGTTAAAGGAGAAGGGAGAAATAGGGATGAGATGAAACCTGAGTGAGAATGCGAGCAGCATTCCTGGTAAAAGGATGTCTCCAAAACCTATAATGCTGTAACCACCCCACGGATCAAGTATGCGTGGGAACTTCAGTAACATTGGGATACCATCTTCTCCACTTTTATCACCTCGGGCTACCTATGGCGAGTAATGTAAGCAATTAAAATTAATTATTATAAAGGGTGTTGGTGATTGTCATGAATTAGAAAGAAGAGTAAGACTAACCACAATCATCACGCTTTCCCTGAAAAACTTCTTCGAGACAAACACCCAAAAGAGGTCGTAAAAGAAGGCACAAGTGAGAAGAACTGTCCCGACCTAATTCATGAAACACTCAAATCATGTAACACAAATATCTTATTTTTTACAAATTAACATTTCATATAACCTAATATATCAACACAGACTCTAACATGATAAATTAGAGACAGGAGTCTAAAATGCAACACCAAATACACAAAAATTTAACATGTTGCTAGTTCAGTTATTCTACATAAGAGATGCATCTAAAAACTGTCAAAATGTTGAGTAAAATATCAAAATGCTTCATACAAATGATGCTTCAGAAAAGTAATAGTAGAATTCAAGAAACTATTTACCATGTTAGACATCGTGACACAACAGGATGATAGTATAAGCTCAAATAGATACCTTTAGATTAGGGACATGTACAATCTGTAAAACTGTGATTATCAGAGCAATTCCCTGTTACAGTAATGAATGAAAGAGTAAATATGATTATAATGGGTATAGCCTTACACAGCTTAACTTGATAAGGGTAAAAACTACAAAGAATTTTCACATCATATCTTTAGTACTTGCAAGATTATGATCCTTAGTACATTTGTGCAAAGAAATGTAATGAAATAGTTATATTTAGGAAGAAGTTTTCATTAAGTACATATTCTTCACCAGAAGAAGCACACACTTCTGGTAGGTGACTGAATTTACTTTTAGTACGTGGTTAAGACCTAAGACACGTGGATGCCAGGATGCATAGTTTATACTTATAAATTGGAACTATTTATAAGATATGAATCATCTCCCTCTTCGAAAAGCAACAAAGAAAAAGGTACACTTCCATTATCCCTTGAGTCTACATGATATGTCTGACGAGGAGGAAAGGTAATGAAGGATGAAGAGAAAATTTTATCCTTACAAGTATATCTTGACCAATCCAGGCAAAGGAGGCATTGCGATAAACTGCCCAGAGAATGCCAAATGTTATACAGAATGGTGAAACAGCCAAAGTCAGGTATGAGATAGCTCCCAAGAAAGGTACTTTAATGTATAATTCGCTAGCATGCTTGAACCACCTGCATGGGAAAACAGAAACAGAGTAAGTTTCTTCTACATGCTGAACAAGCCTAGCATGATGGACGACCATATTGACAACTTTGACTAATAAGGGGAAAAATGATGCAGGGATGAAAACTGGTATTCTAGAATGCATCATCATCAATCTTTATCGTTTAAAACTACCCTCTCAAATGTAAGGAAACAAGAGATGAACACCCCTCAAATATGATCTTCAAAATCCATTTCACTTGATATCACCGCAAAAATTTGTAAAATGTTCCTTCCTTTTTTTCCCCTCATGATACCATCAGGAGAATTAAAAAACAAACTTCTTTCATAGCACATTGTCTTATGTTTTTGTGTAGATTTTGAAGAAAAGTACAAAATCCCAGGGTTATGGAGAAAGAGATAGGAAAGAAGATTGACTTATCAGCACTCCACTGCATAAAAGTAAATGAAATATCACGGACTATATAACCCACTATTTCTGTCAACCCACCCACAAGTCTCACTTATCTGACTCTGCTGCAGATTATGCTATAAGAAATGCATTAGGTCACACTTGCTAAGTTATCTATCTACATCAAGAACAACCTTTAATTATGCAATAAATATCGGCCCTAAAATTGCATCAGCGAATTTCAAATCTAAGAGAATTGACAATCATTAATGAAATATACATTTAAATAAAAATTCATAATAATTTAAATGCTTAAAGCATCAAATGGATCATATAATAAAACAGGTAATCTATACCAATGGGGTTTAGTATTTAGTCATAATATGCAAGTCAACTCTCCAAAAGATCCAATCTGAGCTTCTTAAATAATCAAACAATAAATTTAATGAATAGCAACGTTACTAGATGGATGCAAAAAACAAACAAAAAATCCGTAACTTCCAGATTGTAATATATTTATAAAAGACGATATATCACACCTTGACAAAAGAGCAACCAAGCAAGTTTGTAAGCCCTGCAGAGGGCAGACACATTAAAAAAAGGACAAGATTAGAGATGGCTTGAAAGAGGATAACATGGCAAAAGCAGGAAAGACAGAATATGAATTTGAAATCAGTAATGGCAATTAACAAACACTGAACTTTCTTAAAGTGTACTACACAATGTGATAGATGATACCTTCTTTAACTGCATTAATATAAAGTGCAAATAGGATTTTATTTTATTTTTTCACTTAGATGCATAACATATAGAATTGAAGTTAATACCTCTATCCCACCGATACAAAAGAGAACAACCAAAACCTCAAGGAACCACGATGACATCAATTTGTAAACCATAAACAGGAAACATGAAGCAACTACAACAAAAAGGACTGCAGCTGTCACATTCATGTTCACAACTCCACTGACACCCGCACTTTTAGTGTTTGGGACTTCGTCTGAAGCATCCTATAAAAATATGATTTGACATTGATTATAGGATCAATAAAGAATAATTGGGAATCCAGCATGAGGAAACATTGAAAGAGTTCGAAGAACTGACCTTTAATAGCTTATCCTGTTCAATAGCTGCTTCTCGAGCCCCCCATGCTGACCAATATGAAGCACACAGTATGGTAAGAACTGCCATCAACCATAGAAATACTTCTGCTATGTCAACAGCCGGTCTGCGTGGTGAGTATAGCTGCACAGACACTGCAAAAAGCAGGAAAAAAAAAATTAGAAAGCCCCTCTCCCCTAAAGTTAAAGGTAATGATACGGGAAAACAATATATACTAGTTACGGTGCAGTTAAAGAATCTGCGCAGAAGCAGTAAAGATGTTGTGACCATCACTTAGCCAATAGCATTGAACAGAAACTACTGTAAATTAAATCCACAAAATATGAATAAGAGACATCAGATAATTATGAAAACTAAAAGGAATTAAAAAAAACCTTACCAGATGAAGTATTCATCAGCATTTTTTCCAGCCTTGTACCTGCATCTTGTGGGAGCATGACAGCAGGTATGTGTATGTTTAAATCAGTTTCATCAGGATCACACACCATCTTGTAAAGTTCTGCAAAAACAACACAAACAATTTAGACATAAAAGGAGTAGTAAAAGTTATATGACCCACCCACTTAACATGGCAATACATCACCTCCTCCAAAAAAAAAAAACACACACACACACACAAACGTGAAAAGAAATTTTACCTTTTTGGTTATTTATTATGAGGATAGCCGAAGCATTAGCCGCTTGTGCAGTTCTTGCTTTTTGTATGAATGTGCAGTTACCTCGATCCACCATGATGACATCTCCCACAATCTAACAGTTGATATACACAATTGCACAATACTACTAGGACTTAGTACCTTGATACACTAGTGATTAAAGTACAAAACAGCATCTCATGTAACAAAAAAAAAAGGACCTTATTTTTTGGTGGACTGCAGCAATTTCGGGGATCGGAAAGAACAAGGCGTGTATGCCGAGCATTTTTCTCTTTGGACACAATGGTTCTGCCAAATCTGGCACCTACACCAACAAACTCAGCATTTTCTACACCATTGACCCAAGTTTGCACTTTCACCTAATAAAAGCAAGATATAATAAGTTTTGGCATAAATAATAACCACCTGAACTTGATACTTTCTAAATGAACAAATTATACACAATAGTTCTGCCAAATCTGGCACCCACACCAAAAATCTCAGCATCCTCTATAACCCTTGACCCAAGGTTGAACTTTTACCTTATATAACAAGTTTTTTTGTCATTAATAATCACCACTTAAACTTGACTCGTATTAATTACTAATCAGATACTAAACTTTGATCTTAAATATCTAATTGAACTAGTTAGACAGCAAGATTAGATTTGATGCTACACCCCCATGAGCTACTACCAAAATTAGAAAGTACCAAATTGGGTATTATGATGGTCCGTGCTTGGTAATCGAAGTTGGTGGATTAAAAAAATTGAGCAAAAAAACCCAGAAATGAAAAATGAAAAAGAAGTGAACTTTGTACCAAAACGAACTGATTCTCGCAGCCGGGCTTCTTGGGAGTAGAATCATCGTCGTGAACAATGTCACCAGCTAAGACAGAAGGAGCATCATGGATAAGAAGAAGAAGAAGAATTAAAGCAGAGAGTATAACAATCAAGGAACTCTTCTCCAAAGCCATGGATGCATGCATGTAGTGGAATTACTATGATTTCATTACCAACTCAGAGAAAGAAAGAGAGAGTGTAATGAACTTGGAGCAATGAAGTTGGATTTTGATTCATTAAAAAAAAATAAAAAAGAAAAAATAAAAAAGAAAAGGAAAGCATATTGATTAAAATTAAAATAATACTCGCTCCGGTTTGAAATATAAGCAACAAAAAACACACATCTCTTGGTTTAAAATATAAGCAAAACTAACCAACATTCTTAAATTTTATTTCATTCCCAATGTCACTTTCCAAAAACATCCATAGAAAATTGTTATCTTATTTAATTTTTGTTTCATTCCCAATGCAACTTTCCTAAAATATCTCTATTCTTTTATAAATCTGAGAAAATTAAATACAATCAACTAACCTCCTTAATAAGCGTAAAATTAGTTGGTTTTGCTTATAATTCGAGGCGGAGGGAGTAATATATATTGAGACGACTGGTGATAACATAAGTTATGACGCATTATTATTAGTTCCATGTTAACTCCAAGTGGTTGTACTGTGGTGACGCATTATTATTAAAGAAATACTCGTTCAATTATATTATTTATTGAGATTAATTGGTACTCCCTCCTACTCGAATTATAAGTAAATTCAACCACTTTTATATTTATTAAGAAAGTTAGTTGATTGTATTTAATTTTCTCAAATTTATAAAAATAGAGGTATTTTAGGAAAGTAGTATCGGGAATGAAATAAAAATTAATTAAGATTACAATTTTTTAGAAATAATTTAGGAAATGGGCATTGAGAATGAAACAAAATTTAATAAAGTTATTTAATTTTGCTTATATTTTAAACCAAAATAAGTATGTTTTTGGTTGCTTATAATTCGAGTCGGAGGGAGTATAACGATGTAAATTTTTTTTACTTCATCATTTATTTATACTGTATTGTATTTATTTAAAAATTAATAATCATAAACACATTAATGATAGATAATGCATTAATAGTATAAAAAACTTATATATCATCCCTGCACTATTTATTTTTTCATATTTATAAATTATATATGTATATAAGAATAAGTTTCCTCCTTGTAACATGAGAAGAGTTATATCCTCAAACCAATAAAATCCTGACACATATACAAAATTAAAAACTAATATCTTCGTCCTTAAATATAAAGTCCTCTTCACACTTTTATTTTGTCCTTATTTATAAAGCCTCATATCAATTTTCAATGATCATTAATTATTTTTTTTCTCAAATATCCCCATTTATTTAACACTTTTTAGATTTTCAATAATATTAATAGGGGTAATTTTAAAATTACATATCAAAACTTCACATTTCCAATACAATTAACTAAATTATTTTACTTTATTAATGGACT
Source organism: Crotalaria pallida (assembly GCA_037953625.1). Lineage (NCBI taxonomy): Eukaryota > Viridiplantae > Streptophyta > Magnoliopsida > Fabales > Fabaceae > Crotalaria > Crotalaria pallida. The sequence goes on along the minus strand of CM075655.1, from coordinate 126,855,529 downwards.
TGAAATCCCCAAAAAATACTTTATATTTAGGGACGGAGTAAGTAATTTACAAACAAATAAAAAGTAAAATAGAAAAAGATTGAAACATTTGATAAAACACAAAACGCAGAGTAGTGAAGAGAGGCAATACACAGAGCTTGAAATATCTGATTTAGGGGTGAGAATGGGACGAGTTGGGACGGATTGGGCTTGTCTCTCACCCGTCTTGAAATGTTGCTCGGGTTAATTTTTCAACCCGAACCCGTCCCTAATTGGAGAGAGACAAGATAAGGACGGGTCCAAAATAGGACGGGTCTTAATAGGGACGGGTCCGGGTTCACCCGGAGGACGAATCAATCACATTAAAAAAATCTCAAACCATTCAAATTTTGAAATTTTCGAAAACTTTCTAAAATTCGATAACTGGTCACATGAAGTATACAATAATTTCATTATTATCATACATTATTTCACATAAAATATACTATAATTTCATTATTATCATACTCAAGTGTGTGCGGCGGTAAGTGAGAGCCAAGGTATTATCATACATTCAGACCTAGGGTAGTAATATTTTGACTAAAAACACTAATACATAATAATAAAATAATAAATAAATATAATATAATAAATTCCGGGCCGGGCCGGGTGACCCGGGCATCAACCCGTACCTGTCCCGACCCGGGATGGGTTTGTCCCTTTTTGAAACGGGTCTGTCCCTCCACATGTGAGCAGACGGGTTTAACCCGGCCCGAACCCGTCGGGTTGGGGACGGGTCTCCGGGCCGGGCCGGGTCATGCTCACCCCTAATCTGATTTGATTAAAATAGAATAATTCGTTCCCCTCCAAATTGATGCAGTTGGTAAGTGGTACCAATCAATAGAAGGAGTAGGGGATGAGAAAATTCGGAATCGCTTTGATGATTAAAAGGGATTCCAGATTTTTACAATCGCAACCAAAACTTATTTGGATGTTGAGAAAACAAAGGAAAAGAAATCAGACCTCCGATTTTCAATTCCTTGGGTTTATTATGGAGTGAGTGAGTGCGCTGTTACACAATTGACGAAGATACTACAGTAGCATTTGTCAATTGCCAGTATCTCCTTCCATTGTTTTTCGTTTTTTTTTGGGACTTTTTTTTTTGGTTTTATTTGTATATGTGTCAGGATTTTATTGGTTCGAACTATCCTCCTTAATAAGGAGGAAACTTATTTTAAAAAACTTTGGTTTTATTGATAGGTTATTCGATTTATAAAATTTTAGCAAAAGAGTAAATTATAATATCAAAGTTTTTTAAAGTTTAAAAAAAATATACATTATCTTTATTAATCTTTATAATATAGTATTAAAGGTGCTTATAATGTAAGATAGAAGGTAGTAAAGAGTAGTAATATATAGTTGTTCCTTTGTTCTCGTATGTAAAGTTCTTTTGAAATTTTTATTTTGTCCCATATTTATAAGATTTTATATTAATTTTTAATAATAATTAATTACTTTTTCTTTTTCACAAACATCCTTATTTATTTAACACTTTTTAAATTCTCAATAATATTAATAGGATTAATTTTGAAAATAAATATCAAATAGGTTTAAATATGAAAATGGTCCATGTAAAGGTTGGCTTCTTTGAAATCGGTCCCTATAAAAAAAATTGTTTTAGTCCGTACATTTTTAAAACGTTTCGGTTTTGATCCATAATTATGTTGGTAGTTTGTTTTGGTCCTTGTATTATTAGATTTGATAGGTTTTGGTACCTCTCTTATTAGATTTCATAAGTTTTTGTCCTTCTACTATCATGGTTTTTGAATTGGTTCTTTTATGTAATAGAAGTTGTTTTTTAACCTTGGGAATTAATGCAAGAATACTATTATTAACTGGTCATATAAAGTAATACGTTACGGCATTTTTCATCCGCATTTAACAAGAGGGACAAAACCAAAATGTTTTGTAAATGCAGAGATCAAAACCAATTTTTTTTTTTACAGAAACCAATTTCAAAAACGTCAATATTTATAGGGACCATTTTGATATTTAAACCTATCAAATATTTACATTTTCAATATTATTAACTAAAATAATCAACTTTTTTTAATAAAGAAAATTGTCCTACATACGGGTTGAAAGTAGTAATTTATTTAAGAAAAGAACAGAAGAGTCTGTTTTTTTGTTTTTTTCTAAAAAGTAAAAAATAAAAGAGAAAAAAAGAAAAGAACAAGAGAGAAGGAGAAAGAGTGGAGGAAAATGCGGCAAAGACAAAGCTTAAAAACAAATTCAATCCGTCTAGACTGACACTGACTGACGACATGGCCTCACACCCAAACCAACACTCTATCGCTCTATTTTTTTTTTAATTTTTTTTTTATAATTCTATCGCTCTATTTTTTTAAGCTTATTTTTCAAAAATAATTATAAGTTGATTTTGTTTGTAATACATATTATAATTTTAATTTATATTCTTGAAAAAATATTTAAAATTTATAAGTTTCCTAATAGTAGTTTAAGATTGTATTTTGAAAGATTATTTTTTAGACTCATGTAATTTTCTTATTTTACGCCTTATCACTCAATCACATTAACTATCCACATGTCATATCATACTTTTTTTTTTTTTGTAATTTACTAAGTTATTTTTTACACTATCCAAACAAAACATATTAGCTTAATTTCATTTTTCACCTATAAACTCGGCTCAAACATAAAATATTATAATTTCAACGGTATAATTGGTTCACAATAAAGAATATAATTAAAAGAAACTCAAATATATTTTTTATTTTATTTTTTTCTTTAGTCTTTGGTTAGTACTACATATGTCCCCAAGAGCATTCTTAATATCAGAAACCCTTGAGAATAATCTTACACGAGGTCGCGTTCTTATATCTCTTCCAGCGGGATGTGTTAACCGGGAATTGAACCCGAAACTATTTATTCTCAGGCCCCATTCCCAAGTTGACAGGATGAAATCACTTGAGCCTATGAAGGCCAATTTAACATTTTTTTAATCAATAAGAACTTAGTAAAAAATTGAGTGAAGCTATAAGAATAAAAAATCGATTACTATTGGAGTTTTTAAGTTGTATTGTTCACAATGATCATATGTTGTTCGCGAAGGATGAAAAATACATATAATTCAGGCAAAAAAAATAATACTCCGTATAAGCTTAAAGCTTTCATATAATTATCGAGAGAATTTGAGATCCAAAAATAACGATGATTAGCATAAAATTAAATATTTAAACTATCAATGTAGTGGTTTACCAAAAAAAAAATAAACTATCAATGTAGTAGTAACAATTTTAAATTTGCATGACTTATTTGGTGATAAAAGAGAAAAATTAAAGACTTCGTGGTCATTGTGTTTTTAGAGGACTAACCGACTTTGAATATACTCCACTGTACCACTTAATTAAACGTTACAATCATAAGCGCCCATCCCATACGAGCTTAAATTTAATGTGTTAACATTAAAATTTACACTTTAAAAAAATGTTTATACAACAAATAAATATGTTTAGATATATCATTACACAAGCATTTACAAGAAATTGATCAAATTCTTTAAAATGATTTTTTTTTAAAAAAGAGAAATGTTTTAAAATGTAAACACCAGAAAAAAATATATAGGGACCAATAACAAAACATCCCATAATAATAATAATAATAATAATAATAATAATAATAATAATAATAATAATAATGTAAAATGTGATGAGCCAAGTAACTTACTCCCTCCGGCTCGAATTATAAGCAACAAAAAACATACTTCTCTTGATTTAAAATATAAGCAAAATTAACTAACTTTATTAAATTTTGTTTCATTTCCAATGCCACTTTCCTAAAATATATCTAGAAAATTATAATCTAATTAATTTTTGTTTCATTCCCAATACTACTTTTCTAAAATACCTCTATTTTTTTTATAAATTTGAAAAAATTAAATACAATCAACTAACATCTTTAATAAGCGTAAAAATGGTTAGATTTGCTTATAATTTGAGTATGACGGAGTAAGCTCAGTTCATGATTCAACTCAACTCTTTAAATAAACCGCCTACCTATACCGCCGTTACGACACACCCTATGACCCAAATCGAAAGAGCATCCATCAGTTCCAAAAAAAAAAAAAAGAGTACCCATCATTGAGACGACAAATAAGCTCATAAAGGGACAACCTTAGCCATTTTATCAAGGGTAATCGTGGAAGTTAAGGATGTCTAACTGTTTAACTGCGAGATTTCTTTATCTCAATAAGCTAGTCATAAAAAAGGCTGAAAGAAATTACTATCTTATGGTTATATGACATATCAAGACAGGAATTCCATTAAATTAATAATTAAACTGAATGTGCATATGATAATATGATATCAGACACAAGTATGAATCACTGTGTTGTCTAATTCAGAATCAGATATGCTCCCTCTCCACTTTCCAATTGCTTGAAACTCACTAGTTAAAAGGTTGTTGATACTTGATGCTGATGGTGCCCTTCCATAAATGTTGTCAATGAGGCCCCTTCGTTGTTTAAGGACAAAGAGTTGGAGCTTTAGAGGTGTCCTAATACTAGTAGTACATATTTTGACTAGGCGAATCACAGCGCTTTTGTCATGTTGGGATGGGAGGCATGGGAAGCAAGGGAGAAGTGTAAATTGGCCAAGTAGAAAGTAGAAAGGCAACGGCAGAGGCAATATAATCGATGTATATTGAAATAGGTGAAGTTGAGGGGTATTTTTTACTTTTCCTTCATGATAGTTTTTCCCTCCAAATTTGTTTCTAATCCTAGCCATCCATTGCAAATAAATCACATCCGTTCATATCCCTCCTAAATTTCATTCTAATCCTAGCCATCCATTACAAGTAAATCACATTCGTCCATACATTTTTAATCTTTTCATTTTCCTTTCATTTTATGACTGCTGACAATTGAAACAATTAGTATTTTTCATTATTTCCTTTCAATGTGCGATGCAACAAATGCTATTCTGACCGCTTACAATTGATAGTCATGGAAAGCTTGAAAAGTGATAAGGTTACATTAAGCATATGAACAGTTAGTAATTTTTTTTAATTGGTAGAAAGCCTTCCTTTCAATTATTATTTTTTCCTTTTTTTTTGGTATTTTTAAGTGTTTGAATTTTGCTCAAACATTTCTTAATACAGAGACTTGAGACTTGATGGTGCACAAAAAAAAATCAAAGAATGTGAAGAAGTAAGTGAAATTCTTTTCAATATTGCGTTGATCTTTAACACAATATTTCTTTTTTTATAATATGTTGATCATGAAAGTCTTCCTTTCAATTTATCATTTAAATTTTTGTTTAAACATATTACCTTGATGATTTCAATGAAATTCACTTCTTTGGTGACCAAACTTACAAGGTAGTCCATCTGATTATTATGCAAATTTTTTATTTTATCAAAGCTACTATGTGCACCATCATACATTTCCTGCCCCTCTAGGCCTCTACAATCTGCATATATATATATATAAATGCTTGGTCATTTTGTTTTCTATTTAAAGCTAATTTGTTACCGGTCTTTCGTCTTTCAATGAGATTTTTTTAAAAAAATTTTGGTATCAAAATGCCACTTGCAAAAAAAAAATATAAAGAAGGAAACCTTGGTTGTTTGAGCATATGAACAGTTAGTATTTTTTTTTTATTTTTTAAATTGGTGGAAAGCCTTCATTTCAACTAAAATTATTTCCTTATTAAGTATATTTTATTTCCTTATTTGTCATAAACATTAAGCATATGAACAATCAATATTATTTTTTTTTAATTGGTAGCTAGAAAGCTTTTTCATTTTTTTTGGTATTTTTATGTGTTTGAATTTTGCCCAAACATTTCTTAATACAGGGACTTAAAACTTGATGGTGAACAAAAGAAGATAAAAACATGTGAAGAAGTAAGTTAAATTCTTTTCAATATTGCGTTGATCTTTAACACAATATTTCTTCTCAATATTTATTTTTTTATAATATGTTGATCATGAAAGCCTTTCTTCCAATTTATCATTTAAATTTTTGATTAAACATATTACCTTGATGATTTCAACTATTATTATTATTATTATTTTTTTATCAAAATGCTTCAAGTTGCCTCACAAAAGTTGTAAGTTGTAACATGCAAGCTGTTGACATTTTTACCCAATTCTGGATGCTGAAACGAATCCTCTTTCTTGCTTTAAATTATTCACTTAATGCCCAAATAACTGTAAACGCGTGTGTATAATAATATTTCTTTTCAATATTGTGTTGATCTTTAACACAATATTTCTTCTCAATATTTCTTTTTTTATAATATGTTGATCACATGTAAATAAAATTAATGATTAATGTTTGAACTAATGGAAAGCCCTTCAAAAACAATGGGAATGATAGCAAAATTCAAGACCCGTGCATTTTCCTAGTTAAAATAAAATGCATTGGATTGGCACGCGGGAACATAAATTAATTTGCTGCACAAAACCAACCGCTAGTTGTATGCACGCAATCAAACAGGAAGAGAGCAATACACAAATACAGTAATTATCTTCTGCTACTTTCAACCCCAAAGCAAAATCTTTTGATATGACTGAGCACTACTACTAGTACTACACTGGTATTATATAGTATTTTTATGATCTCTTAAATATCTATAATATTGACTGACTCTACTTTTAAATCTATGCTTTCTTTATCATGTAATTATTTTATGAGAATATAGCAAAGGTCTATTTCTAATCAACATGTCCTGTAGCCTCAGTAATGTCATCTTTCCTGGACTTGCCAAATGATTTCTGGAAAACCAGAACAAGTGTAAAAGCTTCACTTGTCTTTTTCTACGTCATTGGCTGACTTAGAAGATTCACGGGGGCTCACCAGCTTCTTCTCACCATCTACTAAGTTTGCAGTTGCCGATGGCTCTGTTCCTATGTTTCTCTTTGAAGCTGATCCATCGGTCAGAGCAGACACCTCATCCCGGGAGGCATACCAGGAATTACCACAGCCAACACATTCAAGCTGAAAAGGCAGAGCACCAATCAAACCAGGCCATAAAAGTGAGAGAAAATTTTATGAATTCTGAAAGCAGAAAAGATGCAAACCTGATAACGATCACCATGTCCGGCATGGATAATATCCCTCACTCCCACTTTAGAGCCGGTGCATCTTGAGCAGCGAGCATCAGTCATCTGTTTCGGAGGTGGGAAAGCTGTAATCAGCAGATAACTTCATTCAACTTGACAAATAAAAAAATATGGTGGGGGAAAAATAACCTGCATGTGTTGTGACTCATCAGGCTCCTTCTTGGCTATTTCCTCAGCAGTAAAACCCTCCTGAAGTTCAAATATTCAGTATTACCACAAAAACCGCACAATCAACGATCAGTTTAATCTTTTCAAAATCTTCTCTCCAGAAATGATGACAGAAGTTACTAATATTTCAATTCATGGTTATTTTATGAAGTACCTACGCAATTTTGGTAGTGTGAATATAAGACAAAAAGCACAAATACTAGCCTATTGTAACATCTAACATAACTTCAAAGCACTCTACTAAAGCATGAGCCGTTTTTAAGAAATTTATCTGGCACTTGAATTTTTGTACCATGTATGTATATTTATTACCCCTGTGCTTTTAATAAGAAGAAACCACCTAAAAAAACAAAATTCCAAATACAACAAGTCAACAAGTACCAATGAGTAACGAGGAATATAATTTCCATGTGAATGGTTTACTAAAGGCCGAAGGTTCATCTGCAAGGAAGTACAATACTATACAGTAGGCCAATGTTGCAACTATCTAACCCAAGAAACATACCTCGATGAATATAGGAAGAAAACAAAACTGTACACTGAATACAGGATGATCAACATTGCAGAAGCATAAAAGCGAAATGTTTCCAAAACTTATACCGGAATTTGATTTATGTTTAAATAATTGTCCTACCATTAAATCTCCCTTTCCCCCAGGAAAAAGATCCCAATGTTTCATCTTAATCCCAATTTGTTCCCAAAGAAAAGAGAACCTTAGAGAATAAAATATTCCAGCTTCTTGTATGTTATCAGAAACAAAGATTGTACCACTAACCACGGTAACTTTGATAAAATCCGGGCCAGAAGTACATTCTTTCTTTTGCAAGGAGAAAGATGTTAGATGGACAAAATATGCTGAAGACCACTACCAAAAGTTGACCATTAGTATTGAGTACTGACAGATAAAAAATATCAACAAGATACAGAGGACTTAAAAAGGGTTTTGTAATCCTCAGCCCTTATCTTTCATAGGGTAGTGTGAATTTAAATAAATAAAAGACTTATCGACTTAACTTCCCAATGCAACTTATCTTTTTCTAGTCTCTTAAACTCAGCCCTTAGGGCTGCCGATAACAAAATCCATAAGAAAATAGTAGTAAAAATCTACGTAAAATGAATTCATCATTCCACCACAAGTAATTAGTTTAAAAGTTCCATTGAATGTTATGTTCCAACAAAAACAGAAATCCCAATAGATATCATACCTTCAATTCAGTGGGTGTCATGTTTATTATTTTTGAAGGTTCCAGCTCTCCATTTAATAGACGGCGTGCAAGTTTTCCCTGCAGAGAACCCAAAGAAAAAATAGAATAATAATTAGATCAATTCCTCATCACCACAGCAGAGACTCAAATACAATGATTTTAGATATTTCAAGTATAGGCCAGCTTCTGACCTTGAGATTAAAATCTAGCGACCGTAACTTTTGGTTATACTTCTGAAAATCTGATGAAAAAGCTTCATGTGAAGCTTTTTCGAGAGCAACTATTGCTGAAACTGCAGCATCTGGCCATATGAAACACTTGGAAACCTGCAGAGTGAAAAAGAAAAAAAAAATGAACCCATATACCCGTTAATGAGAAGGGAAATAGAGAGAAAAAAGATAATACAACGAACAATTGATAACTGCTTAGTTATACACATCTTTTTACCTTCTCAGCCTTGACTTGACTGTCATTTGGTAATTCTGAACTCATATTATTGCTTGTATTTTTTATTTCATCAACATTGACCTTCTTCACTGCATTGTCGCCCCTTTCTTCATCAGAATTACACATGCACTGAATGTGCTGAAGCATCCTCTCCAACCATTTGTCACGATGGACATCTCCAGTTAGTGCATTGAAATTCGTCAGTATGCGATAATACTCTGAGGCATTATTTATGCAACTCCCTGGTGTTACAGGCTTCACACGTTTGTCACCCTTAGGATTTCCTTCCTCCTCCCTTGAAACATCATCTAGAGGTGAAATGTTCTTTCTCTTTAATCTTCGTTTATTTTTCATCTCATGTTCCTGATCAGCAGGGGGTTGTTCAGTTTCAATGTCAAGTAGATCATTACCAATACGTTGTAGAGTTTTCTCAACGAGCACATTAATTTCTTCCTGTTTACCATCGTGAAAGTCCTTATCGGTTAACATGAAGAGTTTTTTTTCACCAACATCATACACCTTTTGTATAATAAACCCGGGATGTTGCTTACGCTTTGGAAGCTGTTTGTGTTCAGGAATAAAATGAGTGACACACCTATGCATAACAGACTCAGCAGGAACCTCATCTTGGTGGAAGCTATAAAAGAGCTCCCTAGTATCAATTGGTTTCCAGGATCCACCACCTTTTTTTGGTGCTTCTTCGGGACGGTAAAACCATTGCCCTTTCATCATCATGCTACCATCGTGGCACTGTGTAATGTCCTAACACCAGAACAATTCAAGGAATCAGAGATTGAAAATAGGCAAGGTATTAAATCAACTGTAATCGCAGCAGCTACAATATTTCAGTTTTTTAGTTTCTGCAACTGTATCGTGGAAACTTGCATAGACACATGTCTATTTAGCCCAACCAATCAAACTTTAAGATAATTTTAAAACAAATGTAGTAAGAGATTAGTTGCCCAACAGGCACAGTGACTCAACGCAAGGAACAAATGTTGTTACTACCAATCTTTTTTTTTTTGATAATTAAAGTGAAAATTATAACCAGGTACAAAATGTACCCAAACCAGAAAAAGAGCATCCTTACATTCTTACTAAATTAGAATTGATACTTCCACATCATTAAGATAAAAAATTTAAAAGACAGCAAAACCTTCATTGTAACTATTTTGTTCACATATATATTCTAATTCTTTACACACAGTGCTGCTAATCACAAGTCACTGGTAGAGGGATACAAAGTGCGGTGACAGGCTGCAATTGCAATTGCATTATAACGAGACACTCAAGATAAGCCCAATTCAATTGAAAACATGTAAGGAGCACAATTGAAAGACACTTGATAGATAGATAGATAGATAGATAGATACCTTAATGATTGCAACATATGGCTTTTGATCTTTATCCTCAGGGATGAGAAGAACAGGGTCCTCCTGAATAATAAACAATAAAATGTTGTGAATTGATTAATTGATATAAAATAATAATAATAATAATAATAAAAATAAAAAAGAAGAATTAATAGATTAATTGAAAAATAAGAGAGAGAGAGAGAGAGAGAGAGAGAGAGAGAGAGAGAGAGAGAAAGTTACGAGAGTGTAATGGTTGCCATCGTACTCGAACGTATGAAAATGCTTCCTTCTGCTTTTACCTTTCCCTGAAACCCTAACTGGATCCCCCACCGGCTTAGGCTCCGTTGACTCCAGAGGTTCTTCTTCTTCTTCTTCTTCTTCTTCTTCTTCTTCTTCTTCTTCTGGTTTTTCTTCATTCTCTTTTCCTTTGGATTTTTTGGTGTCGTTGTTTTGTATTTCTTCATCCTCCTCGTCATCTTCGAGAAGAAGCTTCATCCTCTTCCTCTTTTGCTGTTTGGATAGAGAAGTTGAGTGCGGCGGTCCTTCTTCCTCTTCATCGTCGCTGGTGGCTACCTGAGCGAACCGCCGATTCACCATTTCCTAATAACAACAATGCCGACTCAACACAGATTTCAATTTTCAATTCAATTACTCTCTCTCTCTCTCTCTCTCTCACACACACACAGATACTAACTTAGCAATAGAGAATGAATGAATGAATAAATTGAGATTATTCATTCAGAGAGTCGGAGAAAGAGACACACGCCTAAGCATGAGAGAGAGTCAAGGTTTTCATGTGGCACCCCCACCCACCTTTTTATATGGCCTCATTTCTTTTTTATTATTTTTATTACAGTATTTTATATAATTTTTATTTTTGTTTTAAAATTATTTTGAAACCCTTAATAACATGCTTAAATATTATTACTCCATTTTTGTTGCATGTCTAATACATTTCGAAACTAAAAATTTTGATATTACTCCTTCCACCATACCAATTTTAATTTACAAAACCTCAATTACGTAATGTTTAAATTTTATAATGGGTTAGTTCAAATTTTATACGCGGACATGGGATTATCCCGTCTTAAACCTCTTTATTAAGTAATAAAATTATGATAAAATTGTTTATTAATGATTATTTGAGATTAAAAAAAACACTTAATATGAAAAAGAATACCGATGCATGCAATTTCAGATATTAAATATTTTAAAAAACAATATTTCAAATAATTTAATGGTTGTAATTTGTGAAAAAATATTTAATAACTAAAGTTTGTGAGTTGAAAATAGTTACAAAATATTGAGTTAGGAGATGTAAATCCCAATTTTATACATTGTTTGAATGTAATTTTTATAATTTTTTTAAAATTTAATATTAACGAGAATTATATTATTATGCAGTGTGTATGAACAATAAAAAGCTTTTTCACTATTGTATCGTTACATCATTCATTATTCATTTGTATTATTTTTATTTAAAAATCAACAACTATTAACAGTTGAACATTGGGTAATTTGATTTCAGTATAAAAAAACCTTTACACGATTAATACACTATCCATTTAACGAAAATAATTAAAAATTTTACACATGGTGTTATTGACCAATTGTATTGAGGAAAGGAATAAGACCAACTCAAAAACCATTGTCATCAAAATGTAAAAAGATTTTGATAAAATTAAATAAATCTAAATTTCAAAATATTAAAATAAGGATTTTTTTTAATGTCCCTATGAGGAGAATAAAAGTAATTTTTGCAGAGATTAATCGATATGCAAATGTAAAGCTTTTTACAAAATCAATTCATCATCTATCATTTATTTGTATTATTTTTATCTAAAAGTCAACTATCATTAATATATCAATGGTCAATGATGGGATGATAATATGATGGTATAAAAAAAACTTTACAGAGTGTTAATGTACCATCTATTTTCTCATTTTTTAATTAAAAAATTGATTTATTTATCATTTTTTTTAAGGGGTATATATTTTTATTTTTTATTTTTTAAAGTAAAAGGTGTATATTTAAAAAGAAACAATGTTCTAAACGACGTGCGAAAACTTTTTCAGGGGTCAAATAAATATGAATATCAAACTATCACCGTTAAAAGGATGGCTTATTTATGTCTTTAGTCCCTGAAAGTTGGGAGTATTTTGGTTTTGTTCCCTGAAAGTTTTTTTGACCTTAACTCATCCTTAATTATTTTGAAAATTTGGTTTTAGTCCTTATTGTTAGGAAAAATTCATTAACTACTGACATAGCTAACGAAACGTCACATGAACAAACACATGTGCAATTATGGAATGTCATCCGGACCCGCAGAAGCAAAAAGGTCATAGCCCAATCTACAAACACATTTTGGATGAGCCTTGACCCTTTTGCTTCTGCAAGTCCGGATCATCCATGTTATCCTACCGATGACATTCCATACATGCACACATGTATGTTCATGTGACGTTCCGTTAGCCATGTCAGTAGTTAATAGATTTTTCCTAGCAAGGACTAAAAATAAAATTCCAAAACAATTAAGAATGAGTTAAGGTCAAAAAAACTTTCAGGGATCAAAATCAAAACACTCTCAACTTTCAGGGACTAAAACCATAAATAAGCCTAAAAGAATTCAGTAGGAAGAAAAAGTCCTGATCCATGCAATTGAGGACACAAGGAGCATATCTTTCAGAGTAGGTCCATCAGTTCGAACTTCGGGTCAAGCTCAATTCTCTCAAAAGCCCTTTACAAACCCAAATACCAGTTTTCTAAAATACACCCAACAACAATAAAAAGGTATGAAGTAAAATGGAATTCTTTTTCTTCCAAATTAATATCCAATCTAAAACATAAACTTGTAAACAATGACTACTTCCATGTCATATTTAATTCACTTTTTTTTTTTTTTTTTCTAACCACATGTATTTTTTAGGCGAGGTAATCCAGCCGAGCTAGGAATATTCATAGTATAATTGGGTTAGCTCTCCAACCATGCTTTATCCATATGGAAAACTAAAATCCAGGACTTTCATTAAGGAGAAGAGGTTGCTGTTCACTGGGAAAAATTAAAATTACAAAGAAAAATAAAATAATCTTTTGGTATCCAACCATCCATACAACAGAACAAAATTCCTTTAAGAGAGTCCGCGTAAGACAGCCTAGTTGGTGGCTGCAGGGACACTTAGGATTTCCCCCTCCCCCAGGTCATGGTTTCTAGTCCCAGATCTCCCATGTAAACCAAAAAAAAAAAAAAAAAATTCCTTTAACAGAGTATTAAAAACAGAGGAAACAACAATTTGCTTGAAAGTATAATTAGCAGATAGAACAAAAAGCTCCCTACTTATAAAAATAATGGAATTTTCAAATTACTGACTCGACTTTTATCCCCCTAATTACTCTGAGCAATTTCCTTTAAACTAGTCCAAGATTTTCTTCGTCGTTTGCTTGATGTACCCACAGTTTTTTCTCCATCTTCTTCTTTTGAAGTTCTATTTGATTTCTTTCTTTTTCTCTTTCCTTCTAACAAGGTTGGGGTGCCTATACTTGATGGAGTTTCTGGACCATCACCGATAAGGGCCTTGTCCTTGGCTACAACTTGGGAAGCAAACACATATGTTTCATTGGCTTTATCTTTGTTAACAATGCTTTTCTCTAGCTTTGAAGTTTTGTGTGCAATGGGCTTTGTGGGAGATTTTGATTCTACTGATGATTTAGGTTTTGATTTCCGTTTTGGCGGACATAATCCTTTTAAATGTCCTATAGGGGTCCCTCTCTTCGAATTCTGATGCAAGCAGAAATGACACGTGTACACTACCTTGTTTTGAGCGACATCACCAGATTTGTTGTACTTACGCTTGACCTGGGATCTATTTTTCTCAATTCGCACAGTTGAATTAAAGCCAGGATGAAGAACAGTTTCACACCTGCAGAGTGGACAAATGATGATCAGGGATGATAAACATATTTTACTATGATTCTTATGAAATTTCCTTCCATGTATCAGCTACTTAAAGATAATACAGGAACTGAGTCCGTCCAACACAAATAAGAACCAAAGCAATTAAGTGTCAGCATTTTAAAAGTAGTTTTAAATATTTTTGAGGTATCAGATCTTCTCTCATTTCTCATGCTCTTTGATTCAATCAAAATACATCAATAACAAAAGAATAGCAAATGCTTTGATAATGTACCACATGGATGCTAATATTAAAACCGAATGATGTCAATGCAACTACAACATCCACCACCACCACGCCTCTTTCAGACTACTAGGTGGGTTATATAAATCAAACTGACACTGTAGTGTTCTATCGTAAATCATGTCAATGAATAAACCACTAACATCTGAATCCTTCTCAATGGTTTTGCCTGTAGTTTTTCTTGATCTCTGTTTATCTCTTGTGATTGGGCAGGCTATCCTCCATCTAATATACTCTGCTTACTAATGGGACCTCTCCTCCACTCACACCCAAACCACTTGAGGTGGGATTCTACCATCTTTTCTACCATTAGTGTTACCCTGACTTTCTCTCTAACGAATTCATTCCCAATTCTATCCTGTCAAGTGCCTCCATTTATCAACACATTGGTAAGTAACTAAGAAGAAGAGGAAACAAATAAGCATACCTTTGGCAAATAACTAAGGAAGGATCATGTGGTATTCCCATGGCCTCTCCGAAGGAGGCCAACCGGTGGCCATAAAAGGCACCCAGAGAGGGTATGGGAGCCTCATTAGTGGCCCAGAGTGCTAGCTTTTTCAAGTGGTTAAACCTCTGCATTGACTTGGCATCAGGGGCAGGCTGTGTGTGAATATTTCCAGTGGCTTCTTCCCTTAATGTTATGGGAACTCTTATGTTTCTGAGTCCTCCATTACTTTTCCCCATTGAGCAATTTCGTTGAGCACCTGCTGTGCATATAACATAATCGTGTGTAAATTAAGTAGTGAAATAAAACGAAAGAATCAGGAATAAATTTTGAAAAGCTGAAAATGCAACAAACTAAAAAAGTTAAAGACAATTAACCAGATAAGTTTATAAGTTTACTACTGAAAACATATTACAAGTGGCAGCAGTAACATGCTAATTATTATGAATGGATTGATGATTCGATTCAAAACATTTCAACCAAACCACACCACTATGAGGCTGGAAATGAGTATAATATATAGCTAGAATCAATCAAATGAAGGAAAATTCAAAATAACAAAATGTAATATCTTAATCAATTTTATTGTCCTAAGTCAAGATACTCCTAGTATTCTATCACAACACACACTAGTAACTAGTTGGGCCGTACCAAGCCACTGTTACTATTAAGCCGAATCCAGTTGTTCCCGCCACTGTACGTTTGTAAGAGACTATAATTCACACTAGCGGATAACAGTTTGAAACCGACTTTATTGAAAAGTCTGCTTTGATTGAGGTTGGGAATCCTAAACCGAAATCCGCTTTAAAAACATGGGGATGGGACGAGTATGGTATTTTTAGTACCCGTCTCGCCCTCATTTCCAAATTCGTTTTGATATAAAATTTAAATAATTTTCGTTATAACCATAGTTAAATGATAAAGTCAAATTAACATATTTAATTAAAACCATGAGAAATTTTTAGATATTTTTAAAATTTAACGTTTATTATTATATATTATTTGAATTATAATCTATTTTATATGTGATTTTTGTTTATACAATGAAAATGGGTTACTCGTGAGTTTTCTCGAACTTTACGAGGATAAGTTTGAGTTTCATTTTTTCATATCCGCTCTCCTCAAACCTGCACCCGAATTCGTTCCCTTTTTGATGGATGCAGAGTTGGTATTGTCAAAACTCGACCTAAACCCGACCCGTTTTTGATAGGAAGAAAAGGGTTCCTATCAACAATACTAAGAAACTACTCTTAAAAGAAGATAACAAAACTAAATAAAAGATAAATATTTATTTCATTGCTTGATTCTTGAACAAGGATTACAATGCTTATATAATAAAATAGTAAACTCTAAAAGTAATAAGGACCACACAAGTGGCATAATCTCATTCATAAGAACATTCTAGAATTATAAATATTTAATAAACTATTTATTTAATTATCTAACTATAATTATCCTACTCTCTTTTTCCATATGGGCCAAATAACTCATTTTACCATTACTGGATCCCACATCCTATCAGTTTTCATGTTTATTTGTACCTATTTTTTCTTGGTGTATTGGGTATGTATTCGATACCTCCAAGCTGTATTTGTACCCGATACACGTATGGCAAGTAAATAGAAGTAACCATACTATAACGATTATATATCACCAACTAGTATGTCAACATGCATTATCGTGTTTTTATCATAAAATAATTATCTATCATAAAACAATACTTTCTACCATATAAGATATTTTTGAAAAAAAAAAACATTTTTAACAAGAAATGGTTGGGTTAATTTTGTTATTGATATTAGAAATATAAATATTTAATATATTTTTTCAACATTGCCTCTATAATTATTATTATTTAAATTCTAAAAAAATGACTTAATAAAAATATTTCTTTTTTAAAAAAATAATTAAATATTATTAAAAATTATCTTAAAAATAAGACCAATTTTTTCTTCTAAAAGGATATATATAAGATTGGAAGGGAGTATGTAATATGAAAAATATTTGTTTTAGTTTTTTTTGCGCATTCTTATTTCTTAAGTAGTAATTATTTTTTCATTTCATTAATTATTACATATTTCACATATTTTAAAATGTTTAAAACAAATTTAAAGTTAAAAAATATTAATTAATATATATATTATCGAATTTCTAAAATAATAAATAATAATACTAAAACCTCATAAATTAAGGATTAGTCTCAAAGGCTCCATAATATTAAGGGTGCTCTTGGAGATACCCGTGATTCCACAAGGAATACGGACAAAAAAAACCTCATAAATTAAAAAGGGAGGGAGTAACATGATGTAACACTTGCTATGCCCAAGTACAAACTTCACCAAGGAGCGAGAAACAGGTGATGTTTTTCTTCCCAGTTTATCCTTCACGAAGGGCTTTATATGATTGGGGTAGCTTCTTCATCAGTCATCACCGATAACCGAATCAACAGCAAACCAGAAGGAAAGGAGCATAACACTTGTCAAGCTATGCTGACCACTATAAATAACATAAGCCGAACCAACAAATTGACGTGTCATTCACTAGGAGGATACGTGGAGCACAACCAAGACCATATAAATACTTCACTTTCAGATAAACCAAATCATTACGTAACAAACATATATCCTATCCATTTTAATTAGACTATTTCATTTTCTTTCCGTCTCCCGCATTAATATTATTGTGGTAACTTTAATTTCTATTTCTATTTCCATTTGCTTTATACTTAAACCATTTATTATGGTTCCGCACTTTATACACTAACATGACACCTATCAATAATTTTTTTTTTCACTTTAATTGGTAAAGTAGTGGATGTAAAGTACTGAAATCCATATTCAAACCTTGATGTTCTCCCTATAAAAAAAAAAATTTTTTTCACTACTACCAATCATTGATTCTCAAAAAAAAAAAAAAATAATGTTTCTTTCTTCTATAATATATATCCTTTTAAATTTTTGAAACAGACTAATGAAAGATTGAATGATCCATAAAAACTAGACACTTGATAGTAAGAATGAAGCTATATTTACATATGAGATACAACTATATATAATAGTACTAGACTGGATTAGATGCGACGGAGTTGATTTTTATTTTATTTTATTTTTATGTACTTTTATAATATGTGTATATGAAGAAGATAAAAAGAAGATACTTAGGATATTAAAAAATGTATCTACAAATAGTATGATTGACATTATATAAGAATGTGTAAATGTTATTTCAGTGAGGTACTTGGGGTGTGGAAATGGGACTTATTTACCAGAAATGGACGTCAGGAAATATGGCTATGATGGGGAAGGTAGAGTCAACACAAAGGGAAGATGCCACTTTTAACTTGTCTTGCAAGTCTCATCATCATCATCACTATTTGAACAAAAGAAGATCCAGAGAAGGGTATAGAGTTATTGTTGCTACGGGTCCCGCAACAGAGGCTCCTGTTTTCGCCACAAAGCCTTTGAAAAAAGATGATCTAATTCATTACTTTGTATCTGGTTGCAAGCCCAAAGAAAAATGGAGGTTACTTTACTTACTTATGTGCCATTTCTCAAAAGAGTAAACCTTATATCCAATCCAATAGTAATAATAAGAGTGTCACTACTCACTAGTTAGGTCCTTTAAATTATTCTTTTTGTCACTAATGAAAAACTTTAATTAACTTCTTGAAATTTGTTGTCACAAATTAAATTTTTTTAAAGATTAAAAATCACCAATTCACGGGTTTAGACTTTAGACGTTGCTAAGTATTTAAATATCAATGAGTATACTAACTACCAAATTTAATCAAAACGTCTCCAACATTTAACCACACCTTAACCGTTGCAAATGGTTTAAGCTGCCACATTTCAGTACTGATTTGACCCCTGCCTTTTATAATTTATACTTTCTGGATCTGGTTTCATATTCACTAGTGAAGTCCTTAACTTCAACATTTTTCTTAATTATTTGATTGGTGAAAAAAAAAATTTGAAAAATCAAACCGGTGACCGTGATTCAACACTTGTGGAGCACACAACTAAAAAATGTACTTCCTTGGAAACCTAAGGGGTCTTCCTTTGTTGTATGTACATGATTTACTTACCTAACTTGTATATGGTAAATTCAGAATAGGTACAGAACATGAGAAGTTTTGCTTTGAGTTGGAAACTTTACGTCCTCTTAAAAATGAACAAATAGCATCTTTGCTCATTGGCATTGCTGTGAGATTTGATTGGGATAAAATCATGGAAGGTGACAACATCATAGGACTTAAAAAGGTATATGTCCAAAAGCTATAACATAAACATTTGATACATCATCATACACAGTTTATTTGTTTGGGGTTGGTTATATGTAGAATTGTAACAATTTCAAAATTGTCTCCAAGACATGATAATGATAACTAAGTAATTATTACCAGGGGAACCAAAGCATATCATTAGAGCCTGGTGGTCAGCTTGAGCTTAGTGGCATGCCTTTGAAGTCATTGCATCAGACTCATGATGAGATTAACTCACACCTCTATCAGGTAAGTAGTACGTGCAATCTTTTTTTGCTCAATATGAATCTCCAAAATACTGCCTTTACTGTATTTGATAGTGTTCCGTTTTACTTGTTGAAACATGTAATGTAATGTGTTACTGGTTATCACAACACGACTGCAACATCATTTTCATTTTGAAGGCTCTTCTGGCTAAGAGACAAATATCAACATCATATTTTATTATGTTTTATTTGATAGGCTAAAACAGTTGTTGCAGAGAAAATGGGAATTGGATTTTTGGGATTAGGTTTCCAGCCTAAATGGAGAGTGGAAGACATACCTCAAGTACCTAAGGTAGTATTTACTAATACTCAAACTATAGAAGTAAGAATGGGATGCACAGCTCCTCAACCACTCAAACCCTCTACAGGGCCCAGGCTTTAGTTTCATATAGTTATATTCTTTAGTTCATTGACAACACTTTATTTGTACTCATTACCTTCTTTCAGGTACGATATAACATTATGCAAAATTACTTTCATAAATTTGGCTTACCTGGAATTGAGCCATTGTTAATGACATGCTCTGTTCAGGTAAGAGGAAATTTATATTGTATTTACTATGCATGTCCTAGGAAATATTTTTGTAAGCTATGTACTTTGGCAAATTAATCCCCTTTTCTTTCTGTTTACTGTTTAGTAAATTTATTCCCTTCTTTCTGTTTACTGTTTAGTAAAATTAGTTTCCCATTTGAAATATTTTTATTGCATAAAAAAGTTGACAGATTAAAATCGACTGTGGTTTTAGGTGAACTTGGACTTCAGTTCTGAAGTAGACATGATCAAGAAAATGCGTGCCAGTATTGCTTTACAGCCAGTGAGGGATTGTGCTTCATTCTAATGTTAATAAAAGAAAAAAAATTCCTTATTCCTATAGTATCTAACTTGGATAACAACTAAACCAGTTAGCAGCAGCCATATTTGCTAATTCACCCTTCACAGAAGGAGTTCCAAATGGTTACTGCAGCATAAGAAGGTCTATTAAATTGTTCAAGTTGTTATTCAACTTGCACTCAAATTTTGTTATGTATCCTGCATTGAACTTTTTTATGGTGTGTAAACAGCCATAAGGTGGATCAGGTTGACAAACGTCGCACTGGCATGATTCCCTTCGTTTTTTATGACACATTTGGGTATGTTTTATTTTATTGAATTTGCTTTTATTTTGTTAGCATTCAACGATCTCTTTCAGCAAGGTATATCTATTTTCAATCAAGAAATTGTTGAATAAAGAAATAGTTGCTGCCAAAGTTCAGTGCCAAATAATATGATTATTATTATTATTATTATTTTTTAAATCTTCTGATAGGTTTGAGCAGTATGTTGATTATGCTCTTGATGTACCGATGATGTTTGTTTATCGCAATAACAAGTACATCAACTGTTGTGGCATGTCATTTCGGGTTATCTTCTATTCTTATCTCTCAAATATCTCATTATCTTTTCAGTTGTGCTATTCTTTCCTTCAACATTGGTGCAGCAAAGTTGAACTTAGTTGATGCATTGTTATGCAGGACTTTATGGCAGGTAAACTCCCTGCCATTCCAGGTCAGGTACCAACACTCAGTGATTGGGAGAATCATCTGACAACAATATTCCCTGAGGTTGAGACATAGTATCACTAACAACATTAAGGATCTTGAATATCTCTAAATGCTGCTGTGGCTCCTTCTAAGTTGATCGATTATTAAATTTGTTCAGGTCAGGCTAAAGAGATATATGGAAATGAGGGGTGCTGATGCGGGACCTTTGGACATGTTATGTGCTTTGCCTGCTTTTTGGGTAATTGATCTGTCTTTACACAGCATATTCCAATAATGTTCAGCATTTTTGTCTTTTTTTTTTATCTGAAAAGAACATCTTATAATTAAGTTGAAAATTTAAGGGTTATGAAGCTTGCTTGCCAAGGTTATGAAATTTCACATGCTGATGTATTTACCAACCTTATGGTGAGATGTAATATCCTATACATTTGACTTTCTATAGCAAAAACTAAATATTTTCTGGTAATAGTAATAAGAAAACCAGGTATCTGATGTGTCATATCTACTTAACATTTCATCTTATAATTAATTAGTCCTAATCAATTTCGTCACATTCTTTCATATACTTGTAGCAGACTATAATGCTATTATTTCAATCCCGTACTGGTTAAATGTGGTTACCTCCTTTCCAATCCAATGTCAGGTAGGTCTACTATATGATGAGGTTTCACTGCATAATGTTCTAGATATGATTGCTGATTGGACCCCTGAAGACAGACAGTACTTGAGGAATAAGGTAATGGAAAATATCACAACCAAACATTTATGTTTGATGGAAAAAATCTACTGCTGGTAAATGCAGTCATTGGTCTAGCCCTCTTCTCTAAACTAGAACCTAGCTAATATTTATAATTTGCTTATCTAGGTTCCCATCACTGGTTTAAAGACTCCATTTCAAGGTAGATTGCTGCAGCATGTTGCTGAAGATGTTTTGAAGTGGGCAAAGGTGACTTTAAATATCAATGCTAATTTTTTTGTTGATTTTATTACCTTATAAGTCTGGAACTAGATCAATCATCTAGTATATTTTGCAGGATGGCCTAGACAGAAGATGCTTAAATGAATCTGCTTTTCTTGACCCATTGAAGGAAGTGGTTACAACAGGTAAAGTTGGGAGTTTATTGTATTTGTTCTTATTGTTTGCAGATCAAATCATGTATACTGATACTAGCCTAGCCTCTAAATTCATCTTCAAGAGACTAGAAAGAAACATAAAGGTGAAAAAATCATGGCCTTAGTTCTTAGGACTTACTGTGATTCTGTTACAGATTATTAGCAATCATAAGCACTGGACTCATATTTTCTTAATCTTGTTCTTTATTCCGGCTTTAAATAGTTAAAGCTACAAATTGATCTGACAAGGAGAAACTAAAGATGGAGCTTAAGCCATGTTTATACACCTCATGTCAAAATTGCAAACATGGTATTATGAGTTTTTCTCATGCAGTATTAGGGAAGAAATCCTATAGAATTTCAAACATGTTATTAGCAATTTCCTTTGCTTTAAAGTAAGGAAATGTAATTGTGATGTGTGTTGTTGTTCTTGAATTTTGGCTCATTATTTTACATATAATTACTCATGTGATGGGCAGGTTTGACACCAGCTGACAAGCTTTTGAAGATGTATAATAATGAGTGGGGAAACAACATAGATCATGTGTTTAGAGAGTGCAGCTACTAAGCTCTGAGTGAAGATTCATTCAGAAGAGGGATGAGAATGAAAAATAACAGTTAGAGGCAAAATGATGAATGATGAGTTGCATGCAATGTTTTTAGGATGTTGACTTCATAGAAACTTATACGAGTAATGTTTAATGCTTCTCCCTTCATAAATAAAGGGACGTAGAGACTTTAAGCAACCGAATCGGTCACGTGAAATTGGCAAGGGGCAGTTTTTTTGAATCCTTTAGGAAATAATAGCTTTATGATTCTATTCTGTATGAATTACTATTATGATAGTTGATGGTGTTCTTTACACAACATTGTGAGATTTTCTTTATAGATGTGAATCAAATGATGCATTAGTATGCAAATGTATTTAAAAAGATTAATCATATCCTACAAAATAAAATACTAAAATTATAATTAGCTTAGTATATTTTAACATGGGTTGAAGATGTACATATCCGATTTCACCTATTGAAAATAAAGTTCGATTACTAATCAATTCGCTACATGATCTTCTTTGTTACAAGATTAGAATTAGACTTGAGTATAGTCGAATCATCAATTTCAAGTGCCATTTTAAACAAAAACACCATGATCACACTCATGTGGGAAGAAAAGATAAAACTCAACCCATGGTTCAATTTTCCATAAGAAATTTTGCATTATTAATTTATAATAAAAACCCGAATAAATATTCAAGATAAGTAATAATTGAGTGATTTAAATCAATATTATTATTAAGGGTAAAAAAAAACTAGAGAACTTAAAGAAAACAAAGAGAGCGGAAAAAATAAGAAGCTAAGATGCATGAGAACCAGAAGATTTTTTTCTTTTAATTCAATTTCTTCAAAGGAACACCAACTTTGGATCCCCTCACCAATAGTCAACCACTAATTAATTGGATGTGAAAACAGTTGGCTTGAGAAAAAGACAGGCTGCCAGGGAACAATGATGTCCATAATAATTGAATTTCATATTCTCTGTAAAGATACTGATTTGATTCACTTTAGGCCCTTATATGACTAAGAATGTACACTATTATATTCCATCTCTAGTGACTAGTGAGTAACTCAAGAATTAGTATTAATCACTGGTAATTGCTTACCACCTAAAATTTAGATGGCGGCTCAGCTCTGCTTTATTTAGTATTTTCGAATATCTTACCTACCTACTATATATGAGCAATGTTTGGATAGTTCGTCTTAGTCCAGTAAATGAGGTGAAAATTCGTTGTCAAATCACTGTGGTAAAGCATGCTAACCAAACCAGGAAATGGACAATCTTGCAATCCTATTGACAGACGTATATCAAGTGGTTGGAAGGACTCATAATTCAGGTAAGCAATGACATTTTCTCACTTAGCCTTAGTTCATAAATATTAAGAAAAATGGTAATAAGTGTATTAAGAAATCAAATATAATGAAAAATTATCAATATATATATATATATATATATATATATTGTATTTTGGAAAAATGAAACAACGGGAACATATATTTGTTTTTTTAAGTCAAGCAAATTTTAACAAATACTCATAATAAGATGCAAATATTAATTAAAAGATTTTTGCTTTAGAAGTAATAACGAATAGATGATCATTGATTATAAAAAAAGTATGAAAATTAGTCATAGAAAAATGAGAATGTTAGATAAAACCCTTGCATTGGAATTTGACAACATAAAAGTTTGGAAATTGTGATTTGAAGTGCAGTATTTATATTTTTCTTCCCTTAATCATTATTTTCACACACTTGTTAACAAGACCTTTGAAAAAATGGGTGGGCCATGGGGGTGATCATTTTCCAAGTGAGAAAGGCAGCTATTTTGTTTCGTAATCCTGCACGTACAAGCCGGTCAATGTGGCAACCAAATTGGAGGCAAGTTCTGGGAGGTTGTGTGTGATGAACATGGGATAGATCAAAGTGGAAATTATGTTGGAAACTCACACCTTCAACTTGAGAGGGTTAATGTTTACTACAATGAAGCAAGTGGTGGACGCTATGTTCCTAGAGCAGTGCTCATGGACCTTGAACCAGGGACAATGGACAGCTTGCGTTCAGGTCCTTATGGAAAAATATTTAGGCCTGATAACTTTGTGTTTGGACAAAATGGTGCTGGAAACAACTGGGCTAAAGGGCATTACACTGAGGGAGCAGAGCTTATTGATTCTGTTCTTGATGTCGTTCGCAAAGAAGCTGAGAACTGTGATTGCTTGCAGGGTAAGTACTTGTTAGTTCCATTGACTAATTCAAGTGCTCATTAAATTTTCATGCATTGAGATTTGTTATGTATAACAATACGTGGACGAGTTCGAGTAAACAATTTAATTCATGTTTAAGATCTTATTTTCATAAGCTTCATCGATAAACTTATTGAAGTAAACTAATATGCTTACAGAAATGTCTTAAGTAATTCTCATAAGAACAAAAAAGTTCTCCGTAAACTCTTCTAAATGCCCTTATGTCAGGTCCAAATTCTTCAGTATGTTTTAAGCTATGTTTATGGTTTCATGTATGAATGATAATGATAATATCCTAATTGTTAACATGGTTGGGTTGCAGGCTTCCAAATTTGTCATTCACTGGGGGGTGGAACTGGGTCTGGAATGGGGACCCTGCTAATCTCAAAAGATCAGAGAGGAGTATCCTGATAGGATGCTGTTAACTTTCTCAGTGTTCCCATCCCCTAAGGTCTCTGACACTGTGGTTGAACCCTATAATGCCACCCTCTCTGTTCATCAACTCGTCGAGAATGCAGATGAATGTATGGTACTTGACAATGAGGCCCTCTATGATATCTGTTTCCGAACCCTCAAGCTCACAAATCCAAGTTGTAAGTGTCATACTGTCATCACTCCTCATCCATCATTATATATATTGACCATAAACAAAAGAAATAGTAATAATTAAATTAAAAAACAAGTGTAATTAT
The DNA here is from genome assembly GCA_037953625.1 of Crotalaria pallida. Lineage (NCBI taxonomy): Eukaryota > Viridiplantae > Streptophyta > Magnoliopsida > Fabales > Fabaceae > Crotalaria > Crotalaria pallida. The sequence continues at coordinate 126,829,944 of CM075655.1, read as the reverse complement.
CCTGAACAATTAAAGATGTTAGTTGACATGTGGAGGAACATAGTTACTATTTATATCATCAGCAATCACTTGAATTTCAAGACGTTCTTTGAACAAATCATATACTTGAGATAGGTAAAACAAGGTAGGAAACAGTAATATTGGGATAGACTTTCTTTCTGTTTGAGCTGAATTTCATCTTGTACAGCTGGACAGATATAAATATTCAATTTGTTTTAGAAACAACTCAATATCAGTTCCAATATATGAATGGAGTAACATAACATACATGATGCATGGGAATGACTGACACATTTGAGTGTTGCACAGTTGGTGATCTCAACCATTTGATCTCAACAACAATGAGTGGAGTGGCATGCTGCCTTCGATTTCCTGGCCAACTCAACTCCGATCTCCGCAAACTAGCCGTCAACCTTATCCCTTTCCCGCGTCTACACTTCTTCATGGTGGGTTTTGCTCCCTTAACATCCCGTGGCTCCCAGCAATACAGAGCTCTCACCATTCCTGAGCTTACACAACAAATGTGGGATGCCAAAAACATGATGTGTGCTGCAGATCCAAGACATGGCAGGTACTTGACAGCCTCGGCCATGTTCCGTGGCAAAATGAGCACCAAGGAAGTGGATGAACAGATGATAAACGTGCAGAACAAGAACTCATCCTACTTTGTTGAATGGATACCAAACAACGTAAAATCAAGCGTTTGTGATATCCCACCAACTGGTTTATCCATGTCATCCACATTCATGGGGAATTCTACCTCAATCCAAGAGATGTTTAGGCGTGTTTCGGAGCAATTCACTGTCATGTTTAAGAGAAAGGCTTTCTTACATTGGTACACAGGAGAGGGCATGGATGAGATGGAGTTCACTGAGGCTGAGAGTAACATGAATGACTTGGTGGCTGAGTACCAACAGTATCAAGATGCAGCTGCAATGGAAGAGGAGTTTGATAAAGAGGAAGAAGAAACTACATGAGCATATATGAGAAACACAAAACTCTATATTGAATATGGTTATGCAATGCATGTGTGGAAGGGAAGGAAATGCTCTAAAGTTGTCTTGTGTCTATCCGGATTTGGGTTTCTGTTCTGCTTTTTTTCATTTTTATCTTCTTTTGGGCTAATTGTTATGAGTTTTGTATGTAAATTGTAATATTGTAACAATGTCATATGGTTGGAAGTAGCTCTTTGGAACTTCAAATAAACTAGAAATTTATAGCTTTCATTCAATATAACCGTATTTATTTTGGTGTGATCATATGTCTGCACAACCACAAACTCTACAGTTAGATTTAGTTTTAAGCTAACATATAACAATATCCTGAATTTGGATATTCTCGGTTGTTTTTTCTTTTCCCAAGTGAAAAGAGAAGAGAGGAATGAAAAGAAAGGAAAGCAGTTAAGATTAGTGAAATTAGTTTAATAACCTTTATGTCTATCTCTCCTTCTCTTAACAGAAGAAAAAAACAATTGAGAGATGGAAATCCATGGTTATACTAGGTTATTGGTGCCACAGCCACATTTAATCATGGATGTGAAAGCCAAAGGTTACTCAAATAAGGAACTGAGCTTGTTTTTATCCAGTGAAGTCAACAGCTACACTTGATCAAATGAAACAAACACGAGGGAATCCAGATAACATGCCAAAAAAGATTAAAAGAATTTAATAGATGCCAAATGAATTACAACATGCATATACGACCTATAGCAGAAATAATCCAATTGCCCTATACATAAAATTACAAGCACAACAACAGCATTTGATATTCACCCAACAAATGAGGATATAAATAAACAGACATGTGTCTTTTACATTAACTACGAATCAGTCATGCACAAGTACAAACCACTCAACTACTTTGTGGTGTTGTTGCTCTTCTTTTCCAGTGCAAAACCCTCAAAGAGTGCCGTCTGGGCCTCATGCTCCCTGCCCAGAGCAAAAAGAGCCACAGCTTGTAAATATGATGCAATGTACCAGGAAAAATATATAACTTGTGCCTGCATTGCATCATTAAGTGCTTCCTCTGGCATATCGCTCATGAGATAACATAGACTTCGACGTGCATAGACAGTTGGAGAAACCATAATTCCAACATTAATGAACTGCATTGCACACAAAATCATCAGCTACAGTTCCTGATTGCTCCAACATAGCGTGTTTAAACACAACCCATTAAAAAACCCAATGGAGGACATTATTCACTATGTATTCTTCATGTACAGCCCAATCTAGGCCTAAAACGAACTCTAAAACGAGGCATTTTCAAACTAATTAAAGTAAGTAAATTAGTCATTTGTCCAACACTTTGTGGAAGCCGAAAGTAATCAGATGAGACCTTTTTTTTTTTAATTTTCTGTGAGCAGAGAATATTAGCAATAAACAGTATTTTTGAATCCTGTGGCAAGGTCCTTTTCTGCGAGGAGAGAATATCAACAACTAAATATTTTTTGGGGCTTAAAGCAAGGGCCAAGGACTTTACTACAATTATGTTTGAGCTGCCCTTCATCTTCTTACCTTTCCGACTTCTGTAAGGTTATAAAATACATTTTTGGTCACCCCTTATATCCTTAGCTGTATAATTAATTCAAAATTCTTTTCTGAATTGAGCATGGGATTTTTTCTTTTTGTACATTTTTCATTTATATCTGTTATTACGTCCACCAAGCAAGAAGATGACAGAAAGTGGTTAAATGCTTTCAATATTATTCATTATAACCAACTTAAGAGCCATAATCTTTCTAACCAGTGTGTAACTCTCAATTGCTGTCTTAAAGTCCTTTTGCCGAAAAGCAGCATCACCCTTCATCCTCGAGCTCAATGATTCCCTCATCTGGCTGGTCCACATTTGAAATGACAGCTGAAGTAGATAAAAAATACAAAACAATTTAGAAAACAAGTACACAACCAAACCTAACTAGAAAACAGGTCAACCATAAAAGAAATCACATTAAACAGAATAAAGGTATTCAAACTTCAACGGATAAGGGACAATTAATTTTATGCAAAAATGAAATAGCAGAAGCAATTGTTGGAATAATGAGCCTAATTCCAACCCAGAAGCTAGCTTATAGGAGGAGCATTGTCTAAGTCATTATAAATGGCTCTTGCTCAAATTCTCAACTGATGTGGGATTCTTATACTCAACAGCAATGATGAATTATTTCAGGGTCAAACATAACCTTGCATTGGTTCCACACTCAAAATACTGAAAAACAACCAACGACATGAAGAACGAAAAAGAGTAAAATTGGACCAAAAGCTTTAAATAATTTATTGCAACTTCTACAAGTCATGTATCAATACATCATATACAAACCTCAGTTGTGGTACCATCATCATCTCTATACCCAATTTTCTCCATCATCTCATGTATAAAAGTCAAATCCATTCTTAGACAAGCTTCACCAAGCGGAGAAAGGGATAAAGCAGAAACACCATGCGGAATACCCATCAGCACATGAGAAGGAACCTGAAACAATTCAATCAAATTTCATTCCAGATTACTAAAATATGATTTCAATTCTCAGCAAAGATCAAAGCCAATGGCTTGAGAATATAAAGCATTGATGATGACAATTGAATAGATAACAATAAAAGAATAAAAATCAGGCTCCAAGCATTCCTCAGTTGATCACTCTCAGTCAACATATTTAGTTCAGCAATCCTTATGTATCAGAAAAGTTATGTTGATCGACTTTTAAGATAGCTAACCTTGGAATCCTTTTGTAGCGGTATTAAAGCAGTGACCAATGACTTAGGATTAGGACGCTCTTGGGGTTCAGATTGTAAACATCGTGAGGCCAGACGCAGTAATTCAGTCCCCTCATCATTTGAAAATTGACCTTCTAAACAAGAGTCTGTTAGCACCTGTAGATTCCTGTCCCTAATCAGGTCAAGAGCCTGAAAAATTATGCAAGGAAATGTTAGATGTACAACTAAACCAAAAGCAATAGTGAAAAACACTATTGTTTTTCGCGAGTATAGTGTTTGAGAACCTAAAAAAGTGGCAAACTAATATTATCAACAGGCTGAAACTTTTGACTATGTAATTGTACAAAGATGATCGAAATGATCATTGTCACTTTTTCAGCTTGTTCAAAAACCATTGCTAAGATGATGCCCATAGTCTTCAATCTTGTTTTCCTTTCTACTACGATTTCTTCATATAAACCAATTTCATTTAAATGACACACTATGCTTGGTTTGCATAACCTTATTATCAAGGCAAAAAACTCACACGGCTTGGAGGAATATGTTTCCCACTGACAAGGTCAAGCAATAGCGTCCCAAAGCTATAAGTTACACTTTCTGGAGAAATTCTACCTGTATGACAGGGGAAAAGAAGGAAGACACTTTGTCATCTTATGTTATGTTTTATAATTAGGACAATAGAAGACAAATATTGTGTTAAATGAACCATCATGTCATGGATTTATTTATTGACCTTCTCATCACCATGAGGAGAATAAAATGGAATTGACATGTCTAATTATCCACAAGTATGTGTATGGTACTGAAGTTCAACCACCAAACACATACATAGAAGGTCAAATAATATACATTCCTGGTTTGAAAGTAGACACATTTCTTGTTTAAGTAGTTACCTGTCCTCATATACTCTGGTGGAGTAAATGCCAGATTTGTACTATAACTTTTCCCATTTCTACTGTTTTTCATCAGACCAAAGCATGAAAGCCTAGCATTGCCTTCCTGAATAAAAGGAACATAAATGAGGATATTCAAGACTTAATATTTAATTATTCATACAATTCCCTCAAACACACACAAGTTGTACCATACATAGAATTTTATTTACCAATAGCTATTCTTTTATTTTGCTCATCAAAATCACGGCTTGAAGTTTGAACACGACTTCACAATTTTTTTATAGTTCTTTTTTTAATTATACATCTTGGTGCTCATTGACTTCATGGCTATATTCACAGGTCGATTGCTTTCAGTTTTATCTGTTAATCCAAAACTTTGTGTTCTATGATTACTTGGTATTTCTTAATTATACATCTCGGTGCTCATTGAACATTGAAATCATTTCCAGTTCCGAAAAATATGGTAGATTTGAACAAATATTAAGTCATTGACTTCAAGAAGTAAGTTATTGATGTTAAAAATTATTATCAACTTTTACTCAACTTTCCAATATAGCATAAGTCAATTGGATAACAACAATTTGATTGTGTATGGAATATCACTTCACAGAGACTAAAAACATTATTTTTGTATCTTCTAAGCACCCTCAACCAATTGTTCCCTAGACCTTGAGCAACAGCGATCACAACATAGATAATCTAAATGGGCTTACATTATCAAAAAGAACTCGGTAAGCATTTAAATCATGATACAGCGCATGTCCTTTGCTGGTACAGTATTCTAGAGCTTGGGCAAGATGTAAAGCAACTCTCAGTCGCATTGCCCATTTCATGGGCTGAACTTCCCCTAGATAATCATGTAAACATGTGTTAATAGAAGAATTACTTAACTGTATTCAACAGAAAGATAGCAATAAAGTCCCTATGTAATTGAAAGACTAAAAATAGCGGCAGTAACAAAATTTCTTCAATAGTTCAATTCAAAACAAAATCTGGAAAATAATTCTTAAAGAGCAATCTGCAGCTTCATTTGAGTCACCTTTCAGAAACTTAGCCACAATCACAACATCACCAAAAATAATAATAATAAATAAATAAGAGCAAGAAACCAATCACTCACATGTGACTTCTGTGACTGGCTTTCTCAGTTTGCATAAGATTGTCAGACCATATATTCAACAAATTCAAAAGGGGTGAAAAACACTACTTAATTACTATATCCATTATATATTAAAAATCCATCCAGGGACAAATCGATTGGACTGCATAAAACCAACCAGTATCTGCTAGGAATTGGCATAGATGATTGCCTAATGAAACCAATTGCTTTGGGTCACTGCTTGATCAGAGTTGTATTTAAAATAAGAGTGGATCTTTTTGCACGCTCAGTTGTCTATACATGATCCTTACTATTTAATTTTAATTATACTTTTCTAAATTTCACTCTCAAGTGAAACCTTAATTATTTATATTCCTATTGGTCTAGATATATATAACTGAATGCAAGTTGGAAATTACAGTTAAAAGTACATAGTGATGCGTGCCCCACCCTTCAAATAAAACCAAGTAAATGTAAAAGTTAGCACAGGGAAACTTAATTAGTTCACACTTCATAGTTTTGTACTTACAATGGAACAAGTGCTTCGCCAAAGTGTCATTGGCCATATATTCTGCAACAAGTAGCTTCTCATCACCATCACAACAACATCCAAGCAGATTTGCCAACCTTTCGTTCCTTAGTTGACCTACGGCCCTGGCTTCCTCCTGTGGGTGGGGGTGGGGGCAGAGAGCAAGGAAAACCGCTTAATGAGCTAATAATTAAAAGTCATTTTCTCTAAAATAGTGAAAAACACTTAAGTCGGCACCTTTGTCACAAAAAAATTAGGTTGATGTTTATGTATTTTTTTCTCTACTAATTTAACTAATCCATTAATGAAGTGTAAATAAAGATTGCCCTACATCTCCGGAAGTTCCCAGACTAAAATAACTCTGCAATTTTTTTGATAAAATATCTAGCATTATTTTGATAGATCTTACACATTACAAATAAATAAAATATCATTTACATATGAAAATATTATACACCACTAGAAAAAAGATTAAAGGGTAAAAGAAACAGATGTCAAAAAGGCCTCATGATGCAGAAGACATCTAACCATATAAACCACATTAATTCAGACATTCCACAAGCATCCATAGCACTAATTTGTGTCCTCGGGTGATCAAGAAGACCAAGGCAAAACCAACAAGAGATAGTGATATTACTTAGAAATATGGAAGAGTAAGCAAGAAAAAACCCGAGATGAGCGCTTATATCAAAGCCAGTGTGTTATAATATTCTTACCAAAAATTGCTTCGCATCTGGCCAAGCAGATCTATTGAACCGTTTGACAGCAATTTGCGTTTGGTTTGCAAGTTTCCCTTTATAAACCACATTTGGAGCCTTTTCACCATGCTCAGAAACTATATTTTCTACTGCAAAACCAGAGGTAGCCTTCCAAAGTTCATCGAACGTGTACTCATGAAATTGCGGCAAGTTGATGGTGCCACCTTTATCCTCATTTTCTGAAGAGGAAATATAAAATCATCATTCACAATCACTTAACATCAAGTAACAAAAAAGAAGCACAGATCAATCACCTACCACCAATACCATTATCGTTGTCCTTGGTAACAGGAAAATGTTGCCCTGCACCCCAACAGCACGCTAAGAACTCAGAGAAGCGATGACCCATCTCAACCCTAGAGTTCATCGAAAAATACAAGTTAGTCCAACCAAACAGTTGAAATTCATCATAAAGATAAAACCACGACCTCAGCTTACCCACACTGAATTACATTAAGAACGTGTTGGGTAAACAACTTAATTAAGCATGCTTATTCACTAATTGTTTTTTAGAAATAAGCTAAAAAACCGACAGGAGGGTCATAAACTTATTTTCATAAGTTGCTCTCATAAACCTAAATAAGTTATTCCAAACGCCACTTAAGCTAGAAAGGGCTTCAGTTAACAAAGATTTTCATTACACAGAATCTTCTGCAAAAAGAACACAAACCCTACCCTCTAAAGCTGGTTCTGCCTGTGAAATGCTCAGTAATGAGGGCAGAATCGATATCTTATAGTAATTGTGAGTGCAATGATGATGATCACTACCTAAGGAGCAAGAAAAATGAATAATTCAACAATAACAGCTAATTGTACAAAAACAAAACCTTGTAACGAAGAATCCAAGTCCAACAATCAAATCAGCTCCCAAAAAAATAATTAATTTGCTTAAAAAACTGAAAGTAGCCCAAGGGATAAGTTAAAAGTTGCTTTTGACAATCAAAGATGAGAAAGTGACTATGAATGAATGATAGAAGAAAGAGTGGAGAAGCCATATCCAAGGGACTTAGTCAAAGTCAATGGGCAGAGAGAGAGAGAGAGAGAGAGAGAGAGAGAGAGAGAAAGGGCAAGGGAACTTCTTCTTCTTAGTTTAGTTTAATTTTTGATTAGACAAATAATTCAACCTAATTAGTGGACGCGGAGAAGGCAGGTTGAGCTAATTTCAACGGGAGAGACTTGTGAAACAAGTTTTCATGTCATTTCATTTGCTCGAACTTAAAACAAAAAAAAAAAAAAAAATACTATCATAATTCAATTAAGGTTTTCAAAGGCAAATGTTATTTTGGCATCTAGGATAAATATCTGCAATTGACATATGCTTGTCTTATACGTAGAATAAGTTGTTTTTGCATACTATAACACAAGCACATGTTAATTTCATATGTCAATTCTCCACGTAACACCGCTCTTTTTCAAATTATATATTTGGTCTATCGAAATAGTAATTACTCACTCCGGCTCGAATTATAAGTAACAAAAAACATAATACTCTTGGTTTAAAATATAAGCAAAACTAACTAACTTTATTAAATTTTGTTTCATTCTCAATATCACTTTCCTAAAACATCTCTAGAAAATTGTAATCTTAATTAATTTTTGTTTCATTCTCAATACTACTTTCCAAAAATACCTCTATTTTTTATAAATTTGAGAAAATTAAATACAATCAACTAACCTCCTTAATAAGCATAAAAATAGTTAGAATTGCTTATAATTCGAGCCGAAGGGAGTATGCCTTAGATGGGGTAATGCCTTATGATATCCTAAAAATATTATATGGGTATTTGTGACTCGTGTTCGATTTCTAGTAAAAATATTCGGCTAGAAGGGACAACCACGAATCTCGCATAGGATTAGTTTCAGAAATTTCGTTAATAATGATGTACCCTCAGTGAGTCACTCAAAAACAAAAAGTCTATCTAAATATGACTCTTTTTTTTTAAGGGAAAAGAAAATAGCATTAATAAACACCTCCCAAAGGAGAATTACATGGAAAGACAGAGGGGACATCATGCCAGACTCTGTCTACAGAAGATTGTAAAACAAACTGAGCACAGTTGTTAACAATCTTTGGGCCTGTCCTAAATACATAGGAACAAAGACTTAAAATAAGAGACAACATACCATAAAAATAAATGCTTAAAAGTACTAAACTCTGATGAAGTACAGATCCAAGACGAAGTAAGGACAGAACAAAAGCTGACCAATAACGCAAAAATCTGCTGATGAACTGTGGAGAGGTATTTGTCTCGACCATCTTGCTTCCAGTTATTTGAAAAAAGATGAAAACCATCAGATCTGGAAACTGTCACACCACACAAGGCTTCCTCCAAGGAAAACACACAAACAACTAAACAAAAAACATTTATTTATGAAACAAACTTGAACAAAGACAAGACTGAACCTAAAAACAAAGACTGAAACCCACACCCAAACCTAAAAACACTTATCTAAATATGACTCTTGAAAGCATTTATCATCCATTAAAATGTAAAATTTGATTTTTGTGTTCATGATGAGGTAAATAAAGCTTGGTGTCAAGTGCTTGTTGAACAACAACTTTAACAGTATTTGTTTTTTTATTCCATGAGACCAAAACATCCATTCACACAAAACAAACTTAACAAATCCAAATTATTCAACTTAACAAATTCAACATACACACTTGAGTTTATAAATCTAACACAAAACATGCAAATTAAATGATTGTTCAATCAATAAATTATTTTGCTCCTTAAAAAAAACAAATATAGCATAAACATTATAAATTAAATGATTGCAGTAAAATGATTTATCATCGTGTGATGTCATAGTCGATATAAAAACATAGGAAAAATTAGTTAAAATGATGCAAAAGTCAAATAGTCTTTTGTTTGAAAATTGAATAATGAGGTTCTCAAACCTAGTTTTTTTAATCCCAAATCACAATTTTTTAATTGAATCTTATTAATTTTTTCTCAACTGAATCCCTAAAAAAATGCATTTTATTGTCAGACATCCTATTAAAAAAATGCATTTTTTACATCATAAAATATATTTTTTCAATTTGGGAATGTCCAAAACTACCACTCTTAAAGAATGGGGATGAAAATGATCGACACTTTACATGCATGATACTAAGTATTTTAGTTCTCAACCCTCATACTTTAGTTCCCAAATTCCCTTTTTTTTTAGGGTGTTGCTAATGAGTGTCCTTAGGGCACTTGTTAAGGAATACAAAATACGTAAATAAGTATTGGAAAACTAAGTTTAACGGTTTACGAAATCTTAAATTTACTATTTTCAATGCAAAATAACCACCTTAAGTTGCTTAAACAATGCCCTAAGGGCATTGGTTAGCATTTTCCTTTTTTTTTTATGGGGTTCGGTCGAAACTTTTTCTAGCACTCCCAAATCGAAATATGCATTTTTTTTAATTGATCTCTCATTAAAAAAAATGCAGCTTTAAGATTAATAAATATATTTTTTTGATTTGGGGGAGCTGAAATTTTTTTTTTGAATGAATCTCATTAAAAAAAATTGGGGTTTAGAGACTAAAGTATAAGATTCGAGAACTGTACTCTGATGCTAAGAGCATCAGCATCCGTGAACGGGTTTTTTGTTCTTAAATGGACCTCACGCATTATTTTATTATTCTTCACACTTTTATACATTTTTAGAGACAAACACATTTTTTCTTCACACCCATGAACTCACTTTTGTCCTTAATATTTTACAACTTTTTTCCCACATATTACGCTACACTTTTAATATTTTACAATAAATAAAAACTATCACTCACTGATATATTTTTCCTACCCCACACTTTTTGCTTTTTCTTTGTCTCTAAATTGGGACAGATGCTAATTAGAGACAAAAAAAAATGCATCTCCACACCGGTGCTTTTCATTAGGGACCGTCACTAAAATTTTAAGAACATCCCGGTGTGGATGCTCTAATGGCCACTTTCAATCTCAACCCTAAACTTCCAAGTCCATTAGTATCCGGGCCAAAAAACTTGAAGGCGAACTCGGCCCAAACCCAACAACCATCATTATCTTTTTACTCTTCTCCCAGTCTGCCATTTCCCCTTTTAATAATAATAATAATTTAAATAAATAAAAATATAAAAATAGAATTAGTGAACACTCTTAAGTTAACAAACCCCAACACACTCAACAACAAGCACAGGACAATAGCATTCTATTGTTAAGTAGTGCAGCACTCACTTTATTATCTCTCAGTCTCAGGTAACCGCTTCTTCCTCTTTTTTCGTTCCAACGATCCATTCCATTCAACTCAGCGAGTTTATGTTGTCAGTGTTGTTGTTGTTGCACATTCTCATTCATATATAATATAAGATATAGTTGAATGCTCTTATCATCATCATCATCATCATGGTGTTGGGTAGTAGTAACAGCAATAACAATAACAAGGGTAGAACTAGGGCTCTCGAGAAAAAAGGTGTTTTAGGTCAAAATCTCACTGTTACATCATGTAGTTCCTCAGCCATACCCTCAGCCCCTGTTTACCACCCTACCCTTGATGAATTCAACGATCCCTTAGAGTTTATTTACAAGATTAGACCAGAGGCTGAGAAATTTGGGATTTGTAAGATTGTTCCTCCCAAAGATTGGAAACCCCCTTTTGCTTTGGATCTCAATACTTTCACTTTCCCTACCAAGACTCAAGCTATTCATAAGCTCCAGGCACGGACTGCGGCCTCCGATTCCAAGACTTTTGATTTGGAGTACTCTAGGTTTCTGGAGGGTCACTGCGGCAAGAAGTTGTCGTCGAAGAAGAGGGTTGTGTTCGAGGGGGAGGATTTGGATTTGTGTAAGTTGTTTAATGTGGTTAAGCGGTTTGGTGGGTATGACAAGGTTGTTGATGAGAAGAAATGGGGGGATGTCGCGAGGTTTGTTAGGCCGGCTGGGAAGGTTTCGGATTGTGCAAAGCATGTGCTGTGTCAGCTGTATCGAGAGCATTTATATGATTACGAGAATTACAATAATAGGATGAATCAAGGGACGGTTCGGAGTTGTAAGAAAGGGGTCCAAGAGGAACGAAAGAGTGATCACGGGATAGGGTCATTGGATTTGGCACCTAAGAAGCATCATAGGAGTAATGATTGCTTGAAGAAAGGTAAGGATTGTAAAATGAAGGAAGAGGAACACGATCAGATTTGTGAGCAATGTAAAAGTGGTTTGCATGGGGAAGTCATGCTTCTGTGTGACAGGTGTGATAAGGGCTGGCATATTTATTGTCTCTCCCCGCCATTGAAGCAAGTTCCTCAGGGAAACTGGTATTGTTTCAACTGCTTGAATTCTGACAGGGACAGCTTTGGTTTTGTCCCTGGTAAGCAGTATTCCTTGGAAGCTTTTAGACGCATAGCAGACCGTGCAAGGAAGAGATGGTTTGGATCAGGGCCTGTTTCTAGGGTGCAGATAGAGAAGAAGTTTTGGGAGATTGTAGAGGGATTGGTTGGTGAGGTTGAGGTTATGTACGGAAATGACTTGGATACGTCTATCTATGGGAGTGGTTTTCCACGTGCAGGGGACCAGAAGCCAGAATCTATTGATGACAAGTTATGGCAAGAATACTCGACTAACCCATGGAATCTTAATAACTTGCCTAAGTTGAAAGGCTCAATGCTTAGAGCTGTTCATCACAATATCACTGGTGTTATGGTACCTTGGCTCTATATTGGGATGCTATTCTCGTCTTTTTGCTGGCATTTTGAGGATCATTGCTTTTACTCGATGAATTATCTGCACTGGTATGCTCTAGTTTTACTTGTGTTGTTTACTTGTGTTGTCTGTATGATATATGATATAGAATAAGAAAAATATGACCATATCTTATGTTTTAGGAATTTTGCATCTTATTTTTCTGCTAAGTAATCAAGATAATTTAAGGTGATGTAGTTGTAGAGTTGGAATCCTAGCAATATATGAGAAAAAAAGGTGTTCAATGAATATTAACATTATTTTAGGAGCAAGATTTGCTTGTATTAGGGAAATTTAACTTTGCTAAACTTGTTATTAATCAATGTGCTTTGATGTAACTCTTAAACTTGTTTCTTTTATTACAATAAGGTTTAGATTAGGGGAAGGGTGAGCCTCGGTGCAATGGTAAGGTTGCTTGCCTTGTGACCCGGAGGCCATGAGTTCAAATCTTAGAAATAACCTCTCCGCTTGTGGGGATAAGGCTATGTTCATCTACCCTTCCCAAATCCCACTAGGTGGGAACCTCATGCATCGGGCCATCCTTCACAAGAAAGCTTAGATCAGGGGGTGGGCGTGTCCCCGTACAATGCTAGAGAAACAACTGATCTCAGCAAGGGTTTATTGTAGAACTTACATGTTGCCTACTAATATGGTAAATTCGAGACCCAAGTCACTGCAAGTGTGAGCGGAAGGCTTGATCAGATGTGTCAACCCCTGCTGAAATAATCCTTGTCTCATTCTCAATAGGAAAAAAATGCATGAGAAAAGAAACATGGGTAGTCCAAAAAGTGTACAAAATAATGTCCATCTAATAGCAAATGAGTGTGCATAGCAAAACTACATTCTAATTCTAATCATTTATAATAGACTATACCACTTTCTTTCTTTATGGAAAGCTCAGAAAGGCCTGGGCACTCAATTGGGGTCCCAAATGTGCTCGTGCCTTAAATGTGGCTCACAACAGTTATTTGTAAATGGAAAATTTCATGAATATTGCTTTGGCCCTCTATACTTCTCCTTGATTTTGCTTATCTTTGAACCATAGCATGGAAACCTCAACTGCTTAATGCTAGCATTTGCAACGTTTTTTGTAATCTTGGTTTTTTTTTTTTTTTTCAAAATATATTTGGATTCTAGAGTGTGACATGCCTCCCAAATTTGGTTCTGATTTTTATTTTGTTCTAGGGGAGAGCCAAAGTGCTGGTACAGTGTTCCTGGTGGTGAGGCAAATGCTTTTGAGAAGGTTGGTCTTGGGTTCTTCTGTTTATAACTTTTACTTCGATTGAAATATTTTTTTTTACATAAATTGTATGCAATTTACTTTTGATTTTGTCGCTTCTTCCTACCATACACTTGTAGGATTAAACATTGCCAAGGGAGTTGGCCTAGTTTAGTTCACTGTACTTGCTACTAGAGCTTATTTATTTACCCATGTAGCTCTGATAGTGTGTTTGTACACAGACATATGCAGGCACACACTGGCTGAGTGCACATGATGTGTGTGCATGACAAGAAAAGTAAAATAATTTAAGATAGAAATGTAACATTTTCATAAGGATTCTATTCATATCATTTTGTTTTTAATCTGGAAGGAAACTAGTGAAGAAATGGAATACTAGGAAGATAACCATGACATGGATACTGGCAAGTGGCCATCTTTTTCCAAATAATGAATATACAAAAATAGTATTCCAGAAGGATATTTTCCATTATTACAAATATAAAATAAAATTATGTTCACTAATTATACCATTATTTTTATTATAAATATCATTTATCATTGTTATTAATAGCTATAAATTTCAAATATTTACAAACTTAAATAATTATAAACCTTAAAGAATGTCATCATTTTTTTTAAATTATAACATGTACATACTCATAATAATCAATACTATTTATTTAACAATTGACCCATGCATGGCACAGGTCTATAGCTAGTTTTTTAATAATTGCATTGAAGTGATGATTAGAAGTCATCTTTTGATTTTACATGATTTTGCAAATGATATTGAAATATGAAATTTCAATTATATAAACAAACTGCTAGTACTACTCATGAATTGAGATCATCAAACTTGGGTAGCTATATTATCGAAATATTTTTCATATAATTGTGTTTTGTATTCGAGAAAGAGTTGGGGTTGCACCTATTGTATAAAAGATGGTTAAATCCTGTCTTAAGTGGTTTGGGCTTGTGTTAAGGAGACCAGTAGAAGTCCTGGTTAGGAGGGTAAATCAAATGGATGTTACTCCATGTGCTAGAGGAAGAGGAATGCCAAGAAAAACCATAGGCGAAACAATTAAGAAGGATATGGAGATAAATGCTTTATCGAAAGACATGATTTATGATAGACTTATATGGCGTTGTTTGATCCATATAACCGATCCCACCTAGTGGGACAAAGGCTTGGTTGTTGTTGTTGTTTGTAATGGTGTTCTATGAAATAAAATATAGTTATGATGAATGAAATATTATTATAGTTTAGGGTGTTTATGAAAAATAATTTTTAATTTAGATGAATCTTTTGATTATCATTATCAGAAATATATTATAGTCTTTTCTTTATCATTTTTTTGGGTGATTCGTTGGTAGTACTGCCTAGTGCCTACATATCATTTTATATGCATTTATTTCTTTATGAGATGTATAGTTCAAATATGGTGGTTTTTAAAGTTGTCGATATTTAGGATTTTTCAATATTTGTTGATAACGTGAGTAAAGTGGTCCACTTCCTTGTAGGTGATGAGAAGCAGTCTTCCTGATCTTTTCGAAGCTCAACCAGATCTGCTTTTTCAGCTTGTTACTATGTTAAACCCGTCTGTCTTGCAAGAAAATAAAGTTCCTGTCTACAGTGTACTTCAGGTTTAGTATACCTGGCTTATTTTTGGTGAATTTTTTAGTTATGTATTTTAAATGTATGATTTCATTGAAATCGTGAGATTAAAAAACAAATGCTATTGGTTGTTGTCAATGATAATATTTGGAAGATAAATAAGCACTCCACAGTAAGTGCATGTTTATAGTTTATTTGTCATTGGCATGCTTAGTCGCATGGCTCTCTGCCTCTCTCACCTAGTTTAGTTTAGTTTATTTGTCATTGCCATGTTCCTGTATACTTTCTCTTCTCATGTAATATTATTTCTTTTATTATTTATTATATTATATATATATATATATATATATATATATATATAAAGTAATTGTTGGAAAATGGTGAGTTGCAATTGAAGTTCTTTTACATTGAAATTGAAACTAAAACAGATGTTACTAGTTCAATTTCATGTTCATAAATGCTCTACTAATTGCCATATGTTAGGAATTTTAATTCTTGAGTGATGATTGATGATAGCTCCCTTGCACAAGATCTCCATGCATGTTTTCCAGAAAATCTCTACAGCAGCACTACTGCTTTTGCTTGTCATTGTCTTCTCTGTGTATGTTTAATTTTGACATGTTTCTTTTGATTCTTGTTGTTGACCAGGAGCCTGGGAATTTTGTTATTACCTTCCCCAGATCTTACCATGGAGGTTTCAATCTTGGTATGCATTTAAATTTTCTCTTATATCCAAAATCACCGGCTTAAATACAATCTGAAGTGTGTCAAGCTTTGTATGACTTTTCTGTATTCTCAGGTTTAAATTGTGCAGAGGCAGTCAATTTTGCTCCTGCCGACTGGCTACCCTATGGTGCATTTGGAGCTGATCTCTATCAGCGGTATCACAAAATGGCTGTCTTGTCTCATGAGGAGCTTCTTTGTGTAGTAGCACAGGTTTGCACATGTTCTGGCTTTGCTTTGAATTAATAATTCTTGATGAGATTAAAATACCAAGAGGGTGTTTCTTTTTCAATTAGTATGCTTTCGTTATGATTATAAAAAATGCCACATTTTCATTTTGTTTCTTGATTTCAATTTTTTGTGAAGGATATGGCGAAAACAAACAAAACAAGAAACAAAGTGAAAACAAGGTGATATTTTTCTTATTATAAAGAAACATGAAAATAAACCAAACACCTCCTAAAATATTTGAAGTCTAGCAAACTAAATTACTCTTGACCTAAGCTTTCTTATGTCTTTAACAACAGAATGATTTTTCCTTCAAAATAACCGATGGATTTCTGGAAAAAATTATTGCCCTAAATGTTTGAGTGTGTGTTGTGAGGAGAAAGCATATGTATTTGCAAGGTGTAAATCTGTAATGTGCTCTTGAGAAGGCCAAGTGCTTTGCTCAAGCTATTAGGAAACAACAGAATCTGGACTTCTGTTTAATGTAAAGCCTGGTTGAGTAGTTTTTATTTTTTTCTGTTGTTTTCATCCTTTCTTGTTTCAGAGGATTCCTTATTCTCCTCCTAGTTTTACTTAAAAACAGTGTGTTAATCCTTTTCATATTATTGAAATTTAGTTGTTGATTAGTGACTTGTCAATTCTTGTGCTCATGCCTGCAATATAACATTTGTTGGTTGCTTTTCATTATTTTCAGTATGGTGATGTTGATAGCAGAGTGTCGTCTTATTTGAAGAAGGAATTGTTGAGAATATTGGATAAAGAAAAGTCTTGGAGAGAGAAACTGTGGAAAAATGGTATCATTAAATCTTCTCGCTTGGCTCCTCGATCATGTCCACAATATGTGGGAACTGAAGAGGTAGGGTTCGTTTTTCCGACCTATGGTAACATAAAATTGATCATTGATTATTTCTGTTTTTTCTTATCATATGCACTGGTGTCTTTTACAGGATCCGGCATGCATTATTTGCCAGCAATATCTCTATCTTTCTGCTGTTGTGTGCAAATGCAGGCCATCTTCTTTTGTTTGTCTGGAGGTAAATGAATGTGATTATGATATTGGTAATGTACTTGACCCCTTCAAAAGTTTGTGTGTTTACATCTCACGTAAACGAAGAGAGGTAGAGTATATTTCATGATTCTGTTCATGTTCTCGCAAAATTTGCACTAGTTCTGATCAGGGAAAGAATTGTATTATTGGGTGATTGATAGTGAGGTGAAATTGAGTATATTTCACAAGTTTCTATTGCCAAGACCAATTGGGCCTAAATTCAAGCTTGAACTTGTTTATTAAGTTGATTGAGTAGAGCTCGAATAATTCACATATATGTCACCTCATTTACACCCTTACTTATCGATGGTGTTTTTTCAATGGACTGAATTTAGTTTGCTTTTGTGCAGCACTGGGAACACCTTTGTGAGTGCAAAAATGTGAAACGGCGCCTTCTCTATCGTCATTCACTAGCGGAATTGCATGAGTTGACTTTTTTTATGGATAAATATATTTCCGAGGACAAAGCTGAGTGTAGAAGTGTAAGAAGGCAGTCTTCATGTCTGGGTGCTTTGACCAAAAAGGTCATATATATATTTGTTTGCTTTTCTTTTCCAACTTTACCTAATTATAACCTTGTTTCCAAGAGCTAGAATGTTAGATTTACTTATCTTTCTGCAATCGAAAAATTTAACTGCTTCTTTATCTTTGACTGTGCTGCTTTCCTGTGAGTGGTATTTTTTTTTTTAAATGAAATTTTCGAATGTAATGTTTATACTGTTATGTATAAATAATTGTTTGCCTTTTTAAAATATTTACTTTTTACTATTACTTTAATCTGATATTCCTGAATGCGTGTAGGTAAAAGGTAGCTCCATTACTTTCAGTCAACTTGCTACAGATTGGCTTCTGCGATCCAGTGCGATTCTTCGGAGTCATTTTTCAAGCGATGCATTTGCTAAGGCAATAAGGAAAGCTGAACAATTTCTTTGGGCTGGTTCTGAAATGGATTCTGTGAGTCATACTTGTTGCTTCTGGATGTACTCTGTAAAACATTGTTTACTGTACTCAGCTAAGTTCTGCTTCAATTTTGGATATAGGTTCGGGATATGGTAAAGAGTTTGATTGAAGCTCAGAAGTGGGCTGAAGGGATAAGAGATTGTGTAACAAAAATTGAGTATTGGCTGTCTCATCAGGACTCCGGTGTAAAGAAAGTTCATTTAGAATTAGTTGATGAGTTACTGAGATTTAATCCTGCTCCGTGCAATGAGCCTTGTTATCATAAATTGAAGGTGCTTTTTCAGTATATTAAGCTGTTATGGTGTCTTAGGTTGTTGCAATTTTCTGCCCATTAGATTTATTTTAAAAATACTTATGTTGATCCAGGAATATGCAGAAGAAGCAAGGTCATTAGTTCAGGAAATTGACACTGCCTTGTCAGTGTCTTCAAAGGTATTTTCATCACTTTATGTTGACTGATTCGTAAAAATATGTCATCAGAATTTATACTCTTGTAATTATAGTGACTTCTGATGACATTTTGATTCTTTTTTCTGGTTCATTCAATTTAATTATTCTTGTTCTTTCCAGATGTCTGAGTTGGAACTATTGTACTCCAAAGTTTGTGGCTTACCAATCCATGTGAAAGAGATGAAGATATTAGAAGGGAAAATTTCTTCATCCAAGGTAGATGTTGCCATACATGATATTTTGACTCACTTTTTATTTGCTTGTTCGATACTTTTTCTTTTTTTGTGCTTAACTGCCTCGTTTTTTTTGTGCTTGATCAGTTACTCTAGGGTCTAAACTTGTTGATCTATGTAGTGTGCTTTTATTTTTTCATGTTGCTGACGTTATTTCCTTAATTGGGACCTATCAGGCGTTGCTGCATAGAGTTAGAAGGTGCATTTCAGCAAGACATCCCATTGCATTAGAGATTGATGATCTTTACAAGTTAAAATCAGAGGTAATAAGAACTCCAGAAATAGTGCATTTACTTTGGCTTTTTTATTTTTCAACTTCTGTTCCTTTCCACTTAAGGTCCTTGTACTTTGGCTTTTTTATTTTTCAACTTCTGTTCCTCTCCACTTAAGGTCCTTGTATCGTGATTTTTTATAATCACTGTTGCCAAATGTTAAAACCGATGCTTGAGTTCATGTGGACGGCTGGGCATTACCAAATATCAATAATGGAGGAAAATAATTGTTTTTACTGGTGTATTTAATTGATTATAAACTTGCATTTTTTTTAATGTACAATGAAACAATGAAGTAAAATCAATTTAATTATCTGGAAAAGTCATGCATTACTGGACTACATATGTGTCTATCGTTTATTTAAACGGTCTAATGTTGTCTTCTTTTCTGTTTATGAGATAATTATTCGTTCTATGCAACATATGTCATTCACACACATCTGTGCATTAAATGAGTTGCATAGACATGATTGTTGTTATTCATGGTTTCAATAGATTGTGGATCTTCAAGTTCAACTCCCAGATATAGATGTGCTACAAGATCTATTAAGTCAAGCTGAATCTTGTAGTGCTCAATGTTGTGAGATGTTAGAAGGTTCCATGAATGTCAAGGTTTGCCTCTTCCATCTTCTTCACCTCTTTTAATTGTCCGTGATGGTTAAGAAACAATTTATCAACTAAGGAGATCTGCAGAATGTTGGTCTGCTGCTTAAGGAATGGGACAATTTAACAGTGGGTGTTCCAGAGTTGAAGCTTCTAAGGCAATACCATACAGAAGCTGTTTCATGGGTTTCCCACTTGAATGATGTCTTAGGGAGAGTTCACGTGCAGGAGGATCACCATAACGTGGTTGATGAATTGAAGTGCATTTATAATGAAGGTTTATCTTTAAAAATTCAAGGTATTGTGGATTCTTTCAGCTTCATGATAGTTTTGATTTAAGGCTGGTGCATTTGTTTATTCTCTACTCCCTCCGTTCCATATTATCTGTCACTTTAGCATTTTTAACTTGTTCCAAATTATTTGTCGCTTTAGGAATTCGAGGATGTATTAATTGATTTTTTCCACCTTTAACCTTGCATTTAATATGTTGAAATATGTGAAATGAGTGATAATTAATGTACTTTGAGGGTATTATAGTAAAGTTATTTAATAATTCTCTTGAAAATTGAAATATTAAATGACTTTCTTAATATGTGTGAAATTGCTAAAGTGACAGTTAAATTGGAACGGAGGGAGTACTTGTTAATTTACAGTGCTGCAAGGTTTGGTTTATGTTTTGCAGTTGATGAGTTGCCATTGGTTGAGATTGAGCTGAAGAAGGCTAATTGCAGGGAAAAGGCTCTAAAAGTAAAGTTATCATTCTTAGTTTCTTACTAAAACTGCTTTTTGATGTCATTTTTTTAAGAAGTTGAAAGATAAAGGTTTCTTAGTGTACCGCGGCTAATTAACTTTGCTTTATTTGGGATCAAGTAATTCTTGCAATATTGGAAACTGATCGAAATTGTGTGAAATTTGTACAGGCACGTGATTCTAAGATGTCTTTGGAATTCATTCAGAAACTGTTGAAGGAGGCCACAACGTAATTTCTAATTCCCTTTCCTCGTCCAAAATGACATGTCATTAGGCCTTATTTTACTCAGTTACTTACTTTTGTTATTGATTCTTTAGTCTACAAATTGAGAAAGAGAAACAGTTCGTCAATTTATCTTGTGTGCTTGCTGTTGCCTTGCCTTGGGAGGAAAGGGCTAGAGAGATTCTTTCACACAAGGCTCCAATTTCTGACTTTGAGGACATGATCAGGTTTTAAAAAAATGCTTAAGATGGTCATTTTATGTTTACCAACTTTAATAAACTTACTTTGGCTCATGATAATTTTTGCACTTTTTTGGTCTTTTCCAGGGCTTCAGAAAACATATTTGCTATTCTTCCCTCACTTAACGATGTGAACAATGCATTGTTGGAAGCTAATTCCTGGTTATGCAATACAAAACCATATTTAGTCTCTCCTATTTGTGCTTCAAATTCTTCACGGAAACTGGAGGACTTGCAGGTTTATGTTTGTCCTGTTTGTTTTATTTCTGCAGGAAATATTTTACCATAGTTATAACAATTTGTTCTTGTCTTCTAGATGTTGGTTTCTCAATCGAAGCTTCTTAAAATATCTCTAGAAGAAAGAAGAATGCTTGAATTAGTTCTGAAGAACTGCAAAATATGGGAGCATGAAGCTTGTTCTCTGCTAGATGATGCTCGGTGCCTCTTTGAATTGGATAGCACTGTCCATGTAAATAGCAGTGGTTTAATGTCTAAAGTGGAAGATTTGATTGCAAGGATCCAATCTGCCATAACATCTGGTGCATCACTTGGTTTTGACTTCAATGAGATTTCAAAACTTCAAGCATCTTGTTCTACACTGCAATGGTGCAGAAGAGCTCTTTCTTTCTGCAATCATTCTCCTTCATTGGAGGTCACTATATCTCTCTACTCACAATCTATACTTCTTACTAGAAGAACATGGTTTTATAAGATCATGGTCTTTTAACATACCTGGTTCTATGCTCATATCATATCAGTTCACCTGACAATTCAATTATAAAGGGAGGAGAAATTTCTAGTTGTTACAGTTGTATTATGTTGCTATGATCTCAATTTTTCTTGACATGGGTTACTGCTTCATGGATTTGTTCTCTTTCCTTCCTGAAAGAAAAATATATTTCCAAATATTATTTTTTTCTAATCTAAAAATTATAAAACATAATACTTTATTTTTGATAAAATTTGGATTTC
Organism: Crotalaria pallida; assembly: GCA_037953625.1. Taxonomy (NCBI): domain Eukaryota; kingdom Viridiplantae; phylum Streptophyta; class Magnoliopsida; order Fabales; family Fabaceae; genus Crotalaria; species Crotalaria pallida. Next base: position 126,807,706 of record CM075655.1, on the reverse strand, counting down.
TTATCCTCCCTTTACTCTGCAATTTTTTATGTTTGTTGTACTGAATTTCTTCTATATAAAATAATTGTAAATCAAAATAATGAATAAAGAAACATTCTCCTTAATAGTTATTCATGATAGGTGCTTGCTAATTGATGATGTAGGATGTTTTGGAGGTTGCAGAAGATCTTTCTCATTCCTGTGTTTCTGGTGCTCTGTTGAAAGTACTGTTTAATGGGGTTCAATGGCTTAGGAGAGCATTAGAGGGGATTTATGGACCTCACAATTCTAGAAAATGCAAGTTGACTGATGTTCAAGATATTCTTACTGATTATAAGGTACTCGTTAGTCATTATGTAATTTCCTGCTTTCTCTATTAATTATTTTATAGATTGATAACTCTTCAAATACAATTTGTTAAATACTTAAGTGGGCACACACTTATGTGGCTGCAAATTTTATATAAATAAATATAGGTTTAAATAGGTTTTTTTTCCCCGAAAACTTAAGACTTTTGGTTTTAGTCCCAAGAAATTTGTTTGTTGGTTTTGGTTAATTGTTCCAAATTTTGGTTTTAGTCCCTAGTGATGAAGTGGTTGACTACCGCGTCTAACATGTGGCATAATAACTGCTGACGTGGTCAATTGTGGTGTTGACACATCATCCACAAGGACAAAAACCATAATTTCGGAATATTTAAGGACCAAAACCAACAGAAAAAAAATTTAGGGACCAAAAACATATTTAAGCCGTAAATAAAAAGGTAAATAAAAAGGGAAAGCAAGAGTTATATAAGAAAGAGTATCCTTCATATGCATTTGGCCCTTCTTTCTTTTTCCTCTATTTTTTTTCAGAATGTATTAGTGATAATATGTAATAAGTCTAGTTTAGCTTAGCAGTCAGCTTATAAGCTGACAGCTCATCACTTAACTTAAGTAGTCAAGCCTCTTCTATAAATAGAAGTGAGCCCTCATTATTGTAACTAACTAATTCATTGAATGAATTACAGAATTTCAGATTTCTCTCTCTCTCTCTCTCTCTCTCTCTCTCTCTCTCTATTGGTTTCTCATAGAACGTCTTTTTCTATCAATGATGAAATGAAATGGTAATTATATTTAGGTAAAACCCATGTTTTGGTCTTCTATGTTGTTTTCGTTTTTCAGCTTCGTCGTTTAACTTTTTTTTCTTTCAATTTGGTCCTAAAAGTAGTTTTTGTTTCAAATGGGTCCTAAAATCCATTTTTTATGGTAAAATTTTAAAAAAGTGATAAATGCATTTTGTAGATCTTTTCATTCTGAACTTAGTGATACCAATATTATGAATTTTGGTTAAGGACCAAATTGAAGGAAAAAATAATTAAAGGATGAAACTGAAAAACGAAAATAACTTAAGAGGACCAAAATATAGATTTTGCCTTATATTTATTGTTGATTTAGTTTTGTTGAAAACTTTTTTTTTATTAATGTATTACCAAACATGCTTATAAATTAAGTTAGTTTTAGGAACTCTAGAGACAAAAATTTAAGGGAAAAAACTTCCCAATGTTTTCTTTCGAGTATAGTTCCTGATAGAAATTGGTTTGGTATCTACAGCTCACATCTACGACTTTTATGTGCAGACTATCAATATGACATTTGCAGCAGTGAATTGTCAACTTGAAGAAGCCCTTGAAAAACATAGGTAAGTGTCTTGTTTGTTTGGTTGTAGGTTAAGATTATATTTTAAGCTAGTTAACTTTTTTTCCACTTTCAAGTCTTCTTAATGGCAACTCATCCCTCATTTGGTGTTATTTATATGTTGTCTTTTCTATTCATGTGAGGTCTTCATTAAAGGTTTCAATTATGGAAACCAATCTGTTAGACCATGACCACTGGAGTAAATTGTAGAAGATGCAAGAAGGGAATTTAGGGTGTGTTGGAGGATAATAAGAAAACACTGTAAAGTAATGAGGTCCTTTTCTGATAATGGCCAAAAGAGAAGTTGGTTAAAGGGGAGAGAAGTAATGCTGAGATGGAGCGTGGAGGAGGAGATCCTAACAAAATAGAGTAGGAATGACATAGGGATGAGAGTGCACATAGGGAGGAAGAGAAGAAGATTAGTGAAAGTGGTTTTAAGTGGAGTTGGCCATTCCTAAGGTTTTGACTTTGGGTTTCTCTAATTTCTGTGTTTTGCTTATTGGCTATTTTCTATTCCCAGAGTCCTTTTCTGGTGTAAGGAGCTTGACTCCATTTTTTATCAACTAATACTGTACCTATCACTACTAACAACATAACTCACTTTCTTGATGGCCGTAATTTTTTCCAAAAGGATCTTACACATAGGACTGGAGGGAATATTTGACATGCCTACTTAATTGTATTTTATTACTGCTTTAGGTTGTGGCAAGAGCAAGTACATCAATTTTTCAGTTTAGGTTCAAGGGATCGATCTTGGTCATCAATGCTGCAGCTCAAGGTATATTTTATAGGACATATCCGTAGGCTTTATGCATGTTCTTAACAGATTTTTTTAGGTTGCATTACATACCTATCATTTTGTTTTCCGGGTGGCTATGTTTTTGTCTCCCTTATATTACTGTTGACCATGGCTGAAAGGCAGGCGGTCGAGAGTTTCCTTGTAATTTTTTTTTTTTGGGTACAAGAGTTATCTTGTATTCTGATGCATATTGTTATAGGATTAGTTTGCTTACTTCTCCATTTTCTCTCCTTGGAGATTTACTTTAATGGTTTTGTTGAGTTCCTTTATTTTGTCCTTTTTTATTTTTCAGAATTTCATTTTCTCCTACACCACATTCTACACTTTATCTTTCATTCTATCTCTTTCTATCTTTCCCATCACATCACCAGTCACATCTCTTCTCTATTTCTGTATCTCCTCCTTAACCTTCTACACCCCAAAAAGGGGTGTGGAAGAAACATTTTTGAATTTTTATTATACATTCTTAGGACCTACAGTATATCCGGCTTAATTCATCTATCATTTTTTGAAGTTATGAAAATTCAGAGTGAAAAACTGAAAGCTTTCAGAACTATCATGAAGCCTTTGCCAAATATTTTACTTTAGCAGGTCTTGAACCTTACATGGCACTGACATGCTTTGATTACATCCAGGAACTTGGAGATACCATTGCCTTTAGTTGCTCAGAACTAGATTTGATTTTATCTGAAGTTGAGAGGGTGGAAAATTGGAAGAAAAGCTGCATGGATAACATTGGAGGTTTAGTCCAGAATGAGAATTCGCTGCTTGATGCGATGCAGAAGGTTTTGATTTTAAAATATTTTCCTTTTCTGGACATATCTGTGAATTAGGACTGTGCTTGCATATACTTAAGACCACCGTGCTTGATATTTTTCAGATAAAACAGACTCTAGATAAGTCATTGTTCATATATGGCAAGTTACAAGATCGGAAGGAACGAAACCTATGCATCTGCTGCTTTATTGATTCTGAAGATCAGGAATTTCTCACTTGTTCAGCTTGTATGGGCCGGTAAAGTACTTGTATTTTTTTACAAATTAGTGCAATTCCATGGCTTTGAAAAATAAATCTCACAATAGCATATTATCTCCGCATGCGTGGTTGATTTAATTTTCCTGGTCACTTTGTAAAGAATAATAAGATTGAATTCTACACTTGTCAGTCCTAGGTTTCATACTAAAGAAATAATTGCATTTATCAGTCTGAAAAGGTTTTCAATGTTGTTTCTGTGCTTGCTGTTTTGTTTTTTTTTTTTTATTATTATTATTAAGAATTCACATAGATACATATTCAGTGCGCTAATAATATCTTTTATATGAACAGCTATCATTTGCGATGCCTTGGACTAATGGCAAAGGACACAGGTTTTGAAAACTATGAGTGCCCTTATTGTGAAATTTTGAAGGGTGAATCCCTTTATCTGAATGGAGGTGGCCTCCTGGTAGGATATACTGTTATTTTAGCTGTAATTAACTAGTCTTTTCTTTTTAAATTATTTCTTCCAGAAACTCATTTGTCCTACTTTTCTTTTGCTTTATGCAGAGCTTTGGGAAGAATCGTGTTGAATTGAAAGTTCTTATTGAACTTCTGTCCGACGCTGAACATTTCTGTTTATGGTAATGCGATTGACATTAAATCTTTATTCGCAAACAATTTAGTCGTCTTCATTTTCTTAAGTAAGATTTATTCTGTTACTCGAGTGAGGCTAAGATCCGCACTCGGGAATACTTTGAATTTTCAAAAGCTGATGTGCTAGAGGTTCTGTGAAAAAGCTGCAGTTGAAGTGTCCAAAATTTTGTTTGGTTAAAATATCATAAAAGCTATGTAAATTGCACATTATATTTTACAGAGTAGATATTGTAAGTTAAATGGAAACAATTTTTAAAAGGATTTTTCTAATGTGTGCCCAAAGATAGTGGATTTTCATAGTAAAACTAAAAATTGATCATTCCAAGGTATAAAACAAACCATTTCCCCATGCAAGCTTTTACTTTCTTAAGTATCTTTAACATGTGCCCTAGGGCTCACATTAGAAAAACCCTTTCTAAAATATGCAAATAGCAAAAGCACAATTGGCAAAGTTTAAGCGAAATTGTGATATTTTTCCCCTATAATTTATATTTTATACAATCATAATTTCTTTGTAAAGTCTCCTACTTTTCTTGTCAAGTCACCTGTGGCACTCTTAGATCACCCTTCAAAACATTTCACCTTACAGTTTGTACCTTTTGATGTGAGAAAGATCGTATATCTTGCAGGAAGTGAAGAAGAGATCATTCTCATTTGTTTTGTGCATCTTTTATATGCAGGATTGATGAAAGAGAAATTCTGAACCAACTTGTTGAGAAAGCCCTTGCATGCCAATCTTGCTTGAGAGAAATAGTGAACCTTGCCTTAGCCAATATTGATGAAGATAGTAGCATCATTTCTGAAAAATTGACCATCGCTATAAAGGCATGTTTATTTAATTTTAACATATTCTCCTATATTATTTGAAAGGTGTTTGTACTTTAAATGTTGTATTTATTCTTGGATATGCATTTGTTTTTTTTAATGCATAATTCATGTTACCATTGGAAATGATTATGTTTTCATTCACTTAACTGGAGCACATGGTCGTTACACCTGGGGTGATTTTGATTATTTTTGTTATACAGGCTAGCGAAGTGTCTGGTGTCTGTGATAAGCATGATAAATGTGACCTTGAGCTGGCTTTAGCAAAAAACGTGTGGAAAATTCAAGCCAAAAAATTACTAAATGATGTTCAAAAGCCCACCATTCAACAGATTCAGAAGCATCTGACAGAGGTATAAGCTGTTGGCTGGGTTTATATGTTTTTGTACTAACATTGCAAGACGAGGATAGCCTGCCTATTTGTTTCTAGTACTTGTTCACTTTTCTCAGTTTATAAAATTTATTCCTAATGAAAGCTACTGCGAGCATACTGAAATGTCAAAGTACATGGCAGGGACTATCTATGGAGATATCACCTGAAGATCACTATATGCTGAAACTTACAAATGTTAATTGTGTCGGTTTGCAGTGGACAGAACTAGCCAAAAAGGTTCTGAAACTTGTTTATATGTCCCAGCCCTCTCTCTCTCTCTCTCTCTCTCTCTCTCTCTCTCTCAGGTTTTTAATATTTATTTATCATTGACAGGTGGCAAATGATTCTGGGGAACTCGCCCTGCATAAAGTTTTTGAACTTGTAGAGGAAGGTGAAAATCTGCCTGTTGATGTAGATGGGGAACTCAGGGTGAGATTGTGATTCCTATTGTGATTTACATAACTTATTCCCATGGTGCTAATCAAGTTGTGCTTTGTATCCGCAGATATTAAGAGCTCGAAGCATGCTTTATTGCATTTGTCGGAAGCCCTTTGATCCAATTAGGATGATTGCATGTGTTCATTGTAGCGAGTGGTATCACTTTGATTGCATGAAATTACCAAGCACAAGAGAGGCCTACATTTGTCCTGCATGTAACCCCTGTGCAGAAGTATTGCCTACAAACCATGAGAGGTCAGTCAGTTTATTTTATTGTATGCTCTTCTAATTATAGCCCAACCGCAGCTTTTATGTTTTCATTTTGGCTTTAGAAAAGCAAGGAATAAAAATTCTGTGGCCATCACCTTATTAAAGCAAGGAATGGATCTTTTTTGAATTTATTATTTTATTTGTATTTTGTGGTGAATATGTTTTGTGCTTTGCAGATTAACTGGTGGTAAATTTGAGGAGCCCAAAACCCCATCTCCCAGGCATACAAACCCAAGAAAGAAACGGAGCTACAAGATGTATGCAACCGGGGATGAAGATAGAGATAGTGGTAATTATAGGTATTCAAGTGGGATAGAATGTCTAAGATGGCAAAATCGAAAGCCTTTCAGGAGAGCAACCAAGAAGCGTGTTGAGCTTAGAAATCTTTCTCCATTTCTATGCATACAAGTACAACAACAACAACAACCGTAACAACAACTATGCATACTAGATAGATAGATAGTCTTTGCTCATTATATTGATTCAATTGATTCTTATGCTGCTGTCTCCTGTCCTAGGTTAATTTTAGTCCGTCTTAGTATAACAAAATTTCATTTTTGTTACCTTGTTAGATGCAGCAATTTATATGCTCGTCACACCATTGGAATTTTAAGATATCAACGGTGTGATTGTGAATCAATGTTAGACTAGTTTTTTTTTTTTTTTTTTTTTTAACAATTGAATAAAGTAGGCAGAATGTTGACAGAATCGGTTCTAACGTAGATGTTTGGTGAAATAAGTTGGTAGCAATCATTAATCCATGTAGAGTCAACAAGCATGCGCATCTAATTTTATCAAGGGTTATGCTAACAAGTGCCTTAAGGGCATTGTTTAAGCATTCAATTCAATATATTAAATTCATCATTTTTTTAAGATAAAATACATCTTTTGCTTGCTTAAACAATACCTTTAGAGCATTTTTTTAGCATTTTCCTTTTATCAAATGTCCTAACCAAATTCAAAGTAAATTTTAGATTGATATATTTTTTTTCTCAAAAACTAGATTGATCTTTTTAAGTTTTTTTTAGTTTAAAAATCGTTCCCTTTAAGGTTTTTTTTTTTTATTTATAAATAAGTTTTGTAAGTTGTTCAATAAGTTCATACTCCTTTTTGAAGTGGCATAACGAGATATGGACCAAAACTTACTCTCCTTAATAATATAAGGAATTAAGGATCAAAATATAAATGACAAACTTGCTAATAATATAAGGATCAAAACTTCTACCTGCCAATAATATAAAGACCAAAACTTTTAGACATTGAAAATATGAGAACCAAAATCAAAACAACAATTGCATTATCTTTAATCATATTTGATGACGAGGACGAGGACAAAAACGAACATGGAAAGGAAAAGCAGGAATAAAAAAAAATAAAACAAAACGTAGAGACTAATTTTAAGGATGACAATATTTATGGAGTTCAATTTGGTATTTAAACCTAAATACATTATCAGAATACATATATGTGTGGATCCATATCATATAACCAATTTAAGCAAATATATTTCATATTTAAAAGAGGAAAGAAAAAACTCTTTAAGAATGTGAATCAATAGTTAGGGGGAGAGTCTAGCCAAAAATGAAGAGTGATGATAATAAAGAAGAAGATAACTAAGGAGGAGGGATACATTTGGGCCTGGGCCTGAATGAATGAATAAAGCAAAGTCCGAACCAACCCATCACCGAATACTTCCAACTACGAACAGCCGGCGTTCTCTGTGTGTGAAGGATGAAGCAAGTGCATCCGTTGAATTTGATTCGGCAATTGGGTGGTGCGGCGGCGAGGAAGGAGGAGCGTCGTTTGCTTGGTTTGGATGTTGGGGATAAATACGTAGGGCTGGCCCTCTCCGACTTGGATAACAAGATCGCATCTCCTTTCAGCGTTCTCCTCCGCAAGAAGTCTAATCTTAATCTCACTCTCATGGCTTCCGATTTTGACTCTCTCATCTCTCTCTATTCTTTGAAGGGCTTTGTTATCGGCATCCCTTGGGACAGACACCGCGTTTCTTCCGATGTACAGTACTACTGCTCTTTCTATCTCTCTTTAATTTCTCTCGATCTCTCTCACTTTCATTTATCTATCTCTTTGTTTCAGGCTGTGCGAATCAAGTCCTTCGTTAACGACCTCTCTAAAACCAACATGCTTCAAGGTCTACCCTATACTTTTTGGAATGAGCAATTCACTTCTAAGGTACTCTATGTAGTATTCTTTTGCTAAACAAAACAGCTTATTAATTAATAATTAAATTAAATTAATTAACGGTGCGGGTGGGGAAATTGAATGCTATTGTGTTATGCAGAACGTGGAACTGCTTTTAAAGCCGTTGAACTTGAATCATCCGTATCACTCCAAGACCATACTTGACAAGTTTGCTGCCGTTGGAATACTTCAGGGGTATCTGGATTATGCTAACAGAAAGATCAACTTCCAACACCACTCCCACTCCGACTCCTCTTAAAAAACCCCATTCATTTTTTAGTTCCATTGAAGCTTGAGGAGGAGATTTCGGTTAAGTTATGACAAGTATTTGAAAATTTTGTAACGTGAGATGTGATTGCTATATCTTTAGTAGAAAAAAGAAATGGAAGTGAAAAATTCCCTCATTCTTTCCCTCCCCATGTCAATTTTTAGGCAATTTCTTTTTATGAGAGCAACCATCCAATTATTTCATCAACCCCTCCATTCATTCTTCGGAAATCGCTTCTCAAGTCGAAAGCTTGATGCCATTTTCTTTGCAATACCCTTCTTATTTGACTAAACTGTCACTTTAGTCCCTGAAATTACACAGCATTTTCATTCTAGTCCCTGAAATTAACAAAATTGCTTTTAGGTTCCTGACTTTGTAAAAAATCATTCACTTTAGTCCCTCAAATTAACAGAATTGCTTTTAGGTCCCTGACTTTGTAAAAAGTCATTCACTTTAGTCCCTGAAATTAACAAAATTGCTTTTAGGTCCCTAACTTTCTAAAAAGTTATTCGCTTTAGTCCCTGCCCCTAACCTCCATCAACATACGTTAACAGAATGATGATGTGGCTGTTTGGGGCATTAAACCACATCGTTTTTGCACAAGAGGCAGATGTTGCTTATAATCCTAATGTAGTTGCTAATGATGCTATTGCACCTGCAACTACTAATGTTGTTGCTCTTCATTCAGATGCGATAGATATGTTATAAACACAGTCATCACAAGATTTCTCCCAACCAGAACCTCCAAATGAAGTGGCTGCATCATCTAGTGTTATGGCTAAACTATCTATCAGGCCAAGATCAGATGCACTGGTCCCAAGATCAGCTGCACCAGTCCCATCTAATACAGAGGCATCGTCAATGGTGTTTATGACCACGCATGGTTTTAAAGAACCTAAAAAATCCTATGGACTATCTTCACCATCAGCTTTAGGATTTAAAAGATGAAGGAATTAGTTTTTGGTTGTGTTTTGCCCACATTTTGGCCTCTTGTGCAAAAATGATGTGGTTTAATGCCCCCAAACAGCAACATCATCATTCTGTTAACGTACGTTGATGGGGGTTAGGGGCAGGGGCTAAAATGAATGACTTTTTACAAAATCAGGGATCTAAAAGCAATTTTGTTAATTTCAGGGACTAAAGTGAATGACTTTTTACAAAGTCAGGGACCTAAAAGCAATTTTGTTAATTTCAAAGACTAAAGTGAAAGTGTTGTGTAAATTCAGAGACTAAAGTGATAGTTTAGTCCTTCTTATTTATTTCGAAGAAATCTACATCTATAAAAAAAATAATAATTTGGTTAGTGATATTAAAAATATAAATATTTAATATATTCTATAAAAAAAATTAATTAGTTTTTTGGTTTGACCAGTCAAAAGCACATAACAATTTGTAGCAATCTGAAAAACTGAAAAAGACGTCTCTCGGCTTTGGTAGGGCCACGCTGTCCCATTCGATCCCATGACTTTACTTTTGTTGTTTTACGCTTCTTTTTATTTTCGGCCATTTTCTGTCCACCAACTCATTACTCATCAACATGAGTGAGTGATTATGCACTATGCACTCACGCTCACGGGGATCACATATTGCATTAGTAGATTTTGATGGGTAGCCGTAAAAAATCTTACCTTGAGAGAGATCGGGAATTATTCATGGACCACTACGTGATATAACGATTTTAATCGAATTTTATTTTATTAGTTAAGGGTTTTTACACAAGAAGCCCTGGACAAAATAAAAATAAAAATAAAATACATGGCTGGTTCGCGGTGAACCAAACCATCCACAAGCAAGAAGGAGAAGGATATGACCGGAGATGCTTTCCAAGAAATAAGATCTAAAAGGAAATATATAGGAAAAAATAAAATCGAGATTAGTTGATTATATTTAATTTATTAAATTTATAAAAAATAATTTATGTATTTTAAATAAGTAACATTTATAATGGAAAAAAAATTTAAATGAAACAACTATTTTATAAATATAAATTATGTTTTAAGAAAATATTATTAAAAATGAAAAAAAATTAAGAAAAATAATTAATTTGCTTTTATATATTAAACTAAAAAATATGTTTTTTTCTCGTATATTCAGAACTGGAAAAAATATATTTAAAAAAATAAAAATATACAATGGAATTAATTCAAAAGGTTACTATATATTTGGATGGATAGAGTAGCATATTAGGAAAAATTATTAAAATTTGTAATTTAAATAAATTTTCATGGTGGACTATACTTTTAAAAGGCCAGACACAGACCATTAAAAGACCAGACACAGGCCAATAGGCCATCTTCCTCCACCTCTTTTTTTTCATTCGTTCGTGAAAAACTGAACAAATGTTACCTCCAATCGTTTTTTCTAGAGGCCAATACAAAACCTTAGGGACATCCCACTTGCATAGAGTCTGAAATTTTGAGCAAAAGAAGTCTATAATTTTGAACAAAAGAAATCTGCTTACGCTTTAGATGTAAGTCACATCTCTTTAGGTGTGCATTTAAGGGTATTTTTGGGGCATAAGTCAAAAATTAATCTCTTTCAATATGTAAAAATTATAAAAGTGAATTTTGCTTTTACAAATAAAACATTTTTCATACCATCGAAGTGGATTTTGCTTTTACTAACAAAATATTTACTATACACACAACAGAAATCGAACCCATGATATCATGCTTAAGAAACTTAATCATTCATCAACTATGTTGGATTTTGTTGGTTAAGTCACATCTTTTTAAATAAAACCTATAGGTGAAAATATATTTGCTTGTTTTTATTGAATATTCCTTTCGTTTCATAAGTTATATACTTTTAATCATTTTATATGGTCTCATATGTTATGTATTTTTAGAAACTCTATATTTATTTATACTTCTTTTTTTAAGTATGTCTTTATTTATCACATTATTTTTTTCATCACTCATTTCTTCATTTCTCTTCAATATAATTTTCATACATTTATTATTATTCTCTCATCAATTATTGGGGTCTTTCTAACCTATTCACCAGGTTCATAGGTTAATCATACCTTAAAAAGTAAAGTTTTGTTGGACATTGAGATACTTAATAAATTAAAAAAATTAATTGTTTAGTTTTTCAATACAATTTTACTATTTATGTCATCTTATCCTATACATGAGATGCATAAGATTGAAAACCCGAACTTATAAATCTAAGGAAGTAATAAGCATGATTGTAGGTATGCCACACTTTAAAATAAGCATGAAGTCTAGATACTATTTATGAGTTATGACATGTAGAGCTGTTAAATATGGGCCAAGTCTGATGAGCTGACTCATTTAACCCGACATAAGTATGGGTTGGGTTAGGAAAAATTCTAGCTCGAACTTTTATGGTCCAGCCCAGCTTGACAATTCATTAGCCCGATATGGGCTGGGCCAGCTTGTTTGGCCCGAACTTAATTTTTTTCATATGTTGTAATATTTTTCTATTGGATATGATTGGACAATAAAAACATTAAAATGAGATAAAAGATTTTGCTTTTTCATTTATTATTTTTATTTTCGTGATTAATAATAACATATTAATAAAAAGAAGATGTTATGAAATTTTAATTTAGTTACGATTAATTTTTTTTATCAAAAAATAAAAAAATGCAGGCCCATGGCCCAGGCCAGTCCGAAAAAAACTAGTGGGCTAGGCCGAGCTAGTGAAATGATTGGTCCGATATAAAAATGCGCCAACCCAACCCAACCCGAAAGACTGATGGACCAAATAAATTGACCTGAATTGATAACTCTAATGAACATTCCCACGATGTGATATAAATACGAGAATATGTAAATTTTTAAAAATTTAAAATACGATACGACATAAAATATATTAATATTTATAATATACAAATATATAGTACATGAAAAAAAAATTAAAAAGAAATGTTGCAAAAAAAAATAATTAAAAAATATTTGTGATAATAAAAAAATAAAAAATATTATCTTTGCTCATATTAGGGGTGAGTAAGGGACGAGTTGTGATGGGTTTGATTCGACCGTTATCTGATCCGTAAATTTTAACAGAGTTAAATTTTAAATTCGTACCCGTTCCTGAACTCGAAAAAACCCGAATATTTTTGGATCTAAATAACAAGGGACAAGATGAGAACTGGTATGGGTTGGTCCGAGACAAAAATCACAAGCATAAAAATGGAATCAAAATAAAGCAAGTCATTACAAGATGTTAAGTTTCGACGTTAAAAAAAATGCTAAATTTTAGATTTAAGATTTCCCTTACTTCTATCAAGAATAATTAAACTAAGAAAATATTGTTTACAAAATGTCATTAATATATAATATCTTAAAACAATGATAAGAAAATAGGACCTTTGGTTGGAAAGTTAATTAATAAAGTACAACTTAATCAATAATTAAAAAACAATTAAATTGCAAAGTTTGAAATAACACGTTTACTCACTCCATTGCATATATAATATACTATATAAATATATAATATAAAACTAAAATAATAACATGATTACATCATTTAAAAGAACACATGTTTACATATATGCGAATTGGGTTTGATGACCTTAAATCAAATCAGAACCTGTATCCGTCCTATACCCAATGCCGGATAATTTTATTTTGAAAAGCCTTATTCCCTTCTTATAATATCGGTTCAACCCGACCCAAAACAAACGGGTCCGATCGATCACCGGTTTGGTTCAGGTCTTGCTCAGCCTGGCTTATCATATTATCATAGTCAATAAAATACTCTTCCAAGTTCACTCATGCTGCTTGTCTTTTCCTACTTCCTCCTCCTCCGTCCGTCGCTTTCTTCTTCTGTCAAAACCCTAATTTCAAAATCAATTCAATTTTAGGGTTTTATTTTTTTCTTAGTGTTGTGCCACACATTATTACTCTCTCTGCTGATTCCGTCTTTCTACTTTAAGTTCAATCCATTGCTCCTCACCTCATCATCTTTCTACATTTTTCTTCCCTTCTCCCTCTCTCTCTCTCTCTCACTCTCATGGCTTTCCAATGCTGATTCTGTTTCACCTTTCTAAAGTCACTTCCTTTTTTCCCCTTTCTAATTTTTGCATTCTTTGTTAGCAAGTAAGCTAAATCCTTAATTTCCAGCATTCACTTGAGGGGGAAAAAAACCATGAGCTTGGTTGGTTGAATAGCTAGTGTTACTGTACTTTAGATCCATTCTCTTTTCTTTGCTTTTTCTCTTAAAAATCTAATCTTTCCCTTTCATCATTTTTTTAAAATAAAAGTTATTTGCTTTTTACCATTAGAATTAGATTACCTGTCTAAACTCTTGTTTTGGTATCTTCATCTGGTTTCTTACTAGTCCAACAAGTTAGCTCCACTGAGTAAAATTAGGGTTTAGAAGGATTTGAACTTAGAACACAGCTACCAAAAAGTTAATTAATTTATCATAGATAAATAATCTTTTTAGTGAATGCATGGATGGGAGAGAAGCAGCTATGGCATTCTCAGATTCTGGTTCATATTACATGCATAGAGGAGAGGTTGGTGGTTCTGGTTCTGGAACACAGACAAGAGGGTTCCAACAACCAGCTTCTGGTTTCAGAAGTTTGTTGAATGTGAGGGATGGTTCTTCTGCTTCTTCTGCATTCTCAGCGGAGAATCCTCATCATGAGAATTTTAGTCATGGCATTAGCATAAGTGCCTCTCCTGGAGGAGTACCTTCTTCTACTTCAGGGGAGCCTGTGAAAAAGAAGAGAGGGAGACCGAGAAAATATCATGCTGCTGATGGTCCTGTTTCCTTGAGACTCTCTCCTATGTCTGCCACTGCTAATTCCACCCCTGGTTCAACCACTCCTTCCGAGAAACGGCCTCGAGGGCGCCCACCTGGAAGCGGAAGGAAGCAACAGCTAGCCTCTCTAGGTATATTATTTTATTTATGTATCACACCGTGGATTTGATATCACTAATTTGATGGGAAAAGTTAAGAGTTTTAATGGTTTATTTGAGAAAATTAACCGTGGAGATTTGTGATAGAATACATTTGCAGTATAACAAAGAGGTTGTTAAAATCCAGTTTCGTGATTTTCTTATGACTAAAATCTTGCCATTATTGTGTTTTATGTTGCTAGTTATTGGTATTCTGTGACCTGGACCTGCTTTCTATTCATATGGTTTCTTGTTGGTCTAACCGAGTAGTTAAACCGAGCTAATTATATAGAAAGAAGTATCTTTATTCATGGTTTCTGTCAATTTTCTGATTTGACCTTGTGTTCAAGCTGCAATATGCAATTACTTTGCAGTCCATCTCCAAATTTCTGGTTTAAAGTCACCAAAAAACAATGGTTTAGAACCTGTGCAAAATTATACAAAGTGTCGTACATCTCCCTTCATGTTGTGGTGCAATTACTTTTTTTTTTTTATTGTTTTGATTGTAACTTATAGTAGTAACAACGGAAATATCTTTATCTATTTTGCTTTGAAGTGTGGAACTTTTATTTTTGTTTATGTATTTCTAGGTGAATGGATGAACAGTTCTGCAGGTCAAGCATTTGCACCTCATGTTATTACCGTTGGAGTTGGGGAGGTAGTTACATTCTTCCATTTCAAGAGATACATATGTTTTGATGCACTTATTTCTTTAGTTCTCTTATTCTTATTATTATTTTTTTTTATATCTTGAATATAAAGATGCTGAGGGTGTATACATAGTTATCAATCATTTATCAACATCTTGTTATGAACTATTATGCTATTGCATTGCAATCCAAGATTGATAAATGTTGATGTTGATTTGGTATCAATCAGAAGTTCCTTGAACAATACGTATCTTTGTTTCAGGACATTGTAGCAAAGTTATTGTTGTTTGCTCAGCAGAGACCAAGGGCTTTATGCATCTTGTCAGGCACTGGGACAATTTCTTCTGTCACTATGCGTCAGCCTGCTTCTACTACTCCCAGTGTTACCTATGAGGTTAAAGAACTAGAGATTACCTATGTTCATTACTAGCAATTTTAACATTATTAAGTATCACCCTTTCTGTCTCCCCTCTCCCTTTAATGGTTCCAATTTAGTGATAAGTTAATTGATTTAGTTATTGATTCTCATGATGCATACAGCAGTAGTAACCTTATTTTATTTTAATTTCTTTTTGCAGGGGCGATTTCAAATATTATGCTTGTCTGGTTCTTACTTGGTTGCTGAAGATGGTGGACCTCGCAGTAGAACAGGTTGCATGAGTGCTTCCCTTTCTAGTTCTGATGGTCAAATTATTGGTGGTGGTGTTGTTAAGCTTATTGCTGCAAGCCCAGTGCAGGTATTTTCTTAATTGCCTTGTAGTACTGGTCATTCTTCTTAGCATGCTCATTCATGATCTTATCCTATAACAGCAAGGCAATTTTGTCTGCCTAGGCCTTTAAAAAGATGATTCAATAAAAGTGGCTTTTTGAGATGCTGAATTTTCAGCTTCTCAAAAAAGCTGATATATATATATATATATATTTATATATATATTTTCCCGGGTAAAAAGCTATCCAAACAAATGTGAAAGTGTCAAGAAGGACTCATTTATCAGAATAATTATTTCTTTTGTGAAAAAGGTTATACAAACAGGCTCTGGTTTGGGATTATTTCTCCACAATATCACTTTTTTGTGATAAAAAAAATACTTTAAAGATATATGCTTATGTCTGTTTGGGTAAGATTTTTCAATAATCAAAATCTCAGTATAATAAGATTTTTTTTTATTATTATTATAATCATTAATCAGAAGCTACTTTGATTGACATGAGTAGCTTTTCAGGTAAATGTTGATTTTTTTTTGTTTAACTAAACACAAACAGCGCTTGCTTTACAGCAAAATCTATAACAAGCTAAATCACTATTTTATTCAATCTGAAAACCACTTTATTTATTTATTTATTTTTAATTATGGGACCTAAGTTGAACTGCCTGCAAGGTGTTCTTCTGAACAGGATCGAGGTAGTGGGGGGATGTAGATGTTCAATAACGCTTTACATTCATTCTCGTGCATCATCTTAGGATTCTTTAGATTCAAACCAAAAGAAAAATGAGACCTTGTTTGGTGCAGGTGGCAGTGTGCACTTTTGCATATGGCGGGTCGAAGCCGAAGAGTAAGGAAGGGACCAGTGCAAGTTCAGAGCCTCAGAGTAGCGATAAGTTAGCTTCCCCGGTGGCTGGTGCTCCGGTTACTCAAAACTACAGTGGTTCTGCGACAGGCAATTGGCCAGCGGATGCAGATAAAAGTGCACACCCACGGTCACACACTGGTATCGACTTGACTCGTGGGTGAAGAGACATTGTAGTTTTGTATATAGTGTCTTTGTAAATTAGCTTTAGTTTGTTATCTCAATTGCATTGGTGGCTGACATGTTGGCACGTTAACATGTGCCGTAACAAACTGGGACCATTTCATAGTTAAGTAAACAATCTATGCATGCAAAAATTTTCTGGTCAAATGCTGGCTTTTCTTTTTTTTTTTTTTTTCCCTCCTTTTTCCCCTCACCAATTTCCCGCAACTAATAGTCGGAGATCAATACATTTCGAGGCATAGAGAAGATATTGAAGCAGGTTTTCCTTTTTAAAAGTCTTTTTGATACTCAATTACTCATGCATGCTTGTTCTCAATACTCGCAAAACTTGCTTTGTGGAGTATATTAACAAAGAGATTTGGAATTCCCACTCCATACATTATTCACACACCCCAATTTTAGTGTGAAATTATATTTTTACCCTTCCCTCAATTTGAAACAAAAACTCACTTTCTCCCCAACCGTTTCATATTCCCCCTTTCTTCTCACACGTTTCTTCTTCTTCTCACAATACTAGCAGACCCATCACCCTCATTGCTTTTGCTTCACTTAGAAAAAAAAACCAAACAATAAATTAATTTAAAAAAAAAAAAGAAAGAAGGGGCAACACGGTGCTGTCCCTGCGCTTCACGAAGGGCCATCATCTTCCTTCAAGACACATTTGGACTGTCGTCGTTACTGTTGGTGGCCTCAACAGTTATCGTTGTTGTCGCCGTTCGAAGCAAGGACCCGGTGCTGTTGCAGCTATCGCCACTACGGTTGGTGTTGTGCGCGGTGGGAGTAGAACTCAAGTCTTCATCGTCGATCTCTGGCCAAGTTCCATTGCCGCGCCACCGCGCCACCACCAGGGAATCGCCGAACCAAAGCTTGGCAAAATAAATTTTCCGAGCAACCAGAGTCGGGAAAATATTATTCCGAGAGTCTCGACTCGGAAATGTATTCCGACTCTGGTTGGTCGGAATCGTAACGTACAATAAAAAAAAACGCACATACCTTAGGAAGCAAGGAGTCAACACAAGAGCAATGCACTGGGAGAAGCAACACTTAAATTTGGTAAGGAGGAAATATGATAAGGAAAAGCAAAAAAAGGTTGATGGGAAGATGAAAGGTTGGAGGTTATGAGATGTTTTGAGAAAATAAGGATTTGATGAAAGTGTTGAAGTGTTGGAGGGAGTATATTCAGTGGGGTTTAGAAAGATGAAAGGGATGGGGTGTGGGGTTAATTTCATGGGGTGTGGGGTTAATTTCATGGGGTGTGGGGATAACAATTGGGGTACAAAAACTGACATTTTTTTAATGAAGGATACAAATGTAATTTCACTATTTAAATTGGGATATGGGGATAATAGTTGGGGTAGAAATTCCAAAACTCATTAACAAAATAAAGGGATGTGATGAGTTACTAATTTTTTTTTTTTTTAACCTAGAACAATGAAGTTGGGTGGAAGTCATTTGAGAAAGGATTTGGTGTGGAATTTGTCAGTCTCTTGTGAACGTAAGCAAGACTTGCAAGAATATAAGGCTAATGAACACAAGAAGTAATACTAGCTATTTGATTTAATTAAAGCAACTTTAAAAAATAAGAGCTTAATTGAATTCCTTGTTGACCACTAATAATAGCTATTTTTACATCCTTGTCCCAACCAATTTCTGATTGTGGGAGGACTTGGGTTATGCATTATCTCAAGTCACGACAAGAGGTGATTCCATGGAATTTGAACTTCCACGCCAACCTTTATTAGTCGTTAATTTTTTATTTTTAAATAAAAGACTTTTTTGGTTTGATACACTATCAAAAATTTATTTTGAGATTAGCAAATCAAAAATTTCTGAAAAATTTCAATGCAAGTTTATTTAAGTAGTTCTTTTTTTTTTTAATTTATAAATTTCTGAAAAATTAAATGTAGTTAACTAATTTTCTTAATAAATATGAAATTGAATTTTTTTTCTTATATTTGAGATGGTAGGAAATAAGTTGTATGATGTATCCCCATTTTCTAACTTGTTTGAATGAGCAGTGGGACTGTGGGAGCTTGGAGCTTGCAAACAGATAGCAACAGATAAAAAGTAATAGCACATCAAATACCAATGAAAAAAAGGAGGCATCATCTTGTTCATAAACATAACAATCATATGGTCTTGTTTGGTATGATAAAACCTTATTTCATGCAAAACATACATTGCGATAAACACATTGAACATGCACCCTTTCTTTTCTCTGCCAAGTTGTATCTTATTCTTATCTCAGCCTTTCACTAAATACCCAGCAGCTGACTGATGTCTCTCTGCAACAAAATAAAACAGATGCCAGAATGATTACATATACAATTAAAGAGGCGCCATAAACCACATAAGTTCTTTAATTTCACGAATAATAATAATGATAATAGTAATATTGAGACAATAATATATAATATTGAATATTGAGTTTGTTTACCTCAAGGCTGAGAGGAGAAGTGGTGGGATAGTAGCGATCCACCGCTTGGCCATCCTTATCAACAAGAAACTTGGCAAAGTTCCATTGAATTTCATCCCCGAATATTCCATATTTCCCAGCCTTCAAGAATTTATACAGAGGAGCAGAATTCTCCCCGTTCACTTCAATCTACCTCAGCAACAAATTAAAGAAAAGTGATATATACATACATATGGTCAAAACTTCAAATAATCTCTCCAACTTATTCTAAATTAAAATAAGATGGACCAAAATAAAATTTTCAAAAGGTAGTATTGAGGATGTAGTTTCTTTGCCACTCCAAATATTCAACATCAAAAGTACAGTCAAAGGTATATATTCTTTCAAAGACAGGTCACTTGTATATGGACCTACCAACCTTATCAAAGATGGGGAATTCTGATTTGAAACGGGTGCAGACAAAGTCCACAATTTTGTCACTGCTTTCTGGTTCCTGCTCTAGAAATTGGTTGCATGGGAATGCCAGAATCTCCAGGCCTAATTAAAATTTCAACCCCGGTCATTTATATTAATAAATATATTTATAGAGAGAGCTCAAATTATGATAGTAATACATCTCAATATCAATGCCCAAACCAAGAAGAGATGAAGAAACTTGGTCAATTTCCATAGTTAAAAAAAACATTATTTATAATTGCAGACAGAGTGAGGTCAACAATATTTCTAGTATATACCCCAAGATGCTTATATCCTCATTAATGTTATGATTGTTTTTTTTCAAAAACATAAAATAAAATAAACACAAGGTTATATATGATTGTAAGCAGCTTGAAAGTTGAAATTATTACAAACAAGAAACAATAAGAAGGGTCAAATTAAAATTACAAACCTTGGTTTTTAAACTTGTCATACAACTGATTCAGCTCGGTATAATTTGAGTCGGTCAAGCCGCTGCCTCATTTCCAAACAACAAATTAAATATTAAAAACATTCTCAAGTCTCAACATTTATAATTATAAAAATACACGAGACTATGAGAGAATAGTTATTATTATATTGGCATAACATATAACATAAATAAAAAAAAAAACAAAAAGAAAAGGATAGGTAGCAAGTAGCAACCATTTCGAAGCAACATTAACAATGAGCAGGACTTTTCCTTTGTAAGTGCTGAGATCCACAAGATCACCCTTAGCATCCTGCAATAAGTCAAGTGCACCATGTATACATTCATTATTCTCGCCACCTTTATTTACTTTAATTTGTGTTTAGCTTACAAGGATCTAAAAAATAAATGAAATACACTACATATTTAATCATCATAGGAATAATACGTAACGCAGTCCTAGGTTGTTTATGCAAATTAAATCAAGTCAACTCAGAGTCAGAGATGAATTATGATTAAAAAAAAAAAGAAGCTGTAGATAAAAAAGAGAGGACGAACTAACCTTGACAGCAAAATCAAACACAGATTTTGGAGCGTCGTTGGAGGAGTCGGTAGCCATGGTGGGGCGGTGTGGTATGATATGAATTATGAGAGAAGAGAGCGTTTGTTTGTTTGTTTATATAAAGAGCTCTGCCGAGAGACTCTATCTGTCTATCACTCCAACTTGTAACCCACCAACTATTTGTCTGTTTCATACTTTCACATGTATATGTGTTGGGACTCGTTTCCATTATTGGTGTATGTTTTTTTTATATATTTTTTCTTTTGGGCTTATATGCAATTTTTGTCCCTTAATTTTATAAAGGGTCTTGTTAGCAAGTGCTCTTAAACACTAGTTAATAATAATAAAAGTGGAATAAAAATCATAAGTCTAAGTTATTCCCTCTCTCGATAATTCAAAAAAGTGCATTTTCCCATAACTTTTAATCACATTTAATCTCTTAACCATTGCCCTAAAACCACTCTTTAGCATTTTGCCTTTTATTAATCTTGTTAATTTACGCTTTATTATTTACAGTATTTTTTTTTTCAAATTTTGTCTCTCAAATTTTAAAATTAGCCTAACTTTAATCTCTTTCTCCAAATTGAGACTAGCGGTACTAACTTGGTTAGTGATACCCGATGTAGTGATACATAAACCTACTTACTCCGGATTGAAATATAAACAACAAAAACTATATTTCATTTAGTTTAAAATATAATAAAAAATAATTAATTTTCTTAAATTTTGTTATATTTTCAATGCTACTTTTCTAAAGCATCCCTAGAAAATTGTTACATTATCTTATTTAATTTTTGTTTCATTTTCAGTGTCACTTTCCTAAAATACATTCATTCTTTTATCAATTTTATAAAATTAAATACAATCAATTAACCTCTTTAATAAGCGTAAAATTACTTAAATTTGATTATAATTTGAGCCGGAGGATGTAAATTTTTTTATTTATTTTAAAATACTGTATAAAGTATTTTCTATAATATTAAAATATTATTGAACATTTATAAAAAATAAGGGAAAAAATAATTAAAAAGGGTAACTTCATAATTTTTTTATTTGATTTTAATTATATATATATTTCAATTTTTTTATGAATTTTTAATTTATATCTTTATATTCAAAATAATATTAAATATATTTTTAATTCTTTTATATTTTATAATTTTAAGTTAATAGAAAAAGTCCACGCAATCTTCTATAATGGTGACATGTGTTCTATCATTAGCCACAATGCCACATCAACACCATTAGTCTCAATTTGAAGGGAAGAATTAAAGTCACTGGATGTAAAAATTTGAGATACTAAATTGAGGAAAAAAAAAAGTATGGAACTATATTTTTCAAATCGAGAAATTTGGGGACCGAAATTACATTTAAGCTCTATTTTTTTTTTCTTAAAGATCGGTAGATTATGATTTATGAACAATCATTTGTGGTTCATTTACAAATTACAATGGCAAATTTTATGGACACGCATGATTTAAGTTTCGCATTCATTGGATGATATGGGCAATACTGCAAAATTATAGATATCCTAGCTAGCGAAAAATGAATATATATATATATATATATATATATATATATATATATATATAAAATTAGGTAGTCTATCCGAAATTATGCAACATGTATGTGAAAAGAATTTGCCCTCTAAATTTATGAAAGTTTTCATTTCGAAAAAAAATATTATGAAAGTTTTACCAATGAGCAATTCATTCAAGTGAAAATATATTTGGTTTATATAAATGTAGGATTAATTAATGCCTTTATAATAAATAGGATCAATTTTGGTGAGATTTTAATCCCTGCAAAATTCAAAGTTTCTGAAATTAGTTTGTTCGTTTACGAGGTTTCATACATATATATTTCTTTATCTTCGATAAATACTGTGAAAATACGAATATTATTTTCCCATCATTTAAAGAAAATCTATTTTTTCTATCTTTTCCAAAAAAAAGAAAGAAAGAAAGAAAGGGATTTCCCCGTATTTGTCAAACAAAAATGTACTAATCCATGTGTTACATGGTGGACAATATGACAGTATTGACGTAAATTTATGTCCATCGCGTCAGCGCTTAATGGAACTAAATGGATGATGACATTAATTCCAAAATTTTGAACTTTTAGTGACAAAACACAAAATTAGTTTTATTTATATGAACCAAAAACTTTATATATATATATATATATATATATATATATATATATATAAAAGGTGTTGTGTAATAGTGATTAATAGAGAAACTCGTTATTATACGCAATCCGAATGGAAATCAAATAAAATATTACAGTTCAATGATTATTCAGCCTAAAATGGGATTTATAACTTTAATTAATTTTTAAATAGAAATTTAACGAAATATTAATTTTTTTACATCCATTATTTTTTTAACAAAAAAAAACGGTCTGGAAAATTTACTCAATACATTTAGTCCCTGCAAAAAAATTTTTAGTATCCCTAACACTCTCTTTTTAATTATTTTGCTTATTATTAAAAAATAAAAAAAATAAAAACTCTAGTACCTAACAAGAACTGGTTTTTTAATTTTGAGAAACAATTTATTACGTCCAATTTTTATTTCAATTTATTTTTATTTTAAATTATATAAATTTATGAAACACTTCTCAAGTGTGAAAAAGTGTTTAACTAGATTGAATAATCACACCTTGTAAAATTTCAATCTATTTTCTTTTAATCTTTAAATTGTACAATCTATACAAGAGAAACTCATGAGAAAGTCAATGCACAACTCCATCAGATGCAGTCATGCAAATTATGTGCCTATATTGCGTTAAACTCATTTCAGAGTCTTACTTAATTAACCTAAACTCTTTCCACAATAAAATAAGCCACTAAAGAACTAAGTATGTAGTTTCCGGGTTGATAGTGGCAAATAAATATCCCGATGATGATGCAGAACTAGGCAAGTTTGGGTCACGTTATTAAGCCAGTGAGAAGAAAAAGAAGCACGCAAACAAATTTGTATGCCCAAACCAAGCTGATGATTTAAATATATTCTCAATTTCATAAAGATGAACAAGTTATTCAGAGGTACATTTGCAACTGTTTCGGTACATTACATATAAGGAGGAAATTGCACATATATTTGCAACACATGTCTTATTTATGATAATATTCTGATCTGATTATCATAATTTAGCAGCACCTCCTATCATTCATGCATCCAGCAGCTTCTTTATGTCTTTCTGCAGATATCGCCATGACAAAAAACATTGTATTAGTGCTGTCTAACATTTTCAAGTATGTCAATAAAGGCAATAATATTATTGGTGCCATGCCATCATACAAGTTGTCTTTACCTCGATGCTGAGGGGAGAAGTTGTGGGTGCATAACGTTCAACAACATTCCCTTCTTTGTCAACAAGGAACTTGGAGAAGTTCCATTTGATGCTATCACCGAAGAGTCCACCTTTGCTTGATTTCAGAAACTTGTACAGCGGAGCAGCACTATTGCCATTCACATCCACCTATATAAAAGCACGTAATAAACATGATTTGAGTACATATTTACTAGCACGTAAGCACGTGGAGGTAAAATAGTTGTAAAAAGTAAAAACCAACAAAATATATAAGTTATTTCAGTTTAACAGGGTTATTATTTTAGACTCCACCTAAATCTCAGTTTCCCCTTACTCTAACTTGATCCACCCAACAAAACCTGGATCATGATACTAGACATGGTGGAAAAGAGACTCTGACATGTAAGCTTAAGTTGCTTCAATGCAATTGGGGAAAAAAAATTATCTAACAGAGAATCAATTAGGAATAGAAGTTATAAAGTCAATTAACTGCACCACAGGTTGTATAAAGTCAACTTCATAGTTCATATACAATTCTCAAGAGAGAGAGTGTTATAACAATTCAATTCAATTCAATCGCAGATACCATGATCACATTTGTATTTTAATCAAGAAGATATACGCATATCACTTAAGAAGAAGGTTATATTTTTATCATTAAGAATCATTTTGATAACTTGTTTAAAAATGGGGCAAATTCCAAACAGACTCCAACATTGGAATCAAAAGCAGTAAGAAGGAATGTAAGCTCGTACCTTGTCGAAAATGGGAAACTCAGCTTTGAAGCGAGTACAAGCAAACTCTACTATCTCTTCATTAGTTCCAGGCTCCTGTGCTCCAAACTGATTGCATGGAAATGCAAGAATTTCCAGCCCTGCATAAAGTTTAGGATGACGAAAGGACGACCCCAGAGTAAGTTACTCAGTGGATTAATCGTTAAATACATAGGGATTTTATCAAAGGTTGGTAGATATTTCCTTGAACAGTAAGCTTAATTTTAATAACAATTAATGATGTGTCAAGACATAATGATCCAATTGCAAGGGTTTACAACAAATGTTGAATCTTGTTAATTTGCAAGCCAGTACGGTACTTATCATGGAAGATAAGGAAAACATTGATGACAGAAAAAAGAAAAGACGGCAAAAACAAAGAAACACACCTTTCCCTTTGTATTTGTCATACACCTGATTCAGCTCTGTGTAGTTTGAATTAGTCAACCCACTGCATCATCAAATATGATTGAACATCAACATAAGTACAAAGCATCCCATAGCAATAAAAACTAGTACCATCAAATTTTAGTTACCTGTGAAATTGATTCTAATAATTTTATCATAGGGTTAGGGTAAGCACAACATGTAGCCAATTGGGATAATATAAGATAAACAACTTACAAATCAGGCTACGTCACACTTATTATTAACACATGTGTTGATTTTGTAAGCGTATATATCATTTTTCATAATAAATTAAGCTAAATTGTGTAATGAAGTAGTGGTAGTAGTAGTACCATTGGGAGGCAACATTAACAATGAGAAGGACCTTTCCTTTGTAATCCCCGAGATTAACATCATTACCCCTAGCATCCTGTTGCAAAGTAAACGTTAACAACTAACTAACATCACTTAAAAATTGGGTTAAAGAAAGAAATTAGTAAAAGAGATAAATAAAAAGAATAAGAAATGGAATAAGTATGTAAATGTAACTATGCATGCATGGAGGGAGGGAGGGAAGGAGTACTTTAACGGTGAAATCATAAACTGATTTAGGAGCGTCGGATTGAGAAGCCATTCAAGTTGAAATTGAGAATAGAAGAAGCAAACAACGGAACCCAAATGAGAAAAATGAATGGACAACTAACGTTTGCAGCAGATAACTCCGAAACTTATAGCCTCGCGTCCTTCCGCGTATAACACGTGTTACGTGGTGGAGGCTTCACTTTCAAGTGTCACCCACCTACTACATTTTGGACCAAAATTGGACATACTTAACCATATCACACAGACCAAGAAAGGTAGTTAGGATTCTTGAAACTTTAAAAAAATACTTCAACATTAGAGCACCTCCAACCCCAAGATCCACTTTTGGATCTTAAGTGGTCCCCACAACATTTTTTATATTATCTCACACTTCCCCATACCCTAAGCAACTCTATCACAAATTCGCTTCAACCCCAAGAACCCAACCATGGATCTTGAATGGACCCCACACCCTACCCCACATTACTTTTTATATATTATAATAAAAATTAAATTGTAATAATTTAATTAATACCATGGATCTTTTGAAATGTTTATCCATGCCTCAATGAGTAACTTATCTTCTTCTCGAGAAAATTTTTCTCTTTTTGTCTTCTCTGTTGCTCCTCCTTCTTCTTCAAGATTAATAGTCTCCAGTCCGACTTGAGTTGAAAATTCTGGTACTTGAGTTGGAGAAATTGACCCAACCGGTGTTTCAGGTTCTTATTCAATCAATTCAACACGACTATTATCCATGGGGAGGTTGGTTTGTGGTGGTTGATACAAAGGGTGTTGGTAATATGGCATAGGAAATGGATGGTTGTAAAAATTTGGATTATAATGTGGATTAGGAAAACGGGGAGGATTTTGGTAATTTCTAGTGTTTGAATTACTACCTTGTGTGTTAGGAGTAATCGGAGAATGTGAGGAATTATTATATGGAGAAGGAGAATTTTGTAAAAAATTAAAGTAAGCATGATAAGGATTTTGATTGGGATCCATTTGGATTAAATGAAGATTGAAATTTTGGTTGTGAATTGTTAAAACAATTGATACATATTTATAGAACAAATTTTACAACGGTCAAAAACGGCTAAATTTACTTTGTAACGAATACATTTCATTAAACTGAGTACTTCATACCACTCTCTGCTCTGTGTAACGGTTACATTTTCATACACTCACTACTCACTGTTGCATTCACCTACTACTTCAATTTAGTCTTATTTTATTATTTTTTTTTTTATATTCAATTCAACAACCCTTCAATTCTCCTTCCTTCCATTAAAATGACCAAATTGCAGCAAGCCTTCTCCTTCCTTCCATTAAAACTATCGAACCTTCTCCTTCCTTCCAAATTGCAGCAACTCATCACCCTTCTCCTTCCTTCCATCTATCGAACCTTCTCTTCCTCCATTAAAATTGAATCACCTTTCATCTCCCTTCCTCCATCCATCATCGAACCACCTTCTCCTTCCTCCATCCATGAAAAATCAATTCAAATCCACAAATCGGTTCCATCATCGAACCACCTTCTCCTTCCTCCATCCATCATCGACCCACCTTCTCTGTCCCTCGGTTCACCTTCTATCTCCCTCACACCGTCACTCACCCCACAAATCGCGATCTGAGTTCGATGAGAAGAATTCGGCCATGAAACTCCTCAAATCCGGCTTTGCATGTTGTTGATCCACTTTTCCCAGCATCAATTTTTGATTCATGGCCTCTGCTCTGTAATTTCAGTTGGACCATTGGGGTATTTTGTATTTTAGGGTTTTAATTTCCCCTTTTCTTCTTCCCATTCTAATTTCGTTTTTTTTCCTTCCTTGCCTCTGCTCTGTTTGTAATTGTGTTGTGTAATCTCTGGATTCATGGTTGAAGAAGAAGAAAGGTTCCATTTTTTTTTTGTTTTTAAGAGATTTTTTTTTTAATCTTTCCCTTCTCTGCCACCGTACGACTCCGGGCCCACCCTCAGCCCCAAGCATCGATGCTTGCTGGGGCAACGAAGCTTGGCAAGCTCTTCCACCTCAGCACCCTCCAACGCCTCCAAGAATCTTCACTGGGGTGCTTGGCAAGATCCAAGGCTCAAGTACCCCTGGTTGGAGGTGCTCTTACAATCTTACCCTCTTAACTTGCATTGGGAATTTTACAATGTATTACTTCACATTAATGGACAAAGGGCAAATAAGAGAAAATAGCAATAAATGCCTCCTATAAAATACAAAGTGACTTATAAATAGGACCAAAGAATCCTTCTAGAATATGACTTATAAATAGGACCGGAGGGAGTGGTACCACTTTAGAATAACTAGTAATTTTACCCGGGATGCACGGGTTTAAATTTTTTTTTTTAAAAAAAATTTGATTATAAATTTTGGAAATATGTCTTTTTAAATAATTAGTTAATGTGAACTTTTTATAAAAATGATTTACATGTATTTAGAAATTAATAGTCATAAACATTAACATTTGAATCTAGTTTCAGCTACCAACTTTTTCATTAATAAAAATTAATTAATAATGTATCAACTATGCGATTTCTAATTTTAATTAACAACATAATTTTTTATATTAAAAAAAATCCAACTCATTTTGATTTTTGTTTTATTTAATCCATCATTCTAAATGCATTTTGTTAGTAATTCGTTTTGCAAGTCCAAATACAACTATTTTTTTTACCATATATATCATCATCATCATCATCGTCATCATTATTATTATTACATCTGTCCCAAAATATATGATCTGTTTTCACACTTTTAATTAATTCGTGTTTATAAAATTCGAACTTTCAAATTACTTGCTTTTATTAGAACTTCATAATTTTAAATAAGTATATTGTCTAAAATATAAAATAACGCATCATTATTTTTCACAATTTAAATTGCAACATATTGTATAAATTTTTGGATTTTTTTAAATTTGAATTCATGACTGAGTAAATATTTGATTGTATTAAGCTAAATCATTATACCAAATTATAGCTCATCTTTAATACTTATATATCCGTTTTTTCCGTTGTACCCAAAATTTATTATTCATAATGATGCTCTATTTAAATGTTTAATACCAATTTGTCTATATTATGACTTGTTTGTATTAGAATTTCTGAAATTACAACATTATATTTTTTTTCTGGTTAATTATCATATGATGGGTCGTTTAGGCATTATATATTTTTTATGTCAATATTTGATTCAAATTATTTCCTTTTGAAAAGATCATTAATAACTTGTGCAAATTGTAATAATATCGAAATGCAAATTGTATGTTTGCGGGCAATTTTTATATTTATGTGTAATCCAAATTGTACTAATAAAAATTTACTAAAAATAAATTAAGATAAATATTTATTCCCATGCGATGCACGGACAAACAAATTTGGAGAGAAAAGCAAGGATGAAGGAGGGAAAATTAAAATGACAAAAATGCCCTCAACTTCTCCTATTTTATAATATGTTGATGATTACTACTCCATTTCATATTTATAGCATTTGTATTATAAGTTTTGTTATTTTATAAATTCAATATATAATTAATATTATTTTTTAAACTTATCATTATTTATTACACTTTTTTTTTATTTTCAATATCTTTCTCTCTTCAATAATAATTATATAAAAGCATTATAATCAAAATATAACAAATCCTTACATTATTTAACCATTTTTTAAAACACAATACATATAACGGAGTGAGTATGACACATACACCCCAAAATGCTATAATTTGTTTTTCGATGACATGAAAACATAATCTAATTTTAGATTTATCCTTATTTAATCCTTTTTTTTTCAAAAAAAAAAATTGTATTTATATTGTATACTCCCTTCGGTAGAGCTGTCCAAAATGGGCTGACCCATTTAACCCGACAAAAACATGGGCTGGGCCAGGGAAAAATCTAGCCCGAAGTTTTTTGGGCCAGCCCAGCCCAGCCCGACAAATCATTAGCCCGACACGGGCCAGCCCGTTTGGCCCGAATTTAAATTTTTTTATATGTTATAACACTTTATTATTGAATAGGATTAAACAATAATAAAATTAAGATGAGATAGAGCTTTTTGTCTTTTCATTTATTATTTTTATAATTAATAATGACATCCTAATCAAAAGAAAATGTTATAAAAAATTTTTTTGGTTATAATTAATTATTATTTTTATCGAAAAATGAAAAATTATTGGCCCATGGGCCAGCCCAGCCCAGGCCGAAAAACTAGTGGGCTGGGCCGGGCTAGCAAAATGGTTGGCTCGATATATAAATGGGCCGGCCCAACCCAGCCCGAAAAAACTAGTGGTCCTAATGGGCTGGCCCGAATGGGCCGGGCCAGCCCGAATTGACAGCTCTACCCTTCGGTCTTATTTATAAAATTCTTTTCGGGTTTTTCACTCCTACCAAGAAAAGTAGTTAGTGACATTGGAAATATGAAAATTTAATATATTTTTCAAAACTACTCCTATAATTGTTATTGGAACTTTAAAAAGTGTTGACTTAATAGAGCGGCGTTTGTGAAAATAAGTAATTAAATGCTATTGAAAATTGAAATAATGTCTTATAAATAGGAACAAAATAAAAACCTCAAAAGGGTCTTATAAATAGAACGAGAGGGAGCATTTATTTCTTGCATATTCATTTTTTTTAGAAAATTTGTTTTTTATTTGTAAGAAATGTAGCTGTGAGAATATTAAAAAAGACTTTGGTTGTGTTTTTATTTGATGATATTTTCAAATCATTATCTTTCTATTTTTTTCCTCATATGATATGGATCATTAGTTTGAGAACAATTAATAATTTAAATATAAATTGTGAAAAAAACTAAAAATTACGTTGACAATAAACTAAATTTATGTTTAATCACTCACACCACTACTAAGATTTATATTATTAAATCTTTTCTATGTTACGTTGTTGTTGATTTTTATATTAATTTTTGTTTATATCGTTGAGTTCCAGAAAAATAGTCTTCCTCATGCGTTTATTCTTCTATTCCTAAGCTTCAATGACAAATATTCAATTCCTCGCTAATAGATGACATCATCTTTGCAAAATAAATTTAAATCAAAATGATTAGAACAATAAGAATAAAGATTTTTAGGATTCAATCTTATTATTAACTTGAGATAAAATAATCGATGAAAAAAATAAAAATATTTAATTATGATTAATAAGAATAAATGTGATAATCATATTTAAAAAAAACTAATTGTAAAAAAAAAATCTACTTCATCCATCACATAAATATAAGATTTATCTCAAAATATCATCAAACAAAAAAATCTAAATGTTTAATTATGATTTAATTTTGATTTATCTTAATAAAGTTGATAATCTTAAATAAATATCAATTTATGCATAAGATAAATAAAGAATATATGAGATAAAAATGTTACATTTTTATTTATATGGCGAAGTACAAAATTTATCAACACGATCATCTACATTAATTTTCTTAAGTGTAAGGTTTGATTTGAACTTCTACATTTTTATATAATTATTTTTGTTGTTTAATAATAATCTTTACTTATAATAAAAATAATAATAATTTTTAATTTAAAATATTTAATATAAAAAATCTAAAATATCAATGATTCGTGCATTGCAATCGCTAAAAGCTAGTACGAAAATATGTGTTGCTCTATACTCCCAACCAAATAGCGCTTGTTTGCCGTTAACATTCTTCATTTGAGATTTTGAGTGATCGGGTGTTGTGCCAAAAGCATCCTGGATTACAAAGGTTAATAATATAGAATATCTGGTGATTTGATTTTGTTAAGTGATTTGTCATCTAATTATTGATTTTTTATTTTTATTTTTTATGAATACCTAATTATTGATTTATTATTAAATTATCATGAAAATAGTACCATAATAATAATTCGAATTCGAATTGGGCAAGGAAGTAGGGAAGAGAACAAAAACTTGAATTCGGCAACTACTATGACCAGCTTCTGGATAACCGAACATAAGAATGTAATTGGTATATTCTTAATGTTCACACTGTTAATCCAATCCAGACAAGCCCCAATTATGTATGAAAATGCCATACCCAATTATGTATGAAGATGCCAGCCATGTATCTAAGAATCCACTCCTTCAGAGAACAAAAAGATGTCCATCTGAGTTTACCCGGACAACGATGAAGAGAAAAACAAAAACAGCTACAACTTTTGAGCATAAGAAGCCTAACCATTGATGATAGGCAATGTGGTTTAATTATTAAATACTGGTTGCACGGTTCTGTATGGTCACAAATTATTGTTAAGTTCATCATTATAGCTCCAATAAATGATGTCTTCAGCATCACAATTAGTTGACAATCTATCTTGCCCTTGACTTTAAGGAGAAAATGGATGAACAACATGGATTAAGAAATTGTTCAGGTTTGACGAGATAAAAACATGCACTTCTTCAATAACTCAAAAAATCATATTCATTAATATTTTGGAGAGCAAACATCACAATGAAAGAAAGAACAAATAAATAAGTTATAGGTACAACCTTGTCATTATTCAGGTTCATAATAAAAATATGAAACGATTTTATATTTTGCAAACCAAATAACTGCATATAGAGAATCCATTATCGCCATATGAGACTCTTAAAGCAGCTCTTGCAAGTGTTAAGTGACTGATAACAAAATGGCAATAGCTAGTCCAATCATTGCCCTTATCTTTCTCCCTTGTTGATTGTATGATTGTGCACCGTTCTGTGAAACAAAATAAAAAACATAAGATGAGATAAAATCATTGTGATTATGATAAGAAGCACACATAGATTTAACTATTTAAGTATTAACTAGTTCTCTCCAAAGTTTATGTATATGATTATAATTTGATAATTAACTGATCAAAGAAATTACCACATTTGGACTTGGTGCCGGTGACTCTTCCGAATCAGTTGTAGTTGGAGCATCATCAATTAGTGGTGCTGGTGGACTCCTGTGAATAATTGTTGTTGGTGCTGGAGCTAGAGATAGTGCATGATGTTTCTTGTGCTTGTGCTTGTGTCTTCTTTTCTTGTGCTTGTGGGGTGGTGGCTCTGGTGTGTCATCTTCAGGTGCCGGTGCTGGTGTGTCTGTTATAGGCGCTGGTGCTGGTGTTGGTGAGTCACTTAATGGCGAAGGAACAGGTGAATGTTTGGGTGCTTTCTTTTTGTGTGTGTGTGCAGGTGCAGGTGTTGGTGTTTCTATGGCAGGTGTTGGGGCTTTTGGTGCTTTGGCTGGTGCTGGTGATACCTTTGGTGGTGGTAATAGTGGAGGTAAAACAGCCGGTGGTAATTCCGGTAATGGTGGTGGGGAAATAGGTGCTTTTTTTGGTGGTTGTGGTGGTGGAATTTTAGGAGATGGTGCTTTTTTGGGTGGTTGTGGTGGCGGAATTTTAGGAGATGGTGCTTTCTTGGGTGGTTGTGGTGGTGGAATTTTTGGAGATGGTGCTTTTTTGGGTGGTTGTGGTGGCGGAATTTTAGGAGATGGTGCTTTCTTGGGTGGTTGTGGTGGTGGAATTTTTGGAGATGGTGCTTTTTTGGGTGGTTGTGGTGGTGGATCTTTAGGAGATGGTGCTTTTGGGCTTAATGCTGGTGTAACCTTGGGAACTGGTAATTTCACAGGAGCAAGTACAGGAGGTGTAGCTTTGGGGACCGGTAGTTTCACAGGAGCAAGTGTAGGAGGTGTAGCTTTGGGAACTGGCAATTTCACAGGAGCAAGTATAGGAGGTGTTACTACTTTGGGGACTGGTAATTTCACAGGAGCAGCTGTTGGAGGTAGTATAACTTTGGGAACTGGTAATTTCACAGGAGCAGATGTTGGAGGTAGTTTCGTTGTTGCCGTAGCAGGCGGCTTGGTGGATGCGCTTGGTGGTTTGCTAGAAGTGGGAGAGGTAGCTACTGGTTGTTTTTTAGTGGTAACAGGGGATGTTGCTGCTGCCACAACGGGTGGTTTTGCGGTGGCAACTGATGGTGTTACTGCTGCAGAGTATGGGGATGATGCAGTTGGTAATTTGGAGGGTGCAGCTGTGTTTGTGGTTGGTGTTTTGCTAGAAGTAGGAGAGGATGCTACGGGTGGTTTACGCAAGGTAGTTGGGGTTGCAGCCACAATGGGGGGCTGTTTAGCTGTAGACGGAGATGATGTGGCTGGCAATTTGGAGGGTGCAGCTGTGTTTGTGGTTGGTGTTTTGTTAGAAGTAGGAGAGGTTGCTGCTGTTGGTTTTTGTGAGCTGGAAGGGGTTGTGGCCACGACGGGAGGCTGTTTAGCAATTGATGGGGATGTCGCGGTTGGCAATTTAGAGGGTGCAGCTGGAGTTGTGGTAGGCAAAATGGAGGGTGCATTATTATTTGGGTTTGAAGTTGACAACTTTGATGATGGTGCAGTTGCTTGTGCTTGGGCATTGATTGAAGCTACAGGGTAGCAGAGGCTTGCTAAAGCCAATGCCCAGAAGATTGCAGCCATTGCAGGACTTGTTTTGGGAGTGAGAGGTTGCTTCGTATTTATGGGCTATGTAATATGAATTTTGATATTTATTATAAGGTTGAGACATAGTGAGCAGATGTAGATTATGTGGTGCAAGGGGAAGCGTAGCCTTCGTGAGATTGCTACATCATATTATTATGGACATCACTTATGCTCGTGAGTTGCATGTTAATGAGAATTTGAGAACTCAATTTTACCTATTATATCTACGTATGACCTGTATGTTAGTACGAGGTCATCATGTTATGTTAATATCTGATGATAAAACATACCATTGTGATTGAGATGTTTTATCTTAATTACCTGCAAGTTCTTTCAAAAGTAACCTACAACCTATCCCCCAAAATGATGACAAGAAACTCAATCAACCAAGATTGTACTAAATCATTACATACGCCACACTTGTAAAAAATAGAAGTGACAGTTGCCTATAAGATTGATTTTCATTGCCCATATGCTGGAAACTCTCCCCAGGCGGAGGAAGATTTGTCTTGGAGGAACATTTTCATTTTCTAATTTGAAAGCCTAAAGAGGAATTGAAGAGTAAATAGAATGAGTGTTGGCTTACTGGAACACTGACAAAAGATTTCCCTAAACACATTAACACTCTCAACGTGAAAGCCATATTAAAAATATTGAAAAAATAGCAAACTATTCCAAAACCAACCTATGGACATGTAATTCTGCCTCATCATCTTCAATTTCATTACCATTGATGGAAAGTTCAAAGTGCTGCAGGCTTTGTTCAAAAATCTCCATCTTTGAGCAAATCTTCCTGCTACTTGCCACTCGGCAATTAAGCAAGTCACTAAAGGCCCTCGAAGGAAAACCATGAAAGCAAATCTCCAAGCAAGTCATTTAAATTGGAAGGAAAGCCATGAAAGCAAAATAATTTAAATGATCTGTATATTATCCTCTATTTGATTGTCAAAACATTATTGCCAAACCCACTGCAAGATTTTCCAAATAGACATCAATATTGGAACTTTGGTTATAGATTTTCATGCAATAACCCTGAAAGTTTGTTGTGAAAAATTAATTTATAAGCTAGAGTTCAATCTACTTTGGTCAAAGAGTTTTTAGAAGGTAGAGTTTCCCAGAAACCTCTCGAATAGAATAAACATGCTAAGTGATTCATACAACTACCTAAAACCACCGATTACGGAGCCGAAGGAGAAATCAAGGGCTGGTGAAAAAAAAAAAGAAGCATATAACTGCTATTATCAAGGACTGGTGAAATTATATATGTTCTTAATAGTTTCCCACCTAATTATGAAGGAATAAGGAGAAAGAAGCACATAATAACCTTATAATAAATTTGAAAATATTCAACCAATCACCAAGGAAAATAAATAAATTTTGGCTCACTTTATCAATGATAAAAGATTGTTACAAAAAATTGTTAGTGAAATCAAGGAAATAAATACAAGTAGGAGGAGAACATTCAATCCTTGTCTGCTTGATCTAATCTGCTAACCCTCTCAAGCAGATTATTCATCGCAATACCAAATGCATCCTGAAACTTATCCAGCTCAGCATTGTGATCTCCATATACTAGCCCAGGCAATAGTTCATATACAATAAACCTCCTCATGTTTTCCCTCTCTCTTGAAGAAACATTGGCAACCCTCTCCACCACATTCACATTCATTTGTTTCACCTCTTTTTTATCTACAAACACTGAGTACTTGTCATGGTCCTCAGGTAAATGCCAAGGATATTGGTAATAAGCTGTGAATGGATCAAAAAGCACTGGTATGCAACCTGATATAAGGGAATCAAAAACAGATTTCCTTGTTGGACTATCCCCTGGAGGCTGCATGCAGAACTCAGACTCCATAAAAAGTTGTGTAATTGACTCTGGCTCATCACACTTAGTAGAACTGCAATTCAGAAAATGGCACTTACCATTGCTTTTTGAAGTGCATTGGTCTATTAATATTGACCTTATGTTGTCCTTTGCTTCAGGTCGCGCCCCTCCGGCAAAACTGACAAGGTTCTTGCGATTCGATCTAATGATTTTCAGTTGCCATGCAATTATGTCATTGTCTGAATGTGGATGGAAATAAGTTGGATGAGGAATTCCAATGTCATTCACATGCCATGGCTGTCTTTCGATCAAGAGCTTCATTGGATTTTGCATTTTATCAAGCTCTAATAATCTACTACCCCATGGAGACTCACTAGTCCTCCTAAAATCCCATGAGATTTTACCCAACACAAAAACATGATCCTTACCTTGATTTTTTCTCCATGGCCTTTGTCTCTCAAGCCACTTAACTAACTCCAAAGCCAAACTGTCCTTCACATCATTTGACACATTCTTGAAATGCCATCTCAGGATATCCAAACCAGCATAGACCGGTACATAGAAAAGCTTTGCTTCATTTTCATCATAAACCCTGCATGGATGCTTCAAAACCCTGGAATGAAATATGAGTTCAAGTGAGTACTGATGAGTTTGATACCATCCTTTACCAAGCTTGGCTATTGGCTCACCTAACCCCTCATTACTGAAATATCTGCAGAAATCTTGCCATGGAACCATGTCGCGACATTGACCTACCAAGTCCTTATTAAACATTGATGGCAAATCATACACATATATTCCTCTACCGTCACAAGCTGCAGTGTCTTTTTCTGACCTCCACGACCGATGAACCTGCAGCTGTTCTTCAATGACCTTAACCGCATTCGCAACCTCCTCATCTCTTTGATTGTAATTGACATCTCTACCGGTAACCGTATAAGGGGTACTTGGCAACTTTTCTTGCTTAGTGGCATTACCATCAATTTGAAGAGTAACACTAGAACTATTCTTGACTATGGAAGTTGGAATTTCAATAGAGGGATGAGTGCCTGCAGAGAGGCAATAGAGGCTATTGAGTTTCCTAGAAGCAAAGCAAACATGAATGATGTTTCCGGTTATAACAGTGGAGAAGGAGGACCAAATGTAGATAAGGATTAGAATCAAGAGTGTAAGAGAAATTCGACTTAGAAAGTTGTACAGAACTGTGAAGCAAAAATAAGATTGTTTGGCTTCTAGTTTTTTTGTTAGTTTTGATCTTTTTCTGGATATGGACGCAGCCATTTTGTGATTGAGAACAATGTTAGGACCCCTTACTTATCATAATATTTCCACCAGCAGAGGCAAAATTTAACATAATTTCCTCACCTAATGTTTATCATGAAGGCACGTAATGATTAGTAGTTGATTAAATAATGTGCACGTCGTGATGTACATTGGACTTAATTATGTCATGGCTATGCAGTCATGCTCACAGATACAATATAAGTTGACAGAATGACATATTTTAGCGGTTGGCATTCATCATAATGCAATAAAATATTCATCTTCTCAAAGAGGTGGAACTTAATATACTCCCAGAGTTTTACATTGTTCCACTCAATTTGTAACACAGGCCATGCCACCAACGTGTGTTGATGATTTAAGTCTCTTTTAATAGGTGACCTTGAGTTCTAGTATATCATTGAATTAAAAATGGCTGTTCACAGTTCTTATCCAAAGAAAAAAAGGCTGTTCACAGAACTTATGGAAGTAATATTTAGAATGGATAATTCTAACTTGTACCTAGGGTACATGTTAATAATACTTAAAAAAGTTAACCAAAAATGGTTTGTCAAATACTTTGAGATGTGATATATTAAGTTTTTCCATAAAAACTAATTTTTTAAAATATTCTTAACATGTGCACCAGGATACATATTAGAAAAATTAGAATTTCTCCTCGGTAAGACCACTCAAATGTTTGATTTTCTGAAAAGGTCAAAAAATTGTTGATTGCCTTTTTTGATAAAATTAACTTTAAACAAAACAGCTTTTCTAGAATATTGGGTTGTGGACTCAATCTGAATTTTCCAAATCAATACTCAACCTGCTTAAGATCTTACTCAGTCACTTGCATAACAGCTAGCAGACTTTGGCTTCACAAAAATTTTCCCAAAAAATAAAAAGAGCAAAGCGGTGCACGAGCTGGTTGAGCTGGAGGAGGGTATATATACGTAGATTTCCAGGATTTATATGCAAAACAAATTTATATGTCTGGCTTCCTGCTTTTGCCAAGGAAATATAAGAGAACACATTGTTTTGAACACGGAGCCTAGTCTTATAACTTAGCAAAGTTCTATTTTACAAAACATCAAAAAGATTATAATTTTAAATTGCTGCTAATAAATCCAAATACAAAATATTAATCCATCCCTGCTTCATCAGCTTGGTAGAAAACAATAAAAATTATATTGTTACATGATAGAAATACAGGAAAAGGCAGATACAATAGAAAGGAGAAAAACTAGTTTGAAACATGACTTACACTATAGTCAAAGTTGAATTAAAACCATGCATAAACTCTAGAGTCTAGAGCATACTGTCTGTTTTCGCGGGGAGGCGACGGAAGAAATTGATTGGTGCAGATGGGAGCCTGTGGCGAAACCTTGGATGCCTCATGACATAGAACCCTGCCAAACCAGCAATTGCTTGAAAAGGAGTAACATAAAGAACCAATGCAGATATTAGACAAAAAGTAATGAAGAGAGCGGTAGCACGCGGGTCTCTCCAGCTTAACAGTGCCTGAATCCTCTCCCCCTGGCTCGCTAAATCACCAACCACACTTTGAATTCTTCCTGCCACGCTCCTTAAACGATCATACCTCATTCTCACTATGTCCGGGTTTCTGCTCGTAGGGAATGTGTCAAACTCCTCATCCAACTCATCTGGTTGCACTGCATCCGCTTGTGATATTCTTGTATTCATGTGAGGAGGGTACCTCGGTCGGTACCTAAAGTTCCATACACCTATTAAAAACATGTAGAGAAAGACTGTAGGCAATATCAGCTCTGGGAAGCAAACTAGCATGAGGAACAACACATGAACCAACACTGTTGTAATAGGATTCCTCCACATGCAGATATCACCAAACCACTTCCCAACTGCGAATATGCCTGAAAAGAGTGTCATCAGCCGGAAGAAATTCGCTTTGCTTCGCCGCATGCTCCACAGGTGTGAGTCCACATCAGACATGTATTCCACCACCTCCTTACGAAGTGGTGGCTCTGCTCGGCCTAATCGTGCAGCTACTATGTTCACCGCTTGGTGACGTAGCATGTCAAGCTGCATGACTGAGAAGGGCCTAATGTAGTGCATTTTCGGCAGCAATGGTTTTGAGTATAGATAAAGCATGTTTGCAAAAGAAGTGCATGAAAACCTGATTGCCAAGTGAAGTTCCCCCATCTTCTTAACCCCGGTTGGGTGAAGTACTAGCAATGGATAAGAGTGAGTGTAAATCCTACCTGTTTCCAAAGTTGAGATACGAATTCTGACCTTGCCGATTTTCAAGTCTTTTGAACCCTTTTCTCCAATATGGCTATTATCAAACACACCAACTGTTAGCACAGTGGCCTGATCAAAAACCTCCCAAGTGTATTGCTCATTGTATTTTGGACAAAGATTATCAACCATAGTCCTTGTTCGGATCCATTTATGACCATATTTTGCTACACAGTATGTGTCAGAAGTGCCCCTTCCTTCCCTTGTTTTCATCGGATGGAGTCCTACAGCTTTCAGCACTCCTAGCTCTAAAATCCCAATTGGTGGCCTCCATAGCTGCTTTGCCGTGGGACGAAGATCGCTGCTGTAATGGGTTGATTCATCAAGAACATGATATCCTCCATCTAGACATAGCCGCAGGTGAATTCTGCTAGAGAATTTTTCTTTCTTCAGCTGATCAACATCAATAGCAACTGGCTTTTCAAGGTTGAACCATCTAGAGTGAATCATTCTATCATCAGCGCGCCTGTCCACAGCATTGAGTGGTATGATGACCCTTCCAATAATCTCATCTTTTCCAGCACCAATCCTATCTTCAACTGTTAGGACTAGATGGTCTTCAAAAGGTTCAGCAGCAACAAACAACAGGTCCTCATTCCAGAGAGGGCTCAGATTTCTGGCTGGAACTGTCTTTGTTTTGAGCACTTGGTTTCCTATCTGCGCCTTCACATAGGCATCTGGGAAACGGTTTTTATCCGTAGGAACCAAGTCTTGTGCCTCGACAATGTTAACACGCACATACCACAACCTCGGTGCATGATAGACCTTTGAACGAATCATTGTGGATGCAGCAGGTGAGCTGTCAACAGGTGTAGCTGCATCTGAATGCCATGCATCAGAAAAAGCCTCATCTGCTTGTGTACCAATCCATACAGCGAGCATTACCTCACCTTTTATCTTCTCCCCCTTCTTATCCTCAAGACGGTACCACTCTGGCGCCAAAGGACTATCTGGTGGCACTCTCATAGGAACCTCATTGATGTCGAACCTCACAAGGCCTACAAAGTCATCTTTCACAAGATCCTTGTCCTTGATCTTAACTTCTAGTATAGATGCTTGCATCCGCTCTTTTGAAAAGGCAAACACTTGATGCCACTCTGGATGCTGATTCTTATCAAAGTGTCTAGTGATACCTTTGTAGTTTCCAATTCTTACCTCAACAAATGGATCAAGACTCCCAGTAAGATCCATAGCAGGAAGTTCACGAGCCTTAACAACCCGAACATACAGAAAATACATCCTTTCCACCAGGTCATAAGTACTCGAGGTCTTGTCTTTATGAATAATACGACCCCCTACAACTCTTCCCCCTCCGAGAAATGGGCTTGTTTCTTTGAGTGCATAATCAACTGGTTGCGCTGATGAAACAGAATGCATTCGTACTAGCTTCAGAGGTTGTGGTCCACCAGATACCATTTCATCAGCTTCATATTTTGGTACATAATGAGTATCTGCAAAGCCAGGGGAAAGGTGTTGGTGTTGGTGTTGATGTTGCTGCTGCTGGTGATGGTTTGTGTTAGGGAGATGATGAAATGTGTGTCTTGCCGACTCAACCTTTCCATTAGACAAAGGGTTAGCCATTGCATTGCCATCTGCATTAACTTCTATCTGTGCTGAGCTGGGATTATTTTTTGGCATGGACTCAACGACAGGGGCCGGAATTGAGGATTTTATGGTTGCGTCATCAGTAATGTACACTTTAAGGCCAATCTCTCCTCTCACACGAGAGAAAATACCGCGCTTTTCCAATGGATAGTGCAGGACAACGGCATCAGAGTAAGGGACAAAAGAAGTTCCCGTGAGGCTAACCTTGCCAAGAAATGAACTGGAGTTAGTAGCTCTGGTATAGCAGTGGACATAAGCATCAAGAGTGAGATAGTGAAGATTTGTAGGATCAGATATATTGAAGTAAAAGCTCTCATTCCAAACAGGATTGAGATCTCTTTCCTTGATCGTGGTACGGTACTTCTGGCCATCAAAGAAAAGTTCCACAAAGGAACTAGATGAACCCTGTCCATCTTTAGGTAGTAGATTGTGAGCACTAACCACATCCACCCCTAACTTGAAGTTGTTCATTATCAAATGTTGCAGTCAGGTTTGTGTTTCCTAAGGAAAGTTTATGTAGTGAGAACTGCAAGATATGTATTGATACCTGCAAAGAGAGTGAAAATGATTTTTAACAAATAATTGAAATTTTTAGTTATGGGATAAATATAATTGGCTGTATGTTTATAAATCTTATGTTATTCACTAGATGCATGTTTATGCATATTTAGTCACTAGAGGCATGCTTATAAATAAAACAAGGTATTTACACACAGTAGAAAATCTGAATATTTGATAATCAGATTGAACCTCAGACCAGCAAAGTATGAAGTGTGTCAAATAATATACAAAGGCAGGGTTGATAAACATCCATACATCTAAGCGAAAATAGGCCAGAAAGATGCAGCAATTTCATAACCAAAATGATTGCATCAAAGTACAAAAAATGAATATATTTCTCATGACATAAAAAGAATTGTGCAACTACAAGCATATACAAGTATGCATATTTCCATAATATATTTTCAACTATAATATATCCATTCAACTTCACTTTCAAGATTAAGACAATTAAACTGAGATATGAACACCAAACAAAAGGAAATGTTTTCCGGATTGACCAGCTTCACTTTAAAAGTAAGGACCATGCAAAAATCTGAAGACCAATAAATGAATCAAGAGGTAAGCAGCTATTGTGAACCAGTGTGCTAGATCTTCATCTTGGTACTAAAGATATATGCATTAAAAAGTCATTAGTGACAGGATGTCAGAGTGCCTTGTTAATTATATCATTTTTGAAGAAAAAAAATCACCAAATTAATGTTGGGTAAATTGCACTTGCATTGACAAGGTGGTGCAGGAAAACAAAAGGAAAATCAATAAATTGACAAATGAATAAGCTAATGTTTTCTTTAAAAAAAAAAAGACATGCACAGCCAACATACTTATACTGATAGATTGGTAGGTAAGATAAGCCATTAAACCTTCTATTGGTTAACGATACCCTAAGAATGTCTACACCCTTATATCATTTTGTTCTCCATATCAAATTGAAAGATCTTCTGATAGTTCCACGGCAGAAATTAAAACTAGGTAGTAGGTACATATTTTATTACACAGCAAAAATTTTAAGGCAGTCCCACACTGAATATTATGATGCATGATAAATAATTTATTAATCAGGGGAAATAATATGCAGTAGCAACTGTGGGATCAAAGTAGTATTTTGTAGGATTTTGTGGGATTTTGTGGGATCATAAACATCAAAAATCATTTCAATAGAAACCAAAAAACAAAAAAGACTCACCTTCAAGAGCAGGATTTTGTGGGATCAAAGTAGTATTTTGTGGGATCAAAGTAGTGACAGGTTTAACCAAACAAATACGATGATATATTGGCTTCACAGCAGAAAGCAAAAAATAGAGTCAACAGTTTCCTCTACACAGAGAGGGATAATGTGGAAAAC
The DNA here is from genome assembly GCA_037953625.1 of Crotalaria pallida. Taxonomy (NCBI): domain Eukaryota; kingdom Viridiplantae; phylum Streptophyta; class Magnoliopsida; order Fabales; family Fabaceae; genus Crotalaria; species Crotalaria pallida. The sequence continues at coordinate 126,764,722 of CM075655.1, read as the reverse complement.
TACCTCGTAAAATGATTTATTTACACGCATATAAAGACTGAACATGTGAGTGTCACACTTTTTCAGCTCAAAGTTAGTGATCCATTAAACGCGGCACACACACATGAGCTTTGTGCAGGTAAATGGACTCATCCCAACACATTTAAAAATTGTGACTAAACAATAAAATGGCCAAAGGGAAATAATAAAAGGAAAGAATTAAATGCTCTCTAGAGCTAGTCGTGAAGCATGAGAATATATATATATATATATATATATATATATATATATATATATATATTAAATGGAAACTTAAAATGGTAAGGAAAAAAAAGGCTAAGAAAAAAGATTAGTGTATGAAGTATGAAATGGTGTTAGTTGCTGCTTCTTATTAAAGCAAAAGAGGTTTGTGAATAATATCTCATTACAAGAGTATTCATTTATTGAAGGAGGCAAGTGCAACATGCAAGAAAGGTGACAGAGCTAGAATCCATAGGGAAAGAGTTACCTAACAACGAGGGTGATGCGTTGGTGACCACTGACCACCACAAATCACAATGCAAAGCCATTACTCTCTCTACTGCATGATGCTACTGAATGCAGACAAGACTACTGCACTACTGTCTCCAATGCTGAGTGTGTGTATGAACTGTAGTATAAGACAAAGGCTTTCTGTGCTTCACTTCTGACAACTCCTTCCTTTTTTTTTTTTTTTCCTACTTTCGTTTCTCTGAAACATATACACTGGTGAAGTAATGCATGCTACCATGTGGGCGACTTCATCATATGTATATCAGATTATGATACCTTGGCAATTTGGCATCACATCTCATAACTGTGATATATTAGGGGGATTTGAATTTTCTTACTTCAAATTCTGATAATTTCAATAACTTCATTTCGCATATGGAAATAATTTATTTTATTTAATTAATGAAATAAAATGTAAAAAATGAAAAGAAAAAATATTATTTTTACAAAAATAAAGTTATTGGTCTGCGTAAGACAGCCCAGTTGGTGGCTGCAGGGACACTTAGGATTTCCCCCTCCCCAAGTCATAGATTTTAGTCCCAGACCTCCCATGTAAACAAAAAAAAAAAAATAAATAAAGTTATTGAAATTTAAAACTCTGAAGTTAGAAAATCTAAATTTTTATCATGCTTTATCTATATCTGTTGTACTATCTTAATATCATAATTATGTGTAATTTATTTTTATTAGCTGATTTATTTAAAAATTTGATAATTAAAATATAACTTATTTTTACCCATGAAAATAAGTGAATAGTGACATACAAATTAAAGTAGAATAGCCAATGTTATCATATCCATATTATCATGTGTTTGAATTGGGAGATTGATTGTCGATCGTTCTGACTTTTATTTTGATAATTTATTTTCATGATTCCATCATAAATTTCTTTTGAAATATATATATATCACGGAGGTCAAATTTGTTGTTGTCAACCTCTAACAGCGTGTTTAAAATTTACTATGGACGTGTTGTGTTGTATAAAAATTTATGGCTTTTTTTATGAAATTAGTCCCTATAAATATTGGTTGTTCTGAAATGAGTCCCTAAACTTTATTTTTTTTCGTTTTGGTCCCCAAACACTATTTACGTTTCGAAGTTGGTCCCTGTAAATATTGTTCATTCTGAAATGAGTTCCTAAACATTTTTTGTTTTTTTCGTTTTGGTCCCCAAATCGATAACGTAAAAAGTGTTTGGGGACCAAAACGAAAAAAAATAAAGTTTAGGGACTCATTTCAGAATGACCAATATTTACAGGGACCAATTTCATAAAAAAACCAAAAATTATTATTCATATTTAAGATGAGAATATTTATTCAATTCACCATATTTATTTTCTTTTTTCAAAACCATGTGTTTGGGTCTCAGATCCGCGAACTGTCAGAGTCTTTGATTTATGGATCCTCTCCAGGTCTCCAGGAATTGTTACCTCACTGGGACTCAAACCTTTGACCCTGAAATCCCTAAGTGTCCAGTCAATTTCCACTAGGCCAATCCACTTGGGTAATTCACCATATTTCTTCATCTATTTTTTTTTTACAGTATTTTATTAACTAGGATTATTAAACTACCACTAAATTAAAGTCACATTTAAAAAAAAATAAAAAAGGGAAAATTATTTCTAAATATTTAAAAGCCTTTACTTAAATATATTAGATATCAGATAGATGTAATTAGTGACACTTAGTAAAATGGTGGGACATGAATATTAGTGTACCCAAATTCAAACTCGAGGAATTATACTTTTTTCCCTTGTCTAAAAAAAACTCCCATTTACCTATAAGAAAGAGTTTTTCTTTTCAGCCCTCACCTATTTCTCTTGAACCCCATTTTCTTCCGTCTCTCAAGAGGCGGAAGTGTAATTTTTTTTGTTTTCCGCCTCATGGAAGGCAGAAAAGCCATTAATTTTACACTTCCGCCTCTTGACACTTCCGTCTCTCAAAAAGCGGAAGAAAATGAGGTTCAAGAAAAATGGGTGAGGGCTGAAAAGAAAAACTCATAAGAAAAAGGGATACATGCGTGCCTGGTTGATGGGTGTGGGATAATTAATTGGTGTACGGCCCATGGGCCATAATCAGCATGCATGGGGTTTCGCTTTCTTTTTGGGCTTGATCAGGATGGGGCCATTGACTTTGCAAAGACATTGCCTGCATTTATTTTGGGCATTTAATGCCTGCGTATGCAACCAACATGGGTAGAGCTTTGACATAATGCTAAACCCATGTCTTTATCTTCCCCCTTCGATAAATACTGACTGACATCATTATGGCCTTTTCATTATCTTTATTACTACTATAATTTATTTATGCAGGCTTCAGCGTATGTAAGGATCAAGGATGGTGTCCCATCCCATGGATGTAACACATTAAAATCGAAGAGAGTCATCCATGCAGCCACGTGAAAGGTGACATAAATCAGAGCATGAATCTGGCTGCTACCATGCATCTACTCTTGCTTCTATCGAATGGTTGTGTTTATCACATTATTTCAGTTAACTTCACACACTTCAGTTAAAAACCATAGGCATAAGCATTTATCACATTTAAATTTTAGGCTTAATTTCACTTTTGGTCCTCCAATTTTTTCAATTTGGCGATTATGGTCCCCCAACTTTTAATTTGGCGATTTTCGTCTCCCAATTTACGATTTGTATGGATTTTGGTCCCTCCGTCAATTCCACCGTTAACGGTACTGACGTGGCGTACCAAAGGGACACGTGTCAGCAGCTTAATTGCACTTTTGGTCCCCCAATTTTTTCAATTTGGCGATTTTGATCCCCAACTTTTAATTTGGCGATTTTGGTCCCCTAACTTTTAATTTGGCGATTTTGGTCCCCCAATTTACGATTTGTAGCGATTTTGGTCCCTCCGTCAATTCCACCGTTAACGGTGCTGACGTGGCCTACTAGAGGGATACATATCAACAGCTTATGGCCCTATATTTATTTAATAATAATAATAATAGTAATAATAAAATATATTTAAAAATGAAAAAAAAAATAAAACCCACGAGAATCGGCGACGTTGGAGGATGAAGGCGATGGTGGCTGCGTGAGAATCGGTGAGACTGTTGCACACTGCTTCTTCCTTGCGAAACCATCGCTTGTTACAGCGATTTTCAACCATCTCCATCTTGACACCGATGGTCTCTGATTCGAATTTGATTTTGAAACCACGGTGGAAGGGCATGAAGCAAGTGGGTGGCCATGGCGGATGTGGCAGGTGGTGGTTTGTGTGCCGATACCGGCGTCGGCGTCGATGTTCGATGAAGCACTGTGTCACAAAGAGATAGTGATGAACAGTTTCTATTGTTTGGGTTTTATTTTTTTTTCATTTTTAAATATATTTTATTATTATTATTTTTAATAAATAAAAATATAGGATCATAAGTTGCTGACACGTGTCCCTGTGATACGCCACGTCAGCACCGTTAACGGTGGAATTGACGGAGGGACCAAAATCGCTACAAATCGTAAATTGGGGGACCAAAATCACCAAATTAAAAGTTGGGGGACCAAAATCGCCAACTTGAGAAAATTGGGGGACCAAAAGTGCAATTAAGCTGCTGACACGTGTCCCTCTGGTACGCCACGTTAGCACCGTTAACGGTGGAATTGACGAAGGGACCAAAATAGCTACAAATCGTAAATTGGTTGACCAAAATTGTCAAATTGAAAAAATTTAGGGACCAAAAATGCAATTAAGCCTAAATTTTAAGTATTCTTGCTGAAATTTTTTTTTTAAAGTATTCTATGTATACTTTTAATTTGTACATATTCAATACTACCATTTTATCAAAGGCTAATTCCTTAAGTTTTTTAGTTTTTGAACTTAGCTATTTTTTTAAATTGGTTTTTGAAATTTTTTCAATGTTTTGGGCTTAAACTTGATTCAATTTTTAGAAATGATCATTTTGTCACTTAAGTAACGATATGACAGATAACATGTCATGTCACATTCGCAATATCGACAAGTGATATGTTATGTAGCGTCATGTGACATGACAATCAATTCTTTTAAAAATTATTAAAAGATTCGATTTTCTTAAAAAAAATAATTATTTTTAATTATTCCAAATAAATTTGAATTTTTTTAATTTAAAAAATTCACGTAACATCATCTAACACGTTATATATTGATATGGCTTGGTGAATGTAACGTGTCATGTCATCGATAATATCATCAATTAAGTGATGAAATAATCATTTACAAAATTTGAACAAAGTTTAAAAACCCAAAATTTAAAAAAAAAATAAATTAAAAAACAGTTTAAAAACCAATTCCAAACAAACATTTAAAGACGAGGGAGTGAAAACTTAAATAAACTTTTTATTAAATCTTTCTTACTTTAAAATTAAAGCCAAAAAAAAAAAAAAAAGCCTTGCCGACGCTACAAACAAGACTACTTACAATTGACATGTTAATTAACTAAGTATCCTATCTTGATACCATTTATGTCCAAGTTGTCTAGCTTTTTTGGCCTCTTGTAATTCTTTAACAAGAGCGAGGAGCAAACAACAGTGACAGAAGAGGCAGCCATTGCAGCTCCAGCAATCCATGGTGGTAACCTGAACCTAGTGGATGGGTAAAGGAACCCTGCAGCAATTGGAATGGCTAGTAGATTATAACCAAGGGCCCAAATGTAGTTTAGCCTAATACGTGAGAAAGTTTTCTTAGCTAGATCAATGGCAATAATTATATCCTCCAAGTTGCTCTTCATCAGAACTATGTCAGCTGCCTCAATAGCTATGTCAGTGAGTGCCAGCACCTATTGCCATTCCAACATCAAATGCAACAAGTGCTGGTGAGTCATTTATGCCATCTCCAACCATTGCCGCAGTGAACCCTGAACTCTGTCAGTGCATCAATTTATTGTTAAACAAAATTGGCCAAGTTTCTTCTGCCTGTAATCTTAGATAATTTAGTTGATGCTATACGATGGAACTAAGTTCTATTTGTAAAAAAAGGAGATAATTTCAATAATCGATTATACATGTGTAATTGTCTAATTGATTACTACTAAAGAAGAAATATTTTCATATTTTTTTCACTCCTTTTGACACCTATTTTATAATTATTCATCATGTGTTCATTGTTATTTTCAAAGCAAAATCTTTTTAATCAACTATTATAAACTAGGTGTAAAAAAAGAACGTGGGAGGAAAATGTAATGAGATAAACATTTTTTCCTTATCATTATAATCCATTATAATAAAATCAATTTATGTTTACCAATGTTCAGTAAAATTGATTTTAAGATAAGCTATTTCATTTAGGATGTGAGTAGTGCTGACAATTAGGGCGGATGTCCATGGGCCTCGTCCGCCCGCCCTACATTTTTTGTGGGTAGGGCATCATTTTTTAGTCCAATTTTCGAATGGGCCCTGCCCGCCATGCCCATTTCTTTTGTTGGGCATCATTGGGCGGATGGTGGGTCGCCCACGGGCCATCCATTATTTAGTTTTTTAAAAAAATAAAAATTAGGAGCTACACAATTAGGAATCGCCCTACATCTTTTATCGGGTATCAAACTTTATTATTAAGTTTTTATGAATTTTGAGTGTGAACATTTATATGCTGTGCAATCTTAGTCAACATTTTATGAATTTTGAAGATAGAATATATGATTTTTTTTATGTTTAAAAAAAAATATATATATATATATATATGAATTTTTTTTTAATTTTTTTATTTAAATGAGCCGCTCATAGGCATGCCCTGCCCGCATTTAAGATCGACATGACATGAATTTTCAGCCCAAAATATTATAATGGGTGGGCGGGCATGCCCGAAAAAAAAACGAGCTTTTGATGAGCATAGGCAATGTCCACTCGCCTACCCGAATTGCCGGCACTAGATGTGACCACACTAAATTACAAAAAGTGGTATGATATTAGTATTTGTTTAGACTAAGAATATTTGTTTGGTAGTTATTTTTGAATGAGTGAAACAAAAAACAAATGTGATTGCCTTCAAAATAATCACTCTTTCTCAATTAAACTTTTAATTTCTAGCTTTTCTGAAAACTGTTTTTCCTTATAAAAAAAAACATATTTTTCATCTATTAGATAGGTTTATCAAACATGTTATAAAATATAAACAAATGAGAGGCAATGCTGAACAACATGTATGATAGTTAAGAAATCAATTTTGAACTTAAATAAAAAAAAAATTAGAAATCAATTTTGAACCATGATTTTGTATGTACCGGCAAATCTTTTACTTTAGTTCGCTTCTCTTCAGCTCTCCGTTCCACTCAACGCTTCCGTCGCCGCCGCATACCAGGTGCCCCACCTAAATCCTTTTCCTTTATTCTATTTCTCAATCGATTCGGGTCATGGGTTTGTGAAATTCTGGGGTTTTAATGTTAATTGTCAACGGGTAATGGGTTTGTGGAATTGGGTGTTTTGTTTTTGTTCTGTTCTGTTGGGTTGATCTTTGATGTCAATTGATATGAAATTAGTGTTGGTTTGAAATCTCAATTTTTATGTGTTTTAGATTGATAGTGAACCCTTGATTTTAGAAACAAGGAGTATGAACCAACTCTAAAGGCTATTTCCAATTCAAATAATCACTGTGGATTTGGTCTTGATTTTTAGTAAAGAATCAATCACTCTGGTGCAAAACTTTAATAGTCAAGAGAATGTGAATAACTTGTTTTGAAATATTAATTTTAATACTAATTTCAGAAGTGAAACTAAACTTAAAACTTGATTTGAAATTCCTCTGTCAAGATTCTGTTCGGTAATATGTATCATGTTCACCTCTTAATATCTCTAAAAATGGAACCAGCAAGACAGGGATAACTATCAGGTAAGCATTAAGGAGACTTATCAGATTAGAGTAACCAAAAGAAACCATTGATATAAAGCCACTGCTAAGTCTTTTGCTTTCTTACTTTTCAATCAAGTCAGCTTCTACTGTTCTACGCCAAGATTCCAACCTCTTCTTTCTAGTAGTGTAAGAGCTTAGCTAACAATCAAGCATGTCTTAATACTGACTCTAGTTTGATGCATGGTAACTTTTCTATCAGAATATTTTGTAGTTTCAACAAGAAATCTCCCAAAGAAAGGTCTAACTCAAACAATAAAACTCGCAGAAATAACTGAGATATTAGTCATAGGAGAGGAAGCGAATTTTTTTTTTTTAAAAAATTCTTCAAGAAGTAAATATGTCAAGCTGATCAGAAAGGTAGATAAAAGGGTATTATTTCAGCTTCAGAGTACTTCTAGGGAGAGGATTTATAGTTTAGACTGGAATTCCATGGAGATAAATAAAGATGTACTTTTTCTCTGGTTGTTTCTTTGCTTGTTCTGCTAAGCAATTCATGGAATAGGTGTGTAGGACATAAAAATGGGTCTACATACATAATTGTTAAAAAGATTATTCAAGCACTAGTAATATTTTGAGCATGAAGGGGCCCACATGAGGTTGCATGGTGTAACCTTCTAGGCAATGACTTATAGTGATAACATGTCTTGTGAAGTTTAGGCAATGATTTTTTTACAATGTGGGAAGATATGGATCTTGCACTAATTATGAGGGAAACTTCTCACATAGAGGTACCAAGTTCAAGTAGTGACAACTTGTCAAGAGTCAAGACTAATGATGGTGCAACAAAAATGGCAACATGTCGTGATCGTATTGCAAATAGGATGTGGGAAACATATAATAATTCTGTTGTTTAGCTGACTAAATTGGACTTTTACACTTATATTATTCATATAATTGTACATGCTTTAACTTTTAGTTTGTATCCAAAGTGTCTACATGATTTATATGGTATAGCTGTAATAGTTGGTTAGGAATTCAAGTGACGTTACCAAATAATTGGTTGGATATTTTTATATAGCATCTAGATATGTATAAGAGTAGTAAAGCTTGATTGGTTCTACAATTTATTTTGGTTTGCTACAATTTCAATTTTTGCTTATGAGAATAGTATGATTTTCTTATATTCTCAAGATGTTGAAGATGATTTAATAGTAGGTACGAATGAATTTTCATTTCATTCTTATTGCAGCAGCTGGGTTACACGTTTTTATTTTTCAATTCTAGTTACGAAATTTTTCATTGGTAGGTAAAGATGAACCCTCAATCAAGTGAAGGGAGGCATCAACAACATCAGCAGCAGCATGATGATGATTCTGCACTCTCTGAATTTCTTGCTTCCTTAATGGATTTTACTCCCACTGTCTGTCTTTATTTCGTATTCACTCTTTTTATTATTTTTTTAGTTTAATTCTCTAAGTTAACAAATAAGTTTGATTCTTTATTAATATGTTGTTGCTTTTATTAGATACCTGATGAGTTGGTGGAGCATTACTTAGCCAAGAGTGGTTTTCAATCTCCTGATCCTCGATTGTGGGTACTTCTTTACTCTTCAAAATTATTATTTGTTAATTTATTGATTTATTCTTTTATAGATTTCATTATTATATAGGTCATATAGTTGTTTGAAAAATTCAAATAGGTTATAATATTTGGGAAAGTTTATGAAGGACTAGGTTACAAATTTTATATGCATTCTGGCACCGCGTTGAGGGTGAGCCTCTGCGCAACGATAAAGTTGCTTGTCTTGTGATCTCTCCATTTGCGGGGGTTAAAGCTGAGTATATCCACCATCTCCTGACCCCACTGGGTAGGAGCCTCAGGCACTCGGGTGCTGATCGGGGACCTAATTACAAACATTTTTAGTATAGAAACCTATCCAACTTTCTCCAAGAAGTACGGGGACCTAGGATGTAATTTAACCTTCTTTTTTTAATTTAGTAGAGAGACCTAGTTGAATTTCTCAAAGAAGTGCAGGGGCATACAAATTAATTTAACCCATTTTTTTTATAATACTATTGACATTACTGCTCTTGCAGTTTATACTTTGTTGGCTGATCCTGTTTATTTGGGGCTAGTGTTTTCTGTTTTGGCCGGGGAGAACAGTAGTTAGAGTAGTTGTATGCTAAGCATTTCCAACAGTTATAACCTACAACTACTAGAAAGCATAGGTCAACTTGCATGATATACCCACAAGATTGATAGAAACAAACTATCATGTTGCCAAGAAAAATGTGACTAAAGAGGAGATAAATCTAGAGTGCATGTGCTTGTAGAAAGCTAAGGACTAGATCAATACCACAACTTTGTTGGATATCTCTGCATATGTATGGAAAAAGTTTAAAGGCGATATCTGTGAGGGGAGAGAAAAAGTTTCGGTCATTTGAATCCAACTATTCCATGGACTTCATCAAGTCTTTGTGTATCTCTATGCATCAGTTTGAAAGATTTTAAGTTGTATAAAGATAGTAGGAGATATGCAATCTAAAACATATAAAGGAAAATAGATTAGCAGTTTTTTCCATTGTTTTTTCTGCACATGAACTTATGTCTTTATTTTATGGTGTTAGTATGTTCCACTATTGGGCTCCTATATCCAAATGGTTATGGTGCTGTAATGATTATGGGGGAAATGTGGGGTAGGCTTCGATTTTAGGTCAAAGAATAATTAACTATGCCAATTGCATTGCTCTAGCTTTCTTCCTAGCCATTTTATTTTTATTTTCACTGACTAAGGATTTATTTTGCCTCTGTTGCTGTTTATCGTTGTTTTGATCCAATAATGTTGAACATAAGTGCTTCGGAATTTTTTTGGGGTTTATCATTTTTCCCATTTTGCTTGAGTCTTGACTATAGTTGACTGTTTCAATCATACTTAAGTTGGACTCTTAGCCATTGGATTTCTTTTTCGTATATTGATTGCTTGACTAGAAATGCTCATCTCTATTTCAGGACTAGACTGGTAGCTGTTGCTACTCAGAAGTTTGTTGCAGAAGTTGCAGGCGATGCACTTCAGTATGTTATTTTTTTTCCTTTTTAATTGAATCTTTGCTTTCTTCTGTTTTGCTATATTTAATTCATTTTAACCTTGATCAGCTGTATACAGCAAACTATTTATGTACATAGTAAATGTGGGGAATATTATTCCGTAGAAATCTGTTTCTAATTCCCCAAAAGCATTTGACTTTTGGTAAAAGGTAGTAGTTCATAAATGTTGGTTAAGTTTATGAGTGCTGATGCATATTTGTTTCTTTAGTGAATGCGTGTCTGACTTGATACAATAACACAGCACGCACACTCAATTTCGTGCAATTGTTTTGCACCTTATTTTTGTGCTTTTATCCCCTTTTGAAAAGGTCCTCAAACATACACACTACAAGGAGGCACATTATGAGAGGAAGAATGTAAATCAGAAAAGCTAATTATTCAGGATGTTGATTGACTTTTACCCCAAGGACTTAGCTTGTCCTAATTTCTAGACACATTTTGGTTTGTTTGTTTTGGTTTTACCTTAATCAAATCTAGCTATGTGATTTGTTTCTTTTTATCATCATCCATAAGTGCACATCTATTTCTTTTGGCAAAGTCAAAGACATTGGTATTATTCATCTAGTTGCTCTTGCTTTCTTTTACATGACTATGCTGGCATGACGATGTCACGAGATTGTTAACTGTAGGCACTGCAAAGCAAGACAGGCAACAATTCCAAAAGATAAAAGAGAAAAGCAGCAGAAGGTGATGATAACTTTTAATCTGGTCTTGTCTTCACACACCCATTGCATGTCTCTAGTACTTACATTTTCGCTATGACAGGATAAGCGCCTGGTTTTGACAATGGAAGACCTATCAAAGGCACTACATGAGGTAATAATAATTCTCTAGAATTAAATTTAAGCGAAGTTTCATCTCTCAAGTGTCATAAATCCTGCAGTCCATTTTTTGTATTATTTATGTTTGCACATACCCGCAATCGTTCAAGACATCAATTCTGGAATTTCATATTTAATATAGGAGGTTGCCTCTGCGGATTAATAGAGCATACTTCATATTTAACATACCACCAATGTCTGTTCCTTATTTCTTACCATATTTTGTCTAAAATGAAAACGATGATGAAGACTTTGAATCGGGAAGTTGGGTTCTTTTTGGAACATGTGATAGACTTATTGTTAGTGGACCATATTCAGGTCTAAGATCTGAACTACTTCTGGGATTGAACTTATTTCGATTAAACTGATCTAGATTGGAGTAGTAGATAAGTTATCATTCATTTTTCATTAATTATGCAGATATGTTAATACTGCTTTACATCTAATCCTTTTATTATCTTCCACGAACAGTATGGCGTGAATGTAAGGCACCAAGAATATTTTGCTGATAGCCCTTCTACCGGAATGGATCCTGCTACTCGAGATGAATGAGTTGGGTTTTTTTTTTTAAAATTATTATTATTATTTTTTTAAAATTTGTATGTCTAGGCTTTTATATTCTCATGTTTAGTAAGTAGTGATATATTATATGGTTGTTATTATGTTCTATATCTAAAGTCATTTTCATCCTTTAAAATATTTTCACTCCGACATCTACAAAAGCCATAGGAGGGTAGTATAGAACCTGGGCTTTATCAGTCAAGACATCAACAAAAGCCTCTCTAATCCCAGGTAAGCGCTTTATAGCTTTCTCTACAGATCAAGCACAAGCAGCACACGTCATTCCCATTACACTAAAAACAACTTTAGACTCTGTTCCTGATAATAATTCCACTTCCTTCTCCTTCTCCTTCTTTGTGCCTTTTGGGTACCTAGTCATGGATGGATAGTGTGGTTGAGGTGATAGATTCCCACAACACTGAAAACCTGTTGATGCATTCCCAATTTCCCATGCCTCTAACTTGCTTCTTCCACCCATTCACTTCTTCACTTACTTTTTTTTTTTAATATGAACTACTGTATGTCTCAACTTTACTATACTTTATGATGAGCTAGCTTATACTGTTTCTCTCGTTGCTGCTGGCTGGTTATTATTGAGAAATAGGGCTCGCAGGGTATCGAGTTGAAACCAGTGGCGGTAGAAGAGTGGAAATCGTCCCTTAGGCCAACAAATTAGGGTTCGTGCCTTACAGGCGACTCCGAAATTGGATGGACCCTGGAGAGGAATGGCACCTTTAGAAGCGTCCCTTACAGGTGGCGGCGACGACAATGGAGGATTAGGGTTCGAAGAGAGGACGAAAGCGGCAGCGGCGGATTAGGGTTCGTTCGAAAGGGGAAGAGGGTTTTCAATATTTGGGGTTCGAAAATCGTAATGAAAGACGAAGAAGGAGAACATAGGCATGGTAGAGCCGGCGGCAGCGGAACAACAAGAAGAAGGAGAAGAAGAAGAAGAAGGACAATACAAGGAGAAGAAGAAGGAATGGTAACGCGATAAGAAGAAAGAGAAGAAGATGGGCAGCTAATTGTAGAAGATGGGCACAGTGGAGTGAATGAGAATTGCGTGATTGATGAAGATGATGGCCAATTCGTGGGATAGGGAGGGGGAGACTGTGGGGAGGGTAGTTGGGTGGAAAAATAATTAATTGTTAAGAGCATTTTAGGTACTTGAAAATTAATATTAAAATAAGGTTATTTTAGGTATATGAAAAATAATATCAAAATGGGAGTATTTTGGGTATATAAAAATTAATATTAGATCGGGGCTATTTTGGGTAAATCAAATTACAAATAAAAATAATATTTTTAATTAAATATTTTAGGGATCAAATTGCAAAATTTATAAATCAAAAATATATTCCGCTGACATGGTAAATAACAACAAATGGCAAATACCTATTGGTCTTACATCAAAAGCGTACCAAAACCCTCTCTTAGAGAATTTCGAAGTAAAATCCATTATTATATACTTTAAACAAACGTCTCAATTTCTTAAGAATTGTCAAGAGTTAAGACCCTAAAAAAACAACAAACTATCTATTTTAATATAAGATCTACAAAATATTTGAGATGATTCTGCTACATATATAGTATTCAAATAAGTTTATTTATCAAACACCACTAAATAACTTTTTCTTGGTAAAAAAATCTACTTAACCTACTGATAAGCTACTTAGCTTGATAATCTAATTGTCTAACACTCTTGACGTGTTAAAAAAGAAAACACACCCCTGATGGCACTTAATGCATTTTACGTTATAGTGAACCACATGTTTATGAACGCAAGATGGCTACTTTGTGTATTTGTGTTATGTCCATACTGCCATGGCATCTCTGGTTGTTTACTTTTCCCTCGATCTAGTTGAAATGAAAAGGGGTGATACGACACTTTCAATTATTAGAAATACTATCAGATTAGTAGATGCCAATAGCTTTAGATTTTGCTTTATTTGATGCTTTAAAGATTTGTTCAAATGTTCTTTTTTCTCCAAATATGATTCAGACTTATACTCAGCTATAGAGAAAGGACCGTAACTCGAACTAGATGCTTGGCATTTTCAAAGCATACGACAGCATAGCTCCACAAAGTTAGGACTTGTGCATAGGATGGATGTTGGATAATACTGCCTATTAGTTAATCTCATAACCATCTTTCTACGCAAATCACTAAGTCAGAGAAAAAGTGATTGAGATATTAAAAAAAAAAAAAAGGATAGAAATTGAATGTAGACGTGATACTATAAAATAAATAAACTTTTATACGTTCGAGGTATTGAAATTTGACTTTGAGGAAATCCAATTCCCTCAACTTTTTGCTCTGAAAATGACACCCGCTTAGTAATGGCCGAGAGAGTAATGTTTTTAATATTTGGGCCTCATCATCTAATTTAAGTTCAAAGGTTATTTTTCTTTCTATTTTTGGAAATTCATATCTTACTTTAATGTTTTTAAAAAATTATTTTTGGGATGTATTTTAGGTTTATGACTTGTTCAAAAGTTTGGATTGTGACTACAACTAAAACCTAAGATCGTAAGTACCGTCAATACCCATACACAAAATAAACACAAGAGATAATAGGGTAGGTGACTTAATTATGATGAAGGAAAATATAAGATGGTGAGTGAGTTACGTTGTGGGAGATATATATGTGATGTGGAGAAGGGAAGGAAAGAAAAACATGATATTAGACAATTTCTTCGGTAGTGACTATGCTAACTATCTTGGATTTTTGAAAATCATAAAAGAGAAGGAAGAAGGGGTGAGTGAGAGTGAGAGTGAAGGAAAGTGAGATTATTGGAGTCGAAGTGAAAGAGAGTGAAAATATTGGAGTTAATTAGTTGAAGATCGAGTTGGAGTGAGTGTGAGATTATGTTAGTTCATCAAGTGGAATGTGGGATTGCAATGTTTCAATGTAGAGTACGGTGGTAAAATTACTTTTCTAATAAACTTCATATTATAAGCCTATGTAAAAGCCTGTCACATAAGTTTTTTAAATAGGTTAATAAACCAACAAACCTACCTTTACATAGGCCACAAAGTTTTAATAAATATAAAAAAAAATTTATAAAATTATTCAATTCATACTTAAGTATATAATAAAATTATATAGGCCTAACTATCAAGCTTTATAAGCCTTAAAAAAAGTTTAAATCTGACCTATTTAAATTAAATATGCTTTTTAAAAAATCTAGATCTAATCTATTTATTAAAAATATTTACCTGAATTATCATAGGTCTAGTAATAAGTCCTTAGAGTCCGCGTAAGACAGCCCAGTTGGTGGCTGCAGGGACATTTAGGATTTCCCCCTCTCCCAGGTCATGAGTCCTAGTCCCAGACCTCCCATGTAAAAAAAAAAAAAAAAGTCCTTGGAAACTGACGTGAAGTGTTTCCGCCTAAAAAATGTTCAAATCTAGGATGCCCTGCTCCAAAATCGTAAAGAATTGTCAGAAATCTTATCGACATTCTATAAGAAGAACATTAAGAAAAAAGTGTAGTAGAATAGAGTAAACTCCATAAGAAGATGGAACAATATAAAAAAGGGTAGAATGCAATAAAGTGAAATCAATACATAATAAAAATAAAAATATTAGTTTGCCTGGAGTAACAGTTAACCCCTCCAAGGCTCCAATTATGTTTATTTTTCATGTACATACTATATTATATGTTCAAGGTTCAAACTTACAACAGCTAGCTACATGCCTACATGCTTAAGAAACTTTTCTTTCCACTTGAATCAGCCACGCACACACATTTTTAATTTAGATTTTTGCTAAATTAAAACAAAGGTGAGTGTATGTGTATAAACATATTTAAAGTGTATGTAAGCTTTTCAATCTCACTCACGTAGTCACGTGTTAACTAAGGATAGTCATTTATTTTTTTCGATGTGCTTGGTTGAAAACTACTATAGGCTTAAATATATATATATTTTTTTTCCAAAAATTTAATTAGTTTTGATTTTAGTTTTATATTTTTTTTATTGGTTTTGATTCAAAATTTTGATTTTAGTTATATTTGGATGCTTAGCCCTTATTACTACATGTATCACATGCGAGAGTCATCCATGCAGTATGGATCGCTTAAATTTAAAACCAAAATTTTAAATTACTGTAAACTTATTTATGGTTAATTTTATAAACTTATTATTTATAATTGCTCATTCTTTGATAGTAAAATCATCACTTATACTTTATTCTCTTGAATGAAAAATATATTTTAAGAAAACTGAATTCCAAGATGAGATTGCCTACTTATTGGTGACATGACATAACTAATTATGGCTTCTCCTTAATTTGGAAAGTAACAGTTGAAATTTAGGTAGAAGCAAAATAGATTACAACAAGACCCATCCATCTATTTATTTCTAAACCAGGTTGTATATATGCTATCTTAGTCTTCTCAAAGTTCCACCTCTCGTGGCTCCAAAAAACAAGGATCTTTATTCGTTATCTTCTCTCAATAGTTTTCATCGAGTTTGTTGCTCCCATTTCCCATTTTCATTGCCCTCTCCCTTTCTTTCATTCACATTTCTCAGGACGCTTCTTCCTCATTGCTGGCAAAATGGTATATGTTTCTTTATTTTTCTCTCTCTTTCTATCTTTTGCCTATTCCATTGGAAGCTAAAGTTACAAACTAGTTTTAATTTGTTATAGTTATTGACTTATTGTTTCTTGAATTATCTTCAAGACCATTATGCACTTTATTCTTTTTTTTTAAAATCCAATATCTATTAATAAAACATACATTATCACCATAACACTTATATGTTATGTGAATAATTAAAAGAATACCAAATCCTTAGTCATTTGGATAGGAGAGTTTCACTGGCCATATGATTTGTAATTGAAAAAAAAAAGCCAAAGTAACTCATCTGTTTTTCTTTTACCCTGTTGCACTTGTGATATGTGATGAAAAAATATTATAATGGAAAAGACAAATAAATGATCAAGTCTAGTGATTGAAATTTAATTTCATGAGGAACAAATATATGTGTGGCATGCATGCAGGCAAATGCAGCGTCCGGAATGGCAGTGCACGATGAGTGCAAACTGAAGTTCCAGGAGCTTAAAGCAAAGAGAAGCCACCGTTTCATTGTATTCAAAATTGAAGAGCAACAAATTGTGGTGGAGAAAGTAGGTGGATCCGCTGAAAGCTATGATGACTTTCAGGCCAGTTTGCCAGCTGATGAGTGCCGTTATGCCGTCTATGATTTTGATTTCATCACTGACGAGAATTGCCAGAAAAGCAAGATCTTCTTCATTGCATGGTACTCTACTCATCTGCACTAAACTTGGTTAATCTAATTGTATGTTTTGGCTTCGTTACTTTCTCTCATTTCCCAAAAAAACAAAAAAAGAAATCACTTTTTTAATATTGAAATTCTATATACTCGTGCAAAATTATAACATCTTAACAATATTAAAGTTGTTTGATAGAATGCATCATTTGTACCATGATCTATGTTTGAATGATATCTGTTGTTTCATAAATGTGTCACAATCGTGTTAAAACATTTGGTTGAATTACGATAACAGTAATTCTTATCATTTTTTTCATTAATTATTGAATGTTTAAATTCATGCTAGCTAGTGCAAAATTAAATTATATCACCTTAAAGGTATTTAAGCCAAGACATCTGGAATAAGCAGCACCTATATCATTATCTATGTTAATCAAAAGAGCGACACTGAGAATTGGCACAAATAGTGCTACAGGCGTTGATTGATAGAGTGTTAATGACATGGTATATATATGTATACGGTGCAGGTCACCAGAAAATGCAAGGGTGAGGATGAAGATGGTGTATGCAAGTTCCAAGGATAGATTCAAGAGGGAACTGGACGGTATTCAATTCGAATTGCAAGCAACTGATCCAAGTGAGATGAGCTTGGACATTGTGAAAGGGAGAGCCTTCTAAAGTTCTTCTAAGCACCCCCAATACTATTGCTAGCTATACTTTGCTATATCAGCCCTCCTTCACTTTTACAAAATTAATTCCTAATTGTTGCTTCACAACTTTGGGGGCCATCTTGTTATTGCTCATTTTAGCTTGGATTCAACAACGACAAAAATCAAAACGACATGTACTATTATAATGCATTGTTCTTCATTATTCAGTTTTCTTTTCATTTATCTTGGTTGATTTGATCAAGAGAAGTTGCATGGCTGGTTCAAGATTAAGTTGCATCTTTTAATAGCTTGCTGCTCTGCCAACTTGCCTCCCAAGCCACTTGGGTTTTTTCTTTTCACTCTGAAGAGGATTCGATGTAAAAGAGCATTTATTATATATCCTCCCTTTTCAATCTCTCCTCATTTTATTTTATTTTTTTGAACGTTTCAATCTCTCTTCATTGAAAGTAGATGAAACCGTTAGAGAGAGTACATTGTTTATATGCATAACAGAGAGAGAGAGAGAGTCATGGCTTAAATGGATATAACTGTAGAAATAGTAAATGGGACCATGATTGCCTGCTTTTGAAAATTCAATGCACCTTTCTGCACTAATCAATCCAATGATTTATACTTGTTCTAATATATTTACAAGTATCTATTTTTGATACACATGAGGGCTTCGCAAGAAAAGTAATCTTTATTGCATAATAATAATACTATGTACTCTAATCTGCCTTATCGCTGAACAAGTCAGTAAAAGGGCCCAAGATGAATAACAGAATGTTCAAATAATACATAGAGGAAAACAACACTTATCCCGTACAATCTTCTACTTAACAACTTCTGGACTTCTACTTGCCTGCTAGTGCTATACAATGAGACTTTGTCATATTTAAGCCTGATACTTTTTTGAGCAACATCATTTAATAAAGAAAAATTGAAAAGGTAACAAAAGAAGAAAAGAAAGTAGTCAGAAAAAGTATTATTGGTGTATATCTATGCTTTATGTACGTTTGTTAGTTGAGTTTTGCCTAAGATTAGGCTAAAAGTGCTAGTTCAGCCCAAGCCAAAGATGATGACTTGAGCTCCACGCTTATTGAAGTGTCAATTCTGCTCTCCAGCATGCTGCATATTTCTCGCATAGATGGGCGTGCAGTGGTATCAGGGTTGATACAAAGAGTTATTACCTCACATATCACATTGAGGTCATCGTATCTAAAATGTTTGAGTTCAGGATCCACAACATAAGACATTACTTCTGGCATTTCAAGATATTCCTTGGCCTGCAGAAAATATAAATTTACCATAACCACCTTAGTAGAAGTACACACTCTTAGGGTTGCCTGAAACAGCAAAACTAAACTTTTAAACATCAAATTTAACAAAGTTTCTTACCCAATCCACCAAGTACCCTTTGTCCTTACAGTATGGAGGTCTCCCACTGATTATCTCCAGTAGAAGCACCCCAAAAGCATATATGTTTCCTTTGGTATCAAGATGGCGTGCCTCAAGGGAATTTGGAAGAACACAGACAGCACCTTGGCTGCCAACCGAACCAGAATTCTTTTCTGATCTTTCAAGAATTGTTTTCCAACTTTCAAAATCAACCAACTGCAGCTCAGGTTCAAGGCAATGAGAATATAATCTTAAACAAGAGCACACAACTTAAAAACATAAGTGCTAGTTACTCTATTTCAGTTCATCCTTGACAGCAATAAGATATCAGACACGGTCATGATTGCTAAGTCAGAAGATTTAAACTAGATAGAGTGAACACCTTCGGGGAAAATTCTTCTGTGAGGTATACAGCACTAGAATTCAGCTCTGAGATAGTGAATGGAGGCTCAATTTCTGTGTGCAAATACTTGAGTCCACGTGCAATGCCTATAACAATTTTCATACGTCGCGTCCAAGAGAACTGGCATCCTTCTTCATCTGCAATTATAGTTGTATAGTTAAGGAACTGATACACATAAAATATATGTACAAGCTAATAAACTTGACTTACAACAATGTAGGTGGTCATAAAGTGTCCCATTTGAAGCATACTCAAACACCAACATCCTTGTAAATGGAGTGCTCTCTCTACAATAGCCCAGTAGTTTTCCTGTATTCTCATGACTTAACCTTGCCAGGTCTGCTACCTGAATGGCATTAATAGCATAAATATTAAAAGACTTGGTTATTTGACTGCCAATTCATGCATGCTGTAGGCGTTAGAATATTTCCATTTACCTCTCTCTGAAAATAGAGTTCAAGATATCCTGTCCAATGCTGCTCCTTGATGCTAACGGAAATCACAGCAATCTCAGGCCCACCTTTGATGTTCCCCTTGTAGACCACACTGTCTGGTGAAGACCCAATTATGTTGCTGAAGTCTTCACAGGCCACTTCAAGCTCTTGTCTACTATACCTTGTCACATCCTTCAACATCTCGGGGTCTGCACATTTATATAGCCATGTATGTATAAAAGAGCTCTAGAACTATCAGATCTAAATAGACAACAGATAACAAGGAAAATGAACCTATATATACTGTAGTATGGTCTTTCTGGCTTGCAGACTTTTTCCAAGGGATAATGATTGATCCTTTTTTGTTACACTTCAGACAAGCAGTGAGACCTGCAATCAGAAAGAGAGAACCAACCATGGCTCCTGATACTATTTCTAGAGTCAAAAGCCAAACAGGTTTTGATGTTCCATGATGCTTGGACTCATATTCAGCGGGTAGGTGGTTCGGGTTTGTCACTGGCTGACTCTTGGCAGGTGAAGCACCAGCTATGAAAAAATAGACCACTGTTAGTAACAAATTAGGAAGGAAAAATTTAAGGTGCAGAGTATTATCTAGAAGTTAAATGGACCACATGCATCATGCATCATATAGGATTTGTCAAGATTCATATTACATTTGTAAATACCACAGAGATCCATTCTCAACACCAGGTTGGATTTCAAAAAGGGAATATAAAGAGAAATTCAGTGAAAGGCATTTCTCAATAAACTCAAGACTGAGCTCAATTCATCTAATTCTACATGGTTCAAATTTTATGTGATGTCTATGAAAAGACATCCTAATTCACACCTTCAATTTTGAATGCTAACAGTTATGTTATACGTACCACATTGTATAGAAGGGCGCTGCTTTAAGTCTTTGCTCTGTAGGCAGTTCCCTTGAAAGCTTGACCTGTTAGAAAGAAGCCACATTTTCTAAGTATGGTGGAAGAGCAGAATGCAAACATAACCAGGGTATCAGAAAAGCACCTTGGAAGATACTCCAAGCATCTGGGTATGCTACCAACTAAAAAGTTATATGAAAAGTCTGCTACTTTTAACTTGGGTGAACGACAGAAGCCAGTCAAATTTGCCTTTGAGGCATACCTGAACAAATTATGTGAACTATAAGAAACAGATTTAAAAAATTTAAACATAGATAAGTGTAACTTGCACTATTAAACTTGATGTTTAGCTTGACTGTATGTTTTACAGCCACAAAAGTCTTTGGCTGATTCCTAACCCAAATGTCGTCATTTAAGTCTCTCCCTGATGAAATCCTTTTTCATAAAGGCTAGCTCATTGGACCATGGCCATGTACAACAGGTATAAAAGAGGCCTACAATCTAAAGTTGTACTCTTAAAAATAAGTGTTTTCAATCAAATGAGGACAGAATTACATGATTAAGGATAAAGAATCAGCGAATAAAACTATGTCAAATCAATTATAAAAATTCTGCTCACATCTCATGCATATTTGAATCGAAAATTGAACTGCTACCAGCAGGAACAGATCCTTGAAGCCTATTCCTATCCAGCCGAAGTTCTTGAAGGTATCTCAAGTTTCCAAGCTCTGGAGGTAGCCTGCCAGTCAACCCATTGGACTGCAGGTTTCTACAAGAATGCAAATAAAGTTGAAAAAAAAAAAAAAACTACATAAATCAATAAAAAGAGTGTTTATTATTTCCTCCCTTGAGAAATGAGAAGGAGTCTATTGAATATCTCTTACATGTTCACAAGTAGGGTTAAATTTCCAATCTCTGGAGGAATTGGTCCTGATAACTGATTCTTTCCCAAATCCAACACCTTTAGAGATCTCAACACGCCCAACTCTTTAGGTATTGTTCCAAGGAGATTGTTGCCGTGCAAAATTCTACAAAAACAATAACCAGAATTTGGTTTTAACTTTCAACCTGTCCTTATATTCCAGAATTAAGACACATGGTAATAACAATAATTAGACAAATTTTTTTTGAGTAAACCATCACTCCTCCAAAGATATATATCCGGTCGTGACCTTTTAAAATGCGTGCACCAAATAAATCCTTCAAAGTTTTCAAATGTCACAGGTTAAGTCCCTAAATAGACAGATTTAGTGACATTTAAAAATTTCCAGGGACTTATTCGGTGAAAAAAAAAAAAAAAAAAAAATAGGACCCAGACAAAGGAATGGTGAATTGAGGATTTACTAAAGGAATGAACTAAGAATGAACATACAATTCTTCCAAGTAGGTGATTTGCCCCAATTCTTGTGAAAGAAAACCCTTCAATGATGCTCCTGAGATGTTTCTGAAATCAAAACAATGAAGAATCCCCCCAAATTCTGCAGAATTAGAAAATAGGAAAATAGAAATTGATGGAAACAAAATAGTCCAAAGTTAACTTACAGCTTGAGAACATGATCACCAGACATAGTGCAAAAGACTCCAAACCAATCACAAGGATCTGTATCCAAAGTGTTCCAATTTGATAAAACTAGGTATGGGTCTTCATATACAGATTCTCTGAAACTTGTTAGCCCCCAAACTGCGCATAACCAAAAAACAAAACAAAAAAAAAAGCAATGCAATTATGCAAAATGCTTAATTTCTTTGCAAATTAAAGTAATGACTGTAAACACATGAAGTAACGAGAAGATACTAATAAAAGAAAGCCACAATAATATCAAGATTATAGTGGCAAGTAACCAAACAGAGTCTTATAGAAACGAAGAGTTGAGAGATCTGAGAGAGAGAAAGTGAAGAAGATACCTTCGTTTGGGGGCACAGTAGCAGAAGCAAGAAGGGAGAGAGTGAGAGTGAGAGTGGAAATCAAGAACCAGGTAAATAATAACTTCATCTTTTTTCCTTTTATTTTGCCACGGTTTTCTACACTGTGTTAGTGTTAGTGACAGACGACACTGTCCTGAAAGAAAGAAAGAAAGAAAAACAAAAAAGAAGAAGAGGAGAGGGCAGTGTTTGGTAGCAGGTTTAGGAACGAAGAATTGAAAGGGAAAGATAAACAAAACTGAGAGAGCTTAAATCCAACTTAACTGAACTAAAGTAACAGTGGGGAATGAGAATAAGGAGCTAAGTTAAGCTAAGCTAAGCTGGTTGAGAATTGAGATGATCAGAGACAGAGAAAGAAGCAAAATTAAGGAGAATGAAAACTTAGATTGTAAGAGAGTTTTGTTTCGGAAGCAGCACAATGCAGATTCATGATTCTCGTTTAAAAGAAGCTAGCTAAGCAAGGACTTTTTTTTTATTATTTTTCATTTTCATTTTCATTTTTATGTTCAAATATGGCGGTTACTGCTGTAAAAAAATTTAAAAAAATCACTCTATTAGTATTTTCTTTACCTCTATGGTTGTTCTTGCTTTATGAGATGAAGTTAATTAATTAGGGTGATTAGGGGGGTGTGGGGCATGATTACGATTACTATTACTGCTAATTAAGGTATCTCGTGGAGATGGTGAAAGAAGAAGGAATTGCAATCTTGCGTTTTTGTCAAAACTGGGTTAGTCTAATGGGTCCATCAACAACAACTACTATCACTAATTTGTAGGTTAAACTGCGGGTTATGATAATTAAACTAGTACTAGTACTTCTTAGTAGTATACTATTGGCGACAAATTTTTGTGGGGGTATAGGCGCGTCAAATTTCCCCTCCTAGTTTTGTTTTATTTTATTTTCTTAACCTGCAGCCATGGATTTAATTTAATTTATTTTCAAAATCAGTCCATAGTTTTTTTTTTTTAAATAAAATCCCAAAGATTTAATTTACTTTATTTGGCCTAAATTATCAATGACATAGTGTCTAAGACCAACTAATAATGTCTTGTTCATTCTTTAATAGGTACTCCCTCCGTCCCTAATTATAAGGTTCTCTTAACACTTTTATTTTGTCCCTATTTATAAGGCTCTTTACCAATTTTCAATGAGCATTAATTATTTTTTTTCCACAAACACCCCTATTTATTTAACACTTTTTAGATTTCCAATAATATTAATAGGGGTAATTTTGAAAATACATATCAAAAGTTCACATTTCCAATACAATTAACTAAATTATTTCACTTTCTTAATGGACATGAAATCTCACAAGAGGGCCTTATAATTAGGGACGTAAATAGTATCTCGTATCCCAATAGTTCTCTTTTCAAAATTCTACCATTATGCTCTATTTGATCCTTGTTATATACTGTATCATATTTAACTACTCTATATTACAAAGGCTAATAAGATAGTTACATTTTTTTTTAAAATTTTAAAAATATATTTTAATATTAAAATTTTACCATCTTAACTTAAATTAAAAAATTTATAAATATATTAGTTCTTCATATTAATAAATAAATGATAAATAAAAAAATAAATACGGAGTACTTAATAACTTAAAAATAGAATCGGAAAATCCTTCCGCTAGTTATAACAAGATCCGAGGGAGCACTAGTTTAAGTTCATCTCGTAATCATCATCCACTTCCTAATGAAACAATCAATTTATGTTAAAACTTAAAAGAATCACTTTAAAATATTATTCCCTCTGGTCCTTATTATAAGATCTCTTTCTCTCTAACAAAAAGGAAGCTTATTAACCGGAAGGAGTATAACGTTATCAAAACAAGCGTACTACATCCTCCGGTCTTATTTATAAGACTATTTTGAGGTTTTTCACTCCCACCAAGGACAATGATTAAATTTGTTAGTGGCACTGAAAATGTGAAAATTTGATATACTTTTTCAAAATTATCTCTATAATTATTAAGGAAATCAAAAAAGTATTGACTTAATAGGGGTGTTTGTGAAAAGAAGTAATTAAATGCTATTGAAATTTGAAATGAGGTCTTATAAATAGGACCAAAATAAAAACTTCAAAATGGTCTTATAAATAGGACTGGAAGGAGTAGTATTTTTTATTTTTGTGCTTTCCTTTACTTGTCTTGTCCTTTTCTTCCCCTGATTTTTCATGTGTCCGGATTATTGATGATTTTTTTTTATATCAACTGGTACCCGGATTTGGTTTATCCAGAATCCAACTTATTCGGTTCGACTCAACTGAGCCCGCACTAAGCGGTAGAGGTCTCCCAGCGAAGATCGTTTCATACTCAAGGCTCGAACTCATGACCAATTGATTAATAGAACAAATGAGCTACCACTTGACCAACCCGCAGCTTGTGGTTATTGATAATATTTTAAAGAGAATATCTCGTGTCATTTTGGTTAAACGTTAACCAGGCCAAGTTAATTAATTAATTTTTTTAGCTGTGATTACTGGCTTGATGTCGTAATACATCTCAACTAAACAAACGTGCCTTTTGAAGAAAAAGGCCGGAAATGATTCTAAAATTCCAAATTTAGCTGTAGTTCTGCATCAAAAACCGATATCAAAAGCATGTGTGTGTGATGCGTCAAATGTCTTTTGGTCTTGAAGTATAATAACAAACCTCACCCCACCTTTCATTTTCTATAGTGTTTTTTGAATGTCAATAGGCGACTAATACTACCTAATAAAGTTTGCCATTATGCATATGCTGGTTAAATTTGATTCATTTAATATTTACTTCTCTGTCTTCATGTCTATGTCTACAAGTACATTCTTTTATTACAGCTTAGGTACAAACATAGAAAAGAATCGTCCATGACTAAAGACCATACATATTAAATACGAATACCATGCATTCTGATTTCATTTTTTTTTTTGGGGTTACTTTTCGTTACTCTGATAGTCTGATTTGAATCATTCATTCATTTGATTACTTTTCTAATGGCCTGTGGGCTCAGTCTATGTTAGGAGTAACAAGACAAATGTCAATATTGTTTAAACCTGAAAGGCTCTCACTGACAATGCTTCCAAGCAAAACACTCTAGAGTTGGAGTATATTTAAAGGGAGGGAAAACCTCATGATTTTGAATTATGTTAGACGCCTTCAAAACCCAATTAACCTTCGGCAGATGTCAAAAAATGACAAGAAAATACAACCAAGTGGCAAAGCACAAAATATCCAAAAGATAAAATGAATTTAATAATTCCCACAATTATTGTTTGCTAATTAGTACCTAAAGAATTTTGGTTAAGTAATACATTAGAAAAAATAAACATTATAAATCCAGATTTATTGTTTTTTTGAATTTTAAATTCAATATTTTTTAAAATTAAAATTATGTTCCTATGTTCTTAGCTAATACTCCTTATTTTAAAAGCACTAATAAGTTTTTTTAAAAGCACCAATTTTCCTATATTTTGATCCAAACCAGAAGCTAAAATGTCTATTCCAATAACACACCCGAACTCAACGTTCACGGGTTGATTGTTTTCCTGATACGGAGTATTAGAAATATCACATCTTAGTAAATACAAACAACGTCAATATTCAGCCATTGGAGAAGACAGTTCTATTGACTTTGTTTTTTACTCCAATTTCGTCTTCAAATCTTACTTCTTTATAAATAGTTGTAGGAATCACTAGTAAGGACTATCAATTACTCATGTATAGACACACTCCATCTTTGAAGCAAAGATATATACTTTTTTTTTTTTTTGGTTTACATGGGAGGTCTGGGACTAGAACCCATGACCTAGGGAGGGGGAAATCCTAAGTGTCCCTGCAGCCACCAACTGGGCTGTCTTAAGCGGACAAAGATATATACTTTATACTTTATCTGATATAAGTACGATATAGTACAAATCCAAGAATGCAATAATTTTTTAAAATTTAAGTTACGATATGTTCTATAATATATATATATATATAAATTAAAAAGAGATATCGTAAAGACAAAATTTTAAAAAATATATATTTTTGTCATTTTAGAAAAAGAAAGTTCAAAATTGAAATAATAAACTTCATGTAGCAGAAATGAGGATACTGCAGTGGATGAGTGAGCATACCAGATAAGATCAGATTAGAAATGAGTATATTAGAGAAAAAGTCGGGGTTGCCCCTATTGTTGAAAAGATGGTTTAATCTCGTCTTAGGTGGTTTGGACATGTGTGGAGGAGACCGATGGAAGCCCCGGTTAGGAGGGTACACCAAATGGAGGGTACTACGAGGGCTAGAGGAAAAGGAAGACCTATGCTTTTAATTTTCTTAGAAAAACTATAGGCGAAATAATTAAGAAGATATGACAATCAATGTCTTACCAAAAGACATAATTTATGATAGACCTTTATGGCGTCGTTTGATACATGTAACTGACCCCACCTAGTGGGGCAAAGGCTTTGTTGTTGTTGTTGTTGTTGTTTAGAAAAAGAAAGTATCATAAAGACAATTTAAAAATTAAATATTTGACATTTTAATTAAAAATTTGAAAAATTAATATTTTAATAGTATAAAAATACTAATATTAAAAAATTAATAATAAAATTAAAACAAATGTATTAATGATATCAAAAAGTATCATAGGAATATCTTGAACATGATTTTACGCAAACAATTAAAAAATAAAAGAAATTGACAGATTTTTTGAAGCATATATCAAGAAATATGGTATGAGTACATGACAGTGATTTTTTTTTTCTTTTTGGAGTACTTAGACTTCCCAGCATTTCGTAAGGCCTCAAAAAGATAATCCAAGAGAATTTTATGGTTTATCATGTAATTTTTTCCTAAGTAAAATTTTAATTGGGAAGGAGATGGAAAATTGTGCTCCTATAGGGTTTCAACCCAAATGTTCAAATTATGTTTTATAGATTTATCAACTAATCTACCTCTTAAATATGAGAAATTATTATTAGTTGGTTCTGAACCATCATATTATTTATGATTCAGACCAATTATTATTTGACACATAATACAAATAATCACTCACTTTCTTTATAAATTATGATTGGCCTTAAATACGGCTTATGATGTAAACTTGATACTACTTGATCCCAACTTATCGGTGAAAGGCTTAACCAGATGAATAAATCCCTAATAATAACACCCCTTGCGCCCTTTTTCACTTGAAAGTTAGAGTCCTTATAAATACCTAACTTCCATATTTCTACTTTTCTAGGCACCAAAGCTTCAAGAAAACTGATGCAGTAGTGGGTTCATTCTTATTCGTCGGTCCAATAACTTCAAATAGAACATATATTATAAATTTGAGGCTAGGTAATTGATTAGTTATAAAGTACATGCAGTATTGAAGATGAAGCTAGTAGTATATATGAAGGCATGTCGCTCGGGTCCCCAATTGTTTGAACTCTTAAAACCTGACATGTTTATAGTTTTTGCTTTTGTAAAAGATCCAACCAGATAGTCCATACTGAGCCCCTAATTCGATAAGGACCCCCCCACATGGTCTATCTTTATTCAAATATACCCTCTTGCTCATGAAAGAGGAATTCCTATGTTACTTTCCTTTTCTTTGTTAGGTTTCTGCATTGAATCGGTTCCCTCCAATCTCCAAAGTTTCATTAAATGGCTACTTTATCTTTTCTTTAAGCTTTTAGCAATCTCAGAATTTTCCACGCTGCCCTTATGAAAATTAAAATATCCTCAAAAATTTCTGTGGCAAATAATAACATAGACAATTAGACATGTCAAAGCTGGTCCTACCTAGCTATATGATATAATGGGCATCGGGTGCACTGCATGTTAAGAAATAACATGCACCAGTGCAGCCTTTGACCAGTAATATTTTATTAACTTTTATTTAATTGCTTTTATGTTCCTGCTTTATTTTTTAATTGTTAAATGGTGTATGAGTGGGAAATGTCCATTTTAACCTTAATTTGTAATGAATTGTTTTTTTCTCCCTGCTCCTCCTCTTAGATCTGGTTCATCTTCCCCCTTCGATCTTCCCTCTTTGGTTCATCTTCCACCTCCTCATCATGAGAAGCCACCGTCGACGGAGCACGAGCCACCTTATGAGAAACCACCACCAGTTCTTCCACCTCCCATTTGCAAGAATCATGAAAATGCCTTACATCAACATATGATTGTGGAAGAAGTGGAGCAACTAGACAAGGATAAGGATGAGGTTGAGGTTGAATTATGGTCGAAGATGCAGGAGGACACAGTTAGATGAAGTACTCGAGTAAGGTTATTGGATTTATATGCTGGTTTTTAACCTTACTCCTTAATAGGTCCAAGATCTTTAATAAAAATATAATTGGTTGATCGATGCACCAGAATTGTGACGTAGGATGTAGCAGTGTATTAATCCATCGATTTAATTAAATAAGTACTGGTAATTAAGATTCATTTGATTTGTTTTCTTCAAATGAGTTGAACCACTGGAATTTCAAAAGAAAACAAAATCTGGACATTCAACACAAGGGCTCAGAGTTCTAAAACGAGGAATCTCCATTCTAATTTTTATTTCCTTTTAATTAAATGTTGATATGATACTTCAATATATGTAGCAAAATGAATGGCAGAGAGTTTAGCTTCTTGTTGTTGCCCTTTTGTGAAAGAAATTAAAGAAAGAAGAAATGAAGTACTCGAGTAAGGTTAGAAGTACTCGAGTAATAGAAGCTAAGTACTCAAGTAACAGATGAAGAGGAAGGTTAGAAGTACTCAAGTAATAGAAGTACTCGAGTAATAACCCGTTGCAAATATACCCTCGTAGCAAGATAGTACTCGAGTACTCGAAAAACTCGAGTACTCACCTTAGGGCCCTTTCTGCAACCTCTCCAAAACGACGTCGTTCCTTTAAGGTCTGATCCGCAAAAAAAAATTTCACAGGTGATCCCATGTTTGACTGCAATCGATCCGTTCATGCCAAGTGTGCATCAATCAACGGCCCACATGCACCACTGCACCACTACATGTTATCACTTAACATGCTTTAAAGAATTTGCCATATAATGACTTAAACACACATTATTATTTGATCCTATATCGATTTACAAATACAAATGTTTATTTTGGTCTTTTATTTTTTTTTATTTTTTTATTTTTATTTTTTTAGAAATATTCAATTAGGATCATAAGTCATCACACCGTTAATTTAGATGAAATTTTTTGAAATGTTTTTCTTTCATTTTTCACATTTACCATTATTGTAACATGCCGAACTTTTCGAGTGACGAAAATCGATTTTAACCATAAAATATGAATTTAAAACGTGGTGCTGTCTAATAAGCTTTGTCAGTAAAATAAAAAAAAATGTAAATGAGTAAATTAATAAAAAAAAAATGTTTACTCGGTGGAATGTTTACACAGCTCTGTAAATGGACATGGGTAAGCTCAAGTATAAGCATGACATGATTAAATGACTAGCTCAACTAGTATCAATTAAGTCTGTTTTCCAGTAAGACATTATCAAGTTTTCCGCAAGAATGAGAAATTATTACATGGTTTTGAAATATCATTTTTTTTGGTCCAAATTAATAGGAATAACATCTAAATATATTATATATTTTTTTTCATCTTTCTTATTACAGTTTAATAGTAACTGTATTTTAATTTGTTATGTGTTTGATTGTTGTTGACTTTAATCATAAATAAGATAATGATCTAGAATCATTATAATAATTTTTCACAGGGATGTGCGCAATAGACGTGACATAAGAAATGTTGAAGTGAGGTAATGCTTATTAATGTTATCTATGAAATTAACTTGCTTTAATCTTGTTCTTTAATTTTCTCTTTCTGAATTATTTACTTTTGCCTTATCCTTATGTTAGTTTACCTGTCCGCTTCGTAATCAAAGTTGATTCAAGAACAAGTAATTCAAAGAATAGGTTAGGACCCATAAACGATTTAATATATATAAGAAGAAAAAAAAAGAGCACCATCATTTTGGTTTGGTGATATTAAAAAGTAGCTTACTGCAATGATTTGAAGGTTCGAAGTCAAATTATCTTTCTAACTTTCCGAAATCACGTTGCTGCAACTTTTTTTAAAATCGTAAAATCGCACAAACAGCTAGAGACAATCATTTGGTTGATAAAGATAATGAGTATGGTTACGCTAATGTAGCTTCACCCTTAAGTATATATAAATCTTTTTTACTTTAATATTTTGGTGTGTATTAAACATTTTTTAATTTTCAGCTGACAATTGAAGATCAATATTTTTTAAAATATAAAGATCATCAAATTGGGCTATGGTTCTATCAACTTTAATTGACTTAGGCATGTTCATTTGCTAATGGTTTTTTGCATAAAATGATTTGCCACGGTAACGTTGTAAGCAATGGTTAAATTAAATAAGAACTTTTCATACTCCTATTTTACTATTTAGCCACAGTAGAATTTTCGTAGTTCTTTACTATTATTTAGCTGCAATTAATATCGTGGATAAGTTATATTCGGCCTGTTATTACGTACGATTTATACATTGGAATGGCGAATCATGTCCCTCCCCTATCGTACCTGAAGTTGGATTTTGTCTCATTAAATGGTGATTCGGGACCAACCACCTTAGTCCTTAGATTATTACTCAAACGGCAAAAGACAAAAAGCAAATATTGTATTGTTTCCTAACATTCTCTTAAGCTTAAATGTAATAGGTATTTATTTCCTTTTATTTAACAATGTTTGATCTTAGTCTTCATGTTCCAATTCCAGGAATATGTTTTGCCACTTAAGTTACACAATATCATTGATGTAGCGTAACAGAGAAATAATAACTACCACGATTACTATTAATTGAATTCAAAATTCTAATGATAGTGAAGTACAGTGAATAAACTACCTGACCAGCAACAAAAGAAATTTGGTTGCATATGCTGATTGCCATGGACTAACATAGTAGATTGAGTTTGTGAATTCAGAGATGGAGCCAGTTATTAATTTGTTCTTTTTTTAGTTGAGTGATGAAGTTTATCAGCTGCCTCATCAATCAATCAATTTCTCAAGTCCTTTTCTTTTCAGGTTGCTAACAAAGATTAGTCATTTTTCTTTTTCCTTTTATACTCCCCCTGCACCTAGTTGGATCATTAGAATGGAATGCTAATCGATCATGGAATATTCTGTTAATGGGATTTTCTTACCATACAGACAGGCCTTTTTGGACCAATGGAATTTGTTTCTCTGTGACCAAGACAACATGGCCAAGCCTAATAAGCAACAAATCATTTCAAAGTGCCTAAGACTTAAATTTGATCATCTCTTCAGATCAGGGATGACAAATAAAAATTAATAATAGATGGTTAGATTTTTATTAAAAATACTAATAAAATTTACAAATCTATAACAATCCATCTAATGAATAAAAGGCTTAAATAAGCTTAAAAATGCACCTGATTCATTAATAAGATCCAATTCATTAGCCCATCTCATTTCTTGCCACTCAAGGGCCGCCGGAAAGTTTGTTTAATATGGCCTGCCATGTCAAAGGTGCTTTTTTTTTTTAAGGTTTTGTTAACCTCATTACTAATACATAGTTTATCAAATTAATAAATAAATTATTAAATAAATAATTTATTGCATGTTTATTTAATTAACCAATCATAGAATATATATATATATATGGTATGCAATTTCAAATTTTTTAATTCACTACTTTAATTTTAATTTGGGACAATTTTTTTTATATTTATTTATTAATTTTATGAGATGGATGGAGTAATAAATATTTAATCTGGTCCTTATTATATTCATATTGTAGATGATTTTCTTGATCCTAATTATAAATTATTTAATATTCTTTATGCATCATTTATTTTTTTCTTAAATCTTTTTTACCTTTATTTTATGCTTTGATTATCTATAGTTTTTTTTTATAAAGGTGATTGTAATGTTAGGAAAATAAAATTAGTTTGTTTTAATAGAATTTAAAAAACTAACAAGTTTTACTTATATATGTGATTCGATTAAATATATCATGCAATAAAGATCGTAAATAAGTATATAATATAACCAATATGTGATTTAATTAATAACTACTAGTTGAGTCAATAACCAATACACGGACCGATTGACCATTTTCTCTATATATTAATAACATTAGTTTCATACCTATGCTTAAGAAATACATGATCAAAGAAGAAAAATCCAAATTCGCTTCCATCTAACCATCTTTATCAAATTTCTTTTATATATTTTAACCAAAAAAAAACCATCTTTATCAAACTATAAAATATTCGTATGAGTTCAAAAAAAAAATATATATTCATATGTAACGTGGGTAACAACATCGCCTGAACGGAGACGTTTGGAACCATGTCTGGAAGGGTGCGTTTGCAGAAGCTGTGAGGGGGAGCTTTCTGCAAACGTGCGTTTGCCTCCCCCCACCACTTTTCCAAACATGCTGTAACGAAAATCTCTTTCTTTAACTATCTACGGTAAGTAGTCAACATTGTGCTAATAACTTACGGTATATCAAATAGTATATTGAGATTTATAATTAATTCATCTGTGAGTATGTAGATGCTGATTGCGATTTTTCCAGTAGTTATCTTCCCACTTCTCAATTCGCCTGATGATATTTAGTTTTTTTCCATAAAAAATTCTTAGCGAGTTGGGCTCAAATGGAGGAGGCAAGGTGCATGGGACTTTTGTTGAAGGCTCCTTAACCATGGATTCAGTCATAAACTCCTTCTCCAACCCACTTCCTGTGCAAGCCATGGCTTCAGGGCACAACTCCACAGCTCCTTCAGGCACCATTGGTTCAAACTTGAGGAGCTTGGCATATTCATTTAGTAGATGGAACATGTAGTCATACACATAATCCATCTTGAGCTCTTCTTGAATAAAATTGCTGCCTGCTCTACCAATTTCCTGTGCCTGCCAATTTGATTGACATAAGGATCGATTTTAAGAATACCGAACATAAAAGAAAATCTTGTATGCTCTTTGAGCAAGAAAGAAATTAAAAAATAATTTTTCTTAGTTTAGTACTCTCTCCGTACCTAATTATAAGACTCTCTTAATACTTTTATTTTGTCTCTATTTATAAGGTCCTTTACCAATTTTCAATGAGCATTAATTATTTTTTTCCACAAAACCCCCTATTTATTTAACACTTTTTAGATTAATATTCCCAATAATATTAATAGGAGTAATTTTGAAAATACATATCAAAAGTTCACATTTCCAATACAATTAACTAAATTATTTCACTTTCTTAATGGACGTGAAATCTTTCCAAAAGACCTTATAATTAGGGACGGAGGTAGTAGCATATGTATAGGATTCAAAAGAGCATAGCATTAATTTAGTTCCTAAAATTGACACCATCACTTACATTGTTTTAAAACAAATTTAGTCCTTAATTAAGGTTGGCAATTCTCGATCAATTTAGTCCATGCATGTCTCCATGATGCTCACAATTACATTTGATTTGACTGGGGATTTTTAACAAAATTAAAGAATCCCACTTTTGTCAATGTTTGCCACGTAAGTACCAAGCTTCTTTTTGTTAATTTAACTAATGTGCATATCGTCAAATACTAAATTGGTTTTCCGTTGTTAAACTTAGGGACTGAATATTCTTTCTTAAAATGTTACAGGCAAAATTTACCGATGTATGAATTTCGGGACCAAAATTAATGTTTTACTTCTTCAGAAATGTACTGCTGTATGTACTAATTAAAAATCTACAGTATCTTTGCAACAGTTGGACCAGAGAAAATTATTAATTACCTGTTGCATATGAATATTGCCCCAATCAACTGCATGTTTGATGGAATGGCACTTGTCATTGTCTCTTATAGGCCAGTAGTGCTGCAATGGCTGTAGACTTCTAATGAAGAAATCATGGAAACGAGGTTTCACCAGCAGCGTAACGGAATCACAGGCTAGGATATATTTCTCACTCACAGACCAACCAAATCCTTCAATATAAATCTTGTATCTGAGATAAGGAGC
This sequence comes from Crotalaria pallida, assembly GCA_037953625.1. Taxonomy (NCBI): domain Eukaryota; kingdom Viridiplantae; phylum Streptophyta; class Magnoliopsida; order Fabales; family Fabaceae; genus Crotalaria; species Crotalaria pallida. The sequence goes on along the minus strand of CM075655.1, from coordinate 126,730,063 downwards.
GAGGGACAATGATATTAGTATGGGTAGCGGGCAACAAAAATCGAATTATGTGATGAGTATAATGATTACTTTATGGGTCATGGTACTTTTTTAGGAAATCAAATACCTTAAAAAGTTTGTGAAAGGCCTAAAAATCATGTAATTTGGTCCCTTAGCTTGTAATTATTCTCGGGGTAAATCTTAACAAGTGTCTCTTCACATTGCTTAAGAAGCAAAATATAATAAATGACCATTAAAAAAATGTTTTTTTTTCTTACATTTCCAAAATATAGAGTAATGCACATTCATAATATTTTTTTAAATATAGTAACTTTAACAAGTAGTATCCTAGAAATACTAATTAACAAGACCCGTTTATGAAAATTCAAATAAACCACCGTACTTTTTGGGAAAATTCATTAGTAACTCACTTATTCACTGACCCTAAACCGTAACGAAAACACTCTTCTCCAACCAAAGCTGTCATCCAGATTAAGAAGTAGAAACGGCAAAGTTTACTGAAGACGCTTTCATCTACGGCCTCCCTAATTTATGCTATATTCGTATCATTAGGAAAGTAGCCTACCTCAGCTGGGGGAAGGAACCCTGGTTAATTCTCAATTCCAAAAATTCTAAGTGTTCAAATAGTACTCAATTGCAAAATTTTTAGCCAACGATCTATTTAAATTATATATCCCAAAAAATGCAGAACCTACGGAGCAATTTTAGCAATAATATCCGATAGCTTTATACATAAAAAAGGAACTACTACCTATATGTACATTGGTTTGCCACGTTTGATTGTTTGAATCCTTGTTGAGACTCTTGAATCCAATCCTGCATGTTAGTTAGAAATTTTAGCACCATTGGAGGAAAAAAATACTCTATCACTTACTCCCTACTGGTATTAAGAGTTAATAGTCACATAGGTTCCCGAAAGATACCCGTGGAATCAGTTAAGTCCCTGAAAGATTGGTGGAATATCTTAAACTCCCCAAAGATCAATTTGACATCACTTAGTCCCCCATCCAATTTCGTTAGGAGGGACTTGACGGAATCTTACTTGACACGTTAAATGATTTGTCAGCCCAAATTCTATGTTGGAATATATAGAAGATGTCATGTTTGGGCCAACTAAACATTTAAAGTGCCACGTATGTAGGATTCCGTTAAGTCTCTCATGGTAGGACTAACGTGATGTCAAATTGATCTTTGGAGGTTTAAGAGATTCCACATAAATCTTTCAAGGACCTATGTGATTCCACGTGTATCTTTCGGAGACCAATGTGATCATTAACTCGATCTAGTATTAATTAAGGGTATAGTGCACATCTCTTGAACGTGGGTATTCCTGAAATGTATCCGTAGCGGGTATATCTTGAGTGCCGGCACACGTAAGATGCTTTTAGTTACTTGTAATGATATATATGTTAATGTATATTTTAAGTGTGAATCATATAGTAATGTCATTTTTGCCTTATAATTTATATTTTAATATCATAATCAATCTTTCATCCTTATATCTTGACTTATTTTGGTAATCAACATATAATTTTACGATACTTATATGCTACTTCATTCAATGCAAAAATCGTTTATTTGCACCTTGTTTATATATATATATATATATATATATATATATATATATAATTTGAATTTATATTGTTTTACCTGTATCCTAGTTTTTAAAAAGGTGTTGTAGACTTTACCAAATACAGCCGAGTACTATATATACTCGTATCCGGTACCGTACCTGTATTTGTGCACATAATATGGGAGTCACTGGTGGGTCAGTAGTATATATACCTGCGCAAATAGACGAGCATTCCAATCAAGTTCGTTAGAAGCATTACATTTGAGGAGATCTTGCCTGGTATCAGCAACAAAAGGGTTTCCTTTCCAATAGGCAAATGGTTCCCTATCATTCCATTTTATCCTTTTATTGCCCTCTTTAATATCCTTCAGCACATGTTCCCAAGGTCTTATATTAATCTCAGCCCTACATTAAGAATTCGCTTAATTATACTAGTATATTGAATGAACAAAACCTTTAAAATGATATGTGGTCGTGTATGTTGTGTAGGTTTCGCACTCAGAATGTTAGTCTCCAAATAAACCATTGAGAGCGAAAAAAACAAACAGCTGAACAATGCCAAATTAAACGGACCAGGATTCTCTGCAGTCAATACATGTGTGCAGTCATTGCAGTCACACATTCAATGGTCCAAATTTTTTGACCTTTATTTTTTATTTTAATTTCACCACAACATGCAGAGAATCTATGGCTAGGATTTCATGCAGTCACTTTATGTGACTGCAGAGAATCCAGATCGAAATTAAACAGTGTATGTTATGCTATTGCATTGTATACTTAGCTATAATTTTATCCAATATTATTAAAATCGTATCGCGCAATTTGGTTCAACCGGAAAGTGGTGAACCTAATTAATGAATAGGAATAAGGTTGTTTATGGTTTGATTTTTAGGAAAAGCCGAACCAAACTAAACTGAACCATGTAATATATATAGTTTGGTTTTTTGAACTAAATCATTTAAAATGGTTCAAAAAATCAAATTAGAACCGGTTCAAGTTTACAACCAATTTTAGAACTGGTTAGCATTAAAACTGGTTTAATATGATTTTTAACCGATTTTAAAAAACAATTTTATATTAAACTAAAATCGGTTTTAAAATCAGTTCTAAAATTGAATCGATTTTAAACCTGAACCGAATCTTTTAAAATTGTTTTGCTTTTGAACTAGTTTGCCTAGAATAGTTTTTAACTGGTTTTATTCAGTTCGGTTTATAGGTTTGATTCATTTATTTTGTTCTTTTGGACAACCTTAAATATGAACAATACTATTTAAATTAAGAGGTTGTTTAACCTCTATTTTTAAAGTTAAGAATAATAAGTTAAAATAAATATTGGAAATACTGGTTCAATAACCTCAAAGTTTTTTTTTGGGTTACCCAGGTATTATCTGGGTTTCAATTTTTGTGGTCCAACTAATTCACCCCGATCTCTGGAGCTGAGCGAGTCTTTGACTCTATGGTACGAGATCTCCCAGGGGTTGTTGCCTCGGGCTGGAGTCGAAAACCTTTAGTTCCGCACTCCCTCAACACCCCAGTCAGTTAACCACTAGGACCAACCCTCTTGGGTATAACCTCAAAGTTTTGAATATTTGAATTTTCAATTAAAAAAAGTGCTTTTTCATATAACCTTAAGTAAATCCTTTAATCAAATAGAAGTGCATTGATGTGCTCTCATATCAAATTTAACCTAACTACCAATATGCAAATTCTAAATTTGTCATTTGGAGTTTATTAAAGAATATAAGTTATTAAATAATAGTATAAAGTAATACCAAATATTTATATTTTAAATGCCACTGATAATAGTAATAATAATTAATTTTCTTGGTGAATGTGAATTTTCCCAAAATGATATTATATTAAGATATTAAAATAATATTCCTTCCGCCCAACAGGATGGTAACAAATTGAAAAAATAATTTTTTTAAAGAGACATGCATTTAATGGTTTGTCTAACACAACAATCAAACACTTAATTTAATGCATTTTGCAATGATAAATCAATCAAGTACAATTCAAAATTTACAATTTCTAAACTTTAGTTTTGGATGAAAAACTTTACTCTATCATTTTTTACCATCTATCCTTGTGAAAAGGAAGGAATATATAATTATTGAATAATTTTTTTAAACGAATTATTAAATAATTAATATTATAATATTTTCTAGAAATTTTTTAGTAATTAGTTTTTTCTAATATATATCCACATATTTTAAGAAGTTTATAATGGGTACGTTAGCATTAAGAACTTATGTTACCAATGCAATTTTTTTTTTTTACAAATTTATCAAATTTCGGTGAAAACTTATTTATTACTACCTCCGTCCCTAATTATAAGGTCCTCTTGGGAGATTTCACGTCCATTAAGAAAGTGGAATAATTTAGTTAATTGAATTAGAAATGGGAATTTTTGATATGTATTTTCAAAATTACCCCTATTAATATTATTGAGAATCTAAAAAGTGTTAAATAAATAGGGGTGTTTGTGGAAAAAAATAATTAATGGTCATTGAAAATTGGTAAAGGACCTTATAAATAGGGACAAAATAAAAGTGTTAAGAGAGCCTTATAATTAGGGACGGAGGGAGTATATATTTTTTTAAATTGTCATAAAACACAATTAAAAAAACTAATAATTATGTATTATTAAAATTATATATATATTTATATTCATGCTGGCATGCGTCTGATGCGACACTTCATGTGAGCCCTTGTTGATGTGTTCTTCTACTTGTCATGTTAACACTTGGATGGAGGAACCTTCAACATTTGTTTCGGAATCCTAAGGACTTAAGAATTATTCATAAATCAGGTGCATAGAAAAGTGGCTGTCATCATTTATCAACTCAGTATATGTTTCGCCCCATCATCCTCATGTCTATTTTTTCTTGTTCCGTACTTGAAAATAGATTTATTTTTTTTAAAAAAAAAAAAAAAAAACATACGAACGAGGACATAGGATAAAACGACCTCTGCTGATTATAAAGATGAGAAATTTAATTAGGGCTATTAAATTCAAAAATTGAAACGCATTAAATAAATAAAGAATTAATAACTATTCACTGTTAACAATTAACCACTGTCTTTAAATGTTAAAACTGCTAATGTAAATAAGTGTTCTTAGAAAACTCCTAACCATTCCCCATAACTATGTTTAACATTTGTTCGTTTTCAAAAATGAATTTTGTTATTTATTGTCTTTAAGGTAATATATAAAATATTACAATATGAAATAAAAAATTAATTTTTCAAAAACTTAAAAAATTAACTTTTAAATATTAAATACATCATTTTCTAAATTAATTTTTTATTTAAGTTATTTATACATTACCTTCGAAATAATGAATAATGCTTTCAAATAAATAGATACCAATTGAGAAAAGATTGCATAACATGCAATGTGAGTAACGTGACACCGCCGCTTCCAAAGGCTAGGTGGCTTCATTGCACAGCCGACAATTAGAGTAAGCCTTCTCGTGTTAAAACTACATTCTTACAAGTTACAAGCATGCACCTCTTTTTTGCAAGTTGCAACACAAACCACCTCACTTCTCAGGTCCACACTCCACTGTCCATAGTTCGAATGGGACCATTGTCAAATTGTCACGTCTTAAACGGGACCATTGTCACGCCTTAAACGTAGGAGTAATTAATTATGAGCACTGAGTCCCTTTCCAGCTAGCTCTCCATCAATAAAATTCAACTCATCATAAACTACTATGTCACTTAATTTATCAAAATAAGTGTGATAACGACACATTTTCATTTGAGCGGTTGACACTCAAAAATTAAGCGCAAACAAAATGAATATGAAGACTTAATTTTGTGGGTTATAAATTAATTTATATAGTATTATCAAAAAAAAATTTAATTTATATAGTGATAATTTTGTTGGTAGTAAATATATAGACTCAAATATATATAGTGAAAGAATATTAAACCATCCAAAAAGCATGAATGGAAATAAATATTAGTAAATAAAATGAGAATGATGATGATGATGAGGAGGAAACGTACCAACCCCAGAAGGACCAATCAGGGAAGACAATATCGTGAGACCAGCGATCACCGCAATAACGAAACAAAGGCGGAGGGGCCATGAGATTAGAAGAGTAGTGGCGTGCTAAGATCACGGGTTGGTCATCACAATCAAACATGAGCTCAAGGTCTGGCACCATGCCAGGGTACCTCCTCACAAGTTGCATTATGCCCCATATCGTGAAAACGTCACGTGTCTGTATCGACTTCCTATACTTCTCCACGTATACCCTTCCTTTCTTCACTACCAACCTGAAATAAATTATGTTATTATTCAATCATCTGGTTTAGAACATTCACATTGGGATACAAATATTACACCCTCAAATATATATTTTCATTCCTTATTGTATGATTATATTTTGTTTATTTGAGGCTAAATTTTGAAAACACTTTCTTTTTTATAAGAAAAGAATTTATTAAAAAAGGAAAGAAAGTAAGAGGAATACCTATTGAAAACACATGATCGATCATGTTTTAAGTTTTTTATTTAAATCTTTTTTATTCCAGGTGCCGGGACTATGAAGTTCCCCTCCACAGTTTTCAAAACCAAACAAAAATATAAGTTGCATATTTTAAAAGGGACTCCATTCATTTCATTTTATCTATCTTTTGAACGAAGAAAATAATTTTATTCAATTGTCATTTTAGAAGTTTAATGAATATTAATAGTTGTTTTTTCATTTATATGTTCTCGTGTGAAAAATTGAAAGAGAAAATGGAGAATGCATCGAGAGTATAAAGGTTTTTATATCATCAGTGGATCATCCACCATTCATCCGTTTATGATCGTTGACTTTTATATTAAAATAATACAAATGAATGGTGGATGATGGTCTGATACTAAAAAACTTTACACAACCCATTAATCTCAGATTGAAAAGTAGTTAGAAGAGTAATGTTAATGTCACATTCATTGCTAACATTTACGAGGTCTTTGACGAAATTAAAAATAGGTAAAATTAACTGCGTAAATTTTTTACAACATACACTGCACACAATTACATAATACCTTAAAAAAAAAATTTCATAATACCTTAACTATTCTTTTTATAATTAAAAAATTTCATTGATAATGTTAGGCTTAAGCAAGCATCATAATAGTAGATATTCTTCCTATCTTCGAAGAAGGGTCGAAGAAACCTTGAGTCATAATTCTATATAATGTAAATTCCCAATTTTAAACCATCTCAAACCGTTCATGCATGATTATCATTATCCCCCCCCCCCCCCCCCCCCACCCCCACAATCATTTATATACTCCTTCAGGTTTCTATTATTAGAAAAAATAACAAACTTTCCATTTATTAAGGAAGTTAGTTGAGTGCATTTAATTTTCTTAAATTAATAAAAAGAGAAAGAGAGAGTTATTCTAGGAAAATTACATTTAGAATGAAACAAAAATTAAACAAGACAATAACTTAATTTATAGGAATATCTTATAAATAATTGTATTGGGAATATAAAGCTAGATAACTTTTTCTTATATTTGATACCAAAATAATAATAAATATATTATTTTCTTATATTAGAGACCAAAAGAAATACTTATCATATGCTCTCTACTGCGCTGTTTCTTTTTTTTATTATTTATTTAATTTTTTATTCAAATATAGATAATAAAAAACAAAATTGGGGGCCCAAAATTTTGGGTCCTAGGCGAGCACCCTTTACTCCTATGTCCAGGAATGGGCCTGGTTAATTAATGCATGAAGGAAAGGTAGTTAGTGGGGTAACAACGTTAATGATTATTGTTATGGACTGATTCCACGTACTAATAAGAACAGGTACCACGAACCAACAAGTACATGTCAAGTAAGCATCGATTAACTGCGAGTAACCGACTCACCGACCCAAGAAAGTCGATCCAACACACTTGTTCGGTATACAAACAAGCCAACATCCATACGTGTCCACTTTTGGTGAATAACTGTTGTAACGACTCGTAATTATTGCGGTTCATAATGACATTTATGTGCCATTATCCCTTGGGGCCGTTATTCCTCGGATTCTCCCACAACCTTAATACCCCATCATGCTTCATCATTCTCATGCCTCCTACTCACTCTTATATAAACAAGGTAAAATATCAAGGTATGGAGACTATCGTCTCCTCTTGTTTTACACATGTCACACACATCATCCCAAATACCATGACACGACTGTTAGAGTTCTTTTGACCGAGAACCCGTCACTATCGTCATACATCAATCAACCAGCTTACCGATGCTAGTGGAATAACACTCCACAACAATTAACATGGTTGTCAAAATCGAGAGTTCAAGTAAATCAGTGGAGTCTTGATAAACTTGACTCCCAACACACAAGAGTTTACATAGCTCAAAAATATTAGTTAAAAAGATATTTTTGACAGAAACATAGCTTAAAGCAAATAAAAATATAAAGTATACATAATCATAACTCAATATTTGCTCCCAAATCTTATATGATTTTTAGTTAATCACATACTCCCTTTGTTCCACAAGGATAGGTAAAAATTGGAAAAGTAAAAAAAAATTAAAATTAAAGGAAACATGCATTTAATTGTTTCTTTATACATCAATCAATTATTAAACAACTAATTTATGTATTTTGCATTTATTAACCAATCACATTCAAAGTTTGCAATTTTTATGTTTTTTTATTAATTACTTTAACTTTAATTTGGAACAATTTTTTGGTAATTTTTTATCATCCTTGTGAGATGAAGGAAGTACTTTATTTTGTAGCCCAATACAACATACTAAAAAGTAATATTAATTTTATAAATTTATTATATATCATATGATATAGATAATTCAACATAAAATGCTAGACAATAATGATAATTTTTTTTTAATTAAATTAATGTATAGTAAATGTAAACTTATAAACTTGAGAGTCGACTCCAGAGTTAATCGACTTTGATTTTTAATAAAAATTTATTTTAATTCGTGTAAGTTCTTTTTTTTTTTTTAAAAAAAAGAATTTAAAGTGGTAGGAGACTTTAAAATAATAAAAAAAAAATTTAATTACCGAACCTGAAATGTGCGGTCTTCTTTGCTCTCTCCACAATGTCCCTGCTTACCCCGCTACCTTTCCACGGGCGCAGATCCTCGTGGATCCATCTGAAGTACTTCGGACACACATCCTCGTTCACCTCAAATGTTGTTGTTGTTGTTTTTGGGTAAAGGGTTGAGCATGTTTTGTTCTCTATGCTACGACAGTTCAGTGTGGCTTGGAATTGGAAGGGTCTCTTCTTTGGTTTCTCTCTGCTTGTAGTGTTGTTAGTTTCATTATTACTATGCTTTGCCAAAGCATCAGCTGCCACGATGGTTTGGTTGGCAATGGATGTGGTTTTATTGTTAGTGCTTGAAAGTGTGGACTGAAACAAATTAAATTAAAAAACAAAAAAAACAAAAAAGGTTTCAAATTTACTATTATCATATCACTATTTCACCATTGTTTTAAAATTAATTAAAGTCTATTGACACCAGAACATTGTGATTTGATTAATTTTGTAACCACGTAATTGTGATCACTATTAAACAATACTATAACGATATACATATATAACCCAATTTTAATTTAATCTATCACTGCATATCAGCTACAAATTAAACAAGAACAAGCAATATACTAGTAAATTAAAAAGAATAAAAAAAAACAAGTAGCCAGTATATATATATGTATGTATGTATGTATGGTAGAACTTGAAGGTGGGTGTTAAGTAGTAACTTACCCATAGGGAAGAAATGGTGGCAGTGGTGAGGAGGATAAGAAGGAAGAGGATAGAAGTATAAGCGACTACAGAAGCAGGAGCAGGAGCATGAGCCTGACCCTTTTTGACAAGAGGACCCTCCAACTGCTTCTTGGATCTTTGCTGCTGTATGAATCTTTTCATGGATCCTGTTTATAATTAATTATTATTATTATAGTAATAATAATTCCAGAGGTAGGAGGATTTGATCACACTCTCTTGTGAATTGATAGAAATTGAATATGGTTGGGAGTGAGAAACATAGGAAAATTGATGAGAATTCAATAATGTAAATTGATTTTCCCAATTGTATGAATGAGTATGAGTATGCAATTGCAAACAAATGAAATTAAAAACTAGGAAGAGTCAAAATCCAGCCAACAACGTGGAAACTGTTTGCTAGCGTGCAAGATGGAATTATGTGTGTACCCGTGTGTGATGATTTAATCATCCCTCACCTACTAGACTGGCTAAAACTAAAACCCAGTCGGTTTGCGTTTTAATTCGGGAAAATTCTTAATTACCCAAGATTTATAGTAGTATCTTAATATCTTAATTGTCAATTTGTCTACCAACAATGGTATCGATGCGGTGTAAAAGGTGCATTACGGCTTAATTAAGGGGATAACCAGCGTTAGATTCTTGGTGAGAATAATAGTAGGATCAAGGGAAAAAAATTAAATATCAAATCAGTCTTTATAAGTATTGGTATTTTTTAAATCAGTTTATTTATTTATTTATTTTTTATGGTTTCTGCCTTTTCGTTTTCTTTTGGTTTTAGTTCTTGTGGTTATCTTTGGATAAAAAATGCTGAAGTGTTTTAATGGAACAATGATCAAAACAAAAACCAAACGAAAAAATAGGAAGCAAAACCTCAAAATAATAAAAATATGAGGACCAAAATCAAATCTATATCATTATCTTAAAACATAGTTGACGGAAGGGATCAAAACCAAAACAAAACAAAAAATCAAAAATAAAATAAAAGATAAAGATTAATTTCAAATAGGTCAATATTTATATGAATCAATTTCATATTTAAGTCATATTAAAATTGTCAATTGTCATATCTATTTAGTTTGAATGAAGATCTCTGTCTTGGTTTTTTTTATCGATTTCCCTTATCAAATAAAAGTTATCAATATATCTGATTCTAAATATAAGTGTTTATGGTGAATTTTTATGTAAATTCAAAAAACTACTACCTTCGTCCCTAATTATAAGATCATCTTGGGAGATTTCACGTTCATTAAGAAAGTGGAATAATTTAGTTACTTGTATTGGAAATATGAACTTTTGATATGTATTTTCAAAATTACCCATATTAATATTATTGGGAATCTGAAAAGTGTTAAATAAATAGGGGTATTTGTGGAAAAAATAATTAATGCTAATTGAAAATTGGTAAATGGCATAAAAGTGTTAAGAGGGCCTTATAATCAGGGACGGAGGGAGTAGTTAATATTATCAATATTATTGAAAATAGTAATATTAGATTTTTTTTTCAAAATTACTCATATAATTATCATTGATATTTTAAAAAGTGTTGATTAAATATGAGTGTTTATGAAAAACAAGTAATTAATGCATGTCATCGGAAATTGATATATGGACTTATAAAAAAGACAAGAAAAATCCAGTATTTAATTCTTATATTTAAAGAAATAGTTAATATGTTTTTAACAATGTTTAATTTAATATTTTAACTTATTAGTATAAAGTTTTATTCATGTTATTCGTCCCTAAAAGTTCAGCGTGTTTTGAATTTAGTTTCTAAAGATTATTTTGACAAGCACTAGTACTTAATTTTTTTAAATAAATTTATTTTTGTCCTCGCTGTTTGGAAAACTTTGTTAGACGCTGATATGGCTAACAGCCTGACAGAATGTCACCTCGAAAAAAAATTATTAGTTAGTTGTGGAGTTGTGGACTACCATGTGGTTCAGATCTTATTTCAACCGTTCACAGTCTATTTTTTAGTTAAATAAATTCAACAAATAATTAACAAATGAGGGTGATTATTCTGAACCATGTGATTCTGAACCACCTAATAATTGCTCCAGCTCAAGGATGTTATGTCTTCAATTGGGATCAGTTGGTATGAGATGACGCCATGTAAGACGATGATGTGGCTAGCCAAGAAATGGAATGCAAAATAGATCAAAAAAGTTAATTCACAATCACAATTCGATACGTGGAATCTCATCACATCCTCTTACACGATCAATCATCTAATCTCAATTGAACACGTGACATCGTTGAGGTGACATTTCATTAGTCGCATAAACAGTTAACAAAGTTTTTTTAAACGATGAGAACCAAAACTAAAACTTTCGAAAAATTAAAGATTAATCTCGAAAATAATTTTAGGAACTAAATTCAAAATACATTGAAGTTTTAAGGATATGAACACAAATAATTTTATTATAAATTATTCAACGGTTAAAATTTTGTTTTTTTTTTTAAGTAATGAAAAAATCTTCCCTTAGTTTGTCAATACTTGTGTACTTAATTTTGAAAATCAGGATTGTGACTTTTGAACATATATGGAGGATTTGATTCATGATTTTCTTCTTTTAATTACCATAATCAATGCATAAATTAACTCTTGGAAAACAGAAAAGCTGACTTAGCTAATTCAGAGATTAAAATTTGGAAAGAAAAATTGATTTCTCAAATCATTATCCCACCGAATGCTTTATTTGCATTTTGTTATTTGATTTTCTTTATATAATTTTCGTGTTTCCTTTGTGGCTAAATACTTGGTTAAATATTATCAAAAAATAAAAAATAAAAAAAATACTTGGTTAAATTTGAAAAGGAAAAAAATGTAAATCAATTTTCACAACAACGAAAGTAGAGGTGGCAATTCGTGCTACCGGGCCGTGTCTGTGTCCGCCCGATTTGGGTTCGGGCTTTGACCATGCCGCACCTAAAAAGCACGGGTTAAAATTGTGCTTCAAAAATGGTCTTTAAACCTGCACCGTGTGTGTTTCGTGCTTTTGCGTGCTACCCGGCAAACATTTAAATATATATAGTATGATAATATCTGATATTTGGTAGTAGCACTAGTTATATGTATTAAATGACATATACTTATTAGTAAATAAGCATTGTATAGTGTAGTGGATCAGTAGATCCTTTCCTTTTCTTTTCAGTTTCAGCAAAAAACTTTAGCAAATTAAAAATAAAATAAATAAAATAAATCGGGTTGGCGTGTCGTGCCGTGTTAGCCGGTAAAAATCTGGTCATGTTTCGTGCTTTTGTGGGTCGTGCTAAAAAAGCACGAGTATAATTCGTGCTCCAAAATTGTTGTCCAAGCTCGATATGTATTTTGCCGTGCTTATTCGGGCGGTCCGATCGTGTCGTGTTTTTTTGCCGGCTCTAAACGAAAGGGAGAACACCTGGTGTCCCATTTTATGTGTGATCGATTAACATTAATTGAATAATTTAAAAAGTTAATACTCCCTCCATCCGTGAATATAAAGCTTTTTTGGGTATTTCATGTCATTAAAAAAGTGGAATAATTTAGTTAATTGTATTGGAAATGTAAACTTTTGATATGTAATTTCAAAATTACCCTTATTAATATTATTGATAATCTAAAAAGTGTTAAATAATTAGGGGTGTTTGTGAAAAAAAATAATTAATGATCATTAAAAATTGGTATGAAACTTTATAAATAAGGACAATTATATTTAGGAATAGAGGGAGTAATAAAAATTTAAAAAAAATATATTTTTTCGCTAATAAAAAAAAGTGTGATACTCAAAACGAAACAACACATCTTGAACTTAAAGGATATATGGCATGACTATTTTATTTTTTTTTACATCAAGGGTATTCCCCAGCCGATAGCCGAAGACTAATCCCCTCCGAAGCGTAGAGATCACCGAAGTGGGTTTTGTCTCTACCAACAAAGCATTTTCCATGCCCACGATAGGGATCGAACCCCTGACATCATACTTAAAGAACCCAGCTATCTAGTGTGCTGGGCTTTGTTGGTGGCACGACTATCTTATTCTACTAGTATACCTTTAGGACAGAGAATATTTCAAACTAACTAATGGTAACTTAGAGCATCTCCATCCGTGAATGAGTTTTTCGTTCTTAAATGGACCCCACATATTATTTTATTATTCTTCACATCAATCATATTTTCACTCCACCCATGAACCCACTTTTCGTTCATAAATGGGTCCCATTACATACCTCACACTCCTAATATTTTATTATAAATATAACCACCATCAATTAACCAAATTTTTTTAAGGAAAAAATGAAAAAATTACCTAAATTTTTTCCACCAAAATAAATTAAAAATAAGATAAAAATACATTAAAAATAAGATTAAAATTATGAAAAAAATAAAAATACATAAAATACTCCCTCACCACATAACTCACTCTCCTTAACCACACGTATTCTCCCTCACCAGTCACCACATTGACATAACTCACTCACTCAGCCACACATCAAACTATCAAAGTATTCTCACCACAAAACTCAGTCTCCTTCTCCATCCCTCACACTTCTTCTCTCCTCCTCCGTCTCCAAGCGCTCCTCCTCTATCCCTTCTCTCCTCCTCCGTCCTCTATCCTTTCTCTCCTCCTCCGTCCCTTCCACAACTCAATCTCCATATTCGCCGCTCTCCTTGAGTCATCAATGGCTGCATGCAATTAGGACCAAAATCGGATCTAATCACCAGTTAACCAAATCAGTGGCTATTTTGATTCTATATTGACTTTGATGTGTATTTTTTTTTAAGATCTGCTTTTTTGTTGTTTAATTTTATTTAATTTTTTTTTGCTCCTTTTCATATTGTAATTTGTTTTGAGGGATCGGTGTTGTGTTGTTGTTGCATTTATTGTCTTCATCTGGATCTCATTTGTGTTCAATTCTTTGTTCTCAACAAAATATAGCCGTTGGATTCCATGATTTTTCATTATTGTTCTGTGTTGTTGATAATCTTCTCTCTCCTTCCTTCTATTTTTTTAATTAAAATATTCACCCTCTTCAGCACATGAACTCGTTACCTAACTAGTGGATAGTAGCAAAAAATTGGACGAACGTATATAGCCTCCACCGGTGATGAACTTCTACGAACGTTCATAAATGAATGAACAAACGAAAATTTTAAGAGCTGGAGATGCTCTTATAACTCAGTTCACTTTGTACATGTTTTCAATATTTAAAAAAAATTGTTTATATAGGTAGGATTCGAATTAAACCATTAAAGTAAAATTGCTATATTAACAAATTAAAATCATATTAAGTTGGTAAATATATAGCCGTAAATTGTACTCCCTCCGGCTCGAATTATAAGCAAAACTAACTAAATTTACGCTTATCAAGGAAGTTAGTTGATTGTATTTAATTTTCTCAAATTTATAAAAGAACGGAGATATTTTAGGAAAGTTGTGTTGGGAATGAAACAAAAATTAAATAAGATAACAATTTTCTAGGGATGTTTTAGGAAAGTGGCATTGGGAATGAAATAAAATTTAAGAAGGTGAGTTAATTTTGCTTATATTTTAAACCAAAAAATATATGTTTTTTGTTCAGCCGGAGGGAGTAATACTTGAACATGATATCAGAACGAGATTCTATATGATTAAAACAAAATGTATATCTACGTACTTTGATAATCTTAGCTTTCCATCACAAAATTATTACTTTTCGATTATCAATAAAACAGCATCCATGATTTTGAGAAGAAAACAAAAAAAAGAAATTGCTACTTTGCTAGTGAATAGATGTTAGATGAGGCAATGAGATAGCGCAATTTGCCTGTTGCCCGTTGCGCTACCATCACATCGCTGCCGTGAGACCATCTCCGTGAACACGTGCCATAACATCACTTCAGATCTATCCACCTCTTGTCCAAGTCACTCACTTATGTGAGTGTCGCACCAAATCTGCGGTCACCACCATCGACTAAAATCAAGCACGCCGCACCTACGTTTGACCTCTCCGTTCATCGTGATTATGGGTGTTGTGTCGGGGTGATGTCAGATTGGCCATGGCTGGGACAGAGAAGGTGTGACGAAATAATAAGACAGCTTGATGATGCAATAGGGCGGAGGGCGGCGGCGGTATAACTGAAGTATAGCTTCCCATGGATGGTAGCTTTTCATATTGGAGAAGCTTGAAGATGGATTGAGATTTTTTTTAATTTTTAATTTTCAAAAAATTAAATAATCTATTTTCCATTTAAAAATAGTAAATAAATCTATTTCCAAATGAATATAAATAATCCAGCAAAGGTTAAAGTAAACTGTTATTAAATACTCCATCCTTTTGGTAATACAAAAACAAAAAAAATTTATCTCAAATCAAAGTAAAAATAATAAATCAAATCTCTTGAAAATGATATATTATGTCCATGATTAAGTAATAAAAGAAAGACACACTAAATTATAAGGAAAAAAAGTATGTGATTTATTAATAGTAAAAGAAAACAATGATACAAATATGTACTCCCTCCGATCTTTATTATAAGTCTCTTTCCTCTCTCACAAAAAGAGACTTATAATAAGAACCGGAGGGAGTATAATTTTTGTTTGTAATTAATGAATCACATTATTTTTTTTTTAGTTTTCAATTTTTTACTAAGGTATTGGGATAAAAGGAGTATTATAAAAATAATTTAAAACAACTAATTGAAAGATAATAATAGGCTTAAATACCAAAATAATCCCTATAAATATTGACATTTTTGAAATTGGTCCCTGTAAAAAAAAAGTTTTGGTTTTGGTTCATGTATTTACAGAACATTTTGGTTTTGGTCCTGCATTTATAGAACGTTTTGGTTTTGGTCCCTCTTGTTAGACGTGGATGGAAAATGTCGAAAACGTAATGTATTATATTCTATGACCAATTAAGAATGATATTCTTGCATTAATTTTTCAAGTGTAAAAAAAACTTCTATTACATAAAAGAACAAATTCAAAAAACCATGATACTAAAAGGACCAAAACCTATGAAATTTAATAACAGAGAGACCAAAATCTATCAAATATAATAATAGAGACCAAAACAAACTACCAACATAATTATGAGGACCAAAATTTAACAGCAGAGATCAAAACCATAACGTTTTGTAAATGTAGGGACCAAAACCAAAAACTTTTTTTTTATAAGGACCAATTTCAAAGGAGTGAACTTTTACAACACCATTTTGATACTTAAGCCATAATAATATTACCCTTCAGTTTAAGAAATGTGAAAAATTAAAATGGTACACTTTTTTTAATGACAAAAAATAAGGACAGTATTGTAAATGCAAGTTCATTTCAAGTCTGAAATGGGGAAGAGAGGGGTGACCAGGAAACAAAGTAGAGGAGAGCATGAAATCTGAGTATGGGGCAAAATTGGAAATGCTTAATTTTTTTACTGCCACATTTTTACCCTTTACCGTAAAAAGTAGTTACCATATCACA
The DNA here is from genome assembly GCA_037953625.1 of Crotalaria pallida. Classification (NCBI taxonomy): domain Eukaryota; kingdom Viridiplantae; phylum Streptophyta; class Magnoliopsida; order Fabales; family Fabaceae; genus Crotalaria; species Crotalaria pallida. The sequence continues at coordinate 126,713,271 of CM075655.1, read as the reverse complement.
TGAAATTAAAACTCAAAATTGCGCATTTTAGAACCTCCATTGTTTTTCCATTTTGGAAAAAAAATAAGTAATAAGGCTATTTTAGTAATTTCTTAATTAAAATGAGGTTTGGCCTTAATGTAAGAGGTTTGTAGACTAATACTCAAATACAAATGCATCGCTGATCCAGCCTCCCACAAATTACAGAACCGGGAACAGCAAAAACAATAGTATAATGTTTTATTCATTTTTAATCTGCCAAAAAAATGTTAATAGTGTAAAACAATTAAAATATTGAAAAACTATGTAAACTTTCTAGTTTTAAATACTATCTTCTCATATTCTGGGTATGATAGTATGTATATGACCTTTTGTACAGTTAATTTTGTTTGTGATTGTGTGCAAAATTGTCATATAAAAAATAGGAATTGATGAATATAAATATTTGTTCATGGATAGACATACGTATCTTTTCATTGATGCAAATACATGTTTTTTTTTTAATGAACAGATATAACTATTATGAAATCCATTGGAAGTCTCTAATATATGAGTGAATACATATGAAACACAAATGATAATCTCTCAAAATTTTTTAAGGTTCTTTTTTGAAAGTCAGATTCTCAGAATTGTATGTTAATTGAAAATTTTTGGTTGTTTGGGTAAATCCTAGAATCGATTTGCCATAACTCTGCAACAAATAGCGTGAGGGAATAATGAGTTAAAAACAATGTTAAAGAACACATTTAAAGCATAATTAATCTCATTAATGAAGTTACTCTCTATTATCATTTTCAAATACTTTATCAAGCGAGTTTCTTTTTTACCCCAAACTATTTTTTCCTACAAATTTTTCTATCAATACCTATGCATGTTAGCCAAAATCAATTAATATTGTACAAGTGCAAAAAGGGTGAAGAATGTATCAGCAGCCCTGGTATTATATATATTATTTTTTTGGGTGAGAGTCCCTGGTATTATACTAACTAATTTTCAGAACTCAATTTATTATATAACACATCCTGATCCTGTCCACTTTTATATGTTGTTCATATGATTCGGTCACTTTATTTTAATTGATTTACACTTTATCCTTATCGCTGAGATCATTTGGCATTCATTGTCTTTCTTTTTAGGGTAGCCGATAGACAAAATGTCCATTGCTACGGCCCTTGTCCAATTAAATAGTTGATTTTTAGTACTCGTTTAATGTATGCTCTTAATTTATGTTTATCGTGAAGATGGTTTATTTACTTTAATTTGTTGCTTTCTTCTATATGCCCTATATACATTGTACGCAAGTTAATGATCGTCATGTTTTAGCAGAAATCCATATTCTTATATTAATTAGTGTCTCTTGGCCGTCTCTTATAGATTATTCAGATTCATACACTGTTTTTACTTTTTATTGATCAATAAAATAAAATAGTACGAGTAAAATATATTGTCGAAGGTAATCGAAATAATATTTGATTTAATAACATATTTCAGCTGGTTGAATCAATCAAACCATGATTCAGAGCCGGCTCAATCTTCAAACAGAATTTTAAAACATTGATTATGATTACCTAAAAGGCTAAAACACATTTATTTCATCCCTGAAAACAAAAGAGACACAAGATATGATTAAGTATGCTGTAATAGATAAGTACTAGATAAAAATAAGAATATATCACGTGGGTGCATGACATCAACAGCCACCTATCTGCTAATGCAATGTGCATGGACTTATCTACGATGCAATGACATCAACAGCACTTGATTCAATTCAATAAATTTTAAAAATAATGTTTTTTTTTTAAGTTTTAAACCTATCTACATGTCTTTTAATTGCTTAACATATATTCATTCAATGCCACAAAAAGGAAAAGCTAATTGATCTCTCTTCAGCTAAAGTGTTTAATTTACTCATATAACAAGCTCAGTTTCTTGATAAAAAGTCTAAAGTGAGTAAGTAACTCCTCTATAAATAACTAATAATCAAACAATCTTAATCATAATTAGCTGCTGATCTGTAGTGCTAAACTCATTGGAGCCCTGTCACACGCTAAATCTAATGCTTAAAACGTGTTTTTAATGGGAATGACGACTCCATGCACTTCTTAACATCCTGCTGTACGCATAATTACATAATTAATTAGAATAAACTATTATAGTGTAGGATAAAATGGAAAAAGTAGAAGGATAAAATTTTCCAACATATAGTTCTTTGTCTTGGATTGCGTATGATGACTAAAACTCAAACCAGTTCAAAATTTGTTGAGACACAGCACGATGGTTTTGAATCAACGTACAATTTTTTTCCTCAGTAATTAATTAGCTACTTGTCTTTACATGCATTGAGTTAAAGGAAGTTAAACTATGTTGAAAAGGTGCTCGATCTTTACAGAGCTTTGAAGAAACTGCCAAAATTGGTAGTCATATAAATAAGCTGCCCCTGCCCAAATGCTCTGCTCATTCCACAACACTTGTATAATTACTAGCTTCTCTCATTCAGGCCAATGGCCAAGGTTTATCCACACCAACCCAATAACTCTTCTTCTTCTATGGCATATCAACGAGAAACATATACCATATGGATGAAATCACTTATCTGCCATTCTAATGGTTGCACTGTCTATGACTCTAATGGTAACATAGTTTATCGCGTTGATAACTATGACAAAAAGGGTACAAGACATGTTAACCTTATGGATCTACGAGGCACAATTCTCTGCACCATACACAAGGTACGCATTAATTTCTTCTTTTATTTTTTTTTAACAACAATTCTTCAACTCACAGCCGAAAACTACGTAATAGCTACCATGCTAATTGCTATCTATATATATATATATATATATATATAATACATATTAAGTGTAACTTATATGATTGCTCAACACGGTTTAAAATTAAATTTAATTTCGTTCACCAAAAAAAAAAAAAAAATTTCTAACTATTTATTTTGCAGAGATTACTTGGTTTTGGACGTTGGGATGTCTACAAATGCAGCGGTTCTAATAGTAAAAGTGACGAAAAGCCGTGGTTTCAAGTTAAAAGATGTTATAAAATGATGATCACGCGAACATTAAGCTGCCAGATTATAGTGGGGTGCCAAAAATACTGCATACAGAGAATCGGTGGCAAAACAGCATTCAGGATAGTCAACATAGATGGAGACATAGTTGCCAATGTAATAAATAATTCATGTTCTTTAACCTTTTTCATTATTTATTATTGTGATTTTCCATTTCCAATTAGATGCATGTTTATCATTAAGGATTAAAAAATAAATATTTATTGAAAATTTGAATATATTTTATAGAAAACCTTATACATTTACTAATATAAATTTTCTATAGAAAAAAATTAGGTGAAATAAAAAATTCTATTTTATTCCTAGAAGTCTACAACAATGGTTAATTTGGTACTGATTTTTTGGTTTATTTTGAAAATATGCAGGCAAAGCAAAAACACTCATCCTCAGGGATTGTACTAGGTAACGATGTTCTAACGTTGGATGTGGTGGCGGATATAGATCATTCTCTTATAATGGCTTTTGTCACTGTCTTTGGACTAATCTGCCACAGAATGTAAAACAATATGACTCATGAATTGTTTCGTTTCCTTGTACAAGTTGATCATGTAATTATCGTACATTTATTAATTTTCTCTAATAACAAGTTTTGTACTACTTTAAATTACAAAATGAAAACCTTTGCAGTTGGAATTTGACTTGTACGTGCAACAAAAGAGAAGGGATAGTTAGAGAATAACGAGAAAGATAAATTGTGTAATCCTTCATTTTAAATAAAGAAATTATAGAATTTAATTGTATGGTAAATTTTCTAGAAGCGTTGATGATACCCTGCATGTAGATGTTCATGATACATTTAGTTGTAGAGATAGTAGCAAAATATATTGGGTCAATAATAAATTGAACGAAATTTGGAAAACCATTTTTTTATTTGTTAAAAATTTATTTCATCAAATTTATTTGTTTTTAAAGTTTAAAAAATTAGATTCATTTGTTGTAAAAAGAAATCTAATTAAGTACCATTATTTATTACAAATTCAAATCAAGTTACCACATAATACTTTTGAATGTCCAACTTCCTAACTTCCAAAAAACAGAATTTCTGATCGGGAAAAAAAAGTTGTTGTGTCCATAATATCATGTCAAACAAGTAGCAACTGAAAGACAACTTAGGCCACCTTTGGTTCCGCGTTTGAAACCATATAAGCGTGTGTTTGTTTCGGCGGTGTGAGTCTTTAAAAGTGCGTTTCGTTGGAAGCTTACTATATGCAACTTTTGCGTTTGGGTTTCTTAAACGCTAAAACAAACATGCTTTAAATGGGCGTGGAAGCAGAAGCTCCCTCTCTGCTGCTTTCGCGTTTGGATGGAGTAAATGCATAATCAAACACGCTAATATTTTGGTTCGTTTTTTTACCACACATATAGCATGTTTGTTTATGCGTTTTGATGCACCAAATTAGCGTTTGTAGAAGTACTCATGCAATGTTTGGCTCGACGTGGTTTTCCGCAAATACAAACTCACCTTACGCCTTACGTGTAAAACTTGGGGGTCAAAATAGAGAGACGGGCATAAAAACCTCTTTATATCAATATGAAAGATGCAAGATATATTCACACAAAAAATTACTATATACATAGATATATATATATATATATATATATATATATATATATATATATTAAAAGAACTTGATCATTTGTCTAATATCTATTAAAAGATGCAATAAAGAATGTGGATATAAATGGAAAAAAATACAATAATAGAACGGCACATTTGTTACTTAACACTAGCTAGGGAGCAAGTTGGTAACGAAATAACACTACGAAATTTATAAACTATAAAATAACTATGCAAATGGTATCCAGATTGATTTATTCAGTATAAATCAACAATAAGAAAAGAGGGAGAAAATAAAAATATTTTGCCAATATGCAGATTGATTTTATTCAGTATAAATTCTGTGTTTCTCTGCTTTAACTATACACTGCAGGCTCCAATATATCAAGTGGATGTTATTTCTTATTAGCCTTTACTCTTGAGGTTCCTTACCATCATAACAAGCTTTTGTCTTTCACCTTCTACCTCAGCAAATTTGAGGCTCATTTCTGAGTATCTCTCTTGCATATCTTTAAGTTCGTTTTCCATTGATTTGTTTCTTTCCTTCAATGATGACAACTCAGTGAATATGCCATTGAGATTACTGTCGGTAGTATCAATGATGGAGGTTGCTGCTTCTTTCTCTGGCAAGTTTACATTACTGCCATGGCCATAAAATAATCAATAACTAAACAATTTAATGGCTTGATTTCATTAAATTACGAATAACATAGACAAATTGAAGAATCACCAAGTATTCATACCTCTTGAATAACAATGCAGCGTTGTTTTCTTCTGACACACATTCGATACCATTGAGATGCTCAACTCTACCTCTTCCTTCTCCAGATAAATCATTTGAAGTATTAATACTTTTATCCTCAACAACCTGTTTGAAGGGCGTGTATTAGATGACAGGAGTAACAAAATTTGTAAACGCAATGATTATTGCATAGTTGACTGTTAGTTGAGAGGAATAGGTTATAAATAGGTCATAGGTAGAGATTGAGAGCCTGAGAGGTATCAGTTCTATTGGAAAGGAAAGGGAGAGTTCCAGGTCTCTAGAAGACCAAGAGATTTGGTTTCATTTAGAGTGATTGCTGTCAATAACACTACATTTCTATATCACTATTTCGGTTTAGTTCTATCAGCATGCAAAAGTACATATATTGCAGCTTGAAATTTAATTAATATCTTCATAAATCAACAATCCAATAATGAAAGTTTATGCTAGATGCAAGAAAGCACCGAAAAGCACCGATGCTTCATATTTGTCACTGTATCGTGTCCGATACGTATCGTGTCCGATACGTATCGTGTCCAGTATCAGACACGTATCTATTTTAGACACTTTTAACCATTTACTTTAACCTTTTGTATTTTTTTTGTCATATCGTTGTGTCTCGTGTCATGTCGTATATGTATCCTGTGTCTCTCCGTGCTTCCTTGGCTAGATGCCATTGCCAAGAGAGGCTGAATTTGTAATTCGGACTTTATTGGGAATTTTCTTATTGCCATCATTCATCAATGCGTTTTGATGGACGGGCATGGGCCAATCACCAGTAGGCTTATATTTTTTTTTTAGCCATGCGTGCAAATTTCTCTAGTGCCAGTATACCTTCTGCAAAGCAATACTCTGACTGAATTCCTCCACTTTGTTCTCGAGCTCCTCAATTTTGGTCTGGAGTTCCCTTTCCTTCTCCAAGAAAATTTTTGCAGAAGATTCCTTGGCACTTTCCTTTGACTTTATGAGGCCCTGCAATGAACAATCCTTTTTGTTAATTTCATCCTAATCCTAAGAAAATACAATAGTGAAAAGTGATGGATAGTATATGAAAATATTAATAGAGAAATTAGCATTTGGGTATCAGATATCAAACATTTTTCTCACAGGACCTATCTATTCAGACTATTGGTAATTGAAAAAGTTACCTGAAGCATTCTTATTTTCTCCCTCAGGTTTGCCATTTCTTTTGAATTCTGAGGAACTGAAGCAGATTTTTTGTTCTTTGGACTGGTTTTAGTTCCATCTGAAAATTGTGTGCGCCCATTATTATCCTTGAGCCTCGTCTCCATGCTGCTTAATGCATCATCCTTCATCTTTAGTTCATCCATTAGCTGTAAAACCTGCTTTCTTAGTTTTTCTTTCTCAGCCTCATCCTCGTGGAGTGAATGTTTTAAATCATTGTATTGAACTCTAACTGATTCCAACTCTGACTGCAATAATCTGATCTCTCTCTCATTTTCATCCTTAACATGACTCATCCTATTTAGCTCATTAAGTGACTGCTCGGCTTGATTCTTCAACAAGGCAATTGTACTCACCAGTTCATTTCTTTCCACACTTCCTCTCTGCAACAGTGCCTCAGATTCTTCAACTGATTTCTTCATATGCTCCAAGTCAGTTATAAGAATTTCACTTCCTTCTACTTGCTCACACAAGCGAGAAATCTCCAACTTAAGCTTTTCATTCTCAGCTTTTAGCATCTGGATCTCCTCAGAGAAGTCCCTATTAACTTGTTCCCAATTCTTATTCCGACCTTCGAGTTGCTTGTCCTCATTTTCCAAAAACATCTGTTGTTTCTGAACTGACATTTTATCTATTTGGTTGGACAGGTCATTCAGTTTTACCTCATATTCAGCTTTAAGTGATTGGTGCTCTTCTTTGACTTTATGCAGCATTCCTTCCAGTACACTTTTCTGTGCACGCAGCTCACTCGCTTCCGTCAATGCTTTTACAGCAGCCTTCTCATTTAAATCAAATGAAGAGGTCATTTGAATTGAGAGCCTTCTGAATTCCTCTTGAAGCCTCTCAGCAGTATTAGCATTTTTAAGTCTGGTCTTTCGCAATGCTTCCTCAGCTTGGATGGCTCTTTGCTCCTGCTCAACCTTGCACCGTGTCAATGCTTCTAGATCAGCTTCGAATCCTTGTGATTGCTTGTCCAGTTCCTCCTCTAATTTTCTGATATGGGTTTCAAGTGCCTTAATGGTAGCCAGAGAATTTGAGAAATCTTCTGACTGTTCCTTGAGTTGATCCTCCAGATTCTTGATACGCATTTCAGTGTCATTTATTGAAGGAGGAGGAGATGAACATTCATATTGCATTTCTAACTGCTCTTGCAATTGGCTTTGCTCCAGCTTATAAGCTAGGCCATGGTTTTCTTGTTTCAGTATCTCAAAGTCTAGTGCAAGTTGTTCCATCTGCATCTCCAACTCATCTTTGTCTCTTCTGTACATCTCTATTTCACCATAGAGGTCTATTATTTTTTTCTCAAGTAAATTTGTATCCTTCACAGTGGGGTGCTCCTTAACAAGCTTGTCCAATGCTTTCTGTTCTTCATCATCATCCAATTCACATTTAGAGAGGATTACCCCTAACTCTTGGGAATTTTTACCCTGTTCATACATATTATAAAGGTTACATATTTCCTTATTTTTCTGCTCCAACATTTCATCCAGGTCCTGCACTGCGAGAACCAGTTCAGCATTTGATTCCTGCATCTTTGTTACCTGTAACCGGAGATTCGCATTTAGGTCCTTCTCATAACTCAATTCTTGCCTAATTTCTTCAACAAAAGCACGAAGATCTCCACCTTCCAACTGTGACCTGTTCCTCAATTTGGCCTCATCCATGCGCTTGTGAAACGACCGAAGATTGTCACATTCTGTTTTGAGTGCATCATTTTCGTCTTTCAATATAATGATTTCCTTAGTGAGCTCCTGTCCTCTTTTGCTTTCCTTTGCGATTTGCTTCCTAAGCGTCTGTAGTTCCATGTCTGACACGTCCACCTGCCTTGCCAAAGTAGCAAGTTCAGCCTTGAGTCTTTCAATCTCCATTGGGGATGCATTTTGGGACCTTTCCTTTAGAAGGGCATCATGAGAACCGTTTACGAAATCATCTATACTCAACTGATGTTCTGAACCAGCTGACCAATCTGAGTGTGATCTCTTATGTACATCATGCATTGATGTTGGGGTATTGACAGCAGGCTTTTGAGGTTCGGACGTGTGGCTCACACCTGAAAGAAAACCATTTGTGTTGTTGGGGTGGATGTTCATTTTTATTAGTCCAAGTTCGCGGGGAGTATCAAGTCCAGAGCTGTCATCAGAACTTGACAACGTAATGTCAGACCCACTAGATGTCTTGCAATCTGCACTCAATTCCGCTTTATCGGTGATTGCTTTGGCAGAAACATCCTGTGAACAGAGAAAGAGGAAATCCAATATTAATAATCTTCATGTATTTAAATTCTCAGAGTAGAACAATAAAGAAATGTATATATAAATTATATAAGTACATAGAGAGGACATAGAGAGGACATCACTGTTTAAATTATTCACCAACCAAACAACTCCCCAACCCCTCCTCCAAAAAAAATGAGAGAAAAATTATCTTATAGGTTGGGACATATGACTGATAAGAACCCCAAAGCTAATAGTTTTATTGACAGAAATAACACCACATGATATAGTCCTATTACCTCAGATAAAATATGAAAAGCATAATAATTAAAGGGATATTATATTATAATATAAAGGGAAACTTACAACAAAACAAGGAAGATTACAGATTAAATAAAAATTAGCAACAAACAATCAGAAAAATAATTAATCCTTGAATTTAGGAAATCAGGTTCCTAACAATAAAAGAGGGAAAAACCTTACCTCAGAAGAATAACTTGTGGTGCTTTCATCTGTATCTCCGTTGCTTAAATGGTTCATTGTGCTTCTGTCTTGAGATTTTATTTTTGCATCTTCACATACATCTTCCTCTCTGCAAAAGAAAAAATGTCGAACAAGAAGAAAACTCATGACAAAAGAACCAAGAAGAGTTTGAGGCCTGAAAATGAAAAATAACCATTGGCAGTTCCCTGTGAATGTACCTTTGATCACAGTTTTGTTGCAACCTCTGGATTGATACCTGTTTGATTGTGAAGCAATAAATGAAATTTAATGAGACCAACATTGCTTTGACTTGTGTTTTACTCAAACACTTTGATTAGGTTGAAATTTTAAGCAACGTTAGTATTTACAGTATTTGGAGGGGGGGAAAATAATCAAAATACTTATCACAAAAATGCTTAGAGGTTGGGAAATTAGAAAATACTATACTAACATGCAAAACAGCAGCATTACAATGAGAAGAAGAATTCTTGATGGGAAGAGAAACAGAACAAGGCGTGGTGGCATTAGCGTAATCTGCAAAATTTATAGAAACCTTCCCAATGGAGCTAGCTTTTGATAATCCCTACAATGAACCCACTCAATTAAGTAGTACTAATTGAATTGAATAGAATGATGTAGTGTAGGTGAGAAAAATGATGATTACCGTGGAAAGAATAAAATGATAAATAGTGTGAGTGAATTTGGCAGTCTTAGGGTCCTGAATAAATTTGACAGTTTCGGAAACGGGATTGTGCCATACACAAACTCCATCTCGAACGGAAGCTTTATCTAATCGGAGAGTTGGCTTTCCAATGTGACCTGGAACGATAGACAGAACCAATGCATCGACCCCTGTTTCTAACACCTGAAATGATTGAATGAGGGAGAGATGAGAACGGAGGTAGGTAAGTGAAAGTGAAAGTGAGAGTGAGAGAGAAGAACCTGGGTGGCGTGGAAACGGAGTTTGAAGAGAGATTTGACGATTATCTTGTCGGTTCTCCATCGAAACATGTTATTTATTGCAAGAGGATGAGGATGAGGATGAGGATGAGGAGGAATGAGGAGTATTGTTATTCACTTATTCTTAGTTCTCACTAAGACAGTGCTGCACCGCCTCGCCTCAGAGAGCGACACACGTCACTCAATCACTCAGAGGACGAGTCGATGGCAAAATGGGAATGGTTAATGTAATGTTGAGCTTCAATTCTTGTAGTTCTTCTGTCCACAGAGAGAAAGAGAAAGTGTGTCTGTTCTCTGTTTCCTACCTACGGTAATCAGTGGTGAGTGCAGTCCTTCCTTCCTTCCTTCCTTCCACGGTTCCAGCTCCTTTAACACCCCAACGTGACATGCTCCTCTCTCTTTCTCTCTCTCTCAATAAATAAGTTCAAAAAGGAAGGAAAGAAGGTGGTACTTGCATGCCTCACGATGTAACCTTTGTGTTATTTTATTTTGGATTTAAGTACCAAAGTATATAACTTAGTTTTTTAAAATATCTAAATATTAATTTGATTTTTTTAAATTTTTCGATATACCAATTTAATTTTTTAAGATTATCAAAAATGTTATTAATTTAATTTTTAAAATATGAAAATTTTGAGGAACCAAATTGACAAGTTAAAAAATTGAGAGATCAAATTAATATATCCAAAAATTTTGAAAAACCAAATAAATTTTTACACATTTTCAAAAACTAAATTAGTACACTAAAAAACATCATTAATAAAATTAATATTTCATTCTTAATTTTATCACCCTCAAAATTCACCTCTCACAAATCAAATCTTAGTACATGAGGAGGGTATCAACATAAAGTTTTCTCAAAATTTTAAGAAAATTGCTTTGTATATTTAAAAACTAACTTCATTCTCTCAAAAATTATTAATTATCTTTTGTAATGTAATAGAGGTGATAATTCAATTTACCCACGTAAGTTCGAGCTCGAGCCATAATCGGATCGGGTTAAAAAGATTTAGAAGAAATTAGGGTCAAAAAACATCTAACTAAATTTAGTAACGAGTCAACTTTTCAAAAAAGAATTCAAACTTTTTCCGGTGATATTAGCATGCGATTTTGATTATGGCAGGTTAAGATTTTATAAATCAAGCTAAAAAATACCAAAAACTTTTTAAATTGTACTCCCTCCGGTCTTATTTTTAAGAAAAAAAACTAATTTCCACTACAAGAAATTTGTCATATACCTACAGTTAAAATCCGTTGGTAAAACACAAATAACCGTAGGTATAGCACAAAAAACTTATACCAACGGAGAGTTGGTTCCGTCGTGTTTAAGTCGCTATACCTACGGTTTTTCTCTATCGCTATAGTTTATAGCTACGAAATTGTCATTTGTCGGTAAAAGGTTAAACTCTATACTTTCGGTTCTCCGTTCATAGCTACAAGTTTTAGTGACGAATTATATTTTTTTTATACCTACAGTTTTTCCCCATCACTATAGGTTAATGTTACAGTGATATGGTGTGTTAGTAAAAGATTGGACTTATACCTTCGGTTTTTTGTTACATCACTGTAGGTTTTAGCAATGACACTAAAACCTATTGGTATACCGATATTGATAACAAATCAAATTAAACTACGACTTTCTTCCGTTACATGTTTTAATGACAGATCATCCACTTCTATACCAATTATTGGGACCCCTTACAACATATTTTTACGACATTCACATTAAATACTAATAAATTATATGTAGAAATTAAAATAATATATTAAAATACATGCTAAACAATATGCAATAAAATAAATAAATGAATAAATTTGTACAACCAAAAATATTAATAACATTAAAAATTAAAATAAAGTCTTACACCTGCCACACCTTGAACCTATTCAAAACAATGTAAAAGGAATACATTTCAGTGAAGTGTTTGCTTCAGAATGTAACATTATACAAAATAATTAACTTACACCAAAAAGAATTGTCTGGTTCAGTGATCTCATGCATAGCTCTGTAGCTTTCTTCATTAATAAATTAACTACACAACAAACCTTAAATTAAGTGGCAATTGTGCATAGCTCTTTCAACCAACTCCTATCTTGTGCCACAGTTGTAACTTGTAATGACTTGTTCAACCAAAATGCTCATGCCAAAACCATATGAACTCCAATAATCTGATACAGAAAGATAATAGCAGCTTAATCCAAGCTTGTATTTCCAACTTGTTTTCAGTGCTTAATCTGTTGATGTGGTATTTTCACCAACAACCCAGTACTGCTTGACAACAATTAGTATCTTTTCAGGAACAAGAAGAATATTTTCTGCATTACATCTGCATTTAATTATCATACACATGCTTCAGTCACAAGAATGAACATTGAACACAACTTCTGAAAAAGGAAAGAGACATAACTAAAACTAAGTGTTTCAGCTAATAGCAAGTTAAATCCACATAACATGTTACAAGCTCCATAGTCTAGGGAGCTACTCAAACCTAAACTCATCATGAGACATGCTTAGATGCCGAAAAGCCCATTAAACAGGAAGAAAATTTACTTCTAAAAAACTTCATTGAACAAAAAATAGACATAAAAGCTGATACAAAGGACTCTTCATATGTATTAAGAAAGTTAGTTGATTGTATTTAATTTTCTCAAATTCATAGAAAAATTGACTACTTTGGGAAACTTGCATTGAGAATGAAACAAAAATTAAATGTTCCAACCACTTTGTAGGGATATTTTAAGAATGGTTGCATTGGTAATAGAAAGTTAGTTGATTTTTACTTATATTTAAAACCATTAATAAGATGTCTTTTTTCTTATAAATGAAACCAGAGGAAGTATTTTAAAAAGATTTATTTAACATTTTAGTCCCTGAACTTAGGTGCTCTTTTGGAATTGATTCTTAAACTTTTTTTTCGATACTTTACATCCCTGAACTTGTTTAATTTTTTGAAATGATCATTATGTCACTTAAGTGATGATATAGCCGACGACATGTCACGTCACTTTCACAATATCGACGAGTGACGTGTTATGTAGCCACAGGACACTACATGATTTTTTTTATTAAAAAAATATTTTGTTTTAAAATTTAGACTTATTTAAGTTTTTAGTCATCCAACTTAGGTGCTCTTTTGAAATTGGTTCTCAAACTTTTTTTTTCGATGCTTTGAGTTCCTAAACTTTGCTCAAATTTTAGAAATGGTCATTTCATCACTTAAGTGGTGATATGACCGAGGATAAGCCACGTTACGTTCGTCACATCGATAGATAACGTGTCTAATGATGACACGTGAATTTTTTAATTAAAAAAATTCAAAATTTATTAAAAAAAATAATTCAAAATTGTATTTTTTTTATAAGAAAATCGAATCATTTAATAAATTTTAAAAGAAATTATTTTTTTAATAAAAAAAATCATGTAGTGTTCCATGGCTCTACATAACATGTCATTCGTCAATATTGTGAAAGTGACGTGACATGTCGTCGGCTATATCATCAATTAAGTAACGAAAGGACCATTTCCAAAAATTAAACAAAGTTCAGGGACCAAAAGCATCAGAAAAAAAGTTTAACGACCAATTCCAAAACAGCACATAAGTTCATGGACTAAAATGTTAAATTTAAAAGATCTGATTTTCTTTAAAAAAAAATACAAATTTTAATTATTTTTAATAAATTTGATTTTTTTTTAATTTAAAAATTTGACGTGGCATGATCTGACACTTTATCTATCGATGTGGCGAATGTGACGTGATATATCCTCTGTCATATCACCACTTAAGTGATGAAAGAGCATTTTCCAAAATTTGAGCAAAGTTTAAGAACTCAAAGCATCGAAAAAAAAATTTAAGAACTAATTAAAAAAATTTAAATTCGGGACTAAAAACTTAAATATATTTACATATCGAATTTATTCGGGTTGTTTTTTTTTCAACTCTATAATGCGAATGCACATTTTCTAAGATTTTGGATCCTTTAGTTTGTGTGATCATATATAATTTATTAAGGAAATAATTTGGTGCAAAATGTTTTTTTTTTTTGCAATGAGGTAAATTATGCATTTTTTAGTTATTCTTTCCAATTTTTAAATATAAGATTTTTTTTAAAAATATTATTTTATTCTTATTTATAACACTTTTTATCAATTTTTAATGTTAATTAGTTTTTTTTCACAAACATCATATCTACTTAATATATTTTAGAGTTTCAATAATATTTATATGGATAATTTTAAAAAAATATCAAATAATTATATTTTCAATATAATTAATTTCGAATTGACATTAATTTCATCAAAATAATCTTATATTTAATGGCAAAAAAAGTACGTTTAAATATTAAAATGATTTTTGTAAATATTGATTCATTTGAAATTGATCCTTACAAAAAGAAAATTGATTTTTATCCTGCATTTACAAAATGTTTTGGTATTTGTCCCTCTTGTTAATAAATGTGGATGGAAAATGTCGAGTTTGTACTGTATTATTACATACTATGACCAATTAGGTATGATATTTTTGCATTAATTGTCACTAATGAAAATATAATTTTCATTTCATAACAGAACCAATTCAAAAACTATGATAGTATAGAGATCAAAACTTATCAAATTCTACATAGAATGGACCAAAACAAACTACCAACATAATTTTGAGGATCAAAATTTAATAGAAGAAATCAAAATAAGGATGTTTTATAAATGCATAGACCAATTTTTTTTTCAATGCAGTAACCAATTTAAAAAAAGTTAATATTTACATAAACTATTTGCGAAAAAAAAGAAGTAGTATATATCATGTCACCGTCTTGTATTTTAATGGAAAGGGAAACTTGCCCAAGTATGTATCTTCTACTTTTCCATTGTCATTTGTCAGTTTTACTTTTTCATTCAATTGAAAAACAAGAATGCACCAACTAACTAAAGATATTATTTAAGTTTTCATGCTGTAGTTTGGTATATCCGTCCAGTTTTAAAATATAGCCAATAAAACAAGACGTCAGAGTAATCCATGGGAAAAGAAATTTTTTTGTTTAGGCCTTCAAAGGGAAGTTATAGGTAGATCCCCTTATCCGCTCCATTTATATCTTAGGGCATCCATAATTTTAAGATTAGTCTCATTAGACTATGAGACATTAGTATTATTATATTATTATTATTTTGATATTAAATTTAATTTCAGATTTTATATATATTTTATTATAGCAGTTAAGTTTGATCATACTCATGTATCAGCATTATCATGCACTTTGAAACTCAACTTTATTTCAATAAAATATTTAAAATTTAATTTTAATAAAATTAATTATGTACTATCTCTAAAAATTATTCCAAATATTTTCAATACATTAATATTTATGAATATCAAAAAAATTATATTTTTATTCAAATAATATTTAAAAATTAAAATTGAATATAAGTTACCATTACAAAAATTGAAATGTTTTTTCTTAAATCCAAAAACTATATATCCATTTTTTAAATACTTTTTTTCATCCATATTTGAATATAAAAATATATATTATATTAATTTTTTTCCATTATAACACGATATTTTTAATCATAAAAGAAAAAAACATATATTTAAGAATATTATTATTTAAATTTTAAAAAATGAATATTACCTTTTTTGTTTTTATTTATTTATTACTATTATTACTATTTATTTATTTATTTATTACCAGGATGATGCACAATAAAGACAAAATGAGATAAAGAATAAAAAAATTGGGTTTCATGTAATTTTAGTTGAATATTTTATTTTAAAAAATTTGATGTAACGACACTGTAGAATATTCTTTTAAAACCATATTATGAATGTCCTTGTAATCCTAAAATCCATAAGTTTTTTTAAGAAATGTTTGACAAGAGAGAGGTAACAAGAACTTTAATCCAGGCAAAAAGTAAGAGGTGAACACAGTAAAAAATAATAAATAAAAAAAACTTTTTCGTTTGGTCCTCACCCATTACTCATTGACCCCCACTTGTTATTTATCGCCTGAAACAAGTCGGAAGATTCTTTTCACTTGAAACAAGGCGGAAACAAAATAAAACAATTTTCGCCTTATTCAAGTCGTATTATCTTCCGCCTTTCCAAAATCGTAGGTAAAATAGAGTATTCTGCCTTTCATCAGGCGGAAACATTACAAATTTGTTATGACACCAAAATTGTCCCTCCGTTCATTCACGTACAAAAGGGAGATGGAAGGTTCACGGAGGGGCATTTCCGAGATTTCAGCATTTTTATTGTTCCGCTTCTTAAAAGGCGGAAGTATTTTTGCTTTTAAATAGTCGGTAATTCTTCCGCCTTATGCAAATTGGTAGTAAAGTAAAATGGTTTCCACTTTTTGAAAATCGGAAATCATCTTCCGCTTCCATAAAGTCGATAAACTAGGGCAATGGGGCCAAAGAGTAACGGGTGAGAGTCAAAAAGAAAAAGTTAAAAAAAAAAAAAAAGAAGAACAAGCTAAGAAATGATAAAAAAGCAAAAGAAATAAGATGGTTCAGTTGGAATCCAAAGTTAAAAGATACGCTAATCGACAAACAAGATTCAACATAATTGATAGATATTTGGATTTTTTAGTCATGATGTCAGGGGTTCGATCCTTGTCGTGGGTATGGAAAAGACTTTGTTGATAGAGACAAAACCCACTTAGATGATCTCTACGCCTCAGAGGAGATTAGTCTTTGATTATCAATCGGAAGATACCCTTGGTTTTTTTTAAAAAAAAAAAAAACCAACAAAACCTAGCACAGTTGGTAGATAGCTGGGTTTAAAAAAAAAAAAAAAAGAAAAAAGAAAAAGAAGAGGGTATACCTATCGTATCCTAGAATATACAGAATTAAAACATCACAGAAAAAGGTAACAACGGCTAGGAAAAAATAAATGAAACATGAAATCCTATCTCATAAGTAGCATTAAAAGTTTAGGTTATATAATAATTATTTTGGTGATACTAGCATAAGCCTTTCTTTTTTTTTTTTTTTTACAACAAATTTAAATAATTAAATCTTGAGAAAATATTTCATCGATTGTATAAAGTATAAACCCTCATAATACAAAATGAGTTCGAGCCTTGAGTATGGAGCAACCGTCGTTGGAAGATCCCTATCGTTTAGTACGAGCTTAGTTGGATCGAACCGGGTGAGTCGGATTCTGTGTAAACCAGATCCGAATATCGGTTGGTGTACACAAAAAAAATGTATAAACCCTTGTATACGAGAATATGAATCATTGGTTAAAAATATCATGAACAGGAGAAAGAGAATAATTAAAAATAGGGTTTGTTTAACTTGGGGATAAGAGATAAAAAAGTTTTGAAAGATTAATCCACTAAGAGCATGTTGGTTGAGCTGAAATTATTATTTTTAGCTTATTTTTCAAAAATAATCATTAGCTGATATGTTTTTTTTTTTTGCAATACATATTATAATTTTAGCTCATATTCTTGAATAAAATAATCAAAATCTACAAGTTTCCTAATAGTAGTTGGAGATTATTTTTTTAGACTCATGTAATTTTTCTATTCTACCCTTATCACTTCATCACATTAAATAACCACTTGTCACATCATATTTTTTTTGTAATTTACTCAGTAGAAAATAATCTTCTTTACACTATCCAAATAAAATATATTAACTTAATTTCATTTTTCATCTAGACACTCAAACATAAACAAATTATAATTTTAACAGCTATATCAAACACACACTTAACTCTTAAAGTTTTAAACATTTATTTATTTATTTTTTACAAGTTAAGCGATGATGGAGTTTTAATAATTAAAAAAAAAATTTGAAAAAAAAAATTGTACAAAAAAGACCACCCACCCCAAAAACTTAACTCTTACTGTATTAAGTTTGAAAAGAAAAAAGGCACGGCGCTGCAATTATTATTCTTTAAAAATGTTCTTTTTACCTTTGAAATATATCTTTTTATTTCCACTCGAAAGCAGAACTATAAATTAAATAATCATAACAAGATTTTGACTCAGTATTTTTATTAGATTCCTCTGTAGGGTTATTATCATTTTATTGGATACTAATCGAATTAACAATGTACTAGTATCATGTATGCACCTTTGTGTATTTTCTGCATAGTTTAGTCATTGTTAAATAAACCGATAACCGATTAATTTCACATTGCAAATTTGAAATTTTGATTGGTTGATAAATGCAAAATATACTAAATTAATTGTTGAATAATTGATTAATGTATTAAATAAACTATCAATTAAATGTATGTATTTTATTTTATTTTTTTATTTTTATCATTTTTTATAAGACAGTGCAAGCCAATGACAATAGACAATCACAATCTCCAAATAAAAGAGACCGACAATAATGAAATTTCATGCTTTAAAAGACAAAGTAGAAGCAAGCAATGAGCTTGCCTCAACCGATGCGATTTTGCCAACTTAAAAATTTGGAGATGGAGTTTGAGATTAAGAAGTTTTACGTTCGATTTTCGGTTAACATAGCCTACTGGGAGAGGCATAGAAAGTTAGGACGATCTCGTGCAAAATTAGTCTCAAAGATTCATTAGTATTAAAGATGCTTTTGAAAACACATTTGATACTAGCCAAATAGTTTTTTTTTTTTAAAAAAAAAACGAATTAAGGGAAGCTTAGATAAGTGGATATGTATGGTGGCGTTGAAGCAGGAGTTGCTTGCTTTAGTTGTGCTTCTTCTAATTTACTTGGCTTTAAAGATGGTAATGTGCAGTGTGTGTGAGGTGGGGTGGTGAGCTTACCAGAACAGTACAATACTAACTAGTCAACCACTAAAGTCCATTCGATCGAGTCCAATTTCAAAGCGTGCATCTTCAGCCACTCGCCACCATGACTAACAAACCTCGACATTCAACAGCAGTATCACTTACATTACATTACATGTATATTCATACTTTATATAAACTATATATGTGTGTGTACACCATATATACATGTATTATTCCCAATAGGTAAAGGCAGAGGCAATGTCCTCTAAGTTCCCCCTTTCAATGCCAACCGCCAAACCAAACTACCTCTTTAAAATGGGGTCCATCTCCAATTCAGCTTTACATGTGACGTGGGTGGAAGAACGCAATAGAATCCACCCTGGTTTGTAGCCAATGCCCAATAATGTCAAACTTTCAATTTGTGTACCCTACCTGTATACACAATCAAAATAAAGGGAAGAACATTGGTATAAAAATTACTATAATACAATATAAAATCAAAATTTGTTGTTTTGGATTCCAATGATTTTGTATCAACGTTGCTCTAACATTACGTTAGAGAATCCAAATTCAATATAAAGCCTATGTTAGCCCCATTGTGGGAGGTTTAATCCGTTAATATATAGATAAAAAACACAGGTGAAGGTTGAAGAAGAAAATGTTCGAGAGACCAACAAAATTTTTCTTTAATGATCTATTCCCAAAATAAGTGTACTCCTTCCGGTCTTATTTTTAAGAAAAAAAACTAATTTCGCATGTATTAAGAAAATTAGTTGAGTGCATTTAATTTGATCAAATTCATAGAAAAATTGACTACTTTAGGAAACTTGCATTGAGAATGTAATAAAAATTAAATGTTACAACTAACCACTCTGTAGGGATATTTTAAGAATTGTTGAATTGAAAATAGAGGGTTGGTTAATTTTTGCTTATATTTAAGACCATTAACGAGATGTTTGTTTTTTTGCTTATAAATGAGATCGGAGGGAGTTACCAAGTGAGAAGTCGTTTAGGGAAGTCACGATTTCTCACTTGATGCTTCTCTCTTTTTTTAAAAAAAAAAATAATTTAACCATTAAAAGCAATTATAAAAATATAATGTAAAAAATATATTTAAATATTAAAACATATTTTAAATATTTCTTTCAGTCCTATTTATAATTTAATTTTTAGGTCTTGTTTTATAGGTCACTTGTTTATTTTTTAGGAAGTATATTTTGATGATATAAGATTTTTTGTTAATTTAAAAAAAGTTACGGTCATAGAAAATATAGTTAATTTTTTTGCGATAAAAAGTTTGATTAGTTGACTGTGGTTTATATTTATTATAAAATATTAGTAGTGTTTTTTTTTATAAAAAAAACATTAGTAGTGTATAATAGATTGTAAGACTTATTTATAAATAAGAAAAAGTTTCATAAATAAAGTGGAAAAATGATTAAAATTTATAATAAATAGAGAAATGTAAAAACAAAAATAACAAAATAATATATAAAATCTATTTAAGAACGAAATTTCTGGTGACGCGAAATGATTTAGAGAACTACAAAATGAGCCTACAAATCAACTTACACCATAAAAGAAGCGACATGTGTCACTTGTCTGTCATTGATCGGTTAACAAGTAACACATATCATATTCTTATAGTGTAAGTTCATTTATAGGTCTCCATATCATCACTCAAAAACAAAAATAACAAAATAGTAGTATATATAAAATCTATTCAAGAACGAAATTTCTGGTGACGGGAGACCTATAAGGCTGGGAAGAATGCAATCAAACTCTATATTATATTCACGAGACCAAATACTGCGATCTGAGAGCTCCTCACGAAATGGAACTCTCAGAATAAAAGTTGAGAAAATAGTGATTGATAAGGCATGACACGTGTCCTAAGGATTTTTTTAAATTAATTAATAAAAAATAAAATATACCGATAGCAACATTTGGTACCAGTACACTGTTGTATACCAGTACACTGTTCCATAACAGTGTATTGTTCCATACAACATTTGGTACCAGTACACTGTTCCATAGCAGTGTACTGTTCCATACCGGTACACTGTTTCAGGTGAAGCAATATCATTATATTGTTTTATGCACAGTTTAAGCACTGTGTCCTGAGTAAAAATACATTATTTCAACCGCGGCAAAATGTTTCGATGCTATTCCAACAACAGCAAGGTATCAGAACTCATGAATTATATTTGTTATTTTCCAAACTTCCAAATTCCTATTAACAAAATATACCTTTATGTTAGTGCTAATCAAACTATCAAACCTATTGTTATATTTGTGAGACCAAATACTGGTTGCAGAGAGCTTCTCACGTAATAGAGCCCTCAGAGCAAAAGTTGAAAAAATAAAAGGCAATGAGGCATGCCACATGTCCTCAAAATAGAAAATAAATTATGTATCAGTGCAAATAAGAAGTGAAGAGATATGTTGTTTTACCAATGAAGTGCTACGTCGTTTCAATAATGAAGTGATACATCGTTTCAACAATGAAGTGATATGTCGTTTCAACATTGAAATAATATGTCGTTTCAACATACTTTGTTTCAGTAGTGAAGCAGTACATTACTAACTCAATTTTAAAATGTTGATGTGGAAAAAAACCTTTTTACATGTAGTTGGTCGGGGCGGAGTTCCGGTCTTCAGTATGCAGATGACACCTCCTCTAGAGGTTATTCGAGAAAATTTCTGGTTGGTTAATGCTATGGGTTTAAATTAGCATCTGGTTTAAAAATAAATTTCCATCTCAGTACCTTTTAGAATGTTGCTGTAAAAAAAATTACATGTTGTTGTTGGTAGGGGCAGAGTTCCGGCAGTATGCAGATGACACCATGTTATTCGAGAAAATTTCTGGTTGGTTAACGTTATACTTCGTGGATTTGAATTAGCATCTGGTTTAAAAATAAATTTCCATAACAAGTAGCTTTATAGTATGTTGTTAACGTTGTCTGGAGTCGACCTTGGAATTACTCTAATTGCAAAGGCTAAACTTTCAAAACAGGTTGTCTTTTTAGGAAGGTAAGAACTTGTGTTTGGGAGGTAAAATAACTCTGATAAACTCTGTTCTATCACATTTGGCCATATATTGCATGAGATTTTAGTTAATATTCATAGAAATTTTTTGTGGGATGAGTGTGAGGACATGAAGAAATATTAGATGAGATTTAGTATGTCAAAGTAAGGAAAAAGGCTTAGGAACAAAAGATCCATTAGTATTTAACCAGATTCATTTAAGTAAGTGGAGGTGACGTCTGGTGGTAGGGAGGGAGCTTTGGGGAAAAGTGTTGTATAGTAAATTTGGGAGATTGACCCTTTCAAATTAGAAAACTTGGCGAGTAAGAGAGTAGGGTGGAAGTGGTGGAAGGATGTGTGTAATTTAAGGGTGGGGTTAGAGTTTGCAGGAGAATGGTTTGATAAAAGTCATTCTAGAATCTTAAGTAGTGAAAATTCCTTAAAATTTTGGGAAGACTCTTGATTTGGTGGCCAGGCCATTAAGGATATGTTTCCAACTCTGTTTTTATTTCAAATGCTAAAGACTTATTTATAAAAAAGAAGTATTTACATGGAAAATCTTGAAAGTAGATAGAACTTCATATGGCGGAAGGGGACCATTTGATCAGGAGCTTGCTCAAATTGAGGAATTAAATAATCTGATGTATCTTTATATAATATAGAGGATTCTTCTGTTGGAGCTTAAAAATGGTGACATTTTTCAGTCAAAACTGCTTATAATTGATAGCTCAAATGTTTGATGGCTCAAATGTTCTTTGATTTAGAAGTGATATTTGGTCTGTTAATTACATTGAAGAAAAATTGGAAAATCAAGGTGTATGCAAAAGTTCATGCATTTATGTAGTAATTACTTTGGGATAGAATTTCTACTCAAATTAATATGAGGAAGAGAAGAGTATTGGTGCATGTGGAATATGAGCTGTGTCATAATGCTCAAGAAGATTCATCTCAATTAACAATGCTTTGTATGTTTTGGCTTTCATGCGAAGAAATAATGCTTTGGCTTCGAATACAATTATCCGTTCTAGATTATATATGCTTCTGTTTGTAAGGCTTTCATGCGTTTTTTGGGAATTTGGTTAGGAAAAAACAAAAATCCAAGATGGCAGTGATTTGGACAAAATTGGGTGAAAAAGTCTTCATTCCTCTATAGTCATGGTCTCATCACGAAGTAAATAACAGATAAGGCAATTTCCAATATATTGTTATGCAATAACTGTTAATAACAATCAAGGACAATTTTTTTAACCAATGTTATACTATATTCAGCAAAATCCAGTTTTACTCATGATCAATTGTATGTTGCTATCTCGTGATATAAACACATATGTATTGACATGAAGTTTCCAAAACGTGCAGCATAGTTTTCAATAACTATTATCATTTATATGTACTGCATTGCTTATATTATTGTTTTATATTAATTTGTTTATATTAATTATGTAACCTCTATATTAGTTCGTTTATAAATTATTACTTGTTAATTAGTAACTATATTGTTTAATTTAATTAGTGTAACATTTTAACTTTGAGCAATATTATTCAACATTTACTTTCTCAGGTTGCTAGAAAAGTTCGTTAAATTATTCGATATTATTCAATAATAACATAGGATATGGTGGAGAAGATAAAAATTATATGGTTAAAAGGAAATACTAATATGCGGTGTATGTCCATATTTGAATGACAAACAAATGCAATTCAAAGCATGCTATCTTATTGCCTTTAGATTTGGGGGTCTTAGTTTTGTGGTTTAGTTGTAAAATATTTTAGCACCACTGGTCACAGTTTATGTGGAGGTTGGCTGGTTTGTTGGGTAAGTGTTATCTTACATGTAATATTTATGTAGACACATAATTGTTGCATGTGCATCCCTATCTTATACTTGGGGTTCTGTTCTATTTTTGTTTCTGTTAGAGCTTTGCATTTTGTACTCTTTTCGTGAGGAGTATTATATTTCTTCACTTTTTGAATAAAAAAATCTGAATATTATTAAAATTAATATATATATATATATTTCAATTCTTACAAAATTATAAATTCAAAGTTATTGATGATATCAATTACTTCTTTTTTTATAAAGTCTACCTAGACTATCATGATTTTAATTATATATTTTTTTAATGTTAAATTGAATGTATTTAATTTTTTTGAATTATTTGATTTTAAATAACAAATACAATGATTGATATATATCGTGTATTGAACTAATCATAGTATTACAAAAATATTATTATTAAATAATAATATAATGAAAATATTCGTACAACCCGTGCATTGCACGGGATAAAAACTAGTGGAATATAACGATGAGCTTGTGTCGTGTGTGCACACCAAATAAGTAATTGAGGAACAACAGAAGGTGCTCACGTGACGCAGGTCAACCCTATCCTTAGTTCCCACAACGCTCGACCTACCACTCACAAGACACAACCCATTTGCTATTAAAGGCAAGCATGTAAATATGGGGCCCTATGAGCTCTCTAATGACACATCAGTCACACCCTATGATTTGTGTTGGCTAGGTCAATTTGATTTATTTGAGAGCTAGAAACAAACAAAAATACAATTTCTCAGTCTTGATGTGCATAAAAAAAAATACAATTTATGATAAAAAAAAAAATATCTCGCAAACCTCCTTTCTGGCACGAAAAAGGGAGTTGAGTGATCAAAGAAGAGTTTTAATTTTTGCTTTTTATTATTGAATTTTTTACTCTCATTTTTTGAAAAAATCAAAATATTATTGAGAGTATTTTGTTTTTTTTTTTTTTGTAAAATAAGGCTGAAAATTCAATAATAAGGACTTAAAATTAAAACTCAAATAAAAAATAAGTGATCGAGCAATGATGACAACTGGAAGGTGGGCTCTTGGAAGCAGCCATCCTTTACGAAAGTGTAATAGCTCACTCATCTTACTCCGTGGCACCAAGAATGTGTCAGGACTCAAGTATTCACCGAATCAACGAGGTCTTGAAAGTTGTTCGTGTCAATAGTGGAAAGTTCTATCAATCAAGGAAGGTGGTGATTACAGCTAGAGATATCAAACATAAAAATGTTGACATAAGAGATTTTTTGAAAGGTTATTAAATTAAAACATTCCCTCACTAGTTGATTTACGTTAATTATTTGATTTTTAAGACTGATTTTTGTACATGAACGTATTCTTGATTCTATGAAATTCACGCATTAAAAAGAATTGGAAAAATTCAAACCTAGCGGACATTATGCCCCTTTGGTCCCCAGAAAATTTTAAATTAATATAAGATTTTAGCTTTGTCAATAAAATCTTGTCATACATTTTATTTAAAAAAAATACAAATTATCATGATTTGGGCGTATAAATATTTTTTATCACATTAAATCCAACGTAACTAAGTTAATACTTCTTCCATCTTAATGGAAAATAATATCACAAATTCTTATTTATTTTTCTCTCGAAAATATTAAAAGCTACCCTTATTTCCAAACAAATTTTATCACTTTTAACTTTTTATTAAAAGCACTTGTTAGCATTTTCAATTTATTAAAAATCGTTTTAGCAAAAGCATATTTCTCACTCCTTGGTTATATTACAAGCACCGCTTTGATTGGCCCATTCAAATTCGTAAACGTTGAATTCGTGATCAAATTGACAAAGTTGATGCAAAGATACGGTCATGTATGGTGAGAATCATTGACTATATATTTTTTATGGATCCTTTCCTTCCAAAATACGAGCACTTATTTCTTCTAAAAGCATTGCCTATCAACTTGAGATGGTCAATTGTTTTTTTATTTAAGGTAAAATAAAATATTAACTCAATTTGTAATGGTTGCAACTGTACCATGTTTTGTCTCAGTCAGAAGTATTCTTGTGTTTTTTGGCTTTTGGAATAAATTTTTCTCTTATAAAAAAAAAATTAACTCAATTTAACTAGAGCTCTTATATTGTACTTAATTACTACTACAATTACATGGTCGTGACCTAAAATTTTTAAAAAAAAATATGTCGGACGTAAAACATCAAACTTAACTCATTATCAGTAAAACGCAACTATGTTCATTCCCTACCCCTTGTACTTATATAATACTCGATTGTTCAAATGCCCCTTAATTTGCTAACAAATTTTATACACGCAATTAAAAATTCATTGTGTACACGTACCTCTAAAGGGTAAGAAGAAAATTTATACCAAAAGTAAAAGAAGGGAAGGGTGAAGAAAATATGCCAGTTGCAGTTGGCATACATACATGGCAATGGTACATACTATAGTGGAAACAAACAAATATGTATCAATCTATGTGTCTCATGTGATCCTAGAAGCAGCTGGCTAGGTTTGGTTCTTTGATTTATATTGTTAATGCTCTCGTGAACATGGTTTTAATTTGTTTGGTTTTGGTGGTTCACTTTTTCTCTCAGTATTCAGTAACGTAACTACAATGACAAATAATGGAACTTTCCACTTTTTTACTCGATCAATCTATGTATAATTCACTTTTAAGTATGCTTAGCTTCAACTTTATTTCTTTCCATTTGGAATCAAAACAAAGAAACTATAAGGTTGGAGAGGATGCAATGGAATATAATGATGAGCTTGTGCTGCGTGTGCACACAAAATAAGTAATCGAGGGACATCAGCAGAAGGTGCTCACGTGAAGCTGGTCGACCCTATCCTTTGTTCAAACCACGCTCAACCTACCACTCACAAGACACAACCCATTTTTTGCTATTAAAGGCAAGCATGTAAATGGGGCAAAAAATTTCAGCAAATTAAAAATAAAAATAAAAAAAATTAAATAAATCGAGTTTGTGCGTCGTGTCGTGTTAGCCGTTTCAGACGTTGATCAAGCCCTTTCTGAGGCCGTAATTTGGTTATTTTTACACATATCTATGAGCTAATAATCAAGGCATGTACTGAGAGTGAGAATAAACTGAGTGCTTATATTATGTTGGGCTCCCTTAAGCCCAGTTTCACAAGTTTGTCTCCATTGTCCATTTTCTAAGCACCTGGATCATGTTCTAGCCTTATAGGTTATAATTGATTGAGAATTCATAAATAATTAATTAAACAGATAGTTTCTCTTGATGGGAGAAAAAAAAAATCATTTCAAAACCCTATTTCTTTTTGCTAAAAATCAACTTGGATACCTCAATAATGCTGACTGATTCCGATTAAAGCTAGCATGAAAATAAGGGTGACAAATTCTCTTTGCCAAATATTTAAGGAAGATGCAAAGCAATGCTTATAGTAAGAGCAAATATACATCAAATCCAAAAGTAAAAAGAATTAAATACACAAAATGCAACATATTAATTGTGTTGCCAGTAGTCTAGTACATGTACAAATTTGTAATTGTTCAGTGTTAATTCATCCAAAAATTGCTACCGTATTTACTTTAAATTAAAAAAAAAAAAAACTACCAATTATTGATCAGTGCTGTGATCAATCTGCATCGAAAGGAATAGTCTTCGCATGTTGTCGATTGATCAAGAAAAGCTGTTCAATTTTGTACATATAGCACACCCTGAATAATGTAATGGTAGGGATAGTAATTAATCTAGCGCACAAAGTAGAAATGGAGAAATAATATATCATTATAAAAAATCAGTCAATAAAATTTCTCAATCACATGAATATGATACGTGAAACTTGTAAACCAATAGTTAATGAAAAATTATCACAGTATAACATATGTTACTTTTATATACTCCCTCCGGTCCTATTTATAAGACCCTTTTGAGATTTTTCACTCCCACCAAGGAGAGTGGTTAAATTTGTTAGTGGCATTGGAAAATGTAAAAATTTGATATACTTTTTCAAAACTACCTCTGTAATTATTATTGGAAATCTAAAAAATGTTAACTTAATAGGGGTGTTTGTGAAAAGAAGTAATTAAATGCTATTGAAAATTGAAATGAGGTCTTATAAATAAGACTAAAATAAAAACCCAAAAAAGGGACTTATAAATAGGATCGAAGGGAGTATATTGTTAAAAAAAAATTGTATTTTAATGAGTTAGAAATATGAATATGATTTATAAATGGAAACAACATTATCACCATCGACAATTAGAACTTTAGAATTAGAGAGTAACTAACATACTATTGTGATCAGGTTCTGATCTTCCTCTGTTGTTATTCTTGTCATTGTCTTTGTGTGTGGCATTATTAATCCTCCCATTGTCTTTGCCGTTGTTATTGTTATTCCTACTGCTATTACTTTGTGAATCTGAAACAGTTTGGGAGGCCTTTGTAGAAGTGGAAGCCAACGAATCTATTGAGGAGGCCACTTTCTCTATCCTTCGCTTTGTAATAAACTCTTCTGGAATGAACACATCCATATCCATATCCATGATCTAAAATTAATTCAGGTGGACGTGAATATTTACGAGGCCACTAATAAAAAGGAGGCAAAATAGTACAATGGGTTAAATTGGGCAGCTACAATAGCTGCTTAAGAAAAGGGTTATTAATGATTCAGGAAAGCGTTAGGCCTTCGATTTTTTTTTTTTTTTTTTGGGTATGCAACACTTTGCTATTTGTTTTTTTTTCTTCCTTACTACCTTTTAAAAACCTAATAAAAAAAATGAAATAATGGTTGGCAGAAAAAGGATCTTTGAGGATCTGGAAGAGTTTGTGCAATTTTCTTGCCGAGGTTAGTGATTGTTTGAGTAGGTTTAAGGGGTAACATTACTTTTGATATAGTAATAAGGATCGGAGGCATATAATAAGGCTTTTAGTAGTATTAAAAAAGAGTTTGTTTAATCTTAGTTCTTGAAGTGATGATAAAAATTAAAAAATGGTTAAGTTTTGTAGAGAATGATGCATTTAGAAAAGATAAAATCTTACTATATTTTTATTTTATTAAATTTTTTTACCTAATTAAAGGCCCTTAATGTTGAAGTTAAGAAAATCATTAAAAAAAATTAAAACTTGAAACTTAAAAAATGAAACAAATTGCTTAATTGACAAGAACAAAATATAAAATTTTTTATATGGTAAGAACCCAAAAACATAAATGATCTTGAAAAAAAATAATTTATAAAACTTTTACTTTCAATTTTTCATGAAGCACCGATACTTTTGGTTCTTATTCTCAACCCTTACTGTCGAGGTTAAAAACCTTTTTTTATATTATAAATATAGACAAAATCATTTCAGGATGATTTCAAGTAGCTACATGTGAAAAATTATGGCTAAAATTATCAACTTTCTTTATATCTTGATCTTTTTCGTTTTCATCTTTTTTCTTTCAAAGACAAGTGAGTAAACCTCTTTATTAGCTTTTTGTTTTTATTTAATTACCTGAGTTATATGTTTTCATTCTCATCTACTAACAGCCCTTCATGTTTGCTATATCACATAAATTGAAGCCTTTGTTGCTTGTTATGTAGATGAAGATTGTACGAATTTTTGTCGAATAAATTTGAAGGTTGTGAATTATAAGTGTAGAGGATGGTATTGTTGGCGTTGGTAACTACTGTAATAATTTGAATATTAATTTCACATTAATTTTTGCCGGTAAATTTTGTTGAATATTGAATTTGTTTTTTTAGAGTTGTTTGCATGTTTATGTTTTTTTCATGTGACCTTTTAATTTATGGGAATCCTTAAAGGAGAATATGATTATTATCTATATGCAAGTTCCATGGTCATTGTAACTTCCAGTAGGTACTGAGAATATCAATGTCATCGAACATCAATAGTTTAGTTGCATTAATTTAGAAAAAAATACTATAACTACGTAATAGTTTCTAAATTGGTAGTTTATCATAGTTCTCATTTTTCCATACGAATGATTTTTCAAAAGTAATAAAAATAATTAAGCAGTAAGTAAAGAGATTTGAAAGAATTATTATAGTTCTCCTGTAATTTTTTTTTTGGTGACTAGTTCTCCTGTAATTTTACCTTACGAATGGGGGAGATAAAGCTTAATGAACAAAATTAAATTTGGGTAATAAGGTTATTATGTACCAAGAGAAATGACAAACAAAGATCAGATGAGGACTATATTTATGTAAGCTCATCTTCGGGTTTGCTTATTACTCCCTCCGTTTTACTATATACAGTATACATATTGTAACATTATTCACGAGTTTTAGGAAATGATTAAAAGATGTAAGAATTTAAGATATTTTAATTATGATGTCTCTACATAATAATTCTACCGCACTGCTGTAAGACCGGCGATGCTATATGGGACGGAGTATTGGGCGGCAAAGGGCACACAATAGAATAAACTTCATGTAGCTGAGATGAGGATGCTGAGGTGGATGAGTGGGCACACCAGATAAGATCGGATTAGAAATGAGTATATTCGAGAAAAAGTTGGGGTGACCCCTATTGTCGAAAAGATGGTTGGATCTCGTCTTCGGTGGTTTGGGCATGTGTGGAGGAGACCGGTGAAAGCCCCGGTTAGGAGGGTAATAGACCAAATGGAGGATACTATAAGGGCTAGAGGAAGAGGAAGACCTAGAAAAACTATAGGTGAAACAATTAAGAAGGATATGACAATCAATGTCTTATCAAAAGATATGATTTATGATAGGCTTTTATGGCGTCGTTTGATCCATGTAGTCGACCCCACCTAATGGGACAAAGGCTTAGTTGTTGTTGTTGTCTCTATATAATAATTATTGAAAAGAGATAAAAATATTGGAAGTGAAAAAGATAATGTGATTAATAAAAGTGTGTTGGAAAAAATAATACTGTATTAATTATGTACACTATTAGATTTTATTTAAAAAAAATACTATATACGAAACGGAGGTAGTACAAAATTCATTATTGTAAAAAATTAAGGGAGTGGTCAAGAGACAACTTTTTTTAAAAGGCAATATATGATGATATGTAGATATAGTAAATCGATTACCTTGATAGATAATTTAAAATGAAAATGATATATACATTTACCAAATTAATTTAAAAATAAATGAGATTAATGGGAGTATATTTACGGTATAATATTTTTTACATGGTTAGTTGATCATCCTCCATTCATGTATTTTACTTTTAGTTAAAAGTTAATTTTAATAATAATACATCAATGTTGTGACACCCTTAGAAATAAAACCCCTTAATCATGATTAATTAATTGGTTACTTTAAAATTTCGTTTTAAAACTTAATTGCTTATAAAAATTTTCCGTAAAATTGGACGGAGTTTACTTTGTTTTACGGACTTTCCAAAAATTAGTTTTCCTGATTATCCTGTAATTAAAATATTTTCATGACGACAAAATAACCAGATAACATGATTTAAAATATTTACAAGATTCTTGGAATTGTTTGATTTCCCAAAAGAGAATATATATATACATATACACACACATAAAGTTTTAATATTAAAACCCCGGACCAAGACATGGTCACTACACTAACTACTTACACTGGCCAATACTAGTGCAAGTTTCGCCTTTGTACCTGTATAAAAACAGCAAGAAGAGTGACATTACACAGAACTTAGAAAATAACTTCTAAAAAACCATAACAACAACTAAGTCAAACACAATTATCACAAATAATATCAACACATCATGCTCATGCAATTCCATTCACAATCAATTCTTATATCCATTCCCTTTATCCTTTTTCCCTTAGCTTTTTCCTTATTCTTTTCCTTTTAATATTTTTCCTTTCATCCATTAACTTGCACCATTAGGGTTTGGTCCATTATTATCTTTTTCACACCTTACGGCAGGTTCATTAGTATAAATTCACGCACCTTTCGGCGGGTCCATTAATATATGTTCACACACCATTAATTATGGCGGGTCCATTAATATATATACATGCTCCTTTATGGAGGGTCCATTGATATATATACACGCTCCTTTATGGAGGGTCCATTAATATATATTCACACACCTTTATAGTGGATCCGATCCATTATTATCTTCATATTATCATTCAAAGGTTGGCAAACAAATCATACATCCATAATAATCATACACACACAATTAGAGCTGTCAAAACGGGCTTGCGGGCCGGGTTCGGGCCAAACCGGGCTTGGACAAAAAAGCCCGGTTATAAATTGAGTACCCTAATATCAAACCCAAACTCGCCCTAAGCGGGCTTTGGGCCGAGTGCGGGCCTGCCCGCATCACCTTTTTTTTGTACAATTCAACCACTTCAAAAATATTTATTTATTTTTTTTCAAAAAAATTAATGAATAAACTTGCTTTATTTTTTACACATTTTTTTAAACAATAATAAATGTTTTATTCTTTTACACATTTTTTAGAGGATAAATTTGATTTTCTATTCTTACATAAATTAAAATGTATGTATAACTCATATATGACAATTAATGTTGTGCTTTGATTTGTTCAGGTGCATTTTTTATATGTGAATATTGATAAAAAATTAAGGGAATTTTATTATAAGTATTTTTTTACACATATAAAATTAAAAAAATGTGAATTTTTCCTTTTTTTTTCTGGGCCGTCGGGCCGGCCCGAACCCAGTCGGGTTTACCCGGCCCGAACCCAAACCCGACCGGGCCGGGCTAAATAGCCCGGGTTGAATAAATAGGCTATATTAAGGAGCCCGAGCCCTAAGATTTTTCGGGCTTTTTGGCCCGGCCCGGCCGGCCCGACCCATTTTGACAGCTCTACACACAATCATCTCCATATTACCAATCCTTAAATTCTCTTTCTTCTTCCCATTTATGGACTAGACCCCAATTCATGCTTATTATCTTATACTAACTTCCATCAATCAAAATTCCATTAATTCTACCTAAATTAGTTCATTTGTGCCTAAGACCTTTTAGTTAATCCTCAGTTGACCTCATCTCTACTAGCTTCCCTTAGACTTAAGTCACTCTATCTATCCTCAACTAATTCCAATAAGTTTAAATCTCTTTTGCTAACCTCAATTAATTCATCAGTTGCTCTATTCACTTCATAAAATTAACTAAACTTACAAGTATGTCATGTTCCTATCCCAACCCTAAGTCATCACTTATATCAACACCACAACATCCACTCAATTATCATTTTCATAACAATCATATATCATCACAGATCATATATCACATATATTTATAAGTATTAAATGAGTTTTCTTTCTTTATTATACATATTCTATTTTTGTCTATATTAACTACCTTAAGTTTCATCAACATATATATATATATATATATATATATATATATTTATATATTCCTCTACCCTTAGCTACTACTATATACATCCTAGAACTCATTCCCTAAATCAAGGTAATATCACCTCCTTACCTCAAGTGGAGAAAGAGAGAGAAAACCTCAAACCCTTGGTGTTCTCCTTGGATTTAGAATCTATGGAACTTGAACCTCTTACTCCTGGCTTAGAACAGAATGAGAGCCACTAAAAAATATGTTGGGAGAGAGTCCAAAGATGATCTTGAGGTAGGAAGATGGTTCACTTGAACCTCTTGAGTGTTGTGAGGCATGAGAGAGAGAAAGACTCCATTAATGAGTTAGCGAGAGAAAGCTTAGGAGCTATGGTGGTGATGATGATTGAGATGATGATGGTGAGTGAGAGTGTGATGAAGCTTGGGATCTTGAGGAAGAAGAAGGAAATCAAGAGGAGAAAGTGTTTGTTGCTAAGGAAGAAATGGGATTGAGTTGGTGTGTGTATGAGGTGTCAAGCTTGCCAAGGAAGCTTGCCACTTAAAGGCAATTTCTGCCCTTCAAGTTCCTTTTTTTTTTTGTTCTCATGCGTACTAACCGGTTAGTGTAATGGCTAACCGGTTAGTGCATTGCTTCTTTTTATTTTCTTTTATTCCTTTGCACTTCAAATTAAAGTGTCATATCTCATTAGTTACCCGTCGGATCTTGCTCAAATTTGAAAGCAAGCTTCCTTACGTACTAATCTTCACATCCAAGGTGGAATTCGTATTTAGAGTTGTCAATATTTTATTTTTAATTTCCTAATATAACGTGTTTATAACACTGAAAATGTCGTTTCTAACACTCGTTTTCTCGTCTTTCAACCTCTTTTCCAATGCCAATGCTTCCCAACTTCTTCATAACACTCAAAGGGATTCTAATTCATCACCTCAAATCCTCTTTAGCATAATTATAATTTTTCTAATCTTATTATTATTCTAATTATTTTTGTAATTAAAATTCGGTGCAACTCTCATTTTCTCTTGAAAAATATGAGTAATGCGGAGATATTTGATGTCCAGTTGCATTTTCTTTCACAAAAGTGTAGCAAGAGTCATGGCCTCAAATATCCAAAACAAAAATTCATTCTATACAACAAGAATGGAAGGATGGAAACAACTCATGAAAAGAAAACAAAAAAAAAAAAAGGACAATGACAGAACAATCTCTTAGTTAGTAACTACAAAGTGCTAAACAAGTTAGAAGAAGACCATTGATATACGCAATACGCATTATGTATTTGTTCGGGACCAACATGGAACTTCCATATTTTTGCTCCCTTACGTTTTTCCTACATCAGCTTACCTTGTAATCTCCAAAAGATTGCAACATAATCAACAAGGAACACTTCCTACTTAGTAGCCAATTCACCATTCCTTGCTATATAATCAAGTTTAATAGGAGTAGTACAACCATTCCTAATTCATTATTATTCATCCATATATAGGTGCCATAACCAAAGCTTTGCTATCATAGCTGCAAACTTTAATTTTGAGGTAAATTAATACAGCATGGTTGAAGAAGGTTCCAACTATAACAAAACTGAATCAGAGCCACAGTCTGTGGCCTCTATTCTAGAAACTGAAGAACCCGAGAAGCCAGTTAGTCAGGAGGAGGAGGCTAAAGAGCAGGTCACTTCCCTTGTTGTTCAAAGTAAACTCTTTCACCCTTCAATTTATTTTTCTTCTTCAATAAGCATGACAGAACTTCAGTTTCTATCTGTTTTTGCTTTCGTCATCCAAAGTCCAAAGTCCAAATTGTAAATAACTCGTTTGAGTTTTTTTTTTCTTTTACTTTCTACTTTTAGAAAGGCAGTAATTATGGTTTTAGCGGAACTTTTATGGTATGATAGTATTCTAAAATTTTACTCCCTCCATGGTGAAAGATAACAAATTTAAAAAGAAAAAGAAAAAATTAAGGAGATGTTAATTTAATGGTTTGTCTAACATATTAACTAATTATCAAACATTTAATTTAATGCATTTTACATGATTAACCAATCATAAATTAAAATTTTCAATTTCTAAATTTTTCATTAATTACTTTAATTTTAATTTGGAACAAATTTTTTTACCATTTTTGTGGGACGGAGCCAGTAATTTTTTTTTTTTTTTTTTTACAAAGTTAAATTTTGTAATTGACTTTTTAAACAATGTGTAGGCTGTAGCTCTTGCTTTCTATATGGTGAGATTGCTATAATGACCAGAAAGGCCCATTTACTTGGATCACATATGCATGAATGTCGTGTATGCATATTCTATGCTTCTCATGTTAATTCAAATTTCAAATACATGGTTTGTCCTGCAGATGTTGCAGATTCCTCCGACAGAAAGGATACAGGGGATTCAATCAACAACAGAGGTCATTATCTAAATGGAGTATTTATCAGGGTTTCATTAAGATAAGAAATTCAAATAAAATAAACTTGTGTTGAAAAACTAAGTTCAAAATTCTTGAAATACAAAATTCATATTTTTCCACTAACAAAGTTCTTCTTTTCAGGTTCCTATAGGCTATAGGTTTAATTAACAAAAAAAAACAACTATTTATTATTAAGATTATTGAATGTTTAACTAAGAGATGGGTAACCTTTTAATATTATTTCATTAGATGCTGAGCTTGCCAGAGTTGTAGCAGAGAAAAGGTTGGCTCTGATAAAGGCATGGGAAGAAAGTGAAAAGACAAGCAGAAAACAGGCACGAGACCTTACGATAGTTTGTTAAATCTATGACTATTTCATTAGAGAAATAGAATCATTCATGTTCTATTATGATTTATGCCCTTTTGCAAATACTAGAACTACTTCTATAACTAGTATTTTAAAAATGAAGTTAATCTTGATACATCCAATATAACCTTGCTTGTTAAGCACCAAAAAGATAACCTTCTAGTTACTAATCCTCATACATTAGGAAGAAAGCTAAGCAATAATTTTTTCAGCAATAAAAAAAAATAAATTAAGGTTCTCTATTAGTTCACAACTACTACTGTCTAGAGAGATTTCTTTGGCATTTTGCATGACTTTGAAGTGTGGAATCAAACATGCAAAGTTTAAACTGTTTGATTAAGAACGTGTACTTCATTTAGAAACTTACTCACTCGGTTAGCTGTAACTGTGATTAGGATGCTTTTTATTATTAATCATGTACAAATATCAATATAAGTTATTGGATAAAATCTCTAATTCCATTCTCTATTTTGTGTGCAGGGCATACAAGAGACTCTCCACTGTTGGATTGTGGGAGGATACCAAAAAGGCATCGGTAGAGGCACAACTCAAGAAAATTGAGGTGATTACAATAATTTGATTTTTTAAACCTGAAGTGGCATGATACTTTTCGTCTCTCGATGCAATTGCATCATTGTGATTCAAACACACACCATTATAGTGAGGTGATGTGGTTGTGGTGGTCATTGCAATCGCAATATTTCAGACCATATTTGGTGACGTGATCCGTAATTTGAACCCTCATCTCAACTATTTATGATTGAGAAAGAGGAATTGATATTTTGTGAGTTGATGGTATTCAATTAATGCATCAATCTAACTAGTTTTATGATAGCTATTTGATGGAAATATACAAAAAATTGTATGAGCAGGAAAACTTGGAAAAAAGGAAAGCTGAGTATGTTGAAAGGATGAAGAATAAAGTAGCCGACATTCATAGGTCAGGACAAGAAAAAAGGGCAATTGTTGAAGCCCAAAAAAAGGAAGATATCCTTGAGGTTGAAGAAACAGCTGCAAAGTTTCGTAGCCGTGGGAACACACCAAGGAGTTTTTTTACTTGCTTTAGCGGCAAAGCTTGGTAACATGTACATTTAAAATTGAAACGGGGCTTGGTAACGTGTTGTTGTACATTTAAAATTTAGTGTTTTTTATTTCTGAATTTATTTAAAATGAAAGCACACGTGATGTTTCTTCTTTCTTTTTTACATAGAAATAAGTGAAACCGTTGCCTTCCCGGTGTATCTGTTTTGGTTATAAGAAAACTACTGTATGTTTTTCATTTGTATTTGGAATTATGTTTATACACGAGATAACATTTCTTTTCTCTTTGATTTTCCTGAGGTAACATTGAGATGCATGTATATATCAAAACAAAAAAAAAAAATGGTGATATACAT
The DNA here is from genome assembly GCA_037953625.1 of Crotalaria pallida. NCBI lineage: Eukaryota > Viridiplantae > Streptophyta > Magnoliopsida > Fabales > Fabaceae > Crotalaria > Crotalaria pallida. Next base: position 126,676,048 of record CM075655.1, on the reverse strand, counting down.
ATCTCGATTTGTTGGAAGTAAAAATTATCAAATTCTAATGCTCAAAAAATAAAACTCTTCGTTTTGATATAATATCCTCTTGCCTTGGTATATGAAGTAGCAAGAGATGACAACATCCCATTAGGGTGTATATAATCCGCAATTTACTTTGATATGCTATATGAAGAAACAATAGATCACAACATCCCATTAGGCTGAGACGCTGAGTCCTAAAAATATGAGCAATAGCCCTAATGCATAAAAACTTAAACAAGAATGCTATCCAGAGAGTAGGAAAGCTCAATGATAACCTCCTGAATATTTTCACTCTGCTAAATGACCACGTTTGTTAACCTGGTCAGCCGACCCCGTTTTCCAACATTGGTTCTAAACAACACTACCTTAAGTTTAAAAAATCAAAACACCAAAGGATAGAGAACTAGCCACCATTGTACCTTTGGTTTATAATCCTGTAGAAGGGGTGCCCTGAAGTTGCCTCTGACTAATTGGATACATGCACAAAATCAGAAGCAGTATGCATGATAGCACAATAAAAAGGACAACTCCATCTGATTTGAAAATATTCTAAACACACGTTCACGATCCATTTATGGCAACAAATGATCCATGTGAAATCACCCAACACATAATATGATACCATGAGTCTCCTTGTTCAAGTTCTGAAAAGCTCTGGAAGATGGGCATTAGTCAGCTTGGTTCTCTTGCTGATTTCTTTGTTCTTCTTCTTAGCCTTGGATTTGGAGTTGGAGCTAGGAATGCCTTCCATTTGTGCTGTGCTCCTCCTCTTTGCAGTGTTAGTAGCAGGCTTCATTCCATTCTTCAGGAGATCCTTCTCTATATCAAGCATATCACGAGGCAATTCAATTCCCCGGAAAAGCAGTTTTAGGTCATCATCTACCATAATAGGAACTCGGGGGTCATTAGGGTAGGCAATGTCTTCCTGTGAATCAAAGTTGGACAGCAGCCAAATCTGTCTTGCAGCTTTCAAAGCCTAGAAATCAATATAGCTTTATAAGGCATTATTCCACGTCAAACCAATTTTTTAAACTATATTTTGACTCTTCACCACCTCTACAAAAACATCTCTTACAACCGCAAGTCATCTAAGTATATATGTTTATCGATCAAATTTATGAAATAGTTCTAATTTCTATTGTTCTTCTGCAATAAAAACATACTAGATTACTCTAATATTGATTGATATTAAAGAATCTTGTAAAATTCAAAAAAAAATAAGCAGAAGAAATGCAAAGAGGATTTTCTTTAAAAAATGAAATAGAGACAACAAAAGAAGGCAAGTGAAGGGGACAGAGACTAGAAAAAATCAATTGTCAATGCCTTTTTCTAAATTGAACTCTGCTAAATGCTTTGTACTAAATTGAACTCCTTCAGTAATGACATTCAAAAGCCAGCTTTTCACCCCAGTTATAACAGAGAATTATAAACCCACTTGTGAGAAAGAAGAAGCAAAGGTGTAACCACACTCACTACCAGGCTACCAGCCATAATGATATAGTACTTGCCAAAGGTTAGGAGAAAGGGTTATAAGATTATGAAACTCAATAATATGCAGTGTTAAAGTATATGAAAACTTCGGTCTAAATCACTCTTGGTTTCCCTTATTTTCTGGTCTGACTCCAACACTTAACCATCTCTGGTATTGCCTATAACGTTTGAGCTTCTTCCACAGGAATAGTATTAGTGATTTTGGCATTCATGTTCCTCCCAAGAATTGATTATGCACAGGAGGAATCAAATTTGTGAGATAACAGATAAGATAAGTATAGTTTCTCAATGAGCCCAAGGCAATTTCGGAGTTAGAGATTACATCCATGATCAAGATTTCAAAAATATTACTGAAAAATATTTACCTGTAAGTCTTCCCTGACAGTTGGGTAAGCATCCTTTAGGTCAATAACAGCAATGCCCTCTGGAAACTTGCGTATCATGACAAGCAGCTCTTTCTTTTCCCTAATGTCATACTTGGACTATATATATATATATAGAGTTAGAGACCAATCCAAAATAACAGTGCTAAAAGAACAAAATTGAAGATACTATTATATGTGTAAAATAATAAATACTCAAGGTTAGTAATGTAATACTACCTTGTAAGAGAATCGTCCCCCTTCATATTTAAGTTTAGGGTTTTTCTTCATACTTTCAAAAACATTCTTATTAGCATTCATGTCCACATAGCACACTTGATTAATTTGCTCTGGTGTTAAAGCCTGCCGAGTCTGTAAGAAAACACAATGGTTTATTTACTACTCGAAATTAATTTTACTGATTGGATAAATAAATAATGCTTAGGTAGTAGGTATGATTATGAACCTCGAAAAGGAGATCAATAACACGCTTCATCTGAGCACCAACGGGGGCTTTGCGGATAGAATTAATATGCTGAAGCCTCGCCGTGTCGTTCGAGAATTTGACAGCAGCAGAAAGAGTAGCTGGAGTTTTTCCATTATTATTATTATTATTATTATTATTATTATTATTATAATTTCCACTGAGAGCAGCAGATGATGATTTTAGGGTTTGAGAGGATTTGGTAGAAGCAATGCTCGACAGAGTGGAGTGACACCTGTCTTGCTGCTTTTTGAATTTGTCTAGCTTTTCTTGCAACGCCATCTCTGATCTCAGATCAAAAATAATCAATCAGGTAAGACAATTAATTTTCAGAGATGACGAAGATGATATCATGCTCTAGCATGAATCCAATGAGATGGATAACCGTGAATGTCAATTTTGCGTCCAAGAAAGCACAGATTGCAGAAAATCAGAAACGGTTTCTACTTTCTATTGCGATGAGGCTATTTATACTGTAGTACTTCGTGCATAACACGCTACCCATTCAAACCACTTGGGCCATCACCCACCCGGCCCACTACAAGTTTTATATGGGCAGCCTTGAACCAATGATAGCTGAGTTAGCATGCTAATTTTGATTTTGTGTAGCAGTCCCCAAACCCCAAATTTATCCACCAAACCCCATTTTAATTGTTAAATGTCTATTATACCCTTCTCCATTTAAAAAAAAAGGAAACAAACCCCAAACCCCAACAACCTCTTCACCTTCTTCCACCATGCAAACCCCAAACCCCAAGCAAAACCCCATAACCCCATATATCCCATAATTTTACAAACCTCATTCTCTCTTCTTCTAACTTTTCTCTCACCTTTTCAAAACCCTACCATATTCTACCTACAAACCACTTCACTTTGTTATCTATTCGTAAAGGAAACTTTAGTGGGTTCTCTATTGGTGTTGTTATCTCTTCTACGGTTTTTTTTTATTTTTTTACGTAACTATTAAAATTCCGACTAACCAGTGTCGGACACGGGTATTTTGGAATTTAATATTACTAAACCATATGAAAACGTCTCTCTCTGTAACCTTTTTCCGATATACTAAATTCAGAATTTAATTAAATTCCGAAATACATGTTTCGGAAAATTTTTAAATTCTGAAACATGTATTTCGAAATTTAATTAAATTCTAAATTTAGTATATCGGAAAAAGGTTACAGAGAGAGACGTTTTCACATGGTTTTTTCAAATTATTCAACAACACCAATAGAGAACCCAGTGGAGCTTCCTTTACGAATAGATAACCAAATGAAGTGGTTTGTAGGTAGAATATGGTAGGGTTTTGAAAAGGTGAGAGAAAAGTTAGAAGAAGAGAGAATGGGGTTTGTAAAATTATGGGATATATGGGGTTATGGGGTTTTGCTTGGGGTTTGGGGTTTGCATGGTGGAAGAAGGTAAAGAGGTTGCTGGGGTTTGGGGTTTGGGGTTTGTTTCCTTTTTTTTAATGGATAAGGGTATAATAGACATTTAACAATTAAAATGGGGTTTGGTGGATAAATTTGGAGTTTGGGGACTAATAGCCTTTGATTTTCAGCTAAAATTAAGAGTTTTAAGTTTCCAACTCCATAAAATTATAATTAAGCGTCACTTGGTGCGTGAAATTGACAAATGAAATTGGGGTTGGAATTGAAATTCTTGTGTTTCATTATGTACTTAGAATCATAATTCCAAAGTCAATTCTATATAGACAAATTATAACTAAAAATTGCGAAAACTCTATTTTCACATCTAAAACTCAGAATTATAATTTCATACTTTAGAAAATTGAGTATCACAAGTCTATAAATGAAAAACGTGACATCTTCACCTATCCACCGTATATATGACAATATAGGCTACCCAGTCAAGTTCGAGCTCGGGCCATGATCGGGTTGAGACAATAAGGCTTGGATGAAATTTAGATTAAAAATCATCTAGCTAAATCCGTTAGAGAGCCACCTTTTGAACTATATTGAGCAAGGTTCTTAGGTGATATTAGTGGGTTGACCCGGAGTTTGGCTGGTTCTGGTTTATTAAAGTGGGCCAAAAAGGTTCAAGATATATTCGAGTCATATTTTGAGAATCTAAACCTATTTATTTATCAGGGTTGTGCAAGCCAACCCAATCAGGCCGAGCTTTATTGTGATTCATAGTCCACCCCAATACTTCATCTTCTCATCTTCTTCATCTAGAAAATCTTATGATGTTCATAACTTTCTCTCCCCTTCGTTCAATTATCCACCACAACTAAAATATATGATTTCTATTACTAAACCACCACATTGTCTCCAAACAAAAACGATGGTTGTGACACACACAAAAAAGTTGTTGCGGCGACGCATATAAATGGCGAGGGAAGAAACAATATAATTTAATTAATTTAATTTTTTTAAATTATACATCTTACGCACAAATAATTGAATTTGGAATTCCAATTTTACATTCTAATTCTTTATACAATCCAAACATAAAATCATAATTCCAACTGAATTCTAATTTCAAACTGCAATTCAAATTCTACTCGTCAAATAGACACTAAACGCACAAAATCCAAAATGCATTTTATGCATATTTTTTATTTGATTGGAGGATGTCCAAAACAAAAAGTTATACCCTCTATTTAGAAAAACTAACATCTAGCAAATGAAAAATTTAAAATGGATCCATCAAATTTTTTTTCCCAATACCCCCTATTTGAAATCGCATCTTTAATTTTTCATGAAACAAGAGCTTATATTAATCAAAGTATTGTCAAACGATAGTTAAAGTTGTTGCCTTGAAACTAGTTGGACTATTTCACCAAATTTTAGCCGTGATTCGTTTTTCATTTTTCAAGTTATGATCCGTATGTTGTCAAGTCATATTTTTTTAGACATGTGAAGAGTGCAATGTCACATGCCATTTGTCATGCAAGTATTCAAAAAAAATAATCTAATTGAATGGATCAAAACTTAAATTTTAAAACAATCAAGAATGAGTCAATATCACAAATAAGATATAAAAATCAAAATCAAAACCCTTCAATTTTTGGGAGATCAAAACCTTAAATAAAACAATAAACTATGTTTGTTTGATTTGCATTTTTAGAGGTGAAACTTTTTTATCATCACGTCCATGTTGGCTTCAATTCAACCCGTTTTCTCTCTCATTTTTGTTTTATTTTCTTTCGTAGCAAGATTTTGAAGAATTGGTACAAAAATATTTTAAAAAAAATGAGCAAAAGCCAAATAACCAAGGTGTTAATAACATTTGTCATAGTTTTATTGCAATATGTTGCAATCCACTTGAAAGATAATGCTAACCGGCTAACCCCGAAGTTATTCGCTGACCTAACGCACACCGTATGCGTATCATAATAGTATTTACTTTAATTTAAATTATTTAAACTAATACTATCATAAATCATAAAACAATACTTTCTCAATCCCATAAGTATGATAAAAAATTATAATTTTTTTGTCATAAATTAAAATTTTTACTATTGATTGACATTTATATGTGTTTAAAATTGATTGTTGTATTAAACAATTCATTAAATGTATATTTCTTAATACTCAAAATTTAATAATTTTTCCCATTTCCATGAAATAAGGGAAGTATTAAATTATATCAGTACTATATTTCCATTGAAATTATTTATATTATTACTCGGAAGTACTATCCAACCAAAATTTATTTATATTAATATGTTTTCAAAAGAGAAAATTGGTTTATATTAAGGAAAAAAAATTTTCAAAATGAACTTATATTTAAGAAAAAAATCACTGTGATATGTATTTATATTATTCTATAGTAATTAATTAACAATTACTATGTGCATCACACCGATAATTTCATAGTTAACTTGGTTGGTTATCGTATTGGCCTCGTGCGTGGCACGGGGTGTTTCTAGTTACATTACAACACAGTATCTGTGTGTGTGTCACTAATGGGCAATAGCTAATAGGGGTGTAAGTGGTCCGGTCCGAGACCGCGAGACCGCTCGGACCGAACTGGACCGGACAGAAAAATGCAGTGTGGTTCGGTCTCACGGTCCGGTCTGGTCCCAAGAAAGTCAGACCGTTCTAGAACGGTCCGGTCCACGGTCCCAGATAATTTTAGACCGCTGGGACCGGACCGGACCGATAGGACTAATAATTAAAAAAAATAAAAAATAAAAATAAAAAACCTACTGTACAAACAAAAAAACAAAAAACAAAAAATAAAAAACCTACTGTATTAACAATAATATCACTTCGTGTGGCTAGAAATCAAACAAAAAAACATTGATTTGGCCGATATATCTATTGATTTGCCGATACCAATAAACAAACTAGACATCAGTTAAAAAAATAGTGTTATTTTAAGTACATGTACCATATTTGACAATTCCAAAAATTTGTGACTTGCCATATGTTTGCTTGATTTAAAAAAAAAAAACAGGAAAGAAATGCAAAATAGACCGACCGGACCATTCATGAACGGTCCGGTCTGGTCCGATCTTTAAAGATAAATAATATTGGGATCGGACCGGACCGGATCATATTAAATTGAACGGTCTGGTCCGTAATATGGCTCATAGACCGGATCGGACCGGACCATTACACCCCTAATAGCTAATACTATGTCCCGTCTCAACTTTAAAAAAAAAAAAATTAGTAGTTTCTAATATAAAAAAGTTGGTTGAATGTATTATTTTTTTCAAAATTATAAAAAAAAAATTATTTTAAGAAAATTGTATGAAGAATGAAAAAACCAAAATGTGTTAATTATTTTTATTTTTTTACTTTCAAATGAGTTAATTATTTTATAAAAATATTTTATAAATAATTGTATTAATAATAAAACACCAACAGATTTGATTCAGTTGGTGTAAGGCCCCAACTGAAATCATAGGAATGGGACAAGGGTGCTAGTAGCATTGGGTTCGATTCCCACTAAAAACATCCCGCTGGGAGAGCCAGCCACGCAGCTCGCTCCGGATTAGTCTTAAGGACTCTCTGGTATTAAGGGTGCTCTTGGGGATGCCGGTGGTTCCGCAAGAAATTCGGACAAAAAAAGAAATATTAATAATAAAACATTAATTAATTTTTGTTATATTTAAGTTAATAAAAAATAAATAAATCTACTATTTACGTACTTGATCCGTTTCGTGTTCATAGAGTTTTTGTCTTATGTTTCGTATATATTGTTCTTTTACAAAATCTAATACATAATTAATGTTATTTTTTTTCGACACGCTCCTATTTATCACACTCTATTTTTCACTTCCAATATATTTCTCTCTTCAATGATGATTATACAAATGCATCATAATCAAAATACCTCAAATTCTTATATTATTTAATCATTTCTTAAAACTCCTACATAAAATTAAAATAAACTTAAAATAAACTATTTACGAAACACTACTTTAAAAAAAAAAGGGAGTACCACTCATTAGAGATCGGGAGCAGTATGTGAGTCTGGATGGAGTGATGGAGTATAACCAAAACGAAATTTCTCTCTCGTTAGAGGGAAATTGCTAATTAGTACGAAATGTCTCGTACGAAATTAATATGAATATGACGTGTTCCATTTGCATTCCAAATTAACACTTTGTTTGTTTTAAGAGTAAATATGTATAAACAAAATCGGATGTGAGATTTTGGAAAGAAAACTTCATTTTTTCTTGTTTGGTTTATGAGAGAAAATGGAGAGAAGAGAAAAAAACGCATGAGACCCACAAAAAAAGTTTTCTCTCCCCAAATGAAGAGATTTTGGAGAGCTATGATTGACATGTAAAATTACTCATATGTTCTTCACTTGTCTATTTTACTCATTTTTTTAAATTTTTTAATTTTTTAATTGAAAAAAAAATAAAACATTTTTATTTCAATAAAACACAATTTTTATAATATTTTGGATTCAAAAATTTTATTATGTAATATAGAATTGAAGTAAAAAAATTTTTGACCATATGAAATATCGATATATATGAAAAATAAAAAAATTATTTATATTTTTGAAAACAATGATATAATTGTCTTTTGATAATTTTTTTTTCTTTTCACTTTTTTTTTCCAACCAAACAAAAGGAAAAAAAACTCAGCTTTTCTCTTTTTCTAATTTCTTCACATACCAAACAACCATAAAATTTACTCATTTTCTCTCCATAATCTCTCTTCCCTATTTTTTTTTGGTATTTTTTTATCTTTCTATTTTAAAAAAAAAAAGACTAACTTTCTCACCTGGAGGATTTGTATGATCATGCCATACTTTGACTGGCTTTTAACAAATTCGTTGAATGTCTTTGCCCATATTTTGCACCAAATAGCATCACACGTGGCCTCCCAAACTTAATCCGTGGACTCAGCACACCAAACAAATATTTTAAAAAAATATTCAATAATTAATATTTCTTTGGATCTTATTTATAGATTTTTTTAGGTTTTTCACTCTCATCCATCAATGAGAGTGAATAAATTTGTTAATGACATTGAAAATGTGAAAATTTGATATATTTTTTCAAAATTATCCTTATAATTATTATTGGAATTCTAAAAAATATTGATTTTATAAGGATTTTAGTGAAAATAAGTAATTAAATGTTAATTATTGAAAATTGAAAAATGATTTTATAAATAAGACAAAAATAAAAACCGAAAGGAGGGAAAGACTTCAATTAATTAATTAATCAATCAATGAACGAGCCTAACTCTAACCCACCCCTCCATTCCCTTATCAGAAGGTCAGAATTGGGTGTATGTTCCATGCTCCATCCTCCCATCAGCTCAACAAACCTCTCGATCGCTAAATTAGGGTTTGTAACTAACCTATCATTTCCACTTATCTTTCGTTTCACCTGATTTTGGATTCGCTCCGCTCTTTTGATTTTTATTTTTTGTTTCAATTTCCATTTTATTTTGTTCTTTGCTTTAACTCTATTAACCCTAATACTACTACAATTGATGCACGGATGTTGTAAATCTTAATATTCTCCTGCACTCACGCTATTCTAATTACTACTCACATGTTAATCGCTACTATAACAGTAAGAAATAATCTAGTACAGTAGTCTATAAATGGAAACATAATAAATAGGCGTGTTTTGTTCAGTTAGAATCAAGTTCAGATATCTTTATTTATTTATTTTTTGCTATTTTAGCTTGATCGAAAATAGCAATTTATTCACCCCTAGATTATGTTGTATGTTGCAATTTAGGCAAATAGCAGTTATTAAAAGGAAAATTATGCGTGTAAGCAAGTTGTAGTATGAAACTATGAATGGTTAATGGTGTCAATCTAAAGTGCTATGGACAAAGCATAATTTCCTGATTAGATTCTATGATCTGAATTGCCAGCTCAACTTCAATGACCAGCATCCTCCTTATGATTTTATATAACCATATCCTTTTCCGTTTCCTGTTATCTCGTGTTTTGTGGTGCGTGCCTAGCTACAATTTTTGTTTCCAAAATAAAATGTTAGGGTAAAGAGAGCATGAGGTATCTGTCTTTTAATCTTGTGTCACCGAAAGATATTAATAGAATCCATGTGATGTGCCTGTGTTTTCGGATGTATCTGGTTTTTTCTTATCCAATCTTCTTTTTATATTGCTTTTCAGTACGTTGAGTGTTTTTCCAGTTTCAGGAGTTGCAATACTGGGTGATAAAAAACCAACTGCTATCTTCGAGGTCAAGTCGTAGCTTCTATACATATGCTGGTTATCATGACTCCTCCTCACTACAATGAACCAAGTTAGAATGAACTTTTTTTTCCAGAAGACTACCAGAGGGAACAATGTATCATAAATGATGGAAACAAGGAAGAAAATTTGAGCTCTCGACAATCGTCACAACTCACAAATTTGAAACAAAGTTGGAATTTTCTTCTAGGTATCACCATCAAACTTCTGAAAATGGGAAAAACCCAACTTGAAAAGTCTGAAGCAACCAATAGGTGGATCAGCGGTAACACAAAATGCAATTCTAAACAGGTGCTTACAACATTCCCATTTCTTTTGTTTTGGGATATAGTTTTCCCCACCTTAGCCAAATCCTTATCACTTAACACTTGGTCGATGTTTTGACAATTTCAGTCTGTAGAGAAAGCAAATGAACATCCCGAGTGGTTACCTGATGGCTGGAATGTGGATTTCAGAACTCGAAAAAGTGGTCCAAGATATGGGTACAAGGTAATAGATAAGTATATTTTAAGTAATGATTATGATATTACTGTTGCAGGGACATTGGCAACTTTAACCGGACCATCTTATGTTTATCAACAAAAAAAAAAAAGACCATCTTTTATCCTTTTGTGGATATCTTTCTTTTCTGGTTTTTCCTGTAGCGAGTTCTTATTATTTCTTTAAGTGCCAGCTTGATGTTAGGTAGGAGCTAACCATTGCTACCAATACATAATTGACACCGTAACTCTTCAGTACAAGCATATGTAGTGGAAAGGTTCTTTACAAATCTGAATTATGATACCAGCGATTAGGGACCTTTAGCTCATGTCTCAGTGCATGGGTTGTTCATGGAAGGAACATCACATGATCATTCGGTCATATGTGTAAAATATGCACTTGATTCTTAATTTCAATCATGACTTTTAGCATGTGGTAGAACTGTATTTTTGTTCTTTTCGTACGTCTGGCATGTGATCATTGTCCAAAAATAGTTTGAGCTGGGTTTTGTGATACATCTTTTGAGGCCATACCCAAATTATTTGTTCTGGTTATATTCATCAGTTAAGCCAGATTATACAATCGATGTGAATATGTGTTTCTGTACTCCCTGGTATTTTATTTTATCTTGCTCTGTTGTTGGACCATTTATTATTTGGCATATTAATTACATATCTTTAACTTGGCTTTATCCTTTGTTTGGTCCTTTACTTTTAATTAATTTTTTAATAAACAGGTAAGAGTTAGTATTTGTTAAATATCTGGTATTCTGGATGAATATGTTATTATGCATTTATTGGCTGCCATTAATAATACATTTTACTTTGTATCACACAATGTATCCGTGTTTCTTGTGGCAGTGTTACATTGACCCAAATGGAAACAGATTCTACTCCAAGCCAGAGGTGTTACGCTATCTCGAAACTATAAACGGCAACAGCTGCATTTCGAAGAAGGAAGAGAGATGTAATACCATGCATTCTCCCAACAGGGTTTGTATCTCTATATATCTCATCTCTATTTTTTTAATTTTTTCCTTTTTTTTAAAAAAAAAAATTTATTATTAAATTGACAGCTTTTATTTTTCTTATTATTATCCAATACAATGTTGTGGGATATGCACAATTGATGATTTTCGTATTTGGATTTTTTTTAAAAAAATATAATGCATTAGTCACGCTGGAATCAAATGATAAGTTAGTTCAAGTTTTGTTTTCTCTTTTCTTTGTGATTAAAAGGATCATGATTCATGACATGATTCTAACAATCTAACCTGAAAATATGACATTGATAGGACCCGTATGTTACTAGAGGTATAGTTGGAAAAAGGGAATGAAAGAGGGGTGTGAGCTGTCAGATAGTTATTGGCTTGAAGGAAATGGAATTGTATGAGGGGTTTATAAAAAGAGAGGTTAGGAACCTAAAGGGGCAGTTAGGAACTTGTGAGTGTATTCGGCATTTTGCTGGGCAGAGGTGGTTATCACCTTTGAAGGAGCTTTGCTCTTGGGGGGTTATAGGGGGTTTTTTCTCTTGTAATCATTTCTATCTTTCCAATATAATACTTAAAATTCCTCACTCTAATTTCTGGGTTCCTAACAATCATAATCAGCGGTAACACAAAATGCAATTCTAAACAGGTGCTTACAACATTCCCATTTCTTTTGTTTTGGGATATAGTTTTCCCCACCTTAGCCAAATCCTTATCATTTAACACTTGGTCGATGTTTTGACAATTTCAGTCTGTAGAGAAAGCAAATGAACATCCCGAGTGGTTACCTGATGGCTGGAATGTGGATTTCAGAACTCGAAAAAGTGGTCCAAGATATGGGTACAAGGTAATAGATAAGTATATTTTAAGTAATGATTATGATATTACTGTTGCAGGGACATTGGCAACTTTAACCGGACCATCTTATGTTTATCAACAACAAAAAAAAAAAAAAACAGACCATCTTTTATCCTTTTGTGGATATCTTTCTTTTCTGGTTTTTCCTGTAGCGAGTTCTTATTATTTCTTTAAGTGCCAGCTTGATGTTAGGTAGGAGCTAAACATTGCTACCAATGCATAATTGACACCGTAACTCTTCAGTACTAGCATATGTAGTGGAAAGGTTCTTTACAAATCTGAATTATGATACCAGTGATTAGGGACCTTTAGCTCATGTCTCAGTGCGTGGGTTGTTCATGGAAGGAACATCACATGATCATTCGGTCATATGTGTAAAATATGCACTTGATTCTTAATTTCAATCATGACTTTTAGCATGTGGTAGAACTGTATTTTTGTTCTTTTCGCACGTCTGGCATGTGATCATTGTCCAAAAATAGTTTGAGCTGGGTTTTGTGATACATCTTTTGAGGCCATACCCAAATTATTTGTTCTGGTTATATTCATCTGTTAAGCCAGACTCTACAATCGATGTGAATACGTGTTTCTGTACTCCCTGGTATTTTATTTTATCTTGCTCTGTTGTTGGACCATTTATTATTTGGCGTATTAATTACATATCTTTAACTTGGCTTTATCCTTTGTTTGGTCCTTTGCTTTTAATTAATTTTTTAATAAACAAGTAAGAGTTACTATTTGTTAAATATCTGGTATTCTGGATGAATATGTTATTATGCATTTATTGGCTGCCATTAATAATACATTTTACTTTGTATCACACAATGTATCCGTGTTTCTTGTGGCAGTGTTACATTGACCCAAATGGAAACAGATTCTACTCCAAGCCAGAGGTGTTACGCTATCTCGAAACTATAAACGGCAACAGCTGCACTTCGAAGAAGGAAGAGAGATGTAATACCATGCATTCTCCCAATAGGGTTTGTATCTCTATATATCTCATCTCTATTTTTTTAATTTTTTCCTTTTTTTTAAATTTATTATTAAATTGACAGCTTTTATTTTTCTTATTATTATCCAATACAATGTTGTGGGATATGCACGATTGATGATTTTCGTATTTGGATTTTTTTTTAAAAAAATATAATGCATTAGTCACGCTGGAATCAAATGATAAGTTAGTTCAAGTTTTGTTTTCTTTTTTCTTTGTGATTAAAAGGATCATGATTCATGACATGATTCTAACAATCTAACATGAAAATATGACATTGATAGGACCCGTATGTTACTAGGGGTATAGTTGGAAAAAGGGAATGAAAGAGGGGTGTGAGCTGTCAAATCGTTATTGGCTTGAAGGAAATGGAATTGTATGAGGGGTTTATAAAAAGAGAGGTTAGGAACCTAAAGGGGCAGTTAGGAACTTGTGAGTGTATTCGGCATTTTGCTGGGCAGAGGTGGTTATCACCTTTGAAGGAGCTTTGCTCTTGGGGGGGTTATAGGGGGTTTTTTCTCTTGTAATCATTTCTATCTTTCCAATATAATACTTAAAATTCCTCACTCTAATTTCTGGGTTCCTAACAATCATAACATAGAAAAACAATATAATTGATGCTCTCCATAATAATAGAAAAGCTCCAAAGATGGAATGACTGCATCAGCTTAAGGGCTTGCCTTTAAGTGTTCATTTCACTGGTTATTATTTCATTTACCAATTTGCATCACTTATTTTGCTGTAAATTATGGGTTTTATGAATTTTAAGTCCTAGTTGGCCGTATAGACTTTATTGCAGTCTGCCATTGGCATCTTTAAATTCATTTGTGCCTTTACAAAGAAAAAGCTCAGAATAATAATTTTTTAAAAAACAAAATACCAAGTTGAGCTTGACTTTTGATACACCAGTTGCACGATGGAGGAACTAATGTAGATCTCCTCCCTGTTGCTTTCACAAATTGACATTTGTCATTAAATTTAAAGCTACCACCCTATCACTTTCGTTCTCAATATTCTGAAACTTGGCTGTAACTAATTACTTAATAAAAGAAATTAGAGAGATATCCAAATGATTCTTCATAAAAAAAAGTACTATATTATTTTGGCTTCAATTTTTTTGTTGTGTTTAGATAACGTTAATCGAATTTACAGTGCAGCATTACTTGAATTTGATACCGTTATCTAAATCAAGCTTTTGTTCTTGTACTAGTTTGTAAGGCAGCTGCAGATCCAGTCAAAAGATACTAAGCATATTGCACCTTTTAAAAATGTTGTTCTTGATATTGATTATTGAATGAATATCTGTTTAATTTGTTGAATATTATAAGAAACGTGGGAGTTATGGGCTATTAAAATTGTTTTCCAATGTGTAGTTTTTAATAGTTGTGGGTGTTGTTTTAGGATGCTGTTGAGAAGTCCACAGTGGAGGATTTACTACCCGGGTCAATAACAGGAGGCAAGAATAGGAAGGGCGGCAATGGCAACGGGAAAGTTGTGGTATGCAATTTCATGTGATGTTTGATAGAGATTCATGCTTCGCTTCCCCTGTCCTGTCTCGTCATAACGAGGAACTCTTTCTTACGTATTGAAATAAAAACATGGATGCTTGTGCAATGTTACTATCTCTTATTTTTTCCCTTCAAGTCTAGTGTAACTTATAAATTATAATTGTTATTATTATTAGTCGCCTTGGTCTTTTCCCCTTTTGGAGAGGTGGGTTGCAAAATTATTGTTCTTGTTATTAATTATTGAATGAATATTAGTATGTTGAATATTATTAGAATGCCGAAATTACAAGTTATTAAAATTGTTTCCCAATGTGTAGTTTTTATAGCTTTGGCTGATGTTTTAGGATGCGGTTCAGAAGCCCATAGTGGAGGATTTACCACCTGGATGGATAACAGAAGTCAAGTTTAGAAAGAGCGGCAATAGCACGAATAGGAAAGATGTGGTATGGAATTTCATTCAATGTCTGATAGATACTCATGCTTTGCTGCCCCTCTCCACCCAAAAGAGGAACTCTTTGTGTTTTGAAAAAAAAAAAAAAAACATAGATGTTTGTCTGATATTACTTTCTTTTTCCCCTTCAATCCTATTGTTAATTTTTTTTGTTATCAGTCTTTTCCCCTTTTGGAGAGATGGGTTGCAAAACATACCGCATGTAGTTTATTACATTATTGTGTAATATACTGCATTTACAGTTTTCCAAATGTTTAATGCTCAAATAAATTATGATTGGGTTATGCTTCCAACAGTTATATACAGATCCAGTGAGTGGATATGTATTCCATTCCAAGAAGGATGCACTGCGATATCTTGAGTCTGGAGATATAAGTACTTGTGCAATTAAACCAAGTAAAAGACAAGTCGAAGATGAAGACAAATTAACTGTAAGCTTTGTTTTCTATGTATGTGTAGTTGAGTGCTATCTTACTATTGTAGCTTTTACGTAGTTTGCCCAATTTCTGGTGGTTCTAACTGTGAACTGTTAAAAGATTAAAATAATAAAGAAAAATTGTGAATTACAGAATACTTGAGACTTATTTGCAAAAATTAATAAATTTGATTTATCTTTGAATAATTACATGTTTATTGCAATTTCAGTTTCATTTTTAAATAACACGTATGATTTATTATTCTCTTGATCTGCTTAAAAGTGTTTATGTTTTCCTAATTATTTGAAGTTTCGTATTTTCCTAATAACAAATTCAAGCATTTTAAGAAACTTCCTATAAAAGCTGTTATTGGCATGGATTGTCTAAAATCCTAGCATCTTGTGTAATGTGCCCCTCAACAAATCTGAAATAAATTTATTTTTGTATGTGGGAAATCATGGTGAAAACAATTTTATAATTCTCTTGTTTTTGTTGAATGTAGCCATCATCTGCTGCCAAAAAACAGAAAATAAAGCCATCTGCAACCATACAACTTATTTTAGGTAAGAATCCTCATATAATCATATAATTGGGTGGCCAATTCTTCTAAAATTTAGTTCAAATCACAAATAGGAATATACCATTTACATATAAAACCTGTTTCTTTCTATTTTAAACTTGTCACTGAAGGTCAAGAAATATCTAATAAAAGCAGCTTAAAATTGCCAGATGCTAACAGTTCAAAAAAAGGCCAAGATGTGAAGACCGATTCAGGAGTGCCGGTTGCTCCCGTTCCCACAAGTGAATCTGTTGTCAAGATTCAATCACTACAGAATGCAGCTGCACACCATCCGGAAATAGAAAAAACATCTGATCCAGGTATCTTAGCACTGTTAAAAATTGAATCCTTAAAACGAATCAGAAAATCTGTTCTCTGCTGAAAATTTCACCCGATCCTCGCAGATGATATGCAAGAGAAGAAGAATCATGTTGTGAATGTGACAGAGATTACTAGTAAAAAGAACCACAGTAAGCGTAATGTATCCAAAACCAAGGAGTTCAGTGTAGGTCAGCGGTTTTCACCAAGACTAGCCAGGGTAGAATCTGACCAGTTGACCAACAGCGTGACCAATGAACTGACTCTTCAAGTTCCAAAAAGAAACTTAAGAAAAAGTAGAGCTGTCTTAGATACTGATTTGGCAAATAAATCATCTCAGCAGCTCTATGGTGTTCCAGAAATTGATCATTCGCATAAAATGCAAGGAGAGGTAATACTAAATAAAGGCAGCATGCTTTCTGGATGCCAAGCACTTTTCAGAGGGCAACAACTTCTGCTGGAAACAGATAATATCTTAAATGACAAGTCAGAACAAAACCATTATTCCCTATCTAGGGATTCCAGTTTGCCAAGCCTCAAGGTTCCAGTGAAGACCATCAGAACTGAATTACCATCTCCAGACAATTCTCCTACCAGTCATTGTTTGGCTCCCGAAGCTAGTGTTTCAAAAGAAAACAGATTGCATGTGAGTCAGACTAGAAAGAGTGGTTTGCAAGAAATTCATTGTAACTCAAACAAATCCAGCAACAAGAAAGAGCATCAGATTCCTCGCCGGGCTTCAAAACGGCTAGCTGGATCTGAACCTGAGCTGATGATTAACTCCATCTCATACAACACAGCTCCTGAATATAAAAGCAAAAAGTCTAAAGGTGAGGTGCAGCAAAGCAAGGGTCAGCCAGCTATAGAGCTCGCCAATCATGCATTAATAAACGGAGAGTCATCAAATAAAAGTGGGAAAACTGCTAAAGTTCCGCCCTTAATCAACGGTCAACTGGGAAAACTTGAAGATAAAGAAATTGATGATGGGCAATCAGAACCTCAGCAATCCTTTACATTCCACTATTCTTGGTCTGATCCATCCTTGGAATTTGCAATTAAGACGCTCACGAGTGCATTGCCAGTTGAGGATTTTGTTGCCAATGGACCCACTCAGATTCCGGAAGCTAACATGTTACCCAAAAAACTGTTGTTTGAGAATGGTACAGGAAGCAGCAGTGACAAAAACCTTGCTAGTGCTTTACCAGTTGAGGATTCAGTTAGTACCGAACCCACTCAGATTCCTAAAAGTGATATATTACCCAAAAATAAGTTGTTTGAGAAATTTACAGGGAGCAGGAATGACAAAAGCCCACAGGTAAGCTCAAAGAAATCCAAGCACAAGAAAGAGTTTAATATGCCAAGACGCTTGTCAAAGCGACTTGCTGGCAATGAGCCTGAGGTACTGCCTTCTGAAAGAGCTCTTGAGTATGATTCAGTCGGTAAAGGTTCCACTCAGATTCCTGAAACTGATATGTTGCCCCAAAATAGGTTGTCTGAGAATGTTACCCAAAGCAGCGGTGTCAAAAATCTCAAAAGTGCATTAACAGTTGAGGATTCAGTTGGTAGCAGACCCACTCAGATTCCTGAAACTGATATGTTACCCAAAAAAAAGCTGCTTGAGAATGTTACAGGAAGCAGCAGTGACAAAAGGCCACAGGTAAATTCAAAGAAATCCAAGAACAAGAAAGAGTTTAATGTGCCTAGGCGGTTGTCAAAGCGACTTGCTGGGGATGAACCTGATGTGCTGCCTGCTGAAAGAGCTCTTGAATATGATTCAGTTGGTAAAGGATCAACTCAGACTCCTGAAACTGATATGTTACCCAAACATAAGTTGTGTGAGAATGTTTCAGGAAGCAGCAGTGACAAAAACCTTGCCAGTGCATTACCAGTTGAGGATTCAGTTGGTACCGAACCCACTCAGATTCCTAAAAGTGATATGTTACCCAAAAATAAGTTGTTTGAGAAATTTACAGGGAGCAGCAATGACAAAATCACACAGGCGAGTTCAATGAAATCCAAGAACAAGAAAGAGGTTAATATGCCTAGGCGGTTGTCAAAGCGACTTGCTGGCGATGAACCTGAGGTACTGCCTACTGAAAGAGCTCCTGAATATGCAACTAGAAAATCAAGCAAAGAAAATCCAACAGCAACTGTGATTTTAACTAATGGAGTGTCTGGGCCTCTTCATGCTGGGGAAGAATCCAGACTTATTGTTCATGCAGCTGATAGATTGGAAGGTGAATCATCAAACAAGAGCGAGAATGCTTGTGTCCAAATTGCTCCTAGTGAACAATTGCAGAGTGTTGAAACTGAAAACATTGATGATGACAGATCAGAACCCCAGTTCCCCTTACCATTTGGGGACTCTTGGTCAGATCCATGCCTAGAATTTGCAATTAAGACCCTCACTGGTGCTTTGCCAGTTGATGCTGCTGCTGACATTTTGCCTTTTATGATTCCTGATATTAATGAGCCACCGAATAAGGAATTTCCTGAGAGTGTGGTGCAGCAGAAGAGTATCAATGAAGAAGCTCATGGCAACTCCGATCAACCCCAGATCAAACCTGTTATGATTCCTGATATTAATGACCCACCAACTAAGGAGTTTCCTGATGGTGTGGTGCAGAGGAGTATAAATGAAGAAGCTCATGATAACTCCTACCAACCCCAGACCAAACCTGTAATGATTCCTGATATTAATGACCCACCAAGTAAGGAATTTCCTGAGAGTGTATTGGAGAGGAGTGTCAATGAAAACACTCATGATATCTCCAACCAAGCCCAGATCAAACCTGTTATGATTCCTGATATTAATGACCCACCTAATAAGGAATTTCATGAGAGTGTAGTGCAGAAGAGTATCGATGAAGAAGTTTATGATAACTCCATACAACCCCAGACCAAGAAAGAGCTTAATATGGTTTCCCAGCCATCAGAACAACCCTTGGACCAGCCAGAGGTGAGGAGCAGCTGTGCAACCTGTGAAAATGATCCCAAGTTTGCAAGTAGTGAGTCTCATGGCGATGATGCCATTACAACCAGGAAGTTGGATGAAGGAGATTCCCTACATTGTAAAGTTGAAGCTGGCAACATAACACAGATTGATATAAACACAGTAATACTTGAAGAGCCATTGAAGGAAAATGAACAAGTTCTACTGGGTGAATCTGTTGCAGGACAACCACAACCTGAAACTATAAACCATGATAACTCTGCAGGAGAGTTTTGTTTTCCATTTATGGAGTCTTGGTCAGATCCATGCCTAGAATTTGCATTCAAGACTCTGACAGGTGCAATGGATGATGATATAGCAATTCAAAAATGTTTTCAGGAATTTGCTAACCGTAATGACCAGAAAGATGGTGGCTCAATGTTTCCGGAATTTGGATCTTCTAGCATTTCTCAAAATGATGTCTCATTTCACATTGATACAGGGGACAAGTCCATGCCTGGGCAGCAGCACTCATCAAGTAGCTCTTCATTCCTCCCCCCGGAAAAATCGAGCTTGCAAGGTTACACTGGGGTTGATCCTCAAAATCACTATTCTCAGTTCAATAATAATTTCCAGAGAAGGTAAACTCACAAGAACATTGCTGTCCAGCCCCAGATAACTAGTTAATTGTTAATTGCTGATGTACTTTTTGTAGACCGCAAAATCAATGCCAAGACGCATCGTTTTATTTTTCTGTTGTCATTTTTTATTACGTGCTGAACATAAGCTCTGGCTAGATGTTTTGAATTGTCCACTGAGAACATCTAGGTGAACAAACCTTGTGACTCTGTCTGAGATTTGATAGGCCATTATATCACTGGACGATTGTTATAACATTATAGATTCTGGATCTTTACGTAGTGTGTGGATTGATGGAAATGGATTAGATGGTGTGCGAAGGGATGAAATATGCCAGCTTCAGCCATTTGGATTGTTTAAAATAGTAAGCTATAAACGTATAGTATAGGAGAGGGTATTTTGACACCCCTCCACTAGCCTATTACACCCCCACTTACCCTTAAATTAAAATCCCAACCCAACCCAACACCATCCCTTCCCTTCCTCCTCTCCCACCCCACCCCCTTCACCTCAGTATTTCCCCTCCCACCCAAAGTCCCAACAAATAACAATGCTCTTTCACAGACATGTAATATCATGAAAGGCAACGTATGCACTTGATTGCCACTCCCACTACCTCAGTCCTCAGCCAAGCCATAACAAACGACAAGTTCAACGGGCACCAATATTGAAGACCTTGAATCTAGCCGTTAGTTTGGGGGTGTATATGTTGTACGCTGATGATTTTCTACACCATCAAAGCAGAACCAGCGGAATAGTCGTAATTTTTAAGAGGAAAAAAATTGTCCTCCAGGAAATGGTTCTTTTATTTTTTTTTTTCCCAATATTCAGTTTATGCCTCACACAAAACCCTTTTATGTTTAACTCCTTTGCAAGAAAAAGTTGATTTATTGTTCATGAAAATCTTGGTTTAGAATCGTATTGTGTATACGAGGGGTGTGTGGGGGTTTGAATAGCCATTAACAGGGAAGGCCTCAGCTATCTAATCACAAGAACAAGGTGTTTTGGATTTTCATATAAACTTGGATTTACAAAATAATTTGTGAAGAGAACCGGAAAATGTTGCACTTGATCTGTTTGCTGAGTTGTCATTTTTAATTTTTTATTATGTTCTAGAGAATGATACAGTTGGTAGCAGAACAGGATACCATTTTTTGGCTTGAGGATATTGGACAGTCGATGATGCTTTTAGGAGGTCAACGTCTTTGGCTGCAGACTGCTGAGTCAAACATCCGGCAACGGTGTTGCTGGGTGGTGTCACTGTATTCATCTTCGGGGTTCAAAATGGGGGGAGGCTATGGTGCATGGTTAATTAAACCATGCATCGGTGCATGGTTTAATTTTTTTTTTGTTTTTCAAATTTTTTTAATACAGATTTATTCAGAATTTTTTTTAACACAAGTTTGTATATAGATTTATTAAAATCTGTAAATTTTGAATACAGTATTACTCAATACAATTTTTTAAGAACACAGAGTAAAAAAAAATAAATCCAAATTATAAAAATCACTTCATATCCGTAAAAAAGAAAACACATAGAATATTTTTTAATTGATTAAATTTTAAAAAAAATAAATAAAAAACTCAGAGATAAAGGCATGCACCGGTGCATGTTATACGTTTACATGCACCGGAGCTTCGGCCTTCAAAATGTTATCTAAACATCTACTTCTGACATTTAGGGTGAATACCTATTATTTTGGATAAGAATGATGGGTCCTTTAATTTCATACTCAAAATGATAAATGTTAAACCTGGATGTCAAAAATAAATGTTCAAATACGCATCCTGAAACGCTCCCAAAACAAACATATGCACTCATGAAAAACAACGCAAGTTCTAGAAGCACCCTAAAACCTAGAAGTGCTGCGCTAAAACTCAGACTAGGCATACTTGATGTTTTTTGGCTTGGGTATGTGGCTGTGGCGGGAAGGAAAAAAATCTGGTTATGATACAAGTTTTTTTTTTTTTTTTAATTTTATTTTAAATTTCACTTTGTTTCCTTAGTCACTTATGGTTTTTTTATAGCATGACTCTTTAAATTTCTTGTCTTATATATTTTAGATCATTTTTAATTTATGGGTTTTAAAGAATATTGATATCAAGGTCGTGATCTAGGCTTACTACTTAAAAGCTTATTAGTTTTCTATAAAAATTTACTCTTTTAATTATCATTAACATATGTATTAAAGTACATATTTAAAAATTTCATAAAGATAAATGAAATTGTAAACAAGAAGACAAAAAAATAAGGGAAATTGTAAAGTTATCTTGGTCGAAACAAAATTATATATGGATCTCATAATACTCCCTGAATATAAGTTGTTGGTGAGGATTTTGATGTGAATTAAGAAAATTAATTAATATTATTAGTGATATTAGAATTTATAATATTTGGTATATTTTTTCAAAACTACCTTTATAATTATCTTTGGGACTCTAAAAAAGTGGTGAGTGAAGAGAAGTATTTGTGGGGAAAAAAAATACTCGCTCCGGTTTGAAATATAAGTAAAAAAAACGTATTCCTTTTGATTTAAAATATAAGTAAAAATAACTAACTTTCTTAAATTTTGTTTCATTATCAATGCTACTTTCTTAAAACATTTATATAGAAAATTGTTATCTTATCTCATTTTTGTTTCATTCCAATCTACTTTATTAAAATCCCTCTATTTTTGATAAAATTAAAAAAAATAAAATAAATACAATCAACTAATTTTCTTAATAAACGTGATTTTGATTTTTTTTCTTATATTCTAAACCGGATTAAATAATTAATATCATTGACAATTGGAGTAAGTGATTATAAAAAATATCAAAGCACTTCCACTGTATGCTACTGTATTTGCGGACAAAGGGAGTACAGTACTCAGTACTACATATCATGAACCATAACTACATAAACTTTATTGATTTCCTCCATTATTCCACTGGTACATACTACAGACGATGAAAACACACATGAGAAATGAAACTAACTCATATCGAGCTTATTGATTACTGGTACATTATAAAAGTTTTTCACTGTGTACCCAAAAAAAAAGAGAGAGAGAGAAGTTTTTCATCAAAAAACTTCATCTTCTTATAAGACCACGAAAATAAGGCTACTTATTTTTTTCAATACTTACTTACTCTTAGTATTTCCAGGAGGAATCTGAATATAAGGTTGTCCTCAGGGGCAGAACACAACTTTGTAGTTAGAGCCAGCAGGGCATGCGAAAAGGCTTGTTTTGTCATCCTGAGGGTAACTGTATGCATCTGGGCATCTGTCTTTGAAGAACCTTGAGTAGTTAGTGGCCCCACAGCTTCCTTGTCCATTGGTACAGCAATACTCATTTGTCTTAAACACTGTGCATGGATTGTTACACCCACCCGTTGCCCTCAACTCATTAGGGCACTGCCCATTAATATCAGCAGTGCAGCTGATTTTGTGGCACCCTCCATTGAGAGGGTAAAAATCCATTGGGATGTTGAATCCATCCACTAAAGAGATGTCGTAGAAATCTTGGTTTGCAAATTGGTTCAATGCAAATTCAGCCAATGTGTTTGGAGGGACACCATAACCCTGGCAATTGAGCCCACCGGTGCAGTCTCCAGTCTGACAATGACCTTGGCCATTGCCATCGAAGTTGCACCCGGTGCGGCCCCAGATGCGGGCCCTGGTAGTGCCAGCATTAACACCGAGGTTCCATGTCTGACCTCGGTCCAGGCGGCGGCCACCTCCGGGGCTGGCACCTGCCCAAACTGTGTAAGGACAATTATTAACTATCTCAAAATTTGCTGCTTGGGTTGTGACCAAAGAAGCAAAAAGCATGAGGAGGGAGCATAGTGAGAGTTTGGCTATGTAACCCATTTGGCTCAAGTGATATTAAGAGAGGAAAGATGTATTGATAAAAAGGAATATGGTGATTGGGGTTTATATATATAGTGCTATGTTTGGTGACCACATTTCATATTTAAGTCTAAGGAAACAAGTGCTTAATTTAAAACTTTAGTTGTTTAGTGGTCAGTGTAGGATAAGTGTATTATTATGATATGGTATATCGAGAATACTCCCCCTACTCTAAATATAAGCACTTGAGATGAATTTTCACGTGGATTAAGAAAGTTAGTTAATATTGTTAGTGATATGAAAATGGTAATATTTGTATACTTTTCAAAATTACCCATACAATTATCATCAGGACTCAAAAAAGAGTTGACTAAATAAGAATGTTTGTGAAAAAAAAAGTAATTAATATGATTGAAAATTGAAATATGTGCTTAAATTTAGAGACATGAAAAACCCATATTATCTACTAGTGTTTATCATCAATCCTAAGGACTGAGGTTAAACAATCCCAAAAAACAATATCTTTTTAATAAATTTTTATTATATTTAGCTTTTAATAAATGTTCGAAAGGGCACTTTAGTAGTATTATAATATTAATATGTTATTTTTAAGTAAATAGAATATAATATCATACACATATTTATATGGAGAAATAGCGTGTACACGGTATGTTAATGTGAATTGTAAAGTTTGTCTTAACAGTCATGATATTAATTATCATTTGTGGGTTAATAATGATTGACTTGTACGTAAAAGTAATATATATAAATGATGAATGATATATTAACTATGTAAAAAAATTATACTATCAATACATATATTAATCTTTATTTATTTATTTTTTTGTTGGTGAACAATCTCTATTTATATATGTTATAGATTTATTTTAATATATCACATTTCATAAAGAGTAGTTATTGACGTTTACACTTGCGAGAATTTTATGAAGGTCCAAGACCACACCTTTTAAATTGATTTTGATGTCTTCCAAATCAAGCCCGTTCTCGACGGCACTACAACGATAGATGGAAATGTCAAAGGATGACCTTAGTATATTGATTAATAAAATTTTTAAAAAAATAATTTTATCTTAAAAAATATTAAACTTAAAACATCAAAGATTATTAAACTTAAATTTCTAATGTATTTTTTAAGGGATTTGCTAATTTATGTAAAGTGGTTTTTTAATTGGTACATTTTAGTAAAGTGTAACAAATTTTAGTAAACAAATATACCCTCAATAATAAAAAGATTGAGTTTTGAGAATAAGGGTATTTTAATAATTTCAATTTTTGAAGTAAAAAAAAATAATAGATCCCCCAAACCCTTCCCTCATTTCTCATTTGTCTTCTCTCATCTCTCTCATATCATCTCTCTTCTCTGATCTCACTTTAACTCATTCCAGCAAAACCTTCATCATTAAGATCTTCACATCAATAATAATAAAACCCTTCTCTATTATTGATGAAAAATTTAAAAAAAAAAAAAGCTTTTGGCAAAAATAAAATACAAAATAACAGCAAAATTGGGAGTTGACCCCAACGCACTCCAAAATCAATAGTAGCAAAAGCATTGTTTGTATTGTCTAAAAGAAATCCTGCCGGATATATTATGATGATATTCCCCCTCAGGAGCCAACAAAATTAGAACCAAAACATCCACTGCAATATTGTTTGGCAACATAGTATTGGCAACATGGTCAAAGTAACGCACAACAAGAAGATAAGGATTTGACAACATTTTCTTGTTTGAGTTACTCCTTACGTTTCAAAAGTATCGTTTTTTTAGCATATGTACATGTCTCAATAGTCTTGTTCTTTTACAAAATCCAATACATAATAAATGCTATTTTTCCCAACACACCCTTATTTATTACATTCTCTTTTTCACTTTCAATACTTTTCTCTTTCTTCAATAATGATTATATAGGGGTATTAGAGTCAAAACACCCTAAATTCTTACATCATTTAATCATTTCTTAAAACTCGTGCATAACCTTAAACAACACTACTTTTGAAACGGATGAAATATTTATTAGCAGAGTCATTTCTTGTTCACCATTCTTTTTTTTTTTTTTTGCACTTTAATGGATGAGTGGGTGGTGGTTGCGACGGTGGACTGAGGGGGGATGGAGTGACTGCTCGCTGATGGGGTTAAGGTGAGAGAGATAAGAGCATCTCCAGCGGCTGGTTCAAAGTCGTTCGCCACTTGCCTCAGGAACGTTTGTTTGGTTCATCACCGATGGGGAAAAGGGTCGTTCGCCACTTTTTCACGAACGTGCTATATTTCACAACCGGTTCATATCACATGGAGGAGAGAGAAAAATCAATAAAAAACTCATAATTCCCTTTTTTTTCATTTCAAATGTAGCAAATTAAAAAAATATCCTATGTATTTTTCTTTTCACAAATATATATTTTTTGTTATTCGGATATTTTTTTTTTAATCTGTGCTCTCTGATCGAGGTTAAATTTTTTTTCTTGTTTTCAAATGTATTCAATTTGGATTAATTTTTTTTTTACTCTTTGCTCTGAAAAACTATATTGAGTAAAAAATATATTCAAAATTGACATATTCTAATAAATCTGTATATGAATATTTGTAGAAAAATATTTTGAGTAAATATTTTGGCTGATAAATCTGAAAATATTCTAATATTTTGGCTAATAAATATTTTGAGTAAATATGGTTAGTTGATGATGGTTATATTTATTATAAAATATTAGGAGTGTGAGGTAGGTAGTGGGACTCATTTATGAACGAAAAAGTAGATTCATGGATGGAGTGAAAAAGTGGTTCACGCTCTTAGAGGTTCTTAAAGTATAAAAATATGTGAAAATAATAAAATAATGTGTGGGGTCCATTTAAGAACTAAAAAGTGGTTCACTGGTGGAGATGCTCTAAGAGGAGACAAATGAGGGAAGGGTTTGGGGATCTGTTTTTTTTTTTTTTTTTACTTTAAAAATTGAAATTATTAAAATACTCTTATCCTCAAAATTCAACCTTTTTATTATTGAGGGTATATTTATTTACTAAAATTTGGTATGCTTTGCTAAAATATACCAATTAAAAAATCACTTTACATAAATTAGCAAATCCCATTTTTTAATTAATGTCTTTAAAACACTAATTAACAAATAACAATACACGTAATCAATTTATCTTTGATGTGTACATTTTATAAAGGTCCCAAAATCACGTACATCTTTTAAATTGATTTTGATGTTTTCCGGACCAGCCAGGCCCATTCTCTGCTACAGGTAAATATAATAATAATTTATGGGTTTTCTTAACCTCGGGCTGAGAATAAGCACCCCAAAGTGGTTGGGATTTTTTGAAAAAATAAAAACATAAGTAATTTGATTTAATAGATGCATCATTTTCAAGAAATCTCAACCACTTTGGGGTACTTATCCTCAGCCCGAGATTAAGAAAACTCATAATTTATTTATGTCGTATCTTCTGGTTAACACTATTTATGGTAAAGGCTTTTTTTTTTTTTTTTAATTCCCAAAGAGTGCCTTTTAGGTTAAAGGGAAAAAAAAGTTGGTTTTAATCAGAAACATAGAAACATACAAGTAACACTTGTCAATTTATTGAATACAATACTTCCTCTAATCATAAATATAAGATTTTTTAATAAAATCACGTCCAACAAAAAAAGCGATTATATCATTAAAATTGTAATTTTTTATATCCGTATGTTAATTATTAAGACACAATAATTGTTTCTCTAAAAATACAAAGCAAAGAGATTGCCTATTATCTTCCCAATAAAGTAACGTTGTAAGGAAATGAAAATGGTTTTATAAATAGAACTAAATTTTTTTATCCAAAAAAAATTTATATTTATTAGGACAAGAAAGATAATTTCCTAATAATAATTTACTTATTTTGGTTCTTTAAAAAGTACCATAAAAACTCTCATACATAATCCCTAATTTCTTCCACCTTGATATTTCCAAGTACCAAACATTTTATGATTGTGTTTATTTCCGTTCTTTTATAATTGTCGTTTAAAAATGTAATGCTCGGAGTAAGGAAAATCCTATATTTAATGTGTTCTTTTTAATAATTAATGTTTTTTTATCTATTTTTTCATTTATCCTTTTATAGGAATTAGTGTTTTTTTCTTCGATTATTGTTTCTTTTATTAATTACTAGATGTTAGTTATAGAATTATTATAAAAATAATAATTAATATGGTCCTCCATCCGATTCTATATATAAGTTTTATTTTAAGATAAGAATGGGAGGGTGTATTAGATTTCTAAAATCGCAGTTAATAACAAAGGCAGTACTGTCAAACAAACGAGATCACTTCACCGTGCCCTACGTAATATATGAAATCATCACTCTTTCGATTGATTATGTGTAAGCATGATATTGGTTGATTATATTGCTATTGACTTGCATGCAGTAATGGTATACTGTGTTTGTGTAAGTCAATAATGTTGGATGGAAAACGTTTTCAAAACTCCCGTGCCTGTCGTCCCGCATTCTTATTTTCGTGTTTTTGTCATAAAGAGTTGTTTATAGTAAAATGATGTATTGAAAAATTGCCCTTTTTGAATGTTATTTATTTGTCAAAGATGTTCATTTTCGTGTAAATTACTATCATTGACTGTATGCATTACATTCTTAGCTGTCATGTTCCAGAATATGGATCCATAAATTTCAATGAAATTATACATGCATTGTTATTTTGTTATTCTCCAGTTTAATTTCCCTTAAATTTAATATGTTATATTCTTATTGTCGTGACTTAAAATAGTTATAATGGACTACAAAATGATTAAACTTGATCTTAATATCATGTGAAAAATAAGAGATTGACCCGAGATTCAATTAAACATTTGCAAGTGACCATGTCATCCTCAAAAAGAGTGCACTGAAATAATTTAGATTTCCAAAACAATAAAAATGACATTTGTTTTAATATAACATAGCCATACTTGAAAAAAAAAATGAAACAATGACAATGACATAACTAAATAGAGCAAAGTAATGAATGAAAATAAAATTAAATATAATTATTTGGAAAAAGAGAAGAACTTTTATTTATAAGAGATCATATAGAACTTCAAAAGAGAATGAACCATCAAATGTTTCATTAGCAATGCTGACTTTAGAGTCTCTTATGTTATTCCTTGAGTTCCTTATTCATCTATAGCCAAAAAATAGACCAATGAAAATAACATACATAACTAATCAACATAAATTGAAAATTACAAATAAGATTGAAGAAAATTATTTGGAAAAGATAAGAACTGTTGTGTGTGTGTGTGTCTCTATATATATATATAAGCCCATATAGAACTTCATAAAGAAATTTAGTAAACAATGAAGCACTAATTGATTTTTAACGGGGACAATTTTTTGTAAATTAAAAAAGTGGAAAGAAAAGCACTTGATATTGTTCCTTTTTTTACAAACTTGAGAGATTCTTTATGCAAGTCCTTGAAGTCCTTCTTCATCCACAATCTTTACTTAATACATATGTAAACCTGCATAAAAAGAAGTACATAATTTTATCAAAGAGACAAATCATTATTATTGGTGCATAATAAATTGCTTTTGGTTATGCTGTTTTTTTATAAGTAAAGATTGGATGTTTGTTTTTTATTGCCAAAATTGCTGAATTCAAATTTAATTTAAGAAAGAAAATAAACTCATTATCACGCTCTAAGTTAATACCATATATTAATATTATGAAATCATCACTCTTTCGATTGATTATGTGTAAGCATGATATTGGTTGATTATATTGCTATTGACTTGCATGCAGCAATGGTACTGTGTTTGTGTAAGTCAATAATGTTGGATGGAAAACGTTTTCAAAATTGCCGTGTCTTTCGTCCCGCATTTCCATTTTCGTGTTTTTGTCATAAAAAGTTGTTTATAGTAAAATGATGTATTGAAAATCAATTTTTTTTAATGTTATTTATTTGTTAAAGGTGTTCATTTTCGTGTAAATTACTATCATTGAGTGTATGCATACACTCAATCACCGGTAAGAATGTACCGGTTACCCTGTCGGCAGAAATCCTTGGAGCCTATCCTTGGAACAATCCTATACCCAAGGTAAATCACTGGTCCTACTTTGCCTAACTATTTCTTCGATCTTTTATTACAAGCGGTCACTTTTATTTAAATCACGTATATTAGTAAAAATAAATATTATTCTCAAATTTATCAAAAATATGTTGTCATTCCAAAGTTATTCCTATTTAAAACTTCATAACTCTATTCATTTTTCTCTCTAATGCAATTATTATCCTATAATTATGATGGATGTATTTGAAATAATAATCTTTTTAATGCTACCTAAATATTCTAAAATGACTTATAAAAAAGAAAAAAAATCTACTAAAATGATGCCCTGTAACAAAAAGGAGGGAGTGTTCACCAGGAAGGACTTTGTAAGCATTGACCAATAAGACTTTAATAAGTCATCAATTTGTTTTCCACGCACTGCAGTAGTTGTCTTTATAAGTGAGTGGATTTTATATACTATTAGTATCACGAAGGACAAGTTTTTTTTTTTTCCACGTTAGTAGTAATTGTCTTTATAAGTGGGTGGATTTTACTCTTCTCGTCCTATTTATAAGTCGTATTTTATAAAAATTATTTGATCCAATTTATAAGTCATTTTGTATAATCAGTGGGAGACATTTATTGCTATTTTTTTATTTACCCTTGATTTATTAATATGAAATATTGTAATATATTATAAAATTTTCAATACAAGTTAAAAGAGTAAATATATAATGTTACGGTTTTTTTAAAAGTTTCAATAAACCTAATTGTTATCTTTCTTGATCTTTGTAATATGATTAAGTAAGACTTATAAATAGAATAAGAGGAGTTATAAGTGAATAGATAGCCATAAAATCCAAAATTTACCACAACAAACAGGGCCTCCACCACGGAAAACATCACAAAAAGCTAAAATTATATTAAAAATCATACGCCTTTGATTTATGATATAAGAAAAAAAAAACTAAAATCATGCTTAGGAAGGAAATTAGTTAATTGTATTTAATTTTCTCAAATTTATGAAAATAAGAGGTATTTTAGGAAAGTAGTATTGAGAATGAAACAAAAAAATTAAATGTGATAACAGTTTTTTAGGTATATTTTAAAAAAGTAGCATTGAAACTGCATTACATGAGTACGAGTACGGGATACAACATTTTTAAAAAAATTAGAATATGGGTATGTTCTTATATATATTTATTTTATTAATATAATTATATATAAATTTTAAAAAAAATATAACATTGCAAAAATAAAAATACAATACTCCTATAATAAATTAAAATAAATATGAATTAATAAAGAGGCATGTTATAACAGAGTTTGGATTTGGAAATGTAGATGATAATGCTAGTTCCCGTAACGAGAATTTTGTCTGGACTTAAATTAATTAATACAGATCAAATTAAAGTGATCTGATCAGAATAGCAGCCCCAAACCCCAAACCAAGTTAAATTTATCTAGCATATCTTCGTATTAGTCAGGCTAAAGAATTACTCCCTCCCGTTTTATTTATAAAAGCTTTTTGGGTTTTTATTTTAGTCCTAGATCCTTTTTCAATTTTTAATAGCATTTAATTATTTATTTCCACAAACATCCTTATTAAATCAACATTTTTTAGAGTTTCAATGATAATTATAGGGGTAATTTTGAAAAAGTATATCAAATTTTTACATTTTCAATGCTACTAACAAATTTAACTACTTTCCTTGGTGAAGTGAAAAACTACAAAAGGGTCTTATAAATAAGATCGAAGGAAGTATTTCCTCGTGTAAGATTCTTTTTGAGAAATTTACGTCCATAAAAAAAAGTATCAAGATTGTTAGTAGTATTGAAAATGCAAACATTTAATATACTTTTTTAAAATTACCAATATAATTGTTATTGAGATTTTAAAAATATGACTTAGGGTCTGTTCGACAAGGGTAGCTAGGAGGTTTTTAGCTAACTAGGAGCTTTTAGATTTAGTGAATAAGCTACTAGCCCCGTTCGGTGAACACAAATTAGAAGGAGCTTGTAGCTTTTAAAAATGAGCTTGTACCTTTTAAAAGCTAGTTTTTAGAAAGCTACTTGAGCTTTCAATAATTCATATACCAATTATACCCTAAAAAAAATTTAAAATTATTTTTGCTACCCTTAATTAATTATTAATTATAATTTAATAATTTTGTTATAATTAACTAATTAATTAACTACCTAATTAATAAATTAAGAAAAAATGAATTTAATTAATTATAATTTAATAATTTTAATATTTTATTAATTAATTAATTAACTATCTATTTAATAAATAAAGAAAAAAATTTGAAAAAAAATAAAATAATAAAATGTTGCATATCCTTTTTGGTCATTTAATAACTTTTAGCTACTTCAAAAGTTAGTTTTGCAAACAACACTATTTCAAATAGTCAGCTAAACAGCTATAAGCTCTCAGCTACAAGCTCACAGCTCATAGCTAGCTTAACAGCTACAAGCTAGAAACTCATAGCTACAAGCTAGAAACTCACAGCTATAAGCTAATTTTGCCGAACAGACCCTTAATAGATGCGTTTTTGGAAAGAAATAATTAATTGTTATTAAAAATTGAAAAATAACCGTACAAATAGGACTAATTTTTTTTTTTTTCAAAAAATTGCTACAAATAAGATCGGAAGAAGTACTAGTTAGTTATTTGAAGGCTGATGATGATGGGGAGTGGGATTGGGTCAAAATTCGGGAAATCTTGCCTCTGGAGGTGGTGCCGAAAGTTTATGCAATTCCGGGTCCGTCAACGGATGCAGGAGCTGATAAATGTGAATGGCCTAGTGCTAGAGATGGGAATTTTTCAATAGCGAGTGCTTATGCGCTTATTAATGACTGGGTAGAGGAGAGGGGTGATCCTAAGTGGAGGAGAGTGTGGTGTATCGAAGCCAACCAGAGAACCAGAGTGTTTCTGTGGAAGATGTTGCATGGTAGGTTGTTGACTAATCAACGTCTAAGTAAATGGGGGGTTGCTGATCCATACTGTAAGTGGTGTCATGTTAGTGTGGAGGATACCTTGCATTTGATGAGAGACTGTTATCATGCGAAAGCTATCTAGCATAAACTTCTTTCACCTTTGCACAAAAGGGTCTTCTTCTCACGTTCATTAGATGACTGGGTGTGCCTTAACTTCAGCCGCGATTTAGGCAAGGACAAAGGGGTTACATGGTCCGCTATCTGGGCGAATACTTGTGCCCTTTTATGGACTTGGAGGAACAAAATTAAAGGAACCATGATAATGATTTCGTCCGACCTTTCCAACCTTGGAAGCTGATTGTGCAGCAGGTCATGGACTATAGGAAGTTTGTAATGGAGTCTCTAACCAAGATACCAAGACAGAGACATTTAGCCAAAATCCGTTGGGTGCCACCTCCGGAGGGATGGGTGTGTTTGAATACGGATGGTGCAACATCCGTTGATCACGAAGTTGCGGGCTGTGGGGGTCTGATTCGTGACAGCAGAGGTAGTTGGATAGGTGGATTTATGAGAAACTTGGGAAAGGAGAACCCGGATGTTGCCGAATGGTGGGGCTGCTGGGACGGTTTGAGGTTAGCTTGGAGCAAGGGGTTCAGGAAAGTTATTCTTCAAACGGATTCCATCATTTTGGCTAAGGCTCTTCAGGAGACACCTCTTGCGACTCATAGTCTAACTAGTCGCATCAAATCTTTTCTAAGTAGGGAGTGGGATGTTCAAGTTATCCATGTTTGCCGCGAGGCCAATAGTGCTGCGGATTGTATAGCTAAATATAGTCTAAACTTTGAGAAAGAATTAGTGATTTTCAGTAGCCCTCCCTCTTGTGTTGGGACTTGGCTTACAAAAGATGTAGTTGGACCTCCAACTCCCAGGCTTATCTTGTAGTTTTTCGGGCCCTGGCCCAGTCAATTACCCAAAAAAAAAGATGGATTTTTTTTTTTTGGTTTACATAGGAGGTCTGGGACTAGAACCCATGACCTGGGGAGGGGGAAATCCTAAGTGTCCTGCAGCCACCAACTGGGCTGTCTTACGCGGGCAAAGATGAACTTTTCTAATACACACATTAAAGAGTATTCGAACAACCAAATTTCTATGGAAAATAGTTTATTTAATTTTTTGGAATATGATATTTTTAGTTTTTCAATTTTTTTAAAAAAATTTCTTATCGCACGCATTAAAACATGCATTAGAAAAGTTCATAAAAAATAAACAAAATTTTAAATAAAAAAAGGATAAAGGAAATTACTTAGTCCTTCTGTTTTCTAAATATAAGCAATAATAATAGTGAATTTCTATTGTTTCTAAATATAAACACTTATCTCAATTTTATTTTAATGATATTAATTACTTCTTTTCGACATAACCCCATATTTAGTCAACATTTTTTAAAATCTGCATGATAATTAAAGGGGTAATTTTGAAAAAAAATAATACAAAATACTACCATTTTCAATATCACTAATAATCAAAGCTGTCTTAAACATTTGGAGGGCCCCATGCAAAAATAAAAAGGGAGGGGCCCTTAAAAAAAGGTAAAATAATTTTTTAAAAAATTATTTCATATAAATAATTATTGTATACAAAATGTTTTATTATTATATAACTTTCCAACTCATTTTCACAATTAAATTTGAACTTTCGTTTGAAAAGTATCATTCTTTTAACTTTCTTTGAAGCAAAATCACCAATTACATATTTGTATTCAACTTTCTTCAATATATCATTCTCAATGATTAACAACGCTAATTCATTTAGGCTGTGAGGTGACTATTCTTGTTGGAGATCGGGATGGATTGCAGGTTTGTAACAGTGGAGACTGGAGAGTGACACTGTGGCAGTGAGACTATGAGGCGATTGCTCTTATTGGGAGTGGATTGCTAGTTTGACCTGATTTTTATAAAAGGAGCTAGAAACATGTTAACGTACAATAAGGAGCGAAAGAGTTCAAAAGGAAGGTTGATTGTTGGCACCGATAATAATATTGTTTTATTCCCTTTTCATATTGTAATGTTAAAAATGAAAGAGTTTCATTTGCAAATCTCCTTTGTCGGTTTAGTTTTATCGTGAAATACATGATGAAATTTTTTTTTCTTACTTTCAGCCGAAGACCAAAAGTTTACGAGATTAGATCCTGCTGGACCTTCAACCGGGGAGGTTCCAACCACCGGGAGTCACATTGCTCCAGGGTCTTGGGAATAATGAGCAACCGCTTATAAGTAAGACACCACATCCTGAACCAAAACCTTAAGGCAATGGTTCTATGGGTCTTGCCACTTATAAACCTTCTCACTCATCCCATCCAATGTGGGACTTCATCTCACACTTGAATACCCAACAATCTCCCCCTTCAAGTGTGAATACCCAAACTTTCCGGTCACTCCCCCTTGATCCACAAGTCCCTGCCGAACCATCGGCTCTGATACCACTTGCTGGACCTTCAACCGGGAAGGTTCCAACCACCGGGGAGTCACATTGCTCCAGGGTCTTGGGAATAGTGAGCAACCGCTTATAAGTAAGACACCACATCCTGAACCAAAACCTTAAGGCAATGATTTTATGGGTCTTGCCATTTATAAACCTTCTCACTTATCCCATCCTATCCAATGTGGGACTTCATCTCACACTTGAATACCCAACAGATCCCATTGTTATATTAAGTATTTTAATTTTTAAATATATAATATATTTAAGATTTGGGGGCCCTAAATAATAATTAGTACTCATTCATATTATAAGCATCATTTTTGTGAGAGAGAAATGATGCTTATAATATTAACCGGAGGAAGTAATAGTTTTTAATATTTAGAAATATACTTTAGTATAGTAAAAATGGTATTAAAAAAAAAAAAAAGGAGATCCCTAAAAGATGGGCCTTGTGCAGTTGCACATGTGCCGAGAGGCCTTACTGACAATAGTATTAACTAACTTTTTTTAATTTACGTAAAAGTCCAGCCAAATCCTTATATTGATAGATGGAGATAGTATAAAGTTATCTTGATTGGAACAAAATTATAGATCTCATCATATAATATGTCATAAACAAGAATTCACATAAACAGATAAACTTCATTGATTTCCTCCATTACTCCACTGGTACACACTACACACTGGGAAAACACTCATACACGACAAATGAAACTAGCCTCGATTGAGCTTATTGATTACTACATATATGTAAACGAAGTTTTTCAAGAAAAAAAACTTCATCTTCTTATAGGCTCACGAAGATAAGGGTACTTAATTCTTTCAATACTCACTGCTTGTATTTCCAGGCATCAGAATATGAGGTTGTCCCAATGGACAGAACACAACTTTGTAGTTAGAGCCAGCGGGGCATGTGAAAGTGCTTGTTGGGTCATCCTGAGGGTAACTGTATGCATCTCTACATCTGTCTTTGAAGAACCTTGAGAATTTAGTGGGCCCACAACTTCCTTGTCCATTGGTGCAGCAATATTCATTTGTCTTAAACACTGTGCATGGATTGTTACACCCACCCGGTGCCCTCAACTCATTGGGGCACTGTCCATTAATATCAGCAGTGCAGCTGAGTTTGTGGCACCCTCCATTGAGAGGGTAAAAATCCATTGGGATGTTGAATCCATCCACTAGGGAGATGTCATAGAAGTCTTGGTTTGCATATTGGTTCAATGCAAATTCGGCCAATGTATTTGGAGGGACACCCCACCCTTGGCAATTGAGCCCACCGGTGCAGTCTCCAGTCTGGCAGCGACCACGGCCGCTGCCATCGAAATTGCACCCAGTGCGGCCCCATATACGGGCCATGGCAGTGCCAGCATTCACCCAAAGGTTCCACGTCTGGCCTCGGTCCAGGCGGCGGCCACCTCCGGGACTGGCAGCTGCCCAAACTGTGTAAGGACAATTATTAACTATCTCAAAATTTGCTGCTTGGGTTATGACCAAATAAGCAGAAAGCACGAGGAGGGAGCACAGTGAGAGTTTGGCTAAGTAACCCATTTGGCTCATCAAGTGATTATAAGAGAGAAACTAAAGGTGTATGCATGGATAGAAATGATCATGCTAACTGGGGTTTATAAAGAGTGCTAAGTATGTTTCGTGACCACAGCTGTCACGTTATTTGAGTGTAGGGAAAGAAGTGCTTGATTTTAAATTTTAATAATGACATGTTAGGCGGCTTACTCTATCATACTTGCATGCTTTATGAGGATAATAATGTGGAAATACCTAATGTCATCATTTGTTTGCTATAAATATCTAGTCCTATTTGTACAGTTAAAGAAAAACCAAATAGGCAAATACTAGAATTAGTATAAAAATCATTCAAGAGACCTACAAGCCTACGAACCTACATATAAGATGATGACACTTGTTATTTTTAAGTTAAAAAAAATTAAATAAAAGAACTTAAATGACAAATGTCAACATCCTAACGTGTATGCTTATGAGTAGGTCTCTTTGTGTATGTCTCTCAATCATTGCTCTTATAGTATTATGCCTTTAGGCTAACGATCAAAATAAAATTATGCCTTTTAATTTTTTCTAAATATATTTCTTGAAATTTTAAAGATATATATATATATATATTAATATTACGATTTTATCCTCTTAACTTGCATTCAAATTTTTTATGTATTGTTTCACGTTAATGTAAAAAAACAAATAAAATAAAAAACAATAAATACCTCATAAAAAATACAAATTGACTTATAAATAAAGTCAAAAATTTCTTTTAGAATATGACCTATGAATAAGCCTGCTGAAAAAAATATATCGAAAAGATAAAAAAATATATTTTGTAATAAATTTGTATTACATTTATCTTCTTTTGAGAAATGACATTTTATTAGTATTTTCTTATCAGAGTTTTATAATATCATACTTATATTTATATATGTTCCATTTATTTCAATTTAAAGTATTTTTTTAACAGCGAGCATTTCAATTTACAGACAGTATCATATCTCATAAAGAAAAGTAATTTCTTCGTCCTTGAATATAAGATCATTTTGAGAATTTTATTTTTTCCATATTTATTTATAACACTTTAGATCAATTTTTAATGATAATTAATTATTTATTTTCACAAACACTTCTATTTATTTAGTGTTTTTTTAGATTCTAATAATATTTATCGGGATAGTTTTTAAAAAATATATTAAATATTCGTATTTTTAATATTATTAACTAAGTTAACCAATATTTTTAATAGACCTGAATTATACCAAAAGGATCTTAAGAAAGACGAAGGGAATAGTTCGTTATTTACGTTTACATAGTCAATTAATAGTAGTTACCGATATTTACGGCTTGTACTCTTATTTGAATGAATTCTTATTGTTTTTTCGCTGATAAAAAAAAAACATAGTCATATAATATATCATATTCCAACTATAATTTTTTTAGAAAGTAAAACAATTACACAAGTCATTTTAATTTGCATGAAAGAAAAGGTCAAATAAAATACTTTATTCATCAAGTAGGCCTATGTGAGATGGATATATTATCATACTCCTCATGTTCCTATTATAAGAAAAAATAACTGAAATCACACATGTTAAGAAAGGAAAAATAATTTAGATACCTACAAGCCTACAAACCTACACATAATATTATGACACTTGTTATTTTCAAGTTTAAAAAAAATTAAATAATAAAACTTAAATGACAAATGTCAAAATCCTAATGGTAGGCTTATGAGTGGGTATCTCTATGTATGTCTCTCAATCATTGCTCGAAAGAAAGTTAGTTGAATGTACGAAGTATTTGATTTTATCAAAATCATAAAAAATATTGCTACTTTGGTAAAATTGCATCAGGAATGAAACAAAAATTAAATGAGATCACTATCTTTTAGAAATATTTTAAAAATGATTGTATTGAGAATAAAAAATTAGTTAACTTTTTCTTATATTAAAAAGAAATATGTCTAAATTTTCTGTATTAGAAAGCGGAGGGAGTAGTTATTTAGCTCTAGGTTCTCAATTATTTATATTGAAAAGGATAATGCTAAGGGGGAGGGGGTATATGGTTGATTTTCAATAGCATTTTTAAAAAAATTATATAAAACTTAAAATAATCGACATCATAGAAAAGTCAAAAATTAAGGAATAAAAGGAGTATTATTTATCTGCTCTATTATATAAAAAAATATTTTTAAATATTTAATAATTTTTTTTCTTGATATACCTTTTTCTCCCTATACGCGTGGTCATTAATTTTTTTTCACTATTCACATGGATCAAAATTGTAATAAACAAAGGTAAATATGAAAAATCATTAGTAATAATTTTACTTTTGAACTTTGGAATAAGATAGATAAATAGAAAAAAATTCAAATGGACAAATAAATAAGAAAAAAATACTTTAATGATGGCTAGCTTAATTATTTTTCAAATATAGGGTACAAGTTATATATGTGATGCTTAGGGCATTTATAGCAAATACCTATATTTCAGCATTACATTATCATTTTATTTTAAGATTTAATTTCAGATTTTTCATATATTTCACCACTGTAGTTCAAACTCACAAAACTCAAAAAAATCTAACACTATGTAGTATAAGTATTACATCGTCATTCAAACTCAATTTCATTTCAACAATGCTAATTATCTGCCATTTTTTAAAATGATTTCCAAATACCTTTTTTACACTGCATTAATATTTATAATTTTTTTATTTTCTATCTAATATCAATTTTGAATTGGATTATCATTCATAAATTCAAGTTATGTTAATTGTAATATAAAAATTGTAGTCAATTAAAGAAAAAGAACAATTCAAAATTCAAGCCGCATATATGTAGTCCTTCAAATAATTAGATACTCCAAGTTAAAAAATAAAATAAGTGTTGCGTTACCTTCCCATATTCAAGTAAATTATAATTATTTAGTTATTTTACTTATATTTATAATACTGTTATTATTATAATACTACTATTGATGCATTTATAAAATGAGAAAATAATATATGCACTATTTTTTACACTGTCAGGATATTATCCACCGTTGATGGGTTAGCACTTATTGACTTACAAATAAAAGTAATTCGTATGGATTGTGGATGATGTACCGATAGTGTAAAAAACAGTGCACATATATTAAACTCTTATAAAATTTATGTGTATTATTAGTTACATTAATTCTCCCAGTCAAAAAAAAAAAGTTACATTAACTCTCAATATATACAGATTTACCTAATATAAAATTTTTAACATATAAAAAAAAATATTATTATTACATATAAAAAAATACTGTATAAAGTAGTGGTGAGAGGAAAGAGAGTAAATAAAGAAACAATCGGGTGTCACGAGATTTTAACTTGAGATTTTATAAGATTATAAAAAATAAATAAAAAAAAAAAAAACTTGAGTTTTATAAGACTTGGGTGTCCTTGTGGTAGCAATATTCTAACCAGAATTGCTTAGCCGCCTGCAGGTTGGCCATCATTTTTAACGCTACACACACACAATGAAGGACTACTTGCTTACCTAAAATATTAGTAATACACTTATGAGAATTTTATGAAGGTCCCGTGGTCACGCCTTTTAAATTGATTTTGATGTTTTCCAAACTAGACCCGTTCTCTCAACGACAGGATAATAATCAATTTATCAGTAGTGATGTGTCTTCTTTATAAACTCTATCTATGGTATATCTAATCCCTTATTTTCCCCACATGCATTGACATTTCCAAGTACATACTGAACATTTCATGAGTTTGATAATGGGATCATTGTATGAAATCGTTACTCTCACTTTGGATAGGAAGAACGGAAGAAGACCCGTCATAGCAGCTAATTTTGGGATTCGCATAAATTTTCATGGATTGTGATATGACATGTGAATATGTGATATATATATGCCTCACATATTCCAAAAACCATTTTTAAATTTGGTACTTCCTCTTCCTTAAAAAAATCTTATAACAAGAATCGAAGAGAGAATTTTTTTAGTAGTAAAATGCCTTCCCTTAAGTTAAGTGAGAGCATCATCTTTCTAAAGTTTACCGATAAATAATGGACAATTATGTTCTAAGTGTAGCTAGACTTAGACTTGCTAGTTGCTACTATAGCCTATAGCCATCACACACCTAATAGGTGTGCAACGTACTTAGGGATGACAATGGTCGGAGTGGGTCCGGACATCCCATTGTTCGGACCCATCCCATTTATGCATATCCAGACCCGGATCCGCTTCAGAGTCGCACGGGTATCCGATGTCGAGCGGATTAGCGGGTCTTCGGTTATCCAAACGAATTACGAGTACTCATTATTTTTGAATATATATATATATATATATATATATATTAAAGTTTAAGTTTTTTTTTTCGGATCAAACATAAAATTTTCTATTTTTACTTGTCAAGCACTTGATATATCACTAAACAATTTACAAACAAATTCACTAGAGTCAAAACAGATTCACTTAGAAACAAATTCTCTCACACAAACATACTTAAATTCCAAATCAATTGAATAATAAGTATTTTTCTGGGGTCCGGGTACCCGTGGGTTCGATACTCCATTACCCGGATCCGGACTCATTCAACATCAATTCTTGCCAAACTGATTTTTATATACTCGCGAGTCCATTTTCTGGATTCGGACCCAAATCTATTACGGGTATTACCCGCGTGTTCGAATCCAATTGCCAAGCCTAAACATGCTTGTCTAAAATACTGATAAAATAATGGATATGTTTAACCTCATGCCCAAGAATTGAGGATTAAAAATTAAAATAAGGCATGTGTATATTGGAAAATCAATTTCACATAAATATGTTTATTCTCAAACCAAATTAAACATTCCAGTTTTAAGAATTTCCTAATATAATTTGGCCATTTATTGAAAATGGATGCATGTTTTCTTTCATGCAACTATGCAAGCTACTCGTGTAATATTTTGAAAAAAAGGGAATACGATATTTTCCTGGAATAATATGTCCTACTTAGATGTAAAAACTATTTTTACATATTATATATACACACAAGAATGGATCGATTTTTATAAAATTAAGTTAAGCTAACTTAATTTTTTATAAAATATAAATTACATTGACTCATCGGTTGATTAATAACTATATTATATACAATATTTGTCTCAAAAAAATTTGAACACCAAAAAATATATAAACAAATAGGTTTATTTTTCATTATTTTAAAAATATATATTATGTTAATTTTGACATATACAAATAAAATACTAAACAAATTTATGATCTTGCGAAATTTTTTATATGAAACATCTACATAATAAAAAATTTCAATCAAAAATTGGTTCTATTAAATTTATATTCTGTATTACATAAAAAATAATAAATAATAAATAATATTAGAATTTACTCCGTATATAATTCAACCTGATGTATACCAATGATGACATTAGGTTTTTTTCCATTATCTTCATTAAAAATATGAGTGTGATGGATCGGTAGCCGCCCAACACGTCATTATTATACTTTATGGTAAAAGTTTAAACAGCTATGCTAACTTATTAAAGTACTCTACGTACCTTTCAAAAAAAAAATTAAAAAATTAAAGTACTCTATGTATGAACACCAATCACCGTCGTCCTTTTTTTTTTTTACATCAATCGGTACCAGAATCTGGTTTACCTATAATCCGATTCATTCGATCCGACCCAACTGAGCTCGCAGTAAGGGGTTGGGGTTTCTCAGTGAGAGTTGCTTCATACCCAATGCATCCAAGGCTCGAATTCGAGACCAATTAATTAAGAGACCAAATGAGCTACCACTTAACCAACCCCAGATTAGTTCGTGGTCCTTTCTACCCATTGACTTTTTCCTTTTTTTAAAGGGTGTTGCTCAAAGCACTAGTTAAGTATAAATGCACATTTTTTTATGTCACTAAAATACAAAATATACATTTTTCCATAAGTTTTTACTACAGTATATTTGTTTTCTTAACAATTGCACTAAAGCTTTGTTTGATTGCACGAAATAAAATTGGAAAAGATAAATAGGGAAGAGAGAAATGGGAAGAAAGATTATGGTGAAGAAATGAGTAGATTCTGTGGTTGTTTGTTACGAGAGAAAATGTGAAGAAATGAGTAAAAGAAAAAAGTTGAGTTTTCTTTCCTTTTGTTTGATTAGAGAGAAAAGTGGGAAAAGAGAAAACAAAAAATTTGTCAAAAGGCAACTACACTCTTGTTTTACAAAATAGAAATAAATATATATTTTTTCTTTTTCACATGTATGTATGCTTCATCCGTCTCATATGTTATGATATTTTGGAGATTTCACACAAATTAAGAAATGAGTAAACGATGTAAGAATTTGGTACAATTTGACTAAATTATGCCCATTTAATAAAAGGAGAGAGAATAATAATAAATGTGTTAAGATTATATTGAAGAGAGATGAAGAAATGAGTGATGAAAAATTGAACGCAATAAATAAGAGTATGTTTGGAACAAGAAGTATAAATGAGTCTTGAATTTCTAAATGATCATGACTTATGAGACAAAAAAAAGCTTCAAAAAATCATAACTCATGGGACGGAGGGAGTATTAAACATAGCCAATTATTTTTTCTTTATTTTAATTCTTTTATTACATGATAAAAATTCCAAATCCAAAATATAAACATAACAGTTTTTTTTATTAAAATAAAATAAAATTTAATTTTTTCAATTAAAAAAATAAAATAAAAAATCAAGCAAAGTAAACAAGTGAAGGGTAGTTAGGTAATTTTACATTCCAATTTGAGTTTTCTCTCAATTCTCTCTTCACAAAATTTTCTCTATCCCCTCATTTTCTTTCATGAATTAAACGAGAGAAAATAAGGATCCTACCAAAATCTCTAGAAACAAACAGATCCTGAAGACAATTTTTACTATTTGCCTTTTTAAAAAGCAAAATGGTAATCATACTCGTAATATTATTATGAGTGGTGTTATTATTTTTTTTTTCCACCAAATGTATTCCTCAAAGACTAATTTTTTTCGAAGTATAAAAATCACAGAAATTAGTTTTATCTCTACCATTAAAGCTTAATTTTTTTTAAAAAAAAATCAAGTTATAAACTTGTACAACAAGAATTGGAAAAAAAATAAAGTTACAAAACGTTTGAAAAGAAAAAGGCCAAGATACAAGAAAAAACCACCAAAACCCAAAAAATTATAGAAAAAATACATCCAACTAAAAGAGAACACCCATTTTATTACAACTAGCACCCGGTTTTTATAATTTTTTGCACTTATTTATTAATCTTATCCTTATATTAATATTTACACTCATATATCTAATACTTACACCCTAATCATATTATTTGCATCCATAATCCTAAAAATCTAATACTTAGCCAATTATCACTACTACTCGCACCCACCATATTCAACCTTTCATCCTCAACCCACTTAATCATCTTCAACCTCTCATCCCACCTCAATTGTACATGAATTTACATATGACAATGTTTAAAGATCTTTTCGAGACTTAAAAATTCCGATCTATTTGTACCCGTGTTATTTAACTCGGCTTAAAGCACCATAAACAGTGAACTCTTCTTCTCAAATCAAATATAGTATTTAACAAAATTACATGATATATATATAAAACTTGAATAACCAACAAAGCCCAACACAGTTGGTAGATAGCTGAGTTCCTTAAGCATGATGTCAGGCGTTCGATCCCTGCTGTGGGTATGGAAAAAGGCTTTCTTGGTAGAGGTAAAAGTCACTTCGGTGATCTTTACGCCTCGGATGAGATTAGTCTTCGGCTGTCGGCTAGGAGATACCCTTGATATACACCAAAGAAAAAAATCTCAAATAAAAAATATTACCATGAGCAGGTGTTATCAAATGCAGTATGAAATTTGGGTACATAATAACAAAAACTCGAATATTTTTTTTTTTTTATCAAATACAGTATCAAATTTGGGCACATGGAATGGAGCTGA
The DNA here is from genome assembly GCA_037953625.1 of Crotalaria pallida. Classification (NCBI taxonomy): domain Eukaryota; kingdom Viridiplantae; phylum Streptophyta; class Magnoliopsida; order Fabales; family Fabaceae; genus Crotalaria; species Crotalaria pallida. The sequence continues at coordinate 126,631,129 of CM075655.1, read as the reverse complement.
AATGTTACCATGAGCAGGTATTATTGCATTTTTTTAACGGAAAGAAGATTTTGTGTTTTTGTTTTTTTTTAAACAATGATAAATTAATAATTAATTCTGTAGATTTATGATTTTTTTTGGAACACTAATTAATTTTCATGGAATTGGGTGGAAAGGATGAGAGATTGAAGATGACTGTGTAGGTTGAAGATGAGAGGTTGAAGATGATGAGTATGAATAGTGATAATTTGGTAAGTATTAGGTTTTTAAGATTATGGGTGCAAATAAAATACGAATTAGGGTGTGAGTATTAGTATTAATATAAGGTTAATATTGGTAAATAAATTCAAAAAATAAAAAAAAATGAGTGCGAATAGTAATGAAATCTGTGTTAATAACATCTCGTTATTAATATATGGATAATATTGATAAATAAATGCAAAAAATTATAAAATTTAAGTGCAAATAATAATAAAATCGGTGTTAATAACATCTCCCAAAACAAAAACCCCTCCAAAATATAAAACCAAGAAACTAAAACTGCCGCAAAACAATAATGAAGAGGCACATGGATCTCAGGGTTAAAGAATTTATAGTACTACTCAATATGTGTTAAAGTATAAGGTTTGACGAAAAAAATAATAATTAAAAGATTATTGAATATTCCTTTTAAATATATTATATAATTGGAGAATTTTTAGAGAATTTTTCATTCCCTCCTAAATTTCATCCTAAAAAAATCCTTGCATGAACGGTGTTTTTTTTATATGTGATTTTTTTTACTACCCACTTTCAAAACTTCTTAGAGAAGCCTCCTCTCTCTTTCTTTCTTTGCAAAGCCTACTCTCCTTTCTTCTTTGCAATTAAGAGAAATCTTTTATTTTATTCAGAAAATTTTTCTATTTTTTATTTTCATATTTCAAATTCATTTATTTATAATTAAGAATGGAATATGAATTTAATATAAAAACATAAAAATTAGACACAATCTTTATTTTTTATTCTTTCAATCATGTTGTATTGGAGTATTATTTTAATAAAAAGAATTATTAACTTTTCCTTTTCCAAAAAAAAAAAAACAACAAAATATCAAAATATTTACTTGAAATTAAAAAAAATCAAATATTGATTCCCGTATGGGAATACACACGACAAAAATTTATTTTTAAATTATCACAAATTAAAATGGAAAAATTATTTCCCATGCATTGCACGGGCTAATTTCCTAGTGGTTCTTAATAATTCAATGAGTTAACAGTCTATTAGGTTCCCTAAAAATATATTTGGCACCAACTTAATCTCCAAAAAATTTTGACAACAAATTAAATATCCCGAAAATCAAATTAGCATGACATCAATCCCTCGATAAAATACCAAGTGACACATTCACATCAGTCCCTCGATTAAATTATTGAATATTCCTTTTCAATATATTATATATGAAACCAATGGATTATACCTCCCTTAAATTTATAATCATTGAATATATTTAATGGTTTAAATTTTAAGATTTTTTTTTTTAAAAAAAAACCTTCTTCTTCCTCACTCACCAATAATTTCTTACAAACTAAAGAGACTAGGAAAAAAAATACCAAAAAAAAATAATGAATAGATCATAAAAGTCTAATTACACCTATATTTTGACATTTACTCCCCAAACCCCCAACATTAGACCCCAAACCCCAATTTTTTTTTAATTCTCCTAATACCCATACACTCACCCCTTTCCAATTCCCAATTCCCAAACCCCATTCTCTCACTCTCTCTCTCTCTCTCTCCCTCATTCACTCTCCCATCGTCATCCTTTGCTGTCGCCACCACCACCCTACCTTCTCCTCCCTATCTTACCTCTCTTTTTGTGTGGTTCTTTTTAATTTTTTTTAGGGTAGGTGTTTAATAGGTTGTTTTATGTTAGGTTTTCATATTTTTAGTAATTTTAAGTCCTTTTTTTGTCATTTGTTAGGTTTTAATGGTTTCTATTTGTTTTCTTTTTTTTTCCTTTGTTTTTTTTGTTTTCGGTACTGTAAAATTTCGACGATCCAGTGTCGGAATTTTAATTTCCGTCACGAGGGTATTGAAAATTTGTGTGAAGAAATATTTTATGACATGATTATGTCGGGAAACACTTTTGGAAAGATTTAATAAAATTTCGACACCTCTGTGCCGGAATTTACCGTCAACAACACATATGGAATTTTATAGTACTAGAAAAAAAAAAAGAAAACACAAAGACAAGATATTTACCTTCAACAACATGTATGGAATGCCCACTTCACATCCTTGTCAGTGTGTTTTGGGGATAAAAGTGTTTTGGGGCTTGGAAGAAGGATGAAGGTGAAAGATGAAAAGTTTGGGGTGGGAAGTTGGAAGATTTTAGGGTTTTGGGGTTTTGGGTTTGAGGTGGGAAGGTGGAAAATAACGGAAGGACATTTTTAACTTTTCGCGATTAAAATGGGGTTTAAGGCTAAAGTCCGGGGTTCGTGGACTAAATGTCCTATACTTTTGGGCTGAAGAGATTTTGGGCCGCGTAATAGAGAGGCCCGTAATAAGAAACAAGGGTCACTTAAGGGTCTCCAAGATCATTTATTATTATTATTATTAGAGTAATCACAAAATTAAGAAGACAAGAAAAGTGCAATGGAAGCCAAGCCGTTATTTATAAAAAAAAAAAAAAAAAATTAAATGAAAAAGCAAGTAAGAAATCTGCATAGCTTCCAACGCAAGCTGCTGCTGCTTCACACCGAGAGCGAGGCCGTTATAACCATCCCCCATCCCCACCCGTTTTCTTGCGTTCACCCCCCCTTTCTGTCCCTCTCTCTCTCTCTCTCTATCCTTAATTTTCTCCTTCACTTCTCCTTCTCCCTTTTTCGATCAGGTACCCCTACACATTTCATATTTCACCTTCATCTTACTTCAATATCTTTCTATCATTTTAAATTATACTACTAGAAACTACTGTAGTAGTAGTATATTACTACTTACTAATATTATGTGCGCTATTTATTTGTTCGCTTTGTACAATCAAGTATGATGATTGTTGTTGTGCGCTATTTTTTTTTTTTTTTTGTTGCAGAGTTTCATTCAGAGAAAAAAGAGTGATGTTAGATGTTAAAGACGAAATGGAGGATTTTGAATTTGTTTCACCTCAACGAGATGCTCTTCACTTGTGTCTCTCTTCTCTCCATTGCAATAGTAATCCCTCTCCTCTGAAATCAAACCCTCTTGTTGCAGGGTTAGAAGCTAAAGCTAAACGCTCTTCCAAGGGATGCTGGACAGAGGAAGAGGTATATATCACTTCGTTTTAATTTTATTTGAATGTTAACCTTAAACACAGTTTCCTATTTGTTAACTTGATATTTATATATATATATATATATATATATATGCTCTACATAGATTACATTTGTAGTGTTATTGATATGTTTGTTGTTATAGAAAAATCCTGTTATTGGACATTGTAATTTTCCTTCTTGGAAATATATTTGAAAACATAGAACTATATTGAAGAGTGACAGCATGCATACTGCTGCAATATACTCCTCCGCTACTTACTATAGGTCATTTTCTAAAAGATGTTCTTGTCCATAAGTCACTTTATATTTCCTATGCATCATTTATTTTTTTTTTCTCTTTTTTGTCCATTAAATATTTTGACTAAGGATGCTTTTATGTCGTTGTTGTTTAATGAGCATGAATTTTTCAGAAAGAGTTGAAATGGTAAAATTGTAACGGTATAGTATTTTATTATTTTATTATATAATTAAGAAAACTAATATTTTCATTGGTAAGTGTATTTCGATTAAACATGCTCTATAATAACTTAATAAGAACCCGTGGGAGTGGTACTAAAGGTTATATGGCTATTTTAGCTTACAATTTGAAGTTTTTGGCTTTTGGCAATTCCTAATTTTGCTGTTATGCAACTCTTGAAAACAGGACAACCTTCTGATTGAAGCAGTCAAGAAGCACGACGGTAGGAACTGGAAGAAAATAGGTGGATATGGCAGTACCAGTGTTGGTCTGCACTCTTTTACCTTTTTTTTAAATTTTTAATTTTTTTTTTAGAAATAACTTGTTTTTAGGATATACTCATGAGTCATCATCAAGTTGCTAGTGTCTACTCTCAACGGAATTATGCCAAATGTTAAGATGCTAAGAGATGCTGCTTTATAAAACTTTGGATTGCCCCTCTCTGTGATAAAATATAGTGTAATAAGATACTGCTAATAACATTGTTTCTCATCCTTGAATACATACGTGCAGAATTTAATTGTGCTATACACTTTTTAAGCTCATTGAAAACTAAGGCTAACCTGCTTTTATGGTTGCCATAACTCCTTCTTTACAGCTGCAAACCTTCCTGGGCGAACTGTTATCCAATGTTTGCATCGCTTTCAAAAGGTTATGAATCCTGACGTTGTAAAGGGATCATGGACAAAGGAGGTGCACTTCTAATATATTCCTGTTGTAATTCCTTAATGTACTAATGATGTGTTTTTAGAATTGATTGTTATCTGCTTTTACACTTACTGTTCTAGGAGGATGATCTCCTCATTAAGCTAGTCAGAAAGTATGGTATGAAGAGATGGTCTTTTATTGCACAATTCTTACCAAGACGAATTGGGAAGCAATGCCGAGAGAGGTAAGCAATAATTGATCTTAGTAAGTGCCCTTATGTTTGTGCCATAGAAACTGACTCATCAAGAAGATACTTGAATTGGTCACATTATCTTGTATGCATATTTTAGATTACCTCAGATTTTGTATTGATAGTATATTTGGCAGATCCCTGAATGGATATGGATATTTTTATCTAATCTATTCGAGTATTTTAAATTAATGTGTATTTATCTGAATTTGAACATTATTTTACTTTGATGTATCTCGGTCAATCACTAACATAGAAATCAGGAAGACATTTGATTATCTAGCATGCTTATGTTAGATAACCTTAGACTTTGTATTGATAATAGACTTGGCAAATCCCTGAATTCATTTTCTCTGTAAAATGTTGTGAGAAAATGAACTACTAGTTATCCTTTCAGGTGGTTCAATCACCTAGATCCAGCTATAAAGAAGGATGCATGGTCGGAGGAGGAGGAAGCAGTACTTGCTTACTATTACCAAATATATGGCAGTAAGTGGGCAGAAATTGCAAAGATTCTTCCTGGAAGGTACTTCTTTTCAACCTACAGCATGACAACATACTCTCCTATTGTGTTTTCGTTGCAAAGGTCTTTTGGTCAATGATTATCAAGTAAATGGGTAAAGTGGTGTTGGCAAAACTAGTCTGAGAATATCATTACTCAACTATTTTGGTAGTTGATTCTGGACAAAAAGATAAGAAGTAAATTGAATTTGAAATATGTGGTATATGGTATGTGCTTAAGCTTACTTCATCTTCTTTCTTGTCACCTCAGCTCTCCTTTGAAGATATTGGATGATATTTGTGAATGCATTATATATCTTCCTCAACTCATCATAATTCTTTGTATCTTTGTGTAACCCAGGAGTGATAATGCTATAAAAAATCATTGGAACTGCTCAATGAAGAAGAAATTGGAGGCATCATCACCTTCTGGATGTGACATAAATTTTGCCACTTCTGGAATAAAGCCATCACATGTTTTGGATAAAATGGCTTCTCTCGAGAACGGCTGCAAGTTGAAGCCCAGTGTTGTTAACTCCCCAACAAAATTGATTCCTCAAAATGCCTTGAGAGAGGAATTTTACTCTGATAGAAGCTGTTTACAGGGGGGAATACCAATGGCCCCAACTAAACCGATGGCCTCATCTATGTATAATTTTCCGGAGATGTTAGCTACAAATTTAGATTATTCCCCGCTTGTCAATACTGTTGCTTATGAGGCTTGTGAATCTCCCAAACGGCAGAAGGTTTCTTCTTCATCAGGTGATGAATCTTACAGCCCAGTATCTGTACTAAGAAACTTAGCAATGACCTATGAGAATATGCCTTCTATTATAAGGAGAAGATCTCCCAGGAAGGTGAGCAGTGCAGACTACTGTGACAGTGCCCAAACACCTTTGCCAATGATAGTTTGTACTCCTGAATCTGAACGTGTTCTCAGTTACTGTTAGTTTAGACAATTTAAAACTGGACCAGGGGTTTGTCCCATTCCTTCATAGACCAATTCACCAATCATTTAGGCTATGTTTGGATACACTCTTGAAAATGTAACAGAATGGAATATGATAGAATAGGATGGAGTGGGATGAGACAAAAATAATGCTCTATTGTTTGGTTCCATCACAAACACCTCAATTTGGGAAAGATGAAAAAGTGAAGCTTTCAATGGAATTGGATGGAATCGATTCCACTGAGTTCCACTGCACTCCATTATAAATATAACAATCCAACCAATGAAGCTTGTTTAAATACCATTTCACTCTTTTCCATTCCATCATATTCCACCAATCCAAACAAAACCTTAAGAAAATTTAATACCTATGCTATTTTAGAGGTGATGTGCTGGTGTTGCGATGGCGATAGTCTACTATTCTTTTGCAATGGGTCTGCTAGTGTATATAGATTAGTCTTTGCTCGCATAAATGAATGCTCTTCTGTTCTTAAATACCAAGTCTTTTTTGAAAACTTCTTTTTTACAAATAGTCCTATTTAATTAAAAAATATAATAAAATGTTATAAATTTCAATATCATTAATTATATAAATAAATTTTCTCAATTCTAATAAATTATTAAGAAAGAGCTTATATTAAGGATAAGAGGGAATATATTTTTTAAATGTTCTGGCAAAGCTATCAACTACGTTGTTTTTTTGTTGGAAAACTTAACAAAAGTTGAAAACATAGCTTTATGAAAATCAAACTCTCCTCCCACGGGTCTGTTTGACAAAACTAACTTATAGTTGTGAGCTTGTAACTGATAGTTGTGAGCTTATAGCTGATAGCTGTGAACTTAGCTTATAGCTGTGGGATTATAGCTGTGCGCTTATAACTGTATAGCTAGCTTATTGAACTAGAGCTGTTTGGCAAAACTAGCTGTGCAACTAATTTAAACATGTTAAATGACTAAAAAGTACATAACATGTAGAATAATAATTAACATTGACATTCATATTTCAATGACGATAATACTATACTAGTAGCTTATAGAGAAAATCATATACTTCATTCATATAGATATAAATGATAAAAAAAAATTATAACATTCATAATAATTATTACTAAGTACTACTGCACTTTAAACATTTTTATTATTTTTGTAAAAATGTCACGGTATCTTTATTAACAATGACACGAACGAAGGACAAAACTTTTAGCCTATTGATTAGACACACCGCCATCACAAAATCACACAAATCCAATCTAAACCAAATTCACAAAATAAAAAAAAAAAATAAATTTGAGGATAACAAAAAAGTGAAAGAGAAATTTGATGATCAATGTTGAAATAAATATCACATACCTTTATGTCTCCTGAATCAATAGTTAAATTTAGGATTTCTTTATTAGTGATTTTGGTATGGTGCGTACAGATGTTGAATATATAGAAGGATTCTAGGTTTTTGGGTTTAAGAGAAAAAAGTAAAAAAATTGGTGGGTAATGTTAATTTGGGCCAGAATAAATAATAATATAATTTAATAAAAAAAGGGTAAAATTGAGATATAATTTATTGAAAGCTCTTATTTTTTTCTCAAAGTTAAACTATAAGCTTCCTTTTTGAAAGTTATAAGCTTCTTTTATTTTTTGTTCACCAAACAGCTCTAGTAACTTATTGATCAAATCAATAAGCTAGAAGCTACTAGATAAGCTATAAGCTTGTCATACCAAACACACTCTATATCTATTTGATGCACCACCTATAAATGTCAAGTCTAAAACGTCCCATTTCGGGCTCTCCCCATTGAACCAGAATAGTAATTGTTAGAGTGTAATTTAATTTTTTTGGTAATATGTCAATGTAATTTAACTTACAAGACTTTGAGTTCATGTAATGCACGGGTGATGGGGGCTATTATTTGATACTCTTAACTATTTTATAATGTCATTTGTATATTAATATTTATTTTATTAATGGAGTGAGATAGTAAGTGAAACCAACAATGCTAATATAGTTGGTAGATGACTCAGTTTTTTAAACATGATGTCAGACATTCGATATCCGTTGTGGGTATGAAAAAGACTTTGTTACTAAAAACAAAATTTTCTTCAATGATCTATACGTTTCAAAGGGGATTAATTTTCTAACATCGGCTGAAAAATATCATCCTTGATGAAAAAAAAAGTAAGATAGTAAATGCGATAGAAATTAAAAAGGAAAAAAAAAAGATAGTGGAATAATAAGTGGGAGGTAGGAAGAAAGACGATTTGAGGATAAAGAAAAGAGTGTAAAAAAAGAATAATGGAGGGGGTAGGAAGAAAGATGATACTTTTTCCCATCTTATGTGTAATATTTTTTTGGAAAATAATTTTGGTCATATTTAAAATATTTTATTTTAATTTTTAATAATATTTAGTTATTTCTTGTTAAAAACATTTTTATTAAGTCAATCCTTTTTATAATCCTAATACTAATTATAAGAATAGTTTTTAAAAAATATATTAAATATTTACATTTTCAATAACAACATTCATCTACTTATTTTATAAACATAATTTTTTTCCAAAAAAAAATTTAGAAGAAATTGTGAGTGAGGCAGCATGTTAACGTGATATTTTTGAAAGGAAAGCCAGAATAGGATTATGGATTAATTAATTTATTAGTACTATTACTATTACCTAAAGAATAATTGAATTTGATATTATGATCAATAATGAGAAGGTCAACATTTCTATAGAAAATAGTTTTTTTTTCAAAGTATTCTTCATTTATTGAACTTTTTTCAAAGTATTCTTCAATCGGCAACTACAAATTAAAAGTCATTTCTATATATATATTATCAAAAATCAAAGTCAAATTTTTTTTTTGATAATACCTTTTTTTTATAATAAAAGTCAAATTTTTTCCTGAGAAGGTTTTATTATATACGCATAATTAAAATCAAAGAGTTAATATTTTCTTTAAAAAACTCATTTTTTTATGAACTGTATTAAATCTTGTTGATATTCACAATTTTGCTAAAATATTACCTTAAACAATTAGAAACTTTCCATTACTTGGATATATCTTCGATTGATTTTATCACGAATAAAATAGTATTTGTTGAAGACTTGAAGGCTTCATCCATTCACATGTTAGAACTCCATAAAGGAAGGCTCCTTTTTAAAATTCCATGGTAGGAATCAAGAACAGAGAAACGTTGGAACAAAGAAATGCACGTATAAGGTATACAAATGATTTTTTTTTTGTTTTGTTTTTTGTTAAAAGTAAATTACTACTATAAGAAAAGGAAGGTTCGGAGAAGGGGATTCCGAAACCAAGGCTTGGACGAATCTTCGGGCCGAACCAAGGTCCAAAAGTAATCCCAATTCTATTCCCCAAACTCCATTGTAATTTTTCTTTTCTTTTCTTGAATATTTTGATGCTATGTTTCAATACAGTACTTTCTTTTTTATAACATTCATGGTTTAATAATTAAAAACTTTGATAATAATAATTAAAAATTAAAATAATAATTAATGGTAATATTAATCTTATACTGTAATAGATATGAGATAACGTTATTTGTTAATATTTTTCGAAAAATTATGGAGGTAAAAAATGTCACAATTAGTAGAATTACATTTCTAAGAGAACGTGTATATGATGACGGTAAGAGTGAAGAAAGGCTGATAAGCTGATAATACTGAACTATTTGAGATTAAAGAAAATAAAAAAATAAAAATAGATGTATAAATATCATTGTAAAAGTATCAAAGCATTTTCAAATTTTTTTCGGGCACTTCCTTTGCTTCTACTCTTTTTCCATTCCTTCTTTGCATCCCCGCTCTTATCTTTCTCATGGGTCCCACCCAATACTTCCCTTTTTCCCTCTTTTCATTCTAGAATCCACGGATGCCCCCTTTTTTTCTCTGTCTTCTTTTCTCTCTCATCCTAATCTCATCTCATATACGAAACTTCTAGAAACACAAATATAACCTACCACCCCCGCTCTCTCTCTCTTTCTCTTTCTTTCTCTCTCTCTCTCAACCTCGCTGCTGCTAGCTTCTGCTTCTACATCTTCCGACATTGATTCCGCTTCTCGAATTTAATCCTAATGCATCTCCATCAGTCAAATCAAGGTAACCTAAATTAAAAACACATAATTACGACTTGTTCAGTTAATTAATCAAGCTTTTATTCCATTCTAACCTTGCTACTACTCGTAGATGTAATTTAATTTTGCAGAATCCGAGTGTTGCTTATATAGTTTAGTTTTGTTTAGTTTAGAAGAAGCGTTCGTTCAGATCTGGAAGGGAGAGAATCAGAGAAGTTGATGGCGCCATCAGCGATGGAGCAAACCGGTGAATCAGAGTCGCAGAGATCCATTCCGACGCCGTTCTTGACGAAAACGTATCAGCTTGTTGATGATCCTTCCGTCGATGACCTAATTTCATGGAACGAAAATGGCACTTCCTTCATTGTTTGGAAACCTGCTGAATTCGCTCGCGATTTGCTTCCTAAGCATTTCAAACACAACAATTTCTCCAGTTTCGTTCGTCAGCTTAACACCTATGTAACTATAATATTCTCATTTCATTTTAATTAATTAATTACTTTTTCACTTTCTAGAATTTTCTCTGAAACCGAACGCGGTGTTGTGTTGTGTTCGCAGGGTTTTCGGAAGGTTGTGCCCGACCGTTGGGAATTCGCTAACGACTGTTTCCGGCGAGGCGAGAAAGGCTTGCTTCGGGACATACAACGCCGGAAAATATCACCGGCGACGCCGGTGGTAGCAGCAGCAGCCAACGCGGTGACTGTTGCGGTGGCGGCACCAGCAATAGCGAGAACGGTGTCGCCAACAACTTCCGGCGACGAACAGGTAATATCATCAAACTCATCTCAGAATGTTACGGTGCTCCGCGGCACGAGTTGCAGCAGTGTACCGGAGCTCTTAGAAGAGAACGAGAGGCTTAGGAGAGAGAACATGCAAATGAGTCAGGAGTTGAGTCAATTGAAGTGTTTGTGTAATAATGTTTACGCTTTGATGTCCAATTACTCTGCTTCTCGTTCTGCGCAACTTGGCGTGTGTAATAATAATGATAATGATGCTGTGCCTGTAACTACTGTAATTGAGGGAAAATCGTTGGAGCTTTTGCCTTCAAAGCATGTAGGGGTTGCTGCAACTAATTCGACGCCGTTTGAGGCAGTGGGAGGAGAGGTACCGAAGCTGTTTGGGGTTTCAATTGGGATGAAACGACGTCGTAGTGTGGAAAGTGAAGGGGAACCTGAGAGAGAAGAGCGGAATCAGATTGAAACGCAGTCGTCTCAGGAAGCAGATGGCGTGTCTGATTTGAAATCTGAACCGCACGACTCTCGTGATCAGGTTCAGGAGCTTCGTTGGTTGGAGCTTGGGAAATAATAATAATATTACAGTAATATTCATCATCATAATATCAATATTTCATTGATTGATTCAACTTAATCAATGATATCAAGTTTAATTACGTCAAATTCAGCTTAGTGGGTAGGAGTTAAAAATGTGACTGCAGGAGCGTGAAACCTTGCAAATGGAAGCTCTAATCATATTGATAGCCGTGGTTAAAGAAAGATTATAAACTGATGCCAATAGACCTTTGTGGTTGGGTAACAATTAACATGTTATGTAGATATTTGTGTCTGACATCATAAAAATGACTTGAAACTGGGTCATGTGATGTACTTGTGTTTGTTTTCATCCTTTTATAGTTTTATTATTCCTCAACTTCATATAGTTACAGTATTTATTTATTTATTTTCGGAGTGGGTCCTCGTCTAGTCGGTTCTAATATGCTTCTGGATGTAGTTTACTTTGACCTGAATTTTTTTAATCGATTTTTTCTTATTGGTGCCGAGAAAACATGTTCAACACTTTTTTGTTGTAGAAAACAGATAGTATTTTTTTGTTTTAAATTTTTTTTAAATATCAAATAAATAAGCAAAATTTTAAATAGAAGACTATCATAGTCACTTTTTGTTATATTTCATATGCAAAAACTTATGCTTGACCGATTTTTTATTGGTGGGATCGCTTATATATTCCTATTTTATTCGACAAAACTGTCACTTTGGTCCTCGACATTATAAGGTGGTTTCATTTTTTGTTCTTGAGATTTCGAAATTTTTTTAGTCCCTTATATTGTAAAATGTTACTCATGTTAATCCTTAAAAGTAATTTCGTTTAATTTTTTTTTCACTTTAATCCCTAACTTATAAACATTTTATTCAGTTTTATCTATGAAATTATTAAATCTATTTCATTTACATTTTTGGAATGCTCGCTTACAATTCACGTGCGACTTAAGTGAGTATTATTAAGCAATCACGGGATTAGAGAGGAATTTTTGAAATCTCATGGATAAAAGTGAAATCATCTTGTTTTGTCCATTTTATTTTTACAACTCTCCACTTTTCAAATAGCCTTTCATCCTCCATCTAAAAACATTATTAGCTACTCATCAATCGATATAATTTCTCTGGAATTATTGCCAAAATCATATCCACGTGCATTTTGGTTGATTGGAGTATTGAACCGCAAGTACAGCTATAGACGTAAGATATAGTTGTAAGATATAGTTGTCTTAGGATATTTTTATAATATTTAATGGAATGTGATTGATTGAGGACAGCGTTTGAGATAGAGGATCCTGGTTCAGACGTGAGATATGATAAATGATTTAACTGTAGTGTTATTTTTAACTTCTAATTTAGACTTACTTTTTGGGCCATTTTTGTGTACCCATCCCAAAACCTAAGAACGCCTTTAGATATCTGGGCTCTTGATGGATTTCGAGCTTATTGAGAGAAAAGGTCATTAGTATGTAGGGTTAGGTTTGTGTATGCTATGCACAATTTATAGATGAACTTTACTTTGATTGAACTCTAATGAATATTGATAGATCGGTTATTTAAACAAAAAATTATGAACATATCTTTAAATTCAACTTCCTTTTCATACCTTTTAGAACTAGATTTTTCAATAAACGATCGTGTCACATGATAAACTACCAACTTCAAGGAAATAATAAGATAATTAATAATTTGCTACACTTAGCGAGTTGCTTATATTATTAATCAATTCAATATGATTTTTTAAGGAAATATGGGGTGCATGTAAGACTGGTATCAGCAAAGAAACTGGAGTAACTTGGGTTCGCCGCAAAGAAGCTGTATAATTTTGTGGAATGCATCTACTTTGGGAGGGCATTGAATGTATAACTATCTAAGATCTAGATTTATTTTTATTGCTAAACTCTCTTGTAAAATAATGCATGTTTCTAAGTCACTTTCCATAGCTTCTCTAGCCGAAAGTGACCAAATCCTTATTTTACTACGAAGTTACAATTCCTGAATCATCGCGTCAACAGTCATGGTACTCAAAAAGCTTAATTAAATTTATCTTATCATATGCATACATAAGCATATGTTTAGAAGAACATATGAAAAATAAGTTGACTTCATCTCTTAGAGTTAGAGAGAAGCCTATGAAGTACTATGAATAGGAGTCTATAGGACGTGTTTGAGTGAACTTGACTAAGCGCTTATTACAATAGAACTTGGGACCTTTTTATTACTCCCTCCGTTCCTATTTATAAGACCTATTTGGAAGATTTCACGTCCATTAAGAAAGTGGAATAATTTAATTAATTGTATTGGAAATGTGAACTTTTGATATGTATTTTCAAAACTACCCCTATTAATATTATTGGGAATCTAAAAAGTGTTAAATAAATAGGGGTGTTTGTGGAAAAAAGTAATTAATGCTCATTGAAAATTGGTAAAGGGTCTTATAAATAGGAACAAAACAAAAGTATCAAAAGGGTCTTATATTTAGGAACGGAGGGAGTATCTTTTTATGTCAAGCTTATAAGAATATAAGATCAATCATAAGCTATTTTGAAACAGCTGCTCAAGTGTGTACATGATAAAGATAAAATAAGTTAGATGTATAAAAGATATTCCAAATGACCCCATAACGAACTCACATATCTTCTAAGAGCTTAATTAAGTTGTTTATCACACATGGCCTAAATACTAAAGAATGTAATGAGGAGTACCAAGGAGGCTGCAGGCGTCCGCGAGAGATGGGAGGAAATGGAATTCATGAAATTATTTTTTTTCACTACTTGTGTAAATTAAAATCTTATTAGATAGAATTAAATATGAATGTCCTTTTGAATTTGGGAAAAGTGCATAAACATCCCATAAACTTTTGTAAATAGACATTACAACTATTTTTTTTTGTCCCAGTTAGTCCCTAAATTTCAACTATTCATTTTGTTTAGATCTTAGCTATTCTTTAGCTATCTTTTATTAGTATTTTTCTAACCCAACGACACCGAACTTTTATACGGATACCTGCTTATTGCCTTCCTTAGCTTTTTGGTTCTTTGACAAAGAGACCAAAGACATGGACAATTGATAAGTATACTTGATTGATCTCAGTTAGTATAAATGAAAATGATGAAATTAATGACATGCAAAATGCAGTATAACCAAAAGCAAAGCAATGTAGCAGAGTAAGAATGAAAAATAAACCAATAGATACGTCTAGCTATACAATGGCGTTAATGGATGGCCAAAAAAAAAAAAACGTTAAAGAATGAATGATGGATGGTCTAGATCTAAACAATATAAATAGTTGAAGTGATAATCATTTACAATATACAACTTGGAACACAGAAGGATAGATTTCAGAAATAATTGAAATTTTAGGATCTTTTAGAAAGAAAAAAATAGTTGGAGGTGTTTAATACTACCTCAATCCCTAATTATAAGGTCCTCTTGGGAGATTTCATGTCCATTAAGGAAGTGAAATAATTTAGTTAACTGTATTGGAAATGTGAACTTTGATATGTATTTTCAAAATACCCCTATTAATATTATTGGGAATCTAAAAAGTGTTAAATAAATAGGGGTGTTTGTGGAAAAAAATAATTAATGCTCATTGAAAATTGGTAAAAGGCCTTATAAATTAGGAACAAAATAAAAATGTTAAGAGAGCCTTATAATAAAGGACAGAGGGAGTAGCAAAAAGTGAAAAGTTTAAATAAGTTTTATGTACTTTACCCTTTAATTTTTTGCCGATAAACATAATTTTTGCAGTGCATAACAATTTTCAAAAAAAATAATTAAGAGATCTATATAACGAGATTTATATACAAACATATGCTTAAAATTGTGATATTTGTAATTTATGTTTTTTTATTTTAAAAAACTACAAATATCAAAATTTTATGTGTAAACTTGTGTATAAATATTCTTATATAAGTTTCTCGATCATTTCTCTTGTATGCTTTTTTTTCTCTACTGGGCGACTTGGCAACACAAATAAAAATCTGAGACCAGCCTCCAACAGGAAATTTTGGGTGAATTGGCATAGAAAAAATGTGGGCATGATTGATCAGCTGTTATTATTAGTTACTGACTAAGCTCATTCACCTGCCTCCTGCGCCTGTATAATTTAATAAACATTTAAATAGCAGGAAAAAGAGAATAAACGGCGCACTTCTTAGTTCTTACACACAAAATAATAAAATTTAAAAATATGGCTTCGCCCGGACTCGAACCGGAGACCTTCAGTGTGTTAGACTGACGTGATAACCAACTACACCACGAAACCATGATGCTGTTATTGTTAAAGCGCTAATCTAATTCCCGTCACGATTCGTCTCTTCCCTTTGCACCATCTGGAATCCTGGATTCTGAAGCAAATGTGTTCTTTTTAATAAATCAGTCGTTTCTAATTTCAATCAACGTCTTTATAAGTTTCTATGTAATATCATCTTAACAAAACTCCGGTAAATGGCAGAAATTAAAATCAAATCAATAGTTTTTATTGGTGGGAGTAATATAAATGGACTTGCATGTTAATGTGGATACCATAAAATTGATTAGTGGGAGCTTTTTTCGATTGGGCAACACAAATCCAAAGCTAAGACAACCAGGCTCTTACATGAGATTGAATTTTGGCAGAAGAGTTTTAGTCCCAAATCCCAAACATTAGCCCCAACCCCCATTTTAATTGTGAAAATACTAAAATGTCCTTATCTCTTTTTTTCCTTTAAACATCTTTCTATTCCAAACCCCAAACCCCAAGACCCACACCCCATTCACTCACTCCTTTCCAATTCCCAAACCCCAAACTCCATTCACTCTCTCTCTCTCTCCCCTGTTCACCCTCCCTTCACCACCCTCCACCGCCGCCACCACCCTTCGCGCCGCCGCCGCCACCCTCCGCCCAACCTTCTCTTTAATATTTTTCTCTCCTATGTGTGTTATGTTCTGAACTTGACATACGAACTGGGCCCTAATTTGCCTCATGAATGTGTGCTTGTGGAAGCCACACCAGAATACGATTCAACTAAGAATGCATTATTCTTATATCAGTAAACCGGGTGCTCCACGTTCATACCATAATAAGCATAATAAGTTAAGCACTATCGATGTGATTGCTCTATGGCTTAATTAAATTAATTAGCTATAATAATGATGATAAAGTTTTTTTTATTTCACTTTCTAGTAAAATTCCGACATACCCGTGTCGGAATTTTAATAAATTCCGAGTCTGGCCTATAGGAATTTTTTAACAGTACGGAAAAAAAACTTAAACGTATTTTTACTTTCTAGTAAAATTCCGACATACCCGTGTCGGAATTTTAATAAATTCCGAGTCTGGCCTATCGGAATTTTTTAACAGTACGAAAAAAAAACTTAAACGTATATACGTTGCTTACCTTCAACAACACGTCCACAACGTCATATGCACCTTCTTTTGAGCGTCAATGATAAAAAGTGGAAGCTTTTGGAGAAAAAAATGATAAAGATGAAGGCTTTGGAGAATGAGAGAGATAGGGGTAGAAGAACATGAAGAGTTTATGGAGGTTTCTTGGTCATGAAGGTGAAAGGTTGATGGGGTTTGGGTTTTAGATAAATTAGGAATGGGGTTTGTGGCTAATGGGGTTTGAGAATTAAGTTTTGGAGGGAAATTATTAAGTAAGGGCACTTCAGTATTTTCACTATTAAATTGGGGTTTGGGGCTAATACCTGGGGGCTGGGAACTAATACTCTTGGCAGAATTGCCACGGAAAAAATTGTGCACATAATTGATCAGCTGTTATTATTATACTAGTTTTAAGCCCGTACATTGCACGGGATGCTTGTTTGCTTGTCTACATATTGTTATTAGCTATTTATCATTGAAAACTAATGTAGTTAATAATTGTAAATCATTTTGTCTTTTCGAATTGAATTAATATCAACTCATTTGTAAACACAAAACTATGAAATTCAAATGATCAAGTTGGTGAAAATATACTAACAATATATAATGTATCGTTTTTTTATTGTCTTATATTATGGTGTCAATCTGCTACATTTATTATTCTATTTTAATTTGAGAAATACTATTCAAACATTTAAGAAAATACACACACACATATATAACTTGATATAACACTATAAATTAATCATTTAACCATTCATCCTTGATTATAGTGTGTGCATATATGTGTACACACACACACATATATATATATATATATATATATATATATATATATATTATGATCCTTGAATCCTTTTTTTGATGACACATGATAGATCATATAGATTTAATGAATATAAGTATGGAATATATTAATCGTGTCAAGTTTTTTCATCATTTAAAAAAAAAGTGTTATTCATCATCCAAATCACATATGTCTGTCATCTATTTTTAAACCATTGTCATGCATAAATATTTTTTTCTTTCAATAAGGGTACGTGTATTTAAATTAAATTTAATTAAGTGAAGTAAATAAAAATATATATCCAATATTAATTTTGTATAATCAATATTATTTTGAGAACATATAATATTGGTTATTTTTATATTTCAAGCATTCATACTAAATCAAATTTGTATGGCCAAACAACATGATTAGCTTGATATAGAAAAATATGATTATTTTGCTTTTAGAAATTGTCATGATGTAAATATTTTGTTCAACTTTTTTTATTTGTCATAAGCATGCCTAAATTTTGAAACTATATAGAAATAGAGTAATGAAATTAATTTTCATAAGATTATATGAGGGATAGACTACGACTTGATAAACTAAATGTTGAAAATAAATACATCAATAAGAATTAAAGAATAAAATAACAATGAAAAGATAAAAGATAAAAGATAAAAGATAAAAACAACCAAACAAATGAAGAGATATTAGGAGGAAGAAGATAACACTCCAACGATTACCAATTCCAGAGATAACCACAATCCAAAAAAAGAAAGCCTAGTTAAACAAAGAAAGCCAAACAAAGGAAAGAATAGAAAGAGGAGGATCAGAATCAGAAATTACAGATATAATAGGCAGAGAAGAAAAAGATGATGATCCACAACTAACCGGAATTGCAAGTCAAATAATTTCCTTATAATAATTTCAACAACTAATTGTTCTCTCAAAATTAACTTGTACAACAATTGTTGATGCAGTTTTATTGAAGAGAAAATTCTAACTTTCAATGAGAGTGCAATATTTGAATGAAAGTGAATGAGAAACTTCCAATGGGACTGGTTTGTATAATATAAAGTAATATATTTCAAGTTCAATTTCACATAATAATAAATAAGTAAAAGGAATAAAATATCGATATATAATATAGGTAAAGATATGTTTGATCCTAAAGAGCAATAATAAATGTGGCCTAACAATGAGCAACTATATATAATGATAGAAGAGGGATGAAGAACGTGATAACCTTAATGAGAATAACAATGGAAGTAACGACAAATTCGCGAATTTGAATGATGGTTAGAGTAGACCCAAGTAGAAAGATTTCTTCAGCCCCTTTTAGATTCAGGGAGGATGATAGATTAGGGAGAAAGTACAAACAGATAAATGAATAGAGAAGGAGAAAAGTGCACTGCTAATGCAGTTACAAAGTGTAACTTGCATCTTGTACTTTTCTTTTAAAAATTAAAATTAAAAAAAAAAGGATGAACATGTGGATGCCCTCCTAGAGTTGGAAATGCCAACTTTTAATGAGAGAGCAGCATTTTGAAATGGGTGAATGAGAGAGCTCCATTGAACACCTTTTTATATTAAAATGAAGGACTAGTTTCCAGCACGTGCATTGCATGGGTCTGTACACGTCTTTATATATATATATGAACTTAGTTAATAGTCAAGTATTAATGATTGAGTATCAAATTTGTTGTATTAAATAAGTTATATTTTATTTTGAAAATAATATTAATTTATTGATATTTAGATGACTTTATTCATAAAAATTTGTACCATTTCTTTTGCTTGCATCTTTGGCACACTTGTAGTGGCTTTCAAAGAGTTTTTTTTTTTTAAATATCTTTTTTATGTAGTGTTATAATTTTAATAATGTATTAGTAATTCTCAATGTAAAAAAAAAAAAGTAAAGACCTGAAAAGTTAATTATTGCATACCTGGTCATTTTCGCTGTCTTTTGGTAAACTTCAATATGTCATCGTTTTCAAACATGTCATTTACGACAAAACTTTTTCTAAATTGCTTTTCCTTTTTCACATTGAGGACAACTTTTATTAAGCCACTACTTCTTCCAATTATGACATCCAATGTCGTTGGGGCATTCCATGTAACTCCTCTATAAAGACAATTTGTCGTTGACCTAGTTTTAAGCTCGTATAATGCATGGGTTGATTGGTTGTTTCTTTATTATTAGTTACTTATCTTGGAAGATTTTAAATAAAAAATAATTACATTTAGATTACTTTAATAGTTTAAATAATTGAAAAATCAATTACAATTACAATTGCGTATTTAAAAAAGTTTAGATTTTAAAATACAAACCAAACATAAGTTATAAAAAACGCAAAAGGGGTATTAGAATCATTGACCTTGTTGAGCAGTTGCAAGATTACAGTAATCCAAGAAACAAAATATCTTAAGACATATTCCCAAAGGCAAACTCTCCGTTTTTTAAATCTTGTGACTTTTTGTGTTGGAGTTTTTAGCAATGAGGTTTACAACAACAACTCATCACCATAGCACATTGCAAGCAACTTTAAAAAATATATACAATGTTTTCATTTTTCAGTACACGCTCCGAATGATTAAAAATAACGAAAATAAAATCTTGGTATAAATTTTGAGTAAAAAACACAAAGAAGATCAACATAGCATGAATAAAAATTTCATTAAGATTCCAAATAGTATTCAACAATTCATTAGCAAAAAGAAAAAAGAAAAAATTTACGCTAAAAAAACTACACTTTCCAACTTCCAAGAGTTAAACTTCCAAAGTCCTTATATATATAAAAAAAAACATAATAAAAACACATACCAATTTGCACTTGAATCAGTTGCCATAAATCAATAGTAATGTAATTATTTCAAAAAAAGCAAACTTTATCAATATCATCATTATCATTTTCAACAGTTGCAATCACACATATCAAAATCAAAATAAAAAAAAAAATAAAAAGTAAATTTATCATTAACATGCAATTATGTCGTATCCACATTAACATGCAATTATGTCGTATCCACATTAACATGCATCAGCCAATTGGAAAAGTGAAAGAATTGCCATTGAAAAATTATGCACATAATTGATCAGCAATCTCATCCACTTACCTCCAACTCCATTATTCTTTAAAAAAATGTGATCATCAACGGGATTTCAAATCAGCCAATTGGAAAAGTGAAAGATTTCCTTTCTCAGGAAAAAGATAAAATAAACATTTCGCC
Organism: Crotalaria pallida; assembly: GCA_037953625.1. Classification (NCBI taxonomy): domain Eukaryota; kingdom Viridiplantae; phylum Streptophyta; class Magnoliopsida; order Fabales; family Fabaceae; genus Crotalaria; species Crotalaria pallida. Next base: position 126,610,322 of record CM075655.1, on the reverse strand, counting down.
CGGACTTGAACCGGAGACCTTCAGTGTGTTAGACTGACGTGATAACCAACTACACCACGAAACCTTATTGGTGCCAAGTGGCCTTAATTTTCAAATAAATACTTATTTCTATTTAAAACATCAGTCATTTTAAATTCCACTGACTATATTATTTATTTTCATCCCCATCGTTACGAAAAAAATCATTTGTAGTCATATCACTCATGTAAGTTTGAACTCATGGACTCTAATTTTGTTTCAAAGTAGTGAATATGCAACAACAAAATAACTTGTTCCAATGAGATTTATTCTCTCACTCATATAATATAACTAGCTCTTACCCCGTGCAATACACGGGTTACTAAAATTTTAAAATTTTAAAATTAAATATTTTAAAACAAGGATTATTATTTTTTTAATTGTAAAGTAAATGTTATTATTAAATAATAGCAAAAAATAATTATACAAAAAACAATGTTTCAAATTAAACCCTATCAGTAAAAAAATAATCTAAATTATTTTGTTGATAAATTTTGTACTTTTTCGTATGAATAAAAAATTACACTTTTTATCTGAGATATTTCTTATATATTCGGTGAATAAATTAACATTTTTTATATGATTATAAATTTTATTATGAAGAATCAAAATTAAATCAGAATTAAATATTTTGATTTTTTATATTAATTGAATAAAAAATTATTTATCTATTCATTTATGATAACGATAACAATAATTTATAATTATTGTATAATATAATAATTATAATTTAGATTTTGAAAATGATAACGATAATAATAATTTATAATTATTGTATAATATAATAATTATAATTTAGATTTTGGAAGAATAAAAAATATGAGAAGTAATTGATATTGATTTTTCTTTTTAATTAATTAGAGCATATGAAATTTTAGATAAACTTTAATTAATATTTTTAATAAAATAATTAAATACAACATGAATTCTTATAATTTATAATAAAATAAAACAACATACCATCTCCATTTCAAAAAGTGTCAAGTTAGTGAAGTGTATCACTTTACTGTTGAAACGACATACCACTTGTGATAATTTTTTTTAATTTTAAAAATATGAATAGAATATTATATTATATATATAATTTAATTTAATTATATTAAGGAAACAGTGCACCATTTTCTTCAACCTGTACCGAATTAGATTCATTGGTTGGAACTTGAAACAATCAATCATTTCAATTGCATTGTTATAACTTATACTTAAAAAACGAATTATAGAACAAGACATTGCACCCCTAAACCTATACCGAATTATAGAGTAAAACATTGCAATGTTATATTAGTTTTTTTTTTAAAAAAATATTTTCAAGACAGGTGACATGTCTCTTTGTTTTTTATTTTCGTGTGAGCTCTCTGATTGCAAAGTATGAGTTCAAAAATATAATATAGAGTTTGACTATATATAGAGTCTTAAATTGTTAAGATACATTAGTATTATTATGAAATTGTGTTTCAAAATTGTTTTAACGGGTGCATTAGTATTATTTTAGAATTTATTTTTTTTTTAAAAATGTATTTAGTAACACTATTGTGAAATGGTGTTAGTTCATAAGACATAACTTTTCAAGAATTTATTATTTTGTATAGGTGCATTAGTATTGTTTCAGAATTTATTTTTTTAAATTATATTTAGAAACAATATTATGAAAGGGTGTTAGTTCATAAAACATATCTTTCCAAGAATTTTTTATTTTTTTAAAACTATTATGAAAGGGTGTTAGTCCATAAGACATATCTTTTCAAGATTTTTTTATTTTTTAAAAACTATTATGAAAGGGTGTTAATCCATGAGACATATCTTTTCAAGAGTTTTTATTTTTTTATTTTTTTAAAACTATTATGAAAAGGTGTTATTCCATAGAATTTTTTATTTTTTTAAATGATGAATGATGTTGATATGTGACATATCTCATATGTTCCCATTTTCCTAACTTTTATTGTGAGAGCTCTGTTCAATGATGAGCACTTTGGATTCCGTATTTGGTCTAGAAATTATATAATAGTGTTTGATATATATATATATATATACACACACTTTAAGCAAATTATAAATAATGCAAGTAACCAATACAGCTCGTTATAGCCGAGTAAGGACGATGGTTTCATTTAAGCATTGAATCACCTTTAGATATAGCATCTAAGATTCACATCTCAGCCAAAAAGATAGCTATCACATACTTCTACACAGAATTCTCATGATGGCACAAGAGTAAACTAGACTTGTACAATAAAAGGTTTAATGCTAAATACAAAACAGGTTAGCAATGATTTAGATGCTACACACAAAGTAAGGTCGAAAATCCCTTTTAACAGATACTTATATGTCATTATCTATACCCCAAATTCCGGACAGTGGTTGCTTGCTAGTGAAGTTTGCGTGCAACGTAGATACCCTCTGGCGAATCTTGACTCGCCAAATCACTGAAGTGAGTACCTATTAACTGAACTACACCTCTCATATCGTGACCTTTGTTTTGGAGCACTGATAGATCTTACCTTTGCTTTTGAAGATTCAGTGTAAGCCATGTAACTTGGATAATCTGAATAACCACTCAGATAACTTCTTGATCCATCACTCTTTGTAGGGGTAAAAGGACTTTTTCTGGAAACACCATCTTTAGAAGAGTTGGATAAAATTTGAGGATTGTTGTCCTCAACTTCATTTAATTTTAGAGGGCGGTAAGATTGAACTTCACAAGAAGATACACTTTGGCATGAGTCTTTTGTGGTTGTCAAACTTTGGCTGTAATGATCCCAAACTAAAGGCTGACTAGTGGAATAAAAGAGATTCTTACGTTTCGATGAGATGTACGGTTTTCCAGAATCAATTTCAAGAATCTTGATACCTCTTTCATCATCCATGCTACATGTTCTTGTCCATGATCTTTGTTGATTCCATGATTGCTCTTCAACACTACTCGTATTTGACCTGTTCCCACATTTATCTTGATTGCCATTGATCTGGACATTGGATTTGGAGCCATTTCTCTACAATTAATGATATGAATACTTTCGATAAGTATACATTGCTAAAATTGACCATGCTTTATTGAATTATCCCTAGTTAGAAGGGGTGGAAAGAAAATACCCTGAGTACTGATGTTGACTGATCATATTTCATGCTCACAGATCAGATTGGGCTCTCAAATTTCTCTGGTGTTGCCAATCCCTTTAAATTAAATGCATTTGGGATTTATGCAAAGAATATCACTTTAACAGCGAAAGTATTTCTTAATTATGTGCTGGCTAGTTCAAATCATTAGTATTTGATATGCCTAAGTTTGTGGAGGCCATCATAAAATTCCACTAATCTTGAAAATTACTTTTAAACATATCAAACAGTAACTTGAATGCCTAAAGATGACATGACAGACCTTGCCTAACCTAACCAATAAGGGGAACTGAGCAAGTATTAGCGATTGCAACATCAGTATTTTGATTGACAAATTGAAAACATGTTCAGTTCAGCCATGTAATATCCTTGATTAACTTTAGAATGAGAATGTAACAATCTCAATAGTTGCAAGCTATTAGGATACTATTTCAATTTTCAACTGTAAGGATATGTAACTACTCAAACCAACTTATAGATTAGAATTTTGACTTTATATATATATATATATATATATATATATATATATATATATATATATATATATATAGACACACACACACACTTGCAGGAACAAAATTACAGAAATACAAGCCTAGCTCCAACACTAATCGGCTATTTTAGATTAATAAAAATGCTAATAGAAAGTGCAATTGATAATGCTTACATGGAACAAGTGGCCAGTGGATGGCTTTGCAGCCCGATAAGAGGCCTGAGAAATTTGAGACCGCACAGCGTGGGCTCGAACCTGTGCTCGTAAGAATGATCGCATTCTTTGCAGCAACACTGCTGCACGTCTCCTATGAATGTCACCTCTTACCAATGCCTGCAGCATCACTATTCCTTTTAATGCTCCCAGCGCTCTCCTTGCCTAATTAATTTCAGCAGAGAGCAAAATGAGGAGAAAGTTGAATCCAGAATTATATAATACAAGTGCTGATAATGAACTGGAGCAATGCTAGGACACCCTCCCTTAGGGCATTTGTTAAGAATCTAGTGAAAATGCATGAAAATGTGTGGTTTTTTGTATTCACGGAAGAATGTTTACTAATGATTTGTTTTCCAATACTAGTAACCTTAACAAGTGCCCTTATTTTTATTATTTTTCACATTATTCTATACCTCAAGACTACTATCATATTTTTTCTCCAGGCATTAACTAACTCTCTTAATATTTTACATAAACTGACTAAATTTTTCTCTCTCATCATTTCTCCATTTTTATCATTAAAATCTTTGTTTTACCATACTATGAATTGTCTTTATTTAAAGATAATCCCCGAATAAGGACAATAACTCATTTCTCCACACCAGTGAACGATTGTCCCCACCCCTATTATGATATCAGGTGAGGCTTACTAATTGCCGATCCACACCCCTAACTAATGAATCAAGATTTTTTTATTTTCTTTTTTTAAATTGTAATCGGTAGAAAAATAGTGTTATAGAAATAAGCCTATAAAATACCCTGCCTTTTCATAGGTAGTGTTTCCGAAAGTTTTTTTCTTATGTTTAATATGTACTGTTCTTTTACAAAAGTACAAAACACAATACATATAATTAATGCTATTTTTCCAATACATCACTATTTCTTATATTTTTTTTTTCATTTTCAATATCATATTCTCTCTTCAATAATGATTATATAAGGATATTATAATAAAAATACACCAAATTCATTTAACTATTTTTTAAAACTCGTACATAATCTTAAAACACATTACATATGAAACGAAGGGATTACTGAACGAAGGGATTACTAGGCACCGGCATGAAATTTAAAAAGACAAGGATATCACAACAGCCACCCCCACAAAGGTTTCTAGAACACTAGTGCTAGTATTCAACATTATTGAACCAGAGTACATATATTAATCAACATTATTGGAGTATAATTGAAATCCTGACTGTATGTCTATATAGTACTTCTTCCGGTCCTATTTATAAGACCCTTTTGGGGTTTTTATTTTGATCCTATTTATAAGACCCTTTCCAATTTTCAATAACATTTAATTACTTCTTTCCACTGACACCCCTATAAAGTCAACACTTTTTAGAGTTCCAATAATAATTATAGGGGTAGTTTTGAAAAAGTATATCAAATTTTCACATTTCCAATGTCACTAACAAATTTATCCACTCTCCTTGGTGGGAGTGAAAAACCCCAAAAGGGTCTTATAAATAGGACCGAAGGGAGTAATAATATTATTGCTATTAATTACAACAACTAACTAAATTATTAGATATTAATATCGTCAACTAACCCAACTTTAATGGGTTGAAAAAATTGAACAAGTCCAATAAAAGGAAGGAAATTTCTAAAATGCAATCAAAAATTGAATGGTTGTTATGCAACCCATTCTTAAATCAATAATAAAACCTTGTCACCTAAGACATGTATGCCACATCATTACTTAAATTAGTCAAAATTAAGTTTTGCAATTTAGTCCAACATAAAAACTAGATTATTGTAATTTAGTCTTTTTGTACTTTTAGACAAATTATAAATTTTAATTTTAATTTTAATGATGTGACATACATGTCTTAGGTGACAAGGTTTTATTGGTTTAACAATGGGTTGCTATGCAACCATTCAATTTTTAATTGCATGGTAGTAACACCCTAAAAGGAAACATACATCTTACGGTAAATCTTTTAAAAAAAATTCCATAAGATGTGCACTTAATAGATCAAGAATTATGTTTTACTAGTTTTTTCAATTCAAATTTTCTTCTGATGATACAATACGAGTGATACTGTACAAGTAGTTTATAATTAGAAAAACCCATCTTAAAAATATGACAAGTGCGGCAAAGCTAGATCATCTCTCATCCAGCACCCCGTTGGAGTTGACCTTAGACAGGCATCCATCTGCTGGGGGGGGCCGTCCCCACAGACCGCAAAATGCCAAATCTAAGGCTCTGTTTGGATTGAGGACAATGAGAGGGATGAAATGGAATAAAAATATTCAAAATGAGATTTCCATTGCTTGAAAGTTGAAATCTTTATCTCCCATATTGGGAGGGAGCCAATGAAAAGGAAAAGACCATTCTATCCCATCCAAAACTCCCACACATACCCTAGAGGTCACATTCTATCACCGAGGAAAAAGTAGTAGTACTACTTACTAGCAAGTAAATTGACCTTACGTTGTATTTAATTTTGGTACCACGTAGAAGAATATGACCCTGCTGCAAACCAGCTTCACAAAGATACGGGGAAATCTTATCTTATCTAGCCTAGGTACGCATGCGCATGAGGTAGAACCCCTGCTTAAATCCTCCTCCTACTATTCCCATTCATGGTGAACTCTCTCCTGGAGTATACTAGTCAAGAAATTAAAAAAACAAAAAAAGTATTTAAGTAGTAGTTTATTTAACATATCAATAAATTATGAAATAAAACTAATTTAATATATTTTGCTTTGATTAATTAAACATATTTAACAATTTACAATTTTTAAACTTTTTCATTAATTACTTTGTCTTAATTTGAAAAAAAAAACCTCTCATTTTTTTTTTATCATTCTAATGAGAGGAAGATGAGTATTATTTTTACCTCTCAAATTCTATAACTTTTCTTAAAAAACAAATTTTTTTATCTAAAAAGTGGAGTAAGACAACTGCTAACAAGAGGCTTGGTGTACTTGTTCTTTTTTTTTTTTGTTTACATGAGAGGTCTGGGACTAGAACTCATGATCTAGGAAAGGGAAACATTTTAAGTGTCCCTGCAGTGCTGTCTTAAGTGTACTTGTTCTTTAATACATTTGTTAGAAAATCAAATATAGTAAATATCCATTAAAAAATAATTTTTTTTTTTTAAATTTTGAAACAGAACAATGCATATTCATAATTATTTTTTTAAAATATAAAAAGACCCGGAAAGTAAAAACCAAAGAAGTGATCACATATCGTGATGATTTATGTGACTTTATTTATTTATTTTTGTTTTTTCATTCATAGGAGAAATGTTTTATGAATGAATTGGCAGGTCAGTACTTTGAGCGGAGGATATAGATTATGACTAGATTGCAGGTGCTTTGTAGACTAGTAGTCTAGTACTAATGCAGTACTAGAAAAAGCAAGTGTACTGTGGGACATTTAATTGTGAAAACGCCTTAACTTGTTGACTAATGAAATGCTACTGTAGGAGTAGCTAGCTAGGAAGCCATGGGCAAAGTAAGAAAGGAATGAATAAAGAAAACAGAAAAGAGAACTAACAAATGGGAATGATGATGGATAGGATACGAACCAAACAGCCTCTAAAAGCAGCTTGAATTTTAACGGCGGCTGCCCATTCCTGGCCAACAATAATGGCTCCGGCTCCGTGGGTGGCACCTTCCACTTCTACATAGGAGGAGGAGGAGGAGTTATGCTGCACGTGCAGTTGTTGGGGTTTGTTTGCTGCATAGGTGGTGGTAGTGGTTGCATCGTGGTGGTCCACCACAGCAGCAGCAGTAGTAGTATGATGGTGGAAGTCTTTTTTATCTGTGTAAGACTTTGCAAAACTCCAACGGCGGCATTGTTTATCTTTGTTGTTGTTGTTGATGAGAGCTATAAGTCCCCTAAACCATTTTGATGCCTTACCCATTGGAAGCGTATGGAACGGAGATATGAGAACAGAGACAGAGAGAGAGAGTGGTGCGGTGAGTGAATGGATGTGGCTTTGGATGTAAGCAAACAGTGCGCACGAAGTAGGCATCAAACTGGAGTACTTCCATTCATTCTCTAATGCGTATGCCTCTGTAACTTTGTTTGTTTTGAGATAAAATGAGAAAAGAGAAAGTGGGAGGAAAGAAAATGCAAAGAAAATGAAAACTTTTATTGTTTGGTTTAGAAGAGAAAAAGAAAAGAGAGAAAATAATTTATGAGTCCCACCTCAAAAAGTTTTTTCTCCCATTTTGGCAAGAGAATTAGGAAAAAAGTTTAAATTTTGTTTCAATATCAAAATTGCCCTTGTTATATGGTGTGAACATCGCTGATTAATTATTTTCATGTAAATGCATGTTTCAATGTTTTATTTATTTATTCATTTGTTTATTTTTATTTTTATTTTTGTTTAATATCTTGAATGTTAAATTTTTTGTTTTGTTTTAAAAAAATAAATATAAAGTAGCAACTAATATAAATTTCTATCCAATTTTTCTTTCTACATTGTGAAATTAGAATTTTTATTACAGTGTCCAACAATTGATTGAAGTTAAAAAAATTGATTATGTTTGATATATATATATATATATATATATATATGTGAAAAATAAAAAAATATATTTAATTTTTTTTATGTAAAAGAAGAAATAAAAAAATATTTTTTATTATTTAAAAAAATAATTGAAATAAGAAAAAAATATTTGGTTATGTTTAATAGAGAAATAAAATTATTTATTTGAGTTATGTAAAACAAAGGATATATTAGTCTTTTAATAAATTTATTGTTTTCTCTTTTCCCACTTTTTTCTCCAACCAAACAAAAGGGAAGAAAACTCGACTTTTCTCTCTCTTACATTTCTTCCAATTTTCTCTCATACCAAACAACCATAAAATCTACTCATTTTCTCACGATAATCTCTCCCCCTGTTTCTCTCTTCTCACTTCTCTCTTCCCATTTTCTCTTCGGTAACCAAACAAAGTGTAAGGCTTTAATACTTTTTTTTTCTATTTATCATTTGTATCTTGCTAGCAAGTGTCTTGATTTTTAGATTGAGAAAATTAATTACGAGTGCGTGTCTTGAAAATCTAAAAATAAATATTTTCAATCATTATTTATTTTATTTGACTTTTTAACAAGTACATCAAAAACACTTATTAACATTTATCTTATTATTTTAATTTCTACATGTCTGAAGTGTTTTGACTTTTTCCTACGAATTTTTTCTAATATCAATTTATTTTTAATTATTTTGAAAATTTTGTTTGATTCATAAAATTGTACTCAAATAAATAAATATAGGAGTATTTGTTTGTTCACTTGGACCCTCCCTCTCAAGTTTATAGATCTATCCTTACTATTAATTGGGTGAGTAAATTTAATTGCTTCCTCTTATCTTTATTATAATTTTTTTTACCAATTTTTACATTCTTTTAAAAAGTTAATTAACATTGTTAGTGATATTGGAAATGTAAATATTTGGTATACTTTTTTAAAAATATCCCTGTAATTATTATTGAAAATCTAAAAAGTGTTGGGTAAATACTATGAATGTTTGTGAAAATAATTAATTAATGCCATTAGAAATTGGAAATGAAGCTTATATTAAGAAATAATTTTATTTTTTTTAAAAAAAAAGGCCTTATATATAGGACCAGAAGGAGTATATACAAAAGATTAATTTCTTTTACCATTATAACATGTAATAATAACATGGTCAAAAAAAAAAAAAACAATCATCCTCAATAATACAATACTACTTTTTAAAATTCGAGAAATGCTGATAATAGTAAATAAAAAGTTTTGAAATATTCTCCCTTCTAAAAATTATCTTAAAAAGAAAAATCATCCAAGTCTACAAACATTTTCAAAAGAAATATGTGACTTTCAAAGTTTCAATTTCTCATTATCACAATAATATGGATTTTCTAACATCAAAATCCTATTCATGACTTCAATACATCATATGCCATCAAAACCATTCAATGTTGTAAAAAATGAACCACTAGATGCATCCAAGAGTGTATTTAATGCATGACTGCATTCTTTCTCCAATATTACAGAATTTGCATTCCACCCCTATATATATATATTTTAAACATTCCCATATTTGAATTAGCTTATTTTAGATTAGTATTTACATTTTTTTTAACAGAAAAAGGTTCCTCCTTATGCAAGGAGGAAAAGTTATATCCTTGAACCGTTGAGATTGTGACACTTGGCAAAATCATAAATTAAAACCAAATCATTAATTTAAAATGAGAATCACAAATTAAAAATAAAATCACAGATACAATAAAGAAAGAAAACAAATTAAAAAAGAAAAGAAGAACGTAACAAAGCAGTAGCTAACGCATAAAGGAAGAAGAAAGAAGAGCCACCCACCGCTCGTCCGCTCGTCGGTCGCTGCCCAACGCACCACCGCTCGCCGGTCATCGTCGTCCGCGGTCAAAGACTAGCCTCGCACCACCTCTCGTCACCCGTTACCAACGACCAACCACGAACCACCGGACCGTCTCTCGCACCACCCACCATCATTCCGCCAAATCCAAACCCCATAGTCATCGGTAAGTCACATTATCCACCTTATTAAAGCATTTTAGTTTTCATTTTAATGAATTTTTCAATAATTTTGTGTTAAGCAGTTGTTACTATTTTAGTTCATCCACAATCTATATTAAATAATTATTTAATAAATGTTTATTTCCTTGATCAGAAAATGACTATCAATGAAGATGAGAATAATCAGTCACATGTAATGGAAGAGATTGGTGAAAAAGAGCAATTTCAAGTTCAATCAAATTTTGAAGACAACTTAAATCTGTTAGAAGGTCCACGTGTCGGTATGAGTTTTGCTACTGACAAACTAGCTTATGATTTTTATAATGGATTTGCATTTAAGGAAGGTTTCTCGATTCGTAAGAATTGGAATTATAAGCCCAAAAATAGTGGAATCGACAAAAGTATCACTTTCTGTGTAACAAAGAGGGCTTTAAAAAACCAGATAAGAGAGATGCTGGAAAAGAAATAAAACGTCGCCGTGTTCAGAGAGAAGGTTGCAATGCTCACATGCATATTGATAGAACAAAAGAAGGGGATTGGGTAGTAAGTAAATTTTTCAATATACACAACCATGATTTGATTCTAACTCCAACTAAAAAATGCCAACTACGTTCTCACAACAAGGCGCATAAGAACCCTTGTGTTAAGAGCCTTGTAGATAACATTCATGGGTGTGGCCTTGGTCCGGCACAAATTTCACGTATTGTTAATGTCATGAGTGATGAATTGGTTATGGTGAAACCAAATCAAATATCTGGACATTTGAGAGTTAACAGGAAAAATAATATTGGAAAAGAATGCATGATTGTTCTTAAAAAATTCCTAGAGAGAAAAGCATTAGACTCTCAATTTTTTTATGCCTTTGAGATTGACGAGGATAATGTTTGCCGAAGTATATTTTGGGCCGACGGTCGTGCGAGAAATGCATATTTAAAATTCTGTGATGTTGTGGTATTTGATGTCACATATAAGACCAATAAATTTTCGATGTCGTTTGCACCATTTACTGGTGTAAACCATCATAGACAATCTACTTTGTTTGGTTGTGCTCTCTTAGCAGATGAAAGAGAAGAAACATTTGTTTGGTTATTTAAACAGTGGCTGAGATGTATGTGGGATAAAGCCCCAGGTGCAATAATAACTGACCAAGATAATGCGATTGGTAATGCAATTAAGAGAGTCTTTCCGCATACTTATCATCGTTATTGTAGTTGGCATCTATCACTTCATGAGGATGAACATATCCAACCTTTTCGTTCAATTTCCGATGAGTTTGACGAAGTTTATACAAGATGGGCTAAAAAAAATAGATCAATCAAAGAATCAGAACGACAATGGGAAACATTAAAAGAAAAATTTAAGCCTTCTTTTGATGTTGCATTGACTGAAAAGCAGAGAAATGTGATGAAAGCTTGGAAATGGTTGGAGGGTATGTATGAAAAGAGGCAACATTGGTTGAAAGCTTATTTGCGAGGCACATTCTTTGCAGGTGCTTAAATTTAGATAAATTTCATATACCTTTTGTTAAAATTTAGTAATATATTGATGTTTACAGGTGATTTATAATTTTGTTTTTTTACTTATGTTATAGGGATGAAATCAAGTCAAAGAAGTGAAAGCATGAATGCCTTTTTTGATGGCTTTGTGCATAGTACCACTCCGCTTAGTGAATTTGTTGATCAATATGACAACGCCCTGGCTGATCGTCGATCAAAGGAAGAGAGTGAGGACTTAGTTAGTATAAGCACTTGTCCTGACTTAACACATTTAAGTGATATTGAGTCTCACGCTGGAAAAGTCTATACGAGGAACATTTTTAAACTTGTTGCTGAAGAGTTTAAACATGTTTGGAGTTGCCAACATAAGAAATTGAGGAAGGAAGGTGAGCTTGCCACTTATGAGGTAATATTTACTAGTAGAGGAAAAGTAGTTTCACACAATGTTGATGTTAATTTGTGTACTCTAGATTTCAAATGTAGTTGTGCAAAGTTTGAGAATTGGGGGCTACTTTGCAAACACATTTTATACATCATGAAACAAAAATTGTTTATGAAGTCGATTCCAGATGAATATATTTTGCCTAGGTGGACGCTTGGTGTTCGTTATAGTACTACGTGTCTTGGTGATTTGACAGAGACAAACATTGACTTAGTTGGAAAGCCACTAACTCCTATGGAAGTTTGGAGTTTTCGAACTTCGTTTAATAATTTCTTTGAACAGATTACTAGTAAACGCGAGTACTTCCAAATTGGTGTAGATATTTTGCAAGAAGGATTCAAGAGAATTTCTATCATGGAGGCAGACTTAGTTGGAGTAACACAGGAATGCAATCAAGTTGATTCAACCATTAATACAACATGCTTGAAAAATTCAAACATCACAATTCGTGATCCAACCAATATTAGTACCAAAGGAAGACCAAAAGCGGCTACAAGGTTTCCTTTTGGAAAAGTGGTGGCTCAAAGTCAATCTCAAACAGGAATGCGAACATGTAGTGATTGTCATGAGAAGGGTCACAATAAAAGAACATGCCCTCGTATCAAGGTAGGTTATGACTAAATATATATTTTAAAATTTTAGTAAGTGTACATATCTTTACGCTAACAAGTGTTTTAATACTGTTTCATTTCTTTAGGGAGGAAACTCAAGCACTCGCGAAGAAATCTTGAAAGATTGAAGAAGTCTTGTGAAGAAGTTCGACTTTTATGTGTAGAATGATTTTTTTACATGATGTTTATGTAGTGTAGAACACTCAATTTTTCTACAAATTTTACTAGTTATTATGTTCCTAGAAAGAATAATGTTATTGGTTTATTAAGTTTAAAGTTTATTAGTATGTTACATTTTTACTCACTGGTTATTATGTTACTTACTGGTTTGTGATGGTAATGGCTGTGTGGAGGTAGTAGAGACACATTTTCCTAGTGCTTCTCATGGTTTGTATCTGCGTTATGTAAGTGAAATTTCCAAGACACATTTAAAAACACCAAATTTGGTGAACATCTTCTGGAATGCTGTGTATGCCCTTACAACTGCTAAATTTGAAAGCAAGATTACTAAGATCATGGAGATATTGCAGGATGTTATATCATGGTTTCAACATTAAGTTTACGTTGCACCTTTAGTTCACACTTGAAAGCAGGGTGTTCACATTGCACCTTAAGTTCACATTAAGTTTGCAGGATGTTACTATTGAATTTGAAAGCATGATTTCGCAGGCCGCTGAATATAGCAAAAAATTGACTTTTTAAAAAAAATATTGAACCTTAAGTTCACATTTTAAAAATATTGAATGCTGTTGAATACAGCAGAATGCATGATATAGAAAATTAACATATAGAGCAGTGCACTGTGTAGAAAATTGACATACAAAGGAGTGCAGAAAATTGAATATATCAACAAGGCAAAGACATTACATTCTACTAATCCATTGAAAATAAGTGAACAACAGTCACTATAACTTCATACATTACAATCAATGAACCTATGGTACTAAACAATAGTTGCTGTAACTGCATTACAATCAATGAACCTAAGGTACTAAACAATAGTCATTGAGATGATTCGTCACTGTAACTTCATGCATTTAGGAGACTTTGTAGTTCTTGAATTTCTTCAACCGAGTTTTTGGTAACAGATATCTGCAATCATTGCAAAATTCCAATAATGTTTTAGCCAACTTCATATTAGCACAACTAGAAAGAATGATTAACAACAACTCCAGACATCTATACTTAAGATTAGCACAACCAGAAAAAATGATTACAAATATAGGCTCATCGGTCACTAAATCAATTAGTTGCATCAAATGAAACAAATATAGGCCCTCCTTGAAGCAATTAACAGCTATGTCAGTTAGCACATAGCCAGAAATTATGGCACCGCATACTCCCTATCCTTCTCAGGTGGTGCTTCATCATGAAAGTGACAAATCAATGACAAATCTCAAACATCTTTTTCTAACAACTAATTCTACACAGTCAAAAACACCAAAATGAAAATAGTGCATCAAGGATCATGGTTAACCACCAACAGATTGAAAAAGAAGAGATCAGATTGAAAAGGGGAGAAAAATTGCAAAAACAGTTAAGGAAAATAGTGCATCAAGGATCATGGTTAACCACCAAAATGAAGTTTGGAAGAAGGTTCCTGTCACGCGACCATTCCTTGTCGAGACGGAGGTCACCGCCTTGTCGCGACGGTGCTTCCGAGCGATGCTATGAGAGAGAGGGCGGAGGAGCGATCGCGGCGGGAAGTCACCGGTAGCGGCCAGCGGTGGAAGTCACCGCCTTCCCGGTTGCGACGGAGATCACTTGCGACCGGAAGCGACCAGCGGGTGGCGGTGAGTGGGCAGTGGGCATGGCGTTCTCTTCTCCGTCTGTGTCTTTCTCTCTTCTCTATCTCATTGTGGATTTCTCTATTCTCTATCCCTTCTCCGATTTCATTTTGTTTCTTTTAATTTTGATTTATGATTTGGTTTTAATTTATGATTTTGTCAAGTGTCACAATCTCAACGGTTTAAGGATATAACTTTTCCTCCTTGTATAAGGAGGAACCTTTTTCTGTTTTTTTAATAGTATGTTTTATCTATCTAATATTATATTAGCAAAGTTTCCTCCCATTTTTCACCACCCCAAATTATCCCGCCTTTTTCTCTCTCCGATGTGGACCCCCCCTCCCCCAAACTTCTTCTTTTTTTTTTTCCACCCATTGCCTCACCTTTATTTTTTAACTACTCCCTCCTGTTTCGACTATCCCGTCCAAACAGTACTAGAGTGCTTCTATCATTCATCGGTTTTTTATGCTTCAGCTTTTTTTTTATTTTTTTTATTTTAATAAATCTAATATATTAAAAAAAATATGTTTTGGATTTTCTGTGTTTTTTTTATGTACATGTTTTTGTTATTTGGATTTGAATTTTTTTTATATATTCTTCCAGACAAATGTAATGGTCCAAACAAGTAAAATATAAAACAAGGGTGCTTCCACCATGCACCTGTTTTTGGTGCTTCGGCTCTTTTTTTAATTTTTTATTTTAATAAATCTAATATTAAAAAAAATATATGCTTTGGGTTTCCTGTATTTTTTTTTTATGTACATATTTTGTTATTTTGATTTTGAATTTTTTTATATATATTCTTTCGGACACTGGTAATGATCCAAACAAGTAAAATAATATAAAACAAGGGTGCTTCTACTATGCACCGGTTTTTGGTGTTTTGGTTCTTTTTTTTATTTTTTTTATTTTAATAAATATAATATATTAAAAAAAATATGTTTTGGGTTTTCTGTATTCTTTTTATGTACACGTTTTTGTTATTTGGATTTGAATTTTTTTTATATATTCTTCCGGACAAATGTAATGGTCCAAACAAGTAAAATAGTATAAAACAAGGGTGCTTCTACTATGCAGCGGTTTTGGTGCTTCGGCTCTTTTTTTATTTTTTTATTTTAATAAATCTAATATATTAAAAAAATATGCTTTGGGTTTTCTGTATTCTTTTTATGTACATATTTTTGTTATTTGGATTTGAATTTTTTTTATATATTCTTCCGGACACATGTAGTGGTCCAAACAAGTAAAATATAAAACAATGGTGCTTCTACCATGCACCAGTTTTTGTGCTTCTACCATGCACCAGTTTTTGTGCTCCGGCTCTTTTTTTTTATTTTTTTTATTTTAATAAATCTAATATATTAAAAAAATATGCTTTGGGTTTTCTGTGTTATTTTTATATGCATGTTTTTGTTATTTGGATTTGAATTTTTTTTATTATATGTTTTCTGACACAAATAATGTTCCAAACAAATAAAACATAAAACAAAGGTGCTTCTACCATGCACCGGTTTTTGGTGCTCGGGCTCTTTTTTTAATTTTTTTATTTAATAAACCTAATATATTAAAAAAAAAACTATGCTTTGGGTTTTCTGTATTCTTTTTATGTACATGTTTTTGTTATTTGTATTTGAATTTATAATGTCATTAATTACTTCTTTTTCAAAAACAATTTTATTCACTTTTTTTAAAAGCGAATTTTTTAGTTTAAAAATATTACATACAAGAATGTTAATCGATTTCAATTTATTGACTCTTTCGTAAATAATAATATTAATCGACTCCTTCCTAAACAATTTTTAAACAACAATTTTTGCATTATTATACTTTATTTACACTTAAATATTATTCATATTAAAATTTCTCATGACTATTCAATAATAAATTAAAACTAATCTATATAATATTATATTACCGGTGATTCCCCCCATTTACTACTGCATCTCGCCCATTTGCTCCCTAGCGTGGTCCCCACTGTCTATTTCCTCCTTCCTAACTTCCCCTCTCACAGTAGCTGCCCAAATTTCCCCAATCTCCAGTTGAAATTGAAAATTCCGCCCGCCCAAAGTGAAAATTCCTTCCTAAATAATTTTTAAACAATAATGTTTACATTATTATACTTTGCTTACATTTAAACTAATATTAACTGTAACTTTGTGAAATGTTTTATCAATATATTAAAACTAATATTAATTGCAACTTTATGAAATCGATTTTGTGTTTCTCCCGTGCATCGCACGGGGTTGGGGGCTAGTATTTACAAATTACAGGAACTTATAATCGACTTTTTTAAGAGAACTTTTGATTTTGAGAAGAAAAAAAAACGATCAGTTGCTGAAGCTTACTCGTTACTAAACATGCAGATAGTAGAGAAGGAAAGCAACTGCACGTTTAACCAGAACCACATTACAAACTCATGATTCTGAAGTTATCCTATTAATAATCACTGCAGTTTCTCTGTTGACAAGGAACAGCATTCTCTGTATTAGCTCTTCAAATGATGGGCGTTGTTCTGGATCACTGCTCACATTTAACACAAGCAAAGTTTTTAGTGATTTTTTGTTATAGGAGGCAACCTCTACCAAAATAAAACAGAAGGAGAGAGTATATAGAGAGAATTACCTTCTCCAGCAGTCCTGGATGATTGATGCTATATAGGGATCAAGCCCCTCCGGCAGGTCCAGTCTTCTATCCATAAAGCCTACTACTCCTACAACCTTTCAAATGGAATACAGCAGGTTATGGCCACGAGCTCGATTGTCCTCGTTCTTCACTTACATGTAACGGTACTTTTTTTTTTTGGAGTATAAGCCAAAATTGATTATAATGAGTATTAGGGGTACTCAACCCTTCATTACAGCATGATTAAGCAAAATGGTCTCCTCCCATTTATTAAATCCATGATATCCACAACATCAAAGCTCCCTACATATATAGCTACTTTCATATAGTTCTGCATGCATTACCTCACATCACTTTTTTTTTTTTTTTACACCAAGGGTATCCCCCAGCCGACAACCGAAGACTAATCCCCTCCGAGGCGTAGAGATCACCGAAGTGGGTTTTGCCTCTACCAACAAAGCCTTTTCCATGCCCACGGCAGGGATCGAACCCCTGACATCATGCTTAAGGAACCTAGCTATCTACCAACTGTGCTGGGCTTTGTTGGTACCTCACATCACTTTTAATAACTAACTATCGGACATTTTTAACCAACAATCTATATATACACAACGACTGAACCACTTAACTATACAGTGCATCACAATCCCTTTGAAATTGGTGGTTAAGTATAGGTGAATTAATGGTTAAATAGGTATTAACCTTAGTTAATCAAAATGACGTGAGGCCGGTGAGGCTATATATGTGAAAGTGTATGTGAGTGGCATTATTAGCTTAAGTTTTTTCATAAGCAGAGTGCACAAACGAGTATGTTATATGCGGGTGAGAGAGAGACCTGTACGAAATTCAAACTTTTCCATGGAATAGATTGAGTCATTAGTTCCCAGAGGATGACACCGAAACTGAACACATCAGATCTGTTCAAAAAAAGAAAAGTCATTGCATCAGAAGCATGCATTACCAATTTAATATTATTCAGCCACTAGTTTGAAGTACAAAATACTTCCAAAATGATGACTTCGTGATATTTTGAAATTCTAAGGGCTGCTATATATCAGTTTCACATCAAATATACCTAAAGACCATTAGGACAAGTGAGAAAATAGTCATAGAAAAGGTGCATTTTGAAAATTTTCTGGAAAAATCCACAATGCTTTAAGAAAGATTACGGAAAAATTTCCAGATTGGATGCAAACTGTAAGTTTCAGCTCCAAGGATTTACTTCTCATTGGAAGGCTCATTTCGAAGGACTTCAGGGGCCATCCACTGAGGCTGCATTATGAGTTTGTGACAGCAAAAAGGCTTGTTAGCTTGAGAGAGCAATAAAAAAGCATCAACATAAAAGCAAAATAAAGATTCTGTTACTCGCTGTTCTAGCAAGATGATTTGTATGTAAAAGCTGAAAAAAGGAGTGCTATCATTACAGTGCCTCTTCCAGATTTTGTAGTCAATAAAGTTGCTTCCTTCAACCTTGACAGGCCAAAGTCTCCAACCTGAGAAAAATCCAAAACTCATCAGGAGCTAGATATTCAAACTTCCCAAGATTAACGAATGAATTTTGAAATGAAGCAACTCACGAAAAAGTTAAGCTGTTAGATGAAGGCTCATGACTGAAGAACCCATAGCGTGGATAATGCACAAGCCCACATACCTTGTGTTGCAATTCAACTTTTTTTATTTAAAGAGTGGGGGCAGCAATGATCGAACTCTAGACCACTCGGTCGTAGAGATTCTCATTAATTATTTGTCCCAAAAGCTTAAACTGTTTGGTAAAGGCATAAGAATGACTTCTATTACATCTTTAATGATTTACAAGCAATAATTACCTTGACAGTCCAGTTTCTATCGACAAGCAGATTGGAAGACTTAAGGTCTCTATGCACAATTGGTGGATTTCTGTGATGAAGATAATTAATACCTCTAGCCTGCAATAAGCAACTATGTGAATTATGACATTGCAACATTTAAGGTTCAACAAATCACCAACTTGCTCATAACAAGTGTGAGAGAGAGAGAGAGAGGAAACACACAACATCAAGGGCCATCCTTAGACGCCTTCTGATGTCTAATGTCTGATTGTTGTTGTGAAGAACTTTGAAAAGGCTTCCCCTATCATGCAAAATAAAATCAGCTTAAGATAATGCATAATAGTTTCTTCCAGAAAAGAAAAGTAAATGAGGGGATCTTATGCACATGGTGGTAGAGATATTCACATTCAATAATACAAAGATCTATTATATAATGTCACAAAAGACAATAGATGTATAGCATTTTTCATGCATCTAAACTAAGCGCAACTGCCTTTGCAGTTAATATATATCAAAGTTCTAAGATGAAGGCGTCCTAGATCTTATTACCTTGGCAATAACTCGGTCACAATGGCAAGCCTTTCCTGTGAATATACTGCTCCCATGAAAAGCAATACATTAGGGTGTCTCAATCTCTTCATTATATCAATCTGAAGTTCGCACCCAAAAGATTCAGACATCAGCGGCTTCCTATCTCAATCAAGCAAAATATGAGGGGAGGGGAAGGGGGAATATTTTGAGATACCTCTTTTCTGTAGTCTTGTAAAGTCTCTTCTGTGTACCCATTCCCGAAGTAAACCTTGACTGCGACATCCTGATAAAAGAAATTTATATGGGCAGATGACAATTTAGTACTCCTATAAAGACATAATAGAAGAATATGTAAAATTCATACCGATTCATTCCAAATTCCATGATAAACAACAGCATAAGAACCTGCAAAATAAAATAAAAGAAATTGATATCTGGGAATCTGGATTATATTTACACTACTTGTTTATTATAATTCATCATTCAATAGACGTTGCATATTCCCCTGAAGTAAGAGACCGAGTTTACTTGTGGCATAAGGGATTATGGCTACTGAGAGGGAAAGTTTGACAGTTGACATTAGTTTTAGTCTTTGCCTTAAACAAGAGGTATTATAAATAATATCTTCAACTTTGGAGAAATCTTCATTTGATGAACTTCTGCCCAGCGTACTAAGAATTACTAAAAGCATTTTAGCAGCTGACTCCTCAACATAAAGGAATCATGAAACCCAACAAAATTTAATTACCTTGTCCAATCTCCTCTCTCAATTGAATATCTTCCCAATGGATTTCACATTGTACGGCAGTGTTTGACTCATTATCCCCTTTGCTTGATGAACTTTCATGACTGCCTGTACTCTCCCTCGAACTTGGCAATTGCAATCCTTCCTGCTGCTTTTGCACTTCATCTTCTATCACCTTATTTGTAGCTTCTGGCTCTAATCTCTTTGGATCAAATTTGCAGTGTAATCTTAAAAATGTGTCCTGAGGAATGAGAGAACCAAAACTTTCATCACACTCCACCGAGAAAGGTTTAGCAGAACTACCTTTGAAAACACTAAGTTTTAAGTGCACAAACTTTTGTATCTGCTCTCTTCATATCATATAAAGAATTAAAATCGTGGAGATTTACTTGTTTATCCTCTCCATTAGCAGCACACTGGTGTGGATTAAACGCCACAGAATCTCTAGATGAATCATTGTCATTATTGATATTGTTGTTGCTGCCCGAAATATCATTTCTGCACCTATTTTTATTGCTTCCATTATCCTTCCCACATTTTCTACTTCCTCCAATTTGAAACTTTGCAAGGACTTTGGCCGCCTGGCATGGTTTAACCATATAGATGATCTTATATCTTAAACAGATAAATAGTAATATAGAAGGTTCTTAGTCTCACACCTTCAAAAAAAAAAAAAAAAGGTTCTTAGTCTCACAAAAGTTTCAATTGATAGTATTATCTACTATAGGTCAAACCAAGGCAGAATTTACATATTCAAATAGACCCGTAATCTACTTAGAGGAGCATACTTTAAAATGGAAAAATAAGCTAGAGGATTGCATTTTGTTTGCTAATCTAAGCTTCTGAACAACCTCGAAAAGGTTCAGATCCCAGCTTATGATTATAGATAACACGTCACTTTATTAATACTAAGCAAAATGAATACAGTCTCTACAGACACCTGGCCAGCTAAAATTTTGAAGCCCTGGTGGTGTCTTAAAAATTAGAATAACAAATAAAAGGCAAAATGCAAGATATTTACAATTTTAGAAGGTCGGCTAAATTCAGTAGACTCATCCTTCTCAGAGGTCTTCCTGGAAGCTGTGTTTTCGCTGTGGTGCTGGTGATATTTGGAATGAGGTTTTGTTTCCTGAAATTCAAAATGAAGGGGGGTGGACTCGTGAAATATTCTCGTACTAAAATAGCTACTCAGATGCATCTCAAAGGAGAACAGAGACGTACATATATTTCATGCTTCTCTAAGTTCTCATCATCTGCATCTGCTGAAGTATTCCTATAAATCGTGTTATCAGTATGTCGGCGCAAGAGAATCTTTGATGTCTGGTTGATATAATGATTCAATATCAGCAAATGAAAAGAAATCCAAAGAAAAAAGAGTAATAAAGGGGAAAATGTAAAGAACTGTAACCAGATTGGAAACAGATGATGCAATTTGTGGTACTGGTGCAATCATCGGCCGTGGAGGCCACTGGATTCTTTTGAAGTTTAACCTCTGAAATCCAGGTTGGCTATTGATATCAGATGGACAGGTTCTTCTATTTTCCGAATCCATAGGCATAGAGTTAAATACAGCTGCATCACTTGAAACAGTGATAACGCCTACAAGTTCACCATCCTCGTAAAAAGGAGTTTTAGTTACGATTGCCATAAATACTTCACCAGACCTCTTCTTGAAAGGAAACTGCCCAGACCATGGTACTCCTCTGATCAACCTTTCCAGAATCTTTTGAAGAGATGCATAATGTTCTTCAGTTATTAGGAACTGAGCAACTCTTTGTCCAATGATTTCGTAGTCCTTCCATCCATACAGAGTTTCTGCTGTATGATTCCTAAAATAAAAATATATTACGTTATTTCACACACACTGCCAAAGTCTCTATGGTCAATTAAAAGAGAGCATTTGCTTCATTCTAAGAGTTATGTTATTTGTATTACCAAATTTGACAATTTTCTCTAACAAGAAAAACTATCTCTATCTCTCCCTTAGTTTATATCTTAAGAGACTAAAGACTATCATCCAAACCAAAGGGAGAACAAAATTTGTCACAATTTAGTTGTACTTGTACAAAAACCATAACTAAGCCTAGCTACTGGCTACCATCCTTTTGAGTGGGAAGAATTTACAGATTTTTTACTTGGGCCAGCCAACTCCCAGGTCCTAGCCACTAATCCCTTCATGATGAATACGTAAGAGGATTTAAGGGAGAATTTGCAAGGCAATTTAGAATTATTCAACTCAAAACTAACTTCTTATTGAACAAATGACAAACACCACTCGTACAACCGAAACGGACCCACTTTACCGTTATCTATTGTCTCCAAACCAAATTTGAAGTTCAGTACTGTTCTAGCTGCAACTGTTTTATTTAAAAAAGGAAGTGCAGCATCATGAACCGTTGAACACTGTATAAAGAAATAAAAACACCAAGTAAAATAAAATGATCCAGATAACATCGTTATGACGGCCCAGTGAATAGCATCGTTCAAGAATACAGTAGAAGTTTTTTGGGACAAAAATTTGTTTAGGAATATTTTGATACTTATTGATAGAGAGATAAAATGATTGAGCAATTAATTATATATATAAAAAAAAAGAACTCTAAATATGAAAAATATATACAAATTGAACCAAAACAAATATATTAATTACAAATATTAATCTGAGTGACATAATATTGAAAGAATTACACATGTATTGGAGTATTATTTAAAAGTAGTGATATATGACATAGTATTATTTTGGGTGATTGTGATTTGAAGGTTATATATATATATATATATATATATATATATATATATATGTGTGTGTGTGTGTGACAGTGTAAAGGTTTTTTACACAATTAGGGCGTCATCCACCATTTTCATGTGTGTATGGTTGTTGACTATTAGATAAAAGTAATACAAATGAAAGGTGGATAATGGATTGATGATGTAAATTATCGTCAGTGGATCTTCATTAACCTCTGTGTGTATTTAAGTAAGTTAGGGAAGGAAAGTTATATGTTTTGAAATATTAAATATGCCCTTTAATATCACAATTTTATGCTTTTAATTTGCATTGGAAATTTCATAATGTACTATTTTACCTTAAAAAAAATAAATGCATCGTATAAATTACTTTGTAATTTATAAATAGAAGCGGATAATAATTCTAAGATGCGAATTATAAATAGAATGGGAGGGGAATATTATTTAAACCTATCAGCTAGAAACATCAAGCATATCAAAAATTTGAAAAAAATAACCAAAGAAGAAGGAAAAAAGAAGCACGAGGTATTCATGGATTATGTATTTATGTTAGTTACCAGTATATGATCTGTCCGGAGGAAGGTTTGTAGATATGAACGGCGTGGCCCATGCATTTCAACACACTTTCGTACGGACTTCTCGAGAAGAAGTAATCGGAAAGAAAACTCATGCTAATTGATTCTGCTACCACCTCTTCTTCTTCTTTTTCTTCTTGCTCATTCTTCTTCTTCTTCTTCTCCTGTAACAGCTCATGGAACTGATCCCTCAGCTTTGCCTGGCTCTCCTCCATGTTTCGTAACCGATCCAACAGAGCTTCGTAAACTTTTTCTTCTCTCTCCTCATCACCGCCCATTGAACTCATCGCGTCTCTCCGGCTTACTTGCATCAATTAGCATTATTTATATTTATTTATTATTGCCTTTGCGTATTTGTTTATTCTCTAGTTTCTCATTTGCTAGTACTAGTTGCTTCCGTTTTACTACAACTTGTTTAATCAATTCTCATTCAATACTAGTTTATTTTTTTTATTACTTTTGTCATAACCTCTTTGTCTGTGCGTTAATTTATTTGCACAATAGTCCTTTTTTAGCATGTTAATTTAATTTCATTGAAAAAATTGGAAAATTCAATACTCTTTGACCGGTTCAAATTGTGGGACCACCAACCAACCAACCAACGCCTTCGGTTTTCAAAACCGCCAAACCGCCTTCACTCCATTTTCCCGGGCACTTGAGAAGAAACTAACGCACAGCACCAAATCAAATGGCACTGTGTTCGCGTAGCACCATAATCATCATCTTCTCTATTTTTTGCATTCTCATTCTCCACAATGTCTCCGGAGTTCAAATTATCTCCAAATCGAAGCTCCAGAAATGCGAGAAGAACTCCAACTCCGACGACAATCTCAATTGCACTACCAAAATCGTCATCAGCATGGCTGTTCCCAGCGGCTCCGTAAGTACTCTATTTCCTAATTAAGAAGTGAACTAAGCATTAGTGTGTTGTTCAATTTTTGAAGTTGTTGTTCAATTATGTACGGTGCACAGAGTGGTGGAGAGGCGTCGATTGTTGCGGA
The DNA here is from genome assembly GCA_037953625.1 of Crotalaria pallida. Lineage (NCBI taxonomy): Eukaryota > Viridiplantae > Streptophyta > Magnoliopsida > Fabales > Fabaceae > Crotalaria > Crotalaria pallida. The sequence goes on along the minus strand of CM075655.1, from coordinate 126,585,615 downwards.
ATTGGTGGAAGTTGAGGAAAATGCAACTACCAAAATGCAAACACTGCGGATTCCTCCGATCATAACTGTTAACAAATCCGCTGCTTATGCATTGTATGAGTTAACATACATTCGAGTATGATAATCTTCTCTTATTATCCTTTTTTTCTTTTTAACTAATTATTCAATTTTCTCAATATCTTATCATACAAGATGAATCAAGCAATCAGACCTATATGGTTCTTGTAAGAGGATCTTCTTCGTTGTACTTTGATATTCTCTCTGTGATGCATTATATGATTATTAAGTTTGAATGCATGGCCGCTTTGCAGGATGTTCCTTATAAACCTGAAGAATATTATGTTGAGACGCGCAAGTGTGAGCCAGATGCTAGTGAAAGTGTGGTCAAGATATGCGAGAGGCAAGTTGTATTTGTGACTATTATATTTTAATAATCATGAATCAATTATTAACTTGAGATGTAGACTAGCCTCATTCTCTAATAGTACAAGATGATTTTCACTGATGAGTTTCTATTACTTGTGTTTTAGGCTGCGAGATGAAGAAGGTCATATTATTGAGAATACTCAGGTAGCCTTTTTCTCCCTGTTAGGCTTGCTTTGTAGTTAGCAAAAAAAAAAAGGCATGTCTTTGTGTAATGAACATTTGTAATGTTGGTAGTATAATTTTATTTGCATGTAAAATGTAAAATACTATTAGGTCTTTTTTGAGAACACCTTTTTTATGGTCAATTAGAGTCACTTTAAAGTCATAGCTGGCACACTTATCCAGTCTTTACTTCCTAAGTTGTTTATTTTTGTTCTATTTAAGTAATTTACGTATTTGGTCACTTGTAAGGCTGCTATCTTCACTGCCTTCCTTTTAATGATATTCATGCACCTATGAAAATTGATTGTACCAACTCTCCTTGAGTAAAGAAAATTTTCAATTCCACTGGTACTTTTGCCATCCTCCTTTTTCTTTAATGAAAAAATACCCCTTTCAGTTGTTTAACCATGATACTATAAAATATTGCACTTGTGCAATGTATTGTGAAGTCCAATTCAGGTTACACTTACGATTTATGTTCTAAGCACTTATGTTGATAGTAATTTTAAAAGTCAATTTCTTCAAAAAAAAACTCTTTTTTTTTCCCATATTCTCTGGCACTTAACCTTGTTTAACATTTCTCTCTTTCTATCCTTAACCCAGCCAACCTGTTGTCCATGTGGGCCCCAACGACGGATGCCTTCTTCGTGTGGAAACTTTTGTAAGTGCTTTTCTGTTGTCAGAATTCTTAAGTTTTTAGGAAAATTGAATTAACAATTATGGGTGCTATTGTTTAACTAGTTGACAAATTGACAAAAGGAAAGGCCAACACTGCACATTGTGTGCGCTTTCCAGGTGATTGGTAAGCTTCCACTCTCCCCATCCTTTTTATCCCAATTATGATTGATTTTTGCCATCTTGGTTGATATATAGTATTATTTTTGCCAAGTACATTTAGGATGTTATTTATTCTTGTGTTGGATTAATGAATTTTTCGAAGAACATATGGAGGCCATGTGTTGAATCATTCATATACACTGATCAACACCCTAACGGCCTAACCTTTTGTTCTAATTTATCTTGTCAAGATATCTCTGTTTGAAAATTTTCTTTTACAATGTGCATGAACGATTTCAAATTATCCTGCTTTTTCTGTTAGTTCCACATTTCAAATGATAAAAATTGAGAGTAACGACTAACGACAATGGGATACCTTGGCAGAATTTAAATTTTTGTTTGTATTTTTGAAATTTTAGTGATTAGATATATAGGGGGAATTATAGATAAATATGTAGCACAACGAAGCATGATATACTAAAACAAATTTCACTAGTAGTAATGATGTATAACATTTCCGGTACACTCTTGTTTATTATATTAACAACGTACAAGTATATCACAACTAGAATAAAGTTCAACTCAATAATACTCACGACATGCTTATGCAATTATAAATTAACTAAAAAAATGTTATTACTGTATTAGTTTAGATTGCATCTAATGTAGCTTTGCCTTGTTTTAAATGTAATCATTTCTTAAATTTGTAATTGTGAAGTGACTTCCTTGTTTATTTCACCAGTTACAACTTAGATTTTCTTAATTTTGTTAGATCAATTCAGGTTTCATGTCTTTGGTATTGGGCGGCGAACATTGGGATTTAGCGTTCGGATACAGGTGAAGAGTGGAAACAAAGTTTCGGTACGCAATTATTGGTTTACTTATGCAATATTATAAGATTTAAATGTGTCATTCATCTTTTTCCGTAGACTTATTTTGCATCATGATACTGCATTTCTTTATCGTTGGAGATAACCTCTAGAGTCTAGATCAGCAAAACTAGTTCCCCCCTCCCTCTCCCCTCCTCCATTTAAATGAGTGATAGCATGCATGACATCAACATTAACTGGGTGGCTGTCCTTGGTCCGTCTTTTTCATGTTTTTTCATTCATTTTCTAAATAGTATAGCGTTGTTTTTGTCTTCACTTGTTGTAAAAAATTATGAATTTACATTTTCCTCTAACCATGCGTTTTTCTTTGGTCTTTTAAAGGTCTCTACAATATGGTTTACATCTTGTCACTTGAGTAAAAATATTGTTCAAACTATCCTGAGTCTTTGGTCCTTTTCCCAAATCTCCATTCATTTGGTAAACTAAGCATTGCAAATTTTCTTTGTTTTCAATTGTTGAAAAAATGATAATTTGACATTTCTTTTCTATTTCTTCTAAACCTATTTTTAGTGGCCATTTGAGGTCATTATAGCCTGATAAAGTTTATAAAGTGAGTAAAAATATCATTTGTTCAAATATGCTGCGCCTTTCATATTCCATGGTGCTTGTAACGGAAAAATGGTGTAAAATGCTTATTAGAAGAGTGTGCATATATACATTTATAATATTCTTTTGACATTTAGTTTTCCAGATTCTGTTTATCTAATACAAAATTTTTCTCCATCCATAATTTGATGCAGGAAGTGGTTGTGGGTCCTGAAAACAGGACAACGACGTCTGACGATAAATTTTTGAGGGTTAATCTTGTTGGAGATTTTGTTGGGTATACAAGTATACCATCTTTTGAGGATTTTTATCTTGTTGTACCAAGGCAGGTATGCTTGCTTTTATGGTTTCACCCTAATTAATCTCTGCTGGTTTTAGCTGTTAAGACTAAAAGTATAGATAGATCAACAAAGATAGATGATTTATGCTTATCCAGTAGTTTTTTTTTGGCATATGTTGCGAACAGAATCTGTTGTACCAAAAGAAAATTGAGATTGAATTAGATTAAAGAATTGGCTATTAAATAATTTTATGCTACAACTGATAACTCTGTTAAATTGTCGCCACGAACATTGTTTTGTTTGTTACTCGGAAGTCACAACTCTACTCTAGACACTTTCTTGTTATTGGCCCTTTTTAAAGAATTTGCTGAACATGTAGTTGTATAAGAACTTTAGCAGTAGAGTTAAACAATACACATATAGAATTGGAATATGATTAAACTTTATTAAGAAAGAAATAAACAGAACCAGATGGAAAAAAACAGAACCAGAGAAATCATAGTCTGAAATGTATTGATTGAATCAAATATTATCCTGTGCTTATTAAGTTTAATTTTAAGGGTCACCAAGTTATGGATAGACTTGAGGTTGCCTTCTTTTTTCTTTTTTTTTTTATTAAGTTTGAAGATATAAACAAAAGTGCTTCCTTTTGTACCATGTATATGGAGCACAAAAATATCATTTAATTCATATTCGAGTCTATTGAGTGAAAGTATGATATGGTATGAAGGGATGGATATATTTAATCTAGGGCATTATGAACCTCATCATTATAGAATCATGTAAAAGGGGCCTTTCTTCCTGAAGTTTTATTTTGTATGCTGGACATGCTTGGAGGTTCAATGATGTATTTGCCAAAAGTCTTAAATTGTTTACATTGTAATTACAAATCAGGGTTAGAAACATATTATGTTTGTTTACTTTCTAAGGATTATTCAATGAAGAATTCTCACAGTGCGAAAAATTTAGGCAAATATAGCTATAAGGATGTTGATGTCTTGCAAGTTTGAAGTACACCATTGCTCCCTGAAGCCTCAACAACTTTCACAAGTTTAAACAAAATATTTGCAAAATTTTCTTATGGCAGGGTGGCCCCGGTCAGCCACAGGATTTGGGAAGAAACATTTCTATGTGGATGCTGCTTGAGAGAGTAAGATTTACGTTAGAAGGTATAGAATGTAACAAAATTGGTGTCAGTTATGAAGCTTTCAATCAACAACCAAGCTTTTGCTCTTCACCCTTTTGGAGTTGCTTGCATAATCAATTGTGGAATTTTCGAGAGGTTGGTACTGCAACAACCATAAAAGGATCATAGGTTGACTTTTAATAATTCTTGCACCTAACATTGCAAGCACGCACACCTACACATCAATGATTTTAAGTCGTGTATCTTTACATTAACACACATATAAGTTATATTATTTCAAGTTATATTGTTTATGTTAATACACTTTAATTGATACTTTATGTGCAGTTTTCTTATTGTTGGTGAGAATTTGAAAGAAACATTTTTGTTTTTAACAGGCTGACTTGAACCGAATAAGTAGGAATCAAGTGCCACTCTATGGTTTGGAAGGAAGGTTTGAAAGGATAAACCAACATCCAGTTATGTTACGATAATTGTATCTTAATATTTAACATGGTGTAAGTAATCAATTAGAAATGAGTTTTTATTTGATTTGTTTGCAGGGTGCTGGTAGTTATTCTTTCTCCATAGGGATTACAGAGGTTCTTAATACAAACCTTGTGATAGAATTAAGTGCCAATGATGTAGAGTATGTATATCAAAGGTATTATTATTTCCTTGATATATATAGATCATATCGAAACAATGGTATTCTTTATAGTTGTGTATGTCATGGATATGGATCTGTCCAGACCATTCTATTTTTCGAGAATTGATTTTAAGAAAGTTATCTATTGCTAGTGAATAGTGACTGAAAACTTAAGTTGCTGATTTTTTTTCCTTGTGAATGTTGATGTGCAAAACACTTTGAGTAAGGTTGTAAACTGGCAAAGATGTTGAAGCTGTAGTCATTCACTAGGTAAAAAAATATTTGCAAACGAATGATGTTTGGTGAACTCTAATATATGTTCATTATCTATTTTTTTTTATGGAAACAAAAAACATTTACTAAAAGAGAGTACAACTGTACAATGGATTTGAATCATTTAACATAGTTGTACTCTAATTATGATTATTATGTATTTATTGGAGGGCTCTTTGCCATTTTTTCTTATTTCAAATACTAATGTTGAAGTAGACATTATAAAGTCTTAGTTGGATACACAAATCCTGAAAATAAGTTTCTGTATTTAGTCTGCTGTGTGGTTCGGAGAAAAAACGCTGGAGGTAACTTTAATGCAGCCAATTTGGTTTTTGTTATAATGTCCACCAGAATTATAGTCTTTCGAGTAAAACAGTCCTTAAACTGTTTCCCATATTTCCTTTTCTCTAGGAGCCCTGGAAAGATAATAAGTGTTAGTATCCCAACATTTGAAGCCCTAACTCAATTTGGAGTTGCTACAATCACAACTAAGAATACTGGTGAGGTGGAAGCATCATATGGTTTGACGGTATTCAGCCTCTCAACTTTTCCATCATAGTTCTTCAAATTCTTATCTAAGCTTGCATAATTGTACCTTTGATGTATGGTGTTGTCTTGCAGTTTAATTGCTCCAAGGATGTCACCTTGATGGAGGTAATATACTACAGCAAAACAAATGTTCAACTTCAAGTAACTGGGTTTTTGCCCTTTCCATTTTTACAATTTCATTGATATTCTATTTATGGGTGCTTTTTCCCCCAACCTGCTAGCAGGAACAATATTTAATAATGAAGCCAAATGAGATTACAACCCGATCATTCAAAATCTACCCAAACACTGATCAAGCTTCCAAATATGTATGTGCAGGTAAAATAAAAGATTAGGGTTAATATCCATTAAAAATATCATAGGTGAGAAAAACATTGATACTCACATTGTCTATTTTTCACCCTTGTGTGTTAATGAAGCTATATTAAAGGACTCTGATTACGGTGAAGTTGATAGGGCTGAATGTCAATTCACTACAACGGCGATGGTTCTTGACAATGGAACACAGGTTTGTTCTTTTCCGGTAGCAGGATTAGTTGTCATTATTGTCCCGTGGCATGAAACGTATTCAAACCAGTATTCTATGTTACGATGTTCTTAAAAACGGAAACTGATCAATGATCATATTATGAGAAGAAATAATTCTTTCTCTAAAATGTGGATGGGACTCGTTATAGAGTTGAGTTCCACACAAATATGAGTTTTTTGTTTGAGGAATCGGTTAGGGTGCCCGCATAAGTGGGATCAATAATTCATGAAATTGCCTTATGTTGTTAAAAGCTTCTTATCTACCTTGATCACCTACTTATTTTGGTTTTATTTGTCAACCTTAATGATCTTGATAGAAATGCTATCGGCACTTGGGTTTTATTGTGAAAACTTTTTTAGTAAAAATTCTGAGGGAAATGTGTTAGGCGATTTCAGAAATGGTGCAACCAACGGCAGATACAGGGTCACTTGGACTTCCTAATACCCACTGCAACTTCCAGATTACTGAAATTCTGCTGGATGAATAAATAGCTAGAAATTGTCAGTTCTACTCTTACCCTTTGTTTGTTTTGGTTGATTTTGGGGAGGGGATTTTGTGGGGAGAAAACCTTGTTTTTCCTCCGTTTGATTTATGAGAGAAAATGAGGGGTAAAGAAAATATGGTAGGTCTCATGAGAAAAAATTCTCTCCCCAATAGAAGAGAGAATGGAAAGAAAACTGGAATTGACATCTAATATTACTCATCTGTCCCTCATTTATTCATTTTGTTTGACCCCTTTTTTTATAATATTTTTATTTGAAAAAAAATAAAGCATTTTTATTTCAATAAAAAAACTGTCTTTTTAATATTTTGGACTCGAATTTTTTATTATGTGTATTAAATAATTGAAGTAAATAATTTTTTTTTGTTATATAAAATATTCATACATGTGAAAAAGAAAAAATATATTTATTTCTATTTTGTAAAATAAGGGTATAGTTGTTTTTTGATAAATTTATTGTTTTTTCTCTTCCCACTTTTTTCTTCAACCAAACAAAATGAAAGAAAACTTAATTTCTCTCTCTTCTCAATTTTTTCATATTTTTTCTCGTACCAAACAACCATAGAATCTACTCATTTTCTCACATCTCTCTTCCCTATTTTTTTTTTCCCTATTTCTCTCTTTCCATTTTCTTTCCTAAAACCAAACAAAGTGTCAGAGAATTTTGCTTATGCTTTGGTGTTGGTCTCCTGACTCAGCTTAACAAAACAGCTAGAATTTATTTTGGACTGCAGGAAGCAGGATATGACCATAAAGACCATACAACAGTTCTCTACCGGTGTTTGTACAAATACGTCTAAAATTGTGTTTATAATTTAGTAAAATGGATATCAATAAGCTATAGGTAACCAACAGAAGAATTAACACGAGGACAAAGTATAGTATTGAGTTATCAGTTATCACCTTAGTTCTTACCAGTTCTTATTAGAGCAATCTGAGGCATAAATGAGGCATAAATTGTTCCCTTATATATATACATATAAAGTTCATTGGAGTGATAGTCTTTTGATTGTTGAACAAAAGCATGCTTGTTATCGCTGCTGCAATGAAATATATTATGACAGCAAAGTCATACGATTTTGTGGTTCACCGAATCATTGATCACTGCAGGGTATGCCTTTTGAACCACCAGAGACCAGTATAAATGGTTTTTTTTATTCTATTGAGAGCATGTGGAATAAATTATGGACAAGCATTATAGAATTTATCACTGGAAAAACTTGCAGGTATTTTTTTTCTACTAGAATTTACAGATTACATCATTCGAATTCTAGAATATATGTGAAATATGGGTTACTTGAATTTTTATCATTAAAAATGATAAACAAATTTTATTCATGGGGAATATTTAGTTTTGTTTTGACCTTTTGTGGAAATGTTTATTTTCTTTATCAAACACTTTGTTTGATGTTGACTCATTTGTCTTGATAAAATTTCTGGACAAATCTCTTCGAGTGGGTGAACAGACAAAAATGCTCTGGGTTTTTTGACTTCAAGTGCCACATACAATATGTATGCTTGAGTTGGGTAATGATGTTTGGTCTGTTTTTGGCAATTTTTCCCACAGGTAAACTTCTATTTAATGTCTAAGTAAGCTAAAATTTGTAATTTCAGCACAACACAGGAAATGTAAAAACTGTTATTTGAATTGCAGTGCTTGTGCTATTATGGCTTTTGCACCAAAAAGGTCTGTTTGATCCTCTTTATGATTGGTGGGAGGATACCTTTGGTGCTGATGAACAGATCATCATGCATAGAAGGAACTTGAAAATTGATAAGGAACACCATCATACTCATGGTAACAAACATCATAAGCAGGAACTTAGGCACCTTAAACATGGTGCCCAGTACAGGCCAAGGGTTAGTTATGAGCACAAGCACAGGCACAGGCACAAGCATTTTGAAAGGGACTTTGATCATTTTGATTATTTACACCATGCTAAGAAAGAAACACACAAGCATCGACATAAAAAGAATACAGATATTGTGCAGCATATAGGTGACAACCCGACACATCACAAACACAAAGGAACGGGAGGGGGTAGTTAAAGTGTTGGAGTTGAAGCATGATAAAGGGAGGCAACAAAAGCATCACAAACACAATGAACTTCTGCTATATGAGCCGGAGGCAGAGTAGAGAAATTTGTAGCCCGAATTGATAATTTAATATAGATATCTTTTTTGTTTTAGACAATGTTTTAGACCAACCTTTTACCTACTTCATAGTTAGGTTTATCATTTTATTTCATTTTTCTTGTTTTCCGTTGATCTTCCTTCTCCCTTTGTATTACTTTCTAATGGGGTTGGAAGGGCAAGAATTGAGGAAGGGTTGTTATTGAAAGATGGAAATGTAATTCAATGTTGTGATGTGAAAGTGAAAGATATATTATAGAAAGGATATAATCTGAAACATTTACACACCATGTTACAAAGTAAGACTCTTTCCTCGCCCTTACCTCCTTTTTTAAGGTAAGAGATGTCATATTTTGATCTAACACATGCTTTAAGTTTTTTTTCCCTTCAGTAGTATATTAGGTAAGAGACCTATGCAAAACTGAGTAACAGACCCTTATGGTTACTTCTATGACTTCCACAATAATTGTCTGCCTTGTGTGTCTTGAAAATGTCAACGATTGGGATGATGCAAGTGCACATTCCCTCCAGAGGCGAGTCTCTCTAGCAGACTTTTGGTTTCTAATTTGTAATAGTACATTCTGCTTCCTGCTTCCTTTGATCTCTCTCCATGATCTGAACGTGAAAACCATCCGGAAATTGTAAACCAGGAGTTCGAACAATGTTCCCACCTTTGATAGGTCGCCACCTGAAATGCTCAGATGTTAAAGAGGTCCTCTAATTCTGCATCTCAATTTAAACTCACTGGCATACACATCACACATGTGCATGGCATTGCACTTTCGTGAACTTACCTGTACTTTGTTACCAGGCTATGAAGAAAGACAGCCATCTGAACCTTAGTGAAGTCAGTTCCAACACAAAATCTCATGCCTCCACCGAAAGCCATGAAATTTTTGGAGGCACCATTTAGTTCTACTCCCTGTAGGCCATTTGTTGGGGTCACCAAATTGAAAAGGAAGGCTGAATGTTGACTAGAATCTAAGTTACTTGAAAATTTATGGCTAGCTTTCAGCTACTGATTAACCTCATTTGTACCATTATCTGTGTCAAGTTGAGTTGACATTTCCCAACTCCCTGTATCACTATCTGTGACAATTGACAAATGGAGTTGACATAGATAGTGATATAAGTGATGTTAACCCGTAATAACCAGCTAGAGCAGCTAGCTACATTAGTTTCTTGTATTCTCTGAAGCAGCTGTAAATCGATGTAAGGTTTTCGATAGAAAATGAAAGTATTGAACTCACCTCCCATCTCCATGGGTTAAAGGCAAGAGGATCTTGATATTTCTTCGGGTTCAAGTGAACAGCTGGGGGACACACCATGACTGCCCACCCTGCCGGTATGGTATACCCTGCATGTATTAATTGTGGCATATGAGGCAATATGCTCAAATACAGTGGACTTTGACGTTACTTAAATTACAAGGTATGTTAGTTGTGTGCACTTTACCAATAAAGTTTATAATTAGTAGTTGATAATTAGTTTCTACTGTAGTCTTTTAAATTGGAGTCCCATCAATAATTTTTAGTTAAATTAGAAATTACTCCTATAATTAGAAATTTCTGCTGTCTTTATGATAAAATGATATTTGGTCAAATAAGTAATCATACCCTTAAAGCTAATTTCCTTGAGTGACTTCCGGAAGATTCCTGGTACTATATTTGCGAGCCTCACGGTTTCATTTATAAACTGCAAATCGTCATGGACTTGTTAAAGAGATACGTACACATAAAAATTAGTAACTCAAAACATTGTCTCTTATAAAAAAGAAAGTTGTTGATCCACCTGAAATGTAAATGTCATCGATTTGTATTCTTTCCATGTGACTCCAGAGTTAGGATCTTCACGTCGTTTGAGAATGGCTTCATGTTCTTCCTAAAAGGCACAATACCGAGGGGGAATTTTTTATTAGTAGAGGTCAAAAAGAAAGATTTGAAAAACAATAAAAAATTGTTCAAAGATCAGATTATTTAATATTTTTAACATACTTGTAATTGCTCGAGTACCAAGGGATGGTCAGAAAGGAGTTTTATGGCATAAGTAAGGGCAAGAGAAGTGGTTTCAAAGCTTGCAAAGAGGAGCACAAACATGAGGTCCAACGCGATGGCTTCGGTAAGGATTGTTCCCTCTTTATTTAGTTCTTCAACCACATAGTCAAAGAAATCTGTCCGCTGTTTCCTAGGCTTTGCCCTTCTTTCCTGCAACATGTTCTTCAGCATCTTCATTGCCCTTTTCCTACCCTGAGAAGAATGATCATAAGAAAAACAACAAAAAATGGTACTTGTCAATCTATGGCATCAAAAGAAACTATTTTGTTTAGAAAGTAACAACACTACTTTCTCTTTCCTTCTTGAGTTTTTGGTAGGCCCAATTACTAAGGTATAGAACATATTATGTTCTGTTGTTTTTTGGTTGCACCCTCCCTGTGCAACCAAAACGTTGTAGTAGTTTATTTTTAGTCCTTTGTACTGTTTCTTTCACATAATACACCAAAACAAAACTGTATAACAGAATATGTAATATTAAACGATACCTAATGTTTAACAAAGTGATATAAAATATAATCACTAGTGACTTACCTGCAGACATTTGTGGTAAGCTGTTCCTGGAACATCCAGAGGGAAAGAGATGAGTCCTTGTATAAATGCAACAAAGTTGTCCCTTAGATTCTCTGAGGACTTGGCTGAGTCATAACTGATTAGTTTTTTCGCAGTCAAGTCAAATATCATCTACATGGAAGTGTACACATAGAAAACCAAAGTTTAGACATGAAGTGGAGGAAGGAGAAAGAATACTTAATGTATTAACATTTAACTATTAATTAGCTATTTATACCTTTGCTGTTGCTTCTTTTAATTCAACACTTTCATGATACGACCACTGTTGTAATGATCTGCATGCTGTGTTCTCAACTTCAGAGAGCATCTTTTTAAGGCTTTCAGGACCAAACAGATTCAGCACCATGTTCTTAAGGTACTTGTACATGAAACCATGCAAGGACCCTACATTTTGTTTCCCAAAGATCTCTGTGAATGTGTCTGGGTACCAGCTCTGGAACACTTGTCCCTCTTGTTGGAAAATGAAGTAATTAAGATCCGGGTCTGTTGATACTACAACTGGTCTTCCTACCAAGTTGGTCTTGAAGATTGGTCCATACCTGGACAATTATACAAGAATGGATGATGATAAAATCAATTCTATTAAAGTGGGAGTAGAAGATTTCACTATGGTCACTTATTGAGTACGATATTCTAACACATCTTTTCCCCACAGCCCTTCTTACACATTTTATAACCATTGGTCAAAAGACTTTTGATTTTGGAAACAACAATAGTTCGATAATAGATGATTATGATTTAGGTTTAAAAAGTGGTGACATAGAAATTTGGTGACTGAAATACTTATATACCTTTTCATTCTATGCTTGATGAAGGGAGGAATATCAGAAGAAGTGTTAGGAGTAAAGAACTGAAGGCTTTCACCAAGAAGTGGTAAGCCCATTGAACCTGGTGGAAGTCTTCCATTGCAACTAGGATTTCTCCATCTATAAACCCAATGTGTAATGCCTATAATAACCAATGCTCCAATACATAGTGCCCACATTTTTTTCTATGAACACACAAAAAACAAAAGAAAGAAAAAGAACCAAAATCTATTTTAAATATAGAGAAGATAATAGAATAATAATAGACTGAAGTGCTGATGAATTAAAGAGGAATGGACAAGTGCAGAGTGGCAGAATGAAGGAAAGGCTTAAAGTGGGGAAGGAGGGGAGAATGGACAGAAAGGAGTAGACAATGCTGGCATGGATATCAGAATCAGAGAAAGATGTTCTTAAATAGGCAAGCCACTTCTTAGAAGCCATTTGAAGAAAATAATAGTATTAATTTTTGTCTTCCTTTTAGTTTTTCGTGAAACCGGTTGTTGCAAAAGCTGTACTAGTAGTTGGAGATAGAATAGAATAATTGGAATTATATCTGTCTATAGAGAACACTTATTGTTATGTCAATAGCTTGCATGATATGAATCTTACCGGATGCTTCCCCTTCCCCACGTCTTCTTTTTTGAAAGATAGTTTACTTTTTGGCTTAAATGCATTTTTCATTTGGGAGTTACTAGCATGCAATCCAAAATTGGATTGTTGCTATGCAACCTTAAATTAAACCAATAAGAAATTGTCACTTAATTCACCTGTTGCCAAGCCAAACTCTGAGTTACTAGGCGTTGCGAGTTCTAGCAACGTAAACTCTGATGTCAAGCCACTTGTGAAGACAATAATGGATAGTCATGAATATGGTGATGATTCTAGAGGAAAATATTATGAAAAGTACATGAAGAAGAGAAATACTAAACTTAAGGAAGATTAGAGTTCAAACAGAGTAGAGAAGAAAACTAGGATGAATTAAGTGACAACTTCTTATTGGTTTAAAAGAATGTTGCATAGCAACAATTCAATTTTAGATTGAAATCTCCTTTTCATTTTTTTAATTTTTTATTTATGTTTCAATTTTGCCCTGATTTTTTTTTTAAGGTTATGCAAAGTTCTTCTATCAAGTTTATGTTAAAAAGCTAACAGAAAGCAAGTGACCTGGCTCGATTGGTCATTAATCACGTAAGCTTTTTTTATTAATTTTTAGACAAGAATTTGATAGATGTACTAACATTAAATAATCAAAAAGTTTGAGATCAGAAAATGATATGAAATAAATATTGTGCATGAATAAATGTTGAGAGAAAAAAATACATTTAAGCTTTTATTTTTATAGTATTTTGGTTGCGGCACATAGATAAAGTCATATATGTAACATGAAACTGAGGAAGCACTAGGCTGAATTGTGGCAGTATTTTAGAGGTTCAAAGAATCAGTCTGACGAAATTAAGCATCTCATGTAAATCTTCTATGGATCATTAAATGCTTAAAGTCCTAAACTTCTAATGCCCTCAACAAACTTGAAATCTTTCTAATATCTCTACTAAATTCTCAATCTGTGTGATGTTGACATACTATTCTTGTTTCTTCGTTCTAATCGGAAGAAAGATCTTTTCATAGATCTTCATTCTCTGTAACCAAATGGATATTCTTATCCTAACTAAAATGTCATACTTAAACCTCAAGACATACATCATTGATGATGATTCCAATTGGAGGGTTCCAGAAGTGCATCCAACCACTTGTTTTCATTTTTTTTTTTGGGACAAAATCGGCAGCATGTAATGCTAATCTAGCTATAGGTCAAAAGGCTCAAACCTAGTTCACCTGGCAAAAGAGTATTTATTGCACATATATTAAATCTAAGTACATTATATTGGAGTATTCTATTAAAAGACTACTGTAGGCCAGGGGTTTTTGGATCTAATTCAAAAATAATATAAGTATGGCATAATTGTATGATGCGTTTGATACAATCTTATTGAAAAATTTATCAATATTTGTGGCTTTATTGTTTATATTGGTTAGATAAGCTATCTGATCGATCTTGTAAAATTTTTTTTAAAAAAAATTTGGATGCCTTATCCGATAATGTTAATACATGATCGATCGGATGGTTCATCTAGCAAGAGTGAGTAATCGGATCGGATGTGTGGATAAAATATCCCTAGATTCAAAAATCTAACTTTAAAAAAAATATAATTTTTAATTCATAACAATTATAAAAAAATAATTTATATTGTTGCCAAACACTTTTAAGCCTCTCCAAATTTGTTTCCTATCAGAACCAGACACCCTTTACATGATCTTGTTTTCAATTTTGGGGACAAAATTAATTGTAATGCTAATATAGCTAGGTCAAAAGACTCGAAACTAGTTCATCTGGTAAAAGAGTTTTACTCATTGAACACTGCCCAATCTGCCCATTGAGCCACGGACTTGACCAAATGTCCAAATTGCAGCAATTACCACAATATAGCTAGGTAGGTCACTGTATGTGAATTATGGCCCATCAATTTTTCTAGTACCTTTTTTAATTATCTTGATTTCAATTAGGTGTCATCTGAGTATGGGACAACTTCCATAGATAAATAAAATTAAGTTTAAGTGGATGTATCAGATCAATTAATAAGGGTAAGTGGACAAAGCTAAGCGTGCAGACTATATATGTAGTCAACCCCAAATATTTGGCAAACGATTTGTAATACTACCTTTTATATAATGTACACAGAATTAATGAGATAGGAACTACTAACATCTACAAGGCCTTAACCTGGGAAGTTGATCGCAGAGCTAGGATGTTACCAGGGCCGGCCCTGAGGGGGTGGCAAGTGGGGCGCAGGCCTAAGGCCCAGTGAATTAGGGGTCCCAAAATTTTTTTAATACCTATACAAATATAAAAAATTAGAAATATTTTTAAATTAGAAATTAGCATAAATTAATTTTTCAATCGAATTCCCTAGGTGTCAGGTGTTATTGATCACGCTTTAGTTTAATTGTTCTATTTTTTAAGATGGTGCCTAGAAAATATTTGTCTAGATGCGAAAAAAGGGGAAAAAAACTCGAGACAAACTTGCAAAATCACATTAGGATCACTTACTACATGGTAACTAACATTTTTTCTTATTTATTTCAGTATTAGGATTCGGGAAAGTCATGAAGGATAGTATACTTTTAAGTACCCATTTTGTTATTTTGTTTATGTTTTTTTATATAATATCACGTTGTTAAGTTATTATATCTGTAGCTCATATAATCTTGTTGATTGCATTTAATGACATTAACTTTTGAACATCGATAGTATTTTATAATATAAAAAATTTACTTGAAATTTGAAACTTTTTATAAAAAAAGACCTCTTATTTTCATTTTGTCTAGAGCCCTGAATATGTCAGGACCGGCCCTGGATGGTACATACGCGTTGTCATGCATGCATCAATGTTGTATTTGGAAGCTCTTGTTAATGGGTATTTTCATTTCTTAGACACTCTTTTAAGTAAAACAAAAAAAAATCTTGTGTAACGTATTATCCTTGCACATTATCATACCCTTATTTTTAAATATTTTCCATATGTATGTATATTGGTTGGGAAATAAAGAGGTATTTTCAGTACTATGTTGGAAATTAGAGAATTAAAGTAAATATAATCTTGGAGTGCATTTTGGATAAAGTAGCAATCAAGAACAATCACATGAAAAATAGTAACAGCCTACTCTCTCACGTTGCAATATTTGGATCGGTATGATATATATTTTTAAACCTGGTATCAAAAACCTATTAGCCATTGAGGCTTTATATTATACTATTAGTGAACCAAATCAAAATTTACAAAATAATGATATATTAGCCTACATTACAAGAAAGTGATATATACTCCCTCCGGTCCTATATATAAGTCATCTTTCAAGACTTTTTTTTTATCCTTAATATAAGCCTCATTTCCAATTTCCAATGGCATTAATTACTTTTTTTCTACAAACACTCTTATTTACTTAACACTTTTTACATTCTCAATAATAATTATAAGGGTACTTTTGAAAATAATACCAAATATTTACATTTTCAGTGTCACTAACTAACTTTCTTAAAGTGAGTGAAATTGGTCAAAATGTGCTTATATTAGGGATCGGAGGGAGTATCATTTATTAATTAATTATTTATAGACAAAACATTATTTTGTTACACATGTTATTTTCTTTATTTTTATCAAACTTATTTATAAATTAATTTTTTAGACTGATATATCATTCTTTATTAATTTAAAATACACAATCTCACATCCTCTCCACCAAATTTCACCTCACATTAACTTACACTCGCGCATTTGCAAGACTTGGACATACCTGTTCATAAATTTCAACATAAAAACAAAAGCCAGTTTAATATGCAATGACATCACGAACAATTCAATCGCACACCAAAACTCTCAAGTCTTAACCTAGAGAAATTATTGTTGATACATTGCCTTATTCCTACTTTTTGAAGGAGGTGGATTTCGCATGTCCACTCTTAAATGCTCAACAAATTAAAATGGTTTAACGGGTAGTCTTTCAAGAGGGTGACATAGATTGCTTAACTGTTTGGCATAAACTTGGAAAGGTACTGTTTAGGAGGAGGGCGACAGTGCCAGATCAGTGAAGCCCTAATTAATTCAATAATTTCACAGCTAGCTTGTTTTACAATTAATTAATATATATAGAGAAGAGGCTATGAAGTCATGTAAAGTTTCTTCTACATATATATTTATCTCCCACTTTTCTTTTTCCTCTTATAAAAGTACTAGTATGATTTTGCTAATGATATAAGTATATGAGAAATTCTAATGTATTGTGGAAATTGGATGGAGTATATGACGGGGACCTACCTGTCTGAATGTAACATGGCACAAAATCTTATGGTGGGTACCCATATGCAGTTGGTCCACATCAAAGAGATCTCCACCAATTGGAGTGTGCCAATATACAATTGTTGACTCAGTATTTGACAATCCATGGTGACGATATACATGGTTGTTCAATATGTTATCCGGTATCTGTTAAAGACTCCAAGCTTGGATTATTTCATCATCAAAATTTTAACACTATATTTGACATTAGTACTTTTTTTTTCACGTATTGTCTATCTTATCTGTAAAAATAATTTTCCTTGTTGGCAAAATATCTTTGTAGAGTTAGATTGCAAAGCTTTGATAGATGCTATTTACGAAAATATCTTTGAATTAGGTTGTTTAAGGTGGAATATTTTAAAAATATATAGTAGACAAATTTTATGTATGTTTAATTTTTCCTTTATAGGACAGACAATTTTGTTGTTCACCAACTTGTTAATTGGATGATGCATGCTTATGTAAATTGGGTGTGTTATGATAATGCCCTGATACTATTGCTGATCTTTTGATTTAGCCAATAATAAAAGTATCTTCATTTAATATATATATATATATATATATATATGTTAATTAGATGTCATATTGAGATATAATTTTTGGCTCTCACCTACCAATTTCTAAAGTCAACATTGCTATATGAAGAGCAAAATTTCTAGGACTTAGAATACAAATTTTTAATTTGAAAAAAAAAAATAATTGGACTCCGTATATTCTCTTCCTTGTTTTTTCTCTTTTTTATCACAAAAAAATTTGTCTAATTGTACAATAAGCATCTTCATTATACTATAAGGGTTCGAAATTAAGATTATACTCCTACATAACACTAATGAACACGAGAACTATAAATGATTGAGTAGAGGTGTAACGGTCCGGTCCGGTCCGGTCTTTCACGGACTTCAGAGACCGGACCGTTTAAATTAGTGTGATCCGGTCCGGTCCGGTCCTGACGTTATTCATCTCTAAAGATCGGTCCGGTCTATTTAGACCACAATAATAAAAAAAATAAAAAACCTGTTTTTTCTTCTTCTTTTTTTTTTCCCACAGGATAACCTGTTTCTTTTTTTTTTCCCACTGGATATCCTGGACAGCATACAATAATTTAGGCTTTTAAGCATCAAACATAATATTTCCATCCTTTTTTCCCACTGGACAACATACAATAATTTAGGTTGTGTGAGTTTTTTATTTTTATTTTATATATATATATATATATATATATATATATATATATATATATATTTCAGCTATCGGTCCGGTCCGGTCTTGGTGGTCCAAAAATTTTCCAGACCGCGGACCGGACCAATGATAGATCGGTCCAGATATTTTCAGACCGGACCAGACCGAACCGTATTTTTTGGTCTGGTCCGATCCGATCTGACCGGTCTCGCGGTCCGGGACCGGACCACTTACACCCCTATGATTGAGTATTACATGAATATAAAGCGAGACGCACGTGCACCTACCTGCATGCACACACGTGGCACGAATTAAGATTGATGAAAAAATGAATAATTAAATTTAGAGTTTTTTATACATAATTTAACTTAATTTAATTTAGGAAAAATGATATAGCAACTTAAAAGATCAATCTGGGAACAAATAAATTAACCTATATCATAAAAATAACATGTATGTACTTTAATTTACTTATTAATGATTAATTAACAAATTATATATATCATTTTTTTTAGTATATACTGATTTATATGTTGATATATCATTGATCTCTTAGTTTAGAGGTTAATCTTATGTGAATGTACTATTTAATCTGATGTCAGGTTTAATTATATGAACTTTTTGTAAATTTTCTCAAGGTCAATATCCAACCTTTCTCCTAAAAAAGAGGTTGATATTTTCATCTAAATAATATCAACAAATGGGAAATAATAACTAAGTTTTTTAAGTATGTTGTCCAGCGTTTGACTCCTGTTGTAAATATGAAAAAGACTTTGTTGAAAGAAGTTGTACATATTTCAACGATTGATCTCTTCGCTTTGAAACCAATAAGTTTCTAACTGTCAACAAAAAAACACACTTAATTCACACAAAAATAAAAAGTAATAATAACAATAAACCAATCATTTATGAATGTTACAAACATTTTACATGCATATTTTTTCTTCACAGGTATTCTCTCACTCTTTGGATGAGAGGTTAACTTCTTTTGGGATACTATGATTATCCCTCAACAAACGTCGGTTTTATTGGTCCGTATTCCTTGCGGAACCACTGGTATTTTCAAGAGCACCCTTAATACCAGAGAGTAGTTATTGAGACTAATTCGGAGCGAGTTGCATGACTGGCTCTCCTAGCGGGTGTTTTTAGTGAGAATCGAACACGGGGCTACTAGCACCCGTATTCTATTCCCAAGATTTCAGTTGAGGTCTTACACCAAACTAAACCAAACCCCGTTGGTAGCAAACGTGAGTTTTAAATATTGAACCTTAGAACCTTTGATATCAACTACTTTATATATAATAATTGTAAAACATTTTCTTTGTTCTCCTTTTTTTAGAAATTTATTTTTTTTCGAAAATTAGTAGATATTTTTCTATTCTTTCCTTCATTCTTAAGCATTCCATATTTTCTTCTTTTTTATAGAAAATTATTTTTGTTTTTAAAATTAATTGATATTATTTCTATCCTTGAAATTGACATGAAAATTTTGAGCAAAATCCTTGTAATTCAAATCGAATCGTGTTATTTTATTTTTTTTTTCATGTAAGCAAATAAATGTTGATTCTCGACTCTACATTATTTGTGTTCTTCTTAATTGTGAGATCCTTTCCATTTTCATTTAAGAAAAAAAAAAAGACATCCTTCAAAGTGTTACTTTAAAATCGCTCCTGATAACTCTGTAAGATAACTAACGGGTGTTGGCTCAAGTGGTGCTATCTTGACAACCTGAGAACTTGTGAATGGGGTTGAGACTAAGAAGTCTCGGGTTCGATTCCCGGTTAACACATCCCGCTGGGAGAGACATAGGAACGTGACCTCGTGCAAGATTAGTCTCAAGGGTTCTCTGGTATTAAGGGTGCTCTTGGGGACACCTGTGCTACTGGCCAAAAAGTACAGAAAAAAAAACTTTGTTTGATAACATTTTGTTTTTTTCTTTCTTATCATCGTTTCACCTTTGTTTTTTTAGTTTTCAATTTTATTTCAACTTATACAACATTGTTTTTCTACTTGTATATATAAGAGTTTTTTTAGGAGTATTTGTGTTATTTTATATATAATTGTCTTTCTAGATAAGACGGTGGGTATTGGCTTGTTCTTAATTTCAAGTTATACTTTTGTATCTAAAGTTTTGTATTTATATTCAAAAATTAATTTGTTTACCAGAAAAAAAAACGTAAGTCAGTTCCAACAATAAGTTCATGATATTCATTGGTTTATTGCTTATCTTTGTGCGTACTCAAACAAACTTTAATACTCAATACATTTTTTTAAGTTACTTTTGGTCATCAATATATCTAATATATTACATGTGAAAAATATTTAAAAATAGATTCTGTAAAAAAAATATGTATTATAATTAACATTATTAAAAATAAACTATTCGTGCATTGTATAGTATATGCTAAAGACTAATTATAAGATATTGAGTTCGTGCATTGTGGTATATGCTAAAGACTAATTATAAGATATTGAGGTTCTAATTAACTTTGCTTAACCCGATTTAGATCACCTCGTTTAATATATGCATATCTCTTTAACTATTTGGCACATTTTACATATTTGTACTGTAGTTGTGAATGTTGGATGATAATATACACTGTAACTGTATAATAATGGAAAGAGATATAAAGTTAAATCCTTTAGACTACTGACAATTGGTATTTTATATTAGGGTTTATGTATAAGTAATTTAAAGTAGAAAATCAATTTGAAAAATATTGTATTTAATATTTAATAGTTAATTTCTGAATTTTTTTAAATTAATTTTACATTTTAAAATTTCATATAATACATTGCATGGATAGCAAAATCCTTTATATTATAATTTGATTAAATAATGCGTGTAGCGTGATCACTAAGTTATTAAGGAGAGGAAAAAAATTAATCAGAAATCAAATAATTGCTTGAATTATGCTCTTCCCAAAACATGTAGGACACATCATCAAAGCATGAAACGCATCCTAACTGCTAACCTGATACCAACGAGGTTTAGTTCAGTTGGTGTAAGGCCCCAACTGAAATCTTGGGAATGGGACACGGGTGCTAGTAGCCCCGGGTTCGATTCCCACTAAAAACATCTCGCTGGGAGAGCCAGCCACGCAGCTCGCTCCGGATTAGTCTCAAGGGCTCCCTGGTATTAAGGGTGCTCTTGGGGATACCGGTGGTTCCGCAAGGAATACGGACCAAAAAAAAAAAAAAAACTGCTAACCTGATAATTGCCTAATATAATATGCCAGATTGCTCGATGAAAGTGATTTGATTAAGATTATATATATGCGTCTCTTTTATTGTGGAGCTAAGAGTGAGCGAGAAGATAGTTAACCCTGTTAATCTATACTATTATATAAAACAAACACTGTTTTAGGTTTGTACGTAATTTTGTTATGCCCAAAATGCCCTTTATCATAATACTAATTTACAAAAATGACAAAGATATGAAACTCCCAACAATAATTGTTATTTCCTTAAAAAAAACTGCCCACTGTTCATTCATTTAAAAAAACTGCCGTCCTATTTCTAATTAGATTTGAAACAAATTTTTAGCACAATGGAAAGCTTTACTGCAGAGGAAAAAAAACTGTCTCTACTATCATTTATACTCGTGCACCGCACGGTGTGTGTTCTCTGGTCAATGATAAAGAAAAGTACTAATAATGTCAGTATTTCTGAATATGGAAAGTTCAGTTACATTGCTTTGGTAGTTCTCAAGCTCCTTTTTATCTGCCTTGGTAGATTTATTTCTTTGGTATACTAATGGTTCACGTTCTAAAAAAAATTAAGTATTTATTTTTATATATAAATTTTTTTATATTTTTTAGGAGGTGATTAATTTTGTTTTCTCTAAATTGTCGAGTGTACTTGTTAACTAAATTTATTTCCCGATAACCTCGAGCTTGTGGTTCAGTGGTAGGGATTGATCCACGCTTAAACAATGTCAGGTGTTCGAATCCTGCCTTGTGCATGCAGCAGCGTTAAATCTCGGGGCCAGCTGTCCCACCCATTAGAGGTGCCTACAAGCCAGCGAGGAGATTAGTCACTGTGGTCGGCGGTGGACACTCCGGTCATGGACCAAAAAATAAATTTATTTCCCGATAAAAGCAGTAATACAAGTAAAATAGATAAAAGTGTAAAATTAATTTTTTTTAAATAAGAAATTAACTACCCACTTTAGTCTATGTGTTTTGGTTAAGTGTGACTTATAAATAAGAACAAAATAATTATATTCAAAATATATATGGCATAATAAGTATTACTCGTTCTGGTCCTATATATAAGTTAATTTGACTAAAAAATATATCATTTAAGAAAGTTATTATAATTAGTATTGGTAGTGACATTAGAAATGTAAATTTTTAATATACTTTTTCAAAAATATTCTAGCAATTAGTATTATATCTTCAAAAAGTGTTGAGTAAATAAGTGTATTTGTAAAAAAATAAATAATTAATGCCATCGAAATTCTTTTTTTAAAAAAAATGACTTACATTAAAGAGAAGCAATCACGATGAGTGCTTGGTTATAGGAAGAGTTCAGAGAAATAAATATGTAGGGTTAGTTGGATTATATTTACATGAAGAATGATCAAAATTACTAATATGATGAAAAGTATGGAATATTATTGGCAAGTATTTTTAAAATATTGGTCAAAAATTCCAAAATAAAAAAAAATAGATTGAAAAATAATGTAATCAAACATGTTAAAAATCTAATTTTTTTAATTTACAATATGTTATTTCTATTTTTTAATTTCTTCCCAATTGCCATAAACTCACAAATTAATCACAACCTTAAAAAAAAGTAATTCTAGCATATTTTTAATATTGATATTCTTTGCCCGCTTTGCTTATTTTCTCAAGGTCCATATTCTACCTATCTTGTTAATTGAGGTTGGCATAATTAGTGTGAGGCTTTCTCACTTGAGCAAGTGGTTATAGGTTCGATCTCAACTCTTATAAATATAAAGAATTTCAATTGGAATGATCATCCCGAAAAAATTGAATCATATACAAAAAATTAGTCACTGTACTCATCGGTGGATACATTGGAATCCAAACAACAACCGAGTCAATAATGGATGAACCTGGATCATATGTCTTAAATCATGTCTTAAACCATGTATCATCCACACAAATTTTAATAAACTGAAAAATAACTTTTTAACTATTATGATATTTTTGTAATATTTAATGAAATATGATTGTTTGGATACATGATTTGAAACAGAGAATCTTGATACCACGCAAAGGATCAAAATAAATGACGCAATACTTGATGTAACTAATGGTAGGTATGATAGGCTTAAAAGTCCAAACCTATAATTGTTATTTGCTAGACTAGTACTAGTACCACTACCATTATCAACGTGGGGTTGATCAAGTGGTAGTTCATTTGGTTCTTTAATTAACTGGTCTCGAATTTGAGTATTGGATATGGAACAACCCCCGCTACGAGACCCTTACCACTTAGTGCAAGCTCAATTGGGTCGGATTAGATGAATCAGATTCTAAATAAATCAAATCCGGGTACCACACAAAAAAATACTACTACCGCTAGAGCCTAATACTAATAGGGCCATAGCTAGGGCCAAACCTACTGTAATTGTCAATGTTGGAAAATACAGTATGTTGGAGTTTCTATATATATTTGGTGTCAATACTTGTTGTATTCCAATAAACTGCCGGTGGATTACAGGGCATGTTCCTCATATTCCGACAAGTTAGCCCCCTCCTGCGTCCTGTCCTACCATTAGTATGATAACGGTAGCAAGTGAAATCCGTAAGTTATTTCAAACAAAACACAGTTTTTAATAAATTTAATTATTACTCAGATTTTCAATACATTAATTACATTTTTTTCACTATATCCTTTTTTTATCTATAATCATTAATTTTTCTTCACTACTTACATAAACCAAAACATATAGGGGCACATGTAAAATAACATTTATTACACTCTTGAAATCCTGACCACGACAAATAAAAATAAACAAAAAATCTCTCCAAAAAAGACAAATAATAAAGAACGAAGGGAGTACTATTATGAGTAGTGTTATCTATAATGAATATAGGAAATTTGTTTATAATGCAAAAAACAATTTGTTTATCTCGTCAAAAATTGATATCAATTTCAAATATTCATTCTGAATGTATAAATAACGTTATGCTTTCTGAATGTATATTTTCTCAGCATATTTTCGTACACATCATCCTAATACTAAGCGTATGTTTAGATGTGCAGCAACTCAACTCCAGGGAATTTTCTGTTGGATGCAAAAACAAATACTGTACATTATAAATAAAGTAAGAGCATTTGGTGAAAAAGTAAATGTATCATTGTTGTGGAAATACTATAAAATATTACTTATTCTCTAATTTATGAAAAATAATACTCCGTAATGCTTAATTCTAGAGAGAATTTATTTTAATTTCAATCTAGGTTCATGTTTATGAACTAATGCAAAACAGGAACTTGCTGAAGAGTGAGAGTTTGGCATAGAAGAAATAATATATGCAAAAGCTAAAGTGATTCTGCTTTTTTTTTTTTTTTCTTTTTATTAGGCATTTGCTCTATGTAATTCAAATTAAAAATTGTCTTGATGACATAATATTATTGGATAATCCAGAATCATTAATTTATGATATATCAATATCATCTATCACTAATTTTATGAGTTAAAAATAAAGATAAAAATAGACATATATGATCGTTAATCCAAATTACCTGATAATTTTAATTACATTAAAAAATATCATTATATTTGAATTTGCGAATTCAAATGGACACAACAATACACATAAAACAAACCTGCAGCTATATTTTGGCACCTGCAAAATTGTGGCAGAGGACAAATGAATGAGTTATAGAATTTAAGCAAAAAACCTTTTAAAACAAACTACTGTAGATCATATTCTGGTAAGTCGGTGAAAAGTCTTCTTGTCTATGTCTAATTGCTTAACCTCTATAACCAATGGTAAAGGATTTAATCCTAGGCTGCCTTCTATTTGAGATATCATAAAAGTCATTCGGTCATATTTCACCTAACAGTTTTAGTTTTTGGAAAGAAATACGAATTTGTTTTGGACAATTTGCTTAATTTCATTTTTTGTTTTGCGATTGAAACTAAGATATTTAAATAAAATAAATATGTATGAAAAACTAAGTTTACAGTTCACGAAATGTTAAATTCATATTTTTTTAATGCAAAATTATTGTTTAAGATTCTTATCTTTAATCATTGACTTTTAAGGTTGGTGTTGGAAGTTACACATCGTTTGCCTCATAATATATGACAGTTTAAATATCTGTTGGACTACTCCTCTCATTGCCAATTGTTTTTTAGATGGAACCTTAACATGACATCAGAGCCTTTCCGGTTGTTATGGGTCAATAGATACCCTTTGTCTGGTCCGACAGATTTCGTTGGAGGGAGCGTGTTAGAAGTCCCATATCGTCTGCCTCATATAAACCTGACCTGTTGGCATGGTTTAAATATATGTTGGGCTACTCTCATCATCAATTATCAATTGATTTTTAGATGAAATCTTAACAGTTGGAGTTAAAAAAATTCTTAAATTTTGCATAAACTTATATAAACACAAAATTTCAAAATGAGATTTTTTTTGTAATTTTAAAATACTATTTCAATAATTTGTAAAAAACTTGATCTGATGTTTTATTCTTGGATTATTCACTTGTGCCATTCCATGACCTCCATAACTAAAAATTGACCACAGTGGAATCACAAAATACTAATAATTATAATCATATTATTAAGTATTTGGTATAGCTGGTAAAAATGAGATTACGATTATTTTTGTTATGCTTAAACAATACCTTTGAACATTTGTTAGCATAACTAAAAATTCAATTTATATTACTACCATTAGTCAAGAAACTAATCCAAAGGGGAAAACCATGAACTCTGATCTGTTGATTAATTACTCGAGTAAAACTATTTCGAGTAATTATTAGATCATTAACTAAGTTAAATTATAACGCTTGAGTAACACTCTTTTCGGTTTGAATTATATAAAAAAATAATAATAACAACTTTACGTTTACCAAGGAGATTCATTGGTTGTATTTAATTTTTTCAAATTCATAAAAAATAGAGGAATTTTAAGAACGTAGCATTATGAATGAAACAAAAATTAAATAAGATGACAATTTTCTATGGATGTTTTAAAAAAATAACATTAGGAATAAAACAAAATTTTAAAAATTTAATTAGTTTTGCTTATAAGTATTTTAAACCAAAAGAAATATATATATTTTTTTCCCGATCTTTCATAACCGAAGAGAGTACATACAATAAATCAAAACAAGCTATGGAGATTCTGGAGAATGAGTAGTATTGATGTAATAATCAGGGTAAAAAGCTTTTCTTTTTTAGTGAAGGCCATTAAAAAATTTTGCCATATTCTATTAGCATCTGCAAATTACAGCTCGCACCTTGGACTAATAAACTTTGAGTTATAGATTCCAAACCCCATTAACTATCCCCAAACCCCAATTTTAACATGGAAATTACTACATTATTCTAATTAAAAAATTAATAGAATATAAACCCCATATATTATCCACAAATCTCATCTTCTTCCTCTAATCATAAATCTCATAACTACCTAAACATAAAATCATTTCTAAACATAAACCTAAATCATTTCTTTCCTCTCCCCTCACTACCACTGCACAGCACCACCACCACCATTACACTGCACAACACCATTACAACAGCACCACCGCACAACACCATCACAACAACACAATCGCACAACACAACCACACTACACCATCGTAACAGCACAACCGCATAACACCACCGCAACACCGCACACAACTGCAGAAAAAAAAAGAAAAATCACAAAACAGAAAGAAAAAAAAAGGAAAAAAGTTACGGTGATAGTATTGTTTTCCACAATCCAAGTTATGTGTTGCCGAAGGTAAAGTGTCTGGTTTACAAAAGTTATTGATATAACAGACTTGTTCACGAGCTTGTATGCGTAATATACCTCATCTGCATTGTTGATCATATGGTGTTCTGCAACAGGAGCACCCTTCCATAGGGGTGCCCCATTGAATCCAACACCATTCCAAGGTCCACTCCTTTGATACTCAACACTCCCATTCCAAAAAAAAAAAAGGAAAAATAAAACAGAACTCCGACGATTTTTTTCTGTTTTGCGATTTTTCTTTTTCTTTTCTGCTGTTGTGTGCGGTGTTGCGGTGGTGTTATGCGGTTGTGCTGTTACGATGGTGTGGTGTGGTTGTGTTGTGCGATTGTGGTGTTGTGCAGTGTAGTGGTGGTGGTGGTGGTGGTGCTGTGCAGTGGTAATGGGGAAGAGGAAAGAAATGATTTTATGTTTAGATAGTTATGAGGTTTATGATTAGAGGAAGAAGATGGGGTTTGTGGATAATATATGGGATTTATATCCTATTAATTTTTTAATTAGGATAATGTGGTAATTTCCATGTTAAAATTGGGGTTTGGGGATACTTCATGGGGTTTGGAATCTATAACTCATAAACTTTGGCTCTAAACATCAAAAAATGCCCCGAATAAATTTAGCGAAGCCCATTTCAAAAATTGTAGTGCATCATAATTAAACTTAAATATCAATAATACAGTCTTTTTTTTAGACAAATGAGGCTAAACGCCCAGCGTAAAAACAAAAATTACATCAAAAAGGAATCTTTAGGCAAAGAAGTCATAGAATAGTCATGAAATAAAAGAGCTTTTAGCTCCTATGTAGGCTCTTGGAGAATGCAGCAACCATAATCTTTCTCAAGGCTAAGATTAGCCAAATGATCAGCACAAACTTTCCCTTCACGTTTGGTATGCAAGAACTTTATGTGTTGAATTTTCTTACTCAAGTGAGTGATGTGAGCAAGAAGACCATTGTTAGCTTGTCTCTGAATAGAACTTCTATCTTTGTTTAAGAAGTTTATAACGGAGGGGGAATCACATTCCACAATCAGCTTGGTGATACCCTTTTCAACCGTAGTGTTCAGACCTGTGAAAAGATCCCATAACTCTGCAGCGTAGGCTGTAGCTATTCCAATTTTGTTGTGGAATCCACTGATCCATTTGCCATCACTATATCTGAATAGGCCTCCGCATTCAGCAGCTCCTGGGTTGCCCTTAGAAGCACCATCTGTATTCAGTTTCGCCCAACCTTCCGGCGGTTTAGTCCACTGTATAAAGAGGGTTTCCATTGTTCCCATGCTCTAGATTTTATCATGAGAAAGTAAACCATGCACCTACAGGAAAATGAAATTCTTAATATTGTCGGGAAAACTAAAATTAGTTTCATATTTAAACTTGTTACGCCATTGCCAGATGTAATAAATAACACAAATAAAAATAATGTGTCGGTCTAAAGGCTTGAAACCTCCCTTTCCATAACACATATTGTCAATGCACCAAGTTAAAAGGTCTTTGGAGAAGAATTCACTTGTTTATGAAGGTTTGATAATATCCTCCCATGGGCTGCGAACTCTAATACAATCTCGAATAGCATGGATCAAAGATTTCTCTAAGTCATCGCATTGATTACACGAAGATGTTCCTAATCCCCATTTGTGAAGACGAGTGTTTGTAAGCAAACAATCATGACCTACCTTCCAAAACTGGAACTTCATTCATTCAAGACACTCCAACTTCCACAATGTCTCCCACGGAATAAGGGCAACTGTTGGGGGGGTCTGATGCAAGCAACCTATAAGCATTCTTAATAGTAAATTCACCATGGGTAGATCCTGCCCATGTAATCATCCTCCAACTCTTCATAAGGCGTTGGAATAGTTCTTATTTTATTGATAATAAACTCTGGAACACAATTATGAAGCATATTGAAGTTCCATTGTCCCATACCATTGGTCATGTCCTTCACCAAGGTCATATCCTGCAAAAAATTGTTAGTTTGCACATAATTATGTTGTTACCAATCCATTTGTCATTTCAGAATCATGTCCTTTTGCCGTTTTCCCATCCTGTATTCTGTGTTATTAGTAATAATGGTCACAGATGAACCATTCTCTTCCAAATACTAAAGTCATTGTTTCTAGCTAAAGCAGATTTCAACAAGTTGTTTCCTCTAGCATACTTTCCTTCATAACTTGGACCCAAAGCTCATTTGATCTGGTTAACATTTCCCAACCAAGTTTCATGAAGAAGGCATCATTCATAATCTTGGCTTTTCTAAATCCAAAACCTCCATGAGAGCGAAGGAGACAAATATTCTCCCAACTAATAGCATGATATTTCCACAATTCAAAAAAAAGAAAAAAAACATGATGTTTCCTTTAATACAGCCTTTTTTTATAATTACAAAAGACTTCAAATGTCAACATTATATATGACATGATAGGATGATGATAGAGCATTTTACTTGTTGAGGCGTCCAAAGTATATGTGGATGAAGCAATGAAGCCTGCTTGGGCAACAAGTCCAGTAAGCTCTACACTTTTCACCAAACCAAATTGCGTACAACTTTGGACAAGTCCAACTCCAACCAACCATTTTCCCTTTCCCCATATTACCCCCACTAATTATCCCATCATGACCAAAACGCCCCTACCCCCCTCCCCCCCTCTCTCTCTCTTGAGCACACTACAAAAGTACAAAGTTCCCAACTCCTTTGTTGTTTTTTTTTTGCTTTTGATATTTCACACAAAATATCTCTTTATTTACTCCTTCTCCTTAAAGCTCAAATTTTTCTGAATATATTTGTTTTTTTTTTTAAAGAAAGGCTGAACTTGTGTTAGCTACGATTCTGATTTGAATGGCGACGCCTGATCAAGGCACAATCGAGACCTTCATTAGCATCACCGGCTTATCTGAACCTATCGCAATACAAAAACTCCAGGTTTTCTTTTCTTTTCTTTTTTTTTTTTTTACTCTCGTCTCTCTTTTATTTGATTCCTTTCCCGATTAAATTTGATTACGTTGTTTTATTTCAATTCTAATTAACATTAACATTAAAAAAAAACAAAGCAATCAATTAGTTATTGTTAGGGTTTTTTCTTTGCATTGCGTAGTGCATTTTGGAATGCTTTTTGGTTGTTGTTTGTTTGCTAAAAAGTCACCATTTTTAACTTTTTTGGTGGGATTTCTTTGTGAATTATATTTTTGTTTTATTTTATTTTGAAAGGCATGGTTAGATTGTACTATAATCCTTTTAACTTATGGTGTCAGTTCTATGATATTTGTTGAATAGTTAAGCTTTATAAAGAGTTTGCATATAGTATTATGACATCGCATTTACCTCCGATAGTTTAGTTTATACTATTATTTTTGATCACTTATGATGTTGAGAAGTTCTTGCTTTGATTTTTGGATATGTGAGATCACTGCACTTCTTATGTCTGTTTTATTAGCTTCTGAATTATCAACACATTATCTTATACTAGAATCTAATATCTCTGTCTGGTTGGTTTGTATAGAACCGATTCTGTGGATTTAGTGGTGATTACGAATTTTAGGCATTTATCGAATGATGCCTGCCAGGTAGTTGTTTGTCTCTCCTCATGATCTGTAAATATTGTTTGTTGTCAGGAGCATGGGGGTAATCTTAATGAAGCTGTCAATGCACATTTTAGTGAAGGAGACAGAAATTTGTCATCCAGGTACATGCTTTTTCTGTCCTTAGCAGTAGTTTCAGAAATGTACCATGTCAAACAAACTAGCATTACTCTGTTTTCTATATGCTCGTGGCAATTCTTATGATATTGATATACTAATTTGCTCCTTCACGGTCAGCATGCATGATACATCTGTTGCTGTTCCTCAAGATGATTTCATGGATATAGACGATGAACTTGAACTTCCTGCTGAAATTCGCAGACCTCTACCATTTTTGCCTTCAGCAATAAACAGTCCGTTTTCTCTTCTCGATTCAACAATCGGGAGAGGTATATTTGATACTCATTCTCGTCTTATGAACCAACCACCATTAGTTACACATCCAAGAGAGGTAAGACAGATTCCCATTGAGGTCAAAGATGGTAATCAATCCACTCCCCAACCTGGGCATGCTCCAACTATTGAAGATGTCACTGGAACTGTTCACACCGATGGTCCAGATATTCATGGGACTGTCATAGTTAATGATGAGGATGATGATGATAATCCAACTGCTCAGATTGCTTATCAGAATGAACAAGACCATAATACTTTGGCTGATACTTCACTTGGAAGAAGTGCTAGACCAAGTGCTCCTGAGTTTGAGCATTTACCAGATTACAGCAATGACATAGAAGAAGAAATGATCCGTGCAGCAATCGAGGCTTCTAAACGGGAGGCTGAGGGAAAATACCCGAATGACAACCTTGGCAGACAAATTGTATGTTTCTTTACTGATGGATTTCTCATGCTCTTGATTACTGAATGCATGCCTTGGTATTTATTTTCTACCTGGTGCAGGATTTAAGTGAATCTGTGCCCCAGCCAAGGCAATCCGAATTGGAGGATCCTGAGCTTGCTCGTGCAGTTTCCTTGTCACTGAAGGTATGATTTATTTTATTTATCGTTTTCCTTCTCATTACCAATGTCTTGAACCTGTCTTCTTGAGCGCAATCACCTTGGTTTTTTACCACCTGTATAGATTTGTCCTGTCACTTTGCTTTTCATTAATAATGGATTTTTGGAACACTGATTGGTTGTTTCTTCTAAATTAAATGAGTGCAGACAGCTGAGCGAGAGAAAGCGTTGCGCATGCAAGGAGATGGTGGAGCACCAACAGTAGGGCCATCTAAGGCATCTGAGGTGGAACTAGGCGAAGTGGCATCAAACGGAAGGTATATTCTCTTTATGATTGTTATCAGTGTTGTGGTATACTGCATTGGCTGCACACAACTCAGTATTTTCCCTTGTCATTGTTGAATCTGAAAGGCAAAGTCGTGGTCATTCTAGATTGCAGGCAGGAAGCTCATCTTTCCAAGATGAAGGTGATGACTTAGAAGAGCAACCTCTGGTTAGGAACAGGTCTAGACTTACATCTTTGGGCTCAACAGAGTCAGGCAAAGAAGTTGACGTTACTGAGGCCAGCACGCTGCCAAGCACAGGACTTCAGGATGACAGCAATCCTCCTCCACATGATCGTAATTCCTTCCCTGAAGAGGTATGGTCCTTTACTTGTGAGTTTTCAACACAAAATTGTGTTTATTTGCCATACCTTCTCATATTAACCAAACCTTCTGATTCTCAATCTTTGTCTAAAATGAAACTGAAGTGGGGTGGCATTTCTTCTGAGGAACACGATGAAGCAGTTATGCTAGAGGCTGCAATGTTTGGTGGAATTCCAGAAAGGAGTGGGTACAGCTATCCTTATGCACCACATGAGTTTGTGCAGGGTAGGGGTATCTACTCTCGGCCAACACCTCGCCCACCTTCACCATCATTGACAGCTCAGCGCTTGATAAGGGAACAGCAGGTGTGACTCATTTTTAGTATAGGCTGGAATTGTATGTTGTAGGAGATGACCTAATTGCAGCAATTGCTGTCTTTCTTTAATTTGATGCAGGATGATGAATATCTTGCAGCATTACAAGCAGACAGAGAAAAAGAATTGAAAGCCATAGAAGAAGCTGAGGCTGCTCGTGAAGAGGAAAGGCAGAGAGAAGAAGAATCTCGCAGGAAATTGCAGGAAGAGCAGGTAATACATTTAGGGCTAATCTAGCAACAAAAGACGGTTGCCATGCCATTTGATTTTCAATTTTAATTCTTCGGTTTGTGAACATTTTCTGCTTTCATTTTTTGCTTTCGTTACTAATCGCAAAAAACTTCACTTTGTTTTCAAAGATTTGTACAAGAAACGGTGAACAAATAAATAAATAAGAACAGAAAATGAAAGCTGAAAACGACGTTACATTATCATGCATTTCTTTGTAGGAGAGTGGGTGTTATTAAACCAACAGTTGTTAGAGGTTTTGTGGGGTCAGTTGCCTTGATGCCCACCAGCAATGTTTTCATGTTTACATTGTGTTGCAATTTTTTTTTATTTTTTTATTTTGTATACATATCATGTTGTATTCAACTGTTTTCTTTTTGTGATTTTTGTCCTGTATGTACATTGGCTAATACAAAACCTGCCAAATTGCTTCTTACTCTTGCATTTTGCATCATTCTGCGTCAGGAATTGGAGACACAGTTAGCGGCAAAAGAAGCCTCTCTCCCACCCGAAACATCCTCTGATGATGAGAATGCTGTGAACTTAATGGTTAGAATGCCAGATGGCAGCCGTCGAGGACGCCGATTCCTCAGAACTGATAAACTACAGGTAAAAGACCTGCTAGAAAGAAAAAAAATTGTTATTATCCTCCTCTTTTTGGGAATAATTTTGCTAATCCTGATTATGGAATTTTTCAGTCTCTTTTCGACTTCATAGATATCGGTAGGGTCGTGAAACCAGGCAGTTACAGACTGGTTAGTAAGCCCTTTGCATTTCAGTTTTATAGTGATTCCTCCCCTTAACATGTACTATTCTCATTTTCATTACTCATCTTCAATGTTATTCCTTTGACAGGTAAGACCGTATCCTAGGCGTCCTTTTAGTTATGAAGAAAGCACATCGATACTTGAAGAACTTGGCCTAACCAACAAGCAAGAAGCTTTGTTTTTAGAGCTAATCTAAATGCTCTGATGCACATTTCTAGAAAACAATCGATTGAAGTTTGGTTTATTACATTGTGAATCCATGCACACGATTATATGGAATTTTAATTTGTTTTGTGCTGCCTGGATGATTAAGTCAAATATATTTCTCTTCTACGAGATCAGTAACATATTTTCAAAACCATTTTCGTTTCCATGTGATGAAATCTTGGTGGGGAATGTTTTGCATCTTATACAATCGCACGAGATTAAAATAAGAGGGAAGAAATATTTTCTCTGGCGATAGTTAGAGACTTTAGAGTGAGAGTTTAATTATTTTCGAGACGGTGATCATTAAAGTAAAAGAAATAAAAGTTTATATAAATGTTACTAATATATATTTTGAGCTTGCTGCTGGTTGGTGCTTAATGGCCTTACTAGAAATTATTAGTTGGTCCTGGATCACCACATTATCCGTGATCCAGACCAATCATTGTCTAACATATAATACACATAATTATCCACTTATTTTATTTTTTTACTTGACAAATTATTATTGGCTTAGATCACAAATGCATGATAGTGTAGGACCAACTAATGACTTCTAAGGTTTGTTTTGGTTTGCATCATTGACATCATTTGACACTACACGCCAATTCATGATGTACTTGTACGTTTTGTTTTCTTAAGATGCTACAAAAATAACCCGAGGAAAAAAATGAAAAGCTAAATTTTTCTGCCAGGTTATGATGTCTAATTCTTGTCCAGAAATAAATACAAATTTCTTAGTTTTTACCATATCACCAATAGTTTTCATTGGTTGAAATATCAATAGCTAATTATTCTATTCGATTTTGAAGGTGTGGCAAAGCTATATTAATGATTTGTTTAACAAACTAATCAATCATTTATTTAATTTAATATAGTATTTATTATTATTAAATCATACACCACACTATATCATTTTTATTTATACTGTGATTTTAATTTTTAATTAAGGATAATATTATTTACAATTTTTAAATTTTTTTAAGAACAAAAGGTAATATTTAAATTTTAAATTACTTAAACTCATTTCAATTGATCCACGCATTGCTCCCAGTTTACATTTGTTGGCATGAATGTAATCCACGTATGAATATATATACCATCAAAAGCTTGTACGCGGTTGTCACGCACTGGCGAGATGACTCATAGCCGCATCACTCAAATCCTTTACTGATTTGTGCAAAAATAAATTAATTGGTCAATGATTTTTCTTTTCTTTTTCTTTTTTCCTTCTCTAGTGTCTACTGTTACTGTCCAGTCATTATCAAATTTAAATGACTTTTTCTTTTTATTCTCGTTGCTCTTTCTGCTTAAAATAAGGCGGAAACAAAATAAAATAATTTTCGCCTTATGCAAGTTGTATTATCTCCCGTCTTTCCAAAATCGTAAATAAAATAAAGTATTATGCCTTTCATCAGGCGAAAATATTAAAAATTTATTATAATACCAAAATTGTCTCTTTGTTCATTCACTTACAAAAAGGAGGTGGAAGGTTCACGGAGGAGCATTTTTAAGATTTCAACGTTTTAATTGTTCCGCTTCTTAAAAGGCGGGAGTATTTCCATTTTTAAATAATCTGTAATAAATTAAAATAGTTTTCCCCTTTTAAAAATCGAAAAGGGTAAACGACTAAACGGTGCCAAAGAGTAATGAGTGAGGACAAAAAGAAAAAGTCAATTTAAATATAGTGGAATCCAAACCACCTAGAATTTCATTACTTCATTTTGTAATATACGTACGTCTGCAGAACGTAGTTGTTGAATCTGGAATATTTTTGCTTAAAATATATTATCTCCCCTTAAGCAAAATAACATGAATATCATATTTATTTAATTGTATGCCATGAAGATGATCACGACGCGTCGTCAGCGTGCAAGTTGTAAGTGGTCCCTGTGGTGTTCTCGGAGATTTTGTTTGAGCTAAGAGCCGAAGACCAAACCTGTTTCATGGTTGAAGGAATTATGAAAAACATTTAAAATTAGAAGAAAAGGCTCACATTTCTAATGATTCGCTGCTTAGGCTAAGTAAGTTAACTACTAGTTTACGTGGATGATATTAACATATGAAAGTCTTTTCTTTCTTCCCATAATTTAAGTAAATTTAGCTGAAACATTATTCTCATAACTACTCGTAGTTTTTAATTAGAGGAGTAATATTACCTAATGTCTCACTGGAGGGCAAACATGAAAAGAATATCAACTAGTATTGAAGATATATCAGAAAAGTGGTTATAACCCAAGTGTACTTGAAACAACGTCAGCATAATGAATAGATGATTGAGTTCTTTGAATATGATGTTAGGAGTCGAATTCTTACCGTGGATATTAAAAATGTTTTATTGATAGAGACAAAATTCGTTTCGATGATCTCTGCACTTTAAAGGGGATTAGTTTTCGATTATCAACCGAAAAATATCCTTGATATATATATAAAAAAAAAACCGACAACAATACATCATGAGCCCTCGCTTCTAAAACTTTCTAACTAAATTACACATTAAACTCTTATCTTTGTGTATTTTTTCGATCTTTAATATAAAATATTTTAAAAGAATTTTATGTTTATCATTAAAATTGGTTAATTTTGAATTAGAAATGTAAAATTTTGATATATTTTTTTAAAATCACTCATATATTATTATTAAGACTCTAAAAATGTCTAATAAATATAAGTGTTTGTAAAAAAAATTAAAATAAGGCCTTATAAATAAAACAAAAATAAAAGTTCTTAAAATAATCTTATATAAAAAATTGTAGGAAATATTTTTAAAGTGAATCAATGATTTCCTCGATCAACAACTAAAAATTATACTCTTTAGATAGGAAAAAACTTCATGTGCATTCATGATGTTAGACCTTGTGTTGACAGATATCTTATTATTGAACCTGATTAGTAATATTTATGAAACTTTTTTTTACAACTTTTTTGTTTACCCACAAATAAAAAAATAATAAATATATTTTCAAAAAAAAAAAATATATATGGAAAGTTATAAGAGATGATAATTACTAAGAACTAATTGATTCTCCATTTTTTTTTCTATTTACTAATTTAGGGAAATGAATCGGCAAATTCGTTTAACTTGTTACAATATGATCCAAATTTGGGTTGAAATTGAAGACCCTAGCTAAATACATGATTAAAAATGATTAATAATAGTCTGTCTTTGCCTTGATAACATATTGTTATGACCAGATTGATTTGTTAAATGACAGATGAAGGAATACCATGGAATACAACAAACTCTGGAAGAAAAACATAAACCAGAATACCTAAAAAAAAATCATAGTGTAATAACCTCAGTTGAATGATAGGAGATGATAAGATAATAAATTATATCCGTGTCTAAATACAAGTATTTAAGTTAAATTTTATTATGTAAATTAAAGAAGTTAGTTAATATTATTAATGATATTGAAAATGATAATATTTGATATATTTTTTAAGGGTTTTTTTAACTTCAATCCTTAAGGCCGAGGATAAGCATCCAAAAATGGATGATTTTTCTTGAAAGTTGATGCATTGAAGAAATAAAAAGTTTAAAAAATTTTTCAAAAAAAACTTATTCATTTTGGAGTTTTTATCCTAAGTCTTAAGTTAAGAAATTCCATTTTTAAAAAACCACATTTATAATTATTATTGAGATTTTACAAAATATTGACTAAAATAGATGTTTATATAAAAGAAGTAATTAATAACATAAAAAATTGAAAGATAAGAATTTATATTTAAAGACAAAATAAACTCATTATTTGATGTTTAAAGAGGAAAAAGGAGTAAATAAATATCTAAAAAATAGTGACTAATTTGACAATTTTATCCAGAAAAAAATCCTTTTCAGAAACCGCTGGCGCTAAAGAACAGACAACAGATAAAACAAAAAAAGTCACAACTCACGTCACACGAGTGAGTTGCTGCAAAATTCAGCTTCTTTGTACTACAAAACCGGCTACCCAAGTCATCCACCCACTTCCCACCATTTTCATCCTATTCTTTTCTCTCCTTCAATTCTTCTTCTATTTTCGTCTCAAATTCAATGGGTATTCTTTTTTCGTCGCTAACTCACTCTTCAACTCCCACTTTGGGATTGGGGGAATTACCTGAGAGCTGCGTTGCTAACATCCTTGGGTACTTGGATCCTCCTCAGATTTGTCAATTAGCGACGCTCAATCGCACTTTTCGTGCTGCTTCTTTCGCTGATTTTGTCTGGGAATCGAAGCTGCCAACAAATTACGATGTTCTTGTCAGCAAACTCTCCGGTAATATTCCCTCCAATTTGGGTAAAAGAGCGATTTACGCTACCCTTTGTCGCCTCAATACCTTCGGTGATGGGACCAAGGTACTATAATCTTTTTTTTTTTTTTTTTAAATTTCTTGATTGACTAGGGTTTCGTTTTTTTTTTTTTTAAAAAAAAATCCCAAAAAATTTTATACCTTAATCATCTGTCTATTATTGTTTCTATGTAAAATTCTTTTGATCACTGACCATAGGGCATTGTTTAACGATTCAAAATCAGAAATTTTGCATTGGCAAGTGATGTGTTGAATATGTTAAACTTGTCATTTTCAATGCAAAGTTACTATTTTTTTTAAATCCTACATAATGTGATTAGGGTACTTGTTAGAAGAACCCATGAATATAAAGTGGCCAGTGCTTTTGGAAAAACTAGTGGAAAAGGAATACAGTAATTAGTCTTTTGTTTACTAATGCTTTCTTTGATGATTTTTTGGTAAATTCTACTTGAGCATCTTTTCTGATATATGGGTTTTTTTTTTTTTTTTTTTTTTTGCAGAAATTTTGGGTGGATAAAAGCACAGGTCAGCTTTGTTTGTGCATATCATCCAAGGGACTTTCAATAACCGGGATTGATGATAGAAGATATTGGAATCGTATCCCTACTGATGAATCTAGGTGAGATTCTTCATTTCACTTACTTATTCTTATGAATCTTCTTATCATATACTCCCCCCGTTTCATATGTATTGTTCAAAACATTGGAGTCTTAAAAACAACAATACTTTTGAAACAAAAATAAAAAGCTAGTAAAACAACAATACGTGTGATAGAGACTCAGATGACTTAAATGGGCCAGTGGAACATGAGGAGTACCCTGATGAGTGGGCTGTTGAAACTCCTGAGGTCAGACGTGTTAGAGGAAGGCCCAACCGAATTAGGAATCGTCCCAAGTGGATGAAAGACTTTGTTGGTACTAAGTAAATGGGAATGTACTGATGTAAGGGAAAGGGTAGACTTGTTACTTTTTTTGTTAGAAGGAATGTTCTAGAGTAAGTAGTCATGCAGTGAGCATGAGTGATGTAATAGGTACTGATATATAGTCAGTACCAAATGTTTTGGTGGTTAAGAACATACGTAACAACGTTCCCTTTTATCTTTCTTTTTCTCTTTCCGTTTTTGGAGGACCTCCTCTTGAAGAGAGGACCTTATCATTTGGTGCTTTCATTGAGAGCTCACCATGGTAGGAGCAAACCAACCTAAGACTGAAGAGCTTTTAGCTCAAATTCTTCAACACCAGAAAACCATGACAGCCAACATTGAATCCCTCACAAACCGCATCTCCAACCTGGAAACCCAACCAACTGGCTCTACCACCCAAACACTAAACCTTTCAACAGCCCACTCATCAGGGTACTCCTCATGTTCCACTGGCCCATTTAAGTCATCTGAGTCTCTATCAACATGTGAAAAGAAGTTTGTAGAACATTTCTAGCAATGGGAACACCCCTGTCTCTTATTTTGTAGATGTATCTTTGAGATGGCTTATCTTATTTTGTTCTTTTGATGATTTTATACTTTGAATAGTTTAATATTGTGGGGCAGGTAAGGGAAGAAGATACTCAGGGAGAGGGAAACACAAAGGGACGTGTGAACTAAGGAGTCCAAGAACAAGCTCACTTGAGTTTCCCTTTGATCCCTCTGTCTTGTATTAGTATCATATATTTGTGTTGTATGTGTGTATATGACACATATCTGATAAAAATTATGTTGATCTTTTTCTTCATTTATTCTAATTTTTTTAGATAGTTAATCACAAAATCTTTACAATTATGGTCTACAATATGAATCTCAAATTTTTTTTTAGAAAGTTTAGATTATTATTTTATTTAGATAAGGACTAATGCTTGTAAACATGTTTCACTGAATCTTTTCATGATGTTCATAAAGAAATGTTTTTTTTTTTGTTGTAGAGTAAAACATGTTTGATAGAAAAACAAGAAAATTTGCATTATTAGCCATCTACTTAATAGCCATCTGATTGTAGGCATATCAATTTTTAGCATGTTAGTACTGGTTACATATCTAAAAAGAGAATCACCATGAAACCATTATCTGATTCTTGAACAGTTGATGAAAGTGAAAACAGAGAAGTATATCATTTGATCTGATAGAACAATTTGATTTTAACACTTTTTGCGCACATTCTAGATTACTGCTTATTTTTTTCTAAAAAAAATAATCAAGTTTAAAGTGGAAGAACTTATATTGAAGTCAAATCATTTTCAACCTGCATGTTTGTATGAACTCCTCCACTACTGAGCAAATATACCTATACAAATCTTGGTTCGTGCTAGTGTGGAGGAAAATGTGTTGATATAGATGAGATTAAAAGTTAAAATACATGGGGTGTGGTATGTTTAGAACATTGAACTTGAATGTAATCCTTTTTCCTTTGTTTTTCTGATTGATGATGGCATGATGCAAGTAGTGAAACTAATAGTCAAGTATTTTGATTACCAAAATAAGTCTATTATAATTTATAATGGTGTTTGTTGAAATTGAGCAATCTCCATTGTTTGCAGATTTCAGACTGTTGCATATCTCCAACAAATATGGTGGTTTGAAGTGGATGGGGAAGTCGAGTTCCCATTTCCAGCTGGAACGTACAGCTTATTTTTCAGAATACATCTCGGGAGAGCCTCCAAGAGGTTTGGACGACGGGTCTGCAACACTGAGCATGTTCATGGATGGGATAAAAAACCTGTACGGTTCCAGCTATGGACTTCGGATGGGCAGTACGTTGCATCCCAGTGTTTTCTGAAAGAACCTGGCAAATGGAGTTTTTACCATGCAGGTGATTTTACAGTCGAGAATGGCAATGCATCAACAAAAGTTAAATTCTCTATGACTCAAATTGATTGCACACATACCAAAGGTGGTCTATGTTTAGATTCTGTGTTAATATACCCAAGTGAATTCAAAAAGGTTAAAGCATTTTTGAATTGCTCCTAACCATTGTAGGTAGGAATAAAAATGTACCGTTCCTATAATATAAGAGATTAGGGCGGCATTAGCAGGAGCAGAGAATCAAGTTTTATATGGTTCTTTTAGTATAAGAGTTTTGTAGGAGCCAGGAGGTATTGTGTATATATATGTAATTTCTGTCTATTAGAATGAACTTTTCTATCATACCTTGGTATGGTATGGTTAAGAAGAATAGTATTAAGTAGAAATATGGGGAGGAATGGAGATTTGGACCGATCACTTAGTTTTGGCTTCGTTGTCTGGTTGGTATTTGTGGGTGCATCTGTTCACGTGCAATCTCTGTGCTTCATTATTTTGAATAAAGCTTTCCAAGTTGAAGACAGCACCGGTTCCTCTCTCAATGGATCTCAAACTATGCATCTAGGGTTGCCCTTTCCCCGATCAAGATATGATCAATGGAAACATGAATGAATTGTGCCAGATTGGTTGTTCATTTGCAGCTTGTGGTTTTTGTTTGAGCTGGATGAAAATCTTCTATCTTTATGTCACTTTGTCTGTCTTTATGGATTTTGAATTTTTACTTTTAATTTCCCATGTGGTACAAATTATTACCAGTGGGATGTGTAGAGAGTCTGACAGAAGGATGAGAAAGAAGGTTTTCATCTTTGTGGGTGATACCTCGCGACAATGGGTTTTCTTGCATGTCTGAGTTTGGTGTTTGCTGACTTATGGAGTACTTTTTTAAATAGTTTGGGAGAAAGGGTTGGACATGGTTTTGCTTGAATCAGACTCAACTTGTGTCGTAGAGTTTGCCAACAAGGGTTGCTCACCCTGGTGCTCATGTGCCTAGTTGTTGAAAGGTATTCAGAGTTTACCCCAGAGGGGCTGGAACATCCAAACTTAGCACATGTTCAAAAAGATGTTGTATACTTGTATCAGAGTGAACAAATGTGAGATTGTTCCTTTTTTATTTCTTGTCATTTGTTTTTTTTGTATACTCAACCATATCAT
The DNA here is from genome assembly GCA_037953625.1 of Crotalaria pallida. Lineage (NCBI taxonomy): Eukaryota > Viridiplantae > Streptophyta > Magnoliopsida > Fabales > Fabaceae > Crotalaria > Crotalaria pallida. The sequence goes on along the minus strand of CM075655.1, from coordinate 126,543,395 downwards.
GAATGACTGATATCGTATCGTCCAAGGTGCTTCTCTGATGGATGATGTAGAATTCTGAAGGACTATGAGACTCCATGATGATGCAATGTGCTGTAGAACCAGTAGTTGCGCATATTTATGAGTTTGTTATTCTGTTATTGTGGTATTGCCTATGCATTTCTTTTTGTGTGTGTAATTCTGTTTTGCTGTCCAAGTATTGAGATCACTTTTAGTGGATGAATGGAATTGTTTATCTTCTTTAATTTGTAATTTTGAGGTCACTTTCCCTTGAAGTCAGGTTAGTTGTTTCTGCTTTTCCCTATCAGACAGACTGTGCGTTTCATGCTTGTGCTTTTTGCACAGCTCTATTTATACCATGTATGGTTTTTGGCTATGAAATCAATTCTGATCCCAAAATCACGTTGAAGTATAAACAACTGTTAATAGCATTGACATTCCAGAATTGATTTAGGTTAACTCGTCGCATAACCAAACATGCACTTAGGAAAATATCAACTCTCATCATTTTATCAATACCTTTTTCCACGCATACTTTATTATGATATGTTCCCAAAAAAGTCCTTTATTTATTTTTATTGTGTGTTTCTGAGCACTTGCCAAGGAAACCATCAAAAAGATTTTATTTAAAAGCTAAATATATAGCCTCTTAAGATGATATAGTAACTTTGAAGTTTTTTTCGTATTGTTATTGTTTTTAAATTTTTAAAGATTATTATAATAGTCTTATAAATAAGTTGACTCAAGTGGTACTATCTTGCCAACTTGAGATATTGGGAAGTCTCAAATTCGATTTTCGGTTAACACACCTCAGTGGAAGAGGCATAGGAACGCGATCTCGTTCAAGATAAGTCTCAAGGGTTCCTTGGTACTAAATATGCTCTTGGGGATACCTGTGGTATTGGCCAAAAAGCACAGGCCAAAAAAAATAAAAAAATAAAAAAATAAAACCAAAATATAATTTCTAAAAAATTCTTACTATTACAAGCTAATTGTGGTTTGAAATTATTGAAAAGTGTTATTTTTAAAATTCTTGATAAAAGAAAAAAATTGAGACTTGTATATATTTTTTTTTAATTTTTTAGTAAGCTTAATAAATGTTCTTAGGATGACTTTTTTTTTTTTCGTAGTTGGATGAAATATGTTTGTTTTTTTCCTTTTGATTTTTTTATTTTGAAAGGGTCATGCTAACCAATGCTCTAAGAGCGTTGTTTAAGAAATACCCTAAGGGAAAATTTATATTGAAAATTTAAGTCTACTAGTCCTTAATGTTTTAAATTCAACATTTTTCAAGATCAAATTACTTTTTTTGGTTCCTTAAACAATACCCTAAGAACATTCTTTAGCATTTTCCAATTCAAAATATAATTTTACTGATTTCACCTGTCCAATACTCTTCTTAAATTCAAAAAGTTGTCTTACGCACCATAAACGTTTGGAAATCAATGCTGTAAAAGGTGAGTGAATTCAAATTTTAAGAAATACTGTAAGCTTCAACATTTTCTATTTCTCTTTTATCAAAAAAAAAAAAAGAAAAACATTTTCTCATTCTCTTCTCTATCCCTTAAAAAAATCAATATATATATTTATATAGAGAGAGAGAAGTGATGTAGTTATAAAAATTAAAATCTAAGTTAATATTTTTGAACGTAAAACTAAGTTATTAAATAAAATAATAAGAAATGTTAAAAATATGTGTTAAAAATGCATGCAAATGCTAACAAGTTTGTTAAAGATTTAAGGGTTCGTTTGGTAAACAGGATAAGAAAGACATGATAGAATAATGCTATCATGTTTACCTATCCTTATATGTATGTCTAATGTATTTCCTATTCTATGATATGAGTTGGGTTAGGAATGAATAGAATACAATTTTCTCTTCATACCGTCAAACATTAACACTATTGCCACTACCATTAGCATATTGTCATCACCATCACAACCTCATCAATGCTATTGTTATTTATTGTGCGCCAAACAATAAACACGATAAGAGTTATTATGCTCATATCATGATCTTACTTTTATTCTACTCTCAATCATATCATGTTCTTATTGACTTATTCTATCTTGACCACCAAATAAACGCTTAATGTAGTGAAAATGTATTGAAAAATAAATTTTAAAAATTTTTTGAAAGAAAAATAAATGTTAATTTATGATTGTTTTTCTCACTTTACTTATCTTAATAATAGATTTGCAATGAGGGGAAAAAAATTGAACCATTATGTTTGGGAGAGAATAGGTTGCAAACCAGGAAAAAAAAAATGCCTACCTAATTAATACCTATACAGAATTTGTGGCTATATCTCAAACACATCCTCCTTCCTCATGTGACAGAAACTTGTGCTATTAAAAATGGAGCAAAACACCATTATAGCTGCGAGATACGTATATCTGTCATTTGTGTACCCGTTACCCACCCACGGCCATGGCATCTGAGACGAATTCCAAACTTGCACTTGAGACAAAAACAACTGGGCATAATAATAATAATAATAATAAAGAAAAAAAGAAACAACTGGACAAATGGTAAAATATACGTTAAATTATCTTGCGGCCCTATTTGAAAATTTTGAAATAAGTTTTTAAACTTTAAAAAATTATACTCCTCCGGTCTTATATATAAGCTCATTTTGAATACTTTTTTTTTCCTTAATATAAGTCTTATTTCCAATTTTCAATAGCATTAATTACTTCTTTTCCACAAACATCTCTGTTTACTCAACATTTTTTAGATTTCCAATAATAATTATGGGGCACTTCTGAAAAGTATACTAAATATTTACATTTTCAATACCACTAATAATATTAACTAACTTTCTTAAAGGTGTGAAAATTAGTCAATAAAGCTTATAATAAGGACTAGAGGAAATAATAAGTTCCTAAATTTTAAAATAATTTATAATTAAATTCTTGATTTTTAAAATTTGTAACTAAATTATTAGTTTTTAAAACCATTGAATCCTAAATTACATTCATTGGACTCTTTTACGAAGTAATTAATCTCTCGATGAGATCTCTTACCTTTACCAGAATTACGAATCAAATTTTTAATTACTTACTTAAAGTAATAATATTTTTATCATCTTTATTAACCTCCACCAATCGACTTACAAGATAATTAAACCCAAATGATATTGGAGGGCAAATATGTACTTTTTAAAAAAAAATAAAAATAAACTACTTACTCACTTTCATTTGTTTAAATAAATAAGCCTAAAAAAAAGTATAAATAAGAGAAAATTGAATTGAAGAAGAAGAAGAAGAAGGGAAGAAAAGGAGAGAGAGGCGAGGGAGAGAGAGAGAGAGAGTATGGAGGTGGGAATGGAATCAATGGCTGCTTCCATCGGAGTTTCAATCGCAGTGCTTCGTTTCCTTCTCTGTTTCGTGTCCACCATTCCCCTCAGCTTCTTTTGGCGCTTCGTTCCCGGTCGTCTTCCCAAGCATATCTACTCCGCCTTCGTTGGTGCTCTTCTCTCTTACCTCTCCTTTGGTTTCTCCTCCAACCTTCATTTCTTCGTCCCTATCTTCATTGGCTACGCTTCCATGCTCCTCTTTCGCCCTCGATGCGGATTTCTCACTTTCTTTCTCTCTTTCGCTTATCTCATTTCCTGGTATGCTATGCTATTCTTTCTTTCATTCTTTTTTAACTTACTTTTCATCATTTATCCAATTCATTTTTTCGTATGGCTGATCTCTCTCTCTCTCTCTCTCTCTCTCTCTCTCTCTCTCTCTCTCTCTCTATCTTGAAATAGATTAAGGGCATCCATCCTATTTACATTTTATATAATATTAATTTGAGCACACGCACCATTACAACTCTCAACTCTGACTCTGGGATTCAAAGTCTCCCATTTTTATATTTGATTTTTGGTGTAGCCATGTATATTACATGAGTGGGGATGCATGGAAGGAAGGCGGTATGGATGCAACCGGTAAGCACTTCATTATTATTGTCTTCCTAACTTGTTCCGGGAAAAACTTACATTTCTTAATATCTTAACCAATGCACTAACATTCTGCTTGCTATCATGGATTTGCTATGAGGGCAATGGTCAATAAATCGGAAAATGTGGCTTTGATTGGAAAGTGATGGTGTAGTGGTATGTGTAATAGATTAAGGAGTGATGCATTTAGTTGCTTTTAAATAATGATTTTCTTAACATAAACCCTTAGGGTTGAGGATAAGGGACTAAAAAAAGTATGTTTACATTGAAAGATGAAATATTTAGTAGTTTGAGAATAGTGGACTTAGTTTACCGATGTCCTTTTACTATTATTTGATTTCTTATCTTCAGCCTTTAGGGTTGAAGTTAAGCAAACCCTTTAAATAAAAGTTTACTCTTTTTCTTTTTTTCTTTTTTACATTCCTTGGCCTTTCCCCTCAGCAATACTGTCATAGTTCTTACTGGAATAAAAGTGAAAAGAGAACCTTGGAGTTATTTATGTTGGTGGATTAACTTATAAGTTTTGTTATGTGCTAGGAGCTTTAATGGTGTTGACATTGAAGGTCATATCTTGTGCAATTAATTACAATGATGGATTATTGAAAGAAGAAGGTTTACGTGAGGCTCAGAAGAAAAATCGGTTGATTAGATTGCCTTCACTCATTGAGTATATTGGTTACTGCCTATGCTGTGGGACTCACTTGGCAGGTCCAGTTTATGAAATGAATGATTATCTCGACTGGACCGAAGGAAAGGGGGTGGGTTGCAGTTATTTGGATTTTTGTTCGTTATATTATTATTTAGCTAGAAAGAATTCCATTTATTGGGATGTACAACTTTTCAATTTTAAATGTATTGAATATTTTTCTGTATTTGATTCTTTAACAGTGCACTTAGGAAAGATTACGCTCCTGGAATTTGAACCTAGTACCTCAATCACGGTTTTAAATTACGATCCACAGCCGCAAATGAGTCCCCAACATCATGGTTTTGGGGCTTTCGCAACCACATTGCAATCATAATTGCAGCCACGGCCACAGTGGCCGCACTTTCCTGCAATTGTGATTTTCGCAACTGCGGTCTATAAAACCTTTACCTAATTTTTTAATTTTCGAATTATGTGTCATTTATTCCCTTGTAATTAAGAAAATGTGTTTTCATTCCCTAGTGAATGCTGGTCACAGTTTCTCATTTTTGCTGCTGATTCAATGTGAGTCTTCATGGTTTGCAGATTTGGAGCACTGCAGCAAAAGGACCATGGCCATCACCATTTGGGGCAACTATTCGAGCTCTTTTCCAAACTGGATTTTGCATGGCCATGTATTTATACCTGGTGCCTCATTTTCCTCTGTCCAGGTTTACGGATCCTGTTTACCAAGAATGGGGATTCTGGAAACGGTTGGGTTACCAGTATATGTCTGGTTTCACAGCACGCTGGAAATATTATTTCATTTGGTCTATTTCAGAGGCTTCCGTGATCATTTCAGGCTTGGGTTTCAGTGGCTGGACAGATTCTTCTCCACCAAAGCCACGGTGGGATCGGGCCAAAAATATAGATATAATAGGTGTTGAGTTTGCAAAGAGTGCAGTCGTGATACCAACTTTTTGGAATATTCAAGTCAGCACCTGGCTTCGTCACTGTGAGTTTTAAATTTTGGTGCTTTCCTTGCATGGGTTTTGATTAGCGTTCTCAGTATCATATAAACACCTTTCAATTTTAGATATAAAATTCATCTTAGGGCTGTGAAGTGGTAATGTTGCTAATGTTTGTTTTTCACCAGATGTTTATGAGAGGCTCATTCAGGATGGGAAGAAACCTGGTTTCTTTCAGTTGCTTGCTACACAGACTATCAGTGCTATTTGGCATGTGAGTAATCAATTTTGTATCTCATGCTATATATTTTATGCGAATTATCAATACTTCAACACAATATTAAGAGAGAAAGATGATGCACTCGTCCAAAATTGCAAGATACATTGGTTATGCATTCTTTCTCTAAATCATTTTATCCTCAATCCTTTTAATACATCGGCTTTGCAAATGGATGGATATTTTTTAAGAAATGTGTAATTAGTCATTAGATTCATCATTCATGACCAAGTCATCAAACAGTTTGTGATGGTTGATATAAGTTATACCTATCTGTTAAGCTCTTCCAGCATGTTGCGCGATAACAATTGTGATTCCTAAAATTTGATCTGTGTTAGCAAGCTTACATGTTTTTTTTTTGCAAGGAACTACTTTTGCTGTGCTGTTATATTTTTGATGATTGATAAAATCCACACTTTATTCTTAAAGTCCCTAGCCTGTCAACATTTTCCCTTTCTTTTAATATTTTGACTTTTTTTGTCACAGGGAGTATATCCTGGGTACATCATATTCTTTGTTCAGTCAGCACTAATGATTGCTGGATCCAGAGGTATAAATTGGATTTAGCTCATTGGATCTTCTTTCTTCAGAAGTTAACTTGTCTTTCCGTGTTTATTTTCAAGCAGTTATTTACAGATGGCAGCAAGGGGTGCCTCCAACAAAGGCTCTGGTGAAGAATGCATTGGTGTTTATGAATTTTGCCTATACAGTTTTGGTTCTGAATTACTCTTGTGTTGGTTTCATGGTTTGTCCACTTCTCTCTTCACACATTCGTGAACAGTTTGAATGCTCTCAGTTAATCTTGCAAATACATCTTTTTATAGAATTCAGATTTTGCCCCCCTAAGTTTTCTATTGCTTCTTTGTCCTTTGATTGTGCTTGAACAGGTATTAAGTCTGCATGAAACTCTCGCATCATATGGAAGCGTGTATTTTATTGGAACTGTTCTTCCTATTGTAGTGATTCTTCTTGGCTTTGTAATCAAGCCAGGAAAACCTGTCAGACCTAAAGCTAGGAAGGAGCAGTGAGAGATAGAGTGCAGTTTCTTCTGTGGATTTTTTGAAGTCGGCTGAAGGTAAATGGAGAGAGTCGCTTTTGGCTGTTTCTTCCCCTGTGATTAATTGTTTTTGTAAAGCTCCTTGGTCTCGCAAAAGTTGAGCCTATTTAATATACGTTTTTGGCTTTGGAATTGAATTGTATCATCTAGCAGCATTGCTTTTCCGAATGGTCAGAAACATGATGGTGGGTTTATGAAATTAATGAATTATTTTAGAAATTGATCAGAAAGACCAGAACTAATTTTACTGTTGTGGTGTTGGACATTTTTGTGTTCTCTTAGTTCTCCAATCCTAACAATGTTTTGCAATCTTGGCAGTTTACTCAAATAGTTGATTCATCACAGACATGAATATAATAACTACACTATACTGCTTGCTAGCATTCTGAGCGTGTGGCTGTTATACCTGATTGGTTGGTTGTCTTACTTGTCCATTGTACGGGTGGAAGAAAACCACCCTTCACACGTATCAAGTAGACTTGTATTCTTGTCCGAAATGATATCTGTTTTGTTAATCACAGAATAAGGGTAATGTTATTGTCATGATTGTAAAATTTTACAATCCAAAGTCCTTGAAAATCTCTTCAGAAGCTGGATACATGGCTACTTGAGTTATTGACATAAACTGTTTTAATATGCTTTTGACTTTTTGTCCTTGTATATTTGTCTGGTTTAATCCTCCTTATTCAATATTTTATTGGTTTAAACATTTTTGAGGCCTTACAACGAAATGGGAAACAATTTTTAACTCCTCCCAGACAGAGGAGTGCATTCAGTTCAATTAGTCATCTAGGTGTGAATTTTGGTTACCAGTTTCCCTTCCTAGCTAGTTGCATTGGCCATGGTAAATTAATTATATTATGGATTTTACACAATCATTTCGGTCCAATTTAATACTAGTTCTTATAGCACTCTTTGCTTGGAGTGGTTCTCCCAGATAGGATACTGATTGGTAGGGACCATTTAAACCATACTGAAGGTATTACATTTACTGGAGTGTGTGGCTTTGTTGGTGGCTCGGGACAATTGTTAGTTAATCGTTTCACTGATTCACTCTATACTTCTGTATTCTGACAGTGGGGCCAGGGCGGGTGGGCGGTAGAGATTGGTTGGTCCAATGACTCGGAAAAAAAATTAGTTATCTAAAATAATTCACTTTTTAACTTTTCATCAAATAGGCTGAAAGTGTTCAATTTTTTCTTTTCAGTTTAAGAAAAAATTGAATGGATCATTAATCTTTAAAATATTTTTATCATGCAGTCAAAATTGAAATGGTAGCACAACATTCCACCAATAAAATTAATAATTAGGTACAAGTTATTCAATTTTAATTATTAAATGATGATATGCATATTTCATTAAATAACTTATCATCCAACTATTGATTTATTAGGTGCTTATTATGCCACAATCCCAATCTTAATTGCACGGATGTAATGCCCTAATCTTTATTAATAGTAGTGTAGTAGAATCCAATTCATTTTAACTTGTAGTAGCTGACAATGGTTCCGTGATAAAATAAAAATGCCATATGATTTCTTTTTCAAAAAAATATAATTTTATTTAATTTAAAAAAAATACTTGTGAAGAATATTTTTAAAATAAAATACTCCTACATGATAATTTCTCATAGTTTAAATTTTGTAATGGACCATAATCGATTAGCCGAGTCGAGCTCACAGAACCAATCAAAGGATCCTCTTTGCTCTTTAATTCTAGTCTATCATAAGTATCGAATAATTACACAACGGAATGTTCTTCATATTTCTCTTATATTGTCCGTCTAACAAGTTCAATCCACTTGATTTAGGTCAAGCAACTCCCCTTATAAGTACAACTTTTATGACATGGTCAAGTCAACTCGGTACACATTAACATGTACATTGAGTATTGCTCATGTACGTTCTCTCTAAACCTTATTCTTAAGGCATCCACCGTAGAGTCTTAACATCAGACCCATCGGAGTATGACAGATTAGCGTTACATCATCCTTCTGCTATAAGACTCAACTTCAGACTTTCTATATCTTTCACCACAACAGAGTCTTAACATCAGACTCACCAAACTCATGCATCAACATTACATATCATGTACTTTTATACACAATTTCATTTCAATAATGTTTTTGTAATATAATTTCATATAAAAATAATCTCAAATAATATTTAAATATCAAATTGAATAAAAGCTAACATTACAATAATTGAAGTTTCTAGCACCTACTAAAAATTATAAAGTGCATAAAAAAATACAACATAATGCTGAGTAATGCATTGGAACATTACTTTTATGGCTCTTTATTTGAAATTATTAATTTATTTATTTCAATATAAATATATGTATTTTTATTTATTTATCTTTCATAACAAGACAATATATTTAAGAATAAAAAATAAAAACAAGACAATATATTTAGGAATATTATTTTATTATTTTAAAAAAATATTATTATTATTATTATTTTTAATTATTATTATTTATTATTAATTTATTGTTATTATTATTTATTTATTAGGCTATTATAAAGTAAAAAGAGATAAAAGACAAAAAAAAATTGGGTCCCAAAGAGTCTTAAGTTGAGTCTCTTATTTTACAACTCAACTTAAAACTCTCCACCAGATTATGAAGATTAGCAGAGTCTTGAGAGAGTGTGGATGAAAATATAATGTTAAGACTCTTCAGAGACTCTGATCTTGAGACTCTTCTGTTGTGGTTGCCCATAAGAACCACGTGTCTTGATTCCCTTTTTACTGGGGATATGTAAGATCGGCACCACCTTTGCCAAATACAACAACACCAAAAATTCACCATGGTGTCCAATAATCAATATATCCTCGTGTTCACTCGGCACTGGCTAGTTGGTACACTACAAATTTGAACTAAACATTCAAAAGTTTTTCCCTTAATCATAGTTTGTTGGAAGCTATTTAATTTTTTTTAAAAAAATGTTCTAGGCTGTACTACAATAATTTTAAGGTTTAATTGCACTTTTGATTCCTCAATTTTGTCAATCATTCAATTGTGCGATTTTAGTACTTCAGTGTATAACAGAATAACACGTGTACCTGAGCACTTTTGTTAGACACAGAATGACTGAAATCGCCACAAATTGATAATTGAATGATTAAATTCGTCAAATTAAGAGTAAAGTAACTAAATTCACCAAATTAACAAAATTGGGAAACCAAAAATGTAATTAAACTTAACTTTTTTTTTTTTAAAAAAAAAAAAAAAGCCTAACTTTGAACACATATTTTTGGGATAATAATGAACAAAGTTTAATGAGTAAATCTTTGGGAGATTTTGGAAATCTTGAGATTTAATTTCTTTTGGATATGACGTATAAAAGCAACAAGTCTTTTGTTAGATTGATCGGCCATATTTGATTTGTATTTTGTTTGTTATCGTTTGAATTTGCAGTCTTTTCTTGTTGTAAGATTATTTACTCGGTGTTAGATATGGTATATTGAATACACAGAACGGAACAAAAGGATGCGTTTTACTTTTAAAACAAACATTTGTTCTGAGTAAGACAATGAAAACATGGATTTTATTGAAACATAGAGTATAAACTAGCAACAAGTAATGCTATTTTACCGTGTTTAACAACCCTCCTTTTGTTTTATAGTTTTTCTGTCAAACTCTTTAGTGTGGATGATAATAAATTGAAAAAGTCAAAAAATTAAAAAGATATATATATTTAAATATTTATATTACACATTAACTAATTATCAAAGGCATAAATCTCTCTCTTCTTTTTTGTCTGAACTCATACATGAGGCAGATCGACCATCATCGATGGATTTATAGCATGTTTGGTTTTAAGTTTAAAAATCAATCCTAGCTCCAAAATTACGATAGAATAAAAATAACGGTTAGTAGCGTTGGCATTACAGAATTGATTATGGGTTAGCTCACCGCAGAACCAAACATGCACTTAACCTACCACCACAACCTACCACACATCTTTGTGTTGTTGAAGGAATTGGGTCTTCGAATGGTCGTGATGGAGATACGCACAGCTTGGAGGGATGGTTCGGAGCACATTAGCAAATCTAGGCTCGAAGGAGGCGTCGTGACGGTTATGGTGTACTAGTGGTGGACAATGCGGGGTGAAGGTGGATGGTGATGAAGGTCTTCACTTTTCAGTGAAGGTGGTGGTGATCGAAAAAATTTAGTAAAGGGCAAATTTGTCATTTTGGTTTTATTTTTTAATCATTTCAACCTCGATCATTAATATTATTTTTCGTTAAATCAATAATCATATATCTACAACGATCACCGAGTGTGCTGAAGTATGCTCCCACGCACATATAATGCCCAGATATATAGTAAAATGTGATTTTCAATTTTCACGCTGCTTATGATAATTTAATCATACAAATTAAAGGATAATGGTTTCGTTGATTAGATTTCATTAATAAACATGAATATAGAGGAGTCAAATAAAATGTCCAAATCCCAACCTAATTGTCGCTATCTATTTAGTTAATCAGACACGTATGATAGAAACAAGAGACATGCATCTTCACTTGGATTCGCGGGTCTAATTTTTATAACATTTTATATCATCTTTATATAATTTAGAGCACATTTTGTGGTGTGCATTTGGACATTGCATGGTTCATTCAGTATTAGCTTACGAAGTTAAGGAATATGTTTTTAATTAGGGTCTTATTATCCTATGCACCTAATCAAACCTTAAAAAGAAAATATTTCTTGAAAATTGATGCACTTAAATGAGTTTAAAAATAATTATTTAATTTTTCAATACAAATTTATCATTTATATTCTCTTATCCTATACATGAAGTGCATAGGATAAAAAACCGTTTTAAATTAATAATATAAGTTTTGCAGCGTAACGTAAAGTATTTTAATTCCTTGAGCACTGTTTACTTATTCCGTTCATATAAATATAAGCTCCTTTCAGATTTTTATTTTATAATTATTTATAGGATTTTATACCAATTTTTAATGACAATTAATTATTTCATTCTATAAACACCTTTATTTGTTTAATGTTTTTTAATTCTCAATAATAATAATCGGAGTACTTTTGAAAATAATATTAAATATTAAACGAGAGAGTTACACACATTAACAAAATGGACACACGAGGGGGTGGAGGTCAACTAACCACAGTGTTTAACTTAAGATTAATTAGTTTATGGCTAAGGAGTCGGTTGAGCTGAGTTGACTTGAATTAAACTTTAAATAGTTCCCTTCGGCTTGGCTTTTATGGTAGACCAATTCTAAGCTGAATGCTTGGGCGGCCAGAAAATATATAATTACTCGTGTAGTTACCGTCTACCTTATGAAAAATTGCCACAAGCAAGATAATTATCCCCATTCATGTATATAATACAAAGGAAAAGTTACATTAACATACATATAATACACACATATATGGTTTTTTTTTTAACTGTCACTTACAATAAAGAGTTATTAAAAGTATTGTTAAAATAAAAAATTAAAATTTTAAAATATTAAGAAAAATGAATTTAGCTTCTCAATATTCCCTTCGTCCCACAAGGATGGTAAAAAATGGTTAAAATTTTTGTCCCAAACTATAGTTAAAATAATTAATGAAAAGTTTAGAAATTGTAAACTTTGAGTTGTGATTGGTTGATTCATGCAAAATGCATTAAATTAGTTGTTTGATAATTGATTGATGTGTTAAACTAACCATTAAATGCATGTCTCCTTAATTTTTTTACTTTTAAATTTTTTAACCATCCTTGTGGGACGGATGGAGTACATTTTTACTACTTCCTCTGTTTCATAAGTGGTGTTGTTTTAGCATTTGTACCATGTTTCATAAGTATTATTATTCTTTTATAAACCCAATACATAATTAATGTTATTTTTCCAAACTCATCCTTATTTATTACACTCTCTTTTCCACTTCCAATACATATTTTTTTCTTCAATAATGATTATATAAGGGCATTATAGTTAAAATACAACAAATTCTTAAATCATTTAACCATTTTTTAAAACACGTGTATAACCTTAAAACACACTACATATAAAATAGACAGATTACTACTTTTTAATCTTTTATATTCAATTTTTAGAATTAAGCATAATCAAACTCATAAACTATACTCTCTCTAGGTCTCACTTACCTTGGAGGCCTCATTGCAAACGTGGATATTCAAGATTCCAGCATTCTTGAATCATGTGAAGAATACAAAAGATAGTAGCCAAACCATAATTTTATACTTAAAACGCCTTGTTAACAAGTGCCAGCATTTATTAAACCTTTTAAAAACATGTAGTAAAAAATAATGTAAATTCTTAGTTTTTATTTTTTTTTTAAAATATCAAAAATTACATTTTCATTTCTTTTTAACTACTACGTATATTTCCTTAATAAGTATCCTAAACATTTTCCTTTCAAAAACTCCAATTAAACATAGTAACGACAGCTGGTTAGCCGTCCCCTTCTTTTCTTTGGTACTGATTCCTCCTCCCCCTATCCAAACTGACTCGATCAAAGGCGCAAATCATTGAAGAGAATTAATTAATTATTAATTGGATGATTGTCTCCCAACGTAACTTGCCTGGCAAAAATCACGTTGTAATTATTTTCTTATTGTTCTTGTCTTGTAACGAGAAAAACTTTAGTTTAGGCATTCGTGTTTTCTTCAAATCTCAGTGGCGTGTCACTTTATACCGTACCCTTGTTATACCATATTTATATTACATACAAAGAGTACCAAGTATCAAATGGGTTTAAGGTTCCCAAAGCCGGCGGGACCATTGTCTTTTGAAAGCGATTATAGTTGAAGGTCCAACAAATTTTCCGGCCGTATATTCTCTTCATCAGCTACTGTAAACCTTATTAATCCAGCTCGAAAATAATTGATTTGCCAATCAGGTACAATTAATCTAATCAACTAAACATTTTGAATTTTGAACCCATTCTTAAAAAAAATGCTTAACTTGATTTAAAACAAGTTTTTTTGGGTCAACATTTTTCTATTCTAACAAATTTAAACACTAGGAACTAGCGTGAATCTGCCAAATGTCTCACGGCCAATACTTAAGAATAGTGGCAATAATTAAATAATAGTACTAGTAGAACATTAGGTAGCGTGTAGAAAGAGAGAATATTAGGGTGGCCAGCAAAAATAGGAATAGTAGTTGGCAAAATGGACTGGATGAGCAAAGCACAACAACGTTAGTTTTGGTGATGAAATTAGCCATGAAATTATTTAGGTCTTCTATGCCCATGTACGTCACACACTACAGGTGAGGTTACACCCATACGTTAGTTATAATTCGGATTCACATACCGTATGGTATTTGTTAGTCAAACATTAGACCTGGTTTCAACCCAATCTATCCAAATGAAAAATGAATGCTGCTCACCATTTTTTGCGCTATTATTACACTTATTTTTTATTTTTGTAAAGAGGATAAAGTATATTGAAAAGTGTGGTCGCCTTCTTTTATATTACTCCTCAAAAAGGAAATATTTTTTCTTTTTGGCCCCCACTCATTACTCTTTGGTCCTCATTTGTTATTTACCGCATGAAACAAATCGGAAGATTCTTTCCGCTTGAAACAAGGCGAAAACAAAATAAAACAATTTCTGCCTTATGCAAGTCGTATTATCTTCAACCTTTTCAAAGTTGTAAAATAGAGTATTCCGCTTTTCATCAGGCGGAAACATTAAAAATTTGTTATAATACCAAAATTGCCCCTCTGTTCATTCACGTATAGAAGGGAGATGGAGGGTTCAGAGGAACATTTCTGGGATTTCAACATTTTAATTGTTCCGCTTCTTAAAAGGCGGAAGTATTTTCGCTTTTAAATAGTCGGCAATTCTTCCGCCTTAAATTAAAATAGTTTCCGCCTTTTGAAAATCGGAAATCTTCCACCTCCGTAAAGTCGATAAATGAAGGACAAAGAAGACCAAAAAGTAATGGGTGTGGGCCAAAAAGAAAAATTCCACCGGTGTAAAAGAAATTGGTTTGCCGATTTGGTACAATCCAAATTCCCTTTACAGAATTTTCTCAGCTGTGTTGAAGATTAAGCACATTACGATAAAGACTTCAGTCAGTACCATTTACCCAAAAAAAAAAGGACGACTTCAGTCAGTACCGTATGTAACCTATTCACTCATTAATTGATGGATATATAAATAGGTATTTAATGTACTAGGTTTTAAATGAATAAATTTAATCTAATAGAAGTACTGCTCAACAAGGTTAAACACAATTCATAAATAATCGGGTTCGTCAAACATCGATTTTAGAGATTTGATTTCTGCATTATGAATGATAAAAATAAAATTTGATAGCGATCAACAAGGTTGTTCAGTACAGTTAGTAAATAGTCATGTTCCTTGAATATGATGTCAGATATTTACTTTGTCCTGAGTATGAAAAAAAAAATTTGATAAAGGCAAAACTCACTTCAATAATTTTTCATCTCGGAAGAAATCAGTTTGTGGGTGACTTTCCGATGAAATGGTTCAATAGTAGTTAGATTTAGATAAAGTAAGGCTATAAATACTATTTTGTTTTTATAAAGCACCTAATCCATAGCAGATAAACAAAATGAGGACAACATTTTTTTTCTCCTCAATCTCGTTCCAAAATATTTAGTCGAAAAATGTTTTGTTTTGTTTTGTTTTGTTTTTTAAACAACGCAATAAGAAACTAACCATCACTTAAAATATTTTATTTTTTAATCTTTAAACTCTCTAATATACTGTACTTATTTTAGCAAAATACTTTTTTTAAGGCATAACTATATGTGAAGTTGAATGTAGTTTTATTCCATTGAATTACGAATATTAAGGTAAAACCACCAAAACATAGAGAGCACGGGCATAGAGATGAAAAAAAAAGAATATTGAGATCCGCCAAGGATTTGATCAACAAAATTCACCTCTTTATAGAATTTCAAATCCTTGATTATGCATGGGTGAAAAAATAATTAATAGAAATTCCAAAGAAAAATAAAAATCTATGTATAAAATTAGTGTTAAATATCTTTGTTAATTACATTCCTCTAAAAATGACTCATCCAAACACATGATGCCAAGATAAATTTGAACTAAATACCTATCTTATGTCATCTACAATAAGCTCAATTCAATTCTCTGATCTTCAATTCGGTCAGCCCCTTTCTCCATACAGGATTTCCTTTGGGTATATACCTCCATTTGGATCAAAAACGAAAAAACTAATGAATAGATAACTTAATAGATTTTTAATACTACAGTGTATGTTATGTGTTTTTTTTCTTTTCCGCATTTATTTCAAGCTGTTAGTCAATAAGAAACATCCTAGAAGTTACTTAAGTCGATCAAAACGTGCAATATTATTCTAAACAGTCCCATTTAGGAGAGCAATCACCTGAAGGAGTAGTCATCAGCAGATTAATCAAAGTGCGACTTGTCAATTTTCGTTGCCAACCAACCGACAGAAGTCTCCAACTAGCTTTGTGAACGCGTAAATCATCTACTGCACTATACCCTCAAGTGGCCGCCAACCATCAAATCCTATTTGAAAGACGGCAATATGCCAATAATCAAACCTTTTTTCCTCCAATTACTACCATTCTTCCAAACAGTGTCTTACATGTTTTCCTTATCCTTTGTTTTATTCTCAATCATATTAGAATCATTGTTGTTAGTTTTTTTCCCCCTAGGATCCGTGTCCTGAATCTCTATACTAGTATAAAAAATTTCGTGCACAACTTTTGCATTGACAACATAGGTTGCCCTCGTTTTCTTGACCTATATACTGTAACACGATGTGTTAGAATAATATAAAAATATGATGTCGATATTAAAAAATTAAAGTTACAGTACACAAATAATATAACTCATACTGATACTACTATAGCAACTAGCAAGTTAACAACTGCTGTACTGGCTAAGAAGGTTGTAGTTGCTGATAAGCTTTGATAACTGATATAGAACTTTTATGTCCATAGAAATGATAGAATTAATAATCAAAATATATTAATTTTTTTTGGATAAGAAATCATTCATGCAGATGCAAACAACTTAACAATAAGCAACAAAAGTATTTTCCTTGAATATTAAATCAAATGTGTGAATGAAAACAATGAAATTAAAAAAATAAAAATAAAAAATAAAAAAGAGGGGGGGTGGGGGGATGCTATTGTACTCTGCTTCTTGTCTGCTCTCACTAATTCCTGTACTACTCTTGTTCTTAATATATAATTAAAAACCAGTAAAACCTAGGAAAAAATGAATTTATCTCATGAATCCTCAATATAAAATAAAATATACTAAAAGAATGCTTCCTGTTTGCTGTTACTCTAATAAAGTAATAATAATTATTAAACTAATAAATCAGAGCATTCTTTTGTAGAACATGAAGTGATGATCAAAGAGCATTTCTCATCATCATCCTCCTGTTCTTTTTCTTCTTCTTCCTCTTCCACCGCCATCACCGCATTATCATCATCTTCAGATGATGATGTAAGCTCCTTAGCCCTTTGAACCTGACCTTCCCAATTAGTGCGAGCTAAAACAAACAGCATGGTCACCATACATGACCCTTGAGCCGCCAAAAGACCAAGCCATAAGCCTTTGAAGTCAAACCCTGCATAGAAACTCAACCATATAGCAATTGGCATTCCCACAAGATAGAAACAACCCAAGTTAATATTTGCACCCAATTTTGGCCTTGCCGTTCCTCTCAATACTCCACAAACCGTTGTTTGTGGACAATTTCCAAGCTCACATAATCCAATGATAGGTAACACCATTGATGTCAAAGCAATGATCTCTGCATCATGTGTGAACATTGAAGCCCACACATTCCTCACCGAAACAGCAAACACCAATGCACAGAAACCCAACATGAAACTGAAACATAGTCCAACAATTGCTGCAAGTTTTGCTCTCTGAGGATTCTCAGCACCAAGCTCATTTCCAACTCTTGTAGACACACCAAAGCTTAAAGAGGATGGGAAAATGTATATCAAAGCCGTTGTTTGAATCAAAACACCCATTGATGCAACGGTTGCTTGCGGATTAATCAACAATCCGCAAAGTAGAATCATGATTTCGTACCACCACCATTCTAGGCAAACCGAAATGCAACTCGGAATAGCCAAATTCAAAAGCGCCTTCCAACCTTTGAAACAACTTGAGGATATTCCACTCCATGTTTTCTTATATACTCCTGACACATAGATGTAGATGATCAACGTCGCGACGAGGTTGAAATTAGTCCAAACAGCGCCTAAGGCGATGCCTTTGATCCCAAGCCGAAGCACCGATACGAGAAGGTAATTAATAGGGACATGAAAAATAATAGACAGAGCCGCACTATATGTAAGAGGAAGTGTTATAGATTGGCTTCTAAGATAGATTCTCAAAGGGTGTAAGAATGATTGTGCAATGAGATCAGGAAGAGAATATAGTATAAAAGATTGTGCTTCAGTTGCTATATCTTCTTGTTGACCACAAAGTAGCAGAATATTCTTCATATTCAGCCACAAAAATCCAACAAAAAGTGAAGTCAGAAGAAGCAGGACAATTGTTCTCTGCATAGCAAGGC
Organism: Crotalaria pallida; assembly: GCA_037953625.1. Lineage (NCBI taxonomy): Eukaryota > Viridiplantae > Streptophyta > Magnoliopsida > Fabales > Fabaceae > Crotalaria > Crotalaria pallida. The sequence goes on along the minus strand of CM075655.1, from coordinate 126,524,961 downwards.
CTAAAAGTTTAAACCTTTTGGCTCCAAAGGCTTGACCACAAATTGGTTCCATTCCCATGGCAAGGCCAGAGAGAACCGAGTAACCAGTGATGTTGGCAAATCCAATGGCCAAGGCACCACCAGCAAGAGCAAGATCACCAAGGTGACCAAGGAAGAGCATGGAGATTATGGAGCGTGAGTAGAGTAATAAGCCAGTTAGCACCATAGGCAATGAGATATTTGCTATGCATTTTGCTTCAACGAGAGCCAAGACAAAATGGCTCCTGTGGGGTTTTGGTTTTGGGCCATGGTGTGCTTCGGATGTTGCGGATTTTGGTATCAAAAGGGTGACCATGTCGGAACAAGGGTCCTTTGTTTTGGTAGATGATGATGATGATGACAACAACTCGCACATGGTTGCTTGGACAGTTTTTCTCAAACATATAAGAGATAGAGAGAACAGGAATTAACCAAAGAACGTATTTTGTGTATTAATCACTATGAGCGTTGCTAAGAGGAGGGGATATAAAAAGGGGAGGGTTATATAGTTTTTTTTTTTTTTTTATTTTATTATTTTGAAGGTTTTTGGATGTACATGGAATATGTGGAGTATAGGGGACGGCCACTAATGAAAAAGAGATAGGGTTGACAGAGTAACAGAGCTTCCATGTAAAAAGAAAAAATTGCTTAGAAAGTTTTTTTTTTTTTTCTTTTCAATTTCAAGCGTCTTTTTATGACCGACCATACATCATTGGGGCCTGCATACACATAAAGATGTTAGAGGTGAAGGTGAAAGCGCACTGGTCTTCTTTGTAATACAAAGAGAAGAGAAAGGAAAACGTTGGCTCGAGACATCCGTATTTGATATCAGAGAGGACACCTGTCTCTTTGGGTAAAAAGTGGTGGGTCCTGTAAGAAAAAGAAATTGCAGGATTCATCAGTTTTTGCCTAAAAAGGCAGGTGTCCCGTATAAATATCAAATACTATGTTTATGTAATAGAGTTGGAAGAGAAATACTTGTGTGAACATGTATGTGTTCAATGGACAAAAAAAAACATCAACTGGTATAAGATTTTAGAAATAATTATTCAAAGAAAATAAAATATTCTCTAAAATTATTCAAAGACAATTAAAAATTCTTGTGAAATACTTGTAATAAAAACTAATGATTCATAGTCTTAGGTGGGTTAGCTTAATGAAAATTGACTAAATCCGGAAGAAGTTCGAGATTTTAGGTATGAATCTAAAAAAAAAAAAAACAATCTTATGATTCATATTATTTATGAGTAAATACTAAATAGTTCAATTAATTACTGACTTTGTGAACACTAATCATATTAATCTTTCGTATTGTCGAAATTTCAAAATAGTCCTCAACATAACAAAATGTGAGTCAAGTTAGTTCTTATCGTTAGTGGGACAATAAATTCAATGACTAATTTGATTGATGACCACAATTTTATAGACTAATTTGATCGCTAGTCAACAATTTTTGTTTTTTTCTTGGTTAAAACCTCGTCTTTTTTGCCATTCCGCTAATTTGCGTTAAGGACTAGTGATAAACGTTAACATTAGAGACTAATCCGACTCAATTTTTTAATATATTTCACGAACCAATTTGAAATTTCAAAAACCAAATTAATTAATGCCTATAAAATCAAAGATAATCTAACGTGTTACTCGATTATTTATTTTTATTCGATACAAATTGACACAAGTGTTTTCCAAGAGCAGAATTTATGTAATGTAATGTAACTCAACATAGTTAAATATTTAGTTGTATTTTATTTGTTCCTAAACAATTATTGTTTAAGGTTACAGTGTGTGGATTTTTTGTCCATGATCGGAGTGTCCACCGCCGACCGCAGTGACTAATCTCCTCGTTGGCTTGTAGGCACCTCTAATGGGTGGGACAGCTGGCTCCGAGATTTAACGTTGCTGCATGCACAAGGCAGGATTTGAACACCTGACTTTGCTTAAGCGTGGATCAATCCCTACCACTGAACCACACGCTCGGGGGTTTACAGTGTGTGGATTAAAAAGTTTATTTAATTTTTTTATAATAAATTAATGGTTGTTTAACTATTTTTATCCTTTATCTTTTTAGCAATCGATCAATTTTATTAACTTATTATCTGATCTCTCATATTAATTAGATGGGGTAAAGTTATAAAATAATAATTAATAATGTCTCAATTTTATAAATTAAATATTATTTAGGTAATACAAATTGTATGTAATGTACGAGTACGAGTACGAGTAACATACTAAGAATGAGGGTTCCTACAATTCCACCAAATAAAGGTCAAAGGTGTGGTAATAATCTCAAAATGAGTTAAAAGGGTATTAACCACTCCTGTACTTAAATTGTGGTCCGTTGAATTAGCTAACCTTAAATAGCTTTTAAATTAGTAAATGAAAAATGTTAGAGTAGTAATACCGTAAGTGTTTTCAATGCACTTAATAAGTTAAATATAGTTTTTTTTAAACAAGTTAAATATAATTAAAACTCTTGAAAAAGATTATTTATATTCTCAAAACACACAATAATGCATATTTATAAGTAATTGTTTTTCTAATTTTAATATAAGGAATATATCCTACTAATTGGTAAATTCTTAAGAATATTTTTACTATGCAACCTAATTTTGGGTTGTTACTATGCAATTCTATGTTGGATCAATGATATTTGTCACCTAACAACATACTATTGCCACCTAACTTGCAATTTTGATTTCTTAAACAATGACATGTGGCTATAATATATTAGATGACAAAATATAATTGGTTCAACATAAAATTGCATAACAAAAACCCAAAATTAGGTGGCATGAAAGTAATTCCCAATTCTTAAACGAATCCAAACTCCATGGCAAGAAGAACATGTGGATATTTTGTACATGTTTGGTTGTGTGATAAGTTGGCCCGGAATCAATTATGGAGTGTCAATGATACTAACAGATACTTCTGCTCCAATGTGATTTTGGGGTCAGAATTGATTTTGAGAATCAAAACCAAACATACTATTAGGTGTATCTGAACAAGAGGCAGAAACAAGTTTAGACTTTTGACAGTTTTTTTCTTCTCTTGCTAATAAATGTCCTAAGAGTATTTGTTAAAATTACTAGGAAAATAAATTTAATTATAAATTTACCAAACTTCATCTTTCGATAATTTAAAAAAAAACACATTTTCCAATACTATTTAAATACTAAACTAGTGCCCAAGATCATTTGTTAGCATTTCCCTTTTTCCTTTACTCTCTCGGTTCTTTACTAAATATTTGTCTTATTTAAAATTTTAAAGATATAACAAATGTTATTTTTATACTTATATTTGATAAAATATTGATTTACATAGATAATAAAGAAAAAATAATAATTAAAAAATTATGTTAAAAAACATAATTAGTTTATTAAAAAAATAATTATTTTTTTTAATAATAAGACAAATAAATATGAATGAAGGGATTACAATTAGGTTGCTGTTGTGAAAATGGCAGCTTGGCTTATTGAGTTTCAGGTTTTTTTTTGGTTGAAGAGTTTCGGGTTTTTCATGGTTAAATTTCATGTCAAATTAATTCCATGTCGGCATCAGTTAATTGGAGTCAAATCAGTTTTTTCTGAATCTGAAGCAGATAAATTTGAGTTTAAAAAAAGGGTTGTTCTTAGGGTTAAGGATAAGAGGTTAAAAAATTTTTAAAAAAAATATTGGAAACATAAACTTACTAAGTTCCAAGTTTTAAATGTGTAAATTTTCAATGCAAAAATGCTTCATAAAATATCTTATCCTCAGCCTTTAAGGAAGGCTGAGGTTAAGAAAATTCTTAAAAAAAGGATTTGCTTAACCATGAAAGCTAAAGAAAAATGTTTCAGGGTATTTATAAAAGATAAAGAAAAATGTTAAGGAGTACTCTTAGGATATTTTTTAAGATATTAAAATAAATAAAATATTATGGAGAAATACTATTTCCAAAAAATTGATAATTTTTATATGTATGTTTTTAATATAATATTGTTTTTTATTAATTATTTAAAAAATATCCTTAAAACATTTGTTACAAAACTTTTTTTTATATATATAAATAATAATAGGTAATTAATACTATTAAAAATAAATTTCTTAATTCACACACTGGACCCTTAAACGATAATTTATTAATGGTACGTACAGAAACTTCTTCCTATTAGAAAATGAGACATTGACAATTCCATCATCTTAAACTGAATGCATTAAAATTCGTTGATTTCATGTAGCAGTTTTTATTACAGCTCGAGCTCAAGATGAGTTCGTCCAAAGTCCAAACCCGGCCATTTGAGCTGAACCATTTTGATTGTTTTAGACCAAACCCTATAAATGCGCTCTAACCTTTCTTTTATGGTCTTCTATGAATTCCCATTTGGGAAAAAAAATTGAACCCAAAAAAAAAAAAATTATAATTAATTGTAAAAATAACTTTTGTGAATCTAAACAGATAGGAATGATTTATTGTATTACGAGTATTTTTTTTTAAGGTGATATATTAAGTGTGTTTTATTAAAATAAAAAATAAAAACTGCAATGGCTGTGACTGAATCACAATAAAAAATAAAAAAAAAAGACAACAATAAAGACATTTGAGCAGTTGTTGCTGCTGAGCTGAGGGCCATTTTGTAGTGTTGTCGTCGACAATGGTATGGGTCTACTGTGTCCAAGGGATTTATCCATGTCATCTAGAGTGGGCTCGTTAGGATCTTTTATTTATTTATTTTTATTTATGGGGAAACCGTTGATCTTTGGTTTAAAGTGACAATTACATGCATCTTCATTGGTATCTTAAAAGTACTATTTGTTAAAAAAAAAATACTAAAATAAGAAAATTTATATTGAAAATTTAAATTTAACAATTTTTAATATGCTAAATATGATAGTGTTAACATTTTTTAATTAAAAAATACTAATAAATATCCTAAAAATACTTGAAAAAGAATCAAGTAGTATAATATAAATATATTGGAAAATACACCTTACAAAATTCTTTTAAAAAATAGGAAATTTTTATTATATAACTTAATTTTGAATTCTTATTAAACAATCATTTGTATGAATCAATAATGTTTTGTCATCTCATATATATTGTTGTCATGTGATTTTAAAAAGTCAAAACTCATTATTAGTATCAACCCAAAAATATGTGAGATGACAAAGTATTATTGATCAAACAAAAAATTATATAAAAACAATCCAAAATTAGATTGCACGGAAATAACGTAAAAAATAAAAAAATAAGAGAAGAACGCTGGTCAAAGTAATGCCCCTGTATGCTAGGACGGTGTCAATGCAATGACATGGCCATAGCAACCTCTTCGTGTTCGATTTTTCTTTGTCTTGAACTTTGTCTTCCGGCTACCGTGTATCATGCGCACGAACACAGCAAAAATATTCGAAATGAGTGAACTCTGAAAACCGGAAGAAAAAAGTAAAAGGTTGAAGAGGGAAAGTGCGATAACAACTTAACCAAACTAGACACCTCCATCAACAAGTGCGTAAATAACCGGTAAGAGAATTTTTTTTTTTCAAAAACCGTGCAGGGGAACTTTACTTTTCCGGCACCTGGAATAACATGGGTGGGGTACCTTTCTAAGGATGTTCTCCATAAGGATTTGAGCCTTTGACCGTATGGTCTTATGAGTTTTCAATATCCTTATGGTCCTAACATGCTTTTTCAGGATAAGAGATTGTTATATTTATTATCTATAATAATCATTTTATTCAACAAGATTAGGATTGCTTTGGATCGATGAAATATATCCATAATCTAAAAAACGAAATACTTGTTAAAAAATCAAATTTTATCGTTCATAATGATTCAAACCCGGTTTGAGTAGAATTACTTATGGTCCATAAAGGATACATTTGTTCAAGAATGGAAAAAAAAAACAAACAAACAAACAACACCTTGTTAATAAAGTGTAAAGGTTAAGATTTTTAAATACGAAAAAAATTACAAATTTTAATTATTTTATCTTAAAAAAAATTAACATTTTTTAATGTCTTTGAACTATATTTATCTCCTTAACAAATGCCAATTATTTAACTATCTTTATATACCCAAATTTTTTTATACTTATGTGAAATGTGACGTAAGATACCATATATTTTAACTTTTTTATACATACTATAATAATAAAGTTAAAATGTTTCTTTAATATAATGTTGTAAATCAATTTTTATAGTATGTATAAAATTTTTTGTTAAAAACAAAACTTGTTTTAATATTTTCTACATCTTATAAAGGGATTAACTTTCAATCGACCAGTGTAACACACCAAATTTTTTAATCTCTAATTAATAAAAATTAATTATAATGGTTTATTTATAATCAAATTATTTTTTATATAATCACTAATTAATTATGTGTGCTATGTTAGAGGAAATATGTGGAAAATAATTTGACAATTATTTTTGTGTGAAAATAGGAGTTTTGCATATTAGTCCTTGTTTTAGGACCTTGAAGTAATATTAGAAAGATTTTGGAAAAATAGGAAATAAAATATTATTTTTTTTTCAAAATTTTGTCGAAATACTCGAGTATTACCAATACTCGAGTATTGCGTACAGAGTTGCTCAACGTTAGTGCGTTTGATGAGTCAACCACTGAAATATCCCAAACGTCGACACGAAATCAACCCAGCAACGTGTCCCTGATGTCGTGTCGAGCTGCATGCAACACAAACTCATTCCTATAAGCATCAAGGTTGACAAATTTGCTTCCATTTTGCATGTTAGAGGTTCTGAAACTCGAGTTAGGGTTTCCAATTCGTTCGATCGATTCTCCTTCGATTCTAAGAGTTGGTGTGAGAGTGATACACCATTGCAAAGCTTACATCTTGATCTTTGCAAAGATATAGAGTTTGTGAGTTGAGGTTGAGTGTGGATCGAGAACGAGGCTGATCATTTGAAGGTGTTGAAGCTGCCTCAGTTTCTTGGAGCTTACTTCAGGGCTCGATTCTGGTAAGCTCAAGCAATCATTCCATCTCAAACTTGTTTCTTTAGTTAGTACATGTTGCAGAGAGTATAGAGAAACTAATTTCCCCAATTTTCATTGTTGTTTCATATGTCAACCAATTCGGTTTTGGTGCTCTGCTGAAATCTGCTCTGTTCGGTGAGAAGTTTGTGGGATTCGATGTTCTAGAGCTTTTTCCTGTCAAGTTTATGTTTCTTCACGAATTAGAGGTATAGGGAAAGCTTTACATTCACTAGAATAAGAGTAATTATTGTGTTTTGTATAGGGAGTCACCATGAGACTCATAAGGGCTTAGTTTGAAATAGGTTTTTGACTTGGAGCCCAATTTGGACTCTAAAGCTTGTTGGAGCAAGTTTAATATGTTGCATGTGAACTTAATTGATGCTGAAATCAAGTTAAAAACGAGTATATTTGAGTTTGGTATGTGAAGTTGTTGAAATTCATGTTTTTATGCATAATTGATGTGAGATTTGGATTCTCTGTTAATTGACATGTTATAAGTGTGTTGAAACATGTTTAATATGCATAAATACAACTCTGTTGATAATTGGTTTAAGTTAAATTTGGTTAGATTCGAAAATGGTATGCTAAAACTCATTTTGCAGTGTATTTACTGTTAGTAAATACTCGAGTATTATGTAAAATACTCGAGTATTGTCTGATGTAGAATGTTCATGGTTCAGCTTAACACTCGAGTACCTGAGGAACTACTCGAGTATTCTGGGTTGATGAACTACTCGAGTATTTGATGAACTACTCGAGTATTCTGAGTTAACTAATGCACAAAATTTTATAACACTACGAACTACTCGAGTATCTGAGCAAATACTCGAGTATCAAGTCTGAGATTGCCTAAAAATATCATTTTTAAAATAACCACTTTTATTTAAACCTAATTATACTTAAAGAAAATGATATACTCAGTTCATTGATAATGTTGGTTATCAATTATGTCATGCTGATGAGTTTAGTATTGTCTCTTGCCACAATGTGTGGTGCAAATGATGAGACTAATGGCTAATATTAATGAAATTATTCATTGCATTCATGCATGGTGAATGATGATAAATTATCGTTTGTCATGTTCGAGGAACATGAGGAGGGCCTTTGGGAGTGCTAAATGTTACTGCTTGCTCGATGACACATTAAGGTTGACGATGTGGCCAATATGTGATATATTGTTGATGTGGTTATTACGTCTCCACGACGTGACGCTCGCAAGAGAAGCGGCGTTAAGTATCACAAAGTGATCATTACATCTTTGCGATGTGTCGTTCACCAGATAGGGTGACGTTGTGTATCACTTCCGAGCAAGTACGCCTTACATTCTATTGTATTATGGGAATACATTGTGGTTATGAATGGACGTCCGAGAGAGTGATTAGTTGGAGAATCTCAGGAAATGAGAGATGACATGCATCATGCCATTATAATTAAAGGATTTAATTATAAATGAATCTGGCTTGATCATATGCATATACATGTTGGTTGATAATGTGATTATATGTGAATGTTTAATTCCAGTTATTCTTATTTGATTATGTGTATGTATATGCTTACCCCTGTGCCCTTATTAGGTGATGGTCAGATACCTAGCTTGCGTCGAGATGAGACCCATCCCTAGTGGTATATGGACATTCGAGGAGCAACGAGCTACTTTTGAGGGTGATGTGGAGATTACTCTCTATCACCCTAACCCCCTTGCTCGTGTGCGACCTTGTAGGTTTAGGATCCCTATTATTTATACTATGCACGTACCCTCGTTCTATACTTATAGAGGACCACCACCAGCTCGACCAGTACGTAGATTTCATAGTTTTCGTTTTCGAATAGCCACTCATTCTCACCCCTTTGCTTCTAGAGTTTTCACTGATGATGATGTCCCCTCACTTGGCCCGATAGGTATTTGCTAGGACTGCACCTGTTGCAGATCCTAGGCCCAGTGGTAAGGCCTCTACCCCGTCAGACGAGATTAAGGAGGACCCTGAGAAGGGGGAGAGCGAGGAGGAGGTATTAGTCGAGCCGGCTACTAGGCCGAGTGGAGGACCGAGTGGTTCTTAGGTATAGGCATAGTATAGGTAGTACGGATCCTGGACCTGATGTGTAGTTGTAGTGGACCCAGTTGGATGCTTGGAGGACCAGTTTGACCTGCTCGTGGACATACATCTATATTTTTTATATATTATATATTGTATATAGTTTTGAGATGTACTAGAGCTGAGGTCTTTTCTTTTGTACTCTTTATATCTTCAGCTTATGGATTCAGTATCTTGGACTTACTTTATCTCGATGATGATCAGTTGTACTTATGGAATCTTTTTTCATATTATATATATAGATATATGATTTATCTCTCTATTGATCCTTGGGTACTATTTTATTCTGCACACTCTGATTTTGATTAAAAATAAATTCGGCAATTGCTATTAGCTAATAATATCTAGCCTCATGAGACAACGCTAAGTTGATAATATCAACTGATTATTATAGCAATGAAAATGTTGTCAATTCAGGAGTTATCCGAGTTTTGATATTTCTAAGATTATTATGCCGGATTCGATTTAATTTAATATGAGAAGATTTAAAAGTTTGAACACAAGTCCAAGTGTTTTTTAAGGAATGCAAACCATTATTATAATGCAAAAATTTTTATTAAATTTTTCAATAAGTCCATAAGAAGGGTAATAATAATTGTAGTATTAAAAATGTTTTTGCAAAAAGGGTGTCACAACCAACGCAGGTTGGGGGAGCTATTTATAAAGGAAAAAAAAAGTTAAAATGAATGCATTTTATATATGCGTGAAATATAATTTAAATATAACATGCATCTAAGTTTTTTTTTTCACGAAGGTATTCTTTAATTATAAAGATTACATAAGTGTTTCTACCAACAAATTTTTTTCATTTGTTATAAACGGTGGTAAAGATCTAATCCTTAAAATTATGTTTAAGAAATTAAATCATTTATCAATTTTGTTGAGCATTGTTGTTTAACATCCAAGTTTTGAAATAATGAAACTACTTTTACCTAAAATATAAAAAAAAAAAAATTAACAAAACTATGACAAACTAATACTAATAAATTTACATAATTCTAATTATTATTAATATTATTATTATTAGAGTTAATAGTCACTTTGATTCCTGAAAAATATACTGATTATCAATTTAGTTCCCGAATGATTTTTTTACATCAATTTCACTCACATCCAAATTCTTGATTTAGAATAGTCTAAAAGAATAAAAATAAAAATATTTCTAATAAATTGTTTATGATCTTCATAAAATTTAGATGAAATGGATATCAAGCCTATATCATTAAGTAATTTCTCGTGTAAGCTGGTGAGCATAAAATTTTGACGAATAGAGCAAAGGCAAATTAAGGAGTCAAAGCCTAAGAGCAGTAACGCAGCGGTTGTCATTGCGAAAAGTAAATCTTCTGTTTCCAAATATTCTATTTTTTCGTCTACAATCAATTAAACTTCTTTAAATATTACAACAAAACTATCATAAATTCATAACAACTGAAAGTTTATGAGTTTTACTTTTTAACACCGTTGTTTATTTACCGACCCCCATTTTTCCGCCTTATACAAGGCGGTAGTGCATTTTCCGCCTTATATAAGGCCGTAGTGTAAATTATCAGTTTTTTCACCTCTTTCTAGGCGGAAAAATTTTTTCACCTCTTTTTAGGCGGAAAAAATTTTTTCACCTCTTTCTAGGCGGAAAAATGGTAATTTTGCACGTCCGCTTTGTATAAGGCGGAAAAAATATGATAATTTTACACTACCGTCTTGTATAAGGTGGAAAAATGTACTTCCGCCTTGCATAAGGCGAAAAAAAAGGGGGTCAGTGAGTAAACAAAGGGGTTCAAAAAGTAAAACTCAAGTTTATTACCCATTTTATTAAAATCTGAGTAGAAAAATAAAGAAAAGGACAAAATTATGAAATAGGTGATCTTCACTCAGTCATTGCTTGAAATGGGCCTAAAAAAAATCATCCATTGATTCTTTGCTGGCTTCTCTACCAAATCAGCATTCAACGTGCCACAGTGAATGCATATGCTTTATGGTTGACTGACTCCGACTATCAATATCACAAAGACTATACTAGTAAGTGTATTGTGTAAACAAATTAAAATCGAATTAATAAAAGGAATAAAAATCTGCTTCAGCTAGCATTGACTTTGAAATATAGAGGCTTCGGGATTTCAAAGTGCATGGCAGTATATGCGGCAATAACCATCAACTATTGGTATGATACTATGCGATTTATCAGCAGCTTTTACTCGGTCAAAACATCTTCCCCATTCATAACTAGGAACTAGTAGGAGCTAGAAGAATCGAGCTCAAGTTAGTAGAGAAAAAATGGCCATTATTTTAGCTTCTAGAAACCTTGTAGCGTACTCCTTCATCTGCTTGACTTTTTGCCCCATATTTGCTTGCTAAGAGCCTAAGAGCACTTACCCAAGTTGATACAATTAGAATATAATTATATGTGTATAATATTTTCTTTTTCAAAAATATAAAAACATATATGTTTCAATTTTATTTTTTTACTATATTTGTTTTATTAGTAAGTTTACTCTTCAAAAAATTTGTACTTAACGTATCACGACTGAAAATTTTATTGTTGAAGTAAATGTCAAAGGTTCATAGCTTCATATATAATCCTAACTTGCATCAAAACCAAAAAAAAAAAAAAAATAAAAAACCAAATCAAAATTCAGCTTCAATTTAAAATTACCCCACCATGAGCAAAAATAACAAACATATTTGGTACATATAAACTTAAACCTCTATTTCAATCAAAGACAAAGGATGGGAAAAGTTATTGTAATTATTAAATTAAGGAAAAGATATATGCATGAGAATTTATTTTGTTCGATAAGTAATATAAATGAAACTAAATGAAGATTGTACATGAAAAATTATTAAAACCTCTGCTCAAAAAAAGGCATCTACACCTGTTTAACAATATAACAGGATAAAAGCCTAAAATGAAGCAATGGATAATGATAAAATAAAAAACCGTAAACGGTTCAAATGGAGATAGATAAAGCTAATAAAACAGATGAAGACCAACAATTAAACTAAACTAAGATTGAGGAAGTGGTTTCTGATCAGCTGCCCTAACAAACTTGCTCCAATATGGATGGTTTTGCCATACAATGGGCATCTCTTCCATTGGGATGCCCTTAGTCTCTGGCAGAAACTTGTAGATGAAGATAGTCATGGCAACCACAAAGCATGCAAAGAAAATGAATAGCCCAAACTTCATGTGGCAGAGCATTGTGGTGAAAACTTGAGCAACCGCAAATGTGCATATCATGTTGACTGAGACATTGATACTCTGAGCTGCTGATCTCACTTCCAGTGGGAAAATCTCACTTGGTACCAACCACCCTAGTGGACCCCATGACCATGCAAATCCCGCCACAAATATGCATATAAATATCACCACCATCACTGCATACCCCAAATGCAATACACCAGGATTTCCACTTATTCCAAATTTAACTGCAATCGCTATGGTTATCACAATCTGCATGCCATCAATAGAAACATTATTAGAAACATACACGATCATGTTTAATACTACTAGTAATAAAGTATATACAATTGATTAATTTTTCACTAGCAATAATTAACTAGTTAATCAATCAATAGACAAACCCTTTAATTAATTACCTGACAAAGAAACATTTGTGCAGCACCTTCCATGAAAAGCACGCGCCTCCCAAGCCTATCAACTAAAACAATTGAAACAATGGTGGCTAGTGAATTAACGCCTCCGGTAATCATGGAAGACATGAGGGAAGCAGAGGAACCAAAACCAATAGTTTTGAACAGAACTGGAGCATAGAATGTGATCACATTATTGCCAGTGAATTGCTGGAAGAAGGGAATGGCTATAGCGAAAACAAGCTGAGGCCTGTATTGCCTCTCAAACAATGCTCTCCAAGGGTGTTTGACAGCACGCGACGCTTCGCTCGCCGCAACCAATTCCTTAAACTCCTCATCAACATCAGGAGTTCCGCGGATTTTGATCAATTCTTTCATGGCTTTGTCTTCCTGGCCACGCTCGATCAAGGAGCTCGGCGAGTCAGGTAGAAAGAATGCACCTACGATGATCATTATCGCGGGCACTCCAGCAAATCCCAAACTGTAGCGCCACCCTTCTCCACTCTTCATCTTTGCGAAAAAGTAATTGAGCACATTGGCCACAAAGATGCCTATAGTGATTGCAAGTTGGAACATCATGTTAAGTGCTCCTCTGTATTTGTAGGGAGCAACCTCAGAGACATATATTGGCACAGACTGCAAAATTAAAAAAAAAAAAAAAACGTATCAATAATCATTGTTAACCTAAGCTGATTGTAAATTAAAAATTGTAACATTAACCATTTAAGACTATAGTCTATATGTATAGTTGAAACATATATATATTTAGGTTCATTTGTTTGTATCAATCATACGAATCACAATTACCTGATTGGCACATCCAATTCCGAAACCAAGTAACATGCGGCCAACGATAAGCATCCAAACCTTTTGAGCGAAGCCATTCAAGAGAGCACCGGCTAGGAAGAGGAGGCCACCCAGAATCATTGTACAGCGCCTTCCAAAGACTCGAGTAACGGTGGATGAGCAAATGCATGACACAAGAGCAGCCAGATACAGAGAGGAAGTAAACAATGTCAATATTTCGCTGTCGAATTTACAGTACTGGTTATCACCAGGCTTTGTATTATGCTCCTTTGCATACACATCTGGGAAGAATTTCTCCAAGAAAGGATCCATAGATGTAACTCCACCTATAACATTATAACAATAATTAAGATATCGTTTGTTTTGTCTTAGAAATAACTGAGAGATCAGAAACCTCGATATCAATTATCACTTTTAAATAACATATTATACCTGAAATGCCAAGATCATACCCAAAGATTAAGCCTCCAAAGGCTGCAACCACACAAGTCACGATCACCCTGGTGGTAAGTTTACCAGGATATTCTTTTCCCTTCTCGCCGCCACTAGCTATGAAACCACCCGCCATGACTTAATTAAACTCAAAGACACAAGCACTCTCAAGAAAAAAAAAAGAGGATTGAGATCAGATACAATTGTAAACAAATGTGTGATATTTATAGTGATCAGGAGGTTGCATTAGTGTTTATCCACTTAACAGATTTAATCTTCTTTGGATAATATCTTAACAGATTCGATAATACTAAATCCACATTGTATTTTTAGTTGAGATGCTTAATTACTGTTTAAATTTCACTCATCTCATTTTTATTTAAATATTTTTGTCAAGATTAATGGATAAGATTTGTAATTTGTATTCAGAATTTCGATTTTAATTTATCTATAGTTTTTACATCTCTGTCTATATCTTGGCTAACAGCCCATATCTAAATAGTTATTCTCTTTAGGAATTAGGGTTCTCGTATGTTTTCTTTTACTAGTTAGTACAGGAGTTGGCATAATTCCAAATTGGATAATGCTTGTTATTGGGAAAAACAGTTTCCTCTAATTTTACGAATAATCTGGTTGGATAATTGCTGCATTAACTTTTTAATTCTCCGATTTTGATTTCTAATGTATCCATTTGATTGGTTGTTCTATAAATTCGTAAGTGTCATTTATAAAATGCTTTGTACTGAATAGCACTATCCACTACACTTCCAAATTATTTAATTGTTAACTTTTATTTACATAGAAAATTTTTTTTTTGAAGCCTTTATTTACATAGAATAATGGTTAGATATTTGTGACATTTTTATCCTAAATAGTTACTACTCCCTCCGTCCCAAAAAGTTAGTAATTTTTTGAAAGTTCAACAAAAATAAGGAAACATGCTATTAATGCATTGTCCCCCCAAATCAACCAATTACCAAAGCAAGTATTTAATACATGTTTCCTCAATTAATCAATCATAGAATATACAATACAATTTCAATTTTTTTATTCACTATTTTAACTTTGATTTGGGACAAAAAAGTTTCATGTTTTTTACTAACTTTACGGGACGGAGGGAGTACTCGATAATGTTTCAGGTTGTTGAAACTTGCAAACGAAGTCTATCAGCAAAAAGGAATACTCCTTCCCTTTCACAAAATGGTAAAAATGATAAAAAAAAAAAATTGTTCTAAACTAAAATTAAATAATTAAACAAAGTTTAAAATTGAAATTTTTGAATTGTGATTGATTGATCAATAAAAATGCATTAAATTAAGTGTTTGATAATTGATTGATACGTTAAACAAACCTTGTTTTATAAGCAAAAACAACACAAGAGATCTATCGTGTTTGAATATGGGTACACAATCATGTGCTTTAAATAGACTAAAACCAACTAAGAGTATTACACATGATGAGGCTATCTCACGAGAATGTGAAGTAATAGTTAAGGCAACACAATATTAATGACTCCAACACTACTTACCAAGGCAGTATTAAGATCCCTGTTTTCTCCTTAAAAACCTTTGATAGGAAAATCCAATATAGAAAGAGTAAATTGTCACTTTGATCGCTGAATTTATACAGCACTTTCACTTTAGTCCCTGAAATTAGCAAAAATGTTTTTAGATCCCTGACTTTGTAAAAAGGCATTCACATTAGTCCTTGCCTCTAACCTCCGTCAACAAAATGATAACGTGGCTGACTGGGGGCCTTAAACGACGTCGTTTTTGCGTCCTCGTGTCACTTATGCCGAGTAAACTGTCCCATTAGTTCTATCGACTGCATCCGTGTCATGTTCAGCTACACCAGTCCCATGTTTTGAAGCTTAACACTTCAAAATATGCACATTTCAAAACATGACACTGATGCAGCTGAACATGAGCCTGATGCAGCTGAACATATGACACTGGTGCAGCTGATGGGACTAACGTGACAGTTACTCCGTTATAAGTGCACGAGGACACAAAAACGACGTCGTTTAAGGCCCCCAGTCAGCCACGTTATCACTCCGTTAATCTCTATTAATGGGGTTAAGGGCAGAGATTAATGTGAATGACTTTTTACAAAGTCAGGGACCTACAAGCATTTTTGCTAGTTTCAGGGACTAAAGTGAAAGTGCTATGTAAATTCAGGGACCAAAGTAACAGTTTTCTCAATATAGAAAAGATAGTGTTTTCAAAGGAATAAATGATAACATGGTGTAAACAGAAATTTTAATATAATTTTTATTTTACAAAATTTATTTATTCTTTTTTTGGTCGAAAGTCGAAATCATATGATGTCTGAGATTCACATATTTTGTGGTTCAACTAATCCACCCAGAATTCGCGAATTGTGCGAGTCTTTGACTCAACGGTATGAATCCTCCCCAAAAATTGTTGACTCACTGGGACTCGAACCTTTAACCGTGAAATCCTTATGCGTCCAACCAGTTTTCACTAGCCAATCCACTTGGGTTCAAAATTTATTAATTCTATTAGATAATTTTAAAAGAATAATCTCTAACAAGCTATTACCTTCTGTCCTATTTGTAATATTTTTTTTTATGTTCATATTTGTAAGACTATATTTCAATTTTCAATGACATTTAATTATTTTCTACTCAAAAGCATTTATAATAAATCAATATTTTTAGAATTTCAATAAGGCTTAGTTGCACTTTGATCTCCAATTTAATCAATTTGGTGAATTTAGTCCCACTATTTTTAATCTGGCGAATTTGTCAATTTATCAATTTATAGTGATTTCAGTCCTTCTGTGTCAAAAAAAAAAAACACGTGTCAGCACCTGAACAATTTTTTAGATACGAGAAGATTAAAAACCAAAAGTAGCTCGGTCATTTCAATGACAATTATATGGGTAATTTTAAAATAATATATTAAATATTTAAAATTTTAATATCATTGGCAACTTTTATACAACAAGTATAAATTTTTCCGGAATATTCTTACTACATGTAAGACCCGGAGGGAGCATATTAGTACCATAACTATTTCATCTTATCTTAACAAGCTATACTGCCGTAGTAAGCAAAGCAAAAATAAGAAAATTAAAAACACGTTTTAAACCTTGGCTTTTCCAAAGTAAGCTACTGTATTAGAAGCCTCCAGCCTGGAGACAGTAGCTCTGATGGGAGGCACCCGGTGGGTCCACAAACTCCAAAAGTCGAAAGTGTCAAAAATCTCTTGTCGTTGCAACCAGATGCTCTTTTTTTAAAATAAAAAATAAAAAAAAAATATTTTTATTTATTTGTTTTATTCATAATTTAAAAATAAAATAATTATTATTTTCCTTATTTATCTCTTTTGAATAAGGTCTTAATTTAGGTAAATGATTGAAAAATATTACTAGTAATAAATTATAAAAAGAAAAAAATATATTCACAAAAAATATAATAAATTAATTAAAAATCAAGATAATTACTGTATTATTTTTTTTAATATAACAAATAAATAAGAACTGAAGAGTCACTAGTCCTCCTAATTATCCAATCCAACTTTCAGGTTTTCTTTTTTTCTTACTACCTGGTGGTTGTCAATTTATCCAATCATCAGGATGCTAAGTTTGTGTTGTAGAGACCACAGACTAGAGTAGCTAGGAAGAGGAATGAGTGGAAGCCGTGGGCTTTCAGTTTAGGGTGGCCCATCTATAAAATCAACAAATGAACAGTGATAGCCAACTGTACCCGTGTTAACATCGTATACACACCTTCCTGCATGGCCCACTTCAATAACCTATATATTTATACTCCACCCCCCACACTTTTCCCTCACTTTCCTCATCATCATCAACTAACAACACATACATTCTGCGATTTCAATACTACGGTAATACACTATAACACTACACACCAACCTTAACCTTAACTAATGAACATGTTGCTAAGAACACCACCATTTGATGGTAATAAGAAGACGCCAGAGTCATCATCTTCTTCTTCTTCAAACAACTCTGCTCATCATCATCATCATCATCATCATCATCACTCAGACGAAGAAGAAGTGAGGACTACGTACTTATTAGCATCATCTCGGCCAAAGAAGAGAGCGGGGAGGAGAGTGTTCAAGGAGACAAGGCACCCCGTATACAGAGGAGTGAGGCGCAGGAACGGGAACAAATGGGTTTGCGAGATGCGTGTCCCTAACAACAACAAGTCCAGGATTTGGCTTGGGACTTATCCAACTCCTGAAATGGCTGCGCGTGCACACGATGTAGCTGCTCTCGCACTTCGTGCCAAATCTACAGCTTGCCTCAATTTCGCTGACTCTGCATGGCGGTTACCGGTGCCTGACTCCACCAACGCCGAGGACATAAGGAAGGCTGCTGTTGAAGCTGCAAAGGCATTCGCGCCACCTGCTGAGGACAACAACAACAACAACAACAACAATAACCAGTTGCAGCAGCAGCAACAAGAGAGTGTGATGTCTACTAGTACTACTGATCATTATTATGAAGATGCATGCAGCATGGGGATGGAAGATGATGCTGCTGCTAATAATAAAGGTGACAATAACACTTTGCAACAACTTCAATTAGGAGTGCCACAATACGAGGACTTTCATGATTTGATTATGAGTCTAGCTGATGAGCCTTTGAGGTCTCCTAATCCTTTTGCAAGAGATGCTGCTGCTGCTGCTGCTTGGGACTGGAATGACGTGGACATACTTGATGATAATAATAATAACAATAATGATGACATGTCAGTGTCATTGTGGAGCTTTTCATTTTGATAGCCAACTATAGCTTAGTAGCCTTAACCCTCGATTAATCACCTTAATTACCAAATCAGCTGGCCTCCTGTACACTGTGTGCGATTTTAATTTGTTTGTCATTTTTTCCCCTTTCAATTTGTATGCAATTAGTTCATTAAGTTGGTCTATGTTATAACAAAAATCGTTCAACTTATTGCGTTAACTAAAAGTATATTTAATAATTAATAATAGAATTGAAAAGGTTAATAATCTCAAATAAATCTGGTTGATATTATTTTTATTTTCTTCTCTTCCTTTAATATCCCTAATCCGATCATCATCATTTTTTTAATTATGGGTATTTTTCGGGAACGACTCAAATGCATGAAAATATGAAACATGCATCGGTGCATGTGATAATTTTATTTTTGCTTTTTAAATTTTTTAATATAGATTTATTCAGAATATTTTTTAACACAAGTTCGTATACAGATTTATCAGAATATGTAAATTTTGAATACAGTTTTACTCAGTACAGTTTTTTAAGAACACAGAGTAAAAAGAAAATTCAAATTATAAAAATCATTTCATATCAATAAAAAATAAAATGCATAAAATAATTTTTAATTGATTAAATTTACCGTTCTTAAAAAACTGTAGTGAGTAAAACTGTATTCAAAATTTACATATTTTAATAAATCTGTATACGAATTTGTGTTAAAAAATATTCTGAATAAATATGTATTAAAAAAATTTAAAAAACAAAAATAAAATTTTCACATGCACCGGAGTCTCTGCGAAATTGACAAGTACAATAGCTGGTAGTAATACAAACGTGGGGCTGGAAGCGTCACTTGTCGCAACTAAGGAAATAGTAATACTGTATTACTGTATGCAATAATTATCCAAAAAGGGGAAAATATGAATAAAGTAAAGATGGTAACGTATGTATGTATGGTTTGGAAGGAGTGAAAGGCGTGGGGGTGGGTTCAGTTAAACTTACTGGCCCACCGAAGGAGACAAACCAACAGTGATAGGATACCCAACTACTGCACCTCGTGTCCGTGTTCACATCGTGGCGATCACCCTCCGTAGTACTACTAACCTCTAACTGTACATACTTCACACACTCTCATCATCCTTCAGTCCTCCCTCACTGCCAAGTGCCATCTAAACACATACATATATACCAATTTATTATTCCCTCCGGTTTATAAGATATACTTAATCGTATTTTTTGGTCCAAAAAAAATAGTTAGTTTTATGAATTTTATGAGAATATATTGTAACATTACGATTTTACCTCTTCTACTTTATTTGGAAAGTTCACATTCATTAATGAATAAAAAAAAAACATAGTTAGTCAAAACATTTAATAAGAGCAAAAAAGAGAAAAAACAATTAATGATGCATAAAAAATATAAAGTGTCTTATATATAGGACCAAAGGTTTCTTCTAAAAGGTGTCCTATATATAAGACCAAATGGAGTATTAACAGACTTTATATTATCAAATGAACATGGTATTATTAGGAACAACCAACACCATTCTTTCAATTGAACAACAATAAGGGATACAGCAACATTTAAGGGATACAGCAACATTTTGCAACAAGCTAAGTTCTAGCCTTCTAGGAGTGCCACAATTGGGGGACCTGCATGATTTGATTATGAGTATCGCTAATGAGCCTTACTCCCTCTGATTTTATTTATAAGTCACATTTTAGAATGATTCTTTGATTCTATTTATAAGTCACTTTGTATTTTTTATGAGATATTTATTGCTATTTTCTTTTATATGTCCTTTGCTCATTAATGTGAAGTAATACATTGTGAAATTCCCAATGCAAGTTAAGAGGGTAAGATTGTAATGTTGAAGTATTTTTTTAAAGTTTCAAGAAACCTAATTACCTTTCTTGGTCCGTGTGATATGGTTAAATTTGCCCTATAAATAGAACCAGAGGGAATAGCTTTGTGGTCTCTTCCTCTTTTTACAAAAAGATATGCAGCTGTTTGGGACTGGAATGACGTGGACATACTTGATAATGATGACATGTCAGTAGTGTCATTAATTGTGGAGCTTTACGTTTTTTTGTCTAATATATAATCACCTAGCTTATAGCCTTAACCTTTTATTAATCACCTTATCAAATTAAATTGTGTGAACTGTACTGTGATTTTGTTTCTCCTTTTTCCCTTTTAGTTTGTATATGCAATAGTTAGTTCACAGTAGTTAATTTAATTTGAATCGAAAGAAATTACTACGAGTTTAAAAAAAAAAAAAATTCGCTTGTCGTTTTATAGAGTTGCTATAATTTTTATAAGCAATTTTTATCACTTATTTTACATATTTCAACATGTTAAATCCAAGATTAAAGTTACAAACAAAGTCCAGCATAATTGACAGACATTCTCTCCGTTTCTTATTATGTGTCATTTTTTGCAGAGATTTTTTGTTTCCTTTTATCTATCATTTTGAGAATTTCAAGAGTATAACAAATGCTATTTTTCATATTTGCCTATTTTAATAAGTCTTGATTTACATAACTAGTAAAGAAAAATTAATGATTATAAAAAGAGAATGGCTATATTGGAGAAAAACATAATTAATGTATTGAAAATCTAAGTACATTAATTATTGCATTTATTAAAGGGTCTGTTTTGTTTTGAAATAAGACAGATAAATAGAAACAGAGGGAGTTCGACTACTGCCTCTTGCCGTATGGGAAAAGCTTTGTTGGAAAATGTTGTACCCACTTTGATAATCTCTCTATCTTGAAAGCTTGTTGTTAGTAGGAGAACACTCTTGATTAAAAAAAAAATGCAAAATAAAAGTTGGAAAAATGTAAAATACACCCTCAAATTCGTAAAGCGATAATTAATTTAGAATAAGTTAAAAAGAAAAACTAAAATGACTGATAAATAAAATAGAGGAAATATTAAATTAAAAAAAATAACACAATGAGACAAATAAATAGTATTAACAAATGAAATAAATGTTCATTAACACGATAAATTTATAGTAATTCAACGCAATCATTGTACTCTATTTGGTCTTATTAATAAATGAATTCTAGAAAATACAAAATAAATTATAAATAAGACAATTTTTTTCTAAAATATGACCTATAAGTAGGATCGGATGAATTACGTATATAATAATAGAGATATTTTTTCTTCAATTAATTAAGAGTTTGTTTAAATTCAATATTTATGGAGAAAGATAAGAGGTCAAAAGATTAATAAAATTCATTAGAAAGACAAGTTTGTTATCTTTGGAAGTACTACATCCATTTTTATTTATAGGTCATTTTGAACAAGAATTCTTTGATCCTATTTAAAAATCATATCATATTTTCTAGAAGACATTTATAGATTTTTTTTATTTGTCTTTTGTTCATTAATGTGAAACAATATATTTATGAAATTTATAATAAAAATTAAGATGTTAAAATTGTAATATTAAAGTACTTGTTTAAAGGTAAAAAAAATTACCCTTTTTAATTTTTGTAAAATAATCAAGTGTAATCTATACTTCATCTGTTCCATAAGGATGATTAAAAAATCCAAAAGTTAAAATATTAAGGAGATATGTATTTAATGATTCGTCTAACTCATCAACCAATTATCAAACACCGAATTTAATGCATTTTGCATGGATCAACCAATCACAATTCAAAGTTTACAATTTCTAAACTTTTCATTAATTATTTTAATTATATTTTGGAACAAAAAATTTACTCCCTCCGTCTCATATATTATGATCTTTTGGAGATTTTACACATATTAAGAAATTAGTAAATGATGTAAGAATTTGGTATAATTTGACTAAATTATCCCCTTTTAATAAAAGGAGAGAGAGCAATAATAAATATATGAAGATTATATTGAAGAGAGATGAAGAAATGAGTGATGAAAAAAAGAATACAATAAATAAGAGTATGTTTGGAAAAAGAAATATAAATGAGTCTTGTATTTCTAAAAAGTTCATGACTCATGGGACAAAATTAAAAGAATCTTCAAAAGCTCATAATATATGGGACAGAGAGAGTAGCTATTTTTTACCATCCTCATATTTTACCATCCTCATAAGATAAAGAGAATAATAAAAATTAGAAAAAGTATTATTTATATTTAACTTTTCATCGTAAAAATACTTTATCTAATCTCTTATCTTCACTAAAGTGTTAAATTTAAGAAAATTTATAAACCAATGGTCGCTCACTAATGTAAACAAGTACTAGTATTGTGGATTGATTTCACACCGTTAAGCTAAAATTTACTCCATCCGATCATATTTATTTGTTCAATTTCAAACAAAATACATTATTTAAGAAATATAATTATTACTTAAATTTTCAACATTAATTATGTTTTTCCCTATTATATCCTTTCTCTCTTTATAATCATTAGTTTTTCTCTACTACTTACGCAAATCAATACACTGTTAAATAAGGATAAATATGGAAAATAACGTTTATTACACTCTTAAAATCATCAAAAGACGGATAAAATAAAAAAAAACTTAAAAAAAAAAGTTAAAAAAGAACGGAGGGAGTAACTATTTTTGGTTTGCACTCTGGTATCCGGCCCACTGGATCTACTAATCTTGTTTGAGGGGGTCTTGTGATTAAGGTTTTATTCATTTTTTAACGTTATTGTGAAGGATCGAACCTACCAAATACAGTTCCAAGCACCACCACAGCAACAGCTCCAGCTATTGGTGGAGGGAGTAACTATTAACTCGCTTGGTGTTTGTTTTGCACTTTTGCTGCACTCAAAATAGGATTACAAGCTTCTCTTTGGTTTTTATTATTTCTACTCCCTATGTTGTACTGTATAAAATAAGTAAAAATTTAGAAAAAATAATTAAAATAATAGTACGTGATTTTAATATATTACAGTATTTATTAAATCAATTGATTATGAAAATAATAATTTAATGAATGTTTTTTTAATCAACTAATTATACAATACAGTGGACAATTTCAATTTTTTTATTCACGATCTTAACTTTAATTTAAGAGAATATTTTATATTTTTTTAAAATATAAGTATCTATTTCATTTTTCAATTACATTAATTATTTATTTTTTTCACAAATACTCCTATTTAGTCAATATATTTTAGAGTTTCAATAATAATTATAAGACTAATTTTGAAAAATAAACAAAATATTATCATTTTTAATACCACTAACAATATTAACCAAATTTTTTAATCCATATAAATTTCCATCAAGTACTTATATTTAGAGATTAATGAAGTGGTTGTTTTAACATTCATTTTTACTTTCTTTATCAGCATTTTTAATTGCTTTAGTCATCATCATTAGTATTTTAATTATTAATTAAAGAGAAACAAATTGGATAAATTATATATATATATATTCGAAATCAGGTGGTGTCTGGGTTTCATATTTTTTGTGGTCCAACTAATCCACCCGAATTCGCGAACTGTGCGAGTTTTTTACTCAACGGTATGGATCCTCCCCGTGAATTCTTGCTTCACTGAGATTCAAGCCTTTGACCATAAAGTTCCTAAGAGTCCAATTAGTTTCTAGTACACCAATCCACTTGGGTAATTAAATATTTTTTTTTATTAAGATTGATATGACATTACTCCCTCCGTCCCATATCTTTGGTCCTTTTGGACCCGGGCACAGAGATTAAGAAAATGTTGATTTTGATGATTATTGTAAGTTTTATGTGTATTTTGTCAAAAATGCCCTTATTTAATGTATTTTTATTTTATCAATACAGTACACTCTTTACAACACATAACCATTCAATGCAGTGCACGCTTTACTCCAGCAATAATTGAGTGAAGACATGTGACTCCAGCATTATAGCTTCACCCTTACCACTGCTACTAAAACTAACCGAATGGAATATGAGGAAACTCTTGATATTTGATTTTCCCACCAAATTTTTTCGTTGCCCACCAATTTTTTGCTTTGCTCTTAAAATGTCTCATTAACCAAATTGACTTAATTTTAGATTTCCCTCCCAATTTTACTTATAAATAGTACTCAGTAATGCATTTAGACAAAAATGAAATTATGCTAGATCTAAATATACCTTTAGATGATGGTACTGGTTATTTTCTACTAGATTTAAACACTGAACCATTGTTAGAAGAAGATGAGATACATGAAGAAGTAGGATTACAATCACTACCTGAAACATATTCTCATCATGGTAATTGTCATTATTTTATTTTTCAAATTTAAATTGTTTGATTTACATTTCCTGTTTTTTTTTAGTTAGACAAAATTTTATTAAAAAGCTGGCCAAGAAGTATAAACAACACTGCTTGCTAACAAAAAAAATGCAAAGCCTTATTTACATAGATAACACACCTTCAACATAGCACAGTACAGTACTAAAGTGTAAAAATGCAATATCACTGCAGCTAATTTTAGTGTCATCTAGAAGCCATTTCTCAAGCAAAGATACGGGCATTTCTGCAATAGTACTACTAATAGGCTTCGTTGAGTGCTCATTAGCTATACTGTTTTTTTTTTTTAATCTAATTATACTTGCTTGTGAATAAACTAGTTCGTTTGTTCTGAAACATTTTTTCTTATTTGAAGAGGATATCAACATAAACATCAGTGATAATGAACTAAATGTGCAAGGGGAAGGAGCAGAAAATAATTCAAGGAAAAGAGGAAGAAGCATATCTAATGATCAACGAAGAGCAATATATGACATGCTTTTGCAGAAGAGCGTTGATGGAAAATTGATGAAAACAACAACAAGAACAGTGGCATCACAATTTTCAGTGGATATTAAAAATGTTCGACGCATATGGAATCAAGCGAAAAAGTGTGAAGGGCATGTTGATCTATCTCATAGAATGTCTAACGGTGGTAGAAGGAATATTGAAATTGATACTAATCAAATTCGTGACATCCCTTTGAAGCAACGTACAACACTTCGATCTTTATCTGAAGCCTTAAAGGTGAGCAAGAGTACATTATGTAGGCGTCTACAGTCAGGAGAAATTCGAAGGCATTCAAATGCTATAAAGCCTTGGTTAAAAGAAGATAACAAAATGTCAAGATTACGTTTTTGCCTTTCAATGCTTGATGCTGCTAGTATACAACATGATCCAACTTTTGTAGGAATGTATAACATTGTTCACATTGACGAAAAATGGTTTTATATGACAAAGAAATCTGAGAATTACTACTTGCTTCCAGATGAAGAAGACCCAATTCGGACTTGTAAAAGCAAAAATTTTATAGCGAAGGTCATGTTCTTAACGGCTCTAGCTCGCCCAAGATTTGATTCTCAAGGAAATGAAACATTTTCTGGGAAAATTGGTGTCTATCCTTTTGTCACAAAAGAACCTGCTAAAAGGTCCAGTGTGAACAGAGTTGCAGGCACATTAGAAATAAAGCCAATCACTTCAGTCACTAAAGAAGTTATGAGATCTTACTTGATAGAGAAAGTCCTACCTGATATTAGGGAAAAATGGCCAAGAGAAGATTATGGGCAACCCATATTCATTCAACAAGATAATGCTAGAACACATGTTGATCAAAATGACTATGAATTTCTTCAAGCTGCAGCAAAAGACGGATTTGATATTCGATTGATGTGTCAACCTCCTAACTCTCCGGATTTGAACGTTCTAGATCTTGGATTTTTCAGAGCCATTCAATCCTTACAATACAAAGAGTCTCCCACAAATGTTGAAGAACTTGTCAATGCTGTTGTGAAAGCATTTGAAGAATTTCCATCAAGAAAGTCAAACCACATATTTTTAACATTACAAATGTGCATGATAGAAATTATGAAAGCAAAAGGCGGTAACAACTACAAGATTCCTCATATGAAGAAATCTGCACTGGAAAAAGATGGGCAATTACCACAACAAATCAAGTGTGATTCAACAATAGTGGAAGATGTTTTTCAATTTTTAAACTAAATTTTGTTGGTGGTATTTGGAATTATCTTTTGCTGAAGTTCATTTGTAAAAAGCATGGTACTGCTTAATAGAAATTAAGAAACATGAACTTCAGGCAATCCTATTTTCTTAATTATGAGCAGAAATTAAGAAATTAAGAAACATGAACTTCACATATTGTTATTGGTGAGTAACTTTTGGATTCAAGTGCTTTCGATCCAAACCTGCTGGACGGTTTGAAGATAAAGCAGGTCATGATGCGTAGAAGAAAATGTTTGCCAATGCAAATAGCATCTGATGTCTCTGTTTAGATGAATATAAATATCAAAGTGAAATATTAGAAGTGCATTTTTATATAAAGGTGTCTATCTGCAATAATATAAGGCAAGAGATTTAACAATTCATCATCTTATAAAGCATATGATCACCAAAAGGTTGTTACTGTTGTTACAATATCTGAATATATATTTTTTTTAATTTTAAAAACAACAATTAAACAAAGAAAACAACAATTAAGCATATGATTGATAAACCATTTCCAAAAAGCATGGTACTGCTCAATTATGATTCAAGCTATACTAATAAAATTTTGGAAGAAGAACTTTTAACATGTCTCTCACTACTTTGTTAAACCTCTCATCTTCAAAAGGATGTATTTCTTCCTCTGCAAACTTGTTCAAATCAAACCCATTAGCAGCAGGCACATCTAAATCAATATTCATATCTTCATGAGCTTCTTCAAATGAGTCTTCAACTATCTTTCCAAATGATTCTTGAGAAGCTTTTTCTAATGAGTCTTCAACTCTCTCTTCAAGTGAGTCTTCAAGTATTTTTCCAAATGATTCTTGAAAATCTTTTTCTAACGAGTCTTCACCTATCTCTTCAAGTGAGTCTTCAACTATCTCTTCAAAAGATGAATCTTCAACTATTTCTTGAAATGATGAGTCTTCAAATGAGTCTTCATGCATCTCCTGATATAAATCTTTAACTAATACACTTCCTTTCTTCATTTTGTTAATGGTGTGGCAAGAGATGATACATATAAAGTATTTTAATGATAGACTTGCTCTGTTCCTTCCTTTGACTGAGTTTTCATGGAATTAGTGGAAATAACTTAATACTCTGCCTTTCTTCCGTAGCATATAAAAGAATTTGCTAATGAAAGAATTTGGAAGGAGTAGGACTAAGTATTGAAAGTAGCAGATGAAGACTGACTTTTCATTTCTCTATGTATCGAAAGTTGTGATGCATTAAATTATAATCAGAAAATATATTTATAATAAAAGTATTTATAATTAATGAATGAAAGAGATGATAAAAGTAAAATTAATGATGAGTGAATGTAATGATTGGATGAAAGGTTAAAAATGGAAAAAAAAATATGTTTATGTATTGGAATTGTAAAAGGACCAAAGATATGTGACAAAAGAAAAAGGCTAAAAGGACCAAAGATATGGGACAGAGGGAGTATTAAAATATGCTGTGCTTTGACTAAAAAGTTAATGAATGATAGGACATTATTTTTTGTTGACATTCCTTATTCCCAACATATTTGAGTTGTTTTAGAAACCAATTGGATGAATTGAATAATAACTATGAAAGTAATTTTGAAAAAAATATTAAATATTTACTGCTATTAATAAAATTAATCAACTTTCTTTTATGAATATATATATATATATATATATATATATATATATATATTAAAGAAACAAGGTTCATCACAGTTGGTAGGTTGTTGGGTTTTTTAATATAAGCATGATGTTAGAGGTTCCTCTCTCGTGAATATAGAAAAAGCTTTGCTTCGGTGATTTTTACGTTTTGGAGAGAATTAATCTTCGGTTATCGACCGAAAGATATCTTAAATGCACATTAAACAAAATCTTATATTTAGTATCAGGGGGAATACTGACTTAGCTTTACCTTAAAGCTTTGTTTGGTTGCACGAAAAAAAAATGAGAAGAGAGAAATATGGAAAAGAGAAACAGGGAAAAGAGATTATATGGTGAGAAAATGGGTAGATTTTGTGTTTATTTGGTATGAGAGAAAATGCGAAAAAACGAGGAAGAGGGAAAAATTGAGTTTTCTTTCCTTTCGTTTGGTCAGAGAGAAAAAGGGAAGAGAGAAAACAACAAACTTGTTAAAAGATAATTAAACCCTTGTTTTACAAAATAGAAATACATATTTTTTTTCTTTTTCATATTTATGTATATTTAACACAGGCAAATTTTTTTTTACTTCAATTTTTTATTACACGATAAAAAGAGTCCAAATATTAAACTAAAAAACAAATTTTTTTCGAAAAAAAGCTTTATTTTTTCCAATTAAATTAAAAATAAATAAAATAAAAAAAAGTAAATAAATGAATGACAAATAGGTAATTTATATGCCAAAACTCAACTTCCTCCTATTTTCTCACCTATGGAGGAGAGAATATAATTATTATTGAAAATCTAAAAAGTGTTGACTTAATAAAAATGTTTGTGGGAAGAAGTAATTAAATGCTATTAAAAATTAAAATGAGGTCTTATAAATACGACCAAAATAAAAATCTAACAAGATCTTATAATAAGACCGGATAAAATAATTAACTTAGAATCTTGTTAATAAGTACTCTTAAAGCACTTGTTATAGTTACTATAACAAGGTTTATTAAAAAAATTTACTACAGTAAGACGAGAATATATGATTACTCATTTGATTTAATTTTGTCATTTTTAATAACGTATAGTTTCAAAAAAAGACGATAATGTATGATTACTAATTTGATTTAAGCTTGAGCAAAAACCTACATGTAAAACTATATAGGAGTATAAAATTTTGACATTTATTATTTTTTAAATTAAAAAAATAAAATTAGATTTATATGTAGGTCTATCCAAATCGAAAATTATTAGTTAATCTTGGACAATGTGATTTAGGCACATATCTCAATAATTTGATAATTTATTTTTTAATTAAAAAAATTCAAAAATTAAAAACTTCACTTGGACTATATGGTCCTAAACCATCTAATAATTGCTCCTATCTAAATACTTCACTTAGGCTATGTTTGATTTCCATTCCAGAAATCAATTATATCTTCAAAATCATGTTGGAACAGAAGTAATTATTAATAACGTTGAATTAATTTTAAACTAACTCACCAACAAAACCATACACGCGCTTAATTTAAGCTTGGGCTGTGAAGTTGATCAGAAAGCAACGGAAAAAGCGGAAGATCATGCAAACATAAAAACATCATCATCTACTTTTCATCAGTCATGGTCCCCGTCCACCAGTCATGTTTCTCTTCTTAAACTACTTATTATTCTCTTACTACTTCTTCTTCATGGATTCCTCGCCCGCCACTTCACTCACCAACCTCCTTCTCTTCAACAACACCATTCAACCAGGTTTGTTAGTTAACCCCCACTTTCCAGATTTTAGTTTTCCATTTTTCACTACTCAATTTCATCTGTAGCTTTTTTTTTTTAAAAAAAAAAAATCACTGAAAAAATTTATTTTTTTTATGAGGGTGATGATGGGGTTTGATAATTTTGTTTGTTTTTTAATTTTTTTTTTTTTTTTTTGTGTGTGTATGTATTACACATTGCAGAATTGATGAGGAGCGTGCATGCGTATGATAATGGAATGAAATTTGAAAGAGAGTTTGTGTTTTCAGAGAATAGCTCCTATGTGGAAATGAAAGCTACACCAATTCTAACATCATTGAAGAACTTTCGCGTTCCTGAAATTTCTGAAGGATTCCAGAATGGAGTGTGGCTCTGCATCTTTGCTTTCCATTCCGATCGCCAGCCTCAATTTTCCAACATTCCATCTGTATTGTTGGTAACAAGGTATAGAGCCCAATTAGTTAACCCTTTAAATTCTTTTGTTTGGTAGACAAATACTTTTTTTTTCTTATTTATTTATTTATTTAGGGGAGGGGAGAAAGCACATTCTCTCAATTTTGAATCCGGGCCCCACTAAAACGTATACTCTGAGTGCAGTTAACCCTTTGAATTGAATTAGATATATTCCTTCCTCATATTTGGAAATATTTGGAATTGGAATTCATGCTTAGTTTATTTTGTCACTTTTAAAAGTAGCACATATAGGGCAGCAATATGTTGTAACATGTGAAAATTGTGTCCCTGTTGATGATGCATACGTTTTAACTTTTGACCATCAACCAATTTGGGGTTATAACTTTGTAGGGAATGTGGATTCTCTGGTAGTTGAAGTCTTTAGAACATGAGAGCGTGAGTTATGAGAATGCAAGATAAACTGTTATGGTATAAAGTTGGTGAGGGGCCTACACAACTTATGGTGGGTCATCCCATAATAAAGGGGTTTTTTTTTTTGTTTCCTTTTTCAGAACAGTGCTGTCTACTGGATAGAGGATCCAGATTGCTTATAACGTTTCAGTTTGTTGAGTAGAGAAGTGTGGTAGTGGACTGACAGTTAATCATGAGTCATGACTATTTATAGTCCCTACCTACTTTAATCATAACAAAGTTAAGGCTTCATCATGCATGAACTTGTTTCTGGATTTACTGTCTGTCCATGTAAATAAGCAAATGTTACTGAGAGTGAGGAAGACTTGAAGCAAATGATATTTTCGTTCACAGGAAAGTATCTCAGATGTGTCTTAAGGTGAAATCTTAACACAGAGAGATACATTCATAGGGAACTTCTATTTCTTCTTAGAGATTCTTAATCTTAAACCTTTTGTAGATTGGTGAGAATTTTTTACATGATATTCTTGGTCTCTATTTTTAACATTTTGTTTGTCTTCTTATCCAGAGTCTATGTAATTTGTTCACTTAGCCATTGGCTATCCGTTTCCGAATCATTTGTAAAAATATTTTCCAACACCAAAATGATTAAATAATACTGAGGCATGAATGAATAACTAATAATGCCTAACTTATAATCTTCAGTGTGAGGAGGGAAGGGGAGGGAGTCAAGATACAAAAAAGAAGGAACACGGGAATGTATGCAACTATGCATTGAATTTCTCTATTTTATTTATCTCCAATCTTGATTCACCTGATAGAAAATTGATCCTCACCCTTCCCAAATTGAAATCAGAATCTTATTAACAAACATTAAAGGGGCAGTATGCCTTACCCTCCCTCTCCTTTCAATTGCTCTACGGTCTGCTTTGGAAAAGATGAAAGGGAGGGAAAGTGGAAAGCAAACTTCTTTCGAGTAATCCATAATTCATATCTGGTGTGAAATGCAAATGTTGTTATTATTGTATTGTCTTGATATCTCAATTTTCCTGTATAGCTTATAAAATCCTTGACTAACTATTAGTTTTACAACTGTGTGGTCCGAAGCATCTCGATGCATTGGCCATGCACCACTTTTAGGAGTTCTATATTCTGAGTTTTTCCATTTTGTTTCTAGTACTTCTACAAAGTTACTCATCATATATCGAACTCCCTGTCCTTCTGTAACTTTCAGGAACCCAAAGCTTCAAACAATTCCAAACTTGCATAATGATCTCCATATGATATACAAGTTGGACCAGAAGGCAGTGAAAAAAGATTTACTACAAGACTCTCAGAGGGAAGAATTGCAAGGAAATAGTAACGACCACCAACCAACGCAAAAAGTCTTGCCCGTGCTTTCTCAGGATCTCAATTGTCTTCCTTATGAATATGAAGAAGATGTGTCTGACTTTGAGGTCCAGGACAATGAGATGAATGATGAAAGCTTACCAGGTTCAGAGTCAGCGTTAATAGACACACTATTTATCGCTAATTGATTTTACCACAGTTCATTCTGCAGCTATGCTGCACTATCAACATAGTCTTTGAATTCATGTGGTGAAATCTAGGCATCACCCAGTGTCGTAATTTTGACTGTCATGACAATACTCTTGCCGTAACCTAATCCTTTTCGATGATACACAAACTTCTTTTTAAGTTTTAAAACTTCTGATGTTTCCCTCTTTTATGGGAATCATACTATCAACTTCAGTCAGATATATTGTATTACCAAATTTTGAGTGTATTATCTATTTTGATACAGCAGTTAGGTCTTAGCTGTATAGAGTTCATTTGTTAAAAAGGAATTACTGTGATGCTATAAATTGTAGTGCAGTGTGTTGCCAAACGACCTCCACTTGCTCCACCTGTACGTAAAACTTCGTAATGTCGAGTTAATCATGTCATTTTTAAATATTTACATCTA
Organism: Crotalaria pallida; assembly: GCA_037953625.1. Classification (NCBI taxonomy): domain Eukaryota; kingdom Viridiplantae; phylum Streptophyta; class Magnoliopsida; order Fabales; family Fabaceae; genus Crotalaria; species Crotalaria pallida. The sequence goes on along the minus strand of CM075655.1, from coordinate 126,492,215 downwards.
ACTGATTAGGTTGCAGGTTCGGTAGAGAAGAAAAAGAGGGCACCCAGTGACCACATAGCAAAAATTACTTTACCAGATTTGGCCAAGTACTTTGATATGCCAATCGTAGAAGCGTCAAAGAATCTAAATGTTGGGCTTACTGTTCTCAAGAGAAAATGCAGAGAATTCGGTATTCGCCGCTGGCCTCATAGGAAACTCAAATCACTCGATAATCTCATTCATGATCTTCAGGTTCTTCTTGATTCCCCCTTTTCTTCATGGACATGTTTCCCCTTTTTTGTAATTACTTTACCGATCTCAGTGTATAGCTACCAGCATTCATAATTGAAGAAAACATTTATCCACTTGCAGCTACCTCTCGAAATAATTTATTCATTTGAAAGTGTGATTTTGAATTGCTTAACCTGCATCTTGAACTAATATTATATTATTATTATTATTATTTGAAATGTAACCAGGGAATAAAGACAAATAACAAAGGCTTTTGAAGCCGGCATGGTTGAATTCTTGAATCATGTCCTTGAAAGTTGAAAGTGTTTTTCATGGTTATTAAAATGTTCTTTGTAGTCCAATGCTTAGTGTAAGCTTTTACATTTCAAGACATGGAAAAACACTTTTTGATTTTACCATAAAGAACATTTTTGTGAATGCATGTTGAAGTGTGCATTGAAGCATTAAAAGTGGGCTTTTCAACCCATGCGTAGCTTATATTTTGTGATTTCTAATCATTTTAGGCCTTGTTACGGGGTTAAAAAAATCTAATTTGATTTAGTCCTATTTTTTGAAACCTTGATTGAAACTAACAAAAAGCCAAATGATTATGCAAGAGAAGATGATTTCAATCATCTAATGTAGTGAACTGGAATAACTTAAGTAGGAAAAAAAATTAAAAGAAGATGAGACAGATCATATAGTCTACCATTCATTCTGCACAATATTTTTAGTCTGAAAATCACTTGATATGTTCTGTCTTGTAGATTCTTAAAAGAAGATGATACAGATCACTTGTAGATTCTTTGCATGTTCGGTTGAAATTTTAACTTATAGTATACATATAGTATTGGAGGTTTCCCTAGATAGGCAGCAATTTTTTTTACTTGTAAATATTTTTTATTATTTTAGGGGAGGAGGAGAGTACAAGATTGGTAACATTTTCACATCAATGTTTAATTTTGTAATCTAGGTAACATTTGTATTGTCTGGTATATTAAAATCCCCTACTCATGAAAAACCTATCTGCAGGAAGAGGCAAAATACCAAGAATCAAAGGATAAGGCTGCAGCCATGGCAGTGATAGAGAGGAAAAGGATGCTGGAGAGTGAAAAAGAAAACATAGAGAAGAAACCCTTCATGGACATACAGACTGAGACCAAGAGATTCAGACAGGATGTTTTCAAGAGAAGGCACAAAGCTAAAGCTAGTCAAAAGCACAGTTCTGCAGTCTCCAGCACTTAGCATTTTGAAAACACAGTTTGCAAGCTGTGGATTATGTTAAATTAAAAACCTATAAAGCTAAGCTTCTTACTTGTCATCTTGACCTGTACAAATTTACTTTGATATATATGAGGATCGTAATGGGGATGAGCCTTGGCACAACGGTTGTCGCCTTTTAACCCGGATGTCATGGGTTTAAATCCTGAAACCAACCTCTTCTTTTGTGGGGCTAATGTAGGCCTGCTAGGTGACAGCCTCGTGCACTAGCCTTCCCTTTTTATATTTGTGGATTGCAGTATCTACTCAATGCATCAAGGCATCAATTTCTTTGGAGTTCAATATTTTCTTCTCTTCTTTTCCTATTTTTCTAAACCATTGGTTCCTCTTTTACCATGCTTTGAGATTTTGAAATGTGTTATATTTGACCCCGAGAGGATTCGATTCTAGTTTTTTTTTGTTGGATTCTCTCTAGAATTTAGATGCAAGCAAGCTGTTGTGCTAAACGAAAAAGCTATTAGAAGTTTGTCATTTTATTGAGTCATGTCTAATAATAGGATGATGTTAATCACACACTCTTATACACATATTATATTATATTATCCATGATTTTTATTATCTGATTATAGTCGGTGTCTTCTCCTTCTGTTGTCACTTAGACAGATATGTCACACGAGAGATAGAAGTCTCTTAGCACATATTGAAGTAATTTTGCTATGGATGATTGTACTCGTTCCTAGAAATTCTTCCTATATATGCTATTTCTATGGTGTGCGCTTATCTCCCTTTTTTCCGTTTCCATTAGTCAAAAGTGATTGTCACTTTAATTGATTTCATAGTTGAAGAATGAGGATTGTGATCTAATCATGCATTTAAAATGTATGTGTCCAACTACCTTTGACAAATTGAATTGCTCACCAACTAGGCAATTACTATGACTATTGACTATATTCAATTTTTGGGTCAAGACCAGCACTTGTTTCCCGAGATTTTTGCATTTGTTGATTTTGTTCCTCCAAATTTGAATATCGAAAATATGGGTTCTCTGTCCGTGAGCGCTGGTTTAGAATGCTTAAATAAAGGCAATTATTTTTCTTTCAATTGAGAAGTGATGATATACATGCATGTTTGGTACAGCCGGTAAAAATGAGATTATGATATTTTCCTGTGATTATAATACGTTAAAATTATAATCTGTTTATATTTGAGTATCTAGCTGAAAAATAAAATTGAGCTAATCTGTTTTGTTTGAATAGTGTAAAGAAGATTATTTTTTACTGAGTAAATCAAAAAAATGGTATGATGTGACAAGTGGGTAATTAATGCGATGAAGTGATAAAGGTAGAATAGGAAAATTACGTGTCTCAAAAAATAATCTTTAGCTACTATTAGGAAGTTTATAGATTTTGATTATTTTTTCAAGAATATAAGATAAGATTATAATCTGTATTGCAAACAAACACATCAATTTATGATTATTTTTAAAAAATAAGCGTAAAAAAATAATTTCAGGTGAACCAAACATAAAAGTGTGTTTGGTAAGTACTAGTGTACCAAGCCCGGGCGGAAATGAATTTTAACTCAATCACACGTAATACGTTGATAGGAGCAAATGTGATCAAGACATGATTATTAGGTTGTGGTGGAAGGGTTATTTGAAAAAAATGGTATGATGTAATAAGTGGGTATATGTAATGACTTATAAGTTATCAAATTGACTTATTTGAACAAAAATAAGTGGGTTATCATGTTTGGTTAGAGACTGTTTTTAAATAAATAACAAGCTTATAAATCACTGTTTTGATAAGTTAATTGAAGTGACTTATGTCTCATAAGTCTTTTATAATATTTTGCACTTATTTGGTAGTTGATCATTAAGTTTTATCATAAAACATTTTCAATTCAATGAGTTTTTCAATCCTTGTTTTTTTGGTGATCGATCAACTAACTTTCCAGCCTTAAGTTGGCTTATCAGCCTCCAAATAACTTTTCAGACAGTTTTGCTTAAAAAAAAACGAAACTTTGGTAAATAAATAGACAGACAAAACACATTCTTTCTAGTCCACTTCCTTTTCCAGTAGAATTGGCTATGGCCTACAGAATAGTTTGAGAATTACTATACCTCTGATATGAACGTTTTGCCTTGTTCACTTGGCTAGAAATTTTGTACTGATTATGAGATGCTCTTGCTAGAGGGTTCAACGATGAAGGTCCTCTATTTTAGCTTAACTTCTCTTTATCTTACGTGTGTTATTTTGTATGTTGAAGAAGTTTCAATTTCTCTATTTGCACTCCCAACTTTTCATTTTATTTTATTTTTGCCTTTAGCTTATTTTTTAGAATATTTCGATCGTGTAACCAAATTTTGGATGGTTGCTCAACTAACCCTTGATAAGCCAATAATTACTTGACAAGTAATTTAGTGAATTCATGTCATAGCCACTTCGGCTTTATATAAATCAAAAATTGAATTTTTGCAATTTGACCCAATATCAAAGTTTAGTTATTTCAATTTAGTCTTATTGTTTGATGTGGCAATGATATGTATTCACTGAATAATTTGTCAAACAATCACTGATTCATCAAAAGTTGTTGTGCAACTATCCAAAATTTTAGTTGTATAAAAGCAATGTCCTATATTTTAATCTCACACCAATCTGTGAACCTAACATACAGTTATAAGATAATATAGAAATCTCAAAGAAATACATCCACAGTAAAAAAAAAAAAAAACTCAGAAATATTAATATAATAGAAGATAATCGTTAAAATAGCGTTTCATAACCACCAAGCACGAGTAGATCAACTAGTGTACAGTTGGTTTAGTTTAACCAAGTAGGGTTGGTCTAGTGAAATCAAAAGTTTGATCCAGTGAACGAAAAAAATAAAACTTTGAAATTTTTTTAATCCCTGTATATAACATTTTCATACTCGAGTGAAAAGAATGTTTATGCTAATTCAAGTGATTGAAGTGAGACAAGTAAAAAATTGATCAAAAGAACAAAAATGAAGAAGGGAAGAGAAAAATATCAAATTGGTTCTTGTAATCGATATTGATCAATTTGGCTCGTGTAACTACAGAAACGCCAATTAGTTACTGACTTTGCACACTATCATTACAATGAATAATCATCTAGCTCATTCCATCCCTTATCCCTAAACTTGGAGGGAATAAAAGTAGAGGTACCTAAGGAAATGCATGTTTTATTTAAGTCAATTCTATTTTAAACAATCTAAAATATTAAACTATTTTATTTATTTTTATTAAATTGAAGGCTTAAAAATTCTTACAAGGAGTCTTCGCATTATATAGAATTACATAATACTCTCACCGCTTTGTAATATAAGAAAAAAAAACATACATTTTTTTATTTAAAATATAAGAAAAAATTAACCAACTTTCGTTAATTTTTATTTTATTCCCAATTATACTTTTCTAAAATATCCAAAAAAAGGTTATCATTTTTAATTAATTTTTGTTTTATTTCCAATGGTACTGTTTTAAAACACCTCTATCCTTTTATAAATTTGAAAAAATTAAACACAATCAATTAACATCTTAATAAGTGTGAAATTGGTTATATATATATATATATTTCAAAGCGAATGAAGTACCCTTTTTATCTATAAAATATTTACTTATATAGAATTAGATAAGTAGCTTCACATTAAATGTAAGTTTGTAACACATTAAAATAAGAGATTAATGACTATGCACTGACCGTGTAACGTTTTTTATACCACGAGTCTATCATTCATCATTCATTTGTATTACTTTTATTTGAAAGTCAAAGACAATAGACACATGAATGGTGAACGATGCATTGATGATGTAAAAAACTTTTACACTGTCGATGCACCATTTATTTTCTCTTAAAATAATAGTGTACTTGTATCACCCAAAAAAAAAGTACTAACAAAATAATAGATAGTTAAGTTTTTTAAATATGATGTCAAGATTTTGATAATTATCAAATGTTTAAAAAATAATTTGTTGATAAAATCATAAAGATAAAACCTACTTTAATAATCTTTGCATCTTGAATTAAATTAATATTCATTCATTAAAAAAAAAAGCCTTCTTAAAAAAATAGTCGAGTTTAACGTCACCTAAAAAAGAAGCCCATGAAACAATATTTATTAGTCATTAAAAAATAACTCTTTGCTAGGAAAAAAAAAAAAACCCTCTTTGCTAATATATTCAACTCCGGTGAGAGTTTACACTTTATCGTTGCCAAGAATAATTAATTCTATTTTAAAATGAATGTGTGGATGTGTATTGTTTAGTTTTTAATTAATCTTTTTCTGGTGTCCCACAGTCCCGGTGACAAAAATTTTCTTTCCGTCTTCAAAAGTATGCTGTCAAATTGGAAACGAAAGGTGGACCACACTCTCTCACACGGGTTCGTTGACTGGCTGTGGAGGGATGTGAGTGAACCGCGAATGATAATCAAGTTCTATAATTCTTAATCATCCTCTCCTGTATACTGCACTCTCTTTCCGTCTCTAAATGTAATTATTAAATAATGAGTTTATTTTGGTTTAAGGGACGCGATTCTGGGTTAACACCCCGCTGGGAGAGGCATAAGAACGCGGTCTCGTGCAGGATTAGTATCAAGGATTTCCTGGTATTAAGGGTGCTCTTGGGGACACCTATGGTACTGGTCAAAGAGTACGAAAAAAAAATATGTATTTCAATTTTTAATAATATTAATTAAATTATTTTTTATACTATTAATTATTTTTTCATTTCATAAGTAATTCATTTTAATGTATGTACAAGCTTTCAGAAATATCTAAATTATATAAGAATTTAGAGTATTTCGACTATAATATTTCTATATAATTATTATTGAAAAGGGTGAAAAATATTAGAAGTAAAAAAAGTCTGATAAATAAGAATATAATTGGGAAAAAGATAATTAATTATGTATTGGGTTTTATAATATAAATATAAATATATATATATATATATAAAAAATAAGGGAGAAAAGTTATCTGAACAATACATATGAAACTAAAACAAGTACTTCTTTTTTATAAAAATATTTAATCACTCAACATTTTTTAGAGTTGAATGATAATTACAAGGGCGATTTTAAAAGAAGTATAACAAATTTATCATTTTTAATATCTATAACAATATTAATTAATTTCTTTAATTCACTCGAAAGACTATGATAATTCCTAATTAAATACTTATATTTATAAATAGAGGAAGTATAATGTGACTTGCGCTTTTTATTTTTAAATATCTTATTTTAATACTTCCCACGGTTTTATTTATAAACGATAGTTAACCATATCATATAGATTAAATTAAAGATGATAGTTACATTTATTAAAATCTTACAAAATTATTTTAACGTTATAATTTTACCTTTATAATTAGTATTGATAATTTCACAATGTATTATTTCACATTAATAAAAAAAATTGACAAATAAGATAAAGAAAAAGTAAAAAAAAATACCTTTTAAAAAAATTATAAAATGACTTATAGTATGGCCGGCCCTCGGTAGGCCCAAGAGGCATCCGCCTATGACTAGGGTCAAAAGGGTTCAAAAAAAGAAAAAAATCTATCTATTTTTTAATTTAAAATTTTTAAAAATCAACCATAATTAAATAAGAAAATAAAATACATTTTACAATGTCATAATTTGTATGCGTTCTTATATTTGCTCAAATTTTGATGTACATATTTTACATAACTGTTTTATATATTAAGGATTCTCATATTTATTCTTATCTCTAAAAAAAAAACTCGTATTTATTTTGCTCTTACAATTTTCATGACTCTAATTTTGAATCACGTTTTAGTGTAATAATTTCACATAATCAACTTTTTATTATATATTAAGAAATCTCATTTTTCTTTTACTAGAGCTCAAAAAATTGTTAGGACCAGCCCTAATAAATAAAACATTTTTTAAAATATGACTTATAAATACAGCATAGAAATATAAAATTTCAAACATTCCATTGTAGAGTATACTCTTTGCTAAATGGTTATTATTACCTCCGTTTTTAATTATCTCTCCCATTTGAAAAAAAAAAAAGTTTTTACTTTGTTTACAAGTTTAAAAATGCAATAATTGTATGTTTTACCAATAAAAACTAGCATAGTAGGTAGATAATTAAGTTTTTTAAGCATGTTAGGGTTCAATCCCTGTCGCGGATATGAAAAATGTTTTGTTGATAGAGGCAAAATCCACTTTGGTGATCCATATGCATTCGGAGGGTATTAATCTTCGATTGTCGGCTGAAGTATATTCTTGATATAAAAATAAAATGCAGTAATTGATATTTTTCATGTTTATCTCTATTTAATGTTGTCTTACTTTTTTTTAAAAAATGTTGTCTTAATTTAAGTAACTATAAAAAAAATTAATGACCATATATAGAGAAAGAATATATTAAAAAATAATATAGTTAATTTATTGAAAATCAACATAATTATTAATTTTCTTAAAATGTATATTTGTATGTAACGAGACATATAAATAAGAGTCTTTCTATTCTATGCATAGGATAATTAAACTTGAAAAAGTAAATTTTTCTTGGGAAAAGATACACTTAATTAACTCAAATATAATTTTTTTTTCTTTTATAAAAATTTACTTTTTATGTTCCATTGATGCATAGGTTAGAAAAACCTTTGTACCCAAATGAGTTTGGCCTAGTGGAAGCATGCTAGGACCATAAGGATATTGAGAACCCATAAGACCACAAGGTCAGAGGCTCGAATTCTTGTGGAGAACATCCATTAGGGAGACACCCCACCCATGTTGCTCCAGGTGCCGGGACTGTGAAATTTTCCTCCACAGTTTTATTCTACCAAAAAAAAAAAAGAAAAACCTTTGTAAATAAAAAGAACGGAATATTAATTAATCCCTCCGGTCATAAATATAAATCTATTTTGAAGAATTTTTTTTGTCCTTAATATAAGCCTCATTTTCAATTTCTAATAATAATTACATGGGTACTTTTGAAAAAGTATACCAAACATTTACATTTTTAATATCACTAACAATATTAACTAACTTTCTAGATGAAATTGGTTAAATGATGATTATGTTAACAATTAAAAAATGCAATGAAATCACCTGCAGAGATTTCTCTTGTTTGGAAGCAAGAATTGTTTGTACTTTGTAATAATGATGATGTGCTCTGATCGTGTTTAGCGTGGCAAGTACTGTGAAACTTCTTAGCCAAACGCGTGGTGAACACGGCATATAATATGAACATAGAATAACAAACACACCGTACATAAAACAATAAGGATATACATATAAGGAAAAATGAAAGGAACACTTGTGTAGTTGTGTTCTGCACTGCTCTTTCTCCTCGCTCTTCTTATTCAATGAAAACTAACCCACCTGTGCTGAGTGCTGAGTGCTAAATAACCAAGTGAACAACAACAAATTAAAACAGAGTTTTGAGTTTGAGATGGGTCTCTGCTTTGGTTCACCCGCTGCCCCTGCACCACCACCCTCCACCTTTAATACACCTCGCTGTTCAGGCAAGTCATATACATAGAGAGAGCTTGCTTCAATTTTCCTTAATTTCATAACTCAACTTGGGTTGCTTCTTTTCATTTGTTGTGATTCTTCTATGCTTAATTAAGTGACAATCATTTACTTCAATTACTTGACTTTGAGCTTAGTTTTTGGGTGGACGTAGGCTTTATTATTGTAACATGGTATCAATGTCTATTGAATATGTTAGTTCAACAAGCTTCACCGTCAGGGTTGTGACTTTTATCACTAGAATAATAATTAGCTCCAATTATTGGAATATGGCATTAGAGCATGTTACAATCTTTGCTAATCTCGTAGTAGATGTTCAATCCAGCAATTTTCATGTTTTAGATGTTTATTGAGTGTTTGAGCAAATCTCTCAAAAAGCAGAATCCAATTATGATATATCATATGCGTCTCAAGAAGTAGTCAATTAGTTAGTAAAGTTACTAGTCATATAGTGTGAATGATAAAAAAAATGATGATATATGCAATGATTATTTTTTCTAATGAATTTTCACTAATCATCTTGATCACTTGATGTATTATTCTTTTGTAGGTTCAGAGAGTAGTGAAAGTAAGAACGTGTCATCCTTGGATAGGACAAGCAGCCTAATAGGGAGTGGAAGTAGTTTTAGCGGATCCATTATATCAAGGAGTGGTCAGATTCTGGAAACACCAAACATGAAGGTGTTCAGTTTTGAGGATTTGAAAGCGGCCACAAAGAGTTTCAAGTCTGCTGCATTGCTTGGTGAAGGTGGTTTTGGTAAAGTTTATAAAGGTTGGTTGCATCACAAGACACTCACCCCAGTCAAAGCAGGCTCTGGAATCGTGGTTGCCATAAAAAAATTGAACACTGAGAGTGTTCAAGGCTTTCAAGAGTGGAAGGTTAGTTTTCACGATTATACCTTTTTACTTTTTTACTTTTTTAGATGGTCATTGTCTCATTGGGTGAGTCCAAGTACGAAAAAGCATTAGGCATTTGAGCTGGTCTCACAACATGGACATGAAGAAATTATTGTATTGTCCCTGACAAATGATCTCAAACATGTCTGAATCATTGAATATAGTGCTCCCTCCCGTTTCACAATTTTTGGCATTTTAGGTCTAGGCACACATATTAAGAAAATGTTAATTATTGTAAGTATTATGTATAGTTTGTCTAAAATGTCCCTATTTAATCCTTATTGAAAATTGTAATAGTATTTAATTTTTATTAGTAAGTGTGTCCATTAATTAATGTATAGTGGTTTAGAGATGAGAGAGATGATAAAAGTAGAATTAATGAGGAGTAAGAGAAATGATTGAATGAAAGGTTAATATTGGAAAAAAATATGTTTGTGTATCAAAAATGTAAAAGGCCAAACATTGTGAAACAAGAAAAAAGTCTAAAAGGCCAAACATTATATTGCGAAAGGAAGGAAGTATTAAATAATTAAAAATACATCTGTTTATTAAAATCAATAGCTGAGATCATTATTCTTGAATCATACAATAATTTTTCTTTTATTTTTATACCCATTGTTAATTATCTATTAGATGAATTATTTAAATTGGGAGAATAATAATTAGTATTTTCAGAGTCTTCATCATGGAATTAAAAATATAAACTTGTATTAGAATTAATAAGTCATATACTTAGTTTCTTAACAAAAACTAATTAGTTGTTCTTATTCATTCTTTTTAGACTGAAAATTTTGCTAAACTCTCGACATAAAATGAGTTTCTTTATTCGTTCTTCGTTCAAGCTAATTAAGATAATTTTGAAATGGGTGGATGATGATTTTCAATAGTCAAAATTTGAAACTGACTTCACTGTATATCCTTACCAACCTCTCCCACATTTTTCTTTGAAAAGAATAAAATTAGTAATGGTATGTGCATGATCCTGTCCAATTCATTTGATCACGTGGCACTTGTATGCGAAATATATATACACTATCTTCCACTCACTACCACAAATTCCAACTCAGCCATATGACTTTATACTTAATAATTGATGTGTGAATTTGACAATGCAGTCAGAAGTCAACTTTCTAGGAAGGATTTCACACCCCAACCTGGTGAAGCTATTGGGTTACTGTAGGGAGGATGAGGAACTTCTCCTTGTGTATGAGTTCATGCAAAAGGGAAGCTTGGAGAGTCATCTCTTCAGAAGTATGAACTAAACTAATGACAATTCAAATGAATAATAAGAAAAAGTAAATTACAGTATTAGATAGCCAATAGGATTATTTGAGTTTAACATAGTTTCTTTGTTTTTGTTTCTGATCAGGACATCCTAGCACAGAACCACTTTCTTGGAACACAAGACTCAAAATAGCTATTGATGCAGCTCGTGGCTTGGCTTTCTTGCACACTTCTGAAAAGCAAGTAATATACAGAGATTTCAAGGCCTCCAACATACTACTTGATGGGGTCAGTTACATTTTTCACTACCATCTTGGAATGAAATGAATGACTTGGCAAATTTATGAATTTGGTTCTCATTTGTTTTATTAACCAAATTATTACTGAAAAACATAAAATATGAAACTTAAGATAGTCTAATACTACTTGTTTTATTTATTTTTGATTTAGTATATGCTAAATTGCAAAGATGATATTGATATGATAGCCAACTGTGTTGGAAAATTGATGGCATCTACTAAAGAGAGATGAAATATATTATCTAATCAGAACACATTCATGTCAAATCATCAAGAATGAATAGAACGGAAGCGTACCTATATGTATTCATGAAGAATATGATGAACGTAAGAACTTGTACTTGATCTTGTGTGGAAATCCATGTCCATGGAAGAACATGAAGGTTGGTTGGTCTTCCAAGTCATCTATGCACAATTAGTCTTAATCCTTTCTAACGATGAAATGTTAGATAAGAGAATTGGATACATATGACTTGGGGACCATAACCTATTTATAATAAGTTCATAGCCTTTCGCGAAGGGTTATAACTATTGAACTTTCTTATTTCTATTTCGGCCCATCAACAATATAGAAATAAGACTTTGTTATCTACACATTATAAAATCCATACCAAATGAGATGTCCTCAACCCCAATATATTAAACCTTAAAAGATCACTTTAATAGGATTAAATCTTTATGATAGCATATAATACATGAACAATGATATAGGTAGGCTCACGTATTAGATTAATATCTAACAAACTATAGTACTGTTTTTTCTTGTACAGAACTACAATGCAAAGATTTCAGATTTTGGCTTGGCTAAATTGGGGCCTTCAGGGTCAGACTCCCACGTAACTACCAGGATCATGGGCACATATGGCTATGCTGCTCCAGAATACATGGCTACAGGTAATTATATATCTACACATAAGAAAATGCTCATCCAATATGCTTAAAAAAAGTTGAGAATAATTCTATGATTGAAGATCGATAGGAAATAGTCTGTCAAATTATTTTTTGTTTCTAAATTAGTAATATAAGTTCTCTTTTATTGTTTCAGAGGTTAATTCGCATTGTTAATTTTATCATTTGAGAAAAATAATTGAGATACATAGTTTGAAAATCTTTTTATTAAAAATTCAATTATATTAAAATTATGAATTTTCATTGAGAATTGAAAAAAAATATAATTTTGGCCTATTATCTAATAGTATAATTCTTCTAAGTAACTGTGATAATTTGAACATACACAGGTCACTTGTATGTGAAGAGTGACGTGTACGGATTTGGTGTAGTGCTGCTTGAAATGCTGACAGGGTTGAGGGCACTTGACACAGAGAGGCCCGCAGGGCAACAGAATCTAGTTGAATGGCTTAAGCCTTGTCTCCCTAACGGCAAAAAGGTTAGAAAGATTATGGATGCAAAGTTAGAAGGCCAATATTCCTTCAAGGCAGCAATTCAAACTGCACAGCTTACTCTAAAATGCCTTGAACCTGACCCCAAAGACCGTCCTTGTATGCAACATGTGCTTGAGACATTGGAAGGCATTGAAGCTATCAGGGTTAAAAGGAAGCCATCCAAGAAACATCATCGTACCAAGGCTGTAGCTCTTCACCACCATTTTCAATAACCCCTTTATCATCATTCTGCATCATCTATGCATTTCAACTCATTGCACTGTCCCTGATCGATCCACATAGGTTCATAGGTTCGATGATCAGTCACTTTTTTTTAGGTATTTGTAAGTTTTGTTAGTCAAGGGGGGAATTTTTGCATACCTTCATTGTATTAGCCACATTTTTCTATAGTTTTACTCCTGTTGTAGTCTCATTTTTGGAAAATAACTAAATTTTTTGGCAAATTCTCCGATGCACCGGTGTGCATTTTTTTTTTTGCTTTTTAAATTTTTTTAATACAGATTTATTCAGAATATTTTTTAACACAAGTTAGTATACAGATTTATTAGAATATGTAAATTTTGAATACAGTTTTACTCAGTACAGTTTTTTAAGAACACAGAGTAAAAAAAAACATCTAAATTATAAAAATCACTTCATATCGGTAAAAAAGAAAACACATAAAATATTTTTTAATTAATTAAATTTTAAAAAAATAAATAAAAAATCCCAAAAAGAGAAACATGACTCAACATGCACCTTAGAATTTGCCAAATTTTGTGTGTTGTGATAGAAGTAATGTTACGTGGAGTGAATTTGTTCGCACAGACTCCTCCATGATCACCTGTAACTCATTCGAAACACGTCTTCCATCGAGTTCCTAAAAAATATTGGTAAACGACATGAGCCAAGTTATATTAATCGAATAAGTCCCATTTTTTTCTCAAAAAAAAAAATAATAGAGTTGGAGAATGAAATTTGAGATCGAAATCACTTTCTATGAGAAGACGTGGAGCTCACGTGGTCATGTATCAAATTTTAAGGTTCGACAATTGAAAATTCTGGATTTGATTCAATGTACCACCATTTGATAGGAATTTAATTTCCTTTTTCCCATCCTTGGAAAAAAAACAATAAAATACTTTGTTTATTAAAAAAAAAGGTTAATTACATTGTACCCCTGCCATAACTAAAATTATTAGAGAATCTTCACCCATGAACGGAAAATTCGTTCTTAAATGGACTCCACACATTATTTTATTATTCTTCACACTTTTTCATATGTTATGAACCTCTGTCATTTTTACTCTTCACCCATAAACCTACTTTTTTGTTCATAAATAGGTCCCACTACGTACCTCACACTCTTAATATTTTATAATAGCTAAACCACCATCATATAACCAAATTTTTTTACCACAGAAAAATTAACTATATTTTGAATAACTTTACTATTTTTCAATGATTATTTATGGCTTAATTATGGTTTTGGTCCCTATAAGTTGACCTCGTTTTGAATTTAGTCCTTAAATCTTTTTTTGACCTTCAACAGTCCTTAAATCTTTTTAAATTTTGTTTTTAGTCCTTAAATCTTTTTTTGACCTTGAATGATCCTTAAATCTTTTTAAATTTTGTTTTTAGTCCTTCTGTTTGTCTTCTTCTGTCATCTGCTGACATGGCAAACGGTGTGCCATGTCAGCCCTTACATTGACTGTCAACGATACATCTGATGTGGACCTCCTACTCATGTGAGCAGGAACCAAGCATTAACCGATCATGAACCGAGAATGACTTGCCAAACCGATGGGAGATATCGACCGAGCACGAACCGAGCACGATGAATTGAGCACGAACCGAGCACGATGAATTGAGCACGAACCAAGCTATGTCGTTACCAATTGCATTGCACTCGGTCGATATCTCATGCACGGTTAATGCTCGGCTCATGCTCGGTTCATGCTTACATTAGTAGGAGGTCCACATCAGATGCATCGTTGGCAGTCAATATAAGGGCTGACATTGCACACCATTTGCCATGTCAGCAGATGACAGAAGAAGACAAACAGAAGGACTAAAAACAAAATTTAAAAAGATTTAAGGATCATTCAAGGTAAAAAAAGATTTAAGGACTAAAAACAAAATTTAAAAAGATTTAAGGACCATTCAAAATAAAAAAAGATTTAAGGACTAAATTCAAAACGAGATCAACTTACGCTAGAGGGACCAAAACCATAGATAAGCCATTATTTATTTATTTTATACTTCTCCTCATCTACTCCCTGAACACACATATCTTTTATTTTATTTGTTGGTTGATTCCCCAACCCACACAGGCACACACATATACTGCTTCATCAACCATCACTCATCCCTATCGATCCCTCTCCGTCTCCGTCTCTCTCACCTTCTCCCTCCCTATCGATCTCGCCACGTGCCTTATCCCTCAAGATCTCCACACCCTTTTCTTGTTCGATTCCTAGCACCTCTACAACCACCCAATCCGCCACCTTCACCTTCACCTTCACCTTCACCTGTGGAAACAAACAAACAAACAGGTACCAAAACCAAATCTTTCTTTTATAATCTTTTTCTTTCTAGATGCTGCTTTATTTTATTTGCTATTGTTTTCTTAATTCTTATATACTACTTTGTTGCATAATTTTGCTTCATGATTATATTATGGCAAATGCTAACAATGCCCTCGGTGATGATTATATTAATTAGGAACCTGCTGCTTGTGATTCATGGAATATATTGTTATATACAGTACATAGATTCTCATAATGCATTTCAACCTGACTTCCCATATTCGTGATGCATGGTGCTCAACTCAGAAATTATTTTCCTTCACTTTACGGCTAACTGAGCTAAGTATCCAACACTTGCATCACCGAAAGCAAAGGATAAGATATTCATGTCAAAGCTAGTTATATATGTAGAAACAAACAAGGTGATGTGGCCCTCTTTAAGTTACAATACACCAAAAAAGAGGTTTGGGTTGGGATTATGCAAGCTGATTTGATTTAGCTGGGTCAACAGTGATGGGTCTCAGGTTTATGATTTATGAATGAATTGGGCCTAGGATTGTTCACTAGTGGTGAGTGTGAGTGTAATTTTTAATTCTCAGTTGTGTTTGTCCCCTTATGAAAATGGCAAAAAAGGGTTTTTTGCTTTTAATCATTGGTTTTTGACAGAGCGATCCAACTTGGGACCCTAGGAGATGATCTGTTTCAGAAAGGCGTGGCCATGAATGCATTCATTAACTGTTTGAAGGTAATCACATATTCTCTATTTTCCTAAGGGTTTTGTTTGGTTGACCGGGTTGGATGTTTTGATGTTTGATGAATCTGCGCCTTTTTGTTTAAGTATAATCTAATGGCATGTCTTCTCTGAAGTAATGAAGTTAGAAAAAATGGAGGTGAAAATTTCATGAGTCATTCTTATTTGTAAAATTGAAGGTCATGAAAGTTCACATCATGATCAGATAGTCACTAGAAAAGGGGACCAAAATCATACCTTTTACCGTAGAATTAGGGAGACTGAGGTAAAAGAGACATTGAGAAGGATGGATAATGGTAAAGCGGTTGGTCCGGATAGTATCCCCATTGAGGTATGGAAAACCTTGGGAGAGAGGGGCATCAGTTGGCTCACCAAGTTGTTTAATGAGATCTTAAGATCCAAGAAGATGCCGGACGAGTGGAGGAGGAGCACTTTAATCCCTATCTACAAGAACAAAGGTGACATACAGGATTGTGCGAATTATAGAGGGATTAAGCTTATGAGTCATACCATGAAACTTTGGGAAAGGGTGATAGAGCGAAGATTGAGACAGAAGACTCATGTTACTGAGAATCAATTTGGCTTCATGCCGGGGAGATCAACTATGGAGGCAATATACTTACTGCGCCGGTTGATGGAGGAATACCGGAGGCAACAAAAGGATCTGCATATGGTTTTTATTGATCTGGAGAAAGCTTATGATAGAGTGCCTAGAGAGGTACTATGGAGGGCTCTCGAGAATAAAGGGGTGCGTGTTGCCTATATTAGAGCCATTAAGGATATGTATGACGGGGTCAAGACGAGCGTGAGGACACAAAGTGGTATTTCAGAGGATTTTCCCATCTCGATAGGTCTACACCAAGGGTCAAGTTTGAGCCCCTACCTCTTTACATTGGTCTTGGATGTGCTTACGGAACATGTCCAAGAACCAGTGCCCAAATGCATGCTCTTTGCGGATGATATTGTGCTTATTGGGGATACTAGAGAGGAAATAAATGGGAAGATTGAAATGTGGAGACAAGCTTTAGAAGAGTCTGGATTCCGGATAAGTCGAAGCAAGACAGAGTATATGGAGTGTAATTTTAGCAAGAGGCACGTGGGCCTTACTCGGGAGGTGAAGGTTGGAGAGCATGTCTTAGCACAAGTCCCGAAGTTTAAGTATCTTGATTCTATCTTACAGCAGGATATAGAAATAGAAGGGGATGTAAATCATAGGATTCAAGCAGGGTGGATGAAATGGAGGAGTGCCTCGGGCGTGTTATGTGATAAGAAGGTACCACTTAAACTTAAAGGAAGGTTCTACCGCACTGCTGTAAGACCGGCGATGTTATATGGGACAGAGTGTTGGGCGGCAAAGGGCACACAAGAGAATAAACTTCATGTTGCAGAGATGAGGATGTTGCGGTGGATGAGTGGGCATACCAGACAAGATCGGATTAGAAATGAGTATATTCGAGAAAAAGTTGGGGTTGCTCCTATTGTTGAAAAAATGGTTGAATCTCGTCTTAGGTGGTTTGGGCATGTGTGGAGGAGACCGGTGGAAGCCCCGGTTAGGAGGGTAGACCAAATGAAGGGTACTACAAGGGCTAGAGGAAGAGGAAGACCTAGAAAAACTATAGGCGAAACAATTGAGAAGGATTTGGCAATCAATGCCTTATCAAAAGACATGATTTATGATAGGCCTTTATGGCGTCGTTTGATCCATGTAGCCGACCCCACCTAGTGGGACAAAGGCTTAGTTGTTGTTGTTGTATTATTCTTATTTGTAAAATTGCATTGAACATTAATCCTGGAGTTTTCTACCAATACCCAACCGACCCTTTTTCTTTGCGCATATATATATATATATATATATATATATATATATATATATATATATTACTGTTCAAGGTGCTCTCACGTGATGAGGGCTGGCGAGGGTAGACTCTTTATGCGGAGAGGTTGTTTCCGGGATTTGAACCTGTGACCTCTAGGTTTATGCAATTTCTGATTCAATTCTATTTTCTAAGTAATTTTGATTTTCAAAAGTATTTCTCTTTACTTATGAAGGGAAAAAAACATTTTTGTACTTAGTGGTTTGTCAATGTTTTATGCTGTTTTTATTTAGTTTATTAAGGCAGGAGTCAAGCATTAGTAGGCTTGTAGCAACAACAATAAAATAGATTACTGCAGATCAACTCCTTGCAATAAGTATTCTTGACGCTAAATAGTGTTTTGCATGGGAGTTTCTAATCCATTCTAAGAAAATAGAGTCCTGTTTTTGCTAAGTAGATGAATTCTTACTTTATACGTTGAACCACTACATTTTATCTTTGTTGGTTGTTGATGCTGTATAGTGTACGGTAAAACTGTAATTACCAATCCAAAAACTAACCTCGTTAAGATTTGATCTTGCCTCGTCGCTGGCAGATGGGAGCGATGCTTAAATCCCCGATAGAAGCTATCATTGTTGATGTGAAACATTACCATCGAATATACAGTGAAGTGGTCTTTTACATGGTGCCTGAAGAATGCCATGCATAATATGCATTTTTTTTTTACTATTCCATTAGTTTGTTAATGACTCAAGTTTTAACTTCTCAGTTTCTTGCAAATAGACTAGACAGCATCATATATAATCTTGTTACATTACTGATTACTGTAATGTATTCTTTCTTCTTTGAGAATGAATGCAGATTTATACTGGCAGTTTATTCTGAGCGCGTAACTGGATATCATGCTATTGTTGCTTTGACTCCTCCAAGTGTTGACTTCTAACAAGGTTTTCTTCTAAAAGTGGTTTATCTTAGACAATTTGGGTTGCATTGCTGAGCGCTTCAATGCACAAAGGTACCGGAGGTATTACAAGCCACCTGCTTGGAGGTTTATGTAGTTCTCTAAGGAGATTTCTGTTTAGCATATTGTCTGTTGGTCCTGTACCAAATCATGTTGCTTTCATCATGGATGGGAATAGAAGATATGCAAAGAAGAGAAACTTGGTTGAAGGTGTTGGCCATAAGGTTGGATTTTCAGCTCTATTGTCTATCCTTAGGTACTGTTATGAACTGGGAGTGAAGTATGTAACTGTCTATGCATTCAGCATTGAGAACTTTAAAAGGGAGCCCAAAGAGGTTCAATCCTTGATGGATTTGATGCAGGAAAAAATTGAGGAGTTGCTTCAACAGGAAAGCATTATCAACGAATACGGCGTAAGACTACATTTCATCGGAAACTTGCAATTATTGACTGAGCCTGTCAGGGTTGCAATGGAAAAGGCAATGAGAGTTACTGCCCACAACAATCAGAGAGTCTTTTTGATTTGTGTTGCATATACTTCACAGGATGAGATTATGCATGCTGTTGAAGAATCCTGCAAGGATAAATGGAACCAAGTTCAAGCATCAAAAGGAGCCAACTCTTTGTACGATGCAGTTGCTAGAGCTGACGAGGGCCTGAAAAGAAATGGTATTATTGATGTCAATGCTCAAGATTCCTGTAATGACTATGAACATGCAACAAAAGCTTGTGGTAGTGTCCTTGATGGAGTGGAAGGAGCTGGAGAGAAAGACGATGAAGGAATTAAAGAGAGCAAGTATAAGCAGTGCGAGCTTCCTTCTGTAAAACTAATTGATATTGAGAAGCACATGTACATGGCAGTGGCACCTGAGCCTGACATCCTAATCAGAACTTCTGGAGAGGCTAGGCTAAGCAATTTTCTTCTTTGGCAGAGTAGTACATGCCCTTTGTATTCACCAACTGCACTTTGGCCAGAAATAGGTCTAAGGCACTTGGTATGGGCAGTATTGAACTACCAGAGACACCATTTTTACTTGGAAAAGAAAAAGAAACGGTTTTAATTTCACATTTTCAGCCAAATTTCAGAATGCAAGTCCATTTTATGGCTTCTATTTTTATTTGTTTTTCCTTGACAATAGTCTAGGGAAGCAAATTTTTTGGCAGATTTCTTAGCTAAGGTTGGGTGTAAATGCTAGCAGATGACTTTGCGGAACACTCCTCCAGCTATTGAAGTGTTCCTGCAGTATGATGTAGCTGGCTAGTCGTTTTATATATAATTTTATAATTTTTTTTCCAATGTAACAAAAAAAATGTTGTTTGTGACGTACCAGATAAACTCTAAAAAAATAGGAATCATTGTTTTAATTTTTTTTAGGTGTCGAATAAATTCCTTATTCATAAAAAAAAAAGGTAGGATTTATTTGATCCCACTACTACCATAAGCTCTGGGTTTGGTTTTCATTATTTTAAACTTCAATCGAAACATTGTTATTCAATGCGAACGCCGTTTTACCCACACATTTGTTTTGGTGATCTCAGCATATTGAATCATAAAAATCGAGGGCTTTAACATAGGTAATATGCAACTCATTATTTGATATCTATAAAATAGAGTACTTATTTTGATCTTACTGGTATTTTGCAACTGTAGTCAAAGTTCAGGAATTATCAAACATGTTTTAAGTAAGAAATTGGGATTTAGGATCAACTAATAATTTATCTTATTAAGATCTTATTGTGATTTTAGTTTCTCGTATTAAGATCTTATTGTGATTTAATATAAAATACTTATTTTGATCTTAATAATTTGAAACCAATACTCACTTTTTTAGAACAAGGAGTTTGTTCATTTGATCAGCTGAAGAACAGAGTTTATGCCATGCATAATTAAAACCTTAAAGGTCCTATATACTCCTTACAAAAAACAGTTCGTACGTGGAGATTTCACCCTGGTGGTAGGCAACTGCTAACATGATTTTATAGATCATTTAAACTCATTTTGATCAATAATTCTATACCAAGGCTTTAAAAAGTTGTTTGCACTATTTACGAGTGCATTGCATTCTTCTCTGTTGTGAGATACTTCCTCATTTCCAATTTTCAATTTATGATTTTTGCATTTTTCAACTTATTTGTTATTTTAGAAATTTGAGGATACATTAATTAATTTTTTAAAACTTTAACTTTGCTTTTAAATATTTTGAAATATGTGAAATATATGATAATTAATATAGTGTGAGAATAATATAGTTAAATTGCCTTATACTTCCGTTAAAAATTGAAATATTAAATGTTATTTTTTTAATGTGTGTGAAATTCTTAAAATGACAAATAAATTGAAATGGATAGAGTACTATCAAGATCTATGAATCCAATCCATAGTTGAAAATTAATACTCCATATTATATACTATTGTAGTTTAAGGCTGATACACACAAATTTTTTTTAAAAAATTATTAATTGAAGTAAAATTTTATTATATTTTGATTAAAATATCTTTATTTATGATAATATAATTAAGAGAAAGAAGCAAAAGTAGAATTAATAAATGAGGATAGAATTGGAAAACATTGTTTATCCCAATCATAAACAATAGTAATACTTTTTTGAAAAAAAAAAAAAACCTAAAAGAGAAAATAATACTAGTAATACACATGAAACAGAGTAGTATCTCTAAAGATATACGGTTAGCTGTTATCGAAATAAATGTTGTTTTGTCCTTTCCAAATAAAATATTTTCATTATGCATAACAGTAATGGAACACAGCACATGCTACGAAAGAGATGATCAGCTTTGACTTGGTGATAATTCTTGAATTAACCACTCTACCGATAACATATGGTCGCTCCTTTTGAAAGATGCATCTTACCTTTATTCTTTTTTCTAAACGAGAACAAATACTTTGAAGACATTAATTTACGAATTAAAAGATGAAATTTTATTCGGATAAAAGATGAATTTCATTTGATTTTTCAATACAAATTTTTATTTTCCAAAATAGTAAATGTTTTTAGTTCACCAATTAGCAAAACCATTTTCCTAAACAAAATTACAAAATGGCTATTTTGATAACAACATTCAACCATTTTTAATTTTCCTTTGTTTTTTTATGGTGTTTTTTCAAATGCGTGTACAAATAAAATATAAAAAGTAAATGAGCAATAAAAATAGTTTGATTTGTCGTAAACAAAATTGTAAAATGCTAAATGTACAAATACCAGTATTATTTTCTAAAAAAGATTCTAATCTTGTCTCAAAAATTGCACTTCAACATTTTCTAATTTTTTCTCTCTTGTCATAAGACTGGCTATAAGTCTCCGGGAGACTCCTGTAGTGTGCAAATTGTATAGTAGAATCTGAATCAAGTTTTGATTGGACATCGGTGCATTATTGACCATAATCATACTTTTTTATTGCACGCAAACAAAGAGGTTTTTGAAGTGTAGCATAGTAATTTGACTTGGTACATTACTTATGAGACACGTATACAAGTCATGGATGAATTCCCACAAAAGCACAAATTTAACAGACCAAAATTGAGAAAGAAACGCGTGAGGCTCCTGTGCATACAAATATAACATGCACCGGTGCATGCCTTTATTTTTGGGTTTTTTATTTATTTTTTTAAAATTTAATCAATTAAAAAATATTCTATGTGTTTTCTTTTTTACGGATATGATGTGATTTTTATAATTTGAATTTTTTTTTACTCTGTGTTCTTAAAAAACTGTATTGAGTAAAACTGTATTCAAAATTTACAGATTCTAATAAATCTATATACAAACTTGTGTTAAAAAATATTCTGAATAAATCTGTATTAAAAAAATTTAAAAAAAAAAAATATAAACCATGCATCATTAACCACCGGAGCCTTCCCCGAAAGAAACAATAAAAAATAGAAGAGTGGACGACCTTGAATATCTTAGCCATCGTTTTCACTTTTCCATCAGCTGCCTTTGACCATAAGGCACACCACTCTACTCGCTAGCTTTTCACACTCCAATCTCATTAATGTGAACAACAAATAGTTCTTGTAGTATCACCCATATGATATAATAAATAAGGATATGAATCACCCTCTTTTATGATCAAGACAAAGCACAACTATGGCTTTTGCTATGCATAACCATGCTCTTGCTTTGTTTAGTACTTTGGTTTTGGTCATGATCTCATTTGAGATCGCCTGTGGCTCCCATCACCACCACCACCATCACCTCAAATCCCTTCACTTTTCCTTGTACCAACATGAAACAATAAACAAAACAGGATATATCATAGTGAATGGAATTAAAGGAGGGGCAGGAGTCACTCAAACCACAACACCTTTTGGAACATTTTTTGTGTTTCAGGACATTTTGACTGCCACAGCCAACAGGTCCTCTAAAGTAGTTGGAAGTTCAGAAGGAACTTCTATCACCTCTAGCTTTGATGGGCTTCAAAGCATTTCAATTGCAAAGCTAACTCTGCGACTTAAGCATCATAAAGGCTCAGTTCAAGTTGTTGGAGGCACAAATAACATAAAGCCTTCGGATTATCCAGTTGTAGGAGGCACTGGGGATTTCTTGTTTGTGCAAGGCTATGTTACCTCTTCTCCTGTTGATTTAAAGGGTATTACTGTTACCTACAAGGTTGAATTTCATCTTTACTGGCCTCCATATGCATCTCAAGCCTTCTAAATAAAAGGGACAACCATGATATATAATTGCATGATTTGCCAATAGATGACCGCGCAATAATTCCACTTTCAATAGGTCAATTATTATTATTATTATTTTTTAAATTTTGGGTCCCATTTTTCGATCCTTGTGTGCTGATTCATGTGTTAAGGTTTCGTTTGCTTATCTATTTATCCATCTCAGTACTTTACTTTAATTAGTTGAAGACTCTCCTGTATTAATATACAAAACTGCCTTGGAGCAGTTTCTGCAATAAACACGATGTTTTAGTGTCAATAAACCTCATCACTGCATGGATTATATTTACCACTTACCAGTACCTTTTCATAGAGATTTTTAGCTTCTTTTATAGCTTAAAAGCTGTTTTTGGGATAATCTGAAATGTTCGATAAAATAGATGGAACTAAAATGTTTAAAAAAGATTATTTGAGGGTGAAAAAAAGTAAAAAGCTGAAAGTTTAAAGTTTATATCAAAACGTTTTTAGATTATTTTGATCCATCTCAAACTAGCTACCAAACAAATATTATTTACAAATTCAGCTACCCTAAACACGCATTGACGATGCACAAGGAGAATCTGAACCCAATACTTATTTAAATCAAGTTTATATCATGTCAAAATCCAAGGTATCCCTTAACCATCAAGATGTTTATACAAACAGGACAGAGAGATTTTACCGGGTAGCACGCAACTGCTCAGATGTTTTGATAAATATTTAAATATTTTGGTCAATAAGTCATACTAACGACAGTCCACAATAAAATGCTAGGCGGTGTTGCATAAAATCCATGGCCTTGACTAAGGCAAATGCAATTAATTTTCTCACTATATATTGATGAAATAATAACGTAAAAAGTCAATCAAAGTCATCTGCATTGCACCATGCAGTGACTTTGATTTTGAAATCAATATGAGATAGATAACTATTACATGAATTTCAATACAAAAAATTAATCAAATTAATACGTGTTTTCCAAGAACCTCAATCTTTTTTTTACGTGACAATGCTTCCATCTCAAAGAAAGCACAGATAAAACCCAAATATACAACGAGGGTACGATGCACTAGAAACACCGATAAATAGCAGCAATCTGTCAAATGGGGCACTGGACTATGATATGAATAAATTTCTAGAAGCTCTAGAAAATTAAGAAAGAATAAATATGATAAATGCCAAGCAGGGAGCAACACTGAATTGGTTAAAGTCATCCAGATATAGAACTATGGTCTCTGCCATTGAATCCTTTTGGAGAAGCTTGACGCTTGAAAATTTGTAATTGCTCAAAGTGATATTTGTATAGAAGTTATCAGGGCTTGTGAAGGCGAGGTCTGTTGCAGAAAACTCGGCCATTGGCCCTCACAAATGCTGCTATACCAATACTAATGCTTGCCCACATTAGGGAAAAGAAGAAGTGCCGAAAATCATATCGAACTGTTGGAATAATGAACAGAAGATTATAAATTGAAGGCCATTGAAAAGCTTAAGTTATCAAGTAAAAACGGCTTGTATTATATTTCTGATATATCTATTGTCCCTGCCTAATGCTATCACCTCCAGATACTCTAGGTTTGAAACCAGAGGCCTAAAACAGTAGTAGGTTGATTCAATTTTAAATTACGCGGAGAGTGTGAAAGTACATGTATGATCCTTAATTTTTTTATTCTCAGTTTAGACTTCACTCTTCAGGTGTGCTTTATATCAGTTAAACTAAATAAACAAAAGTCAACTGACCTTGCCCCAACGACATGGTTGCAAAAAAGAATCCGGTCAAAACTAGAGCCAAAGCCAGAGGAAATGACTGCAAAGATAAACAAAGCAATATTAATATCAATACTTGTTGAATTTTTATTGATGAATTGCATACCATCAAAATATGGAAATAAAAAAAAATAAAAATAAAACAATTAGATCTTCAACGCAAGAGGCAATTATGTAATGCATTGGCAACATAATCACTAAAACATCCTTGAGTGAATAATCTGGTTGCTCATTGTAATATCAGAGGCAGTTTTTCAGTTCTCAATAGATAAATCATTAACCACTAGGTTTCGTTCATGTGTCTTTACTCTTTTGTGCCAGGAGCCTAGGATTAAATTTATGTAAACTTTGAAAGGAAAACATTTCTAGAAAATGATAAGAGAGACAGAAGAAAATGTGCACATTTATTTTCTTGAGGCATAGGCCAGACTCAAAAATTAGATTTCAACTAATTTTAAGCTCATCAGAATGAATTTAGCCATACATCAAAGTTAATATATCATAAAATGTGAGCATTCTAAAAACTGTTCTTAACCCAAAACTTAAGTCCAAACTTCAATCAAGAAAAGATTTCCATGTAAATTGTACTCACAGCTATAGCTTCAAGGCCTCCTTTCTGAGAAGAGGCAGCTGTATCTCGGCTGACAGAAACTATATAATGTCCTTGCAGGAGATCAATTGCATCCTTCACATAATTAAAAATAAATAAATCATGAACAGCAAAAATGAATTGCGAATAGACTAAGTTTTCTTTAATTAAACACAGTTAGAAAAGATATCAGAACCAGAAAAGCTTAAAAAATAATTTAACTCAAGATCTGTTCAGAAGGGATAAAGGACATATATTGAATAAAATAAGAATTGATCCACAGTAAGATCTGCCCATATAAAATAGTATCTCCAGCAGAAAAATTGCCAAATGGAGCAGCTAAATTTTGAATTAGGATGCAGATGGGACAAATCAAATATTTATGAGTTATGAGGTATGTATGACCACCAATGTATTCTACACAGCAGCGAGAGTGCCCATATATATGAGGAATGAGGTCCACAAACCTGTTTTGTTCCATCACTAAAGTTATTGAAATAATAGCGCAGAAGAGCATTCACGCCATCTTTTAGTATCCCTTGAACTGTACGGTGCCCACATCTGCACCCCACCAGAAGTTAAATAGGAAAGGCACGAAGGTTAAGCTTAAAAAATCATAACAGAAACATATTTCAAACTTTAGAAATGTTGAATTTTATCAAAAGAAATCACACAACGAAGTTATCCAACCTTAAGGTATAAAACAATTGCTCAATTCAATACTAGACTACTATTTTATGTTATTGCCAAGTTTTGTGATTCTATCCGTCTTTGACCCGGAATCTCTATCCTCGAGATGATGGTGGTTAGAGCTAAGTTTTGTGATTCTAATTTAATGTAATAAAGATGTAATTAAAGAACACAATAGAAAAAGAGAGACAAATTAATTTGGAAAAAACAAAATGTGTGAAATTTTCTGAATTAGCTCAATGGTAAAACGAGAAGCCATGGAGCAATAGACTAAATTCCTACCCTAATGCTCCTCGTTCACTAACAGTGAATTTTTTTTACGTTGTTAGCATATAATTCATTGTTTACATGTATGATTTTTGTTTAAAAATTAATGACCTTTTATATCTAAACGATGAATAATACGCCGACAGTATAAAGCTTTTATTGTTAGTGCACACTCATCAAACCCTTTTACTTTTTCATGAAAAAAAAACCATTATACTTTAATAGTTAACATGTTGACATTTTACAAATCTATTAGCGTAAAATTGAGTAACTGATTTTACCGGTTACTAAACATTATTTCTTCAAGGAGTTGGTGCTCCAAACACAAGCTAGGAGCACAGAAGTTGCACCCACAATTTAGACAATACAACTAAAGTCTTCATAATTCAAGACAATCCAATTGTGGTTTAAAATTATTACTACATGCTAATCTTATTCCAACATAGAAAAACCTTATGGATGCATAATTTCTCAATCTTCTTTATATTAAAAAATTAAATCTTTGGAAAGATTCATGGGAAAATACCTGACAAAGTCTCCTTTTAGAGCAGGAGTTCCTGAATATTGAATACTTATATCATCCCCATGATTAGCCCACACTGCGATCAAAGAGAATCAGATAGCAAAAA
This sequence comes from Crotalaria pallida, assembly GCA_037953625.1. NCBI lineage: Eukaryota > Viridiplantae > Streptophyta > Magnoliopsida > Fabales > Fabaceae > Crotalaria > Crotalaria pallida. The sequence continues at coordinate 126,464,787 of CM075655.1, read as the reverse complement.
GAATTTAGGCTTCAAGCCCAATGAAATTTGCTGTATCAAGTGAAGATAACTACACAGTACAACACAAACCAATATTTTGAAGCAGATAATCTGAAATAATAATACACTTACAGATCTTAAAGCTTTCATCTAGATTTGGATGTGAACTAATGGTTTCTTCAGCACCAAAGACACCAAGCCTTCTAAGCTGGTATTCCAACATATTCCGGCCTATCATGCTCTGAATAAAAAAAAATTTAACATTACTAAGCAGGAACATGCTGGCATAAACACACAACATAGCTATCATGAAAATAATCACGGTAATTACAGATGGGGTCATGTACTTGTACACACACATTTACATGTGTACACATGACGCTCTTCTATTGTTTTCAAAGTAATAACTCCTGAAGGACCAGAACAGATAATAACGGTGTTTTTGCTATTCATCTGGTAAGGCATAGAACACTTGCTATAATAAAAATCAACCAACCTGAGTTACATTTGTACGGTCTAGACAATCAATACAATTGGTCCTAACAACCCCAAGTTGCTCCTTCATTTTCTCTCCCTTTTCATTCAACAGCAGATATCTACAATGTCAAAAAGAATGGCAACACAAGTATCAGCTTTTTTCTCAACGAAACCCTTAGATTGAAGCTCACTACAAAACCTTATTATAAAACATACCCAAATATTTGAGACTGTTTTATAGGAAAAATAGCTAAATATATTTTTCAGACAACTCATGACATTATGCTTGAAAATTACCCCAGTATTAGAGAATTCCAAATTAAGCAACATAACAAACACATAGTATTTTCTTTAAAAGAAAAAGTATCATAAATTATTGGATTTGTTGAAAGATTTTTAATTCATAATTAGCACCCTGCTTATAGATGAAACCATGCAATGTAACTGTGAATCAAAGTATTAACAAAATTCTCGAGAAAGTTTATATCTAATAGCTTAACCAATAAAATATTACTTACCCATTTCTCTCAAGAAAATCTGAAATTTGATCATACAGGATTGAGAGACGCTCAAAATGAACATGCCCACAGATCTGATGAAAATCAAAGTGCACATATCTACAAAAAAATAATAATAATAATAATAATAAAAATTAATAATAATAATAAATTAAATGAGTATGGATGGGGTAACCAAAAGAATGAATGTATGTCAATCAAAAAGTTAATTGAAAGAGGCTCCTACCTTACATCATCACTAGCCACATGCTGCATTGTATTGCCAAATTTTTCACACAACCGCCCTTCTCCTCCATGCTGATAAAGGAGAAATAAATGGACTCAAATAGATGAATACGATACATAACATTTCCGAGCACATTAGCAGTTATCAAACACTCTCAACAACATGAACAGCAATAACCATAGTATTGCATTCGGTGATCATAGATTGTCTACAAATTTATTATGCAATTACATACACTAGTATCACTAGGCAAAGTTATTAGCTCAGACAAGTATTCTAAGTTAGCAGTGAAGGAATATTCACCTTGTTAACAAGATCAACAGCCAGAACTGCCCCGTATTTTTTTCTTAAGTCCAAGAAATGCCTCTCTAGGACTCGAGGCTGCATCATAAGCAACGAAATGGCAGTGAAACACACAGAACATTATACATAAATCACAGAAATGCGACAATTAACAAGCACTTACAGCTTCCTCGGGTTTCAATAACTCAAACTTTGGTTTATATGTTAAGTCGACAATTTGCTGCCAGAGAAGTGGAATTGAACCACGAACCTGCAAAAGCTCAACCAAGACGGCTCCTAATTACTTGAAAGGAAAGACATGTTTAATTGACACAATACTGGTAGTACAAATACAGTTAAATTAATCCCACAAAACTGGAAGCATGCATCCTAACTCCACCTTGTTTTGGCTTTATCAAACAGTCATGTACTTCTGAATCACTTAATGGCTTGAATCACCCTTTTTCACTACACCAAAAAACCTACTAAGAGCAGTTAAAATTCAACCAGCATGTACAAGTCAGCTGGTTTATTTATTTATTTATTTTTTTAATTTTATATATAAAAAAAAGATGGTTTATTTAACATTTTAGTCCCTGAACTTAGGTGCTCTTTTGAAATTGGTCCTTAAACTTTTTTTTCGATGCTTTGGGTCCCTGAACTTTTTTTAATTTTTGGAAATGGTCCTTTCATCATTTAAGTGATGATAATAGCCAACGACATGTCACGTCACTTTCACAATATCGACCAGTGACGTGTTATGTAGAGCCACGGGACACTACAAGATTTTTTTATTAAAAAAATAATTTCTTTTAAAATTTATTAAAAGATTCGATTTTCTTTAAAAAAATACAATTTTTAATTATTTTTAATAAATTTGAAAAAAATTTAATTTAAAAAATTCACATGATGTGGTGAAAATAACATGACATATCCTCGGTCATATCACCACTTAAGTGATGAAAGAACTATTTCCAAAATTTGAGCAAAGTTTAGGGACTTAAAACATTGTAAAAAAAGTTTAAGGACCAATTCCAAAAGAGCACATAAGTTCAAGGACCAAAAACTTAAATAAGCCAAAAAAGATTATAACCTATTACAGTACCTAATAGCCACAAATCTTATTAGAGAGCCGAAATTTTTAGTTGTTAAAAAATGCCCAAAGATAGAAACAGCGTGTCATCTTAAAGCCACCCAACCATTGCATGTACCTAGGCCTAGACATAGTAATATTTTCAATTCGACACTAACCATCTCGAAACTGGAAAGGCAAACTAACAAAAAGGAACTTCTAATAAAAAATAGATAACGAACAAAATGCGGTTATTCTAATTATGGATTTTGCTCATTAATGGTAAATATTTTATAGAGTTTCTTTTTGGTAATCTTCCCAACTGTAAAAGCCAGTATACACTTGAATGGTTTATGAAACCAGTAGTTGGTCAAAATCTAGAAAGGAAGTGACAAAGGCAGTGTTCAGCAGAGGTTGTGTCAGAGAGAATAAGGATATCAAATGTTATATATTAAGTGTTTATTAATTCAGTTAGATATCTTGGTCATCAACTCATGATAAAAATTATTCAGTTAGATACCAAATGTTTATGAATTAAGCTGCCATTAACTTTCCTATAACTGCAAAAAGGCTATGTTCTACATATTCCAAAACAATGACAATTCCTTAGGATTAGGACCACTGCTCTGAAGTCACCAGAACCTTCCTATATATTGCACAGCAAGCCCACTATATAATTGGCTCATGGTCATATAAAGCAATACCTGAACAAATGATGCGGTATACCCATTGAACTGCATAATTTGCTCTGTTTCCACAAAATTGGCAACATACCCATCAGGATCAGCTCCTCTTCTCCACATTCGAGTTCCTTTCAGGAAATGAAACTGAACCATTAGCCAGCCAACCAATAAAAAATGATGACTATCTTCTTTAAGCAGCCACAATTGACAGCCCCAAGTTTTCTCATACAAAAACTTTTCATATTTATAGTGCTAAAGCTTATTAACATGAAAACAAAGGAAAAAAATTTCCACGAGTGTTTTCCTCTGTCCAAGTCATGTAGTTTTTCATTTTTTTTTTCAATAGGTAAAAGAAATTTAACGAAGATTGAATTTTTTTCATAATTAAATTGACGGGAAGCAACATGAGACAATAAAGTTAAGGTATTTATGTTTATTTCATTACAGAGATGATCATAGATATAGCAGAAAGTTACACTGAGAATGAAATGTTCTTTGTTTCTCCATCTTTCTATTGGTTTCAAAGCATGAAACCTGCTGCTAGTTAACTAAGTTTAACTAGTTGAGAAATATCTTATTAACTCTGCATTGACTCTAATGTTTTGGTATCCACTAAGACTTTGCTTTCACACCGCAAGATAATTTATTTCGCCTATGCAAGGGAATCTTTCCAATCATATCTACTTCTATGCTCAAACTGTCAAACACTGAAGCAATTGTCGTTTTCTTGGACATGGTCTTCATCCACAAGTTCCCTAGCTTATACCCATTAGTAAATAAAACAAGTATTTTATATTTTTTTAATGCCAAATTTTACTTTTTCAGTGTCAACTTAAATCCGTATGCTCCTAAAACAGAACATTAAAGTAATGCAAAATAATTCTAGCAATCTTTCATGATTGCTTTATCAACAGCACCAAATTATCACTAATTCTCTACATTATTTTCATGGCCTAAGAGATATAGGTTCTTTAAAAAGTAAGGAACACACATAGTTATGATGCTTATAAGTGCATGGTCAAGCTGGAAACAATAGGATTTTTTTGGCAGATGGAAATAAATAGAATTTATCCAAAAGCTTTAAATACCATTTCTTCTTGTGCATCTCCTAGCAACTAAAGTGATGTCAATGATATCTTTCCCAATGGCTGCTTGAAAGTAATGAAAGCCTATTACTTGTTAAGGAAACATTGAAACAAAATGGTTACATGATCGCACAATAGCAGTGCACATAGTTAAATGATCCCGAAAAAATATGCATACGTTACACAAGTATACAACAACCATAAAATGATGATATAACACCTAGATAATCTGATAAGGATACTGCCTTGGATTATAGGGAGTAAGTATGGGTCAAGCTGCAAGGAAAGGATGACACTTAGTAATATAAAAATAAATGTGTACTGGATAAATTGAACAAGAAACAATAAATTTGGCACAAACCCACCTTGTTATCTATGAGCACTTCTAACATATAATTGTTCCAAAGAAATCGAGGCTCTGCCTGTGATCAAAGGTAGCATAAGCAGAATAATAGGGGAAACCAAAAACTGCAGAAAGAATACATTCAAAGAGTAGATTGTTTGCATAGGCATAAGGAGTATCGCATAGGATAATATTAGGAAGAACCTATGACAGAATTTTTCTATCACACATCAGCAACCTTTTGTGGTTCAGAGGGGGTGAAGGAAAAAGAAAAACCTCTTATAGCAGCAGGTTAGTGGTAAAACTAAAAAAGAAGACAATAAATACCTGTCTCCAAAGAGGAAGCAATCTAGACTCATCACCCAGGTCATTCAATCGCTGGGCACTGCAAAACATAAAATAGTATTGGATCAATATTTACAATTTCACAATTTATTTTGACTCACAATAAAAATACATCTTTTACACGTTTAAATTCTGTATTATTAGATCAATTTTCAAAACTATTAGTAAGGAAACAAAAATAATTATTCATATACCATTAGAATGACTTCAATATCCTTTTTTTCTTAAAGAAACCCCAATTTGCTACTGGCTATTTACTAAAAGGCTTTTGTCCCTAATAACAACCTTAGAATTCACAGACAAAAGTCCCTCACCGTCAAACTTTACAGAGAAGTCAAGCCATCGTAATTCCAAGGAAATGGATCCTCTAAATAAGGGGGACGTCAGTGTATCACATTAAAGTTTAAAGTCCAAAACAAAAATCTAATATACCTAGAACTTTAGTGTATCACATTAAAGTCTCCCCTACCTTTGCAAGAGCTCTTGCAAAGTTAGAGGATCCAAATCCTAATTTCCATTACAAAAATGTCAGTTAGAAAAAGGGAATTAGGTGATAACTAATTTGGGCAGAAGAAACACCTACTGGTTATTATAATCATACTTTCTTTTCCTATTAGAATATGCACTCAGTTTTTCATTAAGGATAAAAAGTACTTGCAAACTTTTCTAACTTTGAAGTAATAGTCAGTATTACCACTAAAGCTTTTTAATCAATTGCAATGACCTGCAGCTCTACAAAAGTTAGATTCCAATAAGTACCTATCCTTAAAATTAAAAAATCAAAAGCCATATGTTAAAATACGTTCTTATCCCAAATATCAGGGACCTACAGGCTTTACATCCAATATATCTCATATTCCTTATGCTCTCAGGTTGAGCACTTGCATCTGCGAATCAAAGTGAATGTACAGGCACTTCCTTCTATGTGGATATTCACAAATTTAAGTGTGTTAGGAAACATATTTTAGAATCAAAATAGAACCATATCCCATTCCAGTCAAAAATACAAATTAAAGACTGCTAACAATATCCCAGGAAGTTCACCTCAGAGTTAAATTAGTTTCATATGAGAAGAACAGACCGGAGGTTTTCTCAGCAACATTTAGCAGTGCAGAAAATTCCATCTCTGTCTTTTTCTGCCAAACATGGTACAATAATTATGAGTTTTAAGCTGGACACAGAATTGAATAGAAAACAAATAGAGTTTTAGCAAAAATACCTGTTCAGCAGGGGTACTTTTAAGAGAATGGTCACATGGAAAAATCTTCATGGACGAAATTTTGAAAATTGGATGTCCCAAGTAAGAGCCGACACACTCACGCTCGGTTATAACCAGTAAATATGATCCTAACAACATTAAAACGATTGGTCAAATTGAAGTCTACGTTTGAAAAGGAATGCATCATCTAAACTCTGAAAAGGATATCGGGTATGTAAACTACATTGCAAAATCAATACTGGATGGGCCACAAAGACTGGGTAGCAGGGATGTACTGGATGAACCATAAAGATAAATTAACTAAAAGGAATCCATATTAATGTAAAAATGTAAAGCTAACATGATCCTGAAATCCGTTGCCTTTTGTTTTTTTAAAAAAAAATGCATAATTTACCATTAGTCCACAAATGCAGCCAACATGGTTCGTAAATTATTCTGTTTTTGCTTCATTCATGTGCCAAGATCAATCATCATCTAATATTAGTCTAACATACCACTTACCAAGCATGATCTCTCTCAATAAATAAATAAACATGGATGAACACCAATAAAATACTTTCAATGCACAGAAAATAAAAAACTTAGGGCATATTACAAACAAAACAGAATAATAGAATAATCACTTATAGAAATGTCTAAAACATCAATCAGCAAACCATGGCTTAGTGTCTCCTAAGATTGCTCACCAGCCAAAAGCCTCAAAATTCCAATCACACCAAAAATAGTATAAATCTTAGGAACTCGGAGGGAGCTGCATTCTGGAACTTCATCTGTCAAAAGCAGGAGCCAATTACACCAAAACGAAAAAGAAAACAAAAAACAGATCTCAGTTAAATTATAGAGAAAGAAAAATCAAAATGCAAAAGCATTAATTAAATATGCAAGGCAAATGACAAAGAAGAATCAAGCACGCAACGGGGAAGAAGCTAACCAATAAGCTTCATGGAGCCATCGATTCGACTAACAGCCAAAGATGAACCAGAAGATCCATCCGTTGGTTCAATCACATACTGATCTGGAAATTCCCATAGACGCATGCGCGTATACAGCTTCTGCACTGAATCTGCTCTCTCCATCATTATTGAAACTCCCCCTCCCTGAAAACAAGCATCAAATTCATCATCATCCAAAGAGGAATTATCGAAAATTCATACCGTGAGTTCAAATTACTCAAAACTAGTTGAATTTGAATATTTGATCTAATCCGAATGGAAGAACCAGTTTCTATGGAAATTTCTCGCATTTTCTCAGGCGAAGAAAATGAGAGAAACTTTACCCAGCGTTCGCGAGATCGAAGAACATAATTCAAAGCTCAAACTAGCAATAACATCATTATCGAACAAGGAATTATGAAAAAATCATATCTCAAATGCCGTTTATTTAAGCTAAAGAAAATTTAAGTTCGGATCATAGAAAACTGATTGAGTTTGAGCTAATCTGAATGGATGAATCAGTTTCCCGCTAAAACCATAAAAAATAAAAAGCGAAGTTGGTTTATATGGGAATTGTCTCGCATCGAAGAAAATGGAGAAGAAAGAAAGAGATGAGAGAATGTTTACCTGGTTCCCAAGATTGAAGAGCAAAGTTTAGAAGATTAAGATTGGAATTCGAACTCGCTAATCGAGCTTTTAGCGAGAGGAGGAGAAGAAGAAGAAAAAAAAAATGTGTGACTGGTTAACAACAAGGGAATAATGGTTGCAACGTGCTACATTTCTTTTGGCTTTGAAACTTAAGGTCTTGTTTGGATGCTTTGAAACTTAAGGTGTTAAAATCCGAGTTTTAATTACAATGTCCAAACGCGACTCTCAATTGGAAACTAGGACTGGTTCCGCTGAAACGGTGCCGGGTTCTATGTACACGTGGATATCGATAAGAGGTCTGTCACCACCTATTAGTGCGGACAACCCTATGACGTGGTCAGATTTTTCTATTTTGTAAATTTTGCACTTACAACACCCAAAAGCTAAGTTTTCCTTATTGATTACTCATTATCAGGCCTGGCGTCCAAGGGAGGTCAGCAAGGGCAGTTGTCCTGGGCGTAAAAAATTGGGAGTTAATATCATGCAATCCAAAATTGGATGGTTGCTATGCAATCTTTTCTTAAACCTAGTTAAAATTAGGTTTTTACAATTTAGTCCAATATAAAAAGTAAATTAGAAATTTATTCCTTTGTACCTATAGACAAATTATAACTTTTAATTTAAAAAAAAATTAAAAGTAGTTAAAATTAGTCACTTGTGTAAAAAGGCTTAATGCAAGTGATTAAATTTAAAATTAAAAGTTATAATTTGTCTATAGGTACAAAGGACTAAATTTTTAATTTACTTTTTATGTTGGACTAAATTACAAAAAATTAATTTTAACTACTTCAAATAATGACATGATATAAGTGGCAACTTCTTATTGGTTTAAGAAAAGGTTGCATGGCAACCATTCAATTTTGGATTGCATGATAGAAATACCCTAAAAAATTTAGGGGCTCATAATTTTTTTTAATGGTATATTTATTTTTGAAAAAAAAATTTAATAATTGCAAGTTCTTTTTATCTTTTAACTATTACTGATTTTTAGCATAATATTTTAATTTTTTTTTCATTTCCTCACTTAATTTAAAAATATATGAAGTAATGAATTTTACTTTTGTAATCCAACATGAAAAAGGTATTTTATTACCTCTTTACTAAATAACTTTTTATATTATTTCAAATCTTATTTTTTAATAATTAATTCTATTATTGATTGTTGTCATTGTTTTAATTGATTATTCGTATATATACTAAATTTTTAAATGATTTAATTTTAATAATTTTTATTTTTTTGAATTAAGGGTCCCAAATTTTTTTTCGCCCTAGGACCCAAATTAGGTTAGGACCGGCCTGCTCATTATTTAAAATAAAAGATAAAATATGACTCAGCTATGAGTGTTCTAATTTTCTTATCTTCCATTTAGAATATATATAAATAAAAACAAAATCGTTATCTTATTTTTTTTAGAGATAATTTCTTTATCTTAAAATTTTTTATTAGGTGAAAAAATAATACTTCAGCTATTAAAGTTTTTAATAAAAACCACTTTCGATTTGACCGGATTTGATAACGTTTATTAATAGTCTAATTTAAAAAATGGAAAATCAATATAGTCTAACACAATTATTAGATAAACAATTGAGTTTTTTAAACATAATATAATGATTTAATCCATATTGTAGGTATAAAAAAATACTTTGTTAATAAAAGTAAAACTCATTTCATTGACTTCTATATCTTAAAAAGAATTAATTTTTTACTATAATTAAAGGATATCCTTCATAAAAAAAATTATATATCTAAAATTCTTACTTCTCGTTCTCGGTGCGTTATTTGTACTCTTGGGTTGTGCTCACCAACATACGCAGGAGTTTTGTTTTTTTTTTTTTTAATTTTATTTTTGTTAAGTGCTTTCAGTATAATATTTCCATTTTGATTATCAATCCATCCTAAAATTGGAAGTAAATGTCCAAATTGGTCCCTGAATTTTTTCACGTGATCACATTTAGTCCTGAAAAAATAAAGACCCAAATTAGTCCTTGAAAAATTTGTTTATTGGACAATTTAGTCATTGAAAAAAATAAAGTCACCAAATAGTCCTTGAAGTTTTCTTCAATGAGACAATTTGGCCCCCTAAAATAATTTTCAGGGACAATTTAATCCCTAGAAGTTTGGACTAAATAGGGTGAAATTAGAGGTATTGATTGGGTTTCCCGATCAGATTTATCGAGTAAGCTCAAATCGACACAATTGACGACGACCTTACGTGAAGTCAAAATTTTCAACAACCAATTTGTTTCATTAAAAAAAAAAAAAATTCATAGGAAAAGAAATATATTAGAACCACAGCCAAACAGTAAGAGGTTTACCGCGCACCGAGAAAAGTTGAACAAATTACATAGAGTTCAAAAGAAAATACCAACACCTGGAAATCTAGACGTGGCACCTATAGTGAGTAGCACCAGCAAATAACCAGTAACAGCACCAGCCAATAACAATAGGGAAAAAAACCAGTAAAAGCACCAGCCAACAACAATAGAAAACTGGAACAGAAAAACTGAAATGGAAGGAACAGAGAATGATAGTTAACAATATGATTTTAAACTTTCCACCGGGTTTGTGAGCCATTCGAACACGACATAGAGAGTTTCTTGCGTCAGCATTTATCCAAAACCAAGCCTTCATGTTTATCGAGTCCACTAGATCTTCAAATATTAGAGACTATTTGGTGACTTAATTTTTTTTGGACCAAATTGTCTCGCATAAAAAAATTTCAAGGACTATTTTAGGACTTTATTTTTTCAGGAACCAAATTTGACTATGCAAAAAGTTTCAGGACTACTTTGGGCGTTTACTCTAAAATTGATCCGCATCTAGTTAATTCTCAACAAAACATAGCACCCCTGTTCCTATTGCAAAAATAATTAAAAGACTTACTTAAAGAAATTTATACATAATTCTATACATAAAATTATGATGTTTGTCATTTATAATTTTATTATTTTATATTTTTTAATTTAAAAAATAACTAGTATCATCAAAATCTTGTATATAAATTTACATATAAATCTTTTTTACAAGTCTCTCAATCATTTACAGTATCTTTCTAATATATCACGACAACAATATTAAGCTGAAAGCGGCAGACACCTAAGAAAGCAAGAGAAATAAGCTTTCGCGTTCAAATCATAAATAGTTGGATACGTACGTGTTCAAATCTCCATATAGTGCATGCAGCCCTCTCCCATCATCTTCTCCTAGCTCCCCCAGACCATCTGGTATAATATCTCCTCTATCAACCTCTCCAATGGATAAAATATTTGAACTTATTAGATTTCCTCCACACATTTTCCTATTCTAATTCTATCTCAATACCCTAGATAATTGATGTTCACACAAATAAGCGTTAGCTTATTTTTTTCTGAATAGGTAGGTATAGTAGGCAATGGGTAAAAGCAATCCATTGTTATATGTATGATGGAATATAAATATTTTTTCTATATATATTGGATTTGCATTCAAATTATAGTGTGACCAATAGCAAAATTTTTTAAGACAAAAACAATTTATTACCATGTTGTGAGAAGTCAGAGGCAAACCTCAACAAAACAACCAAAAGAGAAAAGTTTGTGCTAAAAAAAAGCACACATCAGTGACATCTGTGTTAAAACCAGATAAAAGAACCAAGAACAAAAAAAATTGCACCCCTCCCATGAACAATAGCAAATTAAAACTAGGGGAGATAGTTAATTAGGAGTAAATCCATCCATAAAAAATGCCTTCTAGGCCACTGCGTAACAGATTTTTTTTGGATAAGACAATAAGCTAAGGCCACTGAGTAACAGATGAATTAATTCCACATCAATATAGAAACTAAAAATTCTTTGGACTCTATCTAAGACAACAGTCTCACTACATCAAACTTTTGAAAGCTCGATCGAGAAGGGGTTTGCTTTGTGAATTATGTAGTTATTATAAAACCCTAAAAATTTAACTGAGTTTTTAATAATGATGTTAAAAATTTGTAGCTTAATCCGTTCCGTTAACACAAACGTTGATAGACAAAACATGAAGTGAAATGGATGACACAAAACGAACATATATAAACAAACAGATCATTCTTTGTGTTGAATTGGTTTAAAATCTGTTGTGTGGTGTTGGTTTTTTTTTTCATCCAGGGTGAGCTAAGTTCATAAGTTATCGTTATTTCCTATACATGGAGGCAACCAATTCTTATCAGACACATCTATTTAACCATCATTTCTATCTTTCATTAAAAATTAACAATCTTTATGTAATTTTTACTCAAAAAAAAAAAGTGGGACAAGATCGGACAACACGAGAGAAAGAAAGAGTTGAAAATAGTCATTTTTCATTCAAAAGCAAAAGAAATGGATAAAGATCAAATTTTAAAAAAATGCATAGATAATAAGAATAGATTTTATATTCAAAAGGAGCAAAGAAGTATAAGACATACTTCATGCTAAAAAGCCATTACAACCATATATAAAGATACCAAATTGAAAAGGACAAACTATTAATTTAAATATCCCGCCAGAAATTAAAGCAACAAAAAGAAATAGCAACATATATTTGAAGTACTTAGCCATGTAAATAAAGAGAGGAGCTTATATATGTGAATATGTAAATAATCCCAACATAGACCCCTATGTCTTAATTGCCTTCATTATCATCCTCATCGTCACCAGGAGGCAGCACATTCAAGTCAATTATTCCTGTATTCTTTTCTTCAGCAGGAGCAGAAGGAGGAGAACCAGCAGGAACTGGTGCTTCTTCTTCAGCAGCAGCAGCAGCAGCAATTGGCTGATTCAGATCAAATGAAATCCCTCGAATAGGTGATGATGCTAAACTCCTATCCTCAGCATTGCTGCTCTTTCCACCATCTCCTAAAGTTAGCCACACATCATCAAGAAATAAAGACACATTATTCAAATTAAATCAACAACTATATATGTACTTACATAAATTTATAGCGAGCTACATACTACATACTCTATAAGGAGAGAAAAATGAATTCATGTTTGGGTTTTTATTTTGGTCCTATTTATAAAACCCTATTTCAATTTTCAATAACATTTAATTACTTTTTTTCACAAACACTCATTTTAAGTCAAACACTTTTTAGATTTCCAATAATAATTATATAGGGGTAGTTTTGAAAAATTGCATCAAAACTTTACATTTCCAATGCAACTAACAACTTTAATCATTTTCCTTGGTAGAGTGAAAAACTCCAAAAGGATCTTATAAATAGAATCGGAAGAAGTATTAATTATCTATAATATTCACATTTATAATAAACTATAAGATCTCCTATATGTTGCCACTTTCACAGAAGTCAAAGCCCATGCACACACATACATCATCTATCTATCTATTTTCTCATAAATACAAAGAAGGCCAAATTAAAGATACATGCATGCAGTGTATTACATGCAGCGTATTACATGCAGCCTACGTACTCGAATTGAAATCATAAGCATGTTCTATACTACATGTGATATATATTGATACAGTGCAAATGGTGCATAACAAAATATTGAAAATTATATAATATAAATAAACTATGTATGACTAGGTTAATTAAGGGCACACACAAACATACATACATATATATATATAATGCAAATATATTACATTATTATACTATATGCAGCATATATAAATAACCGAAACAAATATTTTTTTTATAAGAAACCCTAATCAAAATATAGAAACTTATAAATAAACTATAGTATATGACTAAGTTACTTAAGGGCACACACAAACATATATATATATATATATATATATATATATATATATATATATTATACAAACATATATGAATACCCTGAGCACTACTTGCAGCAGCAGCAGCAGGAAGGGAGGATGGTGGAGTGAAAGAAGGAGGCCTATGAAAACCACGATAATCACGCTCAGGGTGTTTGCGCATGTGGCCAAAAGCACCCTTCCAACTCATGAACTCTTTGAAGCACACAGGGCATGCAGGTTTTCCACTTGGTGGGTCCCTCAGTTCAGAACTTTTTCTCTTCTTCCCCGCAGCACGTGATCCCCCACCCTCTTGCACCACCACCATTGAACCACCACCCGCTCCCAAGGCCACGGATGCCCCTCCACCACCACCTAGGCTCATCATTCCACCGCCGTCATCGCCTGCACCAACATCAGCAGGCAAGTTATCACTAAGTTCTTCCAACACTTGCTGTGCAGTTTTCATGATCTTTGCTCCCTCACTTGCACTTGCTGTTGCACCTCCTCCTCCTCCACCAGGGTTATTAACATTCTGAAAAAAAGCTAAGTTCAGATCAATTGGGTTTGTGTCAGTGGTTTCATCATCAGAGGGTTGAGGAGGAGGAGGGTGTTGAGGGGGGGAAGAGGGTGGGGACTTGGAATCCTTAGAAGGGTTGTTTTGCTTCTCCATTATTATTATGCTCGCTGTGTTCAATTTGCTTGCTTTGGATGAAAAAAGGAAAATGATAATGATATATATATATATATATATATATACCAAAACGAATGAGGATAGGTGCATGTGTCTTCAAGAGTGATTATAATGAATTGATTGATCTTCATGTGATTCATTCATGGTTTCAGTTAATGTAACGCCTTAGATTAGAGTTGGCACTACTCCGTGTTGTGTTGCAGTGTTTTCCAAACGATTCAGTGTAATGATACACCTTTTGGAAAGAAAGAAAAAGTCGCGGCAATGGTAATTAATAAACTCATCATGGAAATTACATCAAATAATTTATTGATAATTAATAAACTCATCATGGAAATTACATCAAATAATTTATTGATTATTAAATGTAATTATGGTAAATTGATTTAATTAGGGTAAATTTGAGAAGAAACATTTTGAAATTGTAAAACGATTTATAAAATTATCATCAAAACAATATTAATAAAAACTGTTTTTTCTGAGGAAAAAAAAAGATGAGGTGAGTATTTTAATAGTATCAAATAAATAAAATATTGCATTTTAATAATTTTTGTTTTTATTATTATTACTTATTAGACTAAATTAAAATATGACAACCTTTTACGCATGACCATATATTCGTTAACTAAAGGATTGTGACTAATTCTTTCACGTAATGTTAGCACAAAGTGGACTACCTTTCCAATTGACATTTTTTACATACACAAAAGCTTGGGATCAAATTTTTAATTACTGATTTAAGTGAATACATATCAATACAATTTGCGCCAACGTAACATTCACAGTTGAAAAATTTAATGAAGACAAAGCTATAATATAAATGGTTTCTTGTGTTATCATTTTTATTAATTTTTGCTCCATTCGTCCTTTAATTAAGATTATTATTGAGAAATTCACGTTTAAATAAAAAATTGATCAATTTTATAAGTGATATTGAAAATATGAATATTTGGTTTGTTTCTTCTAAATTACATTTATAATTGTCATTAAAATTCTAAAAAATGTCTTAGATAAAGATATTTGTTGAAAGAAGTAATTAATTACAATTGAAAATTATAATAAAATATTACTCTCTCCGATCCTATACATAAGACCCTTTTGGGGTTTTATTTTAGTTCTATTTATGAAATCATATTTCAATTTTCAATAGTATTTAATATTTTTTTTCACAAATACCCCTATTAACTCTACACTTTTTATAGTCCAAATAATAATTATAGGGTTAATTTTGAAAATGTATATCAAATTTTCACATTTTCAATATCACTAACAATGCAAGTTTAACTACCTTTCTTGGTCTTATAAATAGAACCAGAGGAAATATAAATAAGAGCAAAATAAAATTTCCAAAAAATCCTTTGTTAAGAGTCCCAAAAATTTTTTATGGCAACTACCATTGAAAATTAGAATAAAATATTATATAATATTTTCTTCTTTTCTAATCGATTTAAATTGAGAACCTTAGTGATAGTGGTCGTTTGGAAAAATAGCTTATTCAAGCACTTATGTGATAAGAGTTTAATATATGAGAGCTTATGATATAAGAGCTCAAGATTAATAAGCTGTTTACGTTTGGATGTACACTTTAAAAAGTACTTATAGAATTAAAGTGTTTAGATGCAAAACTACAAAAATACTTAGCTTATATATAAGCACTTATTACAATTCTTAAAAATGATTTATAAATCAAAATTTAACTTGTTGAATATAATATTAAAACTTATTATCATATATAACACCATATCATGATTAAAAATTAGTTTTTTTATTATTAAATTAAAATTTAAAATTATGCATGGATTAAAAAATAATTTAATCAATTCTATTTTAAAAGGTTCCTTAAAATCAATTATGTCACGGGACAAAAGAAGAGAAAAGGTTGAATAACATAAAGCAAAAATATGTTGTTGTGACACAATGATAAATAATTTGCACTATGAAAGACAACTGATTGAGCACATGAATTGATTATTCAGTCTTTACTCTTTTAAGAAAGAAATTGAGCACCATGAAAATTGAAAGGCAAATGGTTAGAAGTTTCTTATTAAAAAAAAGATTAGAAGTTAAAATGATAAACGATTAAATATAATGAAAAAATGGTTAAAAAAAGAAATAACAAGTTAAAAGAATCATAAAAAAGTGGGGATCGGAGCATTTCTTCGACTAACAAATGAGAAATTTTTAATTATTGCGGGGATCTTTGTCTTTGTTAATTAGAAGAAATGAGAAAACAGCAACGAGGAAGGAAAAGAAAGGGGAAAAAATAAAGGTGCTCAACACGATTTGAACATGTGTGCAAAATCAAAATGCTCCGAGTTCTATATAAGCTAATGTCAAAGCTTTATATATATGAGCTTATCAAAATATAATAATATTAGCTTATATTTTATCATAAGTTAATTTTTTAAGCTCTTTTAAACATTTAAATAAATACTTATGTGATAATATAAGCTTTAATAAGCCTAAAATAAACTCATCTAAACGGGACCCAAATTTATTACATAAAATCTTTTATGTTTAATTTCATACACAAATATATAAATGAATCATTCTTCTATTGCAATTATATTAGATAGATCCTCACAAGATTGCAATCCAGGAATTAATTAATTAAATCAAACCTCATCAGGAACGAAACAGATAAAAAAAATAAAAAAAATAAAATAAAAACAAAGATGAAAACTCAAAAGCCCGCAATTGAGATGCGCTTTTCTTTTTTTATTATCCAGAGGAAGAGGTGCTCTTTCAAATGATGTACATCATCTTCAATAATACTAGTAACACTCTACAAATGTCTTCCGACAATTAATTACATCAAAAATTGTGATAAATTTTTATACTAATGTAATTTGTGAAAATTGAAACTTAGAATGTCTCATATTCTCCATCCAAAACCACTTGCCTATATGAAACCCTAATTATCACCTTTACAACTTATGTAATCCTGCCTTCTAAATACTTGTCTCTATTACATCCATCCACAAATTGTGAATGACAGATATTGGTGGGACAGTCAATCATATTAAAATAAAATATCGATGTTGCACGGAGCCTCTCCCATTATTTAGTACTCCTTTCGGCTTGAAATATAAGAAAAAAAAAATCATTATCTTGGTTTTAAATATAAACAAAACTAATCAACTTTCTTAAATTTTATTTCATTCTCAATGCTACTTTACTAAAATATTTCTAGAAAATTGTTACAGTATCTTATTTAATTTTTATTTCATTCCTAATGCAACTTTCCTAAAACACCTATATCCTTTTATAAATTTGAGAAAATTAAATACAATAAACTAGCCTCCTTAATATGCGTAAAATTAGTTGTTTTTGCTTATAATTTGAGCCGAATGGAGTATCTCCTATATCAACCTCTCCAAAGATGAAATATTTGAACTTACTAGTAAGTAGACCCGTCCTAAGGACGGGTTGTAATAAATGATTTTTTCAAATTAAATTTAAGCAACAAAAATTCAATATGTAAATTGATTCAGAATATAACTGATTAAATATAGAAACTTAGAAATCCTGATTTAAAAATTTTGGATATTATTGAAACCAAATATTTATAGATATTCCAAGGAGATTTATGGATTTCAGGTTCGAATGGAGAGTATGATATCAGTTCAGGCTACACTTTTCTCACAGGGACTCATCAACCTTTTCCTCTGAACAAGGTGGTGTGGAATCACTTATCACAGCCAAAGCACAGATTCATTTTTTGGCTGCTTGTCCTTGGCAAGTTATCATCTCTAGACAGAATGACTTGGCTTTGTACGCCAAATCATTGCTGTCTTTGCTTTGCTGCATCAGAATCTCAAGCTCACTTATTTTTCGAATGTAGCTGGTCTAGAGAGTTGTTGCAAAGATGTTGCATTGTGACTGGATTGGCTTGAGTAAGTTCCCTTACAAAATTAATAATTGGACCAGATGGTTGCATCATGGCTTTAGGGATAATCAGCGCAGAAGGATTGTTATTGCATTATGGGCTGCTGTTATTTATCAAACATGGCATGAGAGAAACCTGAGGACTTTCCACGACACCAACAGAACCATTTACTCCATAGTTAGGATTGTGAAAAGAGATTTAGCTCATAGAATTCAATTTTGTTTCCATTCTTTTAGACATTGGCATAATAAGCAATTGGTTCAAAGAATTTGTAATGAACTTTAGTTTTATTTCATAGTATCTTTGAACCCTTCATAGAAGGTGGCAAGGATCTATGGAATTTTGGTCTGATTTTGTCTTCTTGAACCCTTCCTAGAAGGTGGCAAGAGACAATGTTGGAGCCTTTTAGGTGTATTTATTTGTTCTGTGGTAATAAAATTTTCTTTTACCAAAAAAAAATATTTATAGATATTGATTCGAGATATTAATAATTGCAATGAAATTGGTTTAAAGTTAAAGCAATATAATGTATATAAAGCT
This sequence comes from Crotalaria pallida, assembly GCA_037953625.1. Classification (NCBI taxonomy): domain Eukaryota; kingdom Viridiplantae; phylum Streptophyta; class Magnoliopsida; order Fabales; family Fabaceae; genus Crotalaria; species Crotalaria pallida. The sequence continues at coordinate 126,446,136 of CM075655.1, read as the reverse complement.
GGAGCAATTGGTGAAGCTGGAGTAACTAAAACATGGGGCTTTCGAATGTCTGCAATAGTTAACCACCATTGCAAATATAGATAGTCATACATGTAATTGCCTATTACTAAGGAATTTGGCCAAGAAACCTGAAACCTCGGTTTCACTGTTAGAAAACAAAACACAGCATTCAGTTACATGAGTGCAGCTAGATCCATATTTATGGATCACAATTTATATAGATTTAAGTCCTTACAAAAGATTGCATCATATGGATTTCATGATATCAAACACTTTCTCAAATATATATATATATATATATATATATATATATTATAAACAGCCAAAATAAACTACTGAAAGTTAGTTTGATCAGATGGAGTCCTTCATATGTGCCTAATTGCCAACCTGTATAAATTAATAAATTGTAATTAGAAGCTATGTATAAAATTCAGAAAAAAATTGTTAAGAAGGAGAATAAGTCAAAGGTGAATACTTGTCAGGTATTTCAATTGGGTTTTTCAATTTTAATCCTTGAAACTGTCTTAGTTGTGGAGAATTGTGGAGTCTCAAATTGAGATAAACCTTTAATTTCTTCTTCTTCATCCTGAAACACCTTTTGTTTTTTGGATTTTGGTGTGGGAGTTGAGAAGCCATCAACTTTCTGCCCATCCAAAGGAGAATTCTGATCCTGTAACATGGGGAGTATATAAAAAATATATTATTAACAGTTTAATGGAATAGACCACAAAGATATTATGCTTTAGTCCTAAATTATAGACATTGTTATCAAATACCTTCAATGACAACAATAATTGAGTGTCTGATAAATTATCATATGAGTGACAGGTTGTATCTTGCGTAGCTGATGGACTTATATTGCTAGATGAAGAGTCTATTGCAGCATCAGTCTTTTGAGGAACACCTTCAATGCAAGGAATGACACTATGAGAATGTCGCTGAAAAAGAAAGATATACATGAGTAAGCAAAATTCATATTAAATGTGTATATAGCAATTGCAAATTTATTAACATTCTAGAACTTAAACCTCCAACATATGCATTTTAAACTCTTGCACCATTCTCTGATCATTGCTAATGGAAAGTATTCCATAATTGTTTCTCTGTTTTTCTATGTTGAATGGTGGATGCACATTGACCACAAAATGAAATTCCTCATCTATCAAAGCATACAACAGATCAGGGAAAGCAAAATTGTCATCTTCTCCACCAGCCTGAAAAGAAATGTGAATACATTATTGAATATATACATTGTAGCAGTTTGAATGAGAAGAGTAATTTACAATAATAAGTGAGGATAGTAAACGGAAAAAATGGTAACAATGAATTAAAAATTAAATTCATACCATTGTCATTTCTTTTCTTGTTTTTTGAAATATTTGAACTTATTAGCTTTTCTCCCTACATTTTCCCATCCTAGTTCTATATCACATACCCTAAAAACATATTTGTCTTTTTGGGTATGCAAGAGAGGTAAGGGATAAAAGCAATCCATTTAAATATGATACGGAGAGTTGTCTAGACTGAAAAAAAATAAGAGTACTATGTTTGTCTTTGAATGGTACATGGCACTGATTCAATCTCTGCGCCTGTACTACTTGTATGTAGTCAGGTTCTGTTATAGATTTGGCTATTTGTTTTTGCTCTTGTTTTTATTGGGGGTTTATTTGCATTGGAATAAGGTGTAGAATGTTGTGATTATGGCCTTGTTGTTTTAGTTCTGTCATAAGGGAATAGGGTCATTTTATTTCGCTGTTTCATTGTCTGCGCATGTATACCACTTGTAGTCAATTACTGTTACAGATTTGGCGATTTGTTTTTGCTCTCGTTTTCATTGGGGTGGTCTACGTTGGATCAAGGGGTTGGGTGTTGTGAATGTGACCTTGTTGTTTTAGTTCTGTCATAAGGGGTGGGTCATTTTATTTCGCTGTTTATTTCATTACTCCTGGGTAGAGAAAGACACATTTCACAAATGGCGGTGGAAGTTAAATCGTTTGATTTTTGTGTTTGGTTGTATTATTTTAGCATGAAGTAATTCTCTTACTCCTTTGCTCTTTTAATATAATAAAAGTTTTTCTTATTAAAAAGTACAGTATAAATATTTTTTACTATATATTGGGTTTGCATTCAAATAGTGTGAAGAATAGCAAATTAAAACGAGGGAAGCTGATAGTTAACCAGGGGTAAATCCATTGATAGTATATGCCTTCTAGCTAGGTCACTGCATGACAAATGAATTAATTCCACATCAATATAGAAACTTAAAATTCTTCGGACTCTATCTAAGACAACAGGCCGGCTCACCACATCAAACTTTTGAAAGCTCGAGAAGGGGTCTGCATTGTGAATTATGTAGTTATAAAACCCTGAAAATTTAACTGGGTCTGTAATATATATAATGATGTTCAAAATTTGTAGCTTAATCCGATCCGTTAACAGGAAGGTTGATAAACAAAACATGAAATATAAAATGGATGACACAAAATGAACATATATAAACAAACAGATCATTCTTTGTGTTGACTTGCTTTAAAATCTGTTGTGTGGTGTAGATCTTTATTTTTTTCCAATCCTGGGAGAGCTAAGTTCATGAGTTATAATTATTACTGTTGGAATATGCTGCTGCAAATTTTTAAATAATTTCATATGGCCGGGGCAGTATTTAGAGGCAACCAATTCTCATAAGTTTCTATCTTATTTTAGTAAAATATTGTAATAGTAACAAATAAATATTTAATTAAGTCATGTAGAAAAGGCATTCATTTTTGCTTATAAGAATAATGTAGCAAAGGCATGTAAGTAAAAGTTAGTAGAAGTTTTTTCCACTTACTGTGCATCTTCTATATTTAGGTAATAAGGAAACAATCGAAAGAGTTTGGTCTTTTTTTTTAAACAGCAAACAAAAGAAATTCATTAATCAACGGACAATCGAGTATCAAAGTACATAATAAAAGTCCCACCTTCTATAAAAGGTTTGCATACGAAGGAGTGTGGTTTAATGAAAAATAATCTATGATAATAATACTATGTATCAAATCATATCTTCTTTGTATCACTAAAGTACTCCTTAACATCTATTCAATCTAATATTTATTATATTTCATGTGCTAATCTGTTTACTTCATGCTAAAACCATTACAATTTACAACCATATATATAAAGATACCAAATTGAAGGGGGCCGGCTATTAATTAAAATATCCCGGCCCGCCAGAAATTAAAGCAACAAAAAGAAATAGCAACATGTATTTAAAATACTTAGCCATGCATGTAAATAAAGAGAGGAGCTTATATATATTAAAATGTAAATCCCAACATATAGATTTCTTGGTCTTAATATTTCATTCCAAAAATGCCAAGAAGAACGAGATGTACTTCTAGGCTTCTAGCAAAGCAAGTATTTGATAAAAAAAATTACAAAAGAAAAAAACTCACCCCTTCCCAACCACTGCATATCAATGTTGCAGCAGCAAAACAAAACTACAAAAACGTCCAAGGATGAAACAAAAACATAACTCAGCATGAAATAAAACAGTTTGCCATAACACTCATGTTCCAGGCAAAAAATACCAGCCACCCAACCCTAAGATCTCTAGGTCTTAATTGCCTTCATTATCATCTCCATCATCACCAGGAGGCAGCACATTCAAGTCAATTCCTGTGTTCTTTTCTTCAGCAGGAGCAGAAGGAGGAGAACCAGCAGGAACTGGTGCTTCCTCTTCAGCAGCAGCAGCAGCAATTGGCTGATTCAGATCAAACGAAATCCCTCGAATAGGTGATGATGCTAAACTCCTATTCTCAGCATTGCTGCTCTTTCCACCATCTCCTAAAGTTAGCCACACATCATCAAGAAATAAAGACACATTATTCAAACTAAATCAACAACTATATATGTACTTACATAAATTTATAGCGAGCTATTACTACTCTATAACAAGAGAAAAATGAACGTGTCTTATAGTAATCAACTATAATGTTCACATTTATTTATAATAAACTATAAGATCTCTCCTATGTTAGTTACCTCTCACTTTCAAAGTCGTAGTCAAAGTCCATACACACACATCATGTTTATATTTATATATCTTTTAACCCCTAAATTTAATGAATGAAGGCCCAAGAAACATACAGTGTAGCTATAGTTACATAGCATGCAGCCTACATACTCGACTCGAATTGAAATCATAAGCAATAATCTCCATTTGCAGCCTACTCCAAATGAAATCATAAGCATGTGCATGTTCTATACTATACATAATGTGTTTATATATATATATATATATATGACTCAGTGCAAATGAAGCTAAAGAAAATACAGAAACTTATAAATAAACTATATACGACTCGGTTACTTAAGAGTAGCACAAACAAACCCAAAATATATATATTAATACCCTGAGCACTACTTGCAGCAGCAGCAGCAGGAAGGGAGGATGGTGGAGTGAAAGAAGGAGGCCTATGAAAACCACGATAATCACGCTCAGGGTGTTTGCGCATGTGGCCAAAAGCACCCTTCCAACTCATGAACTCTTTGAAGCACACAGGGCATGCAGGTTTTCCACTTGGTGGGTCCCTCAGTTCAGAACTTTTTCTCTTCTTCCCCGCAGCACGTGATCCCCCACCCTCTTGCACCACCACCATTGAACCACCACCCGCTCCCAAGGCCACGGATGCCCCTCCACCACCACCTAGGCTCATCATTCCACCGCCGTCATCGCCTGCACCAACATCAGCAGGCAAGTTATCACTAAGTTCTTCCAACACTTGCTGTGCAGTTTTCATGATCTTTGCTCCCTCACTTGCACTTGCTGTTGCACCTCCTCCTCCTCCACCAGGGTTATTAACATTCTGAAAAAAAGCTAAGTTCAGATCAATTGGGTTTGTGTCAGTGGTTTCATCATCAGAGGGTTGAGGAGGAGGAGGGTGTTGAGGGGGGGAAGAGGGTGGGGACTTGGAATCCTTAGAAGGGTTGTTTTGCTTCTCCATTATTATTATGCTCGCTGTGTTCAATTTGCTTGCTTTGGATGAAAAAAGGAAAATGATAATGATATATATATATATATATATATATATATATATATATACCAAAACGGAATGAGGATAGGTGCATGTGTCTTCAAGAGTGATTATAATGAATTGATTGATCTTCATGTGATTCATTCATGGTTTCAGTTAATGTAACGCCTTAGATTAGAGTTGGCACTACTCCGTGTTGTGTTGCAGTGTTTTCCAAACGATTCATTGTAATGATACACCTTAATGGGGAGAAAGAAAAGGTGGTGGTAATGGTAATTAATCAACTCATCATGAAAATTACATCAAATAATTTATTAATTATTAAATGCAATTATAGTAAATTGATTTAAGGAAATTTTTAATATGCAATCCAAAATTGGAGTGTTATCATGCAACCTTCTTTTAAATCAATAGAAAGTTGTCTAAATTACGATAATCTATTTTTTATGTTGGACTAAATTGCAAAACTTAATTTTGACTAATTTAAGTAATGATGTGACATACATGTCTTAGGTGGCAAGGTTTTATTGGTTTAACAATAGGTTGCATAACAACCATTCAATTTTTGATTATATGGTAGTAACACCCTTGATTTAATTAAGGTAAATTTGAGAAGAAAAAAAATGAAAAGATTTTATTTTGAAATTGTAATACGATTTATAAAATGATCATCAAAACAATATCAATAAAATTAATTTTTTCTACCAACGCGGGGTTGGTTAAGTGGTAGTTCACTTGGTCCCTTAACCAACTAGTCTCGAGTTCGAGCCTCCGATATACATGGAGCAACCCCGCTGCTGGGAGACCCCTGACCCCTACCGCTTAGTGCGAGCTCAGTTGAGTCGGACCGGATGAGTCGGATTTTGGGTAAACCAGATCCGGATATCGGTTGATGTACACTCAAAAAAATAATTTTTTCGGATAAAAAAAGGTGAGTATTTTATTGTATCGAATAATTCTAATATTGCATTTTAATAGTATTTGTTTTTATTATTAGATTAAATTAAAAATATGACATCCTTATGAGCAGGTATTCATAACGAGAGTATCGTGACTAATTTTTTCGCCTAATATTTGTACAAAGTGGGGTGACCGTCACAATTTTTTTTTTATAAACAAAGTATTATTGGGTTTTTTTTACGAGGATAAGGAAAAGGAAATTAAATCTATCGAATGGTGACGTCCAGTATCGAATATGGGACTTTCAACTCTCAAATTTTAAAACATGATACATGACAATGTATATTACACCACACTCCCAATTGACTTTTTTATACTCCTATATACAATAAAGTACTTTTTCTGTTCCTTAATATAAGTTACTTTTGCCTAATTCACGCAGACTAAGAAAAGTAATTATTACTCTCAATTTTATCAAAAAATATGTTGTCATTCCAAAGTTACCCCTATTTAAAATTTTATCACTCTAATCATTTATATCTCTATTATAATTATTACCCTATCACCCATATGCAATTATGAGGGGTATATTTAGAATAAACTCTTTAATATTACCTAGATATTCTAAAACAACTTATAAAAAGGGACACCAATTCTACCAAAATGGTGTCCTATATTAAGGGACGGAGGGAGTAATTGAGAATGAAATTTTTAATTAATTACTTAAGTGAACATAAATTAACGCTACCTCGTTCATCGAAGAAAAGGTTAATGAAGGTTTAGCTATAACATAAATGGTTTCTTGTGTTTTCTTATATTTTCTAATTCATTTTTATTATTTTTTACTTCATCTGTCCTTTAATATAAGAATATTATAGAGAAATTTACGTTAACAAAAAAAAAGATGATTAATTTTATTAGTGGTAATGAAAATATGATCCTTTGATATATTTTTTTAAAATTACACTTATAATTGTCATTAAAACTTTAAAAAGAGTTGAATTGATAAAAATATTTATAGAAAAAAATATTATAAAGAAAATATGATTTTAAAAAAAATGGAATGTTAAGTGTCCAAAAAAAATCATATGTTAACTACCATATTAAAAATTATCGATATGTAGTTTTTAAGATTTTGGGTGTAGGTTTACCAAAAAAAAAAAAAAAAGATTTTGGGTGTAGGCTGTAAAGTTTAAGAGCTTATTTGGTTGGGTAGGGAAATTATCGATATGCGTTTGCAGGGAAGCGATCCTTCTGAAGCTTCCGTGTTTGCGGCTTGGGGCCGCATAACCAAACGAGTCCTAAGTCTGCTTTTTGGGTTGCACTGTGTTTCGGTTTTGCCTGTGTATTCCTTGTGCTCGGCTTTTTTATTTTCAATAAAATATCTTGGCTTATAAAAAAAAAAAAAAAACTTGAAAATCTTAGTAGTAGTAAACCTATTGCATAAAATCTTGTATTTTTAATTTCATACACGGATATATAAATGAACCATTTTTAGATTGCAATTAGATCAGATAGATTCTCACAATATTGCAATCCAGGAATTAATTAAATCAAACCTCAATACAAAGAAACAAACGAAAAATTAAAAAATAAAGAGTGAAAACCCATTTCGGTCCCTATCGATTTTGCACAATACCAATTTGGTCCCTGACAATTCATAATACCAAATTTAGTCCCTCAAAAAAAAATTTCATACCAATTTCGTCCCTAACCTTTTTTCCATACCAATTTCGTCCCTCAAGATTTTCTTCCATACCAACTTGGTCCTTCAATTTTAAGGATCAAATTGGTACATCTAAAAATCTTGAGGGACTAAATTGATACGAAAAAAAGTTGAGAGACCAAATTGGTATGGAAAATTTTTTTTGAGGGACTAAATGTGGTATTATGAATTGTCAGGAACTAAATTGGCACTGAACAAAATCGTCAGGGACCAAAATGGTTCTTCACTCAAAAATAAAATAAAAACACATGAAAATTCAAAAGCCCCAATTAAGAGAAGGTCTTTCGAATGATGAACATCCATTTTCAACAATACTAGTCAACTACACAAATTAATCACATCGAAAATTGTGAAAAAATGATTATACTCATTTAATTTGACCTACTGTGAAGACTGAAACCTAGAACTTCTCAGATTCGTTCTCCATCCAAAACCATCCATCTGCTCACGTGAAACCCTAATTATCACTTTACATATTTAGTACAATGTATCCCTACCTGTTAAATAATCTTATTCTGCATGGAAGAATCCAAAAAATGCGAATCACGTAAAGGTGTGGCACAGTCACTCTTAGTTCTAACATATAAGATAAGATTCCTCCCATTGCATATCTAGAAATGAAATAGATGACAAAATGAAACAGGAAACCCAAATTAAATCAATATAGGGTGGTGCTTTATATCACGCAACAATGTCCAAAAACCAATCCAAGCAACATTATATAGATCGATTATGTGCTTAGTTGAGTAGCCTCAAAGTAAGTAAGATTTCTATACAAAATAAGTGTACAATTTTTATATTTTCGCTCTTCACATGCTCAACTAAAGGTGGTTTTTTTCTTTATATAAGAGGTAGTTTTTGAGCTGTTGAGAACCTAACTTCTTCTTCCAAAAGCAAGTTTAAAAAAGGAGGGTTAGTTGCCATCCCTTAGTCTTCTAAACGGTATACTTTACTCATTTTTTATTAGCCTGATATATTGTATTTGGAGTATAATAATAAAAGGGGTATTCAAACCCATATATAACAAGAGATCCATTTTTTTTTATTTTTTTTTTTGGATAAGAACAAGAGATCGATTACATTACAAGTGTCATGGTTTTGCCGATACCTTAGCAAAACAAGGATGTATCAGGTCTCAGGATTATTTATGGGCTTATTGGGATCGGAGGAATTGAAGGTTACCAACAATTTGATCAATCTGAAAGTATTGGCTTTGCCTTGGTGGCCTTTTAGTTCTGTTGGCAGTTTGCTTAAACAGTTTTGTATTCTCAGTGGCAAGTTGCATTTCTCATACTCCTTACTTTCTTTAATAAAATCTTTGTCTTATAAAAAATAAAAAATAAAAATCCGAAAGTATTGAATTCAGTGTGGTTGGTGCATAGCTTGGGTATCTTGGACGTGCTGAGTAACTATCAGTAATGATCAAGGATTGTAGTATGTATGGAGCATAGCAAATCAGCTCTAGGATGCAGGCTTTATGGAGATTGTCCATTTTGATCATGCTATATATATCAAGTAAGCTGCAAAATTCTGGGGTACGTCTTAGATAGTACTATTCATTTTTTTAAACGGAATCATAGTTATTATTTTGCATTGACTACTGTCTCTGGCATGGTTTAGATGTTTTATTATCTGCATATATATGTAAATTTTGGCTAGTTTCAAAGATAACTTTTCAATGCCTCGTGTTCATCAAGCATAGCCGTGTCAGTAAAAGAGTGTTCGATCCCTGGTTAAATTGAACATGTTTCAATTTATGAGGGTGAAGGGAGCGCTCAAGTAGTGGCTGGGTAGATACTCCTACTCAGTTTACCAAAACTCACTGCGTTCAATGTGGTCGAATGGATCTTAAGTTCCGGGTATCAAAAAATAATCTTCAATGCTTTATTTTCAAACTAATATTCATACTTCCCTTCTAATAATATTTTTGAAAAGTCAATTTTATTTTGCCCCCATTTTTAACTTAGGAAAATGCTAATGAATGTCATTAAGGCATCAAAAGAAGTAAAATGTTATTGGGAAGAATCGTATTCAATAAATTGATAAGTTTTATGTGTATGTTTCTAATGTAATATTGTTTTTTTATTGATTGCTTAAATAATCCTTAACTTAAATCATCACTCTTTACCTTAAATCATCACCCATTCCCACTCCACTTCAAACAACATTGGCATCATCCACTCAACCGCCACACTGCATTTCCATTGTGATGTCGCATTCCCTTGGTGATTGTGGGATTAATTAAGGGGTCACTCATAATCACTACTTGCCTTAGCATGTCATGATTCTAATTTTGGGTTGCTGTTTGTGGGTTCGTGGCAATGTTTTTTTTTTAATGAAAGAAAAACTTGATTTAAAGAGTACAAGGGGTACTCACCCATATATAATCATGGACTACATGAGAAGAGAGTTAGGTAATAGAAAAGGCAATACAAGAAAGAGGATTATTACACCACAAAGAAAAATTAAAATTTGTAGTTTTACCCCTAAGCCCTAATCATTTCCAAAACCTAAGCTTAATAAGTCTATAACTTGTATAAAGGTTGTCTCTTTCCCGTGGAAAATAACCTCATTTCTCATCAACCAAATCGACCAAAAAACAACCATGCCAAGAAGTCTCCACTGTTTCGTGGCAATGTTCTTAGAAACCATAATCGAGGGTGATGGTGGGGTGGTATATATCGATAACGATGAGATTGTAAGGGAGAAGTGGATAAAACAATGGCACGGTGACTAGTACTGGAAAAATGAGAAAAATAAATTTGTCATTTCATATTTTTCATCTTTCAATCTTTAACATTTCTATCTTTTGATTAATATAAATCTAGTATAAAAACAAGGGGAACTTGAAACTAAAAAAATCTCAAAACGGAGCATAAAAAATCACCCTAGTTTCAATAGTGATGCTGCATTTGGGTGGGTGCATGCTTATTATTTGAACCAATTTGAGTACATAGTCGCAGTACCTAGTAAGTAAGGGTTGGTCCTATGGTACAAGTTAGCTTTCAGCATTTGATAGTTGAAAGTTCTCTTCAACCATTTCTAATAAGTAGCGCGGGTATTCACTTTGATGCTTAAGCTAAATTTTTTTCATTTATGAAATTCTTTGCTTTTAAAAAAAATACACATAGACACACACACGTGAATACCTCTTCTACTATGTTGAATAAACATTTTGGAATATATAAAAAGGAAAAACAAAATCAGAGTTCTTTCCAATAACATTAAACTATGACCAAGGGCACATCTTGATAAGGTCCATAATGCCACAAAAGTCGAGCTTCCACATTAGTTTTTTTTTTTTTTTTTTTTTTAAAGTATTGTTTTGATCCTTAGTAACAACGATATGCCAAATCAATATATCCTTTTGTTCAGCGAAGGAAGAAAAGATAAGAGCACATGAAATCATAATCCAAACCTTTTCTCTTCCCAAATCAGCTACGACTTACGAATGACAACCCAGCAGTTGAGAATAAACATCATGCCACACACTTTTTTGGCAAACCAGCATTGCACAAAGAAAATTGTCAACCCACTCCAAAACATTACATTTAAACATAAAACACAATAACATAACAACATTCTCAAGTCTCAACAATAACAATAAGCCACAGACAGGCAAATTAAAACAAGTTTGATAAAATAAAGCTAAATTATTGAAAACCACTTAAAAAAAAGTCATAAGCTAATATAGATAAATTAATTTGCCATCAGCCCTACTGCATGTTTTCCTTGTCCTCAAGCTTCCGGTTGATATCAATATCCTTATCAAAGCGTACTTGATTCCCTCTTGCCACACCATCAGCTGTCTCACCAACAACCCCATCACCATTACCATCTGCAGCTTCAACTACTTCACTTTTCTCCACATCAGAAACCTTTCCTCCATCGCCATTATTCTTCACTTCACCACTCTCAGTTTCTTCTTCTGCATCAGCAGAAGCCTCCACTTCTTTCCCGTCCTCCTTCTCCATTACCACCTCAGCAGCAGATGCATCAAGCTCCTTCTTCATTCCAGTTTCATCCACTATTTCACCATCAGCAGAAGCCTCCACTTCTTTATCTTTTTCCATGTCCACCACCTCAGCAGATGCCTCCTCATGACCCTTCTTCACTTCAGCTTCGTCAACAACTATTTCACAAACAGCACGTTGCTCCATTTTTTCATTTCCTTCTGCAGCAGCAGCAGCGGAAGGATTAACTTCAGTAGTGGTGTGTCCATCAGCAACATCAGCAAAAGCCTCCTGCACTTCATTCTCCACTACTTCAGCTTTCTCTTCAACGACAGGCAGCAACTCAGCTTCATTTTCCTCATCCACAGCAGAACCCTTCACTGCCTCCTCCACCACCTTTTCATCAGTGCCAACTGAAGCAGCCTCCTGTTCAATGTTCTGTGGCGGTGGTGCAATAACAAAAGGCTCCTCCTCTTTTGTTACATCATCTCTTGGAGCATTCTCTGATAAATTGACTTCAGTGGTTATGTCAAATCCAAATAATCTTATGGTTTTACTAATAGAGGAGCCCTTGTCAACACCATCTCCACCTTCATCCAAACCACATTACAACACACCATCAGAACTAAGCATGGTGATTTAAGATTTTAAAAAAATAATAATAATAAAAAATAAAAAATATTTAAAAAATCTTTAAAAAAAAGTATATATATGTCCTGTTCAAAAAAAGTGTTTGGTCTTATATAGATTTCAATTTGATATATAAGTTATTTGTGTTTGGTTAAAGATAAAACAATGCTTATTTATGGTTTTGGTCCCTATAAGTTGACCTCGTTTTGAATTTAGTCTTTAAATCTTTTTTTGACCTTGAATGGTCCTTAAATCTTTTTAAATTTTTTTTAGTCCTTAAATCTTTTTTTGACCTTGAATGGTCCTTAAATCTTTTTAAATTTTGTTTTTAGTCCTTCTGTTTGTCTTCTTCCGTCATCTGCTGACATAGCAAACGATGTGCCATGTCAGCCCTTATATTGACTGCCAACGATGCATCTGATGTGGACCTCTCACTCATGTGAGCAGGAACCGAGTATGAACCGAGCATTAACCGTGCTTGAGATATCGACCGAGTACGATGCAATTGGTAACGGCATAGCTTGGTTCGTACTCAGTTCATCGTGCTCGGTTCGTGCTCGGTCGATATCTCCCCTCGGTTTGGCAAGTCATGCTCGGTTCATGATCGATTAATGCTTGTTCCTGCTCGGTTCCTGCTCACATGAGTAGGATGTCCACTTCATATGCATCGTTGGCAGTCAATGTAAGGGCTGACATGGCAAACTGTTTGTCATGTCAGCAGATGACGGAAGAAGACAAACAAAGAGACTAAAAACAAAATTTAAAAAGATTTAAGGACCATTCAAGGTCAAAAATAGATTTAAGGACTAAAAACAAAATTTAAAAAGATTTAAGGACCGTTCAAGGTCAAAAAAAGATTTAAGGACTAAATTCAAAACAAGATCAACTTATAGGGACCAAAACCATAATTAAGCCATAAAACAATAAACAATAACCAGGATTCAAATTTGGTTTACAACGTTATGTACCAAAAAAAAAATTGGTTTACAACGTTAAATATTTGCTTATAAAAAAAATAAACAATTTTTATTACAAAAATTTGGTCATGTAATTAAAAGTTACTCAAAGTAAATTCTTACAAAAAAATAAATAAATAGTAATTAAAAATATAATTATTTTGAAATTTTGATTATCAAAAAACTTTACCAATTTCAATATCTCATAAAAAGTTTAATAAATAAATATAATAATTTGGTTGATAAATAATCTCAGTATTTGGACAAATGATATCTAGGTTTGTGTCAACACCTTCTGGATCTCATACAATAACAATCAAATTGTAAACATGGTGTTAAAAAAAAATAATGAGTTGATATATTTTATTACTATATTGTTTTTTACCTTGAGGCTTCAAACACCTCAGATTCAACTCCAAGTCGCAACGTCGTCCTGCTTGATCAGCTGGGGAATCCTCTTCTACCTTTGCCTTTTTGTTGGGATCTTCACCACCTTCTAACATGTTACAAAACACGATCACGTTATTATCATCATATAAAAAATTAAAAAAAAAAAAAAACATAACCTAACAAACGAAAACCTAATCGATGTGATTCCATCTTTTAATTTCTTTTATCAACCAAATTGAATTTGTAATTGAAATCGTAAACATGTGATCTCACCAAAATAATTTGCATATCATCATTTCTAATTTATATATGTACTTTAGCATTTTAAGGTCACCTAAATCAGCGCGTAAATTCTTAATTGGAACGAATCCTGTGCCCTTCCTCTTTCGACCAGCCTCCTCGACCACAGGCATCTGAACTCCACTTGCAACCACAGCTACGTCACCATCACTACTTTCCACCACTACTTTGTTTGGTTCCCCTACTCCTCCTTCATGAGACCCACCACCTTCTTGATCGGTGGCAACAACACCTCTCATGGCTTGCTCCTGCATTTGATCACTCTCGTCACCGGGGATTATTTCAGATGGTGAGTTATTAGGGTTTTTTGGGACTGAGGTCAAGGATTTGTTGTTTGGGGATGAATCACCTTTGTTTTCCATTTCAGCTGCTACTACTAACTACACTGAGGAGGGGAAAACAAGAGAGAGAAAACCTTAAAACTCTGACAACAATGCAATGGGAACACAACACAACACAGCTCAAATGAATATGCGTTAATACAAGAAGAGTAAAGTCTATTTAATGAGCTGGGGTGGCGATTTTTTGAATAGATTGTTACATTGGTTGGAGGGATTTTTCCCCCTTCTTTTTTTCTTTTTTTTTTTACTTCATTTTGGAGGTGGTAGAATAAGGAAAGTTTTAAAAATAAGGAAAGTTAATTTAAAAAAAAATAAAATAAGGAAAGTTGTTGCTAAATATTATTATTTAATTAATTTTTAAAAATATTACTATATATATTGAAGGATTTTCTTGGTCTCAGTCCTTAAAGTTGAGGATAATAAGCACTCAGAGTGGTTATTATTTCTTGAATAAATAAAATCATAAGTCCTTTAATTTATTAGATGTATCACTTTCAATAAATAATAACCACTTCGAAATATTTACCCTCAATCTTAAGGGCTGAAGTTAAAAAAAAAATCATATATTCAATTCAAATTTATTTATATTGAGAAAATTATTAACTTTAATAATAAAAATATGTAATGAATATATATTTTATTTTATACAGTCAAATCTTAATTTTTATTTTCCTAGTATTTGCAAAACATTTTTCTTATTTTTTACCGTTGTATCTATTTATGTTTTTTTTATTTGTGGTTTATAATATTTTTTTAAAATTCTCCTTTGCTAGTAAAATGATTAAAAACATAATATATCTTTTAAATGAATTTAGGCATGGCAATTGAATTCGTACCAAGGATACTCACCCGACTCCAACCCGATTTTGGTTGGAAAAATCTATTAGGATTGGGTTTGGGTTTGGGAAAACACGACTTTTTTTTTAGATAAGACGTCAACTTAATTAAATATATATGCCTTTTAAAAAGTTTAAGCCATGTTTTTTTATTAAATGAGCCGAGTTTGGCTATAAGTGAGCCAAAGCATAGGCCTCTATGAGTCGGTCGGACTCATTCCCACCCTTACTCTCAAACTAGCCTTGATATAAAATTAAATAATTTACATTAAAATGATAGTTAAATGGTGAAATTAAACCATCATGTTTGATCAAAAATACTCCCTCCGTTCCTAAATATAGAATCCATTTGAAAGATTTCACGTCTATTAAGAAAGTGAAATAATTTAGTTAATTGTATTGAAAATGTGAATTTTTGATATATATTTTCAAAATTACCCTTATTAATATTATTGGGAATCTAAAGAGTGTTAAATAAATAGGGGTGTTTGTGAAAAAAAAATAATTAATGATCATTGAA
Organism: Crotalaria pallida; assembly: GCA_037953625.1. NCBI lineage: Eukaryota > Viridiplantae > Streptophyta > Magnoliopsida > Fabales > Fabaceae > Crotalaria > Crotalaria pallida. The sequence continues at coordinate 126,430,569 of CM075655.1, read as the reverse complement.
AATTGGTAAAGGGTCTTATAAATAAGGACAAAATAAAAGTGTCAAAAGGCTTATATTTAGGAATGGATGGAATATTATTTAACGAATAAATAGTTTAATCAATCCATGATTTTGTCGGTACTTGTCAAATTAGTTATTGAATTTTGCTAAATTTCAAATTATTTCACGATATAGAAAAACATAGTCACGATAATCCTTGAAATTTGGACATTAATGATCTTTAACGTGAACTATCAAAGTGACCAAAACTATGTCGTTTTGATTATTAATATAGAGATAATAATCACTTGGTTTTTTAGAGTTACGTTAGTCGTTGGTCTAGTTCCCAAAAGATTTTTGACATTAATTTAGTCCTTCAAAAATTAATATGGCACCAGATTGCTTCTTTTAGGGATTTATTTGATGCTCGTATGAATTTTTCAGAGATCAAAATTTACACTTTGTAATGTCTTTTTGATCTTTGAGAGACTAAATTATTGCTGACAAATTTTTTTTCAAAATTAAATTGATAACCAATATATTTTTCGAGGTTCAAAATAACTATTAACTTCAATATAAACAAGGGTGAAATGTCCACTTAGTTCTTAATATTTTTTTTATTGTATCTAATTTGTTGAGAAAGCCATTCTCAAAATATCCGAAAAATTAATCACCATACGCGACGTGAATAAATACTTGAAAGAAAAAAAATTAAAAAAAAAAAAAAACCAGAAAGTTATGCTTTCTCAGCGATAAAAACGGCAGTGGTCAGAATTCAGAGGTACAAATCGAAAAAATCGGAACCGTGGCGTGTCATAAACAACGTACAATGCGAAAAGTTTATTTATTTATTTATTTACTAACTCTTACCCCGTGCAATGCACGAGTTATTGATATTTTAATTTTTTTATATTAAATATTATAAAGTAAAGATTTTTTTATTTTAAAGTAAAAATTATTATTACACAACAATAAAAAAAATTATACAAAAATGCATAGACTCAAATCAAACCTTGCACTTAAAAAAATAATTTAAATGAGTTTGTTGAGAAATTTTGTACTTTTTTGTATAAATAAAAGTAGCACTTTTTATCTGATATCTTCTTTATTTATTTAATGAATAAATTAACATTTTTATATGATTATCAACTTTATTTTGAAGAATCAAAAATAAATCATATTTAAATATTTTCATCTTTTTTGTTTGGTGGTATTATGCGTAAATTTATTAAGGATAAATATGATATTATGATTAATTGGAGTGGAATCAAAATTATTTTTTTTACTATATTTTTTGTTTGATGGTATTATGAGTATATTTAAGAATAAATCAAAATATTTCCTATATCATGGGACATGATAATTTAGTATTTTATGAATATAAATTATCATCTTTTTAATTTATTATCACATTTATTATTATTATTATTATTATTATTATTCATATTTAAATATTTTGATATTTTTCATCGTTTATCTTATCTCAGGTTAATCATAAGATTTGATTCTAAAAAATATTTATCCTAATTGTTCTAATCATCATGAATTAATTTTTTTAAAATTTTTTTGAAATGTATGTAACTTTGTTTTTCGTCTGTTACATTTTTTTAGAAATTATAACAACTAAAGTATTTATCCATTGCAAACTTTTTACAAAATCATAGTCATTATATTTAATCATATATCCATATTATTTGTAATGTTGAAAAAATCTATACTTTATTAGTATTTAATTTGTTTTACTTTTTAAAAAAATATTGGAATACTCTCAATTTCGATATTGCAATGATGATAAAATATTGTATGGTTTAAAAATTGTCTTGGGTAAAATTTAAAAATGAGCTCATAATAAAAAATAGTATAAAATTATGTAAAAAAATTGTCATTTTTATAAGATAATCTACTTTTATTATATTTTTTATTATAATTATCATTTAAATTTTAAATATATATTTTTTTAGATTAGTTTTAGAGTTGACGTATTGTGCCAAATATTAAGAGAAGTTTATGAGCTATGATGTATACAGTATACTCTAAACCCATCAACCTGTACATATTTATAATCTCTCCACAGATTATCTAGAAATTTCTAAATGAGACATGCAAATTTTTTTCTTCTTATATGTTTTATAAGTATTGAATCTATCTCGTATTTGTAATTTGTGGATAGCATCAAAAAATTTTATTCCCGAATATATTAACAAAATAATCCCTAAGTTTTTTATAGATTAATCCCTCCGTTTTTAATATAACACTTTTATATTAATTATTATTTTTTCATAATTATTATGATAAAAAACAAATAAATTTATCTCGATAATACATTCAGATAAAGTGGTTACAGAAAAAGTAGGAAGAGATTTAGATTGAATTTAGCTGTTTTTATCTTTGGGTCTGTAGTTTGTATCAGTTTTTTTTAATGTTGTTATTATCTTTTAATATATCATGAGACTTATTTATAGGATTTCAATTTTAATTTAATTATTAAATATAATTAATGATGAGATTTTAATGTTTTTGGAATAATGATTTGGAAAATTTGAATATTCTATTTAACTTAATTTTTTTCAGGTACCAAATTATCGTGAAAGCAAGATTTTCAAATATTATTTTAAAAATAATGAATTATGTTTTGAGGACGATAATATTTAACAATCTAACAATACTTACCTTTTTCTTATATATTTAGATTATAAGTATACCTTATAAACAAATAAAAATCCAAACAAAAAGCAGCACATGCATCAATGTGGAATAAGGACTGAGATTACTACCATAATTATGTTGACATTTTGATATCTTACAATAAATAAAATAAAATAAAAATTAATTATAAAAGAAATTGCAGCTCCACGCTGAACAGTTTGGAATTTCTGAGTGACTTTCCTTATATTACAATTTTGTGAGGTGAAGGTTGAAGAAAACAAAGAAGAAGAAGAAGAGTGTCACACTCAAGTCTAACATCACCATCTCAAACATTGAAAACTCCATTGGTTTGTCCACCACCTCCAAAGAAACAAAGAGCAGCGGTAGCTGAGTAGCAGTATAGCTAGAAGGAGTGGTAATAGTAATAATGTAATTGCACCTTCTCAAGTGTTCTTTCAAGTGCCTCGCGATGTGGCTTCTGTCTTTCTACTTCACCACCTCAAACCCAAGATCAAAGAAACCTCTTTACTTGCCACATCTTATTCTTGACCAGTAGTATATATAGTGATTTTTTTAAATATTTTTTTTAGGATAATGATTACTTCTTTTTTCATCAAACTGAGGATAATGATTTTATATACAGATAATGATTAAATAAATTTAAAAAGTATATTTAATTTCACATTGTAATTTTGGTTAGAGATGATGATTAAATAAATTTGAATAGTTTATTTAATTTCAAATTGTAATTTTAGTTGGAAATAATGATTATCTACCTACAAACGCTCTGGTGCGAAGATTAATTCACGCGACAAACGTGGTGCCTCGACAAACATGGTGCCTCGAAAAGGGATCTTTTTATATAAATATAGTAGATTTATTTATTTATATATTATAGATAAGAGTTATGATTTAGAGATCGACAAAATGAACCTACATATTAATTCACACCATAAGAATATGACATTTGTCACTTGTTAATCAATCAATGCTAGGCAAATGACACATGTCACTTTTTTTATGGTGTATATTGATATGTAGGCTCATTTTCAAGATCTCTAAATCATTTTTGTATATGGTAAAAGTATAAATTTAGTCATGATGTTTTTTTATTAAATCAACTTAATCTCTACAAATTTATAAATACACATTAATATTTTAATATTTTTGAATGTATTAATTTGATCTCTCATGATTTTTTATCCTTACAATATCAAAAACAAAGTTGATATATAAAAAATATTTTAAGAAACCAAAATGATAAATTCAAAAATTATAAAAAATTAAGTATATATTTATAAATTTTCAGAGAATAAATTAATACAATGAAAAAATATCATAAACTAAATTAATATTCCACTCTATCATTTTCTTTGTGTATACCAATCGGTACTTGGATCTGGTTTACCCAGAATTCGACTTATCTAGTCTAACTCAACTAAGTTCGCACTAAGCTGTGAGGATCTCCAAGTGGAGTTGTTCCATACTCAAGGTACAAATCGAAAAAAAAATATCATTTTTTTTTTCACTCTATCAATCATTTTTTTTTTGTGTATACCAATCGATACTTGGATCTGGTTTACCCAGAATTCGATTTATCCAGTATGACTCAACTGAGCTCTCACTAAATTGTAGAACTCTCGCAACAGGGTTGCTCCATACTCAAGGCTCGAACTCGAGACTAGTTGATTAATGGACCAAGTTAGCTACCACTTATTATTTCACTCTATCATAAATAAAAAAACTTCTCCCTTTGTACGTTGATTATGACACGCCCACTGTTCCGATTTTTCGATTTGTACCTCTGAATTCTGATCACTGCCGTTTTTATCGCAGAGAAACTTCTGTTTTTTTTTCCCCAAGTATTTATTGACACGGTATGTTGATTAATTTTTCTGGTGTGATTCAGGCTTTTTTTTCTTCCCCTTTTCTCAAGTACTATGAGTGTGTTTGGTATGACAAGCTTATAACTTATCCAGTAACTTTTAACTTATTGATTTGGTCAATAAGTTACTAGAGCTGTTTGGTGAACAAAAAATAAAATAAGCTTATAGCTTTCACAAAGGAAGCTTATTTTGAAAGCTAGCTTTTAGAAAGCTACATCAGGTAGCTTTGAGAAAAAAAATAAGAGCTTTCAATAAATCATATCTCAATTTTACCTTTTTTTTTATTAATTATATTATTATGTATTCTGACCCAAATTAATATTACCCCAAATTTTTTACTTTTTTCCCTCAAACCCAAAAACCTAGAATCCTTCTATATATTCAACATTTGTACGCACCACACCAAAACCACTCATAAAGAAATCCTATATTTAACTATTGATTCAGGAGACATAAAGGTGTGTGATATTTATTTCAACATTGATCATCAAATTTCTTTTTCACTTTTTGGTTATCCTCAATTTTTTTTATTTTATTTTTATTTTGTGAATTTGGTTCAGATTGGATTTGTGTGATTTTGTAATGGCAGTGTGTCCAATCAATAGGCTAAAACTTTTGTCCTTCTTTCGTGTCATTGTTAATAAAGATACCGTGACATTTTTATAAAAATAATAAAAATGTTTAAAGTGTAGTAGTACTTAGTAATAATTATTATGAATGTTATAAATTTTTTTATCATTTATATCTATATGAATGAAGTATATGTCTTTCTCTATAAGCTACTAGTGTAGTATTATCGTCATTGAAACATGAATGTCAATATTAATTATTATTCTACATGTTATGTACTTTTCAGTCATTTAACATGTTTAAATTAGTTGCACAGCTAGTTTTGCCAAACAGCTCTAGTTCAATAAGCTCACAGCTATAATCCCACAGTTATAAGTTAGGTTCACAGCTATCAGCTACAAGTTAGTTTTGCCAAACAAACCCTACTCAGTATATATGGATCCAACCCGAATTACGTGCTTGGATATAGCATGTGAATCTTCCAACATGAATTTATTGCATCCACAAAAAATCGAACTCGAAACATTGATTAAGCGAAACCGAGACGCTTACCACTTATCGAAACCCATGTAGGTTGATTCTGTTTTTTAGGATGACTTTCTCAACAAATTGTTTATATTCATGAAAATGGGATATCGAACCTCTAATTATATGATATAGCTATACATTAACTGTGACACCCTCAATTAGTCATAACGTATCATTTTAATTATCAATTTTTCAACGAGATTAATGAGTATACATCGATGATGTAAAATTTTTTAGACTGATAGTTCATCTTGCATCATTTTTTTGTATTACTCTTAATTGAAAATCAATAATCATAAACATGTGGATAATAAATAATATATTAATAATGTAAAAAATATTTACACGCACCAACTATTTTTTTTTTTAAAGAATCATCAGCAAAAATATAAAACTCGTCAACTCCGAGCGTGTGGTTCAGTGGTAGGGATTGATCCACGCTTAAGCAAGGTCAGGTGTTCGAATCCTGCCTTGTGCATGCAACAGCGTTAAATCTCGGGGCCAGCTGTCTCACCCATTAGAGGTGCCTATAAGCCAGCGAGGAGATTAGTCACTGCGGTCGGCGGTGGACACTCCGATCATGGACAAAAAAAAAAATATAAAACTCGTCATTATAACACATAAATTGAGATAGCAAATATTGAGGTCATGGAGATGAGATGGTGCGAATTTGAATTCCTTCGGTACACTTTAATTTGCCAGTGGCGTGTAGCCCTTTAAATTGTTTTAATTCTATGTCATCTATGCTTTTTTGGTGTTCTAGTTTCGGGTGCTAGAAAGTTATGTTAATAATAGTTGTGCCGTGAAAAAAATTAGTCTTAAAAGTAAGATTGTCGGATAGCCGCAGTGCAATTATATTATTGGTCTTGTTCTCAAAGTTATCATAAAAGCCCATGAATTTGTACATTTGAGACCGAGAACTTGAAATTTCACAAAGAATAAATTGCTCAAAAAATAAATAGAGAAAGAAAGGAGATCGTTTTTATGTGTATATTGGAAGACAACACAAGAGCTTTGATTTATATATAGCCTACAACTCGCATGCTCAACTGAGTCTCCAATAGTCAAAAGACAAAGGCTTTATGAGCCATAAATGAAAACAGTTGATGGCTAATTCATCATGGTTGGATCATTATGGAAGAAACGATCATATTATACCCATAAATTTACAATGATTATTTTTCAAAAACCTTGCAAAAATAAAAAAGGGGTTTGGCCTGTGGCCTTCCAAAAAGAGGACCCCCACACTCACCCTAACAAACAACGGAGGTGCACATGCGTTCGCATGTTTTTTGGGCTCAACTAGACCACACCAAAAATCCAATTAATTATTTGCTTGTGAAAAAGGAATGACAATATATAGAGACTAAAGATTAACAAAGAATAAGCAATGTGGGACTAGTCATTATTCCAACAAGGAACATAATCAGGTCCGCCCACTATTAATAATCAACGGGAGTTGGGACAGTTGATATTGTGGAACCAACTGAGATCCTAGGAACGAGATTTGAGTGCTAGTGGCCCCAGGTTCAATTCCTAGGAAAAACATCTCGCTGGGAGAGGCACCTTCATGACCTCGATGCGGATTAGTCTCGGGAACCCCATTAGTAGTCGTGGACCCCTGGAAATATCGTGGACTTTTGCAAAAAGCATAAACCTTAAAAAAAAAATAAGGTCAGCCCGACTAAGGGGTTTTATTAATTACCAACAGGTTTATGATAGGATCGGGTAAGGTTTTTTAAATGAATATATAGGTTAGATCGGTTTATAGAGGTCTATTATAAGATATATAATAAGTCAGGTCAGATCAAACTTTGAGAGTGTGTTTTAACATTTTGCTTTCAATGTATGTTATGCACCCAACCCACTTGATATTTTTTTTTCAAAATTATTACCCTCGGGTCATGAACTAAGATCACGGCCTGAATTTCTTTAGCACCCTACCATGGTGGTGATTGTACTCACGACCTGGACATGAGTTTGTTTTTTTTTTAAAAAAAAAAAGTTCTCTCACAATACACAACACATGGTTTTTGTATGAAATAAATGAATTTTTAAATCTTTTATCTTGTATATATTCTTTATGAGTTTTAGTTCATGGATTGTGAAGGACATAGATTTGCAATTTTTTTCAAAAATTTTATATCAGGATTGTGAGACTGCGTGTAGACCCAAGGTCTTAAGTATAGTCAAAACTGGAGATTTTTTTTTGGAACTTCCTTTACAATAGTACATCACAACACATGGTTTTTGTATGAAATAAATGAATATTTAAACTCATTATCCTACATTTTAGATGATTTTTAGTTCATGTGTTGTGAAAGACATAGATTTGTTACCATTTTTTTCAAAATTTTATTAGAGTCGTCGTGTGGCTGCCTAATGACCTGAGGTCTTGATGTTGCCTAATGACCCATACTTTATGTGTAAAAAAAAAGGGTATTTTGGATATTTCGCATCAAAAGTGGGTATATAAAATAATGAATAAGGTGTCAAAAATACCCACTCCATATTTTTTACATGAACAAATTAGGTCTAAGCTTTTTAAAAAGCCTATTTCGCTCAAGCAAATGAGGCTTAGTTATTTACAAATGATTTTCTAGCAAATCACTTCTCAATTTTTGGTGGCTTTCTCAGTTCTAAAAAAAGTTAAGAATCAAGGACTTGATATTTAGTTGATGGCTTGATGAAATATTTGGCTAACTAGACATGATGTGTTTTTCTCAAATATATCACCAGATTTGATATCTCTTTTAATTTGGTTTAATTATTTATTCTTTTATGGTGAAAAATAATAGCCAATGAGCCAGCCCAGCTCGAAAAATTAGTAGACTGGATGGGTTGGGTTAAGTAAATAATTGCTCCGATATAAAGTTAGGTCAATTCAGCCTAGCCCAAAAAATCAGTGATCCAAATGGGTTGGCCCAAATGAGCTGAGCCAGCCCGAATTAAAAGCTCTAGGTATGACCGGTATTTAGTGAATAAAAATAAAATTGTTTGTTCAATAAAAAAAAGCCTATTAGTATATATATTAAAATTTATTAGCCTGTTTACATGCATGTTGGTTGGTTTATAGGCTTATGTAAAAAATTTATAGTTTGACAAGCTTTTGCATAAGTTTATAATATAGTGTTTGGGATCATATGTTTTGATTTAAATTAAAGGTTTATTTATGTCTTTAGTCCCTGAAAATTGGACGTGTTTTGGTTTTAGGTCTTAGAAGTTTTTTTGACATTGACTAATCCTTAATTATTTTGAAAATTTGGTTTTAATCTCTGCCGTCAATAAAAAATTCATTAACTGTATGTTGATGTGGGCATGTGGCTAACAGAAAGCTATATCAGCATACACGTGTGCAAGTATTGCGTGTTATCGGTATAATGACGTGAATGATCCAGATCCACATGAGTCAAAAGGGCCAAAGCCCAACCTATATGTGTTTGTGGATTGGGCTTTGGCCCTTTGGCTCTTTCGGATCCGGATCATCCATGTCATCCTATCGGTGGCACGCAATACTTGCACTCGTGTGTATATAAATGCTGATTCCACATTCTGTTAGTCGTATTATCAATTAACGAATTTTTCTTAATGCTATGGACTAAAATCAAATTTTAAAACAATAAGGATAAGTCAAGGTAAAAAAAAACTTACAATAAGGACCATAACAAAAACACTCACAACTTTCAGAGACTAAATACATAAATAAGGCTAAATTAGATATAGGCTAACCTATTTTTAAAAGCTTATTTGAAATAAATTTATTAGATTACTTACATTTTTCTATAACACAACGATTTTATTTTATTTTCTTGTTTTTCATTTTTGGGCACTTAATCTTTTCATGTTGTTTTTGAAGCTTTTAGCCTTTCTTTTGGGTTCTTTGACTTAAGCTCATCTTTGTATAAGGGTGAGTACTCCTTATGCTCATTTTTTATATATGTTTTGCCTTTGCCAAAAAAAAAAAATATGACAAACTTTATTATATACAATAGACCTATCAAGCTAATAAGTCTAAAAATAATCTCGTTAATGAAATATGACAAAGTTATTTATCATCAAATTTATCCAAAGTAACCTTTTTTGCACCGCTAGTTTTGATCCATTCAATACATATTGATGAGTAACCCGGTGTTCCTTTTATTCAATTTTTTCGCTAATAGAAAATTAAAATACATATTAATTATAATTTATAGGTAAAGCTATCAACCTAGAAAAACTACTTCATGGATATTGTGCTTGCTAGACCAGTAAATTTTCACCTGGAAAGTACAGACATGTTTATAACCCATAAACAGAAAAGAGAAGTAAACAAATTTAAAAAAAATTAAATAAAAAAAAAAACTCAAATTTGACGCCCATAAAAACACTTACTACTTTTCATGGTAAAAATAGAGAGAGCAGGGTTTTTATTTCTTCTCTTTGGCTTTCTTTTAACTCAAATTGGAAAGTGATCCTCCATAAAACATTATTCAACAGATCGAATTTATTATTACAGCAAAGTTCAACAAACCATGCATGCATCACGACGACAACAACACACAAAGAAAGCAGCAACAACCTAAGTAAGGCTAGACGCCCCTATTATTTATTATATGTGTATGCAGATCCACAACAAAGAGTGAGAGAGGTCAACAGTAGTCAACTTCTTTCTTTCTTAAAACCTGCATGCACACTTATTCCTCTTCCTCCGATCCTCCTCCTCCTCCAGTTCTCCACCTTTAATAATTTCCCTCTGCTGCTTCCGGTGGAAGCTCATTGAGGTCAAAGTCGTACTTTACATTACTACGAACTGGACTTCCAACACGTGCCGACTTATCAGCCTCAGCAGCACCATCTTCATTTTCAGCTGATGATTGTTGCTCTTTATCATGTTCCTCCTTTTCCTCATCATCATCCTCAGCCTTCTTCGCAGTTTCTTTTTTCTCCTCCTCTAGCTCACTAGTGCCATTCTGCTCCTTCACAACAGTAGTTTCTTCTGCTACTATTATTGCATCATCAACTTCATCTTCTTCAGCATGTTGCACCACTTCATTTGTTTCGGTATCGGTAGCAGAAGGGTTAGCAGCAGTTTCAGTAGCAGTGTTCTGTTCAGAATCATCAAAAGCATCCTCATGAGCATTCTCCATTTGAATATCTTCTGCTTCGACTTTCTCTTCGTCAGCAAGCAGAGGCAGCTTATTAGCTTCACCCTCCTCGGCCTCCACTTCCATCTTCTTCTCAGCGGTGGGTGGTGCAACAATAATAGCAGGTTCCTCTTTTGTTGCCTCGCTATCATTTTCAGAATTCTCCATTACTTCTTCATCATTGTTGCAGCTAAGATCAGGTACAACAGCTTGAGTAGTAGCGGATGATGATTCCGCATCCATTTTCCTTTTCTTTCGGCGCTCTCCACCTACGTCCATCCAAACACATTGTAAAATAAATGTGATCATATTACTCCTTCCACCTCATAAGAATTGATAAAAAAAATAAATTGTAAAAGTATTTTTTTTTTAAATGCATTTTTTTTTTTAAAAAAAATTCCATTCCAAAGGAGAAGTGCATTCAATAGCATATTGTTCTATTATCAAAGAGCTAATTTAATATATTTTACATTGATTAATCAATCAAAATACAAAGTTTGTAATTTATGAATTTTTTATTAATTACTTTTTTTTTCGTATTCCTTGCGGAACCACCGGTATCCCCAAGAGCACCCTTAATATCAGGGAGCTCTTGAGACTAATCTGGAGCGAGCTGCGTGAGTGGCTCTCCCAGCGGGATGTTTTTAGTGGGAATCGAACCCGGGACTACTAGCACCCGTGTCCCATTCCCAAGATTTCAGTTGGGGCCTTACACCAACTGAACCAAACCCCGTTAGTTTTCATTAATTACTTTAACTCTATTAGTTTGAGACAAAAAATTTTGTCACTTTTTACCATCTTTATAAAACAGAGTATTATCTAAAAAAAAATATGTTATCTATTTTCTCAATGAACAAAATAATACAATAAAAAAAATTTAGTAGCAAATGAAAAGTTAAAAGCAAGATAATAGAAATCTGTTTTTACTTTAAATTTTAATTATTAAGAAAGCTTATCAAGGTCAATATCCTATAAAAAAAATAATTGTTGACAAAAAATCTTAAACTAACTATCTTTATGTGTATGCTTTTAAAAAACAAACTATCTTTATGTGTATATGGATAATGATATTTGCACCCTTTATTTTTAAAATTATTAAAATTAATTTTTTTTTTTTTAAAAAAAAAACATAGCTCAACATCTACTAGATCTGCACCAAAACCAAATTGTAAAAAAAGATGTTATAAAAATAATGTGCAGATATCATCTCAATTATATAGGTTTTTTACCTTGAGCCTGAAGTCCTTCTTGAACAATGGAATTCTCTTTTACTTCTACTTCTGCACTACGCTTACCACCTTCTGCAAACATATCATCCTCAATTCCTCATCATCATATATTAAAAAAAATATTTATTCTCTATTTTCTTAGTGAACAAAGTAACATAATTTTTTTTTATAATAAGCAGTAAGCAATAATAATGTGGTTTTGCCTTTTATATTTCACAACCAAATTGAAATTGTAAGCATGTAATGTTACAAAAATAATACTGTAGTAATGTACATTGATTTTACCTCGAGGTAGTTTTGGTGATTTTTGGATTGAAGGTAAACCTCGCACATCAACATAGAAATCATTAAACTTATTATAATTGAATGACGACTTCCTCTTTTTGCTAACCCAAACATTATTATTAGGGTTTTCTCCTTCGGCTGCACTGCTCTTAGCTACAGCATCCTCATCATTTGCCACCACTTTTGTTGGTTTGGTTGTAATCTTCTCATCACTTGATTCCCCTCCTTCTTCTCTCACCTCTTGTCCCTCAGATCCACCCTCTACTTGAGTGGCACTAGCATCAGCACTCATGGTTTGATCTTGGGATTGATCACTCTCACTCTCACTCTCACTCTCACTAGGGGGAACCTCATTGGTATTCTCTTGAATTTTTGAGGGATTGGGGTTTTCGTCAAAGGATGAGGGGAGGGACTTGTTGTTTGGGGAGGAATCACCTTTGTTCTCCATTGAAGCTAATACACTGAGGATCGGAGGAGAATAGAAAAGAAAACCTTAAAACTCAGACAACAATGCAATTGGAACACAACACAACTCAAATGAATATGTCTAAATGCTGAGGTAAATCACTCTATTTAACGAGTCGCGGTGACAATTTTATTTATTTTATTATTATTATTATTATTATTATTATTATTATTATTATTATTATTATTTTTGGATTATTACATAGGTGAAAGGGTGCAATGTTTCTTCCCATTTTTTTCTTTATTAGGAGGTGACAGTATATATAGGGAAAGTTGTTTTCGAGTTAATATTATATTCAATTCAAATCTTCCAATATTGACAAAAATTAATTACGAGTATAATGAATATCTTATTTTCTAAATCTTTATTTTATTTTCCTAATATTTTTTAAAAAAATTCCTTTTATTTGTACAACCATTTCTAATTTTCTATCTTTGCTATATGGTTTAAAGTAATTATTAATGAGAAAATGGAAAATGCACTGAGAGTGTAAAAGTTTTTCACATCATCAGTGCATCATATACCGTTAAAACGTTTATGGTCGTTGACTTTTATAGTAAAGTAATACAAATGAATGAGGGATAATGGACTGATGGTGTAAAAAACTTTACATCGTTAGTGCATATCAATTAATCTCATTATTAATTAATTCTCATTGCTGTGAAATGATAAAATACATGGCATCTCTAATGAATTAGTGCACCGATATTCATCTTTAATTACTTTTTTGAAGCACTTTCTATATGTTTTAATCACTGATATTAGTTAATATTTTTACACCCAAAAATATATCTCTCGCAAATAAAAAGTTATTCTTTAATTAAAAAGGGTCATGAAATTTATTTAAAATGGTTTTGTACAAAACAGTTGGCGTTTTTTGTAATTCAGAAAAGCAATCAATCTAAAAAACAAATTATAAATGACCTATATAAAAAAAAATGACAAATGTAATTTATTTATTGGATCGGTTTAAATGGTTTATGGGTTGGTTTTTTTTAAGTAATCCAATCAAGTATGGGTTGGGTTATATGTTTACTATCTTAAAAACAATTAACTCAACTCAACTCAACCCGCTGATTTAAATATTATTTATTTATTATTAATATATGTTATGCTTAATTTTTCATGACTTAATGCTAAATTGTGTAATTAATTGTATTAGTTATGAATAATTTAGTTCACAATTATGTAATTGGGTTGATTTGATAATATTTAATTACTTATTTATGTTATTTTTGTTCTATATTTAATTTTATTTTTATATTTATTTATTTTTTTTATTATATAGAAATCAAGATACATTAACCCATCAACCAACCTAACCCAACCTGAATTTCTATGGGTTGGGTTGGGTCTGTTTTGACACTTAAATATTGAATAACCCAAACCAACCCAATTTCTTTTGGTCGGGTCGAGTGCTAAACCTTCTCAAAAACCAACCCAACCTGACCCGTTATACCCCTAGTTAGGGACCTGAATGTAGAACTCTCTATCTAGGAACAAAAGTCTTCGAACAAGACCAATTATTATAAAGAAAACAATTACAGAGTTGAAGGAAAAAAGGGAGTTATTACCTAGTTACAAGCCGAAGTCATGAAGATTGAGGGACAATAGTACTGTGACAACCGACGAGTAGCTTTTGAGAGATAACGACAATGTCTAGGTGATGATAGCAGTGTTTGAGCGATGGTGGGTGTGTGAGTGACAGTGGGTGTCACAAGGAAGAAGGGAGAAGGAACCTTAGAAGTCTCTCTGTGAATTCTGAAATGTGGGAGCTGCTTGCTATATCAAATTGGGAATGGGTTCAAAAATTCTATGTTTGAGATTTGTAACAAGCCGGACCGAGTGACCTGACATCAAACCCGAACTGTTTATTTCTGGACGGGTTTGTTCCTTTTTAAACAGGTCTGTCCTCATTTGAAGTGTTGGATGAGTCTGACTGACCCGAACTCGTTGGGTCTGACCTAGCCCAAACTCGTCGAATCAGGCCGAATCCACGGATTAGGTCGAGTCTTACGTACTCATCCCTAGTACTTATATTTTATTTTTCACTTTGACGAGTCATTCAAGTTTTAGTTCCAGCTCTACCAATCCCGTGCTTCATACTATGTATTACACAGTAGTGTCATCACCAGGAAGGGTTTTTTTTTATAAGACAAAGAATTTAATTGCAATACTCGGTAATTATCAGGAGTATAAGATATACACCCAATCCCAAAGTCCCTTAAAACACTTGTTACCAAGACCCTAAAACTTATAACTGCCCAATACTAACAACCAACGTTATTATTTAGGGAAAATGCAATTGATACTCCCGTCAATTTTAAAAATATTGATTACATTCTTCTATTTCACGTTTAGATTTTGCAAAGCAATGTTGCAACGACATTGAACGAGAAATACTCTAAATAAAAGTCTGTATTAAGTTTTAAATTCATTAGTTCTCAAATTTTAAAATTTATTATTTTTTAAGATAAAATTAATTATTTTTATTTTCTTAAATAATATTTTTAAGAAACTTGCTTGTTAATATTTTCTTTTGTATTTTGTACAACACTTGCATTTTATGACTAAATATTTATTTAAAATTTCACAAAAATGTTTTTCCTGGTATGAGGAGAAAGTTCATCTCCTCAAACCAATCAAATCATAACAAATGTCTAGGGGTAAGCATACGGTGAGTTGTGTTTGTTCCTCACCCGTTCCTAAAAATTGTTTGGGTCAATTATTGAACTCAGACCCGTCCCTAATTAGAGTGGGACAAAGTAAGGACGAACTCAAATTAGGGCGGGTACTAATAACAACGGGTCCAAGTTGACCCAAGACAATAATTGTATAGCATGAAAAAATGAATTAAAAAAATTCCTCTCTTTTTTGCTGGTTTAATTATTCATAGGATGGTTTGGGTTTGTGTCATTTATTGGGGTATGATTCGTGTCTATGGGATGGTCAAGTTAGTGGTTTTATACATGCATTTCTGGTTGGCCAACCATTTCTTTTTAACTAAAACAAGTAATTAGAATATTACAATCACAGGTTATCAACTTAAACAAACAGGTTAGCTTTCAATCAAACAAACAAATTGAAACAGAATAAATAAATAGAAAGCAAATAAAATAAACCATGATAAACCTAAGAAAATAAAATAGAAAGCAAAGATAATCATATCTAAAAGTGTGTGTATGTATAAGATCAAGTCACAATAACACATTCAGTTTGGTTAAGAGTTTAAGCCATTAGCCATCCAAGAAATAGCCATAAATCATAATAGAGAATGACACTCTCTACTTAATAAAGTGGGGGACCTTAATGAAGAACTCGCTACCTAGGAACAAAACTTTTGACCAGCCATGCAAACATTTACAGAGTTCAAGGAAGAGGGAAGTTATAAGTTGAAGGAAGCAGTGAAGATTGAGGGCAGTAGCACCGCAACAGCGGTAGCATCTGGGTGGTGGCAGCAATGTTTAGGCGACGGTGGGTGTGTCTGCGCAACAATGGAAATGGCGAGGTAAAAGAGATAAGAGAGCCCCAGAAGTTTCTCTTTGAAAAGTAAAAACGCAATAAAGGTTTGTTGTATTCAATGTATTGAAATTTTGGAATGGGTTCAAGGTTCCTATCTTTAGGACTTGTAACGAGTCAGGTCGAGTGACCTGACATAAAAAAACCTGAACCTATCATAATTCTGGACGGATAATCCTCCTTCTTTGTGTTGTACAAGTTTAATTCGGTTCGAATCTGTCGGGTCGATCTAAGTCTACGGATTAGGCTGAGTCGTGCTCACTCCAACAAATATCCCAACTTTTTTTTTTTATTTATTAAATTGTTTTATTTTTTTCTTTAAGTGACCAAATGATGTATGCAGTAACCCACTCACTAGTCACTACCATTATTGAGCCACCTTTCATCACCGAGCCATCCTTCACCGTCACGATCTTGTCCCAAAATGTAAAAGAAAAATGATAGAATGATCTACACAATCAACCTATAAATCAACCTACATCACATAAAAAGTGACATGTGTCACTTGTTTCCTATTGATTATTAGTTAACAAGTGACACATGTCTTCTATTGATTATTAATTAGTTAACAAGTGACACATGTCACATTCTTGTAATATAGGTTGTTTTGTAGGTTGATTTATCACTGTTCAACGTAAAATATGGAAATTAAAAAGTTGGTGTCATTTTCAAAACTAGAAAAAAAAATACATTTATTATTGGACCTGGATTCTCTGACTTCATCTTTTGATGCAGTCACTATGCAGTCAATCATCCAAGGGTTAAAAATACATGCATTATTTTTTATTTAAAATTTAATTGTAAAAAAAATTATTTTTAAAGGATAGGATTTCATGCGGCAGAGAATCAATTCCCCTTATTATCACCGAAAAATTAAACCTCAAATATAAATGATCTCATAAATGATCATTTATATCATTCTGTATTATTGCACATTTCATAAATGATCTCATAATGTATCTATCATTCTGCATTATTGCATGTAAGTTGATGTTATTCTTACTCTCTCCGGTCCTATGTATAGGACATATTTAACCATATTCCTCGGACCAAGAAAAGTAGTTAGTTTCACGAATTCTATGAGAATATATTGTAACATTACAATTTTACCCTCTCAACTTTTCTTGAAAAATTCACACTCATTAATGAACAACAAAAAACACATGCATTTAATAAGGGCAAAAAAGAGAAAAAACAATAAATGATGCATAGAAAATACAAAATGTCTTATATATAGGACCAAAGATTGCTTCTAGAATATGTCCTATATATAGGACCGGAGGGAGTATTTTATTTTATTTTTTTCTCAGCAAATGATGTGATCAATCTGTAAGGGAAGCCCCTCGTACTCACCGCCAGCTCCAAGTGCATCAAAAATGCTTGATAACATCTCCAACCCCATGTTGCTCAATATATTATAATGGTCCTACAAATATAAACATTGGGAAGTAGCAATAACCAAAAAAAGCTTACAGTTTTTCTTTAAAAAAAATGGCAATTGCATATCATCCAAACTTAAAAATACAACCAAGCTAAAAGATGTACTGTTTGATACACGCACGGGATCATATAAAAGCTAGCACATAATACAGAAAGCATAAATGTGATGAAATAGTAAAGTTAAGCTCAGTCTTCAAACTCTGCTGCTTCTGGGGGTAGCTGGTTGAGGTCATAGTCACTTACATAACGAACAAAATTGTTATTATTTATAACATGTGCCTCAGCAGCAGCAGAAGCCTCCACAGCATCTTTCTTGACCTCATCAGCATCAGCATCAGCATCCTGCTCCTTCTCTTCAGATTTCTCCTCAGCAACGGCGCCCTCCTTTTCCATCTGCTTCTTTTCATCTTCATCTTCATCATCATCAATGGAAGGATTCACTTCATTAATCTTTTTGTAGACTACCTCTCCATCTTCATTCAGATTAAACACATACATAACAAAACAAAACACTGTCATGTTATCTATATATAAAAAAAATAATCTATGCTTTCTTAATGAACAAAGTAAAAAAACTAACAAATGAAAAGGTAAGTAAGTTGGTTTAAGATCAAGAAAGTATATGACCTGTTTTTTTTATAAGTAAAAGAATTTTATTACCACAATACTGGGTCAAAATCTGTTCTCTTATGCTTATAAAAAAGTATATATATGACCTGTATATATATATATATATATATATATATATATATATATATATATATATATATAAATAAAGGGAACATTATCAAAAAAAAAAGGAAGGGATTTGTTGATTAAAAAAAGAGATCTATCTTTTATAAATTTCGGTTTAAATAATTAAGTATAAGTTATTTGTGTATATATGGTTAAAATAAAATAAAAATCAAGTTCTACTTGAAAAGTTACACATACAATTATAAGTTGAGAAAGATATGATTAAATAAAAATTTGATTATTGAAAAATCTTAGAAAAAATAATTTTTGTTGATAAATAATCTTAAACTATCTTTTCTATAAAAAAAATATCAACTACTCTTGGTTTAAAATATAAGCAAAACTAATTAACTTTATTAAATTTTGTTTCATTCTCAATGCCACTTTCCCAAAACATCTCTAGAAAATTGTAATCTTAATTATTTTTTGTTTCATTCTCAATACTACTTTCCAAAAATATCTCTATTTTTTATAATTTTGAGAAAATTAAATACAATCAACTAATCTCCTTAATAAGCGTAAAAGTGATTAGAATTGCTTATAATTCGAGCCGGAGGGAGTATTTTTAAAGAATAAAATTCACATGAAAATAAAACATAAATTTCATCATCTACGAGATCCTCTACCACAACCAAATTGTAATCATGATGTTATTAACAATAAAAATAAACCTCGGAGATCAACACAGAAATCTGTAATCGGAACGAATGAAGGCGAATTCCTGCCATCAATAACCTCATCATTGGTATTCTGTGGCACAGCTGAGGGATCAGGGTTGGTAAGGACTGAAGGGAGGGACTTGTTGCTAGGGTTAGTGGAGGAATCACCTTTGTTTTCCATTGATACCACTACTACGTACACTAAAGATAATTGAAAGAGGAGAAAAACCTTAAAACTAAGACAGTGCTATGTATTGAGAAGTAAAAGACTATATAATATATATATTTATTTATTGAGACGTGGTGACAAATATTTTTATTACATTGGCGGTGAAAGGGTGCAATTTTCCCCCTTCTTTTTTTTTTATTTTTTTTTTTTACTTCTTTCTTTTTGAGGTGGCAAAATATAAAATGACAGCGGTTGGAAAATATAGAGTTAGGATCCGTTTACACTGGTGTAAAATTTGGTCACTTACATCTTTACATAATTTTTTATATATTATGAAATTTGTCAATCCAACATTTGAATTATATGTTATCATCAAGTAGATCTAGTCTACAAAATAGTTATTGTAATGACATAATTCAACAGTTGGATTGACAAATTTTATAATATATAAAAAATTATGTGAAGGTATAAGTGACCAAGTTTTACACCTGGTGTCAACGGATCCTAACTCAAATACTATTACTATTAATTGTAAGTTAATATTATATTCAATTCAAATTAATAAAGTTTTAATAAAAACATTTAATGAATATCTAATTTTTATACAACTAAATCTTTATTTTTAGTTTCCTAATATTTTTAAAACATTATTTTCCTTGTATTAAACAATTTCTATCTATTATCTGTATTAAAAAATACATAAAGCGGTAAAGCAAAGTGATATAATATAACATAACATAATATAATATAATATAATATTTTTTGGTACATTTTAATAATATAATATAGTATATAGTACTCCCTCATCCTCTTGTACAGATCGATCAAGAAAAGTAATTATTACTTTCAAATTTATCAAAAAAGTACGTTGTCATGCATTCGAAAGTTACTCATATTTAAAACTTTATATACAACTTTATTCATTTCTCTCTCTATTGTAATTATTACTCTATCACCTCTATGTAATTATGAGGGATGTATTTGGAATAAATTCTTTAATGCAACCTAAATATTCCAAAACGACTTATAAAAATGGACAATAAATCTAATAAAATGGTGTCCTATGATAAGGGACAAAGGAAGGAGTTGTTATAGACTGGTTTCACAGACCAATAAATACCGATACCAAGGATTTACAAGCATCGATTAGCTACGGATTGGATAACCAGTTTTACGACTCATAACGGCGTTATGAAGTTTAATTTGGAGACGGTTACTCCTAGGATTCCCTTCAATAATGACGTTCATAAATTGTCCATTATTGCTATATTAATGACTGTCATAATAGCTCATTATGTCTCATTAAATCATGCATTCTATAAAATACAAATAGTGGTCAAGGTATGAAAACAATTCTCAACTCCCGTTTTACACACGATACACACACCACCCAAAATACTTTGATTTGACTGACAGAGTTCTCCTGATCGAAAACACATCACCATCGTCACACATCAACAAACACCTCACGATAGAGTCATTTTGAATGGCCCAATGTGAAGAGGATGAAAATATTTTTATAATTTATAATTTATTTTTCTTAAAATTTAATTTAATTTCAACTTGAATATTTTAAACGCATATGTTTTTGCACAAAACCATTGGAAATAAATTTGAAATCAGTTGAAATTGAATAATAACTTTGAGAGATATTCCTTCTGGTTCGAATTATAAGCAAAAATAACTAATTTTACACTTATTAACGAGGTTAATTGATTATATTTAATTTTCTAAAATTTATAAAACAATAGAGATATTTTAAGAAAGTTGCATTAGAATGAAACGAAAATTAAATAAGATAACAATTTTCTAGGAATATTTTAGGAAAATAACATTGGAAAAGAAATAAAATTTAAGAAAATTGGTTTGTTATGCTTATTCTTTTAAACCAAGATAAATAATTTTTTTCTTATATTTCAAGTGGGATGGAATATATTTTTGGAAGTAAATATACTGATTAACTAATGATTGTAATAAAATAAAAAATATAGAAAACGTTCAATGAGGATGAATATTTGTGTACTAATTTTTTGAACCGCACTAAAAAAATTTAAAAAAAAAAGAGTTAAAATCCAATTTGGTCCCTCAAGTTTTTCAACTGGGGACACTTTAGTCTCTCAAGAATTATAATTCACTTCTAGTCCCTAAAAAATTTAAAAAAATATCACTTTAATTTATGTTTTCATTCTGTTAACTACTGTCACTGTTTCCAGAAGCACCAGAGACATTTACTTGGCGACCATTAGCACTTGAGAATGAAATAATATTACAGTTTATGCCAACAATGACAGTAGTTAACGGAATGAAAACAGAGACTAAAATGATATTTTTAAATTCTTTAGAGACTAAAAGTGAATTATAATTATTGAGGGACTAAAGTGTCACAGTCGAAAAACTTGAGGGACCAAATTGGGTCTTCAGAAAAAAAAAATTATAGACTTATTCACTTTTTGATCTCCTATTTTTTTTTTTAGCGATTTTAGATTTTCTGATTTTTTTTTAAATCTTTTTAACTTCAATATCTTAAGTTTTCGTTGTTTAGTACATTAAATCCTTTCGCCCAAATATAGACTAATGGTATTAACATGGTAAATAGAGCTATCAAAACGGGTTGTCTGGCCGGGTTCGGGCTAGCCCGCTTCGGATTGGACCAAATTGGGCTCGGGCTTAAAAGCCCGTTTGTAAATTAAATACATTAATGCAGAGCCCAAATCCGTCTTAAGCAGGCCACTAGCTTATGCGATCAACCCGCATCATATTTTTTTAACCAAAAAAAACAATACACTAGAATAGAAAAAAATACCAAAAAAAAAAAAAAGGTATGAACATGAAGAAGCAGAGGTGAAGTGGGAATGAAAAGTTCTTCACGTGTATCATCAAATCCACATAAAGAGACTCGTAGTTTATGTACCAAAAAAACCCCAACACGAAGAAAAGGATGAACATGAAGAAGTAGAGGTGAGGTGGGAATGAAAAGTTCTCCCAAAAGTAATAGTATTAGTTATTATTGTATCTGGCCATGTATGTAGTTGCTAGCTGTTACTAATCGCTCGTTTGGTCAAAAACTATGAAGACCGATACTCGAAAATGGAAAAGTATCCGTGTCGTATTCGTGTTTGATATCGATACGCGTACGATACTTTTCGATACGTGTCCCAAAAGTATCCAATTATTTTTTATTTAATTTTAATTATTTTTTTAAAAAAAATACTTTTAAGATACTTCTCAAACGCTTCCGGATACTCCCTGATACTTTTTCGATACTTTCCATATACTTGTTTGATTTTACTTTGAATTTTGTAATAATTATTATTATTTTAAAAGTAACTTTTTAATTAGTATTTTTAATAAGATAAATAATCCTTTTTATGTCTTTTAAATTGTGGAGATTATTGAGTGTGCACTGATGATGTAAAGTTTTTTGCATCATTAGTCCATCATCGACTGTTTATGTGTTTATGATCGTTAACTTTTAGATAAAAGTAATATAAATGAACGGTGAATGATGAATTGATTGTGTTAAAGAACTTTATACTGTCGATGCACCATCTATTTTCTCTAAATTGTGATCATTATAATTATATATGTACTAATGTCATTTTGAATTAATAACAATATGAATGAAAATTAACAATGTACAGTATGTTTTTTAAATTTTTTAATATATATATATATATATATATATATATAAATTTTTGTAAATGTATCCTATGCCGTGTCGTGTCTTAAATTTTCAAAAATTCTCGTATCTCCATATCGGTGTCGTATCGTATCCCTGTCGTACTAAGTATCGGGGCTTCGTAGGTCAAAAAGCTTCATGATTTATATATGGAGTTGGACACGTGGACCCATTGCTGTCAAATAAATAACATTCCATCGAAGTGATGTTTGTTCTTTCTATTAAAATGTTTGTTCCATACCTGTGCCGTTCCCCATTATGGCCTTAAAAAACAAGGCAATTAGTTCCCAAACCCCATAATTATCCACCAAACCCCATTTTAATAGCGAAATGTCCATTATATCCTTTTCCATTCAAAAAAAAAAAGAGAAGGAAACAAACCCCAAACCCCAAACCCCAAATCCAACCACCTTTTCACCTTCTTCCATATCCCATAATTTTACAAACTTCTTTCTCTCTTCTTCTAACTTTTCTCTTACCTTTTCAAAACTCTACCATATTCTACCTACAAACCACTTCATTTGGTTATCTATTCGTAAATGAAGCTCCAGTGTGTTCTCTATTGGTGTTGTTGAAGATAAAATCATCTCTTCTACGGTTTTTTTTTTACGTAACTGTTTAAATTCCGACTAACCAGTGTCGGAATTTTCTATTTCAGAATTTATTACTAAATAATTTTCATGTGTCTTCTGATATTTTTCCGAGATAGATGTATCAGAATATTCATAAATTTTGATAAACCCCTATCGGAAATAATAACTTAGTCAATTTGATATCACCCAATTGAAACGTAGCTTACTGTAACATTTTTCCGAGACACTAAACTCAGAATTAATTAAAATTCTGATATGTTAAATTCAGAATTTTTATAAATTCTGATAAGTATATTTCGGAAAATAATATATGTATTAAATTATATGAATTGGTATTTTTCCGAGATAGATGTATCAGAATATTCATAAATTTTGATAAACCCCCATCGAAATTTAATAAAATTTTGATACGTATTTTTCAGAATAGTAATTTTTTCTGATACCCTGTTATCAGATTTAACAGAAAAATTCATTAGAACACACCATGAAGTTACACTCATATATTGCAACAAAGTAAATTGATACCGAATACACTCATATACCTAAACATCAATTCTTTAATTCACGTAACCTTAATCCATGTTCAAAAGCAAATTTAATCCACATGTTCAACACCTAAGCTTAAAAGCTATTACAAATAACAAAAAGCCAAATACTAACACAAGTTCAAAAGCTATTACAAAATGACCAACTATATTGATTCTAAATCAACAATTCCTACTCAATTTCTTCTTCTCCGGACACGTCTCTCTTGACCACTTGCTTCATTCTCCGCCTTTTCTTGCTGCTTAGCCCTGCTACCCCTGGTAACCCGACAACCGCGCCTTCCGGATTGCGTACGAGGAACATCTTCTGTGATAGCTCTGGTACATAATGTCATGACCTCCTCATAAACATCATTCGGTAATGTTGCCCTATGCGGTTTCAGCTGTACGTTTCAATCTAGTCGTCATATTTGAAATTCAATCAAATTATGAATAATGGGAGACTTCAAACATTGAAACCAAAAATTATGTTTTTATAATTTAAACATGAAAACTCAAAAATATTATACATAACAATTACAAACAATTTATAAAACAAATACTGATTAAATTCTTTTATCCTACTGATTAATTATACAACAAAATCAGTAACTCAGGTACTGCAATCCTAACTTAACAGAAGTAAAAAAAAATTATGCAGGAACATTTAAAAAGGAATAGGTTGTCTGGCAGGCCATGATTCTATCTTTTCAAAATACTTGGTTGCAACAACATCATCAAAACCTTCTGTCAAGATCACCTTCTTTTCAGAGATGTCATACCTTCTGAAATAGGACGGCAAAAAAAGAAGAAAGAGGAGGTTAGCAGCAGTCAGAGGTCTTATTTGTTGAGGATTTTAATTTCTAGAAAAACACAACAAAAGAGGGTTCAACATTTCAAGATGAATTTGTTCACATTCAGAACATGTTTTGAATTATCATACCCTCTAATGCCTTTCTAACATCTAGAAAGATCAGAACGTTGACATCTCGCCTCATACCTGGAAAAATAAAAAAACAAAAAAATAATTAAGAAATCAAGTACAAAGATGAAGCTAGTCAAATTCTACTAGAAGTTTTTGCATCTAATATGGGAAAAACAAAACAAAAACCAAACCAAAAAAGAAAAACATAACAAAAACTAAATAAAAAAGAAAAACAAAACAAAACCCACAGAGAAGACAAGAGGGTAATTAATGAGGGAAGAAGAAGAATGTGCATACCAGTGGAGGCGGCGGCGGTGGAGGCAACGGTCTCAACCAAGTGAAGGAGAGAGGGAATGTACGGTGGAAGAAGAAAAGAGGGGAGGAAACGTGAATGAGGGAGTGGAGGGAGTTGAACAGTTATGTGTGGGGTGGGGTTTGGGGTTTGTGAAATGAATTAAGGAGGGAGTATAATGGGGGATTTGAATGGAAGGTAGTTCTGGTATTAATTATAAAGGTGGGGTTTGGGGGATAAAAGGGGGGTTTGTAGACTAACTCCCAAAAAACAAATGCACACGGTTAAGAGATATATTTTTTAGGCCCGAACCCAGCCGGGCTTACCCGGCTAGAGCCCGAATTTTTTAAAACTCAGTCGGACCGGGCTAAATAGCCCGAATTGAATAAATGTTCCAAATTTATGAAGTCCAAGGTCTAAAATTTTTCGAGCTTTTGACCCGGCTCGATCGGCTCGACCCATTTTGACAACTCTAATGGTAAATGACGGGACACGTGATAACATTACATGATCCTTGTTGGGATTTGCCAATTTATTGTAAAACCAAAAAAAAAATTAATCAAAATAATATTTGATATTATTGAAAATGTATAAAAGAAATCATGAAAAAAGTAAAAATTATTGGAGTTACTTTGATTTTCTTTTTTTTTTGTCATTTTTATGAATTTTTAAATCATTTCAATATTGTTCTAATAAATATTTTTATGATTTCATAACACAGGAAAATTTCAATGAGAATTATGTGATGATGACTCGTATCCAGTTGTCACGTTAGCATCGATAGTCCATATTTGAATAATCATTAAAACATATTTATTACCATTGTGAGCAAAAAGAGTGAATAATCAGGTTGATTGGATCTATCAAAGTCTGATGGGTGAATCTTTTAATAATTAAGCAACTCTAACTTTAAGCCAAAAATTATGTTAAGTGTCCGTTTGGCAAGCGGAATTGGACTTACAATTTAGAATTGTAATTGAGTTGGAATTGTGATTTTATATTTGAATTGCATAAAGAATTAAATGTATGAATTATAATTCCAAATTTAATTTCTTATTTCATTGTTTGGGCATAAGATGCATAATTCAAAAATTAAATTAATTATATTCCATAGTTTGAGCCTCGTGTAGTGACAATTTGTATGCGTTGGCGCAACAACCTTTTGCGTGTGTCGCAATTCATGGAGATATTGGATTATTTGTTACTAGGATTCACATATTCTAGTAACGAGGATTCATATATTCTAGCGATGATGGATAATGAATGGGAGGAGAAAAGAGAATCACAAAGATGAGAAAATTTCTAGAGGGGAGAAAAGAGGAAGATGAAAACTTAACTAAAGCCAGTAAAAAAAGCCTGACCCAATCAGGTCGGCTCGTACAAACCCAATAAATAGGCAAGTTTTGACTCTCAAATTACGACCCAAATAGATCTTGAGCTAAAAAGACCCGCTTTAATAAAACCAAAAGAGGACAAGATGAAAACTTAGGATGAAAATAAAACCAAAAGAGGACAAGATGAAAACTTAGGATGAATCAAAGCCAGTAAAAAAACTCGACCCAATCAGGTCGGCCTGTACAAACTCGATAAATAGATGGGTTTTGACTCTCAAATTATGACCCAAATAGATCTTAAACAGCTTTAATAAAACCAAAATCAATCAAACTCTTGATAGACTTGTTAATATCAACTAAAAACTTTGTCCAATCTAATTAAAAAGGTGGCCACCATCGGGTTTAGCTAGATAATTTTTTTTGCCTAGGGCCTTTTAGTAACCTTAGCAAGACCATTAATTTTATGAAGAGGCCGCTGGATTCAATAAATAAACGAAGAAAAGAAAAGAATAGAATATTTCGTGAAAATAGATCTTGAAGACGGAAAACGAGTATGTTCGTTCTCCGCATATGCAACGAAGCTCCGCACAAGTTAATTACAATAACCTTCTCCTAGGGCTTATTGAAATAAGGCAATAAGAACTTATTAGAGAAGATAGCTTATTTCCATGAGCTCTCCAAAATACTTATATAAATATTTATATTATAAGATAATCTCAAATAAGCTCTTCCAAAAGCTACCCAGGTTTGAAATAACTTCAAGGAAAAGGACTCATTTGCCACTTGAGTGGTTAATCCAGTTATCCAGTCATAAAAAAATATATTACATGATTAAGGATTAACTACTTAAATGGTTAAAAAAGTCATGAAAAGATCATCTTCCAACACAAAGGACATCCTTTCAATGTGTCTATGAAGCTAAACATTGCAAAAGGGCATGTTCAGAATTACCCATATAATGTACAAAAGTCACTTGTACTTTACTTTCTTGTAGCTGAATGTATGATTAAATAATCGGAGTACTGGATGTACTGCTAAAATTCTGGATATCATGAAAAAAAAATTCAGCACATTTGTTTTAAAATAATTCCCATGACGAAAATAGAAGCTAAATCGATCAGTATCTGACACCATATTCTAGCATTTGGGATTTCATTGCGAGTATTGTGTTCCTTCCCACCTGCCAAATCAGTAATCGTGGAGTTAATAAAATATTTATAGGACCAAAAAATTATATTAATACATGAACAGTACTAAAATAACTCAGTTGAAAATATTTAACTTTTCCTGTTTCCTGTCACATGTCTAAGCTTAACCTGATTCTATTTAAATAGCCATCAGGAAATCAGCCAACATTACCTGCTACTGTCCACCAGAGTTCCCCAAAAGTCGCTCAACAGCTGCATGAACATTCCCTGCTGTAGCAATAAGAGCCCTTATGTTCTCTTGTGTGTCAAAGAAACCCATCTCTTGAAGCTGCGAAAGTTGGGTGGCATACAATTGCTCTGGTGGCTCTGACAAGACAAAGAAGCCAGTAAGTGCAGTATAAATTATATTCAGAAAAGGAGACAACAACAATGCTTACCATTTGATCTGGTTGGAGCAGCTAAGCTGCCAGCTCCCAGTCCGCCAAACATGCTTGATAGCATCTCCAGCCCCATGTTGTTCATTGGTCCTACAAATTTAAACATTTGAAAACAATGCCCAAAAACGCTTACAGTTTTTGCTTGCAATAAAATGGCAATTGCATCATCCAACAGCTACCTCCAAACTTAAAACTATCCCTTTTATTGCTAGAGAATACAACCAAGCTAGAAGATGTGTTTAATGCACGGGAGCATATAAAAGGTAGCACATGCATAAATGAGTGGTCATAGGGATTCGGTTTGGAAAAGCTTTAATTTAGTTAGAAAGGATTTAAGGCAGTGCCCTTCAACAAGGACCACATCTTTTAAACACCCAGACCCAGTTCTATGACTTATGATTCATAATCCGGAATTCATCACGCAGATACAGATAACAACAAGAGGATACCTAATGTCCATTATTAAATGTTCCATGGATTCATAAATTACTAATCTTGAGTACGGATGGGTTTATCTCGAGAGATGGTCAAGCAATTTGAATAACGAACGCAAAACCACAGCAACAATACTTAAAACAGACTAACAGAAACCGAACAGGAAACAGGGTTTTCTTGCTTACCGGTGCCGCCACCAGTTTGACCAGGTTCCCTGCAAAAAGCATACTAGATTAACAGAGAATCAAGCCAGTAAGAAATGGTAAACGACAAAATAAAATTCAACGAGGGCATCAAAATTCAAACATGGAGTACTTAGTTATTTAATCACCGGGAAAAGTTCATATTTAAGGGGCCTTTGGTTGTGTGTGGTGTCATTTTCTTTTCATAAAGAAAAGTTTAGGGTGAGGGGAGGTGGTCCTCATTACACACGACAAACCACCAGCCACAACGAGGATTTACATCGACATTACATTTTCAGATTGCCAACCAACCGGAGAACCCTGAATTTGAACCCAAGTCATGCAATTAAAATGAGGTAAAGGTTGACCAAGTGCCCTCATTGCAAGAATTAAAGATGGTTTGGTAAGAGAACATCCAACTCCCAAACTCGGAAAGCCCTCAGACTTACAAACATCAAAAGCCAGGAGGGAGAGGTTTCCCTATTCCAGGGCATACCAGATTGACATGCCTCAGCTCGGGCTTGCCATGGAAGAAAGCTACAAATACTTTTTTTTCTTAAAAAAAAAAACTTCTAAATAATTTTAAAATGATGAATCACAATGACCCAAATTTATTTTGGGTTTTTAAAATGACACGTTAATGCACTATCTTCATTTATCGATTTCCTTTAAAATATAAATGGGTGTATATATAACTTTGTTCTTAGACAAACTAATCAAAATTCAAAAATCCCCTATTTCAAGGACTGTTATGTCCACAACCTTATGGTTTTGATAATCATGATCACCAAAAGTAAGCAGACAATAGCAATGAATGGCTTTATGGAAAAGCAAACGCAGTAAAAACAAAAGAAAAAGAAAGCTCATCCAACTACATTAGAAGTCGGATGTTGTCTAGCTCAGTTGCAACAGATGTGCAACGATAACTACATCATTAAGCTACATATTACTGTAAAAATCAGTTATCAAGAATTAATGGAAGATCCAGTTTCTTTTCATGGCAAAGTTAGAAAAAGGAAAAAAAACAAATGGCATTATGAGAATGGAGAAGCCAGCATTGTTCCATTCCATTACGTACCTATTTGATTGTTGCTGACCAAGCTGAGACAGAAGAGATTGCTGGAAAGACATGAGTTGCTGCCATCATGAATAGAGGACACACAATGGTGAGAAAATAACACAAAACAAGTATCAAATTATCTAGGCAAAAAAAATAAATACAATACAAGATCTTCATCGTATTAGACCATATTTTAAAGAATCCAATTTTCTAATGCAAAAAAACATCAAATTTAATCATATGCCGAAGTCTTTTTTTTTTTACGAAATGATTCTTAGCTAAGAGGTCATTTGACCTACACAGCGCCGTCGGTAGAATTAGGTCTGATACTAGTTATTTTAGCAATACTTCAAAACTACTGGAATTCACTACAGAAGAAACAAAATGCTAACATTCAAAACTACAATCCTTCATAATGTATATGTATTAGTTAAAGTTTCAGTATTGTACCAGATGCTAATTAACATTTAACATAAGCAAAGAAATGTACCCAACCCAACCCTATGCTTGATAGAGAATATTGTCATTCATCAACAGATCCAAAACTCTAAATCTGTCTACCTGCAGTGTCTCGGGTGAGGAAAACAGGCGAAGAAACTCTGGGTTCTGCATGACTTCTCTAAGAGAATTCATATCAGGCATGCCACGCTGCCCAGCATTGACACCAAGAATCTAAAAGTAAATAAGACATTAGAAAGATCAGTCTATCCATTATATGCACAATTCAAACACACTGCAAGTAAATACCTGATTCATAGTCTGTGGATTGGAAAGCATGCTTTGCATCATTTGAGAGATAGCTGGATTTTGCATTAACTGGGTCATTAAAGCAGCATCTGGCATACCGGCACCGCCTAACATGCCTTCAAGATCTGGCAGACCAAGCCCTCCCAAGCCTGTAGGTGTCTGCTGTCGAGCATCCCCACCGATAGTTGACGACCTTCTGGTGTTATTTTGGGCACCACCAGCTGCAATACTCAACATTGATTAGCCCGGTACAAGTTACAACCCACTAGTAAATGTAGCTAATACTAGCTTTAGAGCATACAAAAAAATCAAAACAAGGAAAAATTAATGAAAACAACTGACAAAAAAGCGCATTTAGTCACTGAACTCCGAGGAGGAAATTACAGTCTAAGAACTTACTTCCAGTTGAGGACCAAGGATTGGGAAGCGGGTTAGTATTGGGTACAGGGGAAGTCGCTTCAGAACTATTAGTTGAGGGATTAGTTGATTGGTTCCTGACTTGGCCACCTTGGGTCCCCAAAATCCCAGCATTATCAGTTGCTGTATTACCACCCATAGTAGTGGCATTCAAAAATGGTTCTTGAACATTTTCATACATGCGCCTCAGCATGTTAAATCCCTCAGGAGAAGATTCAATGTTGCTCATTGCTCTGTCTGTATTCCTCATCATTTCACGCATGATCTCAGGGTTCCTGGTAGCTTCAAGAGTCTGACGAAGAGTGCTGGGATCATTAAGTATGTGTGCTAGCTCAGGATTTCGATCCATGAGCTCTTGCATCTGTGGGTTATTCATAATAAGATTCCTCACTATCTCAGGATTATTTATTAAATTCTGCATAGCAGGAGTGTTCATTATTTCTCTCACTATATTGGGATTCGACAAAAACGGTTGCTGCATCTGTTCAAGATCTGGAAAGCCCTCTCCAAATAAGCCACTGCCCCCCAGTCCATTGATACCGAGCCCAGGGAACAGAGAAGCTCCAAGACCAGGCCCTCCTAAACCCCCGCCCTCGTTAGCACCAGCACCAGCACCAGCACCGCTTACATTATTTGTTGTGGTGTTGGCACCACCAGTATTGGCCCCGCCAGTATTGCCAGGTGCAAAGCCACGAACCAAGTGGACGGTGTGATCCGCCTCCAAACCTACAACGATGAATAGAAAGTTTAGTTTAGTTTAGTTATATTCACCTATTTACAAAAGAGCGGTCCTTGTTAATATGGAATGAATTTTGTAAACCAACGAGTCTCACAGACTGTAAGAGAAATGAATTTACTCTGATGACAAAAATAGAGTCATGCAGACAGTAGAAAATAAAACGCAACTGTTTTAGTATTTCGTGCGTCGTTTTAGAAAAAAACAATTCAACAAAACATGCATCATCCTTTACAAGAAAAAACAAACTCTCTAAAAACACCAAAGTTTTCATGTGAATAAATATTGGCTGCATCAATTCAATGTTATGTTTTTGCTTATGAGGAACAGAAAACATAAACTCCCTTTGTTGCCTTATCCAATCGGTGCCTATAGAAAATTTCGTGGATTGTCGATTAACCATACAAATGCAAACAATCAAAGAAAAAATAATAATTTTCCTTATTCCACAATCTCAAATAAAATAAATCATGAAAAATTATGTAATCATACAATCTGAAAAACAAAATTCAGCTAACCAATAATCAAAAACACATAATCAATCCACCTTATAAGAATAATTAAAACGCATAATCAATAATTAAAAATTAAACAGAGATAAACGAATTAAAATAAACAGTGAACGGATTATGCGAAGAATAATAAAAAATAAAAAAAGAAAGAAGATCGGGGAATAAATAGATAGATATACCATAGCTTTTGAGGGTTTGATCATCCTTGAGGATGCGACCTTTGTAAATCAGACGCTGTTGATCGGAGGGGATGTCGCAGTTGCGAGCGACGATCTCCTTGAATGATCCAACGGTGGAATCGAGATTAATCTGAACGGTGAATTTGGAACCATTGGAGCATCGAATGTTGATACCGACTCCTCCTCCTCCAACTCCTTCAACGTTGGCCGAGTCGCCACCTTCGACAGCACCGTCACCTCCCATGTCTCTATCTCTCTCTCTCTCTCTCTCAAAATCCGCGGGAGACAATTCAGATTCAGATCTCACACAAAAAGAGATAGATAGATAGATAGATAGATAGATAGATAGATAGATAGATAGGGATAGATAGAACAGAGAATACAATAGAATAGAAAACCCTAACCCTAGAAGAGGATTGAAGGCTATAAGAAATTTGGAAGAATTGGGGGAGAAACTCTGCGTGGGTGTGTGAGAGAGAGAGAGAGAGCTGTGGGGGATTTGAGAGAGAAAGAGAAAGAGAAAGACACAGATAAATATCAAAATCAAAATTAAAATACAAATAAACAAAAATAGCCCCTGGTTTTTATTTTTATTATTATTGTTTTATTTCTTCCTTGGAGGAGGAGCTAATGCTAATCTATCTCTTTCAAGATATTCGCCCATCTTTTACTCTGATTTTTCATCTTGTACCATGTTTGATACTTATAACTCCTGGACCGATTTAGATTTGGGCTTTTATATAGTTATATGTCACTTTGAATGAAATATCTAATTACTTTCTATAAATATTTTAGGACAGAATATCGAAAATGAAACAAAATTAATTTTTTTTATATTTTAAATCAAAATAAATATATGTTTTCTTATATTATAGAATGAATTAATAAATTTGTATTTAGAATTCATATTATTAAAGCACATGAATTTTGCAAATACATCAGTGACTTTTTACACAAACTTACCCATTACCTGTTAGGACTCACATTAGTGGAAAAATAGATACTACTATTTTAATTGTTTTTCTATGTTTATTCGATGCAGAAAAGAAGTAAAAAAAGCAGAAAATAAATAAATAAATAAAGGGGTAGACAGAAGTGGGGCATGCATTTCTTAACCAACCTACGCCGGAAAAGAATTGATGTTGGGCTTATAAAGGAAACTTAGATCCACACGAGTAGCTTGCACGTGTATAGACGAGGCAGCCCATCAGCCAAAAAAGAAAGAATTTTAATCCTCAAACCCTCAATTTTAGCTTCAAACCACATTTTAATAGTGAAAAGTCAAAAATGTCCTTATCTCATCCTCCACTTTTTCATCCGAAACCCCAAAACCTTTCACCTTCTCATCTCAAACCCCAAATCCCAAACTTTTCATCTTCCGCCTTCATCCTTCTCCAAAATCCAATATTTAAACCATGTTTAATATTCATTGGATGAAAAATTCCATGGAACTACGGTTGTTGTTGCCTGAATGAGTCATAAAGCCTTGGACATAGGGCCATGTATGGTTTTCCTTGTTCACATCAAATATTTAATCACGAGTTTGATTGATGCCTTCATTCTGCACCATTTGCATGAAGAAAATTGTTGTTGATTTTCTGCACCTTATTGTAATGTTGAAGGATATTTGCTAATACTATTTTCTGGCTTTCATGCCATTTTCTTTTTTTATATTTTTGAGGTGTCGAGTGGGGAGTGAGCTGTGATTCTCATATAGGAAGGGGCTTAATATTTTGTATGGAGGATGGGAAGACATAACTTTTGTTTTGTTGTGCTCCCATCTCATAATACGTTTGGACCTTTTGTTTGTCTTTTTAATTGTTACCTTTAAACACATTGTAAAAAGGGTTGTCTAATTTTATTTCCAATACTATATACCTCTTTGTGTTTTGTTTTCCCCCTTTCAGCATTAAACCTTTTTTAATGCCTAGACTTTCTGTCTGACGTCGCCTTTTTTTTAATTAATTTTCTGATCATCATGCTGCAGTATAGTCCTGATGATTCTTTATTGAAAAATGTTTCATCCAGTGACTCTGGCATCCATGACAATCTTCAGCTTCAAAAGGGTATGTAAACATTTGTGGTTCTTTCTTTAGTTAATAGTTCATGGATGTAATATGCGGATGCCAATATTTTACTTTAGTTTTTCATCCTATGAGGGATGTTCGATGGTGGCACTGATGTAGGATGGTGGCGGAGGAGAGAGAAAGTGAAAGAAGAAGAAGAAGAAGAAGAAGAAGAAGAAGAAGAAGAAGAGTGAGGTTTAGAGGGAGAAAGTGAGATTTTGAAGGCAAGGGTAAAAATGGAATAAAAAAGAAAGTGGGGTTTGAGGGCTAATATGAGGGGTTTGGGAACTAAAATTCAAAAAAAACCAAGTGTGCTATGAAGTTTTTCACTCAATCCATCAACTCCAATATTATACTTTTAGAATTCAATTGACAGTTATCAACTCTTATATTATATTTTAAAATCAAATTATTATAATTAGAGAACTTCTCACTGAAAAGAGTTCTCACAATAAAAATTAAAAGATTTAAGACTTATGAAATATGCCATATGTTACTGCTAAAAAAATTCAAAAAAATAAAAGGCACATTTTCATTATATTGCAAGCGAAGAAATAAAAAAAAATAGAAAATGCTAAAGAGTGTTCTTAGAACATTTGTTAAGATATTAAAAATATATGGTTAAAAGTTATGAGAAAATGCACTTTTTTGAATTCTCGAAAAAATAAATAACTTGGACTTATGAATTTTTTCCACTTTTGGAATCCTTAACAAATGTAAAGGCACTTGTTAGCAAAATAAAATAAAATAAATAAAATAAAAACCTTTTAACACTTTTTCATAAACAGACACCTAATAATATGATTTTATTTTTTAAAGACAAATATTCTCCCACTCTTTCATAGTGTTGCAGGAACATAATATTGTAAGTGTTTCATGAAAGAATCATATTTTTTAATTTTTAATTCAAGAGCTGGTTTTTCATTATTTTACTTTCTTCCTTTTGGTTTTTATTCTCTTTAACATTAATGCTTTTGTAATTTTTTTTTTGTGTAAATTGCTTTGGTAAAGTTTTTGTATGTGCATTATATATGTGTTTTCTTAATCTATCTTGACCTGCACTTTTGAACTATTTTAGTCCCTGAATTTAGACGCTATTTTGGAATTGGTTCTTGAACTTTTTTTTTCTATGCTCTGGGACCTCGAACTTTGTTCAATTTTTTCGAAATGGTCTTTTCGTCATTTGAGTAATGATATGATTAATGATATGTCGTGTACTTTCGCAACATCGACAAGTGACGTGCTATGTACCGTCACGTGACATTCAAATCTTTTAAAAATTTATTAATCAAAGATCATTGAAAATTTATTAATTTAAAAATTTCAGATGACATCACTTGAAAGCATGACTTGCTCAAAATCATGGCTTTAATCAAAGTTGTTGTTCGATTGTCTAAAAAGGTGATATAGTTAATCATTTTGTACGTGAAGCTTTAATTCTTCACTCGAAAGCATGACTTATTAAATGATAGAAATAAACCTCGAAATCATATAAACTTGTATGTAGTATTTATTTTTTTATCTGTTTTCTAACACTATGGTACAAATAACAAACCAATATTTTTACCATAAAGTAGTTGATTGCAAAATAACTTTTATGGGCTATCTTATTTCAAAAATTTGAAAAGATTTTTTTATATGTTTTCTAACACTATGGTACAAATAACAAACCAATATTTTTTTACCATGAAAGTAATTGAATGCAAAATAACTTTTATGAGCTATCTTATTTCAAAAATTTGGAAGGTTAAGGTTTCAAGGGATTATCATCAATATCGTTGGATGTTCTATTAGAAAGAATTTTTCTTTTCAAGATGAAGACCGAAAATAGTAAAAGAAAGTGAAAAAATTTCAGTCCCTATCTATTTTTTTTTGTCTCAGTCTTTAAAAGTTCAATAAATTTGGTTTTGGGTCTTACTGTTGGAAATGCATCCACCGCTAAGTGTTGACATGGCTGATAGATGGCCACATCCACATTAACAAATGCGCAAGCGAATGCATAAAAAAAATTGGGGCCGATAAAAAAAATTACAACGACTAAAACAAAAAATTGCTCAACTTTCGAAGACTGAAAATTTCATTAACCCGAAAATTCATATTTGATTAAGAAGTCGACCATGATGGATACTACATTGTCTCCAAGAGTTAGCTCAGTGCATAAAGTGCGACACATATGGTACCGAAACTTGGGTTAAACCCTGGAAATGACACTTTCTCTCCCTCCCCGTAAAAAAAATATATATATTTGCCTATCAAAACAAATGTTAGGCACTACTACGTGCTTCCAATTGATAAACATGATTGCACGGATTTAATGATCAATAAAAAATCTTATACATTCAATTGGTGCTTATATGATTCTAAGCTTAGGAATATATCTAACACAAAAGGCTCTTCATGTAAAAAATTAATGTAGATCACACCAGATTGGCAGATTAATTTACTATAAATCCAACTCATAAAGATATATGTACGTTTTTTTAATGTGGCTCCTGTAACTCGTAGGGCTATATGAATCTGAATGAATTTGTACATAAGTTAGTGAGTGTAATAAACAAATTCGCGAATCCATAAGGTGAATATCGAAATCCTATACGAGTGACTCGTCCAATTTCCTCATAACTTTCTTCATAATCCAAACCCCAACATGATGTCATTGATCACTATTAAGTTTGTAGCAAAGATTTTGATAGTGATAAGAGTCTGTGACCATCAAAATAGAAAATCTATAGCCACCATCATTTTCCACAATGCACCGCATTTTGTCATCCATCAAGTCACCTCAATTCATATGCATGCAGGTTTTCAATTCCACCTATTTGTCTTTATCTTGCTCTCGATCTCTTGTTTAAAAAAAAGTTGAAACTTGTAAAGGTAGTGCACTAATTCTCTTGTTGTAATGATACATCCGAAGTATTTATTTAATTATTTTCTAATTA
This sequence comes from Crotalaria pallida, assembly GCA_037953625.1. NCBI lineage: Eukaryota > Viridiplantae > Streptophyta > Magnoliopsida > Fabales > Fabaceae > Crotalaria > Crotalaria pallida. The sequence goes on along the minus strand of CM075655.1, from coordinate 126,393,130 downwards.
TGATTTCTAATTTCATTATCAATGGCAGAATGAGGTATCGTAATGCTTTTATATACAAAGCATTATCTACAAAATATCATATCAATCATGTCTTCAATGTAAACTCTTTATTCTCATAATCATATTTCTTGAGTCCCTCAACACTTATCACATATTTCTCAACCCTAATTTCACTACCATCATTATGTTTTCCTCAATTGATTAACAATTTTGTGTATCACTACCACCTCTTCATCTTTCTCAATCCTATTCTTTGAGTTTGTAATTAGAGAATGACATAATATTTTTCCTTTTTTTTAATAGTAGAAAGTATATCTCATTTTTCATAGCCAATTTTTTTAAGGAGAAAGGAGAAAACGCAGTGACCCCAATATATTTTTGTTGGGCCAATGGGGATATTTATTTTTAATTTTGATTAATAAATTTAAAAATAAAAAAAAAAAAATATAAAAGCAGGTTAGAGTGGGAGAGGAAGAAGAATTCTCCCTCCGCCCCAGGCACATTGCAACGTCTAAAAGCGCACATTGAGTTTGAGCGGCGCGCTAAAAAATTAGTTGAAATGGGTTTGACAATGTAACACTCCGTAGTAGTAATGGCGGTGGTTTCTCTCAGAATGAACAACACCAACTACAACTACAAGCGTGGCGTGCTTGCTCGTTTGAAAACCCTCATCATCACTCACTCCAACAAGGTACTCACTCATACACACACTAATCAATAATAACGTTACTCTCTCCTCTCCTATTACTTTGGTTGAGACAATTTCTCAAACACCTTGTGACTCGTGACCCCTCTCTCTCTTTCTCAACCCACACAGAGCTTCCACTGCCTCACCCCCAAAAGAGAACTTCAACATCATTTGTCTCCTGAAATGGCTTCCCACTACTCTGCTTCCCCAGGTATTAATGTATTATTGCTACACTTTTTATTTACTATGGTACTTGAATAAATTTGTACTCTATTTTTTAACGCACCTCTCTGATTGAGGGAATTTCACGTGGAACCCCATTAATTAAATGACATTAGCCTATGCTCAATTAGGATCCTGTTTGACTACACCAACTTATAGCTTATCTGGGAGATTATAGATTATTTGACTTCGTAAAAATTCTTGTACTGTTGTTTGTTGAACAAGAAATAATTAGAGACTCGTAGCCTTGGAAAACAAAGATTGTAACTTTTGAAAGCTAGCTTTGCAGCAAGTGTTGGGAGCTGCCAATAATTGCTTTATCATTTTTGCCCTTTAATATTACATGTTTTTTTCCTGGTTATTTAACAAATTTCAGCTAATTGAATAACTGGTTTTGCCAAACAACTCTAATTCAACTAGCTAGTTACAAAACTATCAACTTTTGGCGACAATCTCATAGCTTTCACCTAGTTTTGCCCAATATCTCTGATTCAATTATCTAGTTGCACAATTATCAACTTTCAGCTACAATCTCACAACTTTCATCTAGTTTTGTCAAATAAAGCCTTAGTAGATCCCATGTGATTTCTTCCCAATAATAAAGAGCGGTGCTGAAAAAAGTGTGTATAAGAGTATGTTGCTAACAATGGTCTTTCATTGATTGAGCCACATGAATCTTGTTTATCACTATTGTTATTAACCACCATGCACATAAATGCATATCTAACTTTCATCTCTAATCAATTTTTAGCCATGTTATTGAGGCCATGTAATGGTCCGTTACCAAGGCCTTATTTATTTGTGTATGTTTATATCTGAGACCTGATTTTAATTCAGGCCGCATCGATGTCTCTAAATGTAAGCCTTTGGATGCAAGGAAGCTTGGTATAACTAGCTCTATGATTTCGCAACAGTCTCGAACTGTCCTGGACCTTCTTAGGAAAAAAGGTGAGTACTTTCTTATACCCTCTCCCCTCCCGATGTGATCATTTAAGGGGGATTATTATGCACAGGCTTGTGAATATCCTTTTCTTCCCTAATAATGTTCAAACTAGAGCATTGTCTTCCTTGCAACTTTATTTTCTTAATACCTTGATTTTGGTACTCTGATCTTGGTGACTGAATACTCTTATTAGTTATTCCCAATAATGAACAAACCATAAAGTCACGAACTTGTTTCAGCTCTGACCTGATGGGATTGCTAACCATCGTGGTTTAAGGATATTTCCTTCCCCATGCCCCTCCTTTGAAAGGGTGCTTGCTTTATTTAATCTTAACTAAGAAAAAGACCTAAGCATAGTTAGATGAATCTTAGAAATGCAATTTTAAAAATGCCATTGTACTCCTCCAGGCTTATTTTTTCTTTCTTTTTTGTACCAACATTTTATTTTGGCACTCGATATCATTTTTCTTAAACTTTTGTGTGTTTTGTAAATAACCTTTTATTTTTTTGCCCAACAATTAGATTTTTTTATACTTATGGTTGCAGGATTTAAGGCCTACTTAGTAGGTGGGTGCGTGAGAGATCTACTACTGAATAGAACTCCAAAAGATTTTGATGTGATCACCACAGCAAAGCTTATAGAGGTTTTGTGACAACTATTCAATGTATCAACTATATCAGAAGCACATTATACATTCGTGGTGGGTTTTAATACTTTTTTCTGTCCTCAATAATATCTGTCAGGTGCGAAAGTATTTTCGTCGTTTAGCTCGTGCTGAAGTTGTTGGACGGCGTTTTCCTATATGCCTGGTTCATTTAAAAGGTTCTGTAATAGAGGTTTGTCCATTGAGTAGTCATAAAAGATTATCATTGTACTTTCTTTAAGCTAGAACTACATGTTTGATTTAATGTCCTCTTTATTTGGTGATTCTTCTTTGATTAATGCGATTTCAATAAATTAACTACTTTATCTATGTTCCAACAGGTAACCAGTTTTGAGACAGTGGCACGGACTTCCAAAGAGAAACAACCTAATTTATACTCTCCATTGCCCAGTTTTGGTAATCAAGAAGATTTAATTCGCTACAAAAACTCCTTGCGCAGGGACTTCACAATCAATAGGTATTATTGGATCTTTGTTTTCAAATAACTTGTATGCGTTTGTGACCGCAGGGTGGGTGGGTGTATTTGTTTGTAAGCATAGTTTTGGTTTTATATGTTCTCTTTCTATTTAAAATGGGGTTTTGGATCATGTTGCCAAGATAGGAACTTGCTGTAACAAGTATTATTTTCTCTCTTAGACAATTAATAATTTATGATTTTTTATTCATATACTACCTTATTAATCCATTTGTTATTGCTGAAGCAGTTTATTTTATGACCCCTTTGCCAATAAAATATATGATTATGCCAATGGAATGGCTGATTTGAGTTCATTGAAGGTAACTCTTTATTTTATTTGTTAGTGATTGTTTATACCCCAAACATTTCTGTAACTTGTAAGTGTGCTGATATATAATTATGCTTTTTGATATGTAAACAGCTAGAAACCGTGATCCCTGCTCAAGTGTCCTTTGAAGAGGATCCTGGTAAGTGGTATCATACTCTTATAAGCATGTTGAAATTGATAGCTTTGACCTATTGACTAATATCCTCTATGAAAATGAAGTTGCTTGTGAAATCTTTGTGCAGGGAGAATTTTGCGCGGCTTCAGAATTGCAGCTCGTCTAGGCTTATCATTATCAAGTGAGACTGAGGCAGCAATCTGGACTTATTCTTCACAAGTTAGGAGCTTGGACAAGGTACCTCAATTGGAATTTTATGATGACAGTATACTGCTTATGTAGCACCGATAGTCTGATACTTCAATGGTCATTTTACCGGTATGGCGGTATCCGAAATATATTGTATTGGATGCTTTGATACTCTTAGATACTTTTGTCTGTATATCTTTCACTTATTGTCTTTGTGTTATTGATGTATTCATGCCGTATTGTATCGTGTCCTGTCCGTATCCTTATTTTAGTTTTTCTGGTATTATTCCTGCGCCGGTTGATGGAGGAATACCGGAGGCAACAAAAGGATCTGCATATGGTTTTTATTGATCTGGAGAAAGCTTATGATAGAGTGCCTAGAGAGGTACTATGGAGGGCTCTCGAGAAGAAAGGGGTGCGTGTTGCCTATATTAGAGCCATTAAGGATATGTATGATGGGGTCAAGACGAGCGTGAGGACACAAAGTGGGATTTCAGAGGATTTTCCCATCTCGATAGGTCTACACCAAGGGTCAAGTTTGAGCCCCTACCTCTTTACATTGGTCTTGGATGTGCTTACGGAACATGTCCAAGAACCAGTGCCCAAATGCATGCTCTTTGCGGATGATATTGTGCTTATTGGGGATACTAGAGAGGAAATAAATGGGAAGATTGAAATGTGGAGACAAGCTTTAGAAGGGTCTGGATTCCGGATAAGTCGAAGCAAGACAGAGTATATGGAGTGTAATTTTAGCAAGAGGCACGTGGGCCTTACTCGGGAGGTGAAGGTTGGAGAGCATGTCTTAGCACAAGTCCCGAAGTTTAAGTATCTTGGTTCTATCTTACAGCAGGATGCAGAAATAGAAGGGGATGTAAATCATAGGATTCAAGCAGGGTGGATGAAATGGAGGAGTGCCTCGGGCGTGTTATGTGATAAGAAGGTATCACTTAAACTTAAAGGAAGGTTCTACCGCACTGCTGTAAGACCGGCGATGTTATATGGGACAGAGTGTTGGGCGGCAAAGGGCACATAAGAGAATAAACTTCATGTTGCAGAGATGAGCATGTTGCGGTGGATGAGTGGGCATACCAGACAAGATCGGATTAGAAATGAGTATATTCGAGAAAAAGTTGGGGTTGCTCCTATTGTTGAAAAAATGGTTGAATCTCGTCTTAGGTGGTTTGGGCATGTGTGGAGGAGACCGGTGGAAGCCTCGGTTAGGAGGGTAGACCAAATGGAGGGTACTACAAGGGCTAGAGGAAGAGGAAGACCTAGAAAAACTATAGGCGAAACAATTGAGAAGGATATGACAATCAATGCCTTATCAAAAGACATGATTTATGATAGGCCTTTATGGCGTCGTTTGATCCATGTAGCCGACCCCACCTAGTGGGACAAAGGCTTAGTTGTTGTTGTTGTTGTTGTTGTATTTCGCATATTCACCTTCCAGCTTTTGTCCATTGACTATGTAGAAGTGCTGCTTTTTTTTTTCTTTTTTTCTTTTTTAAATTTTTTTTTTTTTAAGTTTCCACTTCCACTTAATTAGTATTCTTGTTATTGAACAGTGGAAAAGGTAAACTTGTTTAATATGGAAAATACTTGCAGGTATTGTTTCTAGATGTTGAAGTAATTATAGTTTTAGTTTCATCCTGCTGCTTTTCCTTGTATCTTTCAGAATAAATTAATGATTGAGATGAACTATATGCTGTCTTATGGAGCTGCTGAACCATCACTTCGCTTGCTATGGAAATTCAAAATGCTTGACTTTTTACTTCCTCTGCATGTAAGTGGATTTGATTAGCTGACTTGTAGTCTTTTAATGATATGCCTTTCAGCCAAATAAAATTATTACTCATTGATTGGTTATAGGCTGTATATCTTGACGCACAGGCGAATAAAGAAGATGCTCAGGCGTCTAATATGTTGATGGTAAGTTAGATTTGCAAAATAATTGTAAAACGATCTTCAAATGCTAAATCTGTTACATGCAGAAGGAATATGCTACAATATGTTGATAGTTCACTATTAACTGGAACTCTGAATGTTTTGGTGTTTGTAGACAAATATTGCTGAGAGTATATATTTTAAATAATTTGACCCCGCTCGAAATATAATTTCGATTTATGATTTTTTTAAGTAATCTTATAATTATTCACCCACATAACTTACCAAAATTCCATTTAAATTTTTTGGAGATAAGACAGCATGGGTGAGTAACATTGTTAAAAATTTTCTGATATTTGGAGAAGATTTTGCTTTTAAAACTAAAGGTAAATTGGACAGATGTAGTCAGACTCAATATGTTCTCTCATTTCTTAGACTGATTGTTGTACGAATAGGCGGAAAATCAGATATGTATTTCGGCACAACGAAGTCTGGATGGAAGAAGAGATGATAAAAAATGGCTATGTATCGGAACATTGTTATGCCCGAACATCATTAACAAATGGGTATTTGGTATAAACTTTTCTGCCTCCATTTCTTATGGTTCTGTTGTTTTTGCAGAAATTATTCTTCCATCTGGATAATTTGGTTGCATGTGATCGACCTTCTGATTGCACTCTATGGTAAGTGGTTGTTAGCTCCTTCATTATAAGCATGCCCTTTCTATAAAAAATACAGTTAACCCCGAGATTTTGGGCTTAAATTTCCTGCAACCTGGGATGGAGGGAAGGGTAACTACTCTAAGATGTACTCCGTATGTCTGAGCAAGAAAGAATACTTAGTTAGGCATTTAAGCTTGTATAAAGAACCAGATATGTGTTTTTGCCATACCTAGCCTGTGAATGTACTTGCACATGCATAGTCTGCATTTGGTGCAACTTGTTGAAGTGCCATGCTTCATAGGAGATAAGTGTGTTAAATGAGGATCGTCAAAGAATTACTCTTTGTCAGTTCTATTTTTTGGCAATAAATGTATGTTCTAATTCAGTAATCACTCTAGGTGTCAGGAAAATGATCAGCTATTGATCTAGTAGCTGGTCCTTTTTTTTTATTGTGAGGTTTTTGTGGGTGGATGTAGAGAGAGGAACAAGTTGTTTATTCAAAACATTTTTTCTGGTTTAGCTGGAATAGACTTGGCTTGAATGGATGTTGTTTGTGAATTTATATCTCTCTATCAGTGATGGGTGATTGAGACACCATTGTATATCTGTATATGTTACAGGATTGGATTGCTAGCATTTCACCTGGCATTATTTAATAACCCTCAAGACGCTCTTGTGGTTTGGACACTTGCTTCTGTTCTATATCATGAGGACTGGGAAAACGGTCTTAAATTTGCTAAAGAACGTGGAGAAACTTGCATTAGTTTCACACCTGAAATAATGAGGTCCACTGTATACAAATCAGATGAAGAAATTGCAAAAGCAGTCGCAAAGTTGGCATCTTTGGTGATGAACTCCGTACCTGTTCTGGTTGAGAATGATACTCTTGCTCGGTTCAGGTCCAGATACCCATCTTTTCCATGCTCGGGCATAGTAAGTAATCTATTTTGGTATATTTATTTACCTGAGGTTCGAAAGTTTGCGTGGTTGATTGATTGCATATTAGTTGCAGCTAAATCAAGTTCTGTTCTAATTGACTGGGTTATTCAAACATGCTATAATATAGTAAATGCATATAGCACCATACGAAATATAATTCTATCATAAAACTTAATTAGAGCTTGAGATGAGTCACAACTCATTTCATGACAAATTTTACTTGAATTGTCATCTCATGCATAAATTTCATGTATGTTTGTGATTAAATTTTGAATCTGGGCATAAAAGGATATATATCTGGTTTATGTTCAGTCTAAATCTACCAATTTTATTCACAAATCTTCTCAGGTTCTCTTATCTCACCATAACAAGACATGGATGGGGATGGAAACTTTAAATCAAGTTGGTTTCATATATTGTGTTCTGACACTAATCTGAGAATAATGTTCTGATGATCTTCAGAAAATTTTTGTACGGTATCTTTGAAAACAGTGTCAGATCTTGCTTAAAAATTTAGGAGGAGCCATAAGTAGCATTTAAAATTTTAGCCAAAAGGGATTATTAGTTATACATAATTTTAGAGTGTAAATAATATTTTAATGAAAAATAACATTATCAACAAATGTTTTTTTAATGTGTATCTTAGCCTCCTAGGGCTATTTAGAAACTCATATTAGTCATATAGAGTAAGTCTGCATCGGAAATTGATGCATTTATAAAATTCAAGTGCATTAATTACATCAATTCCCGATGCAAACTTACTTTGTATAGGTTTCTTAACATATACATACATTAGAAAAACCCGATCATAATTAAGAAAATTAACCATAGGCCCTAGGCAGTAACTAAAAACCGAAAAAGTTAGTTAGCAAACACACTGCTTAATGGCAAAGCCAAAAATCTATCTGTGTAAAATTCGTAAAAATGGACAAAGTCCAAGCTGCCAGGAATTGAGCTTGGGACTCCAAAGCAAAGTCAAGAAACACGGTTCCGCTAGGCCACCACACTTCGATTGTTTATTAATGCTGCAGATAAATCAAAAAGTTCAGGGGGAGCAGTAGCTCCCACCTGCTCCCACCAAGATCCGCCATTGTTTAAAAATGCATTTGGTAGCTTATTGACAGACGTTCCTCTTAAAGGTTAATATGATTTTTTAAATTGACTTGCTCATGAATAGGTTAGCTAGGAAATACATGTTATACATTTTTCTTTTGATGAGAGAAATAAAAGTTTGAATGTGAGTGGCCAACAGACATCAGATGGCTAATTGGAAAATGGAATGAGGCATTAGATAATGTTGCCTATCTCTACAGCGATATCATCCTTCCTGCCCCATGACCAAATTCTTATAGCACTTGACTCTAAACTTGCCCAGTTAGGTTAGGTTAAGTCATCTTCACCCGAGTGTTAATCATTTATGTCCATTTGAAAATGTGTTACTTTGCATTGTCCATAGGGCTCCGTCAACTGAAAAACTATGTGGTTTTCAGGTATTTGTGCCAAGGAAAACAGGGGAACATGTTTCTGAAGTTTTTAAAGTGCTGGACAACAAAATCAAATTTTATAGGAGTGAAAGAAAAAGTTCAAAGATAAATTATAACATGCTTGGGAAGGGCCATCTTCCAGAGACTAGATATGTTTTTGGCAAAATTGTTCTAGAGACTATGAATAGCGGAATTGTTGGGGACCGCGAGATTTTTGAGCCTGAAAAATGTCACCTTAAGGCCGGGGACATCAGAGAAATTCGGCAATTGCAATTTCCAGATCCGGTAGACAATCAATTGATGGCAAGGAAAAATAAAAGACGAGTTTTATCAACACCAAATCCAGAACATAAGCAAGAAAAAATCAAGAAACAGAAATTGGTTGAGAATGGGCGTATTCCAGATCGGAAAATGGGCAAGGGGAACCATGAATTGTCTGAGAAATTTGAGTTCAGGGATACCAATGAAGAGCAGCACAAGGTTGATCCATCTGTGGCAAAGGGCTTGGGCGATAAAAAGAAAAAACATCACAGTAAACAGCATCAAAATGATAGGGAGAAAACTGCTATTGCCAGCCCAAGTTCTTTAGACCAAGCTAAGCATTTGAAGATACACAACAGGTGCACATCATCCCAATGTACATTGCCTAAGAATCATCAGGTGATAGCTGACAACTGCAACATAAACGCCAATGCAAATACAACAAGTGAGTTAGACCTGAAGAAAAAATTGCATTTATCAACTGATGAAGCTTTCAAGGAGAAAGAAAGACAGCGAGCACCTAAAAGTAAGCAAAATCAAGCTACGCTCTCCAGTCTCTTCAAATAATCAAATAACAATCCTTTGAAGCAGAAAATAGTCCTGCTGTGCGTTTGGCTAGAAACAGAGTTTGACCTTGTACTTTCCTTTTAAATTTTTGTTGTTTAAAACTAGGCTTCCATCTAGGGTATATTTAGCCACCATTGGGGTATGCCCCTTCTATTCAATTGAGTAGTTGTTCATTTGAGTTGCCCATTTTAACTTCATAATATATAATTATATATAGTGGGTTTGCTTTTAAAAAAAATGCTATTTATCAATGATGTTTTTTTCACTTCTAAAAAATTTAACAAGGACACTTATTAACAAGACCTTTAATTTTTTCATGAAAGATGGATTCCTTAGCAGTTAGCTTGTGCACACACTCATGATAATACTTTCTCTTATAGGCTCCAACGTTTGGATAGAGAGTGCTGTTGAAGATTGAAGGCCTTTTCTTGTTTCTTTATTATATCTGTTTTTCCTCCCTCGCAGATTTAGTATTTTCTTCTGATATTCGTCAAATTAGTTGTTAATTAATGTCCAGCTTGTTTAATCTTATCTTATGATTATGACTAACGGTTGGCTTTTAAGATTTAATTCTAAAATTTGGCTCTTGTTCTCTTTATTAGCTATCTATCATTTCATAAATTTTAAACACTTGATATCTCACACAAGATAAGAATGAAGGTGAATCTTAATATTGTGGCAAAACAAAGCAACATTGGTGTCGATCTTGATATTAATGAAGCTAATGCACCTTTACTGTTTGGGGGATTTTGAAAGGACGTGGGCTTGCGTTTTCATTTCAAGAATGAGGTTAAGTTCTAAAGACAAGATCTGTCAGAATTTGTTTTATAATATTTGAGCTTGTGTCTCTATCACACAAGCCAGAGTGTAGGTATTACATTCAGAATTTGAAATAATATGACAGCTCGAATTACTGAAACGAGTGCTTTGCTTTTTTATATACTCGCATGTGTATATGGCATTTATAATTTCATATATTGGTCTAAGGGATGTTTATTATGGCTAGAAAGTGTATAAACTACTCCATTAGTGACTAATTTTTTTTAACCAAGATATCTTTCTATCCTGTTACAAAGATAAATGACTAATTTTCTTGGAACCGATAGTTATTTCTCCCAACAATTGTTTCTCTGAAAATTCAAACTTATGCACATTCAGAATAAACATATAGGGGTCCATCTTGCATACCATTAAACCACAAAATGGTGGTAAATTTTTGGTATTTTCAGTGTAATGGTAATTTCTTAAATTAGTTAAATAAACACTATTAACAATGAGATTTACAATATAGTTAATAAGATTTACAATATATTTTTAAATGATTTTTTTAATGTATGTCATAAAGTACGTGTTAAAAAACTTATACTATTTAGTAAGTTTGTACTCCCTCCGTCCCTAAATATAAGACCCCTTTGGGGGATTTCACGTCCATTAAGAAAGTGAAATAATTTGGTTAATTGTATTGAAAATGTGAACTTTTGATTTGTATTTTCAAAATTACCCCTATTAATATTATTGGGAATCTAAAAAGTGTTAAATAAAGAGAGATGTTTGTGGAAAAAAATAGTAATTAATGATCATTGAAAATTGGTACTCCCTCCGGTCCCTAATATAAGCACCATTTGACCTATTTCACTCCCTTTAAGAAAGTTAGTTAATATTGTTAGTGGTATTGAAAATGTAAATATTTGGTATACTTTTTCAAAAGTGCCCCTATAATTATTATTGAAAATCTAGAAAGTGTTGAGTAAATAAGGGTGTTTGTGGAAAATAAGTAATTAAAGCTATTGGAAATTGGAAATGAAGCTTATATTAAAGAAAAAAAAAGTCTATAGGACCGGAGGGAGTAAAATGTTTTATAAATAAGGACAAAATAAAAATGTCAAAAGCGTCTTATATTTAGGAACGGAGGGAGTATTGAAAATTCACACGTTTTCAAAATTCTTACTCATTAATTATATTAATTATGGATACAAATTTATTCTTAACATGTGGTACTTTAAATAGTTTTTTATACGAAGTACTAGTATATAAATGGTAAATATTTTTTTTTAAAAGAAAAATGTTATTAAAGGACGGCTATATTCGAAACAAAATAAAACAAATTTAAAATAACATTGATGGAGTACAATGTTAAGTTTATTTTGACTAATTTTCAATTTTAATTTCCTAAAATATTTTTTTTAGTTTAATTGAGGTATTTAAATTTTATTTCTACCTAATATAAATTCACTAATGTAATCTAATTCTTTTTAAGAATTTGGAGAAATTATGTTATTCAACCGTTAGGATCTAGGTGCATAGTAATCAGCTGCTGCTGTTTATTTAATGATTGAATTAATTCATAGTGTGTACCGTGAAGACAATTCGTAAATCATATTTTTATGATATAAGGTAAACAAAATTACATAATTTCAATGTGTCAAGTTTAACAATCACCATAATTCATATTTTAAATATAAATTTTATGTAACCTCGGACTTTAATTTAATTTAAGCCCATGCATTGCATGGGTACTGCACTAGTTGATATACAATGTTAGCTTTTTGTCTTTGGCAACAGAAAATTATATACTTTAAAAATATGAAATTCTTCTCCCTTTTCTTTCTAATATGTATATTAATTGGTATGAAAGAATGATTTATCTAAGAATTTTGGATGTGATATCTTGGATTTTTCTATAAAAATAATTTTTTAAAAATATGTTTAATATATATTTTAAAGTACACGTTAAGTAACTTCCTTTTTTTATTAAAAAAAACTTCTTTTTAATGACGACGATATCTTTTTTTTGATAGACGATATCTTTAACGCTGTTGGCTTTACTTTCCCATGTAGAAAAAAAAATAAATTTTATAGATTTTTTATTTCTTTTTTGTGAAATGAATTTTTTTTATTTATTAATTTTTCTTTTATAAAAAAGGGGAAAGGAAAACTTCAATTCATATTGCCGAATGTTCAGAGTATTTGTTTTTCAATACAATCTCCCATCTTCTCGTAAATTGTTTTTATTTAACTATTTTATTTTTAGAAACTCAATAATCATTTATATTATACGGTACTTCTTTTTTCTAGCATCCTTATTTGTAACCTTATTTTTTTCACAACTCATTTCTTCATTTTCTTCAATATAATTTTCATACATTTATTATTACTTTCTTTTTTATTAATAAATGGAAATAATTTAATCAAAATATATTAAATTATTACATTATTTGTTCATTCTTTTTATTTATGTGTAATTTTTAAATCACCATAACTGACAATATAATAAGATGTACTTTCAAACTCGAATAATGGAAACGTTGCAATTACTATATCTTCAAGTCAAGTTTCTTAATTTATGATAAGCCACCACCAGAATCTAATTTACTACTGTACTGTAGTATCTTTATTTCCTGTCTTGGTTTGGAATCGGCATTCACACCATTCATCCAACTAAACCTCGTCTGTTTGATGATTGACATTTCTTTACTACTCTTGATTGAATTTTCCAAATTAATAAATGTATGCAAGCTCACATGTATGTACTTTCTTTTGAAAATGAAGAAGAAACAAAAATGCGTTAAAAAATAAAATGAAAAAGCTATATAAAAAGAGGGAAGCTCTAGAGAGCGCTAACAGGAGCGCACTTCAACAAGAGCAAAGTTTTCCAATTATTGGATTCATACTTTAGAGTGTTGACATTTTTTTTTCAAAAAAATACTCCGTTTGTTTCCATGGAGTAATTACCATGTTTGATTCCGTTTGTTTAAAAAGACAAATAAGAGATTTAATTCTCATCATTTCATATGTAATGTTGTTTTAGCGTTTGTAACATGTTTCATAAATTTTGTTCTTTTATAAATACAATACATAATTAATGCTATTTTTCCAAATACATCCCTATTTATTACACTTTCTTTTTCATTTTCAATATTTTTCTCTCTCTTCAATAATGATTATATAGGGACATTATAGTCGAAATACAACAAATCCTTACATTATTTAACCAATACTTAAAACTCGTGCATAACCTTAAAACACAATATATATGAAACGGATGAAGTATTTTTTTGTCTTAAATGTAAGTACAGTTTGGCTAAAAATATGTCTTTTAGAGAAGTTAGTAATACTAATAAGTATTAATAGTGACATTGAAAATGTAAATATTTGATATATTTTTTTAGAACTATTTATATAATTATTATTGTGATTCTAAAATATGTTGAATAAATAAAGATGTTTGTGAAGAAAAAAAGTAACTAATACCATTAAAAATTGAAAAATAAAACTTACATTAAAAAAATTAAAAAAAATTACGTTTAAGACCGGAAGAAATAATATTTTCAAAGTAAAGTTTTGAGTTACTAATGAATTAGAAGGTTTATTTTTTTTCTTTTCAACGGGAGGCTATTAGATGACTCTTAGAAGGGAGGAGAGAGAAAAAATAGAAGAGTGAAAAAAAAGGGGGTCAAAACACACTTTCTAATCTTGCATAGATTTACATTCATATTTTGCAACTAAATCAATTGAGCTGAGTTTCTTTAAAGAATATAATTGAAATTTTTTTAGTCACAGGTAGTATTATACTCTCTCAGTTCCATAAAAAAAAATTATGAAAATATTTGTCTTATTAGGAAAAAAAATATATGATTCATTAACAATGAAAAAGAACAATAAAAGAAAATATGTACAATTTTTATTTGCATTTAATGAATTGCATTAATTCTTTTTTTTTTTTGAATTTTCGAATTGTTACCAAAATATTGTTACGTATAAGTATTACACGAAACAAATTAAAGGAGGTCCATAAAAAAAATATAATCTAAAGGTGTGACATCATTTTTTATTTTTATCACAAAAAAAAAACAATTTGATACCATTTAAAAATTAAAAATATTTTCTCTTATTTTGCTAAATATACAAATTATCAATAGTACTTGATTAACACCAAAATCGTAGATCTAATTCATATCACTAATATTTAATATAAATAAAAAATAATTTCCTTTTATAAGCAAAGTTTTACTAAAATCTTTTTTTATTGGCAAAGATTAAATGTGATCTATAAATAAAATAAAATAAAAAAGAGAGTATTTAAGTAAAATACTTGTTTGGTGAGCAAATAAGCGAAACAAGAGAAATAATAACATCTTAGTTTTTTTTTTTTTTTTTTTACCTCGCTATTTAGCCTTTTGTGTAGTTTTGTTTACCGTAAATTAAACACTAAACAGTGATACTTGGATATATACTTTACCTTATATAGATGTAACCAATCAAAATCTGATTACTCGTTAAAATAATAATTATGCAGACACTCTTACGTAAAATTTATTTTACCGTAAAAATAATAATTTTCCTACTCTCTTTTTCATTTTTATGCAACAAAGTTTTAATTATCCTAAAACTATGATTGATTGATCGTGTTTATGCAGACACTTTTTTTATGTAAAAATTTCATTGTGTTCCTTTTCTTTAACATATCTACGTAACGTTAACAAAACAAAATTTATCAGTAAAAAAATTAAAATATTGAAAAAAACAATCGTGATCTGAGAAGAGCAAGATTATTCCTTTTAAAAAAAAAAAGAAAAGAAAAGAAAAGACGAAGATGGTAACTACTTTGCAGAGGGGATACGCCGTTCACTTCACATGGCAACCATCTTATTACCGTTATCAAGACTTAGGACATAACATTATTTTTTTATTATTATTAGAATTAGAATTAGAATAAGAACTTAAGGCGCAACATTATCATATAGAAATAGAATATAAAAAAAAAGGGAAAAAAGTGATGGGTGATATATGCCAGCCCAACCCCATCGATCCAACGGTCACCAATAAACTAGCCGTTATGTTTTGAAAATCGCACATAGTTTTTTCACTTCACTACAAGTGTCACTGTTATTAGGGTACCCCCCACCCTCTCTTCTGTCACCTATATCTATACCCTTTCTTCTACCTCATTCTGCTGCTTGGCTTGGCTTGGCTACATTTCATTTGATATTTGATGCTCTTCTTCTAGGAAAGGACCTTGAATTATTACTGTGGGGAGTGATTTGATTTGATTTGATTGTTCATCAATTTCACCAAAAAAAAAAAAAAAATGGTGCTTTCTAACGAGAACAAGAACATTTCTACCTCCATCATCCCCACAAATATTCAAGGTATGGCCTTTATGTAGTTAATCGAAATTTTAAGGTTCAATATTGCTGCCCAGATTGAAATTTGAAATTGGGCAGTGATTTATTTTTTTATTTATCTTATAGTTAGATCATAATATTCAAGGTACAACCTTTATGGAGTAAATTGAAATTTTAAGGTTGTATAGTGCTGCCCAGATTGAAATGTGAAAATAGGCTGTGATTTATTTTATTTATTATCTTTTTTAGTTAGATAATGTTATTCAGGGTATAACCTTTGTGGAGTGAACTGAAATTTTGAGGCTGCATTTTGGTGCCAAGATTGAAAATGTAAAATGGGTAATGATTTTTTATTGATCAAATATATATATATTTTTTGAGTTAGATCACAATATGGGTACCAGAAAAGTTGGGCAGAACAACAGAAGAGCACTAAGTATCATCAATCAGAATATGGCAGTGGAAGGAAAATACCCTTGTGTTGTTAACAAGAGGGCTTTGTCAGGGTAATTTGATTTCTTTCAAAAAAATACCTGATCTATTTTCTTTGTAAATTTGCTGTCCCTTTTTTTTTTTTTAAATTTTATAAATGTATCTAATGTTAATTGTTTGAATTGGCACACAGAAAGCATGAGGTGTGTGAGAAGAAGCAAGCCGATCCGGTTCATCGACCAATCACCAGGTAAGGATAATGACTAATGAGTAATGAGTAATGAAGCTTTTGTGTAAATTAGAAGTTCTTGTTTTGGTGGATGGAAAAAAGAGTGAGAAAAGTATTCAAATTTTGAAATTGAGATTCCTTTTGCTCCATATCGCGGGCTCTATATCGCTGGCGTGCGCTGTTTTTTTCTTTTTCTGTTAAGTTACAATATGGGATAAGAATAATGAGATTTTATGTTATTTCCATACAAGATTCAATGTCATGGATTTCATTTTGATTTACTGTTATTTTAGGAGGTTTGCTGCTCAAATTGCTAGCACCAAGCATTCTCGTGCTCAGGTAGACACACTATTCTTATTCTTTGGTGAAATTAGTATAGAGTCTATACTATAGACCCTTCACTATTGAATTGAAACTAAGATTTTGAGTTTTGGGGTCAATTTGAATAGGGAACTAAGAAGTCAAACTTGGGATTGTCAAATTCAAATGCATTTGGAGACTGTATTTTTATTGATGATGATGATGATGTTGATGAGACTAAGTCAACTGAAGACCATCCAGTGCCCATGTCTCTAGAGCAGACAGAAGATAGTGAACCAGATCAGATGGTACTTTATTTTACTTTATTTACTAATTATTTATTTATTTATTTCTGTCCCTCAAATCCATTTGAAGATCTAATTGATGATGTAATAATTATTGGTCTATTATAGGAGGAGGTTGAGATGGAGGACATAGATGAAGAGCCTCTTTTGGACATTGATAGCAGTGATGCCAATAACCCTCTTGCAGTTGTGGACTACATTGAAGATCTTTATGCACACTACAGGAGAATTGAGGTACATTTCCAATGTGTAGTTTAGAATACTTGTCTGATTATTTGAACATTCATAACTTTAGTGGAACTTTCAGTGAACTGTGCACATGTCCTAATTTCCATTAGTTGATGATGAACATCTTTTTCCCCAAAATTTGCATTTTCTGCTAAAACAATAATCCATTTTCTCATATAGGCATGGAATAGTGT
This sequence comes from Crotalaria pallida, assembly GCA_037953625.1. Taxonomy (NCBI): domain Eukaryota; kingdom Viridiplantae; phylum Streptophyta; class Magnoliopsida; order Fabales; family Fabaceae; genus Crotalaria; species Crotalaria pallida. The sequence continues at coordinate 126,375,913 of CM075655.1, read as the reverse complement.
TTGAATTAGGCTAAGCAAACTGAAGTTTGAAGATGTAGCATTTTTTTTTAATTGGATATTTACCTTCAACTATTATCATTTTTCCATTTTTTTTACTCTTCTAATTTCTTAACTATATTCACTATATCAAATGAATTAGCATAAATAATTTAGAGCACATTTCACTTTTGAATCTTGGAATTCAAAATTGATTTCGGAATGGCATAAATAATGTGGAAATCCCTACCAAACATTGATAACTAAGGGCATTAGCTGCTTGCTGCAGGGTACTAGCTGTGTCTCACCAAATTATATGGCAGAGCAATGTGACATTAATGAAAGGATGAGGGCCATACTGATTGACTGGCTTATTGAGGTATATTTATATAGCTGTGTCTCCTAATCAAGATATCTTTATATTTATGTTTGTTTTGAACCTTCAGGTGCATGACAAATTTGACCTCTTGCACGAGACATTGTTTCTTACGGTTAACCTCATAGATAGATTTTTGGAAAAGCAATCAGTGGTAAGAAAGAAGCTTCAGCTGGTTGGCCTGGTTGCCATGCTTTTGGCATGCAAGTATGAGGAAGTATCTGTGCCTGTGATCGGAGATCTTATCCTTATATCAGACAAAGCATACTCAAGGAAGGAAGTTCTGGAAATGGTAACATTTATTTTGCTTACTTACGAGCGCCTTTAACTTAAGAAGCCACGCGATTTGACAAGAAGTAACTGAGATTTTATTTTGATGATACCCTTCAGGAGAAGTTGATGGTCAATACATTGCAATTTAACATGTCTGTTCCAACTTGTTATGTTTTTATAACAAGGTTCCTGAAGGCAGCTCAAGCAGACAAAAAAGTCAGTCTCATATTTGTGCCAATCATTTTTATATAGAATTTAAGCATTCTTTTATTATAACCAGCAATGTTGTGTCATAACACTAACTTTTTTCTTGTCATGGAAACAGCTTGAGCTACTAGCTTTCTTCCTGGTAGAGCTATCTCTAGTAGAGTATGAGATGTTGAAGTTCTCACCATCTATGCTAGCTGCTGCAGCAGTCTACACAGCTCAGTGCACTGTCTATAGGGTCAAACAGTGGAGCAAGACATGTGAATGGCATACTAACTATTCAGAAGATCAGCTATTGTAAGAACATTCATTCAATCATGAGATATTCAGTGCTTTTCTTGTTCCAATTACTAATATCCAATATGCTAAATTAAATAACTTATGAATTTTGTTGTGTGATTCTTCTTTTATGTGACTTGGATGCAGAGAGTGCTCCAGTTTAATGGTTGATTTCCATCAGAAGGCTGGTATAGGGAAACTAACAGGGGTACATAGGAAGTACTGCTCATCTAAATTCAGCTATACTGCAAAATGTGAACCAGCAAGTTTTCTTCTGGAGAACAACAACCCATTGTTGTAGCAGGTCATGTACAGCTACTGACAGCAACAACATTTGACTCTCATAAGTTTGACACACATGAGCAACTTCTTTGGTTGCACTTTGAAAGATTGGGAGAGATTATTTCTATGATTGATTCTGAAAGCCTCTGATGTCAAAGTTTTTTTTTAATGTATGTTTTTTTTTTTTTATTTTTATTTTCTTTCCACCAATTTCCCTATGTTGTTGGTGTTCTAAGTGAACAATACTTTGACCAGCTAAACCAATCCTTTATTTCTATCGTTCCCATTGAACAAAATAATGGAAATGATGGTATATAAACAATCTATTCATTCAATAAGTACTCACTCCTATTTGATGAATATTTTTGCCTTCTACATATATTGGATGTGATGATGCAATTGATTATGTTCTGGATCAGGCTAATTGGTCATGGTTAGGACTTTGGCACGGGAATTCAGGAGTCTCTCACTCGTTATTACTCCCCTAGCCTAGCATTCAGAGCTGTAAAAACGGGCCGGGCCGGCCCGGGTGCGGGGGGCCATAACGGATCTGGGCTAAATAGCCCGGGTACAAAGTAAGTACGCAAATCATGAAACCCAAACTCGCACTATACTGGGCTGCGGGCTTGTGCGGGCCGGCCCGCATAATTTTTTCTCAATTTTTTTTGATTTTACAGAAAAAAAAAACTTATACCTGTTTGCACAAAAAAATTTAAAAAAAAATATGAAGGAAAATGGAATTCAAAATTAGTACTGTTTACTAAAAATAACTAAATACTGATCCTCACCCTAAGATACAGTAACATAATGACAATAACAAAAACAATATTGCTCGATTGTTCAGCGCAGACACAATCCCATTCCCAACAAAAACTATATTCCAACAGTAGTAATATCAAGTATTTTGATTTGCTAATCTAGTAACGAAAAACTCTGCAATGCCTTGTAAGCTTTTACCCTAATCTTAATACCGGACTGAAACCCGGACGGGTAAACCCGGCCCGGGCCCGGTTCTTTTTAAGGCCCGGCCGATCCGGACTAATACACCCGGGTTACTTTTATGTGTCAAATTATGACACTCAAGCCCGCACTTACCCCAGGTTTTTTGGCCCGGCCCGCATCGGCCCGACCCATTTTGACAGCTCTACTAGCATTACTGTTCTTCATTTCATCTTTATTACTCCATTCTGTTATGTGCAATATGTAAGTCTCTTTTGGATTTTTCATCTCCATCGAAGAAGAAATGGATAAATTTGTTAGCGGTACAGAAAATGTGAAAGTTTGATATATTTTTTCAAAACTATCCTTATAATTTGAGAATGTAAAAACTGTTGAGTAAATAGAAGTGCTTGTGAAAAACAATAATAATTCAATGTTATTGGAGATTAAAACGTGTTGAAAGTTCTATATCGCTTGTCTCATAATATGTGTGGTATGATTAAAATATCTGTTGAACTTCATCTCATGCAGTAAATAGGGAGTTTGTGAAAAGCAGTAATTCAATGTTATTTGTAAGATCATATTTCAATTCTCAATAACATTTAATTATTTCTTTTCGAAAACACCCCAATCATTGAGGTTCACCTTTTAGGCTTTTTTTTTTGTTTCACAATGTTTGGTCTTTTACATTTTCAATACATAAACATTTTTTTTTCTTCTAATTTTAACCTCATTAATTATACTTTTATCATCTCTCATCTCTAAATCACAATACATAATTAATGTACACACTTACTAATAAAAATTAAATACTACTACAATTTTTAATAAGGATTAAATAGATACATTTTGGACAAACCATACATAAATAATACTCTCTCCGGTCTTAAATATAAGCAAATAAAAACACCATATTAGTGGTCTCAAAAGTTAACTAATACAATCATTCCTAAAATATCTTAATAAAGTGGTTGTATCATTTAATCTTTGTTTCATTCCTGATACATATTACCTAAAGTAGTCTATTTTTTTATGAACTCGAAAAAATTAAATGCACTCAACTAACTTTCTTAATATATGTGAAATTAGTTTTTTTTGCTTATATATGAATCCGGAGGAAGTACTTACAATAATCAACATTTTCTTAATCTGTGTGCTCAGGCGATCAGGCCTGAAAGGCCAAACTCAATGAAACGAATGAGTTTTTAGCATCTCAATTACAATTATAGGGATAATTTAAAAAAATATATTAAATATTTATATTTCCAATATCTCTAATAACCTTAATCCATTTTTTTATACACCTAAACTTCCCTAAAAAAATTTAGGATTTTCTTAGCTTAAGATAAGAGACTAAAAGAAGTGCAATTTTTTATAAAAAAATTAAATATTTAATTATTTAAGTGATAGTGGACTTAGTTTTTCTATGTATTTTTTTTTACCATTTTTAGCTTCTTATCCTCAAGCAAACCCAAAAATTTATATATAAAATCGGAGGGAGTACTACTGTATGTACTCTCTCCGGCTCGAATTATAAGCAAATCCAACAACTTTTCCGCTTATTAAGGAGGTTAATTAATTGTATTTAATTTTCTCAAATTTATAAAAAAATAGAGATATTTTAGGAAAGTGATATTGGGAATGAAACAAAAATTAATTAAAATTACAATTTTCTAGAGATGTTTTAGGAAAGCGAGATTGGAAATGGAACAAAATTTAATAAAGTTAATTAATTTTGATTATATTTTAAACCAAGAGAAATATGTTTTTTTGTTGCTTATAATTCGAATTGGAGAGAGTAATCATCATGTTGGTTCATTGGGAATTGGATTCTTGTGGTCACTTCAATGACCGAATGAAATCCTACTCATTGAAAATAATTTTTTTTACATTTAAATTTTTACGATAAAATTATGTATGAAATTATAACCCTTGCATTGTTGACTACACAAGTGATTGCATCAAATCGAAGTTAAAGAATCCAGGTCCAGTCATTGGCATGCTGCTAGCACAGGCTAACGGTCACCACCGTGCTTTGTGCTTTGGCCCAAAAATAAATGCTTGTTTAATGGTCCGGTCCCATACACAAGTCATTTGACCCTTATGCTCCAAGTAATGCGAACATCAATGAGTTTTGATTTTTGACTTCCAAAGTTGAAATTTTGATTCCCATTTTAATTTTTTCGTGGACAAAATTATTTTTTTGTGTATTATTTTTTTCGTCCCCAACAAAACAGAAACCAAAAGTACATTTTCGTATATCCCGTGACGGAAATTTTCCATTTGCAAAAAGTCTGAAATTTTCCGTATGCGAAGAGACGGAAAAATTTCATTACTTGGTTGAATGCTCTATCACTCTAAATCACATTGTTCAGAAATGTAGATGAAGTATACTTTCACGCTTCTACTTAAATCACATATATTGTTTAGATTGCTAATATTTAGCTACAGGCTAAGAATACTTGAAACATCAAGTATATAGTAGTTCATATTTTGTAAGTTAATGCCAAAGCGGTAGATAGAGCATTCAACCTAACCAAGAAGCAGAAAAAATGGCATGTCACACAAGCGATAAAATGCTCCGAGTAATGATACTTTTCCATCAACCAAGTAATGATACTTTTTCGTCTATGACGGAAAATTTCCATCACGATGTAAATAGAAATGTATATTTTTGACTTCCGTTTCATTGGAGACACGATGTAAATAGAAATGTATATTTTTGACTTCCGTTTCATTGGAGACACGATGTAAATAGAAATTGGAGACAGAAAAAATAACAAGTAAAAAAGTAATTTTGTCCATAAAAAATTGAAATGGGGCCAAAAATAAAAACTCTAACATCAATTGTCAAACACCTACCGCCATGGTGGCATAAAATATTGTTACGTTCTTTCCTATTATCTTTGTACAAGGCCCTAAAAAAAAAAGACTTACTTTAGAATGTTTATATTTTTTTTAATATGTAGTAGTATTTAAATTTTTTTTTCATCTGTTAAAAGAAATTATTTTTTTCCATAAACATATTAAAAATTACTGAATTACTTATTGTATTGAGAAATGGGTGAAGTAGTTAGTATTTTCAAATTTGTTATTGTCTCTTGTCTTAATGAACGGTAACAAAATACAACAAAATTAGCTTAAAATTTTTCTATTTATTTTAAACAAAATGAGTAAAATACTGCGTACTTTATGTTAACATTTCAAAATTGCTTATATTAACAAGGAATCTTTTAATTAAAAATTTCTTTAATACATCACCTCCTAAAAAAAGCTATCATTTTCAAATCCGTATCTCAAAAATATTCCTTAAAACTGATACTATTAAGAAAAAAAAAAAAAAAAGAGAGAGAACCCTTGAAAGTTTTTGACTTTAGGCCGAGGACAAAAGGTTAAACAAAATATTTCTACACCGAAAACTTAATTATTCAAAACTTTGAGAAGTAGTTGGTACTCCGTATATGTTTTGCAACACTTTTTTTTTCCTTTATTTTTTATCTCTTATTTCCAAACTTTTTTAAAATTTTACCAATTCCATTCACTTTTCTCTACTTTAACTCACTCCATCACTTAAAAAAAATTCATTATTATGGAAAATAGAAAAACACTTTAATGGAATATGAACGAGTAATTAAATATAGTGTAAATATTATGAATATATTTTGTATTCATAATATAGTGTAAATATTATGTATATTGTAAAATGATTTATACTTAAAGATAATTTTTTTTAGAAAATGAATTATAAATAATAAGAGCAAGACTCGTCAAACTAATATTGTAGTAACATTTTTATAAAAAATTTCTGATTGAGAAGTGTTATATACATTCAAATAAAAACCTGTATATGTATAAAAAAAATATTCGAAAATCGAAAAATATTGGAAAATACTAAAAAAATCAACCTTAGAATAAAAAAAAAGCAGCTTTGCTAAACAACATTTTTTTTTTGGTGAACTGTTAAACAACATTCTAAATTACACTAGTTTAGAAATATTTAATAAGTTTTTTTGGTACATGAATAGTACTATTTCCTAACTTTTATTTAATGCTCATAATCACTTTAGAAAATCAATAAATACTTTTCAATTTTAAATATATGTAATAATTTACGTTAAACAAAATTGTGCCCTATTAAATAATTTTTCTCTTCATGCAGAGTTATCAAATCGTACACGGGTGTACTGCCCATTTTGGCACTCCGTGTCACGAAATTGAATTAAAAAAAAAAAAAAGAAAAAGACACAAACCTTGTTCCACCAACCGCATGTTTCGCATATTGCAATGGGCAAAATTGGTTTGTGAATTACTGGCAACCCAAAATTGGATGGTTGCTATGTAACTTTTTTTAAATTTAGTTAAAATTAAGTTTTTGTAATTTAGTCCAACATAAAAAGTAAATTAAAAATTTAGTCTTTTGTACCTATAAACAAATTATAACTTTTAATTTAAAAAAAATTAAAAATAGTTAAAATTAGTCACTTGTGTAAAAAGGCTTAATACAAGTGGTTAAATTTAAAATTAAAAGTTATAATTTGTCTATAGGTAGAAAGGACTAAATTTTTAATTTACTTTTTATGGTGGACTAAATTGCAAAAAACTAATTTTAACTACTTCAAATAATGACATGACATAGGTGTCAACTTCTTATTGGTTTAAGAAAAGGTTGCATAGCAACCATCCAATTTTGGATTGCATGATAGAAATACCCTTGTGATAATTCTTTCGAAAAAATGAGAAGAAAAACAGTGTGACTTTTAAATGATACTCCATATCTTCAGAACTAAAATTAATATTTTAATATAAAAAAGATTTTGTTTAAAAAAACAAAATTTACTTCGATCATTCCACGTCTTTAAAAAAAAAATTAGAAGGAATAAAAAAGCATAACATTATATAAATTCATGGTTTTTTAAAAAATGATTTTAAGAAAACTAAAAATAATACTCACCTTTTACTAATATTTTTGTTTTAATTAATTTTTTATTTTATTTCATATTTTTTGTAATTTTAATTTTTCAAAACATCATTAATATTTTTTTCCTTTTGATTTTTACCTCTATTCAATCATTTTTCTTATTTCTAATCTATTCTATTTTTCTTCTCTTTCTTATCTCTAAACTAACATAAATTAATTAAAAGATACAATTTTCAATAAAAATTATAATTTTTAATAAGAATTAAATAAAAATATTTTAAATAAAATATATATAAAATTTGTAATATTGGATATATTTTTAATTAATACATGTGAAACAAACTTAAACCTAAAAAAATAGGAGGGGGATACTTATATTTTGCATTGAAAAAAATAGTAAAATTTTCAGAGTTAAAAATATCAAACATGACCTCAAAAAGATGTATCAGTACTGTATAACCCACCCTATTTGAGAGACTGAGATCTTGGCAATTCGCATTAGGACATTGGGGAAACAGAAAAGCTTTTCTTTCAAAATATACCAAACTCTCCAAAAAGCTTCTCTTCTCTTCTCTTCTCTTCTCTTCTCTTCTCCCCCATTTTCTTCACCATCACCGTTACCACCATGTCCATTATATCAATGGCAACTTCACCTCAAACTCGTCTCCTCCATCATCACAACTTCAACAACAACAACCCCTTCAACCCTTCCTCCATTCGCATCTCACCAACCCCTTCTTTCAAACCCATCTCAATCAAATGCGCCGCCACCACCCAAACCCATTCACCACCTCCTCCCCCCGCCACCTCCCAATCCCAAGATCGTGTCTTCAACTTCGCCGCCGGCCCCGCCACCCTCCCGGAAAACGTCCTCCTCCGCGCCCAGTCCGAGCTCTACAACTGGCGCGGATCCGGCATGAGCGTCATGGAGATGAGTCACCGTGGCAAAGAGTTTCTCTCCATCATCCAAAAAGCCGAGTCAGATCTACGCACCCTCTTGGCTATCCCCCCCGAATATTCCGTCCTCTTCCTCCAGGGCGGCGCCACCACCCAATTCGCCGCCATCCCTCTCAACCTTGTCTCCTCCGATGACACTGCTGATTACATCGTCACGGGTTCGTGGGGTGATAAAGCTTTCAAGGAGGCGCAGAAATTCTGTAAACCCAAAGTCATCTGGTCTGGGAAATCTGAAAAGTACACAAAGATTCCATCTTTTCATGATTTGGATCAAAACCCAGATGCCGGATTTCTTCATATCTGTGCCAATGAGACTATTCATGGTGTTGAGTTCAAAGACTACCCTACACCCAAGAATAAAAATGGGATCTTGATTGCTGATATGTCTTCTAATTTTTGTTCAAAGCCTGTTGATGTGTCAAAGTTTGGGGTTATCTATGCTGGGGCCCAGAAGAATGTGGGTCCCTCTGGTGTTACTATTGTGATCATAAGGAAAGATCTGATAGGGAATGCACAGGGTGTGACTCCTGTGATGCTTGATTACAAGATCCATGATGAGAACAACTCACTTTATAACACACCTCCATGCTATGGGATTTACATGTGTGGCTTGGTGTTTGAGGATTTGTTGGAGCAAGGTGGGTTGAAGGAGGTTGAGAAGAAGAACAAGAGGAAAGGTGAGTTGTTGTATAATGCTATTGATGAGAGCAATGGTTTTTATAGGTGCCCTGTCGATAAGTCTGTGAGGTCATTGATGAATGTGCCTTTCACTTTGGAAAAGTCTGAGTTGGAGGCTGAGTTCATTAAGGAGGCTGCTAAGGAGAAGATGGTTCAGCTCAAGGGGCATAGGTCAGTTGGAGGTATGAGAGCTTCTATTTACAATGCTATGCCTTTGGCTGGTGTTGAGAAATTGGTAGCTTTCATGAAGGATTTCCAAGCTAGGCATGCTTAGAATTGCTTGCTCCCTTTGTTCACATTGCTATGTTGTCTTTTGTCTACAATCCAGAAAGTTATATTGGCAGTTTCTGCTTTCTTTGTACTTTTTTTTTCCATCTTTTTGGTTTCTTCTGTGTCATGTTTAATATTCAAATATTGGTTGACTGGTACTGTTTTCATTGCACTTTACCATTGTCGGCTATAAGTGAAGTGTAGTAGTTTTACTAATAGGTTTGATTTATTGGTATAATATCCTCTGCTGGAAGTTTGTATTGTATGGGTTGAGTCCCATGTGATATTTTGCTGGTTGTAAGATGAAATATACTATTCTCAGGGCCCTATTCTCAATAAATTACTACTAGGTGAGGATGAAACATATCTTGAAATTCTGTGCGCTGCAAAGGGCGAGGGAGAGAGAAGTTTTTGCTGCATCCTCATATGGTGTACTATGTCATTCAGCAAATCAATAAGAATTTTCATATGGTGTACTAATGTTCATTTTTTCTGTCTATAAAAATTCTACTCCAGTGATTTCTGTTTATTTTTTCTTTCTGTAAAAATTTTGGTGATTTCTTACTCCTCTTCCCGCAGTTTTGGTTAAAATAAGAGGGAGAGAGACAACCCAGCTCCCAGTATAGTTAGGACCAATGAAATCAAAATTGGTGAAAACTGGTACTCCCTCCGGTCTCATTTATAAGAAAAAAAAAAGACACTTTACTAATATAAGCAAAACTTAGCTAATTTTTTATTCCCAATACAATCATTCCTAACATATCCTCACCTCATAATGTGTTGAGTCATTTAATTTTTGTTTCATTCTCAATGTAAATTTATAAAAATAATCTATTTTTTTTATGAATTTGAGAAAATTAAATACACTCAACTAATTTTCTTAATAAATGTAAAATTAATTATTTTTGCTTAAAAATGAGATCGGAGAAAGTATTTTGAAGGAACTTCCATTAGGCTGGTAATTTTGCCTATGCAAGTTTTATTCGTATGAAGCAAGCGAAGTACGAAGCATTACTCTCTCTGGATCTTATTACATGTTATATTCAACTGAATTACACGTATCAACGAAAGTAATTGGTTTTTTGAATTATTTGAAAATATATTGTAATATTACAATTTTACCCTTTGAATTTTTCTTAAAAAGTTTATTCTCATTAATGAGCATAAAAAAAACATATATAATCAAAACATTCAATAAGAACAAAAAAAAAGAATATACAATAAATGATGAATAAGAAATATAAAATGACTTATAATTATAGCCAAGAAAATCTTTTAGAAAATAACCTATAATAATGACATGGGAGTATCATGCAAGAATTAGGACTTGCATTTTTAACATTGCGGAGGGGAAGGAAACTCAGTATACCAAATTCCTTTGTATTTAATATTTTATGTAAGTACTCATTTTAGAGGTAGATGGATGTTCTTAATTATCTGTCGGCAAATGTTTAGGCAAAACGTGTCATCACGATACACGCAGGAACCGAAGACAAGAAAAACGAGCGGGGGAGGGGAGAATCAATGTTTACGTTATACATACTCGTTCGATATTCCAACCATTTCTAAACTTCTCCCCTAAACAAACCCCCAACGGTCAATTTTTGGTCACAAACACTTCTATTTGATTGAGTTTGTGGTCCCCGTTGCAGGGTAGCAAGTAGCATCCAGCACGTGCAGGAAGAATTTTAAACTTAAATGCAGAAAATACATACAAAGAGCACAGTATAATTCAAATCTCACCCTGCACCCTAAACTAATAACAGTTCCAGGATCACAGTGCAGCAAAAATCATTTTGAGCACCAATGAAAGCCAAATATTCATGAAAACTCAATCATAAGATGCTTTATTATTATTATCAGTAGTAGTATTACCACTTTGAAGCAGGGGTGAACTCAAAAGGAGAATCTCATTACTCTGGCATTGTCAAAATGGAAATTCATAATCAAGAAATATGATACAGTTATAACCAAACCTATAGACTCGAGCATATCTAATGATAAAAAATGAATTATATCGTTGCGCCTTCAGCCAGGTATTCTGTGAATTCTTCCTGTTGTGATATTTGTTGTACACTAACCTTGATATCTCTACAGCTTGTCAGCTTTCAGACACTTGCATTGAACACTTGCCGTTTGCAACCAAGAAAAAAAAATCTAATTTACAGCGTACCAACCTGCTTTCTCAGTAACTGTGAGTAAACAAACATTAAATACTCTTGGAGCTGGGTGGCAGCAGCAGACATTTTTACAGCGATGAAAGAATTGTCCAGCACTCCCATTTATAGCATCATCATGAAAATGAGAATCTTGAAAAAAGGGACAGACCAGATCCTCCTGAAGCATCACTTGCAGGATTTGGTGGAACATCTGTTGAGTTTTGATATGCCTGTTGACACTTCTGCATCTGCACTTGCAATTGAAGAGAATTGCTTTCTTTTTCATTCATCAAAATAACTGAACTTTTGGTTTTAAAACAACTTGCTTAAAAATTGAAATTTCTATTAGGCACAATTGATGCAACATGAAAACAATTGAGAAATAACAACATTTTAGACTATATCAAGAAAACTCAGGAAGACAAAGGAATCCTAGAATGGTAGAACTTCTTCAAGCATGAAGCATACTACTTTGAGCAATTGCGGGCCATCCAATCAAATGCTAAAACATATATTTGAAATTCTTATCCTCAAGAAAAACATGAGTATGACGAGCCTACAGAACATCTCGTTTGGTGCAAATTCAGCCATTGCCAAGTTATTTTTGCAAGTTAAAATTACATCATTGAATTAATTCAACCCAAAAAAAATTACATCGAAGGGATTTTTAATCAAAACCTTCATTTTAAATTAGGAGATTTAATAGGGAATAGGAATGAAATGTACAAAGTACAATGAATACAGTATTGTATAGAGTGCACCTCTTCACTTTGCACAAGTTCATTCCTTGCCCCATAATTTTCTTCTCCTATCTCTACTAAATCAAATAGAAGACGAAGGGGCAGAGTAAATTATACAAAGGCAAAATTACCTCTTCTGGACTAAACTGAAGCAGCATTGCAATAACTGGAAGCAATACCTCCACTTCACCTGGTCAAACAAAATATTCATCATTAATTTAACCAAAAAAAAAACTCATTCATCATATCAGGTAAACCTGCTTCTCAATAACTAGATAGAAAATGAAAAAAGACACAAAAAAACATATTCACTTTCATTTAAATTCTTACCTGTCTCAAGAAGCTTTAAGATAACATTTTTCAAATATGTCATATCTACACCTTCTCTTTTCTTCGCTCTTTCCATGTTGCGAAGCTCAGTCTTTAACATTGCCTCCTATGGTCATAACATTTGGAAATTCATAAGAAAGAAATAATGACAGGAGATGAAACTCAAATATACCCATCTCTTGTCTATGGGAATTCCCATGCACTTATACAAACAATCAAAGACCTTCGTAGAGCCATTTGTCTAATCGTTTAATAACAAAATATTATTGAAGTATTAAGAAATTCAGGCACGCGTCAAACCTGTTGGCTATGGAGACGGTTCTCTCGTTCAAGCTCCTCAATTTCTTCCTGAATTAACAGAAGTATTGCACATTATTACAGAAAGAAAGGTGGGGGTATAAGAGATGAATATTCTTTAAAGATGAAGACATACTTGAAGAGCTAAAATATGCCGTTGTGACCGTGCTAGCTCTTCCTCTCTTTGGGCTTGTTGTCTGGCCAAAATCTGAAATTATGACATAAAAAAGATACAATCATATATTCTCCAAAATATACTAATTTGATGCAAAAAAAAAAAATCTGGAAGAAACAGTCTTGTGTATTTTGAATAAAAACATCTCTTCCGCCCCCGCCCCCACCCCCCAAAAAAAGAAAGATTAAAGAAATGGAAGACCCATGATCCTGTCACTGAGGCAACTAAAACAATTGTTGCATCTTTCTCGAACCTTACCAAATTTATATACACAGCTTTCAAATGGATACTTTGTTGCATATTCTTTCTCAAACCTTATCAAATTTCTATACACAAAAGTTTCCAAATCGATACTTAAACCAATATTTCTAAAATATATTACAGGGATAAACCAAATTAAACGGAAAATTGGGAATGAAGAACACTGTACCAGAATTTGTTGTTCTGCAGCTGAGGGACTTAAATTTGTTGCATCCAATTTATGCAAGGCTGTACATAACAGTAGAAGAAAAAATGTCAATTATCACCCTAAATGCTTGGGTTGTGATCATAATGATCAAGTATTAATAACTGTGAAGAAGTAGCTAAGAAACTCAGCAAGTGAAACAAATACTGTCATACTATAGATGAATTGATACCTGAGCTATAGTTATCGTTATGATTGACCTGTGATCATTAGCACAGCATTGCGACACCAGTATAAGAAAGATGCAAGACCAGATAAATGTTAAGTATAGTACCAAAGTCTCAGTTTCTTATAACACTGAAAGCAGATGAAAAACAAACCTGTGATCTTGATTGAAGAGACTGCCGAAGATTCTTATTATCATCTAAAAGTCTGGATATTTCATTGTCTTTCTCCTCAATTGTTCTATCAGCAAGATCATGAAACGAAGCATGCTCTTCCTACAAGTTACAGATTTAGTAAGCATAAAAGGGGGGAAATCAATGATAAGGAGGGCAGGGGATAATCCAAACACGGTTTTAACAACTTGCAGACTACCTTCAATTTTTTATATCGTTTTCTGAGCTCTTTGAGCTCTTCCGATTCCTTTTGTATATCTTGTACAGTGGTTGCTTCATTTTCGGCCTTCATTGCCTCACATCTGACTGTAAATTTCAATTTAAGTTAACCTTCTAATGCCAAAATCGTAGAGATAAGGGAATCAAAGAATATAAGGCATAATCAACTAATTATCCAAGCAGCAGAGTGTAGTACTTCGCCAGGTTTCTTCTACATTTTGAAGGCTTAGTCCCCATTCCTCTTTCTCTTTTAGGTGCTGAGCATTTGCTGAGTCAAGCCTTGTCTCTAAGCTCCTTATCTGCTGTTTAGCATTTTCAAGGGCTGTGTCTCTGAAATTCATAAAATGAGAGGTTGTCGGTGCTACACCTTAAACAGCAAAAAAAAGTAACTATTGTATATCCAATATTAGCCAGCCAACCATAGCACAAATCAATGAGAAAGCCATATTTTCACAACATCAGTTACTTGTGATTCATCTTTTGCTTCCAACTATATTCAAAGTGATGTGTAAGGTAACAAGCCCATTAAGATTTATCGATAATAATGGTACCTCTCTGCAAGTTCTTTCTCATGATTAGCCATAGTGGATTGAAGATCATGAAGAACTCTATCCCTTTCTTCTGTTATTGATGATATTTCATTTTCAGCCTCCTGTAGAAAATCAAGAATTTGATTGGTGAATGATATATCTTCACTAAGCAAACAATGTTTTTAACATAAAACTATGATAAGCATGTACTTTTATAGCTTCTTCAAGAGCTTTGAGTTGCTCATTGTCTTTAGCTGCAGCCAGTTCTGCATCCTTCTTTTGAAGAAGTGCATGTGCACGAGCCTTGTATGAAGAAAACTCCCTCTCAAGACAGCTGATCTGCAGAGGTGAACAACCCCATATTACAGAGCAGACATGCAGTGTTGTAAATGATATGTGATTATTCTTCACTTATGTTACGTTGCACAGGGACCAATCAACAACCGTTCCAAGGATGTGGATGGATAAAAGCCATTAGTTCCATGAGCAGTTTTCAATTAAAACCTGAAGTTTTATGAAGGGAAGATAAATATATAGAATCATTGAAGGAATGAGTATGACCATCTCATCAACCTATAGTGCCTCTTCTCTCAGTCAAAATGCACCAACAAAAACTTTAAAGTGCATCAAGTTACTATTACAGGAGAATGCCATATGACATTATACAATACAGTACATTCTAATTTGAAAAAGAATATACTCTGATGTCCAACAAGAGCGCCCGTTATTCAAATTGAAGATTTCTTTCTTAAATTACCTTTCATTAAACAATATCCTAATTCTTACCCAACTTCAGAGATAAACAAAAACTGTTTCGCACTTTTAAAAGACAAGAAGACAAGCCACAAATCAACACAGTATAATCTTTGTTTAATTTCCTATCAGATAATTAGCAAGGAAAGATCAATTAGAACCTCTTCCTTAGCAGCCAACAATTCAGCATCTCTCATACTGAGGATCCTGGCTTGGGTAGACACCTCCGATTCCAGCTGGCCTGGCCAATGTCAAAAGCATAAATATCCATCTTACAATGAATACAAGAAAGCTCTCAAAACAATAAATATGTACTTCTTATTTTTGCTACTTCAACTTCTGCACGTATACAGTTGCCCTCTGCAATTTCAAGTTTTGCCTTAAGTGCCTGAGATGCAGTCTCCCAGCTTTCCCTCTCCTTTTCCTGAAGACACCGTAAGTTTAGATTAAAGCATCCGAAGTATGCAGGAATAGGTTGAGTAACAATATGAGCTCCACATTTCCAAACATTCCAATTTCTCTATAAGTAGTTATCTTTGTCACCAATGCAAAAACCAATTTCTCCAACAGGCTAAAAGTTTCCACCACATATGTTCATGACAATGACAACATTAAATAACAGATGAAAAAGTGAAAAAAATCCTCAGCAATATAAATCATACATGAGTTTAGTTAAGTGGTTTAATCAACACACACATGCATCTCAATTAAGTAACATTAGACATGTCAAGGCATTAGGGATAATTTCTTTCCTTATCATACAAGCATATTTTTAAACGATAGCTGAACAAATAATTAGTTAAGGAAGCCATTCTTCCATTTCAACATATCTAGTCAAGAAAAAGATACATCATTTAAATTTTCATAAATATGACCACTCAAGATAAAAAAATTGCAATTATAGAAGCTTCCAAGTAAACACTTTATCTAAGACAAGAAAATGGATAGGTAGAATAAGGGACAAAAATGCTCTTCAAGCAGTTTTGTTGTATGTATTGTTAATTACTTAATTAGCAGATAGAAACTTTGCATAGGAAACAAGATAGACATAAAAGCTGCATAAAAAAATGTTGCACATAAAAGATGTTGTCGTTACCTAAGACAAGTCACATATTATGTGCTTATACCTGTTTTACTTTATTATTTTAGTTTTAAATTGGATTCATGTTTTATTGAACTCATTTTATGTATGGTTCAAATAGTAAAAATAATTCTCTCCATCCCAAAAAGTTAGTAAATTTTTGAAAATTTCAACAAATATAAGGGAACATGTTTTTAATGCATTGTTCCCCAAATCAACCAAATACCAAAGCAAGTATTTAATGCATGTTTCTTTAATTAACCAATCACAGAATATACAATGCAATTTTAATTTTTTTATTCACTATTTTAACTTCAATTTTGGACAAAAATTTTCTCTGATTTTTACTAACTTTATGGGACAGAGGGAGTACTAGCTATATGTAATAATGTAACATCACAAGAATACTTGAGGAGAAGGGAAAGGAAGAAGAGCAATCCAACAGACAATGGAACACTAATTTACATATTTTGAAAGTCAGAACCATACATGCTCCTGTTTCAGGTGAGAAATCTCTCCCTTCACACTTTCCACAGCTGCTCTAAGTCGTGCCGCTTCCCCAGTTGATGCTGCTTCCATCTCTGCAATTTTAAATTCTTTCTCTGCAACTAGAACCTGGGGACATTAGTCAATTGAGTGTCAGGTTGTCAGCTGGAAACTTCTGTGAATCTGGAAGCATGTGTATTTATATATGAAGTGAATGGCACCATATAATCAATCCAGGAAATGCTTTCATTCTTTTCGTTACATTTCGTTTAATTGTTAACACCAGAACAAATCGATGGAGTGTCCATGACATATTCAGAGACTCTTTAAATTGAAGTTAAATACTCCCTCCGTTTCATAAGTAGTGTTGTTTTAGCATTTGTACCATGTTTCATAAGTCTTGTTCTTTTATAAACCCAATACATAATTAATGCTATTTTTCCAAACACACCCCTATTTATTGTACACTCTCTTTTTCACTTCCAATACATTTCTCTCTCTTCAATAATGATTATATAGCATTATAGTCAAAATACAACAAATCCTTACATCATTTAACCATTTCTTAAAACTCGTGCATAACCTTAAAACACACTACATATGAAACGGAGGGAATATGCAATTAGGACAAATCAAAACACTTTTTATATACAAATGTATCTCAAATGTTCAAAAATAAGGAAACTATCTCAGCTGTCAGCTCATCCTTCAAATATCTCTAAATCAGATTAATTCAAGGCCTAGTAAAAGTTTGAAAATAAACCTAAACCAACACCAAAATTAAATTGGATATTCATTTTTGAGCACAAGTAAAAGAAAAAATGGTCTGGATACGTAGCCATTACAGACCTTTATATAAAACTAATCACTACAGGAGCTAAAGATGAAATCGATTGACAGGTATATTTAATAATCATTAGGAATTGAACATCAATGCCCCTTCATTCTTCCCTTCTCAAATCATATCAAGTATGACTAAAGCTCATAATTATAAAACTCACCTGCAGTGAAGAGATGGATTCAGTTGCCTTACTTCTATCGGACATTGCATCATTAAGTTGAGCCTCCAAACTCTCTATGTTCTGCAGGAACAAACATTGAATTGAAGCCAAAGAAAAACTGGATGCAAAGTACACGGTACAGAGAAAAAGTTTTCAGTTAAAGGAGAAAACTGATTACGGAGAACAGTGATGAGAAGGTAGATAATACGGTATCCTCCTAAAGAGAAAGTATGAAACAGCCAGCCAAAGATGCTAAAACATGCATATGTACCTTTTGATGTTTAGCCGAGAGCTCGGCTAGTGCAGCTTGCCTTTTTTCATCAGCTGCCTGAAGCAACCCTTTCATTTCTTCCACCATCTGAGTTGTCAAAACTTATTTTAGGATATCCAAAGAACAGAATGCGAATATGCGATATAATCATCATGGGTTTTTCTAATCTGTGCATAAGGGGGCACATTTTAAGCAATCCAAAAAAAAAGATTTCATTGGAAAGTGGCAAGTTTAAGATTTTAAGAAGTGATATATTTAGTTTTCCCATGATTTTTTTTTTTTTGTTGCTAAATATGTGGCACACATTACGACAACCGATCATTATTAATTGATGTGCTACCAAAATAACCTAAATACATTCATGGCACATCTACCAGGGCAGAGAAAAGTTACAAAAATAGAGAACATGAATTTTAAATACTACAAAAAAGAACCTGGTGAAAATATCTAAAAAAAAACACAAAATTTGTTTGAATCAAGTGGAGAAAAAAAAAATACAGAGCAAGCACTTAAAGCTTGACAAGAGAGATTTAATTCCTAAAATGTTGTCTGGTAACATAAGAGGATCAAATCCACTCTCGGTTTAGGAAGGGGTAGAAATCTGGTTCAGGGAAATGACCAAATAGTAATATATTATGGCCTAAATACAAATCTGTGGTTGAGCAAAGGCAGTGTAAACAAGCAAAGTTGCTAAGTGTTAGTTAGGGAAAACTAAACCATCTATTATTTATTTTACAGCCATAAAAGTGCACTGAGTTAAGTTACATAAGCAAACATCCAACAAAGGACAAGATATAATCAGTTATTAGTAAGAACAAATACAATAAACGTACAGGTGATCTAAATCAAACAGACACTCCCTCAATTAAAATAAATGGATCATTTGTACCTGTTCCTTTTCTGCGAGTGACAGTTGCAATGCCTCAAGAGCACTCTCTTTAGGTTGCAATGAACGCCGTAAATCCTCAATGGTATCTCGAAGTCTGGGCGACACAGAATTTTAAATTGATAATTACAAATGGCATACAGTACTTTGAATCATCCTTTGTTTCTATAAATTTAGTATTAGTATAGATCCACCAAAAGAGGTTCAATTAGGCTACCGGCAGATTTTGGAAGTAAACTTCTAGGACACAATTTAAAATCAGTTTAACATAAGAATGCTGTCTAATGATTCCTAGATAGCCAGATCAATTGAGATTAGATGTTAATACACAAGGTTTGGAACAAAATAATCAACTAAGAGGAGAAAAAGGATTTTCTTTCTACGTATTTTAATACATAATATGCCTAGGGAAAAACTAATCAATAATACATACTGAACCCACTAATTATTGCGGCGATAAGATTTCTTTCTTTATTTGGGGAGGGAGGGAGCACATGGATAAAGAAGAAAGGGGAGTAATGAAGGGTAGGAAGCAATAGATTATATCCTTGCAGTGAAAATAATCATAAAATAAGGTTCGATGGCTTATTATTATGCATAGTCCTATGCTATAAAATAAATGAGAATACAGCTTCTCCTGGCACAGACCTAAAGATAAACATGTTTGAAACTAATGGAGTGCTACTCATCAATCAGATTAGTGGTTTTACTTGTTGTTTGCACTTCTTAATTGTTGCCTATCTACATCCATAGCTTTCAATGCCTCATTTGCTTGCTTCCTTGTGCGCTCCAACTCTTGTTGCAGTGATGACTGTTGGGCTGATGCTCGCTCAGCAGTTTCATTTACCTCAGAGAAGCGGGCCTCAAGATCATCCTTTTCCTGAGAATGAAAATTTCCCAAACAACAAATTGAACTAGCTTTCTATTTAAACATGCATAAAATAATCAATAAAATGCCCATAGACAGTAGATTGCCTTGAGAGGCTTTGTTGAAGGACTAGCTTAGAACTTCCTGACCCATTTTGAGCTTCTATATAAGAATTATGGGGGCCAAGGTTTATCATTAAAAGACAAACTGTGTGCTTGTCGTACAAAATTTCAATCATAAAAGATAGCAAGAACCCAATTTGCACAAACTACTAATGCAGATACACATAAGTTTTAAGGGATTTTCTATCCTGTGCATCCCAGAAAGACCCAAGTTTTAAACAATAAGAAAAGTTTAATTGGGGCTGCTTGATCGGCAGTTTGAAAACATTTTACGTAAAAGATTGTATATGTAGAACCTCTTCAGGGAAATAAAGACAATTTCAACACATAAAACATTAATGAACCAAAAAAGATTATAAGCAAAAATTTACCTTTTGAATCTCTTGAATACGCTGTTTAGCTCTTTTATGAAGTCTGTTAAACTTTAAGTCAAGTTCGGAGTACTTCTCTTCGTGCTCTTTTATTTCTTGGTCCAACTTTGTTTGAGCTACACAAAAAAGTAATACAATGCATTGATGCTGAGAAAGAGAAAGAACCATGCATGCATATATAATGTCATTCTTAAACTTTAAAGGCAAAATCAATCCCATCTCCAGCTGTATCAATTGGTTTTAGAGGTGGAGCTAACTTCCAAACAAGTAGCAATATAAAGGGTAATATTACATTTGATGTTTCAATGTACGCCATGTTTTCTCATTTATGATTGATGCATGACTTTCACTGTTTCATAAATGCACACAAACATAACCAGACCTTCTGTGAGCTTTTTGGAGAGCTCTTGAGACTTTTCTTCTGCCTCGGAGTATAATGTTTGAAGGTGCTTCAAAGCCTCTTCCGATGCATGTCTTGTTTGTTTTTCTTCCTTAAGTTCTTTATTTAATAATTGTATCCTTTCCTGGAGCTCTTTCACCATCTCAGATTCCCCCTCTTCCACTGGGGCACCAACTCCTTTGTGTGGACCAGAGTCCGTATGTACACTGTTTACATTGCTAAATCCCTCAAACTGAGACTTCAAGAAATCATTCTGAAATCTAAGTTCAACAACCATTTGTAGAAGCTGATCATGACCATCAGCTGACCCTTGGTTGTCATCAGATAAGCCATTTTCCAAAGGAAGATTTCCATTGCTTCCATGTTTGCTATGATGAGTCACATCAGGCGACGTCTTCTCAAGTGCAGAAGAATCTTGTGCACGATTTTCCATCACTCCAACGGTATCACCTTCACCTGATGCCATCGACTTCTTGCGCGACAAGTTTTACCAGCATAAACTGCAATAGGACATCATATAACCATATGAAACCTACTATGCCATATGAGCTACAAATTGAAAATTTCAAATGTCAATCCCATCACAATAAGGCTTCTTGCCTTCTTAATAGTAAAATGTTAAAAGTGTCAACACTACCGAAGCAAGGCAAACCAATCCAATCTAATTAAAATTAGTGAGATTAGTTGAGTAACTTTATACTAAATCATACGATAACTCACTTGTTGCATGAAGGATTTTTGAATTATCATTAATAAGAAGAAAAAACTTCCAATCAGTTACTGCTTGAACACGAAATCGAACATTAAAAATTTCCAATTAATATCAGTACAAAATGGAAATGCTCCACAGGTTCAGAAGTAATAATCCATAAAATAAATATTTAAAAAAAAAAAAAGTGAATTAATCTCGCCTGATTTTGTGGCATAATAATAGCATTGAAGAAAAAAAAAGTTAATAATCAGCTACAGGGAAAAAAGAAAAACAGTGCTCGGTTCTAGTGTTAACTGATTTCGAAAATGTTTTGATGCACGCAATGGAATTTGAAATCAAAAACGAAAGATGGAAGAGTGAATGTGTCCACAATTGAGTGTACCTTGATAGGATTTAGCAAATAAAATATGATTGTTGGATTTGAAAGCGGGAAACGCCGTAGGAGGGTGGAAGCGGCGGTGGATGTGAGATCGGCGATGGCGGAATGGATCTCACGCCGCTGTGCACGGGGAAGGAGAGAAGAAAACGCTGTCGTTTGCGAAGGACCCTGTCACTTTGTCTGCACAATTCTGTTCCCAACAAGGAAAAGGTGGACATGGATCTGGGGACTAATTTGTAATACTATAATATTAAGAGGGTGTTTGAGCAATTCTCCACATGTATTAGGCTTTTTTATATTCCAAATTTTATTTTTTTTCCTTCTTCTTTGGCAAAATCGATGGACTCAAGTTGTTGTCGTTACCTTCAAAAAAAAAAAAAAAAGTTGTTTTCGTCGGTCCACTTCTACCTCAACATAATTCTCTACAATTTGGTGAACTAAACAATTTGATTCGTATCTATTTTTTTATTTAAAAAGGTAAAAATACAAAAAAAAAAAATAGGTATAAAATATTATAGAAAAACTCATGGCATAAAAAAAAAAAAAAACTTCCCAACTGGATCAAACGAGTCAAGTTAAAAATATCATATTGTTCAAACAAAAAAAAAAAATATCATATTGTTGTGTATCTTGTACTCTAATATAAGCTCGGATCACATGAAGAAACATTCACGTTACTTTGGGTGGTTTAAACTTTAAAGTGTAAACAATGCATCGTTTATTAGAATCAGCTAAGTTAACTAACAAATATAAGTTATTCAAATTGCAAGACATGAAATACGAATCTTGGAGTTTAAACTGTCAAAACTTTGGTCCAAAAGACTCCTTATTCCTCTCTCCTAGTAGATCTCTATCACTAGACAAAACTTGGTATTTAGGACCAACAAAGTCAGCACAGTTGGTAGATAGCTGGGTGGGTTCCTTAAGCATGATGTTAGAGGTTCGATCACTGCCGTGGGCATGGAAAAAGCTTTGTTGATAGAGGCAAAACCCACTTCGGTGATCTCTACGCCTCGGAGGAGGGGATTAGTCTTCGGCTGTCGGCTGAGGGATACCCTTGGTGTACATCAAAAAAAAAAACTTGGTATTTTTGGCGGGGTGGACAGGCTAGATTCTTCCCTTCCGTCTTTAATTACCGGAAAAGTATGTATACTAGTCTAAGGATGATATAAGAGCATCTAGCTTTCTTTTAACTTTTAAGTTGCCTCCCCTTTTTTTTAATTTTTTCTTACGATAGATCTCCTAGCACATCAAGTGTGTCCATTGATTACGGTTGCATTTTTCTCTGAAAAAGTTATAGAAGATCTGCCTTATAATCATAAGCAAGTCAAAATACAAGAGCGAGAATAATGAAAAATAATCTCCTTGTAAAAATTAGTGAAGTCTATTATAGATGGTCCGAGATTTATCGCTATTTAAGCAAGTGATTAAGGATTTGATTCCGACTTTTGCGAATGTAAGAGACTTTACTGATAAACTATCCCAAAAGGGCTTTGATAATGTTAGAAGAATTAATCACCTAGTTATGTTGGTAAATATATTGGGAAAAAAATCTCCTTTGTAAAGGTGTGTATTCATATGAAGTTTCACATAATGGATTTCCCAATTAGAATGATTAAATCAACACAAGGGTATTGAAAGATGAAGATATAACTTAATTGGATGGTAAAACTTATCTTAAATATTCTAAGATATCTAAATTATCAAAAGATAAATAGATATGTCTTCTACACAATAATTGGGAGAGGGTGTAGATTTCAACTACATATAAGAAATCAAAACGTTTTTTAGTGCTAATAAATACCGATTCGCACATACTCAAGTAGCACATCCGTTTAAGAATGTCCAATGAAATTCGCTTTACTGGTGCAAGAAACCTCAGCATTTCAGTACCCAGCAGCATAAATTACAATTATGAAAGCTGAAAATGAAATTGGAGACCCAAGTTAACAGATTCTGATTCTAACATAACCATAATATCATTGATCGATCATCTTTCTTTTGAAGGCCAATGAATGCCAAATGAGATCTACCGGAACTAAAACCGCTCAAGTGTTCACATCATTTCTATCTGGATTTTGAGCACCTGAAACATTTGTTACACATTTTTCAGAAATTGAAAAATTAAAATGTAATTAACTTGGACAATTAAAACAAAGAACAGTTTTAAGCACTGAAATAATTTAGTATTAGTAATTTTTTTTCCTTAAATTCAAACAGGAGGATAAGTAAGGATGAAAGCTAACCAGTGGGCTTTTCATCTTTAAAGTTAGCGGGCACATGTGTGAAAAAATCTTTTGTGGCATCTGCACAATCATGGAACAAAAATTGTGTGATATATAAGGAAACACATGTACACTGAAATATATTCTATGCTATATTCTATATTCTATAAGAATCTATCCAAGAACATATATTCAAATATTTTCAGTTACCAAAAATAACTAACTACTACAATGATGCTTAAAGAGAATCAGAGTTACAACATAAAGGAAATGCTATGCTAGATTAAAGCAGCCTGCCCATATCTCACGCATAAATGTAATTATATTCCATAAGAACTTATCCATGAAAATATTATTCATAAGAATCTGACACTTCGCACAATAAAAGCAATTAGACTTGCACACTAGCCCAATGAACCTATGAAAGAGAGAGAAAAACGAAATGCTCAACAACGATGCATGCTCCAAGGGCTGCTTACCATGCTTCATGGTTAAAGATGGGACATGCTCACGTAGTCTTCCAAGAACTTTTGCTGGTATTCCTGCCACAACGCTTTAAAACGAAGCAAATAAATAAAACAAAAGAAGAAGAATCATGTTTTATTTCAAAACAAATCTGGTAGAAGCTGCAAGTATAGATATCATATTATACCTGTGGGGAGGGACATCTTTTAACACAAGGGATCCAGAAGCTATCATTACACCCTCACCAATACTTATATTCCCAAGTATAGTTGCACTAGCTCCAATTAGTGCACCATCACCAACTTTGGGATGGCGATCACCTGTTCCCTTCCCCGTACCTCCTAGTGTTACACCCTGTCAAATAAGAATATATTTTAAATGTCATCATGTAAATAGTAAATACAACAAACTAGGCCTTATTCCCACAAGGTTGTTGTAGTTATTGTTGCTATTGCTGTTTAAATAGCATAATGAAGTCTTTAAAATAGCATTTATAAAAAGAATAGCCTTAGTCATAACTCCTAAATTACATATTATATCCAAGAAACCAAATTCTTAAACAATCTCTTCTTTGAAACAGACAAAGAAGAAACAGAGCTGAAAAATGAAATCAGATCAGCTTTCAAAAATTATTTCTAGGATAATTAAATCAATGAGTTATTTTCGGAGAACGCCAAAAGGCTGCTTGGTATTTACTGTCAGTTTCTTGTGTAGAAAATATAATTGACAATGTCACCTTTCAAATTAGTTGAAATTGACACTGTTTATGAAATAGTAACAAAGTGCTGATTTACCCGAGAGAATTGAAGCTTGTAAAAGAAATAATTAAAAATAATTATATGAGAAATTAATGAAGAAACACACTCACTTGCATCAATGAAACTCTGTTTCCAATGATAGCAGTTTCACCAATAACCACGCCTGTTCCATGATCTAATAAAATTCCCTCCCCAATTTTCGCAGCTATATAAAAAATATATATATAAAAAATGTAAAATTCAATAACAGTAATATCCAAAGAGCATTCAATAACTTAAAAAGAGAGACAAACATCCTTTAAGAGAAAACTCAAGTTATCAATTGTCTTATAATAATAATAATAATAAAAAGTAAGAAAGTCGATTATTTACATGCCTCCAATAATTAAAGATTGAACTCTCAAGATACCTTCTACTTCATTAGTCTTTCTCCTTTATTCAGAAAAATAAGTTGGCAATCACAACATGAATCTATTGGCAACACCGCATTGCATATTTTCTGATATCAATTTACAGCACTAAATCAATTGGCTTCCTAACATTTCCAAAACATATTACCCCTTTAAATTGTATATATTTGCGAGTAAAGATATATCCAACATACCAGGATGAATATCAACTCCAAAAACCTGTGTAGGAAAAGATAAGGGCTTGGCATCAGCAACACAAATATGAAATTCCTTTATATATTTATCCCTTTTATCGAGTTTACTAGCTAGAAAACTACCTCACTGACTCGGCTTTGCAAAGCGAAGGCCAAGACTTTACGCCCCTGGTGCCACAATGCATGGGCTATTCGATAAACTTGCAAAGAGTGGTAGCCCTGTTGACAGAAAATAGCATCAGATGTCAAAAATGTGTCCTATGGATGAAAGAGATAAACGTTGAGGGGGGAGCACAAAATCTTGAATGAATTATTCTGAATGTTCCATGGACACACATGACATCCAAGCAAATACAATGAATAGAATACACAAGTTAGTATCATCCGATGACGCAGAAACAGTAGTTAGCAGCACTGCACCTGCAGTAATCTAGCTAGGTTGTAGAAACTAGAAAGAGTGTCACATCTTTTTAATAAACTTATGTGTCGTTAATTAAAAAATGTTTCCATTCCAAATCAGCATTTTCTAACCAATTAAACCCCATCTACTAATGCTTGAATATTTAAGCGCAATAATGCCTAATGATAGTCATTGAAATAATGCATTAGAAGCAAAAGAGGTTACGGCGGGACCATGTGGATCTATCAGGACAAGTGCATACTGCTACAAAACTTGAATAGAAACATAAAAATTTACCTTCATATACAAAAGTGCAGAGCAATACGACAAACAAGCTGGGTCCCGATCTTTAAATGCCTGTTTAGAAAAAGGTACCACCACGGAAGAATCACAATTAGATCACAATAGTCCAGACTCCAGACTTGTACAAATTACAAGACAAACATCACCCAAATACTTATGATATGAAGGGAATTAATTACCTGGAGATCAAGGCGAATAGATCGTTGGATACCTTTGTCATGCATAATGACGTCACAAAATATATCCATTAACTGAGTAGCCAAAAGAGTAGGATTTTGAAGACGGTTGGCGACAACAAACGCCAACGCTTGCTCCAAGCAATCATGAGATAAAATGCTAGCATACAAGAAACTACTCAAAACCGGTTCCTTTTCTGCCTGCACAATTTACTCATCATTACTATTCGCTGCTGCGGATAAGAGTTGCAATCGTATACTATGCTCTCCAACACATGACAAACATACAACGGAACATCTTTTCACTAGATGAGGTTGGCTACATGATCAAGAAAGGATATAATCTACGGTAAATCATATTTGTACACAAATCATTAAAGCAACTCGAGCTTTCCACTCTAACCATGCAACTCTTCATCAAATCGGTAATAATAATAATGATAATGATAATAATGGGGATAGTGAAACAATTAATTAAGCCATAGACATGTAATTAAGTCTGAAGGGACAATTCTAATACGCGACCATCGGTTGGGTGGTGCAGTGGTGCATACAGCAGCTCAATGTACAATCTTAGACCGTGCAATTGATGTGCAATAGTTGCAAAGCTCTAATCTATGCATCTTTGTACAACCTCCATCGGAGATGCTCTTATGCAATCCCCATTGGAGAAGTTAATGAATCAAAATTATAAAAATTCCTCCACACACACACAAAAAAAAAAAAACAGAGAATGGTAACCAGTGCATGGTGTAAGATTATACTACTAGTATTATTTTCCAAAAGAAACAAACTTTGAATACTTTGATTCCTTAACCAAACAGTGCTCGAATAAAAAAATAAAAAAAAAAAAAGTGTGAATTTATGTTGAGTCGTCATTCCATGGAATTGAGTAGGAGTTAAAAAAAAAACCTAAGGAAAAAGGAGGAGGAATAGGATTTGGAAATTGGAATAGATGGGTACGCATGGTACCTCTAACTTGGCTTGGTGGCAGACAGCAACCCAAATGGGGTCAGCCCGATCCAAGACGGAGGCAGGGTGGTGGTCGGGTATGAGACCCATGGCATAAACGGGGAATACTTTCTCCAAGCGGGTGGTGGAAGAGATTGCAGGTGGTGGTTCATGGTGGTGTTGTTGTTGTTCTTCTTCTTCGGTGGTGGTGGTGGTGGTGGTGGTGGTAGAGAGAGGTATGCCACGTGGCGAAGAGGAGGATATCGTATTAAGAGGAATCCACGTCTGCTGGCTCAGACATGCCATCAATAAATGAATCGAGAGAGAGAGAGAGAATGGGGAATGGGAATGGATGGGTGTAGCGGTGTACTACTCTGTAGCAAACGAAACGAAGTGGTGAGTTGATTGATTAATTAATTAATCGGTGGTGTGGTGAGAGTATATATATAGGGGCAGTGAATAGAGAAAGTGTTAAGAGTAGTTATGTTATGTATGTGCATGACAACATATAACAGATGCAAACAACAACATGACAAAAAGGAGTGAGTGAGTGAGTGAGTGAGTGGCATTATGAACGAACGGTGGTTCTGCGGTATCCTTTCGCCACTTTCCCATTTACCACCCATCATTCTAAAGGTTAGGTGCCCTACCCTACCCTACCACCACCCCCCTTACATGGTTGGGGTCATTTGGATAAAAAATATGATTTTCCCCTTGTTCGGTTTATGAAAGAAAAAAAAAAGGGGAGAAAAAAAATTGTAGGGTTTCAACAGAAAAAATTTCTCTCCACAAAAGCAAAAAAATAAAAGAAAATTGAAATTGATTTGTAAAATTACTTATATGTTTTTCACTTATTAACTTTATTTGACATTTTCTTTTTTAATTAACATTTTTATTTCAATAAAAAATTGTTTTTTTAATATTTTGGACTCGGAATTTTTATTATGTAATAAATAATAAATAATTGAAATAAAGAGAAATTTTTTGGCTATGTTAAATATATATATACATATCAAAAATAAAAAACAATATTTATTTTTATTTTGTAAAACACGGGTGTAGTTGTTTTTTGATAAATTTATTGTTTTCTCTCTTCCCATTTTTCTTTCCAATCAAACAAAAGGAAAGAAAACTCATATTTTCTCTCTTCATCGTTTCTTCATATTTTCTTTCATACCAAACAACTACAAAATATACTAATTTTCTCTCTATAACTTTTTTCCCTACTCTCTCTCCCATCTTTCTCTCTTCTCATTTTATTTCATGCAACCAAACAAAGCCTTAATCCATAAAAAAAAACTCAACTTCTAATACAATGTTTAGTTTAGCTTTTTTTTTTAAAATCACATCTATTCTTCACCTACGAGTGTAAGCAATTTCAAATCAAATCGCGAGATAGTTGGGATTGAACCGAATCAAATTGAACAATGTAGTTCGGTCTAATTTTATGATTATGTTTAATCTCAATTTTTTCAAATCGTAACTTTATGGTTCAATCCATAGTTCCATAATTTTTTAGACCATTCAGATCGAACCAGATTAGTTACTTAATTTGTTTTCAAACGTTGTTAAATAAGAAGTGTTGTTTTTAATTTTATTTTTATTTTTTAGCCAAGTAGCTACCACTAAAAAAATAAAATTTTTTGAATATTTCTAGCTCTAGCAATTTTCAAGCCATGCAAAAGTGCAGGAAACTCAACAAGATATGGAATCAGAAATTATACGATTGAAAAAGATGAGTTACGGATCGAAGTAATATTATAACCAAATTTCTTTAAGCTTATTAAGGATATCATTTTGGTTTCATTTGCTTTTTTAAGATTTTTTTTTGTCCGTATTCCTTACGGAACCACCGGTATTCCCAAGAACACCCTTAATACCAGGGAGCCCTTGAGACTAATCCGGAGCGAGCTGCGTGGCTGGCTCTCCCAGCAAGATGTTTTTAGTAGGAATCGAACCCGAGGCTACTAGCACTCATGTCTCATTCTCAAAATTTCAGTTGGGCCTTACACCAACTGAATCAAGTCTCGTTGGTGCTTTTTTAAGACTTTTGAAGAATACGAAAGTAGAATCAAATATTACTATGTTAAGATAATAAAAAAAATTATATTCATTGCCTTTTTTCTCGGAGATCATACATTTTTTTTTTTTACATTGGAGGTCTGGGACTAGAATCCATAACCTGAGGAAGGGGAAAATCCTAAGTGTCCCTGCAGCCACCAACTAAGCTGTCTTACGCGAACATATCATACATGTTTTTCACTTCCTTTTCATTTATTGGGTTATCTATGGCTATGAGGCATGAGCAATGTTGAAAAAGAAGGTTGATAAATTATAAAGTTGGGACAACCTATAAATCTCAAATTATAATATTAACATTTATATTAAGGTTATGTTTAAATATCAAATAATAAAAAATGGAACAAAACGGGATAAGGTGTAGTAAAATAGAATAAAGAGGGACAAAGTTATCGTTTTATTATTTAAATATTTTATGATAGAATGAAACAAAATTTGTGTTGCATCATATGCATCTCAATTTGAGGAAAAAAAAATAAAAAGTTTTGGATTGAATGGAATAAATCTCACTCAACCATATATCATTGCACTCCATTACTCCTAGTGCAATCCAAACTATGAAACTTATTAACTAAATTTCATTTCATTCCATCATACTCTATCAAATACAATCAATTCAAACACAATGTTTTTTTTAATCCATGTTATTATCATACAAACCAACGACAATCTATGGATACAAAAGTTATATAATAATCAAGGTCAATTCTAAATTATCATCCAAACATACATTCCAATAATTGACAAGATCTGGACAAAACTTGTGTTGCTTTATTTTCAAGTGGCCAGTGGACGAACCACCGTCTACTCTCCACAAACTGTGCCACTTTTGCTTGATAAATATATAATAGGATCGGAGTATTTGATTTGACACAGATCTTTGTAATCACCATGAACAGTGAAGTGGTTGCTTTTGATATTGTTTTGACCTATTTGTTTCTTCTTAGGGGAGGGATCGGATAGATGAATACAATTAGGTAGCTAGGTTGTATGTGGTCCTGTATTCGGCCAGGGACATTTCCTATCTATGCTAAAGTCCCTCTATGGAGAGAACATGATCATCACCAAGGATAGGCAGACATAATGTAACAGGACCCATAAAAAAAATTAAAAAAAAAAAAGAAAAAGAAAAACGAATATCATCATACGTGTTACTCGAATGTGACAATGTTCAGACAATTAAAGGTTTAAAGATGAGTTAATTGTCACTTTGGTCCCTGAAATTACATATCGTTTTCACTTTCGTCCTTTAAATTACGAAAATAGCTTTGAGGTCCTTGAATTTGTAAAAACGTGTGCACGTTAGTCTCTGAAGTTAACCTCCGTCAACGTCAGTTAACGGAGACGTGTCATGCACTTTAAATATTCACTATAGTCCCTGTAATCACTTTAAATAATTCAAATTTAAGTGTCCCTGAAACTATACAATTTATTCACTTTAGTCCCTATATCAATATAGTTCAAATTCCAGATTAACTCAAACAATCAGTAAAAAATTAACCAAAAAGATTAAGAGGTATGGAATACCTTCTACATATCTGCATATCTGAGATCAAGTTTCATCCTTTAGAAAATTTTGCTTCAACTGGAGTCAAGTTTGGAAAGGGAAATCACCTTTTGAAAATTTTTACCAAACACAATTCAAAATACTCAAATCCGTTTGGGAGGCACAAACCTGCATTTGCATGAGATCTAAACATACACTTAGACTTAAGGAAAATGTCAAATTGACCATTAACTTTGCATTTCATCATCAATCAATTTGATGCTGAAAAAATCTTAATTTTTTTTCCTCAACAAGCATATTAACTGACAATATGCAAAATGAGGAGTCAAATTGTTTTTACAATATGAAGGATCAACCAATCCAAAGTCAATTTCATGAATCAAAGTGTTGTTTTACTATTTACAACATCGTTATGTATGTTTTCCAAATTGCGTCGTTTTGTTTGAGTTTTTTTTTTAATTTTATTAACACTGTTTGAGTTTTTCTCTTCATTGCACCAAAGATAATATTTATGCAACCAAAAACGTAAAATCTACGTCCCTGAAATTATATATTTAAAATATTAAGAGTAAATTTTTAAGGTTTTCAATGTTTTGTTTTTGGTATACAGTTTTCGATATTGGCTTTACACTTTTAATTATTTAAACATTGTCTTTAAAAGAACAAGGATGAAACTTGATCTCAGATATGCAGAAGGAATGATGTGAAAGTGACTTATGGATACATAATAATAGATTATTGATTAACAAAGCATAAACGTAAAGTATTTGAAGAAAATGATGTGAAACTAAAGTGAAGGTGTGAAAGCATATCATTCTCAATGTGTTTGGGAACACATCCACACTTGCATAAGTTCTTAAACTCTTAATATCAAATTCTCATGTCTTAATTTATCTCCTATATATATCTTATTCTTATTAGTAAAATAGATGAAAAAGTACAATTATCAAGCATTAACAAATCCATGGAGGTAACAAATTTTTTTAAGTGCCAAGATTATCACGAATTGCTAGGAAAAACAGCGCCTATTAGTGGAAACTAGTAATTTTACCTGCACGGGTTTAATTTTTTTTTTTTAAAAAAAAAATTGATTATAGATTTTGGAAATATATATTTTTAAATAATAAGTTAATATGAACTTTTTATAAAAATGATTTACATGTATTTAGAAATGAATAGTCATGAACATTAACCTTTGAATCTAGTTTCAGCTACCAATTTTTTCATTAATAAAAATTAACTAATAATGTATCAACTATGCGATTTCTAATTTTAATTAACAACATAATTTCTTATATTTAAAAAAAAATCAACTCATTTTGATTTTTGTTTTATTTAATTCATCATTTCAGATGCATTTTGTTAGTAATTCGTTTTGCAAGTCCAAAAGCAAGTATTTTTTTTACCATATATATATCATCATCATCATTATTATTACATCTGTCCCAAAATATAAGACATGTTTTTACACTTTTAATTAATTCGTGTTTATAAGATTCGAACTTTCAAATTACTTGCTTGTATTAGAACTTCATGATTGTAAATAAGTATATTGTCTAAAGTATAAAATAACGCATCATTATTTTTCACAATTTAAATTGCAACATATTGTATAAATTTTTAGATTTTTTAAATTTGAATTCATGACTGAGTAAATATTTGATTGTATTAAGCTAAATCATTATACCGAATTATAGTTCATCTTTAATACTTATATATCCGTTTTTTCCGTTGTACCCAAAATTTATTATTCATAATGATGCTCTATTTAAATGTTTAATACCAATTTGCCTATATTATGACTTGTTTGTATTGGAATTTCTGAAATTACAACATTATTTTCGTTTTTTTTGCTGGTTAATTATCATATGACGGGTCGTTTAGGCATTATATATTTTTTTATGTCAATATATGATTCAAATTATTTCCTTTTGAAAAGAACATTGATAACCCGTGCAAATTGTAGTAATATCGAAATGCAAATTGTATGTTTGCGGGCAAATTTATATTTATGTGTAATCCAAATTGTACTAATAAAAATTTACCAAAAATAACTTAAGGATAAATATTTATTCTCGTGCGATGCACGGACAAACAAATTTGGAGGAAAAAGCAAGGATGAAGGAGAGAAAATGAAAATGACAAAAATGTCTTCAACTTCTCCTATTTTATAATACGTTGACAACATGCAGTTTGGAATAGAAAATGACAACAGAGCCATTTATGGACTCATGGTTATGTTATCAATTTATAATTTCTGAATCTAAGAGGAAGGGGTAAGGATATACAAGAAAGTGTTTAAAAAAAAATTAGCGATTTGATATATAAATTTTTTTGAAGTGGTTGAATTGTAAAAAAAAAAAAAAAATTAGATGATGCGGGCCGGCCCGGGCTTAGGGCGAGTTTGGGTTTGATACTAGGGTACTCAATTTATAATCAGATTTTTTGGCTCGAGCCCGATTTGGCTCGAATCCGAAGTGGACCGACCCGAACCCGAATTGTAGGACCGTTTTGACAGCTTTATGCATTGTAGAAGCATCTTGTACTGTTTGGGGGAATAGTCAAAATCGGAAGGAGTAGTTTTAAAAAAAAAAGTGAGGGAGAGTACGGGATTTTAAAATAAAAAAGTTGGGATGGGCGGGATTTTTACAGGATTGGGGGAATCTTTGCTAATTTATATATAGGTATATAGGTAGATAATATATAATAATAATAATAATAACAATAATAATAGTACTCCTAATAGTAATAGTTGTAGTCGTAGGACTCAAGCTCTAAACTGAGAGGTTTCGTTTCCGAACCCTACCACCATCACCGCCGATGGTGACGCGAAGATCCACCCAACTCTTAAATCGCATCTTCGCCTCCCGTTCCCGCCTCATCCCCACCCGATCCGTCACCTACATGCCCCGACCCGGCGACGGCACCCCTCGCGCAACTTGCAAAGGAACCACATGGCCTCTGTTTCTGCAGAAAATGAACCATATGCATTTAATACACCAGAGAGCAACTTGCAAAGGAAAAAAAAGCCATCCATAGATAATCATCTGGAAAGTCCTGGATTATCTCAGCTCCAAACACCACAGTTATCAAGAACAAGGGATGTGGGGAAAAATAAACAAAAAAAACAAGATTAATGACGGTAAATTTTATCTTCTGAAATCTATTCTTATCCTTTACAAAAATATTATTAACCCCAATAAATACACACTCAAAAATTACATATAATTATGTGAAGAGCAGGACCAAAAAAATAAAATTTGACATGATTTTTTTTTATTCATCATTGTCATAGACTCTTTCAGTAGCACTCAAGAACCACCACAACTTCTTTTGCAAGAAATTCTACGAATGGAGAAAATCAGGACAACAAGTTGTGGGAATCTTTTGGTTATTGTTATTTTTAATTTAATGAATGTCATAACTATGTTTTGTTAATATTATTATTAGAAGAAACATCATGTTCTGAGTACCAGAAATATAATGTATCCTCTCCCTTTAAGAATCAAAACTTAATTTGTATTAATCAGACTTATAATATAGAACAAGTATTATAATATTATTATATTGATCTTTTATGCTACTACATGTGGATACATATTTTTTAATCTTATTATACTTATTATATTTTATACTTATTAAATATTAAAAGCATCTCTTTTAACTACAACTGATTTACAAAAAATAATTTTTGCACGTTTATTCTTTTAATATATATAAAATATTATTATATTTGGTCACAATGGGCTTTACTCCTCAAGTGGGCTGATGAAACATTCATTCATCACAATTGGGCCATAAAAAAATTGAATAGGTGCATCATCACAAACCTGCTGTTTCAACTCCCTATTCTGAACCGAATTTAACCCAAGATTCGGCAATCCTTTGTTTTCCCAATGTGACAAGACGTTACACACCAATAAAGATTAATGAGTGTGAAGGTAAGTACCATTTGCATGAATCAACTCTTCCTCACATAGATAACTGCTCCGTTACATATTCCCTTCTTTCATCACACTGCTCTGTTCTTCATCCTTATTCCACAAGGTACGTTTCTCTTTAACTTCTCAAAGGCAATATTGAAATGCATGCTTTCCTTCTAATGGAAATTTTCTACTCATACTTTCCACTTCTGATTCTGAGTGCAAGCCTGTTCTACTGAGAATGATCAGTAATTCTTCTTCATCACACAAGTTTATTTCACACACTGTACCCATATAATTTGTTAATTATTTACAAACATTGAATGCCTTCTCAACTGCTATATTAAGAAATGCTTCCACTCTTTCTTATAGATACTCCTTTTTGATAATTTCCACTTCTATTTATAGCAATCTTTTCTTCTAAGATATGTTCAGGAATGGTTCCTCATGACTCATTTATTTGCATATACCACTTTCTAAAAATTTTTGTACATTTTTTTACAAAGATTATATTCAAGATATAGAAAGGTTAACGACATATACTCTACAAATATTGCAAATGTCATAATTAACGTTCACTGCCTCTTCAAAATCTCAAACAAACACTCATTATTTTTTTTTATCACAGCGAGATATATCACAACATACTTCAACA
Organism: Crotalaria pallida; assembly: GCA_037953625.1. NCBI lineage: Eukaryota > Viridiplantae > Streptophyta > Magnoliopsida > Fabales > Fabaceae > Crotalaria > Crotalaria pallida. Next base: position 126,340,128 of record CM075655.1, on the reverse strand, counting down.
ATCAAACAATGAGAGGATTCAGTTTGTACTATTTCAGAGGATAGGTTTATTTTAGATTTCGTATGAGTAAATTTTTTCATTAATTTAATATGACAAAATTATTATTGATTTCTATATTAAATCTAAAAAGATATATCAATCTGCAGGGTCCAAAAATGTTATCACAGGATGAATCTCAAGTGGTTGGCTATTCTCCTTGCAAATTGATAGCAGTGACAGACACAGTTGGAAACAGTCACCAATTGAGACTAAAAGGAAAAGCAGATACTAGAAGGATGACAATTACACAAGGTTTGGACACACTGTGTGACTTCTATGACTTACGGGGACAAGCACTCTTTAACTTCACAACCAGATCAAGTAATGCATATGAATTGGAGATTGTAAAGCCACATGGTCTTGAAATGCAATATCCTCTTCCTGTGAGAGAGACGGTTTTGCCTGATTGCAAATGGGCATTTTGTTATCTTGGTAATACTGCACTTTTTATTTATTATCATTTAATATGTACATGAATATAATTTAACCTATACTTCTGTAACAGGAAATCTTCGCCGTAACCAGAAAGTAATTGAATCAGGAACAGAGGCTGCAAGTGATGCTTTGCCAGTTGCAGCAAATTTTCCAACTAATGTCACACCCAGTGTTACTCCCACTGCAAATTTTACATGTAATGTCACACCCGCTCTTACTCCCACAGCAAATGTCCCTGCAATATCCACACTTTTTGACTATCAAACAGAGAAAACAATCACAGCTTATCAATGTCAAAAAGGAATTCTGGTATACCTAATCACATTGCATGTTTATTTTTTATACAATATTTATATATTATAATTGATTAACTATCATTTATTCACCCATTGAGTAGGCACTGCCATATGAATTCGTATCGGTTGCTTTCCAAGCAAAAAGAAAGTATTACAATGTCATTGATGAAAATGGACAAGCCTACAAATGCAAGATGCTCAGGTCGAAAAGAAGCCGAAATGAAGCTTACCTCTCAGAAGGATGGCGGAAATTCTGTCGCGACCATAACTTGGTTGGTGGAGAGCGAATCAGACTGGCTGTGAAACTTTCAGAATTGGGAAATATTTATTACAGTGGTAAGAAAAAATTTATCCTTTACTGCATTACTTTCAAATAATAAATTAAATTATGTGGTGCAACTGTACTATTAAATTTAATAAATTATTAAAATTATATGTAACATATATTAAGATTCACAAAATATTGTTTGTATTTATTTCCAAAAATTAGGCATACCATGAGTTGCTGTTCCTGAGAAATCCAGAAAAGGTTGAATTAAGGTACTATAATGCATGCCTATTTTAATCTTCATCCTATGCAAACATGAAACTGTAGAATAATTTATCACTCTTAGCCATGAAAAACTGTACGGATTAAATTACTTACAGACAATTATTCTATAAATTGCAGGATATGGAAGCAGAATACATCTACTCTGTGGAAGAAAGAAATTATGCAGTCAACTCCACTATTTTGATATTTCAAACTTTATATTAACGTGTTAAGGACCATAAGTAATTAGCGGAATCCTATATATAGAATATGCTACATTCAAATGTAAAACTCTTAACTTAAATATTTGTTTAGTATTTTGCAGTATCAGCCTAATATCACGGTATAATTCATATTAATTGAACTTAAAAAGGATCAATAAAATAACATCTTGATAATTCAGATATAAATTTAAACTAAATATATTTCGGTTAACATATGATTGCACTCAATATATCACAATGAATATCAGCTTTATTTTGTGGGCTTACGTTATTTGCCCCGTGCGTGGCACGGGTTGGTTCTAGTATATAATAATAATAGTAATAGTACTCCTAAGAGTAATAGTTGTAGTCGTAGGACTCAAGCTCTGAACTGAGAGGTTTCGTTTCAGAACCCTACCACCATCACCATCACCACCGATGGCGACGCGAAGATCCACCCAACTCTTAAATCGCATCTTCGCCTCCCGTTCCCGCCTCATCCCCACCCGATCCGTCACCTACATGCCCCGACCCGGCGACGGCACCCCTCGCGCCGTCACCCTCATCCCCGGCGACGGGATCGGGCCTCTCGTCACCGGCGCCGTCGAAAAGGTTATGGAGGCGATGCACGCTCCGGTGTACTTCGAGAAGTTCGAAGTCCACGGCGACATGAGAACGGTGCCGCCGGCGGTGATCGAGTCGATCAAGAAGAACAAGGTGTGCTTGAAGGGCGGCCTCGCGACTCCGATGGGCGGTGGTGTTAGCTCGTTGAACGTGCAGCTGAGGAAGGAGCTTGACCTATACGCTTCCCTTGTTAACTGCTTCAACCTCCCTGGGTTGCCCACGCGCCACGACAGCGTTGATATCGTTGTCATCAGGGAGAACACCGAGGGAGAGTACTCTGGCCTCGAACACGAGGTCGTTCCCGGCGTCGTTGAAAGCCTCAAGGTTTCTAATTATTATTATTATTTTATTTTTTTTTTTATTTTGAGTACTAATCATTATCATGATAATGGTTTGATCATTGAGCTGTGAAGATTTACTGAATTAGAGGAGCGAGTGTTTTGTGGGAGTTAGAATAGTTAGATAAGATTGCTGGTTTTTCTTATTGTTATAGCTTTGATCGGCATTTAGGCTTAGGCTCATACCAAATCATATGATATGGAAAGAATTGATGTATATAGGGTTGCTTGTGATTTATCGTGTTGATGATTTAGTTGTAGATACTAGCAGGTAACTCAAGTTATGTGTATGATTTTCTGACATGTCTTCTGATGGGTATTCATAGTGAATTGCAATAACCAACCCTTTATCCATTAGGTAGGTGGACACGGGCCGAATGATGTCATATATTAACATGTATGTCGCTTCCATTTTCAACCCGTATTAAACCAAGTTGATTTTTAGTAATGTGTATTTACGCAATAGCTTCATAGTACATCTTATGAGCTTAACCCCGCTATAAGTTAGGCGATTTTGTATTTCTCCTTATAAATTGGGTTTTTTGCCTGCACCTCATGCTAATATTTTGCTAGGTAATAACAAAGTTCTGTTCGGAGCGCATTGCTAAATATGCTTTCGAGTATGCTTACCTAAATAACAGAAAGAAGGTGACTGCTGTGCACAAAGCAAACATTATGAAGCTTGCAGATGGTTTATTCTTGGAATCTTGTCGAGAGGTTGCTGCAAATTATCCTGGAATCAAGTATAATGAAATTATTGTTGATAACTGCTGCATGCAGCTTGTTTCAAAGCCTGAGCAATTTGATGTCATGGTATGTAAATTTACAATTAGATCCTATGTCTCAACTATTTATCCATTTTTGTTTAATATATTTATGATTTATGAACAGTAATTACTATGGATTAACACTCTGTTTTCAAGGTCATTTTAATTTTGTTCTATAGTTAGTAATTGGTGAGATAAATGACTCTATAAGTAAAATGTGTGGGGATTTGTGCTTTCATATTTTCTTTGGGTTATTGGTGCTATGTTTGTTCTTCTTCAACTAACTTGTGCAAGAGAAATCAGTTGAGAAATGAATAGTGACAGAATAGTCCGTGAGGGGGGATGTAGATGTATTGTATGGAACATAGAAGGAACACATAAGTTTTCCTTTTTCTGTTGGTGTAACTGTGCAAGCTAGAAACATTGCAGGAGGTTACTGTTAGACCTGATCATTGTTTCTTATTCTCAATTTGTGTTTGAATGTTATTCAAAATATCGGTTTTGAAGCTCATGAGCATGATTTCCACTTGCTAGGTAACCCCCAATCTTTATGGAAATCTTGTAGCAAATACAGCAGCAGGTATTGCTGGAGGCACTGGAGTCATGCCTGGAGGTATGGTTATTAGTTACTAAAGTATTGAAACACTATTAATAAAAAAAAAAGGTATTGATTATTGAAACACTAGAGCTCTCATTTTGTTTTTTGTTGCATGACTAATGTTCAGAACTCAGGTTCAGAGTGTATTAATTGTGTATTTTTGTAGTTCCTTCACAATTGCTTTTTGGAACATTAAAATAAATGTCTAATTAAAGTAGAAGATTGAATATTCACCGTAATGTAAAAAAAAAAAAAAAAAAAAGAAAGATAACATAGTTCAAACTGGAAGCTTATTTTTCTACCTCAATATCAGGTTGCAGAAGTGGAGAGTGAAGTGATTTTTTGAGAAAATCATACTCTATTCCTAAGTTAAATGCTTGAAAATCTCAAACCATGGATGCCATGCTGTTGCAGGTAATGTTGGGGCTGAGAATGCTGTGTTTGAGCAAGGTGCTTCTGCAGGAAATGTTGGTGATACTAATGTAGTGGAACAACAGACAGCCAACCCGGTGGCACTGCTTCTCTCATCGGCCATGATGCTTAGACATCTCCAGTTTCCTGCATTTGCTGACCGATTGGAAACTGCTGTGAAAGGAGTCATTCTAAAGGGCGAACACCGGACAAGGGACCTTGGAGGAACAAGCACCACCCAAGAGGTTACTGATGCAGTGATAGCTGCTTTAGATTGATTAATTTTTTTGCTGATCTCACAACTGAATTCAACCTCCTATATTATTTGCTAACTAATGTTAGCAACACTATTTTTTAACCCCTCGATGTTGAGATTGGCAAAATTTGGTCCCGAATAATGTTTATTCAACACAGAAAATGATGTGATGAGAATTTTTTGGTCTTTTAGGTTTGCACAGGCGTTGCTGTGATAAGAATTTATTATAGAGAAAGCCAAAAGCTTTAACTGTAGTTTGTTGTGTCCCATTAATTTTTAAACTGTTGTTGAAGCTACTAGTACTATTTATTACTCCCTCCGGTCCTATATATAGGACATATTCTAGAAGCAATCTTTGGTCCTATATATAAGACATTTTGTATTTTCTATGCATCATTTATTGCTTTTTCTCTTTTTTGCCCTTATTAAATGCATGTGTTTTTTGTTGTTCATTAATGAGTGTGAATTTTTCAAGAGAAGTTGAGAGGGTAAAATTGTAATGTTACAATATATTCTCATAGAACTCATAAAACTAACTACTTTTCTTGGTCCGAGGAATATGGTTAAGTATGTCCTACATATAGGATCGGAGGGAGTAGTATTTATTATTAACCACCTGGTTTCGAAAATTCTGCTTCATAGAGTAGTTAATTCATTCATGTTATGGAATCCTAAAGCCTTTACAGTTTACAGTGATTCCTGATCATATTCTCTTATGAAATTTTAATTATACGGTAAGTATTTCCAAGAAATTTAAGTCTCCAAATATTTGCAAAAGCAATGTCAGAGAAACTCAATATCAGAAAATGAATAGAAATCCAAGAGCTATGTATTGAACAAGAATAGAGTTCCAGACAAAATATGTGAAGATTTATCAGTTCTTGATACATAGTCGATCGGGAGCCTTTAAACAAGGCCATCGCTACACATTGATAGAGATTTTCATTGTGATGGTCATTTTTTACTGTCATTTTATGCCAAAAACAGGCTTTTCGAACAAAATCATTTTTCAAAAGCTGCTAGTCACTGGAGATGGTCGTGTGGCTGCTGTTCACTTCCAACTGCGTTGGCTTTTCTTCTACGTTTGTTGTGACCATCCAAACTTTCCCTGCAACTTCTTTTGGTGTCATCAAACCGTGCAAGTTCATGGAACCTGCATGGCACAATCTAAAGCTGTTAGAGTTGTTTTCCCCACCATAATAAACCATAGAATAATTTAGTATAGCCTGTGTGCCTGTTGATCTACCCACTTAGTAGAATAATTTTATATTTTTTGAAAAATATTTTTTAAAACCCCACAATTTCTATATACATGCTTCGTACGCAGGATTAGAACCGAGTACATGACGGTTAAAAGACTGAATCCGGACCAACAAGTCACTCGGTGAAACAGTTACTAAATTATGTTATTGGAATTAACCCTTAGGTTGCAAGTTAAGCAAGGTTTCTCTATGTTCTAAAAAGCAACTTCAAACACCAAAGTCATTTGAAAAGATTGCAGATACTTTGTAGAAGTTTGAGTGAAGACAACTTATGTGTTGTTCTTTGAATGCTTGTGTTACTGTTTTTCAAGGAAACACAACATGTGTAATGGTAAATGAGAATACCCATGAAAACACGACATGAAAAGAACAACAAAAAAAAAAAACAAACAAAAAAGGGGCATTGAATCATATCCCTCGTTGAATGTTCAGGAAGCATTAATCGTTAAACATACCCTTTTACGGTACTACTTCCTCCGGCTCGAATTATAAGCAATTTCAACTAATTTTACGCTTATTAAGGAGGTTAGTTGATTGTATTTAATTTTCTTAAATTTATAAAAAAATAGAGGTATTTTAGGAAAGTAATATTGGGAATGAAACAAAAATTAAATAAGATAACAATTTTCTAGAGATGTTTTAGGAAAGTGACATTGAGAATGAAACAAAATTTAATAAAGTTAGTTAATTTTGCTTATATTTTAAATAAAGAGAAATATGTTATTTGTTGCTTATAATTCGAGCCGGAGGAGTATCAATTAACAACTGTGTTAAGTTTAATGATTGGAAAATAGCTGCTGCGGTCATGAAAAATAATTGTGGTGGCCATAATGCTCTTTTCGTATTTAATACTCTCTCCGTCCCTAAATATAAGGTCCCTTTGGGAGATTTCACGTTCATTAAGAAAATTGACTAATTTAGTTAATTGTATTGTAAATGTGAACTTTTGATATGTATTTTCAAAATTACCCCTATTAATATTATTGGAAATCTAAAAGTGTTAAATAAATAGGGGTGTTTGTGGAAAAAAGTAATTAATTATCATTAAAAATTGGTATGAGGTCTTATAAATAAAACAAAAGAAAAGTGTTAAGAAGGTCTTATGATTAGGGACGGAGGGAGTACTAATATATACTCTCTCGGGCCTTATATACAAGTCTTTTTGCCTAAAAATCACATCCAAAGTTTGTTACTCCTTCCGGTCCTATTTACAGGTCATGCTTAACCATATCACATGGATCAAGGAATGTAGTTAGGTTTTTTGAAATTTTAAAAAAAAATACTTTAACATTACAATCTTACCATCTTAACTTGCATTGAAAATTTCACAATGTATTATTTCACATTAATGGACAAAGGGCAAATAAGAGAAAATAACAATAAATGTTTCTTAGAAAATACGTACAAAGTGACTTATAAATATAACCAAAGAATTCTTCTAGAATGTTAGTGGTATTGGAAATGTAAATATTTGATACTATACTTTTTCAAAAATATCCTTATAAATATTATCGAGACTCTAAAAAATATTTAGTAAATATGAATGTGGAAAATAAGTAATTAATGCTATTGTAAATTGAAAATAAGTCATATATTAAGAAAAAAAAAGTCTTAAAAGAAAATGTTATCTACATATTTTAAAATAGGAGAAGCTTGAGGGTAAATTTGGTTTTCCTCCTTAATCCCATTCCTTTTCCCTCTCAACTATGTTTTTCCCTCCTAAATCTGAGTCGTCCATACTCATTTTCATCATTAAATCTAGGCCGTTCATTTTTTATTCACCATTGTCTCTATGCTTCGGTGAGAAGCAGTCTTTTCAGCTTCTTACACTCAATTGTTGCATTAGTTGTTCTCAACTCTTTCTCTCCCACTTTCTCAGCCACCGGCACGAAATCTTCTCATTCATTCTTCTACTTTTCGCGACCTCCTCAACCAGGACCGTCGTTCTTACTCACCAGAACGCCACACCAGCCAAAGAGTCTCTGACTCTCCAACTTTTATTTTCTATTTCTCTTATTCTCTCCTCCACTGCTCTACTCTTCTATTTCTCTAAATCTCTGCTCACAAGTCAAATACTCAAATATTAACTCTTCTATTTCTCTAATCTCTTAATCTCTTTCTCATAGTCATAGAGAGCCACAACCCACAGTACAGTCCAGTGTCCATCCTCCATCACAAACGAACCAAGGAAAGCGAAGCCTGTCGCTGCCGCCGCTCCTTACAAGCAGAACCGTCGCCGTCGCCGTTCCTCATCTCACGACCCGACGCAAACCTTGCAATGGAGGTAAGATTTCTACATCTTAACAAAAAAAATTAAGGCATGTACATTTCACTAACTTGCAAATGGTTTTCATTAATCAGATAAAAACCCACATTGTAGCAAAATACTATTTATGGCTGAATTCTATTTAGGTAGTGGAAGTGGAAGTGGAAGGTCCCTTCTTCTTTTTCCAATTTCAATTTCATCATCCAATCCAATGGGGAAGAAGGAATTGCTGTTTTTCTTAACCCTTTTTGGAAGAATCCTGTGTGGGAAATCCAAGTTCATGCACGGTGTATAACACTTCTCAAGGCATAGTCCCAGGGAAGCTCAATGTTCACCTAGGGTTAGAAGATTTAAGACCTTTGCGATTATTGTTGTTGTTGTTATTTGCTCCATTTTAAGGTCACTACTCTTCTTCGATTTCATTCTTCACTCTTCCATTTATCTCATATCTATATTGTGCATGAAGGTTTGAGCTGTTATTGTTCTTCAGGTAACAATTTTTTTTTTTATTTTTGTTTTTGTTTGGATATTCGAATATTATGCTTAGTTCTTGGATATTTCTTTTATAGTTGCCCTATTCTTGGGTTTGTCTTTGCTCGATTAGTAGTTTCCTTTCGTTATTGCTTTATCTTTATAGGGGTTGTGTATTTTTTTTAACCAAGGGTAGAATGATATTTTTTTTGCTCAGTATTATGTGGTTTTCAGTTGGGATTTTTTTTCTCTTGCTTGCTCTATATTTTGATTGTTATTTTGTTTCTCTTTGTTCGATTATTTTCTTCGTTGAGTGAGTTGTGACATGTGATGGAACATCTCTCATAGTTGCATGTGGTGGTCTAAATGTATAGTATCAATCAAGAAGATAGGGATGATTATCGTTTGGTGGTTTTGAATCCGCCATACTGAACCAAAGTGATTGGCAGTTACAAAAGTACTGCATGTGTAGCAGCATGTCCTTGGATATAAACCTATTTCTGAATCAATTTAAGGCACGGGAAGATTTGAATTTCACAACAAATCAAAAGGAGAAAATTGTAAATTTTACAACAAATTTCAGGCATGAAAATTCTATTCTAAGATTTTTTTTTCTCTTGCGTGCTCTTTTGATTTGCTTATTTTGCGACTTTAACCTGTATAAATATATTCTGTTCCAAATATTTAAATTATTCTTTTAATACATATGTTTGTTGTTTTTTGATTTGTGTAGTTTAAATTTTCAATTGATTATGGAAAGTAAAAGTGCAACCAAGAGGACTAGAAGGAGAGGAAGTTACGAAGAGAATAAAAATGGTAAATCTAACCATCTCTCTCCTTTTTTTTTATACCCAAAAATATGGTATGATCCAATTTATTTGCTTGGCCTTACAGCCTAAATTTAATATGTGTATGTGTTACTCTGACTGGAATTAGTTTTTGGAGATTATTGGTTCAGATGAATGGATGACATCAAGATGCCATGGTAATTTCAAATTCACAGATGAAGAGTTTATTCCTATTTCGGAAGCAGATTCCGATGTCCTTGCAACTTATGCGCAGGATGTGAAATGAAAGTCTGAACCAATCTTTGTTCCATTCAAGAAACTCTACAAAAGAGTTTTCTTTCTTTTCTTCTCGAGATTGAAAGGTAACTAAAAAAGTAAGGGTTTAATTGTAATGCACTGTCACTATATAGAGGTTTTTTACATTATCATGGAAGCATGCATAACATCATTAAAAATGTGTTTAACTTTGATGATGCATCAAAATTAAAACTCATAAAATTAATCTGGAGATGTTACAGGTGGAGACCTTGCTGCTTGAAGATGACAATCCTGCTTATGCACTTAGCTTTATCTTGAAGTCTAGCATCCAAATATTAGTAATGCTCTCTCACTCCTCTAATTTTATTACAAGGTATGTGTTTCTAAATTTTCAATTTATCAAAGCATACATGTTTCATTTCATTCCTTTATTATTAATTACTGCATAACAATCAAACAAAGCACACAACCTCTGCACACACTTTGCTCCTTAATATCTTTGCTTTGCCTAAACTTTTCTCCTTTTAGGTACTAATTAACTTGAAAGATTGACATGGTGTTAGTTAAATACTACCTTTCTTAAAATACTATCCTGACCTATATCCCTTTGAAAAAAAACTTGAATATCTCATTCCATTGTGGTTATCTTCTTTTATTATGCTTAAATGTCTTTATATTAATTTTTTTCTTCATATTGCTAGAAATCGTTGCAATAGAGACCTTCGGCTATGCTTGTGTTCTTCTTTGTGTATCAGATAAGTTCTCATGTAAATGTTGAGGCATTTTGATAACAATTATTATGAAAATTCAATCATTAACATTGAAATTGCATCATGTAAGGAAACCACCTACATAAGTTTTTGCACAAAGTGGACAAAAAACCACAACTGTTATTCACACACAACTTTCAGGAAGTATCACGAGCAATATAATTCATATAATGTCTTAATAACAATTATTTTCTTTAATTTTTTTGATGCAAATTATTTTCTTTAATTTTGTTGACATGGTTTCCATTTTTTTTCATGGTTCCTAATTTTGACATGGATCCTAATAGAATGTAAGTGTATTTCATATACTGTCTTAATAGCTATTTTGACATGGTTTCTTATTTTTAACTATACAGCGGCATTCAAGCTGAGATATGCTGTGGAAATTTTTGGATTCATTTGAAGTGCCCTTTTGCAAGCCTCAATTATAAAAAGTATTATTAATCATTTTGGTATTGTTGCCTTCACTAATCAGACTATTAATGTGATTATGTTAATAATGTGTGATGTGTTTCTTTCATATTCCATATGTTGAACAACTAAGCATGTTTTCTTGCAATGGTTTGGTTTTATTCTACTTTTCATTTACCATTTCATACATTCAACCATACATTAAAATCCAATTGCAGGAAAAAAATGCTAACAGATTTTCCATTTCTTTTGTTGTTGAATTATTTTTTTCTGTTGCTGCTATGCTATTTGTGCCTGCTGCTATGCTGTGCTGCTGCTGTAACAGAGGTATTGAAACACTGGAGCTCTCTTTTGTTATTAGTTGCATGACTAATGTTTAGAACTCAGGTTCAGAGTTTATTAATTGTGTGTTTGTGTAGTTCTTTCAAACAATTGCTTTTTGGAACATTGAAATAAATGTGTGTGATTAAAGTAGAAGATTGCATATTCACTGTAAAGTAAAAAAAAAGATAAAATAGAGGTTTTGTACACTTCAAATTGGACTGTGTAGGCTTGAAAGAGGTAAAACTAAACTCAGTTTCCAATTTTCCATAAGTTATTTCTATCACACATACAATTGAAGAAAACAAGAATGACATAGGGCAATAGTAGGCTTGCATTTTATTTGGTTTTTGTTATTAGGGAGTCTGACATAGTTATTTGCTAGATAAGCTTAGAAGCAGTTCTAAATTCAAGGATTTAGTTTCAGTGTCGATATCCAATTATATGCTGAATCAAATTTGTTTTTGACTTCTCTTTGATACGGTGCTCTTGAATGTTTCAAGGAAGTTGTTATGTGTTGTATATTTAAAGAGATTGGGTAGCCTTATTGTGTTTTCGAGTTATTTATTAAAGCTAAATATTCACTTGGTTGATCTATTATGGATATATCTTTTCCATTATATTGTTAATTTTCTAAGTTATTGGTTTTTCACAATGTATTATTAGTTTGCCACAACTTAAGATAAATGTTGTTATATACAACATTTAGCTTAAGTTGTTTTTGTTATTTCACTAATGATTATTTTCAATGTTGTTATAGAGCTTGATTTGAATGTCTGGATTCAACAAAAAAAAATTGTTTGCTGTCAAGAGGTAGAGGCATAAATAAGGAGGTGGAATTGAACAACATCTTCTTGGATTTATATAGCACAAATCATAAATTCATGTAGTTATCAAAATAATCCTGGATTGATACCACCATAGAACACTCCATCCGCACCACTTTCTCCACCTGCCACAACTTCTTCAGGTTTGTTTCTATTTTTATTGTTGGTAATGATTTTAAATTGTCGAAGCATAACTTGGCCTAAAAGCTTAAGATGAGAATATAACTTAAGCATGCTCTCTAACATGAGAAACAACTAGGCTTAGAAATGTGAGCATATTTTAAGCTTAGAACTAACCTGAATTGAAATCAATTTCAACTTTGTTATGGAATTTTAGTTATAAGTGTGGGGAATGTCAACTAAACTCTACACGTTCAATCTTTTCTTTTCCCACCAATATTTTGTTTACTCCTCACTCCTAATGGATGCGGAGAATGGGTAAAGGTTGATAATCAATAAGTCATATAGTTTTATCCAAATGCTTATTCTGTAACTAAGGATTATGGATTTCTTGAAAAGCATAGCTTTTTGCACATACGTAATACTCCCTCTGTCCCTATATATAAGACCCTTTGGGAGATTTTATGTCCATTAAGAAAGTTGATTAATTTAGTTAATTTTATTGGAAATGTTAATTTTTGATATGTATTTTCAACATTATCTCTATTAATATTATTGGAAATCTAAAAAGTGTTAAATAAATAAGGGTGTTTGAGGAAAAAAGTATTTAATGATCACTGAAAATTGGTATAGGTTCTAATAAATAGAGACAAAATAAAAGTGTTAAAAGAATCTTATATTTAAGGACGAAGGTAGTAGTTAAATTCAAGAGAGGATTTCTTATTCAAGCTGTTAATCCTGTTTTTAGGCATTAGTGCTACTGGAGCTATTGATGGAGGAGTTGTTGCTGGTGCTGCTCTGTTGTTTGCATTCATTTGTTTTTTTATTGAAGAAATAATAGTTATTTACTTCATAAATGTTATCTGGAACACAAAAAAAAAATTGTAGAAAATTTATAAATAACTCAAACGCAATTATGGAAATGAATACTCTTACTGTCAAACTACAAACCGTTAAATTCCCCTTCTTGAATTGGTGCATAAGAAAACATCCTATGAACTTTGTCTCTTGATATGAAATTTCAAAATGTAGAACTGCCATCATTATGTCAAGTGTGGTAATATTGTTATGCATATAAGAATTATAGACTTGGTTCTACACATTTAAGTTAAACACATGCTTGATATCTTTAAGAAGTAATCTTATATAGAAGATAGTTACTGTTATTCTTATTCATCGGGACGCTTAAGAAGCAACTTCGATTATTTGATATTAGAACGAAGCGGGTAGAGCTTCATGCTTTTGAATGGAAGCAAGAAAGCAATGAATGTCAATAGGCTCTGGTAAATCAGGCTTGCTCTCCAAATGGATAGCACGTGATTGTGTATAACTTCTTGAAAATGCTCTTTGAAGTGTGTTATGCTAACTCATTTTTTGTGGGTACTAAGTAAATTTTGGTTAGAAATTTTTGGTACTAAGTAAATTTTTTTTATAGAACGTCTTAACATTTTACTTTAGCTCAAGACTAATGCCTGTTTCCATAATGCTCCTTGACAATCATATTATTGGTGAGTGTACATTATAAATACTCTATATATATGATTTTACTTGCTTAATTATTGTAAATTCCTTACAAAAGAAATTATAATTACAATTTGGATTAACTTTAACTTTATCTTCTTATTTTTTAAAAACAGGTTTCAAGTTATATCAATGAAATATTATTTTGGAAGATGTTTTTACTATCCATTATTGTATAGGAAGAATATTTAGTTATTTATAATTATTAATCGTAATTTTGTTGAATTTTATGAAAAGTATGATGTAATATAAATGGTTTCAATGATTATCTATAACTGCATTGTTTTTTAATGCCTATATTATGTAATTATGATGATTTATAATATATGTCCCAAAATGTTTTACATGTTTTATTGGATTTATTTGTCCTACAAACATAGCAACCATATTTACAAGTCCATCCATAAAAAAAATAATTCATAATGAACACTATATAATTGCAATCAGAAATATAACCATCTATATTGCATATAATTTAGCAAAATCAAAAAATTTACCCATTTTTTCTCTAATTTTAAATATAAAAAAATTAACTGTTGTTGTAAATAATTTAATTACTAATTTAACAATATAAATTAAAATTTCAAGTTAATTTAGTCATTCTTTTCTCACTTGAATTTTTTCATTCCATACTAATTTAACAAATTAAATGTCCCAAATGAAACGACCCGTGCATGGCACGGGCAAAATTACTAGTATATAGAACAGGAGCAAGTAACAAATATTTTGATTATAAACACAAATGGTAATATAATTTTTTTTAGGTTTTTTTAACCTCGTGAGAAGATAAGTTTTATTGAAAAAATAAATATAATTTTTTTTCTTTCAAATCAATACTTTCCAATAGAATTTATCCCCTCATGAATTTTTATCTTCAATCCTAAAAGTCGAGGTTAAAAAAAATTATTATTTTTTTTTAATTTTTTTAGTTGAGGTAAGATTCCAACTAACACTTCATATCCCATAAATATATCACTTGAGTTGCCTCTTAGAAAGCATACATTTTATCCACAGTTTCAAAGAAGATGAGTTTTGTTCAAATAAAATTATTTATCGATCCTATCTTATGTACTTTGGATTCAACCTGTTTTGTGCCGGACCAACTTAATAAGGGAATATATGATTTTTTTTTTTTACACCAATCAGTATTCGGATCTGGTTTATCCAGAATCCGAACCAACTGAGCTAGCACTAAGCGTTAGAGATCTCTCAGCGGAAGTTGCTTCATATCCAAGGCTCAAACTCGAGAGCAGTTGGTTAAGGAAACATTGTAAAAAAACAAATGTTATAAAAAGGTCTTAATACAGTAGTACTCTCGTTAAAGAGTTAAATATAATAAAAAATTATAAAAAATACGAAGTAATATATACTTTTTATTGATTTTCAAATTCTAGAACTCTTAAAAAAAATTACTCCAATATTAGTAATTTTTAAGAATATTAAAACTAAGAGCAAGGGATAAAAAACTTATTAAAGAAAGTTTATACTCCCTTCATCCTTAAATATAAGATTATTTTGATATTTTTATTTTGTCCTTATTTATAAGGCCTTTTACCAATTTTAAATGATCATTAATTACTTTTTTTTTCACAAACACCCCGATTTATTTACCACTTTTTAGATTCTCAATAATATTAATAGGGGTAATTTTGAAAATACATATAAAAAGTTCTCATTTCCAATACAATCAATTAAATTATTTCACTTTCTTAATGAATGTGAAATCTTCGAAAGGGGTCTTATATTTAGGGATGGAGGGAGTATATAGCAATAGAAAACAGGTACAGGCTAAATTAAAAATAGTTTTTCTTGACTTCAAATTTTAGGGTTGAGCACTGGAGATTAAAAAAATTATGAATTAAAAAAACAAATATTTAATGATTTAAGTCCCCAATAATTTATGTCTACTTTTTAACCTTTTGTGATTGATTTAAATTTTAAGCAAACCCATATAAATTAGCTTATCTAAAAAAAAATATACACTCCTATTTGAAAATTAAACTGGCTTAAGAGCGTGAACATGAAATGAATACATACTTACTACACTGTTGGCAGAATCTCTGACGAATGCTAGAAACTAAAACGACGGGAGCCTTAGAATGTCTCTCACAAACCTTGTGCCGTTGATCGTACTTCTTGGCCATCCTCAAATCCATTCCACACTCATCAGCCTGGCAGCAACGTGTTTCCAATGCTTTTCTTGATTCCCGGTCATTATTACCATTCACCACCCTTATCATCATCTTCTGTGCTCTCCTCTCCTCAATATTATTATTATTCAATGTCAATGCTTCCTCATCCATTTTCATTCCCCCTTCATCATCATCACGGTTCTCTTCTTCTAGTAGTGTTGTTTTCTCCATTGCAAACATATACTATAATGGGATGCTATGAGACTTGTGTGTATATATCTTTATGTAGTAAGTTGTGGACAAATACACACATAAAGAGGAGCACTACGTGTGATTATAAATGTAAACCCTCTGACTAAAAATATATATTTTTCTTTTAAAAAAAGAAAACTCTTTTTAGTCCCATGTACTCCCTCCATCCCTTGATTATAAGACTCCTTCGTGAAATTTCAGTTAATTGTATTGAAAATATGAATTTTTTATGTGTATTTTCAAAATTATCCCTATTAATATTATTGGAAATCTAAAAAGTGTTAAATAAATAAGGGTGTTCAGAGAAAAAAAGTAATTAATGGTCATTGAAAATTGGTATGTGGTTTTATAAATAGGAACAAAATAAAAGTGTCAAAGGAGTCTTATAATTAGGGACGGAGGGAATATAAGATTTTTTTTATTTTTCACTTCTATCAAAAAGAAAGTAAGTGAATTTATTACGCCCTTTGTGCCTAAATATAAGATCCTTTTGGGAGATTTCACGTCTATTAAGAAAATTGACTAATTTAGTTAATTGTATTGGAAATGTGAACTTTTGTTATGTATTTTCAAAATTACCCTTATTAATATTATTAGAAATCTAAAAAGTGTTAAATAAATAGGGGTATTTGTGAAAAAAAAAGTACTTAATGATCATTGAAATTTGGTATGAAGTTTTATAAATAGGGACAAAATAAAAGTGTCAAGAATGTCTTATAATTAGAGACGAAGGGAGTAATATCAAAAAGAAAGTAATTGAAAATTTGATATATTTTTTAAAAAAAATATGTTAGTTTATAATTATTAGGCTTAATTGCATAATTGGTCCTTTATCTTATTTATTAAATTCACTTTGGTCCTTTATTTTTTTTTTGCAATTTACTGGTCCTTTATTTTTTTTTAAAGATTCAGTTTGGTCCTTCCGTTAAAATAAAGTTAAATGAGAAGAATATTCCAAGAATATTCCCCCTTCTAGGCTTAATTGCATAATTGGTCATTTATCTTATTTATTAGATTCACTTTGGTTCTTTATCTTAATATTCCAAAAATATTCCCTCTCCTTCTTCCTCCTCTCCTTCTTCCTCTTCCTCTGCTCTCTCCTTACAGCAGTGGCAGCCATCATGGGCGCCGTCGCCACCGCCCATGCCACCATCACCGCCATTTTTAGAAATTAATCGGAGTTGTTGAAGCGTTTTGCACGTGTTTTCACACGTTTTCTAGCAAGTTCAAAGGAGGAGACCATTGTTGATAACCAAGTTTTAGAAAAGGAACCATAGAATTCGGATTTTGAGGAAAAACGAAAGAAAAACACGATTTTTTTTAGGAATAATGAAAATAAAGTTTAAAAATCGAGAAAAATTGAAGAATGTTGAAGAAATTTGATGATTTTCGAGGGAAGAGGGTGTGAGCCCATGGTGGCTGTCGTCGCTGTAAGGAGAAAGTAGAGGGAGAGGAAGAAGAAGAGAGAATATTCTTGAAATATTAAGATAAATGATCAAAGTGAATCTAATAAATAAGATAAAGGATCAATTATGCAATTAAGCCTAGAAGGGGGAATATTCTTGGAATATTCATTCTCATTTAACTTTATTTTAAAAATTGAATCTTAAAAAAAATAAAGGACTAATAAATTGCAAAAAAAAGATAAAGAACCAAAGTGAATCTAATAAATAAGATAAATGACCAATTATGCAATTAAACTTAATTATTATTAATGGAGATCGTAAAAAGTGTTAAATTAATATGCATATTTGTGAAAAGTAAAAATTAAAATGAAATCAAATACAGTAAATAATATTACTCCCTCCAATCCTATTTATAAGTCACATTCTAGAAAGATTCTTTGGTCCTATTTATAAGTCACTTTGTATTTTTTATGAGGCATTTATTGTTATTTTCTCTTATTTGCCCTTTGCCCATTAATGTGAAGTAATACATTGTGAAATTCCCAATGCAAGTTAAGAGGGTAAGAATGTAATATTGAAGTATTTTTTTAAAGTTTCAAGAAACCTAACTACCCTGTTTGGTCTGTGTGATATGGTTAAGTATGTCCTATAAATAGAACCAGAGGGAGGAAAATAAAAGTTTCAAAACAATGTTAGCTATGAGAGAGTGTACTGATTATCCGGAAGCCAGCTAGGAGTATTTCCGAAGAAAATCAATAGGGAATACAGATCCAAAGGTCATGCTTCACACAGCTCAAACCTGAATAAGCGGTAGAGATTGAACGAGGAAGGAAATGGTACGGATACCCAAAAAAGGAAATGTAGCCATTATGACTCCACCGGTCATCCCAGTTTTTGCATGCCCTATATAACCGTACATTTCGTTCAGCTTCCTGCATTTTCAATTGACTTGTACGAACCATTTTGATTCTTTAGCTTTTGGGAAATTCCAAGGGGCATCCGCGGATAATCTTTTACTGATAGCAGGAGTATCATATTTATAAGACTTATGGATTATTAGATAGTATTGAAGTAATAAAATCAACCATGAATGATGTACCAACAGTACAAAAACCTTTACACCAACGGTGCGCATATATTAAACTCTTATATTATATTGTTATGAACTTTTAAAACTTGATTTCCTTTCAATAATACTCCCTCCGGCTCGAATTATAAGCAATTTCAACCACTTTTACGCTTATTAAGGAGGTTAGTTGATTGTATTTAATTTTCTCAAATTTATAAAAAATAGAAGTATTTTAGGAAAGTAGTATTGTGAATGAAACAAAAATTAATTAAGATTACAATTTTATAGAGATGTTTTAGGAAAGTGACATTGAGAATGAAACAAAATTTAAAACAAGAAAAGTATGTTTTTTGTTGCTTATAATTTGAGCCGGAGGAATATTTATTAGCCTTATTCAAAAAATTGTCTCAAATATTATTTTTAAAAACTATACTTAATTAAACTTGCAGGAGTGGCCACTGGCCACTGAAGGAAGTCATTGGCAGTACGACTTAATTAAACTTGCAGGGATAGCAGAGTCCGTTGTAAAGAATGCGAGGAGCTGTGCCCATCATAATGGATTAATGGCTATGCTTCGTAATGTCAATTCAATTAGTATTTTCTTTTTACAGGATCCTTCCTATTTTTAAAAAAGATTTTCTTAACCTCAACCCTAAGGGTTGAGGATAAAAAGCTAAAAAATGATAAAATGAAATCTATTATCATCTAGGTATTAAATTTTTAATTTTTCAATGTAAAAAACTAAAAATGTTACTCCCTCCGGTCCTATTTATAGGACCCTTTTGGGGTTTTTCACACCCACCAAGGAAAGTGGTTAAAGTGGTTAGTGGCATTGGAAATGTGAAAATTTAATATACTTTTTCAAAATTACCCATATTATTGTTATTGGAACTCTAAAAAGTGTTGATTTAATAGGGGTGTTTGTGGAAAGAAGTAATTAAATGCTATTGAAAATTGAAAAGGGTCCTATAAATAGGACCAAAATAAAAAGGGTCCTATAAATAGGACCAAAATAAAAAGGCTTAATTGCACTTTTGGTCCCCCAATTTTCTCAATTTGGCGATTTTGGTCCCCCAATTTACGATTTGTAGCTATTTTGGTCCCTCCGTCAATTGCACCGTTAACGGTGTTGACGTGGCTGCTAACACGTGTCCATCTAGTAAATTAGGGGACCAAAATCGCTACAAATCGTAAATTGGGGGACCAAAATCGCCAAAATAAAAGTTGGGGGACCAAAATCGCCAAATTGACAAAATTGGGGAACTAAAAATGCAATTAAGCCAAAAAAACAAAAAATAAAAATAGCGAGTACATGTTTCGAATACAGAATTAATAAAATTTGTTTTAAAAATTTTATGTATCTCGTAAAGTATAGAAAAAGTTAAAGTTAAAATATAACCAATTATGTTATAATTGAAATTGAAAAATGACATAAAGTATTATATCTCATCTTAAAGTACATAAAGAAATTGAAAAATGAAAAATATCCTATAAGGAAAAAAAATTAAAATTATTTTTAATAAGGAAAAATTAACATATACTCCCTTCAATTTATAAGGCAAAAAAAATTAAAATTACGTTTATTAAGGAGATTAATTGGTTGTATTTAATTTTATCAAATTTATAAAAAAAATAGAGGTGTTTTAAAAAAATAGAATTAGAAACAACATTTAAACTATATTTAGTCTCTTAACAAATACGCACGTGTTAGCCTTCTCCTTAATTTTTGTGACAATTTACTTGTCAAGGAAATCTGATTGCATATTTTAAAAAGGAATTACAAATTTTGCTAATCCAAATTGTCATCACTCACAAAGTCACACACCTTGTAATTAGTGACAATGGACTCTCAAATAGAGTTTTAGCATAATGCCAAGATTAACATCAAATTAATCTCAAGAGAAATATTAGAGTATAAATTACCGCAACTGAAAAAACTTGTAGAATTTCAACTAATATAAACTCTTATTAATAGATTACAATTTTTTTAGCTAATCACAATATATTAGCAAATAAAGTTGTGCACAAAGTGTGAGATCATAAATTTTCTCTTATCAGTCCGCGTAAGACAGCCCAGTTGGTGGCTGCAGGGACATTTAGGATTTCCCCCTCCCCAGGTCATGGGTTCTAGTCCCAGACCTCCCATGTAAACAAAAAAAAAATTCTCTTATCTAATACACAATAATAACATGGGCTTTTAGAAAGGCCATTGATTATTAAAAGCTTTTAGAAAGGTCATTGATTATTAAAAAAAAGGTTTATTTAGGTTTTTAGTCCCTGAACTTATATGCTCTTTTGGAATTGGTCCTTGATCTTTTTTTTCGTTGTTTTGGGTCCCTAAACTTTTTCAATTTTTGGAAAAGGACCCTGTTGTTGCTTAAGTGATGATATGACCAATGAAATGTCACGTCACTTGTCCGACATCGAAGAATGAAGTGCTATGTAGCGTTTTGTAACACCACATGATTTTTTTTATTAATTTTTTTTTAAATTATTAAAGGATATTATTTTCTTTTTTTAAAAAAATACAATTTTTAATTATTTTTAATAAATTTGAATTTTTTTTAATCTTTAAAATTCACGTGGCATCATCTAGTATGTTATCTATCGATACTGCGAAGGTTATGTAGCATTTCATCGGTCATATCATCACTTAAGCAACAACAAGGTCATTTTCCAAAAATTGAAAAAGTTTAGGGACCCAAAGCAACAAAAAAAAAGATCAAGGACTAATTTCAAAAAAGCACCTAAGTTCAGGGGCTAAAAACTTAAATAAGCCTTAAAAAAAAGGTTTAATTGCACTTTTGGTCCCCAAATTTTCTCAATTTAACGATTTTGGTCCCCCAACTTTTAATTTGGCGATTTTGGTCCCCCAATTTACGATTTGTAGCGATTTTGGTCCTCCAATTTACCAGAGGGACACGTGTCAGCAGCCACATCAGCACCGTTAACGGTGGAATTGACGGAGGGACCAAAATCGCTACAAATCGTAAATTGGGGGACCAAAATCGCTAAATTAAAAGTTGGAGGACCAAAATCGCCAAATTGAGAAAATTGGAGACCAAAAATGCAATTAAGCCAAATAAAAACCCCAAAAGGGTCCTATAAATAAGACCGGAGGGAGTATTTTAAGCTTTTTATCCTCAGCCATTTAGAACCGAGGTTAACTAAATCCTTTTAAAAATTGCATTTCCTCTATTTCATAAATTATGTTTATTTAATTATTTTTTTATAAACTATCATATTAAATTAGTATTCTAATTAACTAAGTTCAATTCATTATAAAATAAATGATGCAATTAAAATGTGAATAAAAATGAAAAAATGATAATTTTTTTGTTAAAATCAAGAAAATAACTTCATCATATTAATCTGTATGTGTGTATTTTGATCAAATGTGATTTATAAATTAAAAAAGGAGCATAAGATAAACATGAAAAAAAAGTAAGATTTTATGAGAAATAGATATTACAATAATATATTTAAATTTTTAATATAACTTTACACATTATACTGGTTTATCCTATCTACATTCCATAAGTTAGAAAAACTTTTTTATCATGTTGCTAGAGTAGTCAAGTACTGTGCAATAAATAATAAAACTTAAAATAAAATCAAACTCTATTATATATTTGTGAAACCAAATGCTGTGATTATAGAGCTCCTTATGAAATGGAGGCCTCACAGACAAAGTTGAGAGAATGAAGGCTAACTAGATATGCCACATGTCATTATGTCTTTATTTAATTCATTTTGAATTAAAAATAAAAAATAATATTGAAAAGATGCATCTGCTGAATTGAAAGGAAGAGATGCACCTGTTATGTTAAAATTGAAACCAAGAGATGCACTTATTCAGGGGAAGTACTGGTTTCAACAGATACGTCCTTTCAACAATGAAATAATATGTCGTTTCAACATTGAAGTGATATACTGCATTAACTTAGTACCTTTTTAAATAGAGATGCACGTTGTTTCAAGCATTACATCACTAACTCGGTACCTTTTAAAATATTGCTGTGAAAAAAATCCCTTTTACATGCTGTTGGTAGGGGCGGAGTTCCAGTCTCCATTGTTCAATGTGACACCATTATCCTCTAAACACTACTCGAGAAACTTTCTGGTTGGTTAAAACTATATTTCGTGGGTTTGAATTAGCATCTTGTTTGAAAATAAACTTCTGAGTAGCATTTATAGTGTTAATGTTGTCCCGGAGTCAATGTTGGAGTCAATGTTGGAGGCATCACTACACTGCAAAATTGATCATTTTCCTTTCTCTTGTCTTGGAATTCCTCTGACTGCAAATGCTAAACTTTCAAATCAGGTTGTCTTCTTTGAAAGATCTTTGGGAGGTAGAATAACTCTGACCAACGTTGTTGTATCAAATTTGCCCGTATATTTATTGTCTTTTTCTCTTTTTCTAGGAAGGTGCATGAGATTTTAGTTAAAATTGAGAGAAATTTTCTGTGGGGTGGGTGTGAGGACAGGAAAAAAAAATATTAGATGGATTTAGTATGTTATAGTAAACAAAAAGGCTTAGCAGCAAAACATCTTCGTATTTAATAATGCTCATTTAAGTGGAGGTGACGTCTGGTTGTAGGGAGGGGGCTTTGAGAAAAGTGTTGTATGGTAAGTTTCGGGAGTTCATATTAGAAAACTTGGGGAGTAGGAGAGTAGGGTGGCAGTGTGGTGGAAGGATGTCTGTAATTTAAGGGTGGGGTTAGAGTGAGGGAGAATGATTTGATAAAAGTTTTTCTAAAATTTTAAGGAGTGGAAATTCTTTCAAATTTTGGGAAGACGATTGGTTTGGTGACCAGGCCATTGCTAAAAACTTATTTATGAAAAAGAAGTACATGGCAAATCTTGAAAGCAAATAGAATTTCAGATGGCGGAGGAGACCGTTTGATTGGGCTCAAATTGAGGAATTAAATAATCTGATATATCTTTACATAATGGAGATGACTCTTTATGTTGGGGTATTGGAAATTGTGGTATTTTTTCAGTAAAAACTGCTTAAAATTTCTTGATGGCCCAAATGTCCTCTGATTTGGGAGTGATATTTGGTCTGCTAGTTGCATTGAATAAAAACTGGAAAATCAAGGTCCATGCAAAAGGTCAAGCATTTATGTAGTAGTTAAAACTGAAAAATCATGCAAAGAAGAGAGGAGTATTGGTGTATGTGGGATATGAGCTGTGTAATAATGCAACCTTGCAAAGAAGAGAGGAGTATTGGTGTATGTGGAATATGAGCTGTATAATAATGCTGAGGAAGATTCATCTCACTTATTTATGGAGTAAGGAAGAGGCTGTGAGAAGAAATAATGCTTTGGATTCAAATCCACTCATCAGTTCCAGATTATGCTTTTGTTTGTAAGTCTTTCCTGCGTTTTTCGGAATTTGGTCAGGAAGAAACAAAAGTCCGAGGCAGTAAGAATGCAACATTTGAATCAACATATGAGTAAATCTGAATTTTTTAGTGATTTAACAAGTTCAGAATTACTATATATCATGGGTTCAAACTGAAACTTTGAGTGCCTATTATGTTTCTGAGAAACATTGACCAATCACAATCACATGGCTATGTAATTGGATTAGATTGATGTTGACTAGGTTGAACACCTATGTCATTGAAGCAGAAGTAATGATAGGGACAAAATCTGGTGAAAAAGTCTTCACTCCTCAATAGTCATGGTCCCATCGCGAAGTAAATGATAGATAAGGCAATTTCAAATTACTTGCAATCACAACAATTTCTCTGACCAATGTTATATTATATCTGGCAAATCCAGTTATAACTCATGCTGAATAATATGTTGTTATCTCATAAGTTAAGCACAGATGTAGTTTGACATAAAGTTTTCCAAAACGTGCACCATAATTTTCTGTAACTATTATTATTTATATGTACCACATTGCTTATATTATTGATTTATATTAATTTGTTTATATCAATTATGTAATCTTTATATTAGTTCGCTTATAAAATATTACATGTTAATTAGTAACTATCATTGTTTAATTTAATTAGTGTGATATTATAACTCTGCAATGATATTATTCAATATTTACCTTTATCAGATTGACAGTAAAGTTCGTTAAATTATTCGATATTATTCAATAATAACATATGAATTGGTGGAGAAGATAAAAATTATATGGTTAAAAGGAAAGACTAATATGCGGTGTATGTCCCTCTTTGAATGACAAACAAATGCAATTCAAAGCATGTTATCTTATTGCCTTTAGATTTGAGGAATCTTAGTTTTGCTCCCCTATCTTTGTACTTGGGGTTCTGTTCTATTTTTGTTTTGGTAAGAGATTTGCATTATGTACTCTTTTCGTGAGGGGTATTATACTTCTTCACTGTTTGATTGAATTTTTTTTATCTTATAAAAAAATCCTGAATATTATTAAAATTAATATATATATATATATATATATATATATATATATATATATATTCGAGTTCAATCCTTGCAAAATTCTAAATTCAAAGTTATTGATGATATCAATTACTTCTTTTTCTATAAAGTCTACTTAGACTATCATGAATTTAATTATATATTTTTTTAATGCTAAATTGAATATATTTAATTTTTTTGAACTATTTGATTTTAAATAACAAATACAATGATTGATATATATCGTGCATTGAACTAATCATAGTATTACAAGAATATTATTACTAAATAATAATATAATTAAAAATATTCGATCAACCCGTGCATTGCACGGGTTAATAACTAGTGTTAAATAAGTTAATGCCACCAAGACCTCAAAATTCGCGAGTTTCTTACTATTACTACTTGTTGGATTAAAATAGAAGTACTCAGGCCCGGCCCAGGGGCAGGCCAATGACTAATGAAGGCGCCCGCCCTGGGCCCATGATTTTTAGGGCCCAAAAATAATTTTAATTCATATATATATATATATATATCATATATATATATATATATATATATATATATATAAGGTTAGATAAATTAGCATAAAGTTTAGCTAGTACAGTTGGTCACCCAACTTGACCAACTTTTAAATTTTGCTATGGCCAGAGTTCGAATCCCCCTACGGCACTTTTTTTTATTAATTATTTTATGTTTTCCTTTTCTTGTTACTTTGTCCATGATTTTTTTAATAGTTACTTTGTCCAAGTTGAATTTACCTTTTTACAATTTTATCTCTTAACTTATACTAAAAATTTCACAAATATAACTTATACTTATAAAGTTGTTGAAGCCTGTGTGATTTTTTTAATGGTTAATTGTATTTTTGCGAAGTTATTGAGTTATAGGTATTTAAAACATTTTAGAAAAGTCCATTTCTTAAGAAAAATTTTATTCAAACTTTACTATTAAAGTTTTATTTACTTACAAGTTTTTTATAGTTTAAGGGACCTAAAAAATTTTTTTGCCCGGGCCTATAATATGTCAGGACCGGGCCTGAAAGTACTGTAAATTGAATGAAGATCGATATTATATATCTAATTAAATTTTCAACTATTTGTTCTTGTGCTGGAATATTTGAACCCCAAATGTGGTTATTTGGCCCCCAAATGTTTCCGTCTCTAAAGGAACGGAAAAACACGTCTTGTTAAAGACGGAATAATGAACCCCAATTTGGTGAAATTCGCTTTCCCGTTCTACCGAAGACGGACCGTCGTCGAAAAAACGGAAGTATCCGTTTTACAGTACACGGAAGTACAAAAAAAAGGCATTTTACAATTTTTACATGCTTCTTACAGCAGACGGATTCGAAATTCCTTATTCCGTTTTTCCTAAGACGGAAGTTTCCGTTTCCTTCTATACGGGACACTTAAATGGGGTTCATTTTCCCGTTTCCACCTATACGGAAATTCCCGTCTTTCAGTAGACGGATGAAACAATGGGGGCCAAATAACCACATTTGGGGTTCAAATATTCCAGCACTTTGTTCTTCACTATCATACATTTGGTGGGAAGGATTAGTAGCTTAACATTTCCTTCCCTTTTCTGTACACCTTTTTCATTGAATCTCTACCACTGAATATAGTTTGGCATCTGATATGCGTTGGATGAATGTACCAATATTGTTGGATCTTCAACTATCTTACAAACTTATCCTTGTGATATACTATCTCTGTTCTTATTTATAAGCATTATCATCAAAGAAAATGAAGAATGTATCGACACTGTAAAGATTTTTACATTATCAATGCATGATCCATCATTTATTCGTTTATGGTCGTTAACTTTTAGATTAAAGTAATACAAATGAATGATGGATGATGAACTGATAGTGTAAAAAACTTTACAACGTCAGTACATACATATTAATCTCGTATCATTACTCCCATCCATGAATACAAAAAGAGAAAAATGTTGACGGACTATCATCATAATCAAGAAGCACTTGCAAATTATTTAAATAAAAAAACAACAAGGAAAAAAGAAAGGTGTTTATGAATTTTTTAAATACAATGGTATGTACTTTGGATCCCACGTATTTATGCAACACTAAAGGTTAACATTCAAATTTAAGATACATAACCAACAAGGTTGGCTCAAGTGATACGGTCCTGCCAACTTGAAAACTTAGGAACGGGGTTTGAGACTAAGAAGTCTCAGGTTCGATTCCCAGTTAACACACCCCGCTGGAAGAGGCATAGGAACGCGATCTCGTGCAGGATTAGTCTGAAAAATTCCCTGGTATTAAAGGGGAGCACCTGTGGTACTGACCATACATAATCTCAAAGGAGGGGAGATAACCAACAAAAGTTTATTCACTCTTCCAATCATGATAACCATTTCTTTCACCATTTTACATTTAAAATGTTGAAACCATTCACAAGGAGATGGCAATATCAAATAATTAGCATATCACAGGAAAAATAATAACAAGAGTTTCGTGTATGTAAATATTTAGATTAGCATATATAACACCACTTCAGCTTATTCTTCAATGTTTCTTCCATGTTCAAATAGGACCATCATCTCTAAGAGAGAGTCAACCATTCTCTTTTTTTCCTTTGCACTTATGTAAAGCAGTTATTCCAGAACTGCAAGTATTATGTATGAAATAAAAATGTTACTATAAGCACTATAGAAAATGAGGAGAATGTCTGCTATGAATAAAGGAATAAATCTTTTGTTACCTCCCTTGAATTTTTGGATGTCTGATTGGAAGAACCACCACGGACCATTTTAGGATAATAATCTAGAAAATCCAAATCATCAATGTTTTATATATAATTAAGAATAATTAAATTACAGAAACACCCTTTTAAAAATAAGCTATTCAAGTTAAGAGATGAGAGATAATTTTGTTCAAATACTAAGGTGGACATTGCTAAAGTCCTCCAACTAAAATGAGGGTTGGAGGAAGTTAGCAATTCCATATATATATATATATATATATATATATATATATTGGAACCTAAATACTATTGCAACTATGCAAGTCTTCCACTAATTGTTAACTTGTCAAGTGAACAAAGGACATTATTGCTTACACTCACCTTATACTCCCACTCTCCCAGCCAGTGTCCTTAGGGCCATGAAAAGAGTTAAACCATACCAAATTCCATGTAGACCAATAATAGAAGGAGCAAAACCCAAAAATGCAAAAGAGAATGCACCAACCAGCATCTGTTAACCATTTATATATACATAATCTCAGTAGTCAGAATACATACACTTCATATCAACTAAACTGATCTAATCTAATGGTTAATGTCAAAATGTTATGAACTTTACTACGGACCATAGAACAAGCAGCTAACCAGAAGTCTGAAATTCCATAGTTTAGGCCATCAAATATAAAAGCCAAAGCAGTGATAGGTTGGCTGACGCTGACAAACTGTGAAAGTTATATATATAAAAGCAACAAACGAAAAGAGAACTAAATAACTTCAAAGTGAGCTTAAATATGATTTCACACGTGTACAAAAGAAAGAAACAATCAATTGAAGCTGAAGCAGATAACCAATCTTACCAATAAGCCAGATTTGACAATGCCTAGGACCTCAATGTACTTGGTGAAAAGGGTTGCTAAAGAACCAAAAGAGACACCTCATATGATAGCTAACATAACTCCAGTGAATAGCCCTGTCTAGGAAACATGTCAAAATAGAAATTTAAGTGTAGTGGCTAAGTGACAGTTTAATATAACAAGCAAGATAGTCACCTTTAAAGCAAAGTTACTTCTTGTGTTGTAATCACCCTTTGCCAAGTAATTTGCAACAAGTGCCTAATAAGTAATAAAGCTGCACTTATCAATATTCCAAGGCCATAGTAGAAGTATTCGAATGTTATAATCATAAGTAGTGAGCTATATAGCAAATACATTAGGAAAAAAATAATGTCTGATTACTAATTTACCTGATCAGCTGCTCCCTGTGCATCTGCAAGGAGGGAAACTGACAACCATACTTGCAAGCATATCTGATGTGCCACCATGGCTAGTGGTCCTGGGCGAGCAGCCATCGTTGTACTCTATGTAATGGTCATTACAGAAGCTAAAGTTCTCCCAATAAGGAAACCGCCTGTGAAGAAAATTCCAATGATAACAGCATTATAGACTAAAAAAGTAAAGCTACAAATTTTCAGTTATTTAATACAGAAAAAACGTAGGATGCACAAAGGTAGCAAAACTAGAATATTAAACTTTGATATCGTGTACAAAAAAAATAAAAGGGATGTAGTTTACTTACTATGTTTTTTTTTTTGGTTTACGAGGGAAATCCCACCGTCATTGCCGCACATTGACGACTCTGATGAGCAACCCCGCCTCCAGGTCATAGCCTGCAAACTGCCCGGAGGAGACCAACCACTCCCGAAGGAGCGACAGGCTCATACCGCCGAGGTGGTATTCGAACTCGTGTCCTTGCGGACCGAGGATGTAGTTTACTTACTATGTTTGCTCTACATTATTAATTGCCTATTCTTGATATAATGATTTCATGACAGGTAACTACAAAACTAACTAGTGGCTTAAAAGGAACAATTACAAAATTAATTATCGCTTCCTGAAGGCACAGGCTAACATAAGACTTCCAGTCTTCTCTACCATGCATAACTTAGACAATGATGTACAGATGCAGTAATACAGATCACATAACCCCATACAGAACATAAAAAGTAATCATAAAAAGATTTTACAAGTTGTTAATTGATTTGATACAAGTTGCAATGAAAATATATTTGGTTAAATTGTTCTCAGGTTTCACTTCTTCCCTAGGTGATTCCCTACTGTCGTTAGAGTCTCATAGCCATGTTTTTATATAAAATCCTCTGCAGCTAGGAAGTAAGTGCTTCTATAAGATTCTGTATAAAAATTCTCAGTAAGATTCTGTGTAAACTTGAAAGGATACCCTGGTCTACTTCAAGCCTTAAAAAAAAAAGTCAAAGCAAGAGAGATGGATTTCACAGGAGGAAGTTAAGTTGAAACTAATTATTGACTCTAACTCTTTACTTGTATAATAACTTACATCAGCTAGGCAAAGGGACTTACTGAAGTAACTATTTCATGGAGTCCATCAATGGCTCGAATCACAGATTCAAGTGCGGCAACTAATTTCATGCCAAGTCAGAAGGCACATATACTCACCAGATCTTAAGTATCCTCCAAAGCGTAGACTTTTAAAATGGGGATAGTCTTGTTACTGAGACTCCAGATCATCAAAATTGTAACAATGTATCTGAAATATTTTCTCAGGCTTTAATAATTTTCCATAGCTATGTTGAAAAGATGCAGTAGGAATAAAAAACATGGGTAGAGCTCATACTGAGAGATGACAGTGGATAGAGCAGCACCAGTGACACCCAAGCGAAAATTATAAATAAGCATAGGAAGTAAGAACACAGCTGCCAAATTGCCAAACCCTGCAGAACATTCATTAACTTCAGTACTAATCCATTGTGATGTGAATATAGCATTAACCACAAGTTATATGAAGTGCTTGCGTATACACAGCACAGGAGTCCTAGTGACCTTAAACCCCCGGAATATTCCTTGGACAGCAAGAGAAACAACAACCGCAGGAGCACCAATTGCTCTGACTGACAAAAGCTTTGCTGCTGGAATGCGCATACGTGACACCTGTTGAGAAACAAACCAGATCCAAAGTACATAGCCAAAGCCTCAAGCATACCAATTCCTGCTGCTAATATTAAAGCAGTAGAAACTGAAGGCAGCAACTTTCTCTCAGCTTTATCATGATTAGTACCATTATATTTTTCAGTCACATATCTGTTGCCTGTACAGGAATGACATTAGGATTGAGGAGAGAACTCTCATTTCATGTGAAACCTTCAAGAATTAAGTGGAATCCCCAACAGTAGTTAATGTTAATTTCACCTGAATTTTCTTTTGATGTAATGTCTTCTACCACAAACAAAGTTGGCACACTAAGGAGAGGAATGTTGAAAACCTTTGAAACAATGTTGAAAATTGACATGGAAACACCAGTAGATCCTAACTCCGGCACTCCTATTCAAACAGTGAAGCAACAAGCTGATTCATTGCCAGGTAAATCATGCATGGCAAAACATTAAGTTCATCAAAGTAAAGAATTCAGCACAAAGAGAAGCCAATAGCATGAAATGATTCAAAACCATTCAGCCTAATAAAGGTCTAGACAACTTAATAATTTTCAAATATTCATTTAAGTCATAAGTTGCAGTCTAATAGTATGTTACTTTAACACATAGGAGAAGCTCTTTTATAAGAATTGGAACCAAGAAATTACCCAATCTACCAATGTAAGCAATCTCCATCAACTGAGCTAAAGGCTCAATTGCTTATCCTGCAATTGCATGTAAAGAAAGCATTATAAGCTCAGTTTGCACGTCAGAAGTTGAGGCCACTGTCCAAAGGCACCCCATTAAGATCACTGTGGAAAAAAAAAGAGCAGGAACTACAAAATTTAGCATAAGGTTTAATCAATATACCTTATTAGTATTCAATAATTAAGCAACTCGGTGAAGAATGGAAAATATATATTGATTTGAGGATAAAGGGTAGACATTTTTTCACCCAGCACATCGGAATGACTTAGCCCAACATCTGATATATCACTAACCAAACCACAATGCCTCAAAATATTGTCAAAAGGCGCTACTCTCTGGTTAACTATTCCTTTTGTTGATACTTTGAACCTACAACTACTCTCCGCCACATTGGCAATTGGTCTTGTTTTGCAAATCCTTTCAATACCAATTCCGCATACTAGTGAACCAGCAACTTGAACAGCCATAATATTATATTTGAGTGATGAAATGTCTTTATCCAAGTGTCTCTGCAATAAAAGACTAGCTCCCTGCAAGTATATTCAGAAAAGACCAAGTATCATTGTTGCTCTATTTAAAGTGGAAAGGGTAGTAGAAGATGGAAAAAAAATCAGCATATAGCAATGACATTGATGCTGTGATGGTGGTGGCGATAGTGTGATGGTAGTTGCAACAATGATGTCAACGTGTTTAGGTACGAGGAAAAAACTGCATTATCATATCTTTTTCATTTTTAACTCAAAGCCAATAGGATAATTTTATCCTATTATGCTGGTACACCAAACACTAAACTATCATATCTTCTCGCTTGTATCTTATCCACCATATGAACCATTGTAACATTAAACCGATACTATTAGTAAGCCGTATAATGAACGTTAGTTAGCTGGTTTGACGGTTTGGTGAAGTTATTGATTGTTTAATCAAGCCATGTAATGAACTTATGAATATTATTGTTCCTTTGGTCTCGTTCGCATCTTTAAGGGAAAAGAAAGGACAAGTCACAAGTCAGTAGTCACATGACGTTTTGTAAGAATATGTAGTTGTATTACTACTATAAGATTCATTTAGTAGCCCAATGAGTTGTTAAGCAGAAGGGTAAATACACTTATTATGTGATGTTTTGTCAGCAAATATTTTTACCAGTGTGTTTTCCTAGCCAAAATCTTATGTCCAACATATACTTTCTTGATCAAATTTCAGCAACTTTCACAACCCCATGAAATCTGCACATTGTTACTTTCTTGATCAAAGAATCACCCTGATTGATAAAATATGAATTGTTTGTTTATGTACGTCGTTGTAAAAATAATAAAATGATAATTTTATGTGATATTTCCATCTTTAATAGTATAAAAATGCAAAAAAATAAATATAAAATGTAAAATATAATTATGGAGTGTCTACCACAGACATGGCAACTGCTGTGACATGCTTCCTTGCATTCAAAGATTAGACCATTAGAGTATGTTGCAACCTCTATAAAACTTGTAGTGCATCTCGTTACGTTAGAATGAGGCAACTTTCATATTCTCTAGAAATTTTATTAAAATTTAAATTAAATAAAAAAAAAACTCCAACATTCAACTGCTCTCATAGACATGGATTGCAACTTAATTAGTTTTTCATATTTTCTCTGATAAGAAACTTCTGTACCTTCCCAGTTGAATTAACAGGCAAATCTCCAAAGACCACACTCTTAGGAACCATGTGACTATCCAACTTATCTTCACAAAACTTGATGATATCTTCAACAGTAACACTAAATCCATCATCCTTCAATTTTACAACTGCATATGGTGATGACTCCAACAAACTCTGATCATATATTCCCACAACAGCAGCTTTCAACACCTTTGGATGAGTCAACAACACAGTCTCTATCTCCAGTGAGCTTATAGCCTCTCCCTTTGAATAGATAATATCTTTGGCTCTATCTTTCAATGTTATAGAGCCATTTTGTTCCCTAACAGCAAGGTCACCAGTCCTATACCATCCACCCCTAAATGCTTCTTCAGTTGCTTGTGAATTCTTAAGGTACCCCAACATTAAAGTATTCCCTTTGAACATTATTTCCCCGATGGTTTTGCCATCATGAGGAGTACTCTTCATAGACGTTGGATCTTTCACATCAAACTCTTGCATCATCATAAAATCTTTAAGCCCTTGTTCACCATAATAATAGTTCTGCTTTGAATGTTCATCATTTGAATTTGGTTCCCATGGTCTTAGAATGACAGGTCCTAGAGCCTCTGTCATACCATATCCAATGCTCACATCAAATCCAAGTTTTGCTACTTTGTTGAGAACTTCCAGTGGTGGCAGTACACCAGCAACTGTGACATTCACTCTATGAGGCAGAGGTATCTGATCATGGGGTGATGCATATGCAATCATGTCCAAAAGTGTAGGTGCACCACACAAATGGGTCACCTTATGAAGGTGAATTGCATCAAATATTTCCTTGGCAGAAACATTTCTGAGACAAACATTGGTGCCACCAAGAGCAGACATTACCCAAGGGAAGCACCAACCATTACAACGAAACATGTCAACTGTCCATAGAAACACTGGCATTGGTTTCATGCCAAAACGAGCAATTGCTGCAAGTGAATTAAGATATGCACCTCTATGGCTATAAACAACCCCTTTTGGAATCCCTGTGGAGCCTGATGTAAAATTCACTGATATAGGATCACATTCATTACATGGTTTTAATGTCTCAAAACCTGATTCTCCCATTTCAAGAAGTTCATTGTAGTTTAAGATAGATGGTGGCATATCCTTTGCTAAGAAAGATGATTTTTGGTCATGAGAATCTTGGATTAGGACAATGAGTGGTGGCTTTAACTTTCTTTGAGACATTATTTCAAATGCTTTGAGGGCAGAATCAATAAACTGGTAGTCCACAAACATGATTTTGCAGGACTCTAATTGTTCCAATATCAGTGCCAATGTTGTTACATCCAATTTGGTGTTGAGTGCAGAGAGAACAGCACCTGCCATAGGAGCACCAAAATGAAGCTCATAAAGTGCTGGAATGTTTGGTGCCAAAGCTGCAACCTGTTTATAAAAATGAAAGAAAGTTGCAAGTCTTTGTTAGCATAGCAAACTTTTGAATTAAAACCTTTATAAGCATGTTTAAGTGAGGAAAAAGGTGGACTAATAATTAATTTAGCGTGAGAAGATTGCACCAAAAATGTGCTAAGAGCACCTCCACGGGGCAAATCCTTTTTACCATAAAAAAGTTTAGGACGTCTAACCGGTGGAGGGAGAAATGCTTTTGTCCATAGGTATCATTTTTCTATAATTAAGGACAAATGAATAGTAAAAAATGTAGGGTAATATGTGAGAAAAAGTTGTAAAATATTAAGAACAAAAGTGATTTCATGGGTGTGAAGAAAAAATGTGTTTGTACTTAAAACTGTAGAAAAGTGTGAAGAATAATAAAATAATATGTAAGGTCCATTTAAGGACAAAATCTGTGTCCACGGGTGGAGATGCTCTAAAAGGGGTTATGTAAAACTTAAATTTACTTTATATATGTGACATCGCCTTAATATATAAACCATGAATTTCTCAAGTAAGCATATGCCAACATGTATACAGTTATTTTTTGAAATGACCATTTTTTAAAATCATCTTTTTAACGGGACTTTTTTAACCGGTACGTCCCATAAACAATAATATTGGTCAAAAGTAAACTTGTGTTGAAAAGTTAAAACATCATTCTTTGATCCATTAAGTTCATTATTTTCTTATACAAATTTACTTTTTTTTTAAAATTTGTTTATCCTAGATTAAAAAAAAAATCCCTTTTTCTAAAATCACTTTTAAATATCATTGTCTAAAATAAATAACTAGTGATAAGGTCGTTGTTATCTAGTAACTTTAAAACGATGACTGTTATCATAGCAATTTTGTCTGGTTTATCAAAACTCAATTTTACAAACTAATTCCCAAACAGCATTTTGGAATGGTTAAAGGCCTAAAAAAATGTTATCTTAACTTGAGTCCTTGATGCTTAGAATAAAAATTTAAAAATTGTCAATTTTTTTTTAGAATTAATAAAGAAACAATATTTTTTAATTTTTAAGTTATCATTTCTCATAAAAATCATTTAATTGTGGTTATTTATTATCAACCTAAAAACCGAGATTAAAAATTCCTAAAAAAATCTTTTTAATCTCAATTCTTAGATCCGAGAATAAATATTCAAAAAAGGATAATTCTTTTTAGAGATGCGGTGCATAGAAAAAAATGCAAGTGTTTATGTTTATGTTTTTATTTTTTAAAATTCAGCCATTTTAGAATTTTTTATCCTTAATAGTGAAGATTTGGAATTAAGAAAATCTTTAAAAACACACAGATTAGTTCACGAGCAGATCATTGACCTCCCATTCTAAACAGTGGGTGAGCATAGATTGGGTCAGAACTCAGAACTAGTTTGGATTGTCCCTCACTCTATCCAAAATATTGATTGGATTATTTTTTAGGGAATTGCTTTTTGGAACACGGCTTTGCAATCTATGCGGTATGGCTCGTACTGATGTCATGGTTGAAAGGTTCAATGACAGAATAGTTGTAATGGTACGGGCTTCAACCAGGACAGACATGCGCCAACAGATAGGACTAACCAGTAAGGTGCGACATACGTCTATGAGGCGGCAAAATACCTGATTTTATTTCCTAAAAATCTATTAGAGATCATATGATTCTATCTCAGAATACGAAAATGCTTAACTTTTTGGCCTCCATATTTAACACTTCCGGATCTATGGAACTGGAAATCCTTTTCGGTATTTTTGAATCGGAACCTTTTCGATAATGCAGAATCGAAAAGGTTAAAAAAAGTGATATCCCCAAATTATTTTCTCTATACCAGAAAGATTTCGGTTTAGCGATTCCGGAACTCTTCCGTTTCTGCAATACCGGAAATCTTCCGGTTGAGCAAAACCGAAAAGGTTTTCGATTGCATAGAACCGGAATTGTTAACATAGGGACCAAAAAGTCGAACACGGGAAACAAAAAGCAATTCTCAAACTGAAAACACCTGGATATGTGTGAGTCATATTTAGATCGGGCAGAATGGGAAAAGATTTGTTAGTATGTAATTGTAGTTTTTTCTTAACATAACAGCTCGCTAACAAATATTTATTAGAATAAACAGTAATCAATTCCAAGAAAAACAAAATGAGTTTACAATTAAATTATAAACAAGATATATGATTAACATTGGCAATTAGGGCGGGCTTGGCCCGCGCCCGCATTAAGCCCGCAAAAATTAATTAATTTTTAGGGCCAAAAAATCAAGCCCTGCCCGCGGGCCGCCCGTTTTGTTATTATTTATTTTTTTTCTCTTTTTCCTTTGGTTTTTTACTATATGGTGTAAAAAAAATGCGGGCGGCCCGCCCGCCCACCCTAATTAGACTATTTTCTTGTATTTTACAGCAAAAAAGAATTTTTTTTAATTTAATAAAGGCCCGCGGCCCGCTCGCACTAGCCCGCAAAAAAATTAGGGCGGGCGCGGGCGGACATAATTTTTGGATTTTGTCCAAATCTTTCGCCCTGCCCGCAAAAAAGTGCGGGCGGGCGGGTGGGACCCGCGGGCTTTGGCCCTAATTGCCAACGTTATATATGACTATTAACATGGTATTCACATGGATGGCCGTTTTGTTGTGTTTCTGAACTTTTACTTGTGCTAAATTGATAATGAATTTTTTATTTTACCAAAAAACATGATATTCACATACAGTATGCGTGTATAAATTATAGTTGCATATTATATTTACCACTCATATTAAAAAATCTTATGTAAACCCAAATGGATTGGCCTGGTGGCCGGACTGGACGCTAAGAAATTTTAGGATCAATGACTCGAGTCCCAGTAAAACAATAATTCCTAGGGAAGATCCATACTGTTGAGTCAAAGACTCGCATAATTTGCGAATCCAATTAAGTAGATTTATTGGGAAAAAAATGTGAAACTCAAACACCACGTGATTTTTTTTTAAAAAATCTTATGTAATAATGTTACGTATTATTGTTTTTTTATTCATTGAACCTGGTCTAAAAGTTAATGAGTAAAGACGAGTGAAGGGACTCGTTCGGGTCATACTCACCTCTACAAAAATACGTTGGTTGATTGGCGTAAATTTTGGTATAGAAAAAAAATGTGGTAAAGAAAGCACATACGAGCAATAGAAAATTGAGTAACAAGAACATAGTGTGGATGGTTCAATATTCCATGATGCTCAATACGCGTTTTTGCATATTAGTTTAAGGAATGTTATATCCCTCCCATTTTATATTAAGAATTTAAAATTTTATATTTTTATCGAATAAGGAGAGGCACGCGTTGGAAAACCCCTGCCCACAAAGTGGAGTTCCGTAGGGTCGGGGTGGATTTAGTTGGGCCGCCAAAGTGCGAAAGCCCAGACACCACCTGCGAAAACAAATATATATATATATATACATATATATATAATAATAATTTGATATGATTTTTAAAATTATCTTTGTAATTATTATTGAAATTTTAATAAGTATTGACTAAATAGAGATTTTTTTTAAAAAAAGAAGTAATTAAATATTATTGAAAATTGAAATGAGATCTTAAAAATATGATAAAAATAAAAGTTCCAAAAAAATCTTATATATAAAATCGGATGGAGTATCCTCCCAACAAATTAATTTAAATAATTTTCTTATCATATATATGAATAACATGTATGATAGTATGATGGTACTTATCTCATCATCAATGATTAGTCCATAAGTAACACATATCAATATTATATGATTAAGAGAAACGTAAGATTGATTTGTTAAAAGAATATAGCATTTTTTTTTCAGGAATAGTATACTCCATCCATTCCATTTTATATATTCCCTCTGTTTTATATGTAATGTTCTTTTAACATTTGTACTATGTTTTATAAGTCATGTTCTTTTATAAACCCAATACATAATTAATGTTATTTTTCCAAACACACTCTTATTTATTACACTCTTTTTCACTTTCAATATCTTGTTCTCTCTTCAATAGTGATTATATAGGGGCATTATAGTCAAAATACAACAAATCCTCATATCATTTAACCATTTCTTAACACTCGTGCATAACCTTAAAACACACTGCATATGAAACGGAGAGAGTATCATTTTGATATTTTTCATTAATGTCATATTATTTTTAGCTTTAGTAGTTTGACAGTGCTTTAATTAATTATTTTCAACTATATCTATGCCTTTTAATATTTTCAAAATACGAAGTGCATTGTAGTTTGGGGATATAATATAATGAGAAAATTACTTTATATTTTTCTTAAAATTTGTAATATTCAATGACATTTTTAATTCGTGTGCATTATTTAAAACGACAAATAATATGGAATATAACAGAGAGTTTGTTAAAAATTTAGATGGTGTACTCCTTATGTACACTTTTAAAAAGTTAGTTAATATTATTGATGGTATTAAAAATGTAAATATTTGATTTTTTTAAATTATCACTACTATAATTATTATTGGGACTCTGAAAATGAAGTAATTAATGTTATTAAAAACTGAAAAGAAAGGTTACATTATAGACCAATTCTCCTAACCACGTGAAAATGACATATTGTATAAACCACCAATAAGGTGAATATCACCATGTAACACATGTCACATTCTCATGGAAGGATTTTTAAGTTGTTTTGATAAGAGGTTATCTCATTTTTCGTCTATTAATATATTAACCAATGCTTTGGTAAAATTGCGTAACCAACTTACCTAAAGTTTTCTTTAAAAAATAATAATAAAATAAAAAATTTCTCTTTTTTTTATGTATTTACATTCACTTTTCGCAACCTTCATCTCATAAATAAATAAATATATATATATATATTAAAAAAATAAAAAAAAATTAAAAAAAAAAAAACTAGCTGCAACCTTCCTCTTGTACAACAACGTAACTATCCCCGAACTGAGTGCATTAAATATATAAAAAAATTTAAATGTAGCTTGCCCTGGTTCGTGAATCCAATATGTAGGAAAGATAAGCTCTAGGAGTAGATTAAAGAAACTCAATGAAGTGATTTTCACGATATTCATTTATATATATATATTTTAAGATATTCGTTTATATTGATTGCATGAAAAGCATGAGTAGCTCATTTAATATAGTTACATGGCATAAAATACGACCAACTAAGTTCAATTTTATAACTGCACAATTTACCCTTTTTCCAATAAAAAAGAAAAGAAAAGCATGCTGAGCATAACAAAGCAACTAGCTGTAGGTTGGAAGATGAACTTACAATGTCTCCATGAGAAATCCCTAATTTGACAAGAGCAGAAGCGAGCTTCACACACCTTTGATGGGTTTCTAACCATGAAAACCTTACATGGTCACCGTAGATGATGGAGACCTTATCACCATAGGCAGTGGCTGCTCCTTCTAGGAAACTGGTCGGTGACAATGTTACGTAGTTTGCGGAGCACTGAGTTATTTGGTGGTCTTCTCTCATTCTAACGTCTTCAACGGCTCTAATTTCTAAAACTGCGTGCTTAGCTTGCTCTTGGTGCAAGAGTATATGCTGTAAGGAAGATACAATGGCTCAATTTCATTTATTTTTATTCTACTTCAAATACTTTAATATATATCACCGATTCTATTATTTTACCATCTTTATCGTCATATCCATATTCACGTGATAATCATTTTATTAATGTGATAGTATCCTTGACCTCAACAATTTTCAAAAAAATAATTTGACAAATGTCATCATCTCCTAATTACCTAAAGACCTGTTACAATTTATCATTATTTCAACTTTTAATCTTAATCATAAAAATTTTAATTATCAAATCAACAATACTATAAAAATGGAGCATTGAAACTAAACCAGAAAAAAGGAGATCAAAGAATCACCCTTCTTTGATAATAAAGAGTATGTTATTACTTCATCGTTTACTAATAAGTAAATGCTTTTTAAGGTCATAGATTACTACTCACTCTATTAAATATGAGATCATTTTATGTATATAATCATTTTGTATTCGTGAACTTGTATTATTTAAATTTATATCATACCATTTATTTAATCTCATCTTACATCATATGGTTGTTGATAACATATTTTTTATTTTTTATTTTTTACATGAGAGGTCTGGAACTAGAACTCATGACCTGGGGAGGGGGGAAATCCTAAGTGTCTTTGCAGCCACCAACTGAGCTGTCTTACGCGGACATAACATATTTTTTCTAACAAGAGAGGACCAAAACTAAAGTATTTGGAGATTTAAGGATTAATTTCGGTCAAAATAATTTGTAGTAGGGATTAAAATCAAAATATCCTAAATTTTTAGAGGCCAAAGACATAAATAAACTTATATTCAATGTGCCTTTTTTAGTAAATACTTGTTTTTACCACTCTTACTCTTTATATTTCTATAGTAATTGATGATTTTTTTTCCACTTATTATATTTTCTATTAATTGTATGAGGCTAGAGTTGTAAAAGTGGTAATTAATATTGTATTGGGTATTTAAAATAAGAATTATTTAAGAATAAATTCATATTACTAAAGTGATACTCCCTTGGTCCCTTATTATAAAGTGCTATTTTGGTATTTTTCTTGTCCAATTTTATATTTCATTTTAAAATATATAGGTAGTATTAAAAAAATTATTTTAAATATGTTCCTCATAATTCCACTTTATATCTCATATTCTTATGAATTTGTCTTTAGGTAATAAGAGAAATTTTTCAATTTCCTAAATTTAATGAGTTAAATTAGACGATGGAATTAAAATAAGAAAAAAAATTGAATGAATGAAGTTTAAATAGAGATAAATTTAAAAAACACTCAATTTTTTTATGAAATTCAAAATATTAATCATTTTCAACTACTCTATTTTTCTTTCGAGATTAATATATGTGCACTAACAGTATAAAGTTTTTTATATTGACAGTGCATCATCCACCATTCATACGAATTACTTTTATTTGTAAGTCAATCATTGTCAATCTATCAACGGTGAATGATACACTATCGATGCATATATTATTTTCTCTTTTCTTAATTTAAAGGATGGAAGAAGCTAAGTAATTACTCCTATTCAGTGAGGGAATGATCCCTTAGCTTACTTGAGAATATGATA
Organism: Crotalaria pallida; assembly: GCA_037953625.1. NCBI lineage: Eukaryota > Viridiplantae > Streptophyta > Magnoliopsida > Fabales > Fabaceae > Crotalaria > Crotalaria pallida. The sequence goes on along the minus strand of CM075655.1, from coordinate 126,298,842 downwards.
ACCCATAATTAATTGTTGACTTGATGACTTATTTAATGGTGATGGACAGTAGTGACATCACATACCCGACGATATTGATGACGAATTACTCTATTAATCATACTTGCGTCTTTATCTTGAAGTCTCACGCTTTCTGCACGTTATATTTAGTTTAAATGTTTCTTTTATGACAGAGTAAAACACTTGTTAGCATATCATAATTCCTATATGAGTAAAAAAGACAAAGGTTAATCAGTGTCTTTGATGTAGTAATCTCTCCGGTCTTGTTTATTACAGCAGTAAAAATAATTATCGACACGGGTATTAAGAAAAAATAGTTAGATACATTTAATTTTTTCAAATTCATAAAAAAAAACTAGTTTAGTAAACTTGTATTGAGAATGTAACAAAAATTAAATGATTCAACCACTTTATTATAAAGATATTTTAGGAATGATTGTATCGAGAATAGAAAGTTATTAAGTTTTTGCTTATATATATTCCCTTCGGTCTCTTTTGAGGGTTTCACTGTCACGAAGAAAAATGATTAAACTTGTTAGTGACATTGGAAATATGAAATTTGATATACTTTTTCAAAACTACCCATATAATTATTATTGGAAATCTAAAAAGTGTTGACTTAATAGGGGTGTTTGTGAAAATAAGTACAGTAATTAAATGCTACTGAAAATTGAAATGAGGTCTTATATATAAGACCAAAATAAAAACTCCTAAAGGATCTTATAAATAAAACCAGAGGGAGTAAGACCATTTTATGTATGTTTTTTTTTTTATAAAGAAGACCGAATCGACTATTTGTTAAGAAGTTAAACTAGATAAAAACTTATAGGAAAATGTAGTTTTTTCCGTATTCCCGATACGTGAAAAAATGCATACTTATGATTTTTTTTTATTATTATTGGTATCCTTAATAAGTACTCCATCCGGTCTCAATTATAAGCCAAAAAACTAATTTCACACTCATTAAAGAAGTTAGTTGAGTGTATTTAATTTTCTTGAAATGATAAAAAAATACTACTTTAGGAAACATGTATTGGGAATGAAACAAAAATTAAAGGATGCAACCACTTTATTGAGATATTTTAGGAATGATTGTATTGGAAATGAAAAAGGTAGTTAAATTTTGCTTATATTTGAGATCATTAATGAGATGTTTTTAGTTGTTTATAATTGAGACCAGAGGGTGTATCCTAAAAGAACTTGTTAGCAAAACCCATATAAAAAATTACAAAAGTAAAAAAAAATTAAAAAAATGGTGTATTTATTGGTTATTTAATATATCAACAAATTATTAAACAATTAATTTAATGTATTTTCTATTGATCAACTTATTGCAATTTCAAATATGCAATTTCTAAATTTTTATTAATTACTTTAATTTTAGTTTAAAATAAAAAAAATTGTCATTTTTTCCACATGAGACGAAAGGAATATTATTTTTAAATCTAATAACACTGTTTAGCCTTATCATATCTTTAGTCATAAAAAAACATTATCATACCTTTTATTTGTCTTACTCGTTCGATACTTATCTAATCAAAACATGCCTCCTATTTTATATTTTTTTAGTTTTTATTAAAAATCATATTAAACTGCGCTATAGAAATTAAGAACAGTATTTATATATTAGATTGATATAGTTGGTGTAGAATTGTGTCACTTAAATAAGTGGTTGCTCACAGCAGCAAATATTTAATAAACCCCAAAAAGGAAAAACAATTATATTTTTTGAAGTTAAAATAAATTATTTTAACATTACAATTTTATCATTTTAATTTATATTAAAAATTTAAAAAATATATTGTTTAATTCCACATTAATGATTTGCTTTGATGGAAAAAAATTGTCTCTTTTTACCCTAAATTTTTTTAATTTTTTTTTAAAAATGTACACTTTCTTAGCTTGTGCAGGTGTTCAATATAAAAGGATAAAAAAATTCACTATTGATTAAAAAACATGTGTAAAAAATAAAGGAAGTTTATTCGTTAATTTTGTTTAAAAAAAGATATAAATTGATAGTAACATCAGTTCTAGCCTTTAGGACTTTAGTCTCTATGAGTATATAGTACGGAATATAATGGAAAAGAATACAATAGCTAATAAATAATAATGCACCACTTGCAAATTTATTTATTTATTTTTTATATATACCACTTGCAAATATTGAGTGTACAAAAGATATGGATGAATCATATTACGAATAAGTAATGATTATTCTCTATTAAAATTGAACCAATCAACTTCTAAAAAAAATTGAACCTAAACATATAGTGTGAATATGGTTGGATGAGAGAATCTAATTTTTCTCTTACTCATGTGCCGATATTTTGGTAAACTATCAATTTTTAGTAGGTTAAAAAAATAGAAACCACATAAATTTTTAAAAGAAAAAAAGAAATAAAGAAGTTTGGACGAAAAAATTTAAAAAATAAATAAATAAACAGGAACTATATATACTTTTGGTATGTTAATCTATACACCTACCGTGATCGAGTGATTGAACTATAGAATTTTTTATTTATTTTTTTTTAAAAAAAAAAGAGAGAGAAAGAAAGAGGATGCAGGCCGACCTGCACACGGCTCGTAGCCCGCTTAGGCGGCGGGGTTTGAATTTTATATCAGCATACTCAATTTGAGACGGAAATTGCTTTTTGCCCCCATGACTGACTTTTTGGCCCCCATTTCAACTTTTCATGGACCAAAATACCTTTAACAGTGATAACATTTTCGGTTCTATAAAATCGAAAAAATCTTTCCGATTTTGCTGAACCGAAAAAAAAATCCCGATTTTCCTAAACCGAAAGACTTCCGATACAGCACAACCGAAACACTTCTGATACAGCACAACCGGAATACTAACAAGTATTTCTCATACTTTCGCTCGGAATAATTTTTTTTTTTATTATATATGGATTTGGGAAAATATTTAGTGCATACCTATTAAGTGTACACATATGGATGCAAATAAAAGGTCAAGCCTAAAAGAAAGCATGACTTGATCTGCAGCTTCATCTTCAACTTACTGTAATTTGTTAAACACCTCCTTCCCCTTTATGCAATGGAGAGGAGAGAGAATTCTTGAAATTTCAACATAACAAAATTCTAAATATAACAAATAAAAAAATTAAACACACTGAAATTTGAGTGCCACTGATTTCGGTGGGTATATGTAGTTGGAATTGTCAAAATTTTTCAGTGCAGTGGGTAGGTGAAAGGCAGAGAAAGAAATTGGCTGTATGTGGTAAAGGAAAATATTTACAGTTTCGGTTGTGTTGTACCGGAAGTATTCCGGTTGTCTTGTACTGAAAGTTTTCCGGTTCAAGAAAACCGGAATTTTTTTTTCGGTTCAGCAAAGCCGGAAAGATTTTTTCGGTTTCATAAAACCGATAATGTTAACACTAATAAGGATATCTTGGTCCATGAAAATTTGAAATGAGAATAAAAAAACCAATCATGGAGCCAAAAAGTCTGGTCTCAAATGGAAATTGCTTTTTGGCCAAAGCCCGATCTAATCCAAAATCAAAACAGTAGCCTATTTTGACAACATTGATTAGGAGTATCATTGCATTGATCATCATAAAAAGTTGTGGTTGTTTCGAAAGGGAGATGAATGAAATTAGGATGGATAAGACAACAAACTTAGCAATAAAATGTCATCTATACAATTTCAACTTTCAATTTCATTTATTCATTTTTTTAATTCATAAATATGATTTATAACAATAAATAAAAGTAACACCATTCACAAAAACTCAAAAAGAAAAATATCAATATATCAAAGCATCTCGCCATGTATTTCTTCTTCTTCTTTTTTTTTTTTTCTATAAAAGGTCGCTATATCATGTAGAGTGTTTAGGGTTCCAATAAAATATACTAATATACATGACATTTGAATTTTAAAGATGTGAGTGTGCTGCTTTTGAAAAAGGCGCCAAATATAATTGAATTGTTGATGTACTTAAAACAATGGTTAAATAACAAAGAATAGAGAATTTTTATTAAAATCAACAAAGTCTAACATAGTTGGTAAATGACTGAGTTATTTGAGTACGATATCATAGATTCAACCCTGACTATATATAGGTATGAAAAATGTTTTGTTGATAGAGGAAAAACTCATTTCGGTGAATTCTATACCTCAAACTGTCGGCTAGTGGGTACTCTTGATGTAAAAAAAAAAAAAAATGTTACCTTATTTAAAGCACTAAAGAAATTATAAGTTGCATTTCCTAACATAAACTCGCCGCTTGCTGGCATATCCCTTAAGTTAAAGGGTTTTACTTCGATACCTTTTCAAAATAAAGGGTTTTGGTACTCTCTCATATTTATTCAATCAAATTATGACAACTGCAATATACTATACCATGTGAAAAAAGCGTATAAGTTTAATAAAATTTTGCAATCAAATCTGTGTGATCTTATTTGCAAGATTTTTTTAACTAAATCAATTCACAACCACTCCCAAATCATGAACCTTAATATCAAATTTTATTGATCTAGGGCCAGCACATCATGCCACTGATATCAATTTTCTTGCTAGATAACGATGAAAAAAGAACACTTCGCTGTATTTTTATTTTTCTGATCAACTTAAAAAATTGTATTGCTGCAGTTGAGATATAATCTTCAGCACACAAGAACATATGTTTTCGTCTAAATTTAGCGTAGATTTTTTAGCACCAAAAATATATAAAAAGTGAAGAACATCTTAACATATAATTTTCAGTCTTTATTGAGTGTCAAGAATATCTTAGTGTTTTTTGACATGGTAATATATTGTACTTGTCATGATTTGATTGAAAAAATATGAGAGGGTACCAAAACCCTTTATTTTGAAAGGGTACCGAAGTAAAACCCTAAATTAAACATCGAGAAATGTCAATATAATTTCCTCTCATTCATATTGACTAGTAGAGGTTTTTAAATGCCAGTCAAGTCTTGAACGTGAAACATACTTGATCCACCGAACATGTAGGTTTATGTTTCTTTCACATACAGTCAATCTTTGAGTCTTTTAGAACGAGTAACATACTTCATCCCATTTGAAATTCAAGAGAAAAAAAACATAATTTCACACTTATTGAATAAGTTAGTTAATTATATTTAACTTTTTGAAATTTATAAAAAAATAAAAATTAGTTTTGAAAATTATACACAAAATAAAATAAAATAACTATTTTCTAAAAATATATTTAAAAAATAATACCAAGAAAGAAATAAAATTTAATAGTAGTAGTTATTTTTTCTTATACTTTTTCCCTCAAATTAAAGGGTTGAAAATGGTTGGCTAAATCCGAAGCGGCATAATTTGTACCAAAGGTGGAGTGCCAACGTAACGTAAACTGTGGGATACTCCGTATATCACACGTAGTATATGTAACCTCAATAGTAATCACTAATTAGCACTTAGCAGCCGCGTTTGACCTTCATTTCTGGCTTCCATGCTTTCAAGTTTCAAAGACTTCCGTGTAGTGTGGGAAAATTTGAATGATACAGATATTTCCAGGTTCAAGAGATATATAGGAGTAAATTGGAGCATAAAAGGCCAAAGTTTTGTTCTATTTCAAGGACTTGGTTGTATGTTCTCGTCGTTTCCAAGCGGTTCAAGATAGATGTAACATTATTACTTCTAAAACAAAAAGGATGTAATTATATTTGCACCGAAAAAACAAACATCAAATGCATAAACCAATCCCCTGACAATAAAACAAGCTAGCTAGCCAAATTGAGTGGTACAAAAAATTATAATAGTAACTTTTTGTATTGTCGAGGATGAAGTTTTTATGTAATACCAAATTCAACATAAAATCATTAAATAAGATGGATGGAATTTGCTGTGGGCTCCTTTTTTTTTTTAAGACCGAAAATAAACACTTAAAACTACACATACTTTGATGGAAAAATAAAATTATGAAACAATACTAGATCTTCTCGTTATATTGTTTTCTATAAAACACATCAATGATTAAATACTTTTTCTTAATCTTAAAAAACCCTATTTTTTTATAGCAATTATCAAATGTCGTATTTGCGGAAGGAATAAAAGAAACGATTTATATTATGTTTGAACATTTAAAAAAAACAAACGCAAAAAAAAAAAAAAATCAAATGTAGCGGTGGAGATGAAAGAAAATTCAAACAAGGAAACAAGCCAGCTAATTTTTGTACCCGAAAAAAAAAAGGCAGAAAATAAATTCCAAGCTTAAACATTATAGTGAAAAACTTTCCCACCTTTAAAGAGGAGTCAAGGAATGAACACCCTATTAAATATATAAATATATCACTCCCATACATATCAACCCATCCACCCTCGAAAAATGGGGCATATGAAGAAGTTGTCTAGTTTTAAACTAAGCTTATTTTTGTTATTAGTAGCTTTGACCCTTGATGGGATCTCAGGAGAGCAATGTGGTAAACAAGCAGGAGGAGCCGCATGCCCAAACGGGTTATGTTGCAGCCAATTTGGTTGGTGTGGTGACACTGAATCTTATTGTGGAGTTGGTAAGTGCCAGAGTCAATGCAAATCATCATCATCTCCTGGTGGTTCAACTCCAAGTGGTGGTGGTGGTGGTGTTGGTAGCATTGTTAGCTCTTCTCTTTTCGATCAAATGCTGAAATATAGAAATGATGGACGCTGCTCTGGCCACGGATTCTACACCTATGATGCTTTCATTGCTGCTGCCAACTCTTTCAATGGCTTTGGCACCACTGGTGATGATCCCACCCGTAAGAGGGAGCTTGCTGCTTTCTTGGCTCAAACTTCTCATGAAACCACAGGTACATAGATAGGTTCATTCATTCATTTTTTTTCTATAGTATGTAATTTTTGCACAGTACTAAAGGTGTCCCAATAGCATACTTAATATCAGGAACCTTTGAGACTAATCTTGTACGAGGTCGTGTTCCTATGCTTTCCCAGCGAGATGTGCTTACTGAAAATCGAACCTGCGATTTCTTAATTTCAGATCCCATTTCCAAATTCTCAAGTTGACAAGATCGTACTACTTGAGCCAACCTCGTTAGTCATTTCAGAGCGTATCCTTAATACGAGGGAACTCTTGAGACTAATCTTGTACGAGGCGCGTTCTTATATATACATTTCAGAGCGGATGTGTTAACCGGGAATCAAACCTGCGACTTCTTAATCTCGGGCTCCATTTCTAAGTTCTCAATTTGGCAAGATCGCACCACTTTAACCAACCTCATCAATATTCATTCATTCATTTCTTTCTTTATTTATTTATTTAATTTCTTTAGGTGTATCCTTTAAAGTAGTACAGTGTAGCCTAAATTATTATTTGATCACTTTTATATTTGGTGTTTATTGAGCAGGAGGGTGGGCTACTGCACCGGATGGCCCATACGCTTGGGGATATTGCTTTGTCACGGAGCGAAATAACCCGGGAACTTTTTGCACTTCACCAGATTGGCCGTGCGCTGCTGGTAAACAGTATTATGGACGAGGACCAATCCAACTTACGCAGTAATTAACCCTATTCCCTTCCACTTCCAAGTTCATTGTTCAAATCCACCCACCACTTATTGTCCACCATAGATATGCATATTGTTTTATTTATTTATTTATTGGAATTTCTTAATCGGAATATTTATCATTAAAAAGAAAACTACACACCCCGCCAATACCAACTTATACAATTTTCAATTAAAAAAAAATCTTGGTTCAAATTTTTTTTTCTAATGTTACTCAAATGTAAGTAATATGCCAAAAACATTCTTCTTTCAAATAATTCACCGATTTAATGTGTTTTGTTATTAATTAGTTGTTTTTTTCTGCACATAGCAATTACAATTATGGCCAAGCTGGTAACGCTATTAGAGAAGATCTGATAAATAGTCCAGATTTGGTATCCACGAACCCAACTGTGTCATTTAAGACGGCTATATGGTTTTGGATGACCCCACAAGCAAATAAACCATCAAGCCATGACGTGATCGTTGGTAGATGGACACCATCTGATGCTGATAGATCAGCAGGACGAGTTCCAGGATACGGAGTGATCACCAATATAATCAATGGTGGCATTGAATGTGGACACGGACAAGATTCTCGAGTGGAAGATCGAATTGGGTTTTATAGGAGATATTGTCAAATACTGGGAGTGGATCCTGGAAATAACCTAGATTGCAACAATCAACAACGATTTGCTTAATCCCGTGAATCTCCTCAAATTAGAATAAAGGGATTATGATGTCTTCAATCCTATGTAGTAACTTTCTTGTTTAAAGAAAATTAGCTGTTTCTCATCTTTATTAATAAAATTGATGCTCATTCAAATAAGAAAAAATTACAATTACTTTGTTTTGCTTTAAGTTAGGTATACTTGTGAATCTTTTAGATTGTTTTTTTTTTTCCCCTACTGTGTTTCTTTAGAACAGTTCTGATATAAAAGCTTTAAAAAAAAAACCCCCAAATAGGAGCATTATTTATGGTACAATTATGTTGAGTTATATATACTCTTATTCTGTTTATAAGTCATACTTAATCATATTGTCACATAAATGAAGAAGAGTAGGTACATTTCTTGAAATTTTGAAAAGGTGGTGCAACATTACAATTTTTTATCTTAACTTGTTTTAAAAATTTCATAAATATATTGTTTTACATTAATGAACAAATGACAAATAAAAAAAAAACAGTAAATACTTATTAAAAAAAATACAAAATAATTTAAAAATAAAACCAAAAAATATTTCTAAAAAATAACTTATAAATATCATCAGAAAAAAGTATTAAAGTGTTATATCTGACTTGAGATGAAAATTACTTGCTCACAAGTAGGTTTGCTTTAATTTACTGAATCATTTTTTTTTAATCTTATTATTTAAGAGAAACAATATAGAGTTCTGCATGATGTCAGGGGTTCCTTAAGCATGATATCAGGGGTTTGATATCTACCGTAGGCATGGAAAAGGCGTTGTTGGTATAGGCAAAACTCACTTCGGTGATCTCTACGCCTCGGAGAGGATTAGTCTTCGGCTGTCGGCTGGGGGATACCCTTGGTCTAAAAAAAAACACTTCTTGCAAACTGTCAATATCCAGAAACATCCTAATATAATGTTTCATGTTATACTACCAAACATAAACACAATAGTAAAATATGCAATTAACTCAAGCTCAAAAATGGAAAATGACTTGAACATATTGTTAATGGAGAAATAAATTTCAAGATGTAAACCGTTATGATATAACACCCAATTATACAGTGCATTTCACAGGGATATAAATTAAAAGAAGGAGAAGAAGCATAATCATGGAAAAGGAATATGATTGAAAAACATTTCATAGAGTTAATTTTGTGTGTACCTCCCTTTGTTCGTGCTTATATATGTTCCTTATCAGGTCACAGGTCAAATAGAAAGAAGGAGAAAAGAAATCAAATCTCAGAAAACTATCAAACTAATACTTACACATAAATAATCTCACTAAAACCATAAATGTAAAAACAAAGTATTATCTAAATAAATTCACACTAATACCTAAACATTGATAAGTGCATAAAAAATCTAACTACTAAATAAATAAAAAATATCAAACTAATACCGACATAAATAATCTCACTAAAACCATAAACGTAAAAACAAAGTAATACCTAAATAAATTCACACTAATATCTAAACATTAATAAATAAATAAAAAAATATAACTACTAAATAAATAAAAAATATCAAACTAATACCTACACATAAATAATCTCACTAAAACCATGAACGTAAAAACAAAGTAATACCTAAATAAATTCACAATAATACCTAAACATTAATAAGTGCATAAAAAATCTAACTACTAAATAAATAAAAAAACACTAACTAATACCTAAACATAAAAAATCAAACTAATAAATTAATACAAAATATCTAACTATTATCTAAACATAAAAAAATTAACTATTAAATAAATAAAAATTCAAACTAATACTTAAACATTAAAAATCAAAATAATGTATAAATAAAAAAAATTAACTATGTAATATACATGAAATAAAGTAATACATATATAAAAATTTATACTAATGCCTAAACATTAATAAGTGAATAAAAAATCTAACTAATAAATAACTACAAAAATCTAAGTAGTAAATAAATACAAAATCTAACTAATAACATAAATACATATTACCCAAACATCAATATCAAACTAATAAATAATAAATAAATCTAACTAATAAATAAATATCAAACTATTACCTAAACATTACAAAAATCAAACTAATAAATAAATACATAATCTACCTAATAAATACATTAAAAAAACCTAACAACACATAAAAAAATTTAAATCATAAATACATAAAAAATTATAACTACCTAATATATCAAAAATCTAATTAAAAAATTTACGTAATGAATAAATAAAAAATATAAAATCTAATTGTTAAATAGATAAAAAAATCTAACTATAAATACATAAAGAATTCTAACTAACTAATAAATCAAAAATTTAACTAAAAATTCTAAGTAATAAATATATAGAAAATTCTAACTAATAAATAAAAACAAAATCTAAATAATACATACATAAAAAAATCTAACTAATAAATAAATTAAATTTTAACCTCGAAAAATATATTAAAGATTCGTGTAGAACAATGAACGATAATTGACTAGAAAATAAATATTCTTACAAAATATGCTGAAGTAGGAGTGGATTGTGAATGCTGGAATGTGATAAGAAAAATACACCGAGCGAAATTGCACTGAAACGTGGAAGAGAAAATATACTGAGGGAGGGAGTGTGTGCAAATATAATGAGGGAGGAAATTTGAGAACGGATGTTTGGGGTGAAATCTAGTGGTTTGGTTGGTGTATATACAGAGAAAAAGAGATAGGATAAGGGGGGTTTTATTTATCGGATAATGGGGTGGGTTGGGGGGAATGGGTAAAAATTCGGTGGGTAATCCGGTGCTGGCGCGTGGGGGACAGGGGGAGGTAGCGTGCCACGTGGCGCAACCCGGTGGTTGTGTCACTGCGTTGCGTCAAGCGCAGTGACGCAACCACCGGGTTGCGCCACGTGGCACGCTGTCGGTTGGCCTTTTTTTTTTTTTACTTTTTATCCAAACAAAATCTGGCGGATCAATGGGAGACCGCCACGTGTCCCCTGGGTTAAGTCATTTGGGATGACTTCTTAGACTTTTTTATTTTTGACTTTGACTGCCCCATTTGCGTAAATAGTTTCGTTGATTACCTGGTCCTATGTAAATAGTTTTTAAATTACCCTTTTTTCGTAAATTGTTTGTAAAACTACCCCACTTAGGTAAAAAAGCCCAATAAGAGCTTTTTTTTATTTTTTATTTTTTATGGAGCAATAAGAACTTTGAGTAGATTGGAAAAAAAAAAAAAAACTTTGAATTAGATTGCAAAAAAAGAAAAAAAGAAAAAACTTTGAATTAGATTCGTAGATTAGAATTAACGGTTAAGATTACAGTACATCTCATCCCTACTAAAAAAAGGTCACGTGCCTGCCTGGCTCTTAGTTTTGTTATTCTGCCACTTTTTCTTTCTGACTTGGTCTTGTCTTCAATGCTTATCCCCTCTTTGCGCCCAGATCACGATTCAATTACACGAATGGCGGAACTTCACAGCCTTCCAAAATTCCTCCATATAAACGAAATTCAAAAAACTGAGTCAAAATTCATGGATGAAACTGAAAGTGTAATCCTATTAGGAATAAATTAAATTAAAATAAAGCCGATAAGGTAAAAAAATGAATGCCAAGGGTAATCCAATAAAACCCAATGGTTCCGCCATTGCGATTCCCTTACCCAAATTCTCCATGTATTAATTAGATTAATTAATTAATTAATTAATTAAGGGATTAGTACAACAATCGTGCGACGACTCTATTAGTAATTAGTTGGAATGGCGGAAGACGAGGTTGCTGCCGCTGCCGCCTCTCAGAGGAAGACGGAGGCGCTCGAACGCGAGATAAACGAATTGACAACAGACAACGCAGCGTCGAAGGAAGAGATCAAGAAGCTGAACATGGAGATCGGCTCTTTGACCAGCGTCAAAGCCGAGATGAGGAAGAACGTTAAGAGAATGGAGGATGACGTGGCGCTGTCATCGGAGGCAGAGAAATCTGCGAAGGCGAAGACGGCGGAGCTGGAGACCGCCGTGGCGAGGCTCCGTCGCGATTCGATGTCGGAGACGAGCTCCGCCGAGGAAGCGAGGATGAACGTTGCCGAATTGAGGAACGTGTTGGAGGAGAGAGAAACTAGGGTTGAGTTTCTAGAGAGAGAAGTGAAGGGGTTGAAGCAGGAGAATGCGGAGAGGGAGATGAAGGTGAGGGATCTGGAGAGAAAGGTCGGGGTGTCGGAAGTGAAGGAGGTTGAGGAGAGGAGCAAGTGGGTTAGGGTTGAGGAGGAGCTGAGGGATAAGGCTGATGATAAAGAGAGGGAAATTGAAGGGCTAAGGGAGAAGATTGAGGAGTTAGAAAAGAACAAGGTTGCAATGGCTGCAAAGAATAATTTAGAATTGGAGAAGCGGATAAAGGAGAAAATGGAATTGGAGGAGGCTCTCAGAGTGTCTGATGAGAAATCAAAGGGTTTGGAATTTGTTCTTGATCGGTTGCGCGAGAAAGTAAGCGAATTGGAGAAAGTTAGCAGGATGCTGAATGAGAAGGCGGTTGATGGTGCCACCGTCGCGAATGGGATTCGTGGTTTGGAGTTGCGGTGGCCGGTAGCAGCGGCCGCAGGATCTGCAGCAGCTATTGCAGCTGCTGTAATCTTCAAGGGTTTTAGAAAACAAAGATGATTTTTTTCTGATCAAGGGAAATATGAATGAGAAGATGAACAAGACTAGAGGTTAGGACTAGCACCAATATGCTTCAGTTTTGTTAGTCACATATCTATAATGCTTTTCTGGATTGTTTTTTTTATGAGCCTACTATGAATTTTGATTCAAGTCAGATTCACAATGTTCCTACATGATATTGTGGATGAAAGAAAATCAGTACTCTGGCATCCTTTTGATTTTATGAGTAAAGTTGATGCTCATTCATATAAGCTAGCATTATTATAACTTCACTAAATAAACTTAGGCTGGATTAGTTAAACTGTTTAGCCGGAGAAGACTTCCTCAAATATATAAAGCATTTGCTACTTATTAATCATAGACAAATCAGTAATTATCATTTACAGTATCAGCTAATTCTGTTGAAGCAGAAAATGCGTTTTGATTCTAATGGCACATAGCCACAGAGAACAAGAATGGAGGGGAGAAGTTGCAGCTTGGGTTCTGTTTTAAAAATTGGACTTTGTAAGCGGTGAAATAACAAGTTATAGCCCCTTTGGTGATCCTAATTGCATATACACCCTTTCTTAATTTTTCCTTTTATACCAAGGTACAGTATAAAGATACAAAAGTTTATAATTTTCTTAATCTCAGTCCTAAAAAAAAATAAATATTTTTATGTTGAAAAAACTAAATACAAATACTTAAAGAAATAATGAACTTAATTTCTCAACTACCTTTTACCACTTTTTTATTTTTTAAGGTCTCAAGTTAAACGAATCCGAAAATTTAAACCACAATAGATTAAAATAACAGCAATGTAAAAAACAAAATGCATGCTGATTCAAATCAAGTTCTCCGAGTTGAAGCATAGGTGGTCAACGAATGTGAATGAAAATCACATGTACAATTCACATGTACCCAAATCCTCCCCATTTTCCTGTCTAACCACTTAAATGTTGTTGAGTGGAAACTAAATTATACATTACTTGTATAATACATCTGGGTTTAAACTCAATAACTCACAGTTATTGTACATCTTAACCACTTGAACTAACTGACTCTAGGGATGATAATTTAATTTTCATTTCACAATATTGAGATGGTGGGACATTAAAAGAAACCAAATTTGGAGACAAGTAATTTTCATTCCTTAGAGGAGTTTGCATGATCGAAGTGAAATCTAGAACCTCTTTCCCTCCATTTCCTCGTCTACTCCCTTGGATTTGCTCTAATTCTATCACTGCTGTTACTTGAACTGATTTAATCAGCAGTTATCCCTCTCAAACTTACTTCATAGAATGCTTACGCATAATTCCAACAAAATATTTAACTTCCAGAAGAAAGCAATATCATTCTCCTTTTCTTCCCTTTTGTTAAATGTTACCTGTATATAAGATCGCTTTTAAGGTGAGTTGCCGATGATAATTTTTTTCTTCTTAATTTTGTAAACTAATCATTGGGGAAAACAAAATTTCTTTTTATTTGATTGTGTTGGGCATGGGCACATGATGCAACATTGGCAATTTTATGGTATGGTACCACTAATGAGCTATGTAAAGCTTCTATACTGAGATGCATGAATGTATAGTTTGCCTGACCCTAATATTTTGTTGTACTGTACCTTGTTTACGGAAACAGACAAAGTATCCCTCTAATCCTCCGGCACATGCAATACAAGAAGTTTAGAATTAAATACAAGCAACATGAAAAATGTATTTGCATTATTAAAGTTTAGAATAACTCTATACCTCCTCACAACAAAACCTAGATTCCTAGTCTATACTTTTGCTAGATACTGCTTTTTTTGTCATTTTCCTTTTACTATTACTAATTCCCTTTCATGTACACTATGACTTCTTCCATTGTTATTAAAAATTAGACAATCATTCACTGCCAGCTTGTGCTTTTCATGTACAAACACCATTGGTCTGGTTGAATCTGTTGAGGAGATCCTGATGCTAATGATTGGGGAGACAAGAAGGAATGATGCCCTTCCAATTAGTGCTTGTTTGCCCTTATACAAGGTCCTAAACAATTTATTCTGCACCATATGTTGCCAGAGGAATGACCATGAAACTAAATAAATCATCTGGTAGTCAAAGTTGTTGGTCTAAATGATAATTAAGATCTTCAAGCTAGGTAGGGTGATACTCGATTGTACTACATGGATGCAACATAGTCCTTGGCATGAAGGGCCCATGATTGTCTCAACCTCAGTTTATATATATATGAATACCATTTTCATTAATTCAAGCCGAAGTAGCTCATTTCAGTATTTAGAATTAGCAACATAAAATGTGTAGCTCATACCCAGCCACACAAACTCATTACCATGTTAGATCCATTAGCTTTCCTTGTAGGCTACAACGTCCTTCATCACATAAGATTGAAAAGGAGCTGATGAGGCTAGAGACATGGGATGCATCATCACAATCACAAGCTGCATGCTCTCTACAAAGCGAGGATATCAAAGCAGGTTTGACAGGGCTAGCAGAGTTGTATAATTGTATACATGAACTCATTGCTTGTCCACTCACTCAGCGAGCTCTAATGCGCCAAAATCATCACTTAGAGAAGCCGCTTGACATGTCCGTTCCATTGCTTGACGTTTGTGAATCAGCAAGAGAATTATTGTTGCTGATGAAGGAACACGTTCTGGACCTTCAGTCATCATTGCGCAGAAAGGGTCTTGATTCAAGTATCAATACTCGGGTTTGTGCTTACATTTGCTTTAGGAAGAAGGCAAGGAAAGACATCACAAAAAGCCTCAAAGTATTGAAGTCAATGGAAAGCAGCATCAAATCATCATATTCACATTCTCTCTTAGATGTTGACCATCATCTACTAATGGTGATAAATGTGCTAAAAGAAGTTAGTACCATCACCACCTCATTCTTCCAGAAACTGCTACATTTCATGTGTGGAAAAAATACTCGTGGGTGGTCCATGCTCTCCAAAATGGTGTCCACTAGTGAGATGGGGGGCATTGACATGGCTCTCTGCTCCTTCCATAGGATTACTAGAAAAATTGATGCTAAGGTTGATGTACAAATAGTGAAAACGAGATTAGGAGAACTGGATGGAAGCATAAGAGAATTGGAGTTAGGATTAGATTGCCTCTTTAGGTGCTTGATACAGCACAGAGTATCACTTCTTAATCTTCTCACCTCCTCAAGATTTTGAGCTTTGTAGTTTGTACAACTGTAACATAATATGAGAATGTACTTTATGCAACATTTAACGCATTTTATTTTCTAGTTTTTTTTAGAAAATTGTTTGTCTCGGTAGGAAAATGTTAATTAAATTGATTAATTTTGACAACGTACCAAGCTAAACAAAATCGGGGACAGATGTAAAATCGAAAGAATTTTTTTGACCTTTTTTTTTTTATCAGACTTATTGGTTTCATGGCTTGATTGGATTTGTTTTCATTTATGAAATCAAATTGAATTTAACTCATAATTTTATGGTTACACACTTTATTAAATTGTGATATTTTAATATTTCTTATGATCCTATTTATAAGTTGTTTTTTAGAAAAATTTTGTGATCTTATTTATTAGTCGTTTTATATTTTTTATCTTCCCCTAATCTTTATTATATGGCACAATATATTACAAAGATTAAGGAGAGTAATTATATTTTTTGAAATTAAAAAAAAAATTTAACATTTTTTACTTTTTTTTACTTGTATTGAAATTTTTACAAGCATATTATTTCACGTTAATGAATAAAAGATAAATAAGAGATAAAATAAATAAATTACTTCTAGAAAACTTATAATGACTTATAAATAAAATCGATTTTTTTTAAAGATAACTTATAAATAGGACGAGAGATGATATTATTTCTATGAAATTTTTACATTAATTTATTGTTTTAAGATTTAAGCCTCACAAAGACATTACATGAGAGTCATATTTCAATAAATAGGAAATAGATAGTGCAATGACGGTGCAAAAGTTTTTTACACCGTTAATGCATCATTCATTATTCATGTGTTTTTTGATTATCGACTTTAATATAAAAATAATATAAATGGATGATGAATAATGGCGTAAAAAACATTACATCATCAATGCACATTCATTAATTTTTTAAATAAAACTCTCTTTAGAATAAAGGTAAAGATGCCTTAAGATTATGAAAGATGCTTCTCAAACGACCTTATCAATAATCAGTAACCAAGACTATGTTTGAATGATACTAATATTGAATGGAGTGAACTATAATGCATGAAATCTTATCGACTTTTATTACTTGGATTGCGCTAATTATAATGAAGTGGAACGAGAATGAGGTTCAATCCATTTCATCAAAAATTTTATTTTTTCTCTTGTCTTTTTCACTTAAGCAAAACAAATTTTTAAAATTTTATCAAAATAAATTGTTTTGAAACTTTTTCAATAAAACTAATAAAACTAAATACCAAAATGTAGTTGAAACTTATATCACATTTTCGTTTCCCACCCACCATGTTTTTGTATCATGGTGGCTGTCACAATCAGCATGCTACATGGCATGATATGGTTGGGCAACATTCTATTCACTATCCAAACAATCTATTCTAAAATATTAAAACAATAAAATGATAATTTTATCTCACTTTTATTTAGAGGTGGCAATTCGGGCTACCCGATCAAGTTTAAGCTGGCCGCTTCGGGCTCGGGCCAATATCGAGACGGGTTAAAAAAGCCCGGATAAAATTCGGGCAAAAAACTATCTTACTAAACTTGATAGCGAGTCATTTTTTAAAACTAGTTCAGACTTTTTTTAAGCTAGCCGCCTGAATGTTTCCGGGTTCGAACTTTATAATTTGGGCTAAAAAAGCCAGGGATCTATTCAGATTGTGTTTAATAGTGTAAACCCGCTTCAATATAGAGCTTATTCGGGTCAACCCGAATTTTTTTGCCAACTCTACTTTTTTGTCTTAAAATATTATTCAAATATAACCTGAAATAATTAGTGGATGCTAGTAAGGATGGACGTGGTCTGTGTTTCTTATTCATGTGGTCAAGGGTTCGATCTCTAATTCATGCAAATGGAGTGAATTATTCATCTAACGAAAGAGCTCAATTGATGTACAAATGGATTAGTCATCTAATTACATGGGTGGATACTGTGAATTAAAAAAAAGCCTAAAACAAAATAAATAATGAAAAAAGTAGGAAATGGATTACAGCTGTGTAATTGAAAGGGCAAAAGCTGGGTGATGAATGTGAGCTACAGTTGTAACCACGAAAAAAGAAAAATTTCAATGAAGCAAATATACAAAATTACACCAACGTGGGTTGGTCAAGTGGTAGTTCATTTGGTCTCTTAACCAACTGGTCTCGAGTTCGAGCCTTGGGTATGAAGCAACCCCCGCTGGGAGACCCCTACCGCTTAGTGCGAGCTGAGTTGGGTCAGACCGGATGAGTCGAATTCTGGGTAAACCAGATCCGGGTAGCGGTTGGTGTACACAAAAAAATATACAAAATTACCAATAAATTTGAGATTGCAGAGAAAAATTCATGGTAAAAAATTTATTAATAATTAATAATTAATAATAATACATATAATGCAAAAGAGTGAACATAGTTTGATTTTTTTGAAATTCCAACAAATATAGAAACCAAATCAGACTGAAGATATTTTCCTTATTTTTTCAAAGGATGCATAGAATGTTTATAAAAGATGCAGAAAATATAGAACTAATCATTTATTATAATTTAATGAAAAAAAGTATAATAAGCAGAGAGATTGTACATTGAAATTTCTGAATTACGTTTACCAAAAAAAAAAAAAAAAAAGAAATCTGAATTACCAACGGTCACAAATTTTATAGATGGATTTTTTTTTTCAATGTTTATATGGTAGTAGTGTTATAGAGTGAGCCACTTGTTTGGATTTTCAAAATTCAAAACAAATGAAATAAAAATAAACTCAATTTGAGGGATATATATTTTCTTTCTCAATTTTCGGGAAAAAAAATTGTGGAAAGTGATATCATCATATAAATACTACTCCTCCAATTTTAGTACTAAATTAGTTAATATTGTTAATGATATCGAAAATGTAAATATTTGATATATATTCCCTCCGTTCCTAATTATAAGATCCTTTTAACACTTTTATTTTGTCCATATTTATTAGGCCCTTTACCAATTTTCAATGAGTATTAATTAGTTTTTCCACAAACACTCCTATTTATTTAACACTTTTTAGATTCCCAATAATATTAATATGGGTAATTTTGAAAATACATATCAAAAGTTCACATTTTCAATACAATTAACTAAATTATTTCACTTTCTTAATGGACGTGAAATCTCCTAAGAGAGCTATAATTAGGGACGGAGGTAGTATTTTTTTAACATCATTCCTATAATTATTATAAAAATTCTAAAAATTATTGAATAAATACAAATAGTTGAAAAATAAAAATTCTATACCATTGAAAATCCAACTTACTAGTATAACATAATATAAAAAGTTTTCAAAACAAACTTTTATATTCCATATTAGATCATATTAAGTACATGTTTGGTTCTACGGTGAGTTAACTCAGAATCAATTTTGGAATGTCAACGCTATTAACAATTGCTTCTGCTTCAACGTGATTTTAGGATCAAAATTGATTTTATTTTATAACTAAAAACCAAACCTGTCTAGAAAATTAGAAAAGCAAAATTAAAAAAGTGGAGAGTACTCCGTAATAAATAAACTTGGAGTAGCCGAGTGGGAGTGGAGGAGTAAGAGGTAAATACACAACACAAGTGCACGAAAATTTAGCCGGGTTTTATAAATTCAGGTTCCCGCTCCCTTCGCTCTTCGAATTCCATTTTTCATCTCTCTCTCTCTCTCTCTTCACAAACAAACCCTCATTCTTTCTTTCTTTCGTTCTTCGTCTCCGACGACACCGTTTCACAGCAGCCATGGGGAGACGACGAAAAGCAACAGACCCCGCCATATCAAACGACACCGTTCCGTCACAACCACAGAAAAAGGCGAAGGTCTCTTCCGCCGTTTCGCCTCGACAGAAAAAGGCCAAGAGCAGCTCCGTTGATAACTCAGACCCTGCATCTGACGATAACAACAACAATAACAACGACGTCGTTTCACTTGTTCCGTCTCAGCGAAAAAAGACCAAGGGTTCCGCCAACAACCCTGACGTAAGCTTTGTCGGGAAACCTATTCCGTCCAGCGAGGCCCAAGCCAAATGGCCTCACCGTTACCCCTCCAAGGTTTTAATCCTCTCCGATTCTGTTTTTTTTTTTGCTTTATTTTTTATTTTTTTTGGCTCAGTTTGTTTGTTTGTTTGTTTTCTCCGTTACGGTGAAGCAGGGGGGAAAGAAAAATGGCGTGGGGAGCTCAAAAGAGTGAGGGTCTACACTTAACTTATTTTCCGCTTTTGTTATATATCTGTGATTTATGAGAGTGGTGGGTTATTGCAGAGAAACGAGTGAAAGCGATGTGTTGAAGGCTAAGAGCCATTACCGTCAAGCTAAGGTTGACGGTGTTATCTACACTCTCAACGATGATGCTTATGTTAAGGTATTCTGCTGCTTCTGCTACAAATTTTTCATTTTAGAATCCGTGTACCAAAAAATAGTTGTTCAGTGTTGAAAGCTGTGTGTCCTAAGGTTCGATGTTATTACAATTGCATATAGAATTGTTGTTATTGTTGTTTTAGGGCTCCTTTCTGTAATATAATTGTTGATATTTCTGTATCTGTTTTTACGTTTTGGAAAAAGGAAAAATCACTTCAAAAAGCGTTTTTTTAGAGGCAAAGTTTTTGATGGGGGTAGGAATTGTTTTGTTGGACTTCTACCAAAAAGCAAAGCTTAAGAAAAGCTGAAATTCAGCTCATTTAAAAAGATATGTTTCAAATTGTTTCCTGAAAGGCTCTTTGGAAAGAGGAGAAAGAATGTAGATTATAATTTTTTTTACAAGTGTAGTTGAATGAAAAAATAACCCTTGATGAGTTATGTCATGATTATTGTCTTCACTTACTCACATCCAAACTGCTATTCAGGCTGAGGATGGCAAGCCTGATTACATTGCGCGGATAGTTGAGATATTTGAAACTGTTGATAACGAACAGTATTTCACAGCTCAATGGTTTTTCAGAGCTGAAGACACGGTAACACCACTTAACTTTGTTTGGATAGGTTTGCATTTATCTTCATGCTTAAATTTTTTTCTAAGTTGATTGATTGTTTGCAATCTTGAATATGTGTAGGTGATCAAAGATCATGGTCATCTTATTGACAAAAAAAGGGTTTTTATATCTGAAATTAAAGATGAGAATCCTCTTGATTGCATTGTGTCCAAATTGAAAATTGAAAAGATCACTCCAAATGTAAGCGTGTCATGATCACTATCTCTTGTCTAAATTATTAGTAGTAAGTTACTGATTTGCTATTTGTTTGCTGCAGATGGAGTTGGCTAAAAAAGAGGAAATAACTAGTTCTTGTGATCTATATTATGATATGAAATACACCGTTCCGTACTTAACCTTTTCAAACCTTTGCAACGGTAAGAATTTCAATTTTAATATCATGATTTGTTCTAAGTTAGATCGTTAATCACTGTCAACATTGTTTTATGGTCCATTCTTCTTACTTCTGTTTGTTGATTTTGATTACTGTCTTAATCCAGAGGCAGAAAAGATAGAGAGTGAGACCTCTTCTACAATTTCCACGGACTCTGGATCAAATGGTCATGCTGAGCATACCGACATGATGAATGGAGAGGCTAGTCAAAATGGTCAATCGTCTGAGTGGACTTTACTTGACTTGTATTCTGGTTGTGGAGCAATGTCCACAGGCCTCTGCTTTGGGGCTTCAATATCTGGCATGAAACTTGTCACGGTATTTAGAATAATTTGCTTCAATCAATTTGATTTATTTTACTTTCTCTTCTAACAATTTATGTTGGTATATTTTACCATGCTTTTCTTTTGGGTCATGTAGAAGTGGGCTGTTGACACAAATGAACATGCATGTAAGAGTTTAAAGTTAAATCACCCGGAAACTCAGGTAAGGTTTTGTTTGCATCTTGTAGTAGTTGGGAACTTGTATCTTCTTTCCCATTCTCACGTTACTTCCCAAATGGCTATCAGGTGAGGAATGAGAAAGCAAAAAACTTCTTAAAGCTACTAAAAGCTTGGCATAAACTTTGTGAGGAGTTTAACTTGATAGGATCAGAAAGGTCAGACCCTAATCCAGATGTGGATGAGGATGAAGTTATTGAAGACGAAGAGGTGAAGAATGAAGCTGCTGAAAATCAATCTGACTCTGAGGAATTTGAGGTGGAAAAGTTACTTGCTGTTTGCTATGGCGATCCCAACAATGTGAAGAAAAAAGGACTATATTTTAAAGTATGTTGGCCTCAAACGAACATCATACATATAATTTACATTCTTTGCCATAATCTTTTAAACTTTTGGTTTGTTTTCTGTTTTCATTTTAAATTGATGGGTTTTCACTAATAGTTTATTTATTATTTGAAATCTTAATTAACAAAATATAGTATCTGCAATAAATGTCCCATAAAGATGGAATACAATTATTTTACATCATAGAGTATTAAGATGTTGTTAGTTTACTCCCAAATGTTGTAGGTTTCTTTTTTCAACAAAACGGACATTAGTCCATTTGGTGCAACCCAGGTAGGTGCTTGAAGTTGTGACACTTCTTGTCAAGAGTCATTTCATTTTCTCTGATAAATCAATCAGGCTTGGATTGTCTTTTACTTTGGTACCTTTCTCCAATATGTTAAAAGTCATAAGTCAGATGTTGCACAAACCAATTAAAGACATGCAGTTCCTCTATTTTGATGCTTTATTTGGATTTACTACATTACCTTGAGTAGTGAAATCAAGGTGGAGATTTTGTTAGGGAAGGTGGCCTTTGATTTAATTTTGTTTGATTTCCAAGTGTTAATGTAGCCTCTTTTGTTTTCACTTTTTCAATCTCCACTTGAAACTCTTCCAAGACCAAATATCTTCTATCACTGCTTCTTTCTTTAATTTATGAATAGCTTTGTCTTCTATTTTACTTAGGGTTCGTATGTGGGAAGATTGCATTTATGTCCTTGTAATGAAAAAGTTAATCATTAATTTTATCGTTATAATTTATCAGGTGCGCTGGAAGGGTTACGGTGCAAGTGAAGACACATGGGAGCCTCGTGATGGTTTAAGGTATACTCTTGTAATCAAAATATTGATTATTATTGCAAGAGGTACATAAATTCTACCTTAGGTACCTTGGCTCTATCATACAACACGATGGAAGGGGATATTAATCACAGGATTCAAGCTGGGTAGATGAAATGGATGAGTATTTCGAGTGTGTTATGTGATAGAAAAGTGGCATGATAAGAACCTTTAGAGAGCTATACCACAAAAGCTGTCCGTTGTAGTTGGAGAGCTCAAAGCCTCATAAATCTCATACTTTCAATGTGGGTCTCTAGTCCCACACCTTGCAATTGGATCCTAACATCCCACCATGCTCTGCAGCCGGACGTCCACTTGGTTTAATTAGTCATGTGCAAACACTGCAATGTCGACATCACCACTTGTGCTGCTCATTGTGTAGGTGAGAGACATGGTGGAAGGCTTTGATACCAATTGATAAGAACCTTGGTAGAACCATACCACAAAAGCTAACCATTTAGTTAGAGAGTCCAAAGCCTTATAAATCCCACATTAGAATCCTATACTTCCAATGTGGCACTCAAGTCCCATACATTGCTATTGGATCCTTACACGTGGCAAAATATCAACAAGAGAATAAATTTCATGTAATTGAAATGAGAATGTTGAAGCAATGAGTGGACACACCAAACAAGATCAAATTAGGAATGAGCGTTTTCGAGAAAGAGTTGAGGTTGCACTTATTAGAGGATAAATGGTTGAATCTCGTCTTAGGTAATTTGTGCATATGACCGGTAGATGTTTGATCCTCTTAGTGCTAGAGATAAAGGAAGGTCAAGAAAAACCATAACCGAAACAATTAAGAAAAATATGGAAATAAATATTTTATCAATGGACATGATTTATGGTAGATCTTTATGGCATTGTTTGATCCATGCAGCCAACCCCACTTAGTGGGACAAAGGCTTAATTGTTGTCATATTTCCCTTAAGCATATCAAATTTTATATACCAGCAACTCAGAAATATTTTCCATCCCTGTTCAAACAGACTTGAGTGAGTTGGATAGGTCAGAGAATAAATTATCTCAAATAGACTTATGTTCTATTGATGATATATATA
This sequence comes from Crotalaria pallida, assembly GCA_037953625.1. Lineage (NCBI taxonomy): Eukaryota > Viridiplantae > Streptophyta > Magnoliopsida > Fabales > Fabaceae > Crotalaria > Crotalaria pallida. The sequence continues at coordinate 126,274,827 of CM075655.1, read as the reverse complement.
GTATTGGTTTCTTACTTAATCTTTTTGAGCACTTGGTACCAAATTCTTATTTGTTCATGTTTATACCAGTGACTGTACGGAAGTTTTGAAGGACTTTGTTGAAAGAGGATATAAGAAGAAGCTACTGCCTCTTCCTGTGAGTTTCCCTATTCTTCATTCTTGGCCTCCCTCCCTCATAAGTTGTTACATGGTTTGACAATTAATTTGACATTGCTTCAATACTTGCGCAGGGTGATGCTGATTTTATTTGTGGAGGACCCCCGTGCCAAGGAGTAAGTGGTTTCAACCGCTTCAGGAACACAATGGCTCCTTTAGAAGATAAAAAGAACAGACAGCTGCTTGTTTACATGGACATCATAGATTTTCTGAAGCCCAAATATGTTCTTATGGAGAATGTAGTTGATATTTTAAAGTTTGCTGGGGGTTTTCTTGGTCGTTATGCTATAGGCCGTCTTGTGGCAATGGACTATCAAGCAAGAATGGGAATGATGGCTGCTGGGTCTTACGGTCTTCCACAATTTCGTATGCGGGTTTTCCTTTGGGGTGCTCTTCGCTCTCAGGTAAGGCCATTATTAGGTTATAAGTTTTCTTGGTGACATAATTAAGTTGAATGGTATTGTTTATTTGAAAGGTTAATGATTTCACACTTGATTTTGTTTTGGTAGAAATTGCCTTCATATCCGCTACCTACTCATGAAGTGGTATCGAGAGGTTTTGTACCCTCTGAATTTGAAGTAAGTACTAATAACCAGACCTTTTCTTGCTATTTTATCAGAAAAGCATTGTTTTCTTTGGTTTTAATCAACTGGGTCTTCATTTGTCATGCAGGAAATTACTGTTGCCTATGACACAAAAGAAATTTGTAAGCTGGGTGATGCCCTTTGTCTTGAGGATGCAATATCAGATCTCCCTCCAGTATGTTCATTTTGCTCATTGCTCAACAGTACATTTTAAATATCTTGAATTTATATGTAATTTTGATGCCATTTTTTTACTTTTTTTTTTAAATTTTAATCTTCCCATCAATTAGGTTGAAAATAATGAAAGCGAGGATGAAAGGAAATATGGGACTGGTCCTCGCACTGAGTTTCAAAGATATATTAGATTGAAGAGAAATGGTATGCATGTGTTCTCTGTTTAGTTTCGAAGCATGTTTTTTTCTTTTTATTTTTATTATTGTCATTACTGATTTCCTTTATCTGCTTCCAAAACTACATATCTAATGTTGAATAAAAATTTAACCACACACCTATACTTGTGTTCACTTTTGCTAACCTATGCAAGTGCATAGAATTTATACAAGCAACAAGGCGAGTTGTATGAAGCCTTGTATTATAGATTTTCAATAAATTTTTTTACTTCAACTGCTTAGGGTACAAAAAACAATGTGTTATGGTATATGCCTATTGTTTGATGTTATTTGAGAGCGTCATGCTACTCTCTTCTATACATTTAACTATTATGCTACTGTACAACATAGACATTGCCTGATTTTATGTTTTCTGTTTTGAAGAGATGGTGGGTAATATACATTCTACTCAAAACAAACCACACAGAGTTCTGTACGATCACCGTCCTCTGAAATTGAACCAGGATGATTATGATAGAGTTTGCCAGATTCCTAAGAATAAGGTTCCATAACTTGTCCTTGTGTGGTGTCAGTAAATTTATACTTCGGTGTCAAGTTTATATTTATGCCTGTTTACCTTTTTATAGGGTGCAAACTTCAGAGATCTACCTGGTGTACTTGTGAAAAACAACAAAGCTGAATGGGATCCCGCAGTTAAAAGAGTTTTACTAGCGTCTGGGAAGCCTTTGGTAATATCCTCGTTTTTACACCTAATCTAGTGGACATTTATCTTTATTAATTTTTCTCTAATTCATTTATATATTATGTCCCGTGCATAGGTTCCTGATTACGCTATGACATTTGTTCGTGGTACTTCTTCTAAGTAAGTTTTATGAATGTTATCTTAATTCAGATATTCTAACTGTGTCCTCTCTTCTCTATCAAAATCCCTAATGCATCTGTTGTGGAAAAAAACAGGCCATTTGGTCGTTTATGGTGGGATGAAATTGTGCCAACAGTTGTCACAAGGGCTGAACCCCATAACCAGGTTATTATCATCCTGTTTTACATTGTTTGGTATACTAATGTTACTTTTGCATTTATCACAGTACATAAATAATGGGGCTGTGTTTGGTTTGAGTAATGTTATGTACCCATGTGTTAAGCATTTTCTAATTATACTCATTGCCATATCAAGTGATTGGCCTTTTTCTGCAAATAGCAGTTTTTTCTCTATAAGTTTTCATTAGTCATTAGTTTTGCATTCTCTTATAAGGTTAATTTTTTACTGTCAGATCATTCTCCACCCTACACAAGACCGAGTGCTTACGATTAGAGAGAATGCAAGATTGCAAGGTTTTCCTGATTGCTATAAACTTTGTGGGCCTATCAAGGAAAGGTATGTTAAGTAGGCTTCATTAATCCGAATAAAATTACTAAACTAGAAGGGAAATTTATGGTAAAAGATTGCTTATGAGTATATTTAATCTAAAAGGGAGTAGATTACACAATGTTGTCATGTAAAAAAGAATGTCTACTGAAACCCAAAAAAAAAAGAAAAAGAATGTCTACTGAATTTTTTAAATGAACAAAAATACCCTCTAAAGAAATTTGCAAATTATGTTTACTTCTGGATGAGCAGTTATGTACTTGTTACTTTTATTCTGAGTAGTTAATCTTAATAGTCATAAATGAAGGTATATATTAAGTTACAAATGAAGTTTAGAGAAACTTTTGAATGGCTTTCATTTTTTGTTAGTGGTTCTTTTTTCACATTGAACAAGAAGTCTTAATAGTATCTTCAATAAGTTACAAATGAAGTTTAGAGAAACTTCTGAATGGCTTTCATTTTTTGTTAGTGGTTCTTTTTTCACATTGAACAAGAAGTCTTAATAGTATCTTCAATAAGTTACAAATGAAGTTTAGAGAAACTTCTGAATGGCTTTCATTTTTTGTTAGTGGTTCTTTTTTCACATTGAACAAGAAGTATTAATAGTATCTTCAAAGATACATTAAGGTATACATAAATGTGCATGAAATATTAAAAATTACATAAATGTGTAGTAATTGATTATTCCTTTTTATTCGCACTGAATGAGTTGCTAACAATTATAAATGATGCACAATACTATATTCATGATAAATGAAATCTTGAAGTTAATTCATTTGTTTTCTTGGTGTTCAATCTTGCTTCTTTTTATGCAGGTACATGCAAGTTGGAAATGCTGTTGCTGTTCCTGTGGCTCTCGCACTAGGATACACCTTTGGTTTGGCCTGCAGTGGTTTGTCAGATGACAAGCCTCTAACAACTCTCCCCTTTAAATATCCAAGTTGTCTTGCCCGTTCATCTTATGCACCAAATGATAATAGTGGTGATTGATTCTTCTAGTTGAGTATGTTACCATTGCTCTCTCTGCCATTACTACATTATCCATTTCCAATTTTATTTTTAATTACCATTTTTAAGTTAAGAGAGTGTACACTTCAAGGCAGAAGAGATGTGTGCGTGATTGTATGTACTCTTATGTTAGTGTACGATGATTCGTGGGCTCCATTAAAGAAGTGTTAAAACGCTTTCTGAGGTTTTTAACCATCAGAGATAATTAAACATTATTTAAACATTATTCGTTGTTGGGCCTAATAATATTTTTTTTTAGATTTGTCTTTTTGTGTTAAATCTACCCTTTAATTTTAAATATTTAGATAGTATTTATATTTCAAATAGTAATTTTTTCCCCATTCTATTACCCGTCCTCTTTCCAACTATGAGTGTCCAAATAGCGTTTTCATTATTTGTCATAAATAATGTTGTTACTATGTTAATATGTTCATTCACTTTAGCAATAACACTTGAATTTTACCAAAAACAAAAACACTTGAATTTTCCAACTGCAACATCTACGAAAAGTTTGAATTACCGTTAATAGTGAATATTCAAGCTAAATCTCAAACAGGCTAATTTTTTAATAGATTGGGATAAAAAATAGAAATAAATGTTGATGAAATTGTTATATAATGACAATTAAAAACATTTGATAGCTGGAATTCATGTTATATAAATCTTTAATCATGTTAAAGTTATCTTGAAAAAAAATTGTATTATAGCCGATTCACAAGAATTATAACATTTTTTCATGAGATTGCTATGGCTTTATGCATCAAATCACGTGCTTGACTGAAGCGGGGGTTAACCAAATGCAGAATATTGAGTTATTGACTAGCAACTCAAAACAAGGGTTCGAAAAATGTTAGCCACATTATTAAATATTAAATGCTAGTAATGAAAAAAAAATATGGTTAATTCATATATATATTACATATTACACGTCACCGTGGCAACCATAGGTCGATTAGAATGTGGGGCGGTTTAGATAATACTACATAAAGTGTTGCCTAGACGGTCATAAATGTCTTTAGAGAAAACTAAAATAGTGCTTCTTCAGCAGTCACCGTGACTCGGTGTGGTTGTGTATTGGAAAGGCACACTTCCATGTGGCAGAGGTGCTTAGGGAGTAGAAGAGGTGATGACCCTGTGTGACCATCTTTAAGTAGAGTCACCTGTCCTACGCTTACCACATGCACACATGTAATGATTACATTTTTTTTTTTTTTTAAAAGTTCAATTATTTTATAGTTATGCATGTTTCAGTGAAAGAGTTCACGGGTATTAGAACATTTTGATAGATTTTATTTTTGGTTAACTTAATTAATAATATTAAAAATATAAATATTTGAGATATATTTTTAAAAGGATTTTGCTAAGGTTATTTGTTAATGTTACTTTAATAGGAAAAATAATCATAAGTTAGTATTTATTTTTCTTTTTCGAATCTCAAAAATGCATTTTTCAATACTTTTATCTTTTTTTAGTTGCTTATCAAGTTCTCTTAAGGCACTTATTAACATTTGTCTTTCTAAAATTATTCTAATTAATATTATTGAGAATAAAAAAGTGTTGATAAATTTGAGTGTTTATGAAAATAAATAATTAATTATCATTGATAATTAATATAGGGTTTTATAAATAAAGGTAAAATAAAAATATCAGAATTATTTTATGTTTAGGAACGAAATAATTTTTTTTTAAATATAATGAATTTTGATTTTAGTGTTTTTTTTTCCATCCGATTTTTCAAATGCTACTTAGATACATCCAGATCCAACTAGGTCACGTGTCTGATTATGATAGGTGAGTTTTCCAACATAAATTATATATATATATATATATATATGTATGTATATAGAGATATTTATTTGGTATTTTTATTTTACAAAATTTCGATTTTCATCTTTAATGATGATATATGACATGTTTCATATTAATTACCAACACAACAAATTGCAGTGTTGATTAGTTACTATTATCGAAGATTAAAAGTAAAAAATAAAAAAAATCATAAAACCAAAATAATAACTCACTCTATTTTCAAAACCAAAAACATATTTAATCTTTTTTTTTTTCTCGAAAAACATATTTAATCTTTATCAATATTACTATGTTACACCTTGTATTTTGTAAGTCCTGGTCTCCTGGACAAGAAGATATAGCCGTCTTCTATGGCAGAGGGTTGACTCCTCTCCATTTTTTTCTCAATGGTCTTGCCGTCACAGGAGGATCAAATAAAATTCCGTTAGTGCATTAACCACTTGCCTAATTTCCGTCTTGTTTATTAAATTATTTGTAGTTCTTGATTTGAAACATAATTAACGATCAATAACTTCTCAAAAATAAAATAAAAAAGACCAATAATTATAGCTAAGGCTTTGCTGTTTTTGTCTTGGTTGCATGACGTTCGGTTGAATGATGGTAGAGGGTTGGCAATCAACGAGACTAATTTGAGCCTTTGAGGATAGTTGAAAAGTTGTCTCATTAATTAATTTGATCATTTGATATATGAATTATGAAGCATACAAGCACATGTGTACTGATTAATTAAAGAAATTAAATTTATTATCAAATAGATAAAGTTATAAAATTTGTATTAAGAAACCTTAGAGCCTTTCATGGGTTTTCATGCTATACAACACCATTGAAGCTAGGTAGCATGTGAGTGTATGTTATTTTTCTTCTTGTTACAACGTGAGGTTACTACTTAACTATATTTTGTTCAGTTATTCAAAGTATGAGAAATGTGAAAAGGAATAAGATGAAATACATTTTAACAGCAGTAGTCATCATACTCGTATAAAACACAGGATAACTTTTTTTTTTTTTTTTTTTTTTTTTATAAGAATAGCTTATTTTTCATTCATATAGGTATGAACTGTGAAAAAGAATTTCAAATATAGAACACCAGATAACTTTAATTCATCTAAAGCTAAGTCATAACATGCATAAAGTGTGGCATATATTAGGGGTGAAATTTCATCCTTGAGATTGAGGTATACTATTGGGTGCTTCTTAAAATATTAAAGTAAAAATGTATTATTTACTCAATCCACATGTTTTCTACTACTGTTCTCGCATCCGAGACTTGGTTAAACAAACAAGCATCGACGATGGGGAAACATAATTAGCTGAAGAGAAAATGAAAATAAACAAGCATCATTTTTTTCCTCTTCCGTTCTTTCAAGAGACACGTGATTTGAGGTTTCACATGCTTTATAGTATATAATAAAATATCACATGGTAATGATGCCATTCTCACTTGCGAACTCTGAATAATTTTTGAAGAATTACTAAACAATTAACAAAAAACTAGAGTCTTTGTGCTCCTAATAAATAAAGTCTACGGCTAGTAATTTAATTTAAGGTTTACATAACCTTTTAGTTATTTAACTTATTTTTAAGTTTTAATTTGATATTTTATCTCAAAAAAAAAAACCAATTTTATACTAATTTTGATAATTTTTTTTAATCACTGAAATCTGTATTTTCTTGCCTAAATCTGAAATGTGGGTGAAATTTATAAAAAAAATAAAATAAAACAATATTACTAGCGTTTTACTAATCAAAGAATTAAACAGTTGACAAATATAGATTTTAGCTAAAAAAAACAAGATTTTGATGATTGGAAAAAAAATTTCGCAAAATCAGTATATTGACCGAAAGAGTATTTAATAAGCCTTAATTTAGTTAGATTGAGAAAATGTTTTACTTTTTCCTTTCAAATTTCTAATCTCTTTTGGTAAAGTTGAATAGAACGTCCTTCTTAATTCAACTCACAAGACAGGTGAGCCCCCCCATTTAGATTACAACAAAATTGATGAAACATACACAGAACCCTCATTTACATTACATTTTATGGGGCCAACTAACAAAGCCATTCACTGCCAGTGCAAGACATATTGTCTCTAATAACATTAAGTAAGCAGCATATGATGTTCATTTTGCACCACATGGAGATGCCACTTATGTTTCCCTTTATAAATTCAACTAAGTCATTCCTTCTGAAAAAACAGCAAGCTTGCCACACCAATCAATGCACAAGAGCTAGAGGGTACTGAACAATAAAAAAGTTTTTTGGCTTGTAATCAACTCAAATTATTATTGGTTGTGACTTGTGAGGTACAGAATCAGAACATGACATCTTTTAATTTCATTAGCTAGCAAATGAAGAAGCTCAATAGTTCTGGCATCTTGATTAGTGAAGATGGTATTATGACTATATGCTGACAAATATAACGTGCACTCTTTTGATTAAAAACAGAAAAATACTAATGTTATCTTTCTTAATTAATCTGTTTTTCTAAATCTTATTTTTTCAACAAGTCTTTTAAGCATTTTACTTATCACCGTATCTATGATTTGTTCAGTTTACATTTACTATGATCTGTTTGGTTTGGAAAGAAAGCGAGAGTAAACAAGATTGAAGGAAAAAAAAGAAGGAAATTTAAGTAGGAGGATAGAAAACTTTATATTTGTTAAATGAACTTTGGTTCAAATCATGATAACAATGTTAAACATTTGCCAATACAAAAAGAGATAAAGGGTATGAATTAAGAGTTATTTTTTAATGATATGAGCAAAATTCTCACAAATTATTTCTAATAAGTTAGATTCAATTATTCTACTCTGTTATAAGAATCAATCTCGATAGATAACCCATAAATATTTATTCATGCAAAATTCTACGCTTAATTCAAACTTTTGGAACATAAATAATATTTTACTTAAGGTAATTTTAATTTTTTGGCAATAAGTCAATGTTATGAAGTTTTCTGCCCACCAAGAAAAGAAATCATTTTGGTGTGATCACACCGTCAGTTTTTATTTCTTATATTTTTAGTTTGGATTTTGCTAAAAAATGCTTTTAGATTATAGAATTAAAAAAATAATGAGTACTAGTACATAATTGAACTAAAAAACACTGTTACCATTTGGGTTAACATAAATGACTTGTGATACACCACTCTCATTTCTTCCTTCGTCCTTCTCTTGCATCCCTTTTCTTTTCTTCCATTTTCAGTAGAACCAAACAAAACATTTTAATTGGATAAACAAATTAAATATTTAAATAAATTTGTGGAATGAAACTTAAAAAGAATTTAAATATCAAAGGTTTTATATTGCAAGCACGGAAGTAATAATTTTGCTATAATTTGAAGAATTGTAAGTACGGCAATATTATGTGATCGATGAATGCAAGCGAATATTTTAAAGAACATTTTATTGGGAAGATGTGAGTTTAAGTATTAAGTTCCCAACTCCTAAGCTACTGTCTAGAGAATATGATTCTTAGATGGTTAGATTCATTGATCTTGAAACGTAATGTTGTTTAAGCTGCAATTGAGTAGTGCAGGCAGCAGAGAAGAACGTACAAATACAGACAAAGAGAATCAACTTCTAACATGTACAAACAACATGTGATTCCTGTACATGCCCCTTTCTTTTGTTACTCTTAACACAAGCCGCCCACCAAACAAAAGTAACAGAAATTACATACCATGATGTTTTCACTATGCTAACATATCAATTTCCAAGGTTGATGAATGAAATATCATGCTTGATTGCCCCCTTTGTCTCCCAATTACATCAAATTGAATGCACTGGCATTAATTACACCAACACCTTATGGTTTCCATTATTCATAGCCATTCATTAAGATATTGAACAAAACATTGCTCATATGTCCCCCCTAAATAGACTTTTCATGTTTGCCTAGATTCCAGGCCTATGATGGAAACTTTTGGCTACAAGCACTATCGTTTGAGCTAGCCACAATTATTTAAATCCATCAATTGCTTATATCATTTTAAGAAATTAATCACTCCATAAGAGATACCTTAAATTATTGTGTAATGGTGGTAGATAAGATTGAATTATTGATGGATAACAGAAGAAGCAAGGGAACACACACCAGTAATTGCCAGCATCCACTGTTTACGCTCTCAGAAGGTTAACCACAATTTTCTCAAAGTTCTACGTTGCACATCTTATGGCCATTGGAATAATTAATACAACCGCTAGAGCTACCTAATTGTTGGCTTAAAATGTTACAAAGCCATAGGAAACGTAAGATGACCCCATATGCATTGCCATCACATGCACATATATGACATACCCCTAATAAACAATAGTTGTTGGAGTTCACAAATATGGCATCACCTAGTTTAGGTTCTCCTAATCACTTATGACGGTAAAGCGCACAAGCAAGGTTTCTACTTTTTACCTAGTGAGATTTTAGGAGAAAGGAAATATATGTAGCTTTACTTTCACAAATAGAATTGTTATTTTCAGAGTGAAATCATGTTTTTTAAATTATAAGGTAAATAACTTATTGTGCTGAGTTTCATCATCTCTCGTAACCGAAGATGGATTAAAAAAAATTAATCTCGGAATACATAAATTTAAAGCTTTAAAAATATATCATATTAGTAATTTGGTATTATAGTGTGAAGACAATTTGTACACACATTATTTACTAACATTAAGAAAATTTAAAATTACTATGGGGGATCTGACTCCACAACCCATGACATAGGTCCGTGCCTGTGGTCCTAACCACGTTCCTGATTCCTATAAATAGAATGAGTGAAGGCTAGTTTTCAGTCAAGCATATCCTTGTGTTAAGAAAACCTTTCTATCTTACAAAAGAAAAGATGGAAGCCATTTCTAAATTTCCCTATGCACATCAACCAGTAAGGTCCATTAGTTTGCCCACCAGAATACACCCTTCTTCTCAAAGAGTTGAAGCACTTTTGAACCACCTCAAATCTCATCAAACACAATCACTCTCAAGCTCCATTTGCTTGGAGGCAGAGACAATTCAAAGTGATTTACTTGTGCTTGCAGAGTTGTACAATTGCATGGAGGAACTCTTCCATTCTCCACAGACTCAACAAGCTCTTGTACACTACCAAGATGGGAAACTTGTAGAAGAAGCATTATGTGGCTCAGTCACATTGCTAGATGCTTGTGGTTCTGCAAGGGACTTGTTAATGGTTCTCAAGGAACATGTGCAATCCCTTCAATCCGCGATTCGCAGAAGAAAAGGAGATTATTCAAGCATTGAAAGCAGCATTTCTGCTTATGATAGCTTCAGGAAGAAGGCTAAGAAGGAAATTTCAAAGCAACTAGGGATGCTTAAGAGAATGGAGAACAAAGTGAATTCCAATATTTCTCTTCACATAAATCAAGATCAGCAGCTAATAATGTTTTTAGCCAGGGTAGTAAGAGAAGCAAGCACCATAACCATATCAATTTTATGTTCTCTTCTATTATTCATGTCAATGCCAGCACTTAAAACAAAAGGGACCTCCTTGATCTCAAAGTTAAAGCCTACAAGACTGTTTAATTCACAGAACAATACCAATGGGATTGCAGATCTCAGCACTGCACTATGCAAGGGTGAAGTTCAAGGGGCATTAAGATTGTTAGAGACATTGAATGTTAGTATTGATGGTTTGGAGGGTGGATTAGATTGCATATTTAGATGTTTAGTTAAAAATAGAGTTTCATTTCTGAATATGCTAACTCATTAATAATGAGTGAAGTACAAATCAATATGTTATGTAAATGTGAGAATGATGATCATGTAGTCCGCATATTAGAGGATTTGCTCTCCTCAAATCAATACATGCTTGAAAGAGAGCATCATGATTCAGACTTCTATTTATATCTTGAAATTTCCATACTACTCTTGTTCATTCTTTTTTATTGCTATTAGACAACTTTCTTGTTGGAAGATGACAATTGAATCTCCCGGACATGTTTCGTTTTACTTTATATTAGCTAATGAAAATTTGGTAAAACGGGTGAAATCATTTTTTCCTTTAATCTTAATGCCTCTAATTCACATTAGGTTATATATTACCCAAGCACAATGTTAATCCTGAGATGATCCCCGAGGTGGACCTCTATGTCATGTTGGGAGTTTCAAGTACATTAAGGATGGGTTTATTTTTTAATGGGCAAGATGGAAAATAACCAGATTAGTAAGGTGTGCTTAACTATGAGTAATATAAGTTTTCAAAACCTATGAGTAATGTGGCAAAAATCCCACTCAAAAGATAATTCTAAAAAATGTCCTTAAAAAAAAAAAGAGTTGGATTTTGGCTCCCATAACCTAATTTTTGACCACTATATTTTTTCTTTAATTCTTAATAAACTTTTACTTCGATCACACTTACTCGATTCTCTTCTCAAACTCCACATACCAAAACTCTCCTTTGTAACTACCTCCCTTCTGCAACTCGTTGTTGCTGTTGTGGGTAGCTCACCGGCAACGTGAACCCTCAAACGCGGAGGGCACCACCAGTACACCATCTCCCTCCATGCGGCCACCATCGTTCCTTCGACCCATCTCTTTGTTAGGTCTAATTTTCTGACACCCCCAAATTGTAAAATGATTCCGATTGTGGTATCTCGGAAAGTCAATCCTAAGAACTTGACCAGGATCTATTCTTTTTCGTCTTTGGGAACCATTTTCGTCATGTACTTGTTAGAAATGCAAAAATTTACACTTTTGATATTGATGAGTTGGAAAATATTTTCGACAAGTTCTCATTGGAATGCCTTTTTTTTTTTTTTTATAAAATTTTCCAATACCCGAAGTTAAAAAATATTTAATACATAGTCTTTTCCACAAATAAATGAGGATAAAAACATTATAAGAGCAAAAATTAAAACTCTTCTTTGAATAGAATGACATCCAAACATGTTCCACATGGATTGGGGAAGTCTTAACAGTTCAAGATAGAGGCCCAAGCCCACTAGTGCTGACAAGTCCTTTAGCTACTGCTTTTCTTACTTACTTGGACCGAACTGCCTCAGCAGACCAAGTCAAAAGTCCAAGCCTCATAAGTTTGGGAAACGGAGAGAATACTGATTATTACGAATACCAATTCTCAAATCAAACTACTATTTAAGGAAAGGAGCTCAAAATTTATGAAGCCAAACAATTAATGTAAAGAAAGCAATTAGATATATTTTTGTATTTTCATTTAAGAATTCAACATACTCTTGGTGGGTTAAAATAATAATAAAGAACCATTTGGGTTATGATCATACAAAATTACAGTATTATTGTATTATTGTTGATAGTAATGTCATGAAAAGCGGAGATAGTGTAAGCAATCGAGGTTGAGAGATTAGCCTCCCACTTTGAGTAAGAATACATTCTTCCAAACCAAAAAATTGGTAATGTCATAAAAAAAAATGAAAAATGTAAGTGGCCTCATTAAATTTAGGTTAGGAAGCATGAGAAACTCGTACCAAAATCTAATGGGGCTGTAGGATATAGATACACCGTACGTACCTCAAGATTTATCAAGAAAATAATAAAATAAATGGAAATGTCAATAAAGAAAGAAAAGCAAGAAATGAAAGATTAGTACATACATGCCCCCTGTGCTCATCACTTAAACTACTCTTAAGTCTTAAATTGATCCATCATTTGGTTCTGGTAATTGCAACAAAATTATCTATAACTCAAATTATAGTCCATATTTGTCAATAATCATATCCGACAAGATCTGGATCTAATAGGGTAACGTGGAAGCAGAGGAGGCAAAGTTAGTTGATGAGTAATGAGGTTTTGTGATTGCCAACATTAGGAGGGAGGACATGCCAGTTATGCACCTCCATCACATACATACATTATTTCACAACCACCATGTCCTGCAAAAATTCACTCACTGATAATAGAGATTACAATGTTGGGAAGAGATGTGGCAATCTCACCGAACTCAAAGGAAAACACATGCTGCTGGCAACACCTTGATTAAGCTTTGTGAAATGTGCTGCCTATTTTATTTGGCTTGTAGGAATCAATCATGAATATGAATAATTGAATAGCTTCTATATAAATAGAGAACCAAAGACTTGGTAATAGCACATAAACATTGAGCTTAGCTTTATATTTCAAAAAGAAAAACAAGAAACAAACATCTAAATAAAACAGCAACATAATACCAGTACCATGGCAAACAAGTACCATGTTCGCTCAAATAGTTTCCCTTCTGCATCTCATCCTACCGCAATTAGAGTTGAGGAGCAGCTGAGAAATCTCAAGACTTGTTGTGAAGCAACAACATCCACATCAGACTCTCTTGGCACTTCTTTGTGCTTCCTTCAAGATTTGTATATTTGCTTGGATGATCTTCTCAACTTAGCATCAACACAAAAGTTGATTTCTCATCATCATAAAGGTGAGAAATGTGTGGAAGAGATCTTGGATGGCTCAGTGAGACTTTTGGATATCTGTGGCATCACAAGGGACACCATGTTGCAAATCAAGGAAAATGTTCAAGCCCTTCACTCTGCTCTTAGAAGAAGAAAGGGAGATTCAAGCATTGAAAGGAGTGTAGCAGAATACAATTTGTTCACAAAGAAGGTTAAGAAGAATGCTAAGAAGTTGATCTCATCTTTGAAGCAAATGGATATCAAATTTGGAGTATCACCAGTGTTGGATAAAGATCAAGACCTAGCTGCTTTGATCAAAGTGCTTAGAGAAGTGATTGCAATGAACATGTCTGTCTTCCAATCCCTTTTGTCATTCTTGGTCATTCCTTCATCAAAGTCAAAGGTATCCATTATGGTTGCAAAATTGATGAAAAAGGGTGTACAATCATGTGAAGAGAACTCTGAGTTGCAATGCGTTGATGCAGCTTTAAGCACCCTTCTAATTGAAGGTGCTAATGTTGAGAAGATTCAAGCAGCACGTGAAAAACTTGAGGCTTTGGAGAATGCAATTGAAAGCCTTGAAAATGGTTTGGAGAGTGTATTCAGGATCTTGATTAAAACAAGAGCCTCTCTTTTGAATATAATGACTCAATAGATGAATAGAACTGAGCTCTCCAAATTTTGACCTAGTGAATATGTACATGTATATATGCAATTCAAAAGTCTTACAATCATATACAAAGAAAAGTTTATTCTCCATATTTTGGTATCTTTTGTAGTTAGTGATCATATTTAATTTAAATAGTAAATACCTTTCTTGAAACTTTAATATCTAATAGTGCATCAGGTAGTAAGCGAGTGGAGTAATTAATTTTAGCACAAGGTTTTGTAGAAGAAACAAGTAACACTGACCGCTAATAATAAGCAAAACTCTATTAATCCACTTACTGTATTTATATATTAAGGTAGAAGAGAAAGAGGATTCAAATATTTCAAATTTGCTAGTTTGAAACCCAATTGTTGAAATTTGTTAGTTTCAAATTTGATATAAGAGAAAGAGGACTCAAATCTCCCATGTAACCAAACTACCAAATTAAATAAGGTTATTTTATCTAGGTTTCAGCGTGTTTTAGAGTTGAGACTATTATTTGATCATAATATCTATGTGTTACCATTATATATTTGGATTAAAGTTTATTTTGATTCATGTAAAGTTGCTTGCCATCCCTCTCTCTCTGCCTCCCTTTACTGTTGTTCAGGACAAGTAGTTGTACACTTGTGTTGTTGATTATCATTATTTGTTGGTTTTGTGCTGCTTTTATAAAGTTTAACAATGTTCTTCGAGTTTATGATGTGCCAATTTTCATCAGCAGGAATGCAGTATATAAGAAAATGTGAATTTTTTTAACTTAAAAAAGGTGTTAATACACCCACGGACAAAACTGTGGCTATATATTGGATTTTTGTGACGGAAATTCAATAGGGAAAAGTGTCGTAGCTAATAGAGTCCCGACGTTTAAAGTGTAGCTAAAACTTTCGTCATGCCCTTACTACCAACGTTTATATAAACGTGGTAAATTTTATTTGGCAATCAACCTTATTTATAAGCGTCGCTAAAGACCGATTTTCCTTTATTGTTATGTTATTTTATTATTGCCGCCACTACATGTGAAGATTAGAACTAATAGTATAAATCTATCAATGTTGATTAATCATTATCATATAAACACATAACTATTTAACTCCTGCAATATAAAAAGCCAATCCCTTAATTTCAAATGTGATTGTATGCATGCATTGCAAGCCATACAGCAGCCACGATAAAAAACCATGACGAAAAACTAAAAATTACTTCGCGTATGAATCTAGTAATTTTGCTAAAAGTAATTACACATAGATAAATCAGTTACAATTATTACGGAATCGGTAAAATGTATATCATCGTTTTATTCTTGAGAAAACCCGAAACAAAGACCACCACCAAAGTCTAGATGGAAGGACAAATATAAATCTGCTTGGCCCAAGCAAACAAAGAAATAAAAAATCAATCCAATCAAAGACCTACGATCTATCTATTCTATTTCAGCTTATTATTTTTAGTATATAAGCAAGACTATGCTATGACAGTAAGACTTGAATTTTAAAAAGCCTATTTAGTTTATAAAACCAGTCTAATAATTAAAAATTTATATTTTTTTATTATTAACATATAATACTTGTGTAAGTTACTAAAAACATAATACTATATTTTTATTTTAAATGCAATATAGTAATATTGAGGAATATTTTATCTATTTAAAATTTGAAAGCAATTTTAATATAATGCAATTTTAAGTTTTTAAACTTAAAACTTATTTTCATAAAAAGAATCGATTCACGCTCTATCGTATCTGAAAAATTGTACTGTAAAATCAGAAAATATCATATAAAAATAAAGACAACTTTCGATTTTTGAAATCGACATTATAAGTATTAATAATTACGTACTTTGACATACCAAATTTGCTCTTACAATTTTAAAAAAAAAGTAGTAGTATATTTTATTAACAATCAATTTATGACAACTTTTGCTCTCTATTAAGAGAAATTGAGAAATTTTAATTGTTAAAGTGACAAATACGTTATTAGATTCATGCCTAAAAAAGAAAAAAATTAGATTCAAAAAAACATATTACAAAGCATGCATAGGCCTATTTATTTTTTTGGTACCCGGTACCTGGAGAACATGGGTGGAGAGTTTCTGACCTTATGGTCTTATGGGTCAATATCCTTATAATCCTAGCATGCTTTCACTGGGTCAAATCCATTTGAGTGCATGCATAGACCTATTTAGGCAAAACCAAATATTGCTTCAACTCATCTCTACTCTAGTACTCTACTACTCCTCCTATTCATGATTTCTCAAGAAAATTGAGGAAAAGAAAATGTCAACCTTTTTACCCCATACGTAAAAACAGAAAGTAATAAACACTGCTGGTTAAAATGGAGACTTGAAGACAACATGCCACTCGTGCACACAATTAACTACTCCAATGCTAGTAATTGGCCTATCATTTGGTTCTATTAATTGTAATGATCCTATCTGTCACTTTAATTATTGTCCATTTTCTTATGTCACGAGATCTGAATCTCAACCTTGATTGCCACAACTATTCTTTAATCAAATTTTGCAGCTCCATCTCATTGACATTGAGACATCTATGAGGAGGCAAAAGCAGTACCAATTTAATATATTTAAAATTTAAAATAGAGTGAAGGGACCAAAGAGTTTTCCCACAAGGACATTTTAATCGCTAAAGAAATTTAATTCATTTTTAGTCCATGTTTTTCAAAAGTACCAATTTAGTCCCTCATATTTTACAAAAATACCAATTTAGTTCCTCAACGAAGTGACTAACGAAAATAGGACATGAACTAAATTGGTACTTTTGAAAAACTTTGGGGACTAAAAATGAATTAAATTTCTTGAGGGACCAAAGTATCCCTTCACTCTTTGAAACATATACTAGTAATAGGGTAATGTGGCAGAAGAGGAGGCAATGTAGGTGATGAGTAATGAGGTTTTCTGATTGCCAACACTAGGAGGAGGACATGCCACTTATACACCCCATCACATTTCACTACCACGTGTCCTGCATCATAATATAACATACTATATAATAGAGGACCATGTTGGGAAAAGATGTGACAAGCTTACCAAATTTGAAGGAAGTCCATGCGGGTACCACATGCTCACGTTTATTAAGAGATGTGATGTGAGCCGTGATGACTCCCTATTATTTTAATTTGGCCAATAGGTTGCATGACTCATGAATAATATGAATAGCTTCTATATAAATAGAGACTCAAAGACTTGGTAATAGCACATAAACATTGAGCTTAGCTTACTTTGAGAAAAGAATCAAACATCTAAAACATCAACTTATACCATGGCAAAGAAGTGCCCTGTTCGTTCAAATAGTTTCCCTTCTGCATCACATCCTACCACTGTTGGAGTAGAGCAGGAGCTGAGAAATCTCAAGACTTGGGAAGCAACATCCACATCTGAGTCAGTCAGCAATGGCTTGTCCTTCCTTCAAGATTTGTACATTTGCTTGGATGATCTTCTCAACCTGGCATCAACACAAAAGTTGATTTCTCAACATAAAGGTGAGAAATGTGTGGAAGAGCTTTTGGAGGGCTCAGTGAGACTTTTGGATATTTGTGGCATCACAAGGGACACCATCTCACAGATTAAAGAAAATGTTCAAGCCCTTCATTCTGCTCTTAGAAGAAGAAAGGGAGATTCAAACATTGAAAGAAGTGTAGCAGAATATAATTTGTTCATAAAGAAGGTTAAGAAGAATGCCAAGAAGTTGATCACATCTTTGAAGCAAATAGATAGCAAATTTGGAGTCTCACCACTCTTGAATCAAGATCAAGATCTTACAGCTTTGATTAGAGTGCTCAGAGAAGCCATTGCAATGAACATGTCTGTCTTCCAATCTCTTCTGTCATTCTTGGTCATTCCTTCTTCAAAGTCAAAGGTAACCATGATGGTTGCAAAGTTGGTGAAAAAGGGTGTACAATCATGTGAAGAGAACTCCAATGAGTTGCAGTGTGTTGATGCAGCTTTAAGCACCCTTTTAAATGATGGTACTAATGTTGAGAAGAGGCAAGCAGCACGCAAAATGTTGGAGGCTTTGGAGAATGCAATTGAAAGCCTTGAAAATGGTTTGGAGAGTGTATTTAGGCACTTGATTAAAACAAGAGCCTCCCTTTTGAATATAATGACTCAGTAGTAGTCCACGATTGAAAATTTTGACCTTGTGAATTTGTACATGTATAATATACAATTCAAAAGTTTTGCAATCATATACAAAGAAAAGTTTATGCTCCATATCTTGGTATCTTTTACAGTTAGCTAGTGATCGTATTTAATCTAAATAGTAAATATCTTTCATGAAACTTTAATTACTAATGGTGCATCCTGTGAGTGGAGTAATAATTAATTTCTAGAAGAAATTAAACAAGTAACTCTGTAACTACTAATAAACAAAACCATTATTAATCCACTTACTGATTTATATTTAGGCTAGAAGAGAAAGAGGATTCAAATCTTTGCATATATTTCAAATTTGTTAGTTTGAAACCCAAATCCTTGATATATCTCTGCTATGTAAACAAACTTCCAAATTAAAGTAAGGTTATTCTATCCGGGTTTCAATGATGTAAGAGTTGAGACTATGAGATCATAATATCTATGTATTACCACTATATATTTGGATTGAAGATTAGTTTTGATTCACTCTTAATGCAAACTTGTTTGCCATGTCTCTCTCTTTGCCTCACTTTACTCTTGTTCAAGATAAGTGGTTATGCCGTTGATTATCATTATAAAGTTTAATTAATTATATAGCTTTTGGTTGTTGGTTTGGTGCTGCATTTATGAAGTTTAACAAAGTTCTTTGAGTTTATGATGTGACAATTTTCATTAGGGGGAATGCAGGAAATTAGAAAATGTGAATTTTTTTGGATCAAAAAACGGGTGTTAATATATGGACAGAATAAACTGTGGCTATATATTTTAAAAATACAAAGGACTTTAGTACGGATAAAATCGTCTCTAATATTAAAAGTGGCGTTGCTACTGTTGTTCCAACTTCTGTTACAAACGTAGCAAAAAGTTTCGGCATGCCCTTACTACCAACGTTTAAACGTTGAGACTTTTATTTGTTAATAGCATATTTAAAAGCGTTGCTAAAAACTGATTTCCTGTAGTGTTACGTTATATATTGTTACTGCCTCAATGTGACGATTAAAATTAATAGTATAAATCTATCGATGTTGATGAATCATCTTTATCATTTAAATACATAATTCTTTAATTCTTGCAATATACAAAACCAGTCCCTCACTAAATGATTACAAGTTACGCAAATATGATAGGATGCTGCAAGTCACACAGCGGCCACCAAGGTTGTAAGTGGGTCAGAATTACACGCGAATCCGATGGACCCAACCCATTTTCACGGGTTGGATTGATTTAATGGGTTTGGTTGGTTATTTATTTTGTAACCCAATTAAGTATGGGTTGGATCATGCGTTTATTATCTTAAAAACCGATTAATCCAACTCAACCCATTAATATAAATATATTTTATTTATTTATTTATTTCTAATATATTTTATGTTTAATTTATCATAATTTGATGAAAAATTGTGTAATTGCATAGTTATGGATAATATGGTTCATAATTATGTACTTTGGTTGATTTGGATAATATTTAATTACTTATTTATGTGACTTTTGTTCTATTTTTAATTTTACTTTTACATTTATGTAACATGTCCGATTCGGTTGAATCGGTTTTAACACTCAAATTAAGAATAACCTAACCCAACCTAACCCAATTTATTTTGGTTAAACTGAGTGTTAAACCTCATCAAAACTCAATCCAACCCGACTCGTTACACCCATAACGGCCACAATGAAAAACTAAACATTAGTTAGAGTATGAATCCAGTAATTTTGTTAAAAGCAATTACACATCGCTAGATCAGATACAATTAAGGAGTGGGTAAAATGTAAATCATCCGTTTTGTTTCTTGAGAAAACCCAAAATAACAATGATGTTATGCCAACATCTAGACATCTGAATCTAATATCTCATTTATCTTATAGGCAATTTTATTTTTTTATATACTAGTAAGTATTCCCGTGCATCGCACGGGTCCATTAATTTGAGATATTAGTATTGTGTCAAAAATTGCATTTGACAAAGTATGAATAAAATATCTTGGATTTGTAATGTATAACGTTAAATTACAACTTAGTTATTAAATTATGTCGAGCCAATGTGTAGTTTATGTTTTATATCATGTAAATAAATTATAATTATTTTTTGAATTGTATAAAAATAAACTTTACTATCATAGAAGACAACAATTTTAAGTTTTATATGTAGTTTATATTAAAGAGCTCTTTCAACTAATATTTATGTCGTGTTGACAGGTTAGGTAACGAGTTAATTTTTTGGAGCAAGATATTTTATTTGATAAGATTCATCGCTTGTTGAGTATTGAATAGTAAATTCTTCAAAACAAAGTACGTTTCACATGATAATTTATTTAAATATTCAAACTGAATAATGTTAAATGGTCACCGAAATGGTAGCAATAAGCATTGTATATGTCCAATATAACAACCTTGTAAATCAAAATTTAAAACCTAAAATTGACAGTCCTGCTTTCACGACATTGCTTCCTTGTATACATTTTTCCAATACTAAATCCACTTAAAAACCCGTCATAGTAAATGGAATGAATAATCATGAGGAATTATAGTTATTATCACTAATTATAATTATACTAGTGCAATAGAATTAATTGATAATATGAACGTAAGTTTAAATTATACCCTTTTAAAATCTAATGATTTAGTTTTGCTTGGTACGTCTTTTAGTTTTGGAGGTAGAAAATTGAGGAGTTTCCATATCGTCAATGCCTAAGAAATTATTATCAACATTTTCAACGAACTTTTTCTTCTTTGATGTTGAAGACGTAGAAGTGATGTAATCATATCTCTGAACTTGAGATTCAACTAAATAATTGTCCTGCTATAAATATCAAATCAAATACAATTTTTAGTTCATTAAATTAATTAGTAACATTGAAATTAACGTTGTATTTATCTAATTGTTATTCATTATTAAAAATTGGGTTAACATCAACAACAAAAAGACAATCTTTCAAGAGCAGATCTTCTAGTAATTTTGGGAATCTAAATTCATCATTCTCTTGCAATATGATAAATATAATATTAATTGGGGTAATTTGGAAAAATATATAATAAATGTTCACATTTTCAATATCATTGATTAAATTAATCAATTTTTTAATGAGCATAAAATATGTGAATGGAATCTTGTACATAAAGATAAATGGAGTATTCCTTATTTTATTTTGATTATAATTATTAATATTCATATTAGTTATAGAAAAGAATATAGAAATATTCTAAAATTGCAACTTTAAAATTATCTGTTTATATTAAAACTTCATCATTGTATGAATTTACATTTTTTATATATTTAGAGGATTTTTTAAAAAAATTTACTAAAATATGATGTTTTATATTATGCGAAATCATTATAAGAATTTTGAAATTTTAAAAAATCCAACTTTAAAATTATTTGTCTATATTAGAACTTCATAATTATAAATAAGTATATTGTCTAAAGTATCAAATAACGCATTATTATTTTCCACGATCAAAATCACAACATATTGTATATATTTTCGGATTTTTAAAAAATGAATTAATTACGGATTAGATATTTGATTGTATTATGCTAAATCATTATACAAAACCAACTAGGCTTGGTTCAGTTCGTGTAAGACCCCAACTGAAATATTGGGAATGAGACACGGGTGCTAGTAGCCCCGGGTTCGATTCCCACTAAAAACATCTCGCTGGGAGAGCCAGCCACGCAGCTCGCTCCGGATTAGTCTCAAGGGCTCTCTGGTATTAAGGGTGCTCTTGGGGACACCGGTGGTTCCGCAAGGAATACGGACCAAAAAAAAATCATTATACAAAATTATAGCTTATCATTAATATTTATAAATCCGTTTTTTCCGTTTTAGCCAAAATTTATTCTTCATAATGATGTTCCTTTTTAATGATTGATACTAATTTGCCTATATTAGAACTTGCCTATATTAGAACTTCTCAAATTACAACATTATATCCGTTTTTTCCTATATTTAATTCTAATTATTTCCGTTTTTTCCGGTTTTGCCAATTTATTAGACATTTTACCTATCTTTAATGATTTTTCACAAATACCCTATTTAATTAACAATTTTAAGATTCTCAATAATATTAATAAAGGTAGTTTGGAAAATACATATTAAATGTTCACATTTCCAATATCATTAATTAAATTAATTATCTTTCTTAATGGACATAAAATATGTTCATGAAATCTTATATATAGGGATGGATGAAGTATTACTTATTATTATTTTAATTATAAATATTAATATTAGTATTAGTTATAGAAATTAGTTTTAGTACAAACAATTGTGGGTCTAAGGTTAAATTCATAGAAAATTTTAAAATTGTCGAAGAGAATGAGAAGGTTAAGAAAAGAATATAGAAATATTATAAAATTTCAACTTTTAAATTATTTGCTTATATTAAAACTTTATCACTGTATAAATTTACATGTTGTATAAATTCACGGGATTTTTTAAATTTTTTCTAAAATATGATGTTTTATATTATGCGAAATCATTATAAGGATATAGAAATTAAAAAGATTCCAACTTTAAAATTAGTTGCCTATGTTAGAACTCCATAATTGTAAATAAGTATATTGTCTAAAATATCAAATAACGCATCACTATTTTCTACGATTAAAATTACAACATATTGTATAAATTTTCGGATTTTTTAAAAATTGAATTAATGACGGAATAAATATTTGATTGTATATGATAATTCATTATACCAAATTATAGCTCATCTTTAATACTTATATATCCGTTTCAGCCAAAATTTATTCTTCATAATGATGCTCTTTTTAAATGATTGATATCAATTTGTCTATATTAGAACTTGCTTATATTAGAATGTCTCAAATCACAACATTATATCCATTTTTGTTTAGCTGTTTAATACTTAAATGACAGCTCGTTTAGGCATTATTATATATGTTTTTATGCCTATGTTTAATTCAATTTTTTTCCCTTTTTTAAGTTTGATGCCTAAATGATTCATGTTTCTTTTCCGTGCTTAAATTTACATGTTGCACAAAATTGATGGAGTTTTTTTTTTAATTTACTAAAATATGATGTTTTATATATTATTGTAAACCATCATAAGAATATATAAATTAAAAAGATTTCAACTTTAAAATTACTTGATATATTATACTTTCGTAATTGTAAGTAAGTATATTGTCTAAAGTAATACCTCCTTTCCTAAATATAAGATCTTTTATTTTGTCCTTATTTATAAGACCCTATATCAATTTTCAATGATCATTAATTAATTTTTTCCACAAATATCCCTATTTATTTAACACATTTTAAATTACCAATAATATTATTAGGGGTAATTTTGAAAATATATATCAAAAGTTTACATTTTTAATACAATTAACTAAATTAATTACTTTTCTTAATGGACGTGAAATCTCCCAAAGAGATCCTATATTTAGGGACGAAGGGAGTATCATATAACGTATCATTATTTTCCACGATCAAAATTATTACATATGGTATAAATTTCCGTTTCTTTTAAATTGAATTAATGATGAAATAAATTTTTGATTCTGTTATGCTAAATCATTATACCAAATTATAGCTCATCTTTAATATTTATATATTCGTTTTTTTTTGTTTTAACCATTTTTTTATGAGACGTTTTAACCAAAATTTATTCTTCATAATGATACTTTATTTAAATAATTGATACCAAATTTGCTTATATCAGAACTTACATTGTATTAGAACTTCTGAAATTACAACATTATTATATCCGTTTGTTTTTTGGCTGGTTATCTACATGTTACTAATTTACGGGATTTTATTAAAAAATTTACTAAAATATGATATATTATATTATGCTAAATCATTATAAGAATATAGAAATTAAAAAATTCAACAAATTTTTTTTAAATATGATGTATTACATGGAAAAAAAATTTTGGTCATCTTCTCCCTTTGTTAAACAAATTAAAGAGAAAAAAAAACCATAGAAAAAATATCATGGCAAAAACAATATTACATAGAGATTAAAAAAAATACTACAAAAATGAAAATTAGACAAAAAATAATGAAAGAGGATTCTTCAAACCCTAGAATCTCAAATCTTTTGAAGACATGAAAATTGAAATTGATGTTGGGGCCAAAATCCATCCAAATACAAATTATGATCAACTGTGATTCCCGATCAGCGAGAGAAAGAGGAGAGAAAGGAATGAGTTTTTTTCAACGGCCCAGATCAAAATGAAATAAACGGCTCAGATTAATGATTGTTTAGGAGGGAAAAATATGATTAGGAGGGAAATCTTTTTTGCCCTCAAACTTCTCCTATTTTATATTATGTTGATAAGACAAGTCAGGTGTTAAATCCATATATAAATCTGAATGTTCACAAAATATTACTGTTTTATAAAAACCAACTTAGCCTATAAACCAGTCTAATAATTAAAAAATTATATTATTCTTTATTAATACTTATAAGAATTATATAATTTACTAAATTAAGACTTATTTTCATAAAAAGGACTGAGTGTGCTCTATTTTAAATAAAAAATGTCATGCTGGATCCCCAAATATCGTAAAAGGCAAAAAGACAAACTTTTGATCCCTGATAAAAAATGTCACTTTAATTATTGTCCATTTTCTAATGGCAAGAGATCTGAATCTCAACCTCACCAAAACCATTCTTTAATCAAACTTTGTTGACCCAGCTCCTTGATATTGAGACATCTCCGAGGAGGCATAATAAGCAGCAGCAATTTAATATTTGAAATATGATAATATAATAGGGTAATGTGGCAGCATAGGAGGCAATGCTGGTGATGACTAATGAGGTTTTCTGATTGCCAATATTAGGAGGACATGCCACTTATACACGTGTCCTGCAGAATAATACATAGAGTACCATGCTGGCAAGTGGCAAGAGATGTGACAAGCTTACCAATTTTGAAGGAAATCCATGCGGTTACCACATGCTCAATTTTATTAAGAGACGTGATGTGATGTGAGCTGTGCTGCCTCCTTATTTTGTTGCCTAATACCGTAATACGTGCATGCATCAATCATGAATGAATATGATGAATAGCTTCTATATAAATAGAGACTCAAGGACTTGGTAATAGCTAGCACATAAACATTGACCTTAGCTTACTTTGGAAAAAGAACCAAACATCTAAAACAGCAACATACAATTACCATGGCAAAGAAGTGCCCTGTTCGTTCCAATAGTTTCCCTTCTGCATCTCATCCTAGCACTGTTAGAGTTGAGGAGGAGCTGAGAAATCTCAAAAATTGTGAAGCAACAACATCCACTTCCACATCAGAGTCAATCAGCAATGGCTTGTCCTTCTTTCAAGATATGTATATTTGCTTGGAAGATCTTCTCAACTTGGCATCAACGCAAAAGTTGATTTCTCACCATAAAGGTGAGAAATGTGTGGAAGAGATCTTAGATGGCTCAGTGAGACTTTTGGATATCTGTGGCATCACAAGGGACACCATATCACAGATCAAGGAAAATGTTCAAGCCCTTCACTCTGCTCTTAGAAGAAGAAAGGGAGATTCAAGCATTGAAAGAAGTGTAGCAGAATATAATTTGTTCACAAAGAAGGTTAAGAAGAATGCCAAGAAGTTGATCACATCTTTGAAGCAAATGGATATCAAATTTGGTGTATCACCAGTGTTGGATAAAGATCAAGACATGGCTTCTTTGATTAGAGTGCTTAGAGAAGTCATTGCAATGAACATGTCTGTCTTCCAATCAATTTTGTCATTCTTGGCCTTTCCTTCTTCAAAGTCAAAGGTAGCCATGATGGTTGCAAAATTGATGCAAAAGGGTGTACAATCATCTGATGACGAGAACTGCAATGAGTTGAAGTGTGTTGATGCAGCTTTAAGTACTCTTCTAAGAGATGGTACTAATGTTGAGAAGAGGCAAGCAGCACGTGAAAAAATTGAGGCTTTGGAGGATGCCATTGAAAGTATTGAAAATGGTTTGGAGTGTGCATTTAGGCACTTGATCAAAACAAGAGCCTCCCTTTTGAATATAATGACTCAATAGAACTCTCCAATTTTTAAGGTTTAGTTTAGGATTGGAAATTTTGGCCTCATGAATTTGTACATATATACAATACAATAGTTTTACAATCAATCAGAAAGAAAAGTTTATACTCATATCTTGGTATCTTTAGAAGTTAGTCATTTTTTTCTAATTAATAAATACCTTAGCTTCCATCAATCGTGTTCTCTGCAATAAAAAATTAATATGCTAGTTTCAAACCCAAATCATAGATACATCTCTATGGCTCTACTATATAACCAAAATATGATTACTCTATCCACAACTCTGGTTTCAATTATGTTTTTACGACTATATATATATTACGATTAAAACCAATTGTCTAAATCTATCAAATGTTAAAAGGATCATTATCATTCAACTCCACAATGCTTCAACTTCAACAATGTACAAATAGACATTGATTCTGATGAAAGCTTCATGTTCATACGTTGTTTATTGTTATTTTGAACTCATCACATTCAAGAATTCTCTTAATAAGACATTATGCCAATGAATGTCAAGGATTTCAACTTATAAATCCTTATGAAGGAAGAGAAGACCTAAAGTATATCTTCAGACGTCAAAAAAATGTGCAAGAAAAGAAAATAGATGGGAGTAATTTTTTTTGGCAAAAATAAGTTTTATGCACAATACCAAATGGATATTTTGCTTATTAAAGAAATTGATATTTTACCCTTACCTTTCTGGTCTTAGTATCTTACTATGACAGCAATTGCACTTTACATGTCCTTTGCATTTCTACTAATATTTACCTACATAACTTTTATTTTTCTATATGAAAAACAGCAAGTAAACCACATAGTAATACCAGTAATGAAAACCCAGGTTAAAATGAAAAGGAGACTTGAAGAATACATGCCACTCGTGCACATTTTTAAATACTCCATTGCCACTAATTGGCCTATCATTCTTTAATTATTGTGCATTTTATATGTTAAAGGTCTGTATATCAATCAACCTTGCAAATATCATTCTTTAATCCATTTTGCAGATACAGCTCCATAATATTGAGACACGTCTCAATTTAATATTTGAAATATGATAAGATAATTAGGGTAATGTGGCAGCAAAGGAGGCAATGTAGGTGATGACTAATGAGGTTTTCTGATTGCCAACATTGGGAGGAAGACATGCCAGTTATACAACTCATACCCCATTTCACAAGTCACTACCATGGTGGCCTGCAGAATGTCTCTTATAATAGAGGCTCATGTTGGGAAGAGATGTGACAAGAATACCTAATTTCAAGGAAATCCATGCGGGTACCACATGCTAGCTGGCTCATCACTTTGATTAAGAGCTGTGAGCTGTGCTGCCTCCCTAATTCGTTGGCCAATACAAGCCTCAATAATGAATATGAATTGCTTCTATATAAATAGGGAGCTTAGGACTTGGTAACAGCACATAAACATTGAGCTTAGCTTTATTTCAAAAAGAAAAAGAAGAAACAAACATCTAAATAAAACAGCAACATAATACCAGTACCATGGCAAACAAGTACCATGTTCGCTCAAATAGTTTCCCTTCTGCATCTCATCCTACCACCGTTAGAGTTGAGGAGCAGCTGAGAAATCTCAAAAATTGTGAAGCAGCAACATCCACATCAGACTCTCTTGGCACTTCTTTGTGCTTGCTTCAAGATTTGTATATTTGCTTGGATGATCTTCTCAACTTAGCATCAACACAAAAGTTGATTTCTCATCATAGCTAGAGGTGAGAATTGTGTGGAAGAGATTTTGGATGGCTCAGTGAGACTTTTGGATATCTGTGGCATCACAAGGGACACCATGTCACAGATCAAGGAAAATGCTCAAGCTCTTCACTCTGCTCTTAGAAGAAGAAAGGGTGATTCAAGCATTGAAAGGAGTGTAGCAGAATACAATTTGTTCATTAAGAAGGTTAAGAAGAATGCCAAGAAGTTGATCTCATCTTTGAAGCAAATGGATAGCAAATTTGGAGTATCACCACTCTTGAATCAAGATCAAGATCTTGCTGCTTTGATTAGAGTGCTTAGAGAAGTCATTGCAATGAACATGTCTATCTTCCAATCCCTTTTGTCATTCTTGGTCATTCCTTCTTCAAAGTCAAAGGTAACCATGATGGTTGCAAAGTTCATGAAAAAGGGTGAACAATCACATGAAGAGAACTCCAATGAGTTGCAATGTGTTGATGCAGCTATAAGTACTCTTCTAAGTGATGGTACTAATGTTGAGAAGATACAAGCAGCACGTGAAAGATTGGAGGCTTTGGAGAATGCCATTGAAAGCCTTGAAAACGGTTTGGAGAGTGTATTTAGGCACTTGATTAAAACAAGAGCCTCCCTTTTGAACATAATGACTAAATAGAGCTTTCCAAATTCTTTGGCTTTAGTTGAGGATTGAAAATTTTGTCCTAGTGAAATTGTACATGTATACAACTCAATAGTTTTACAACCAAATACAAAGAAAAGTTTATACTCCAAATTTTGGTATCTTTTGTCTCAGTTATATTTTTATCTAACTAGTAATTACCTTTAGATCAGATATCTTGTCTGCCTAAAACACAGTAACAGCTAATGAGCAGAAGGATTAATTTTCACTTATTGGAGTCAAGTTTTTGGGTAGAAAGGAAAGACTATTCAAATCTCAACCAATATTTTAATATGCTGATTTGAAACTGGAATCCTAGAATATGTATATATCTCTAATCATATAATTAAAGTAGGCTTAATTATGTAATAAGTCTCTGAAGTTTGTAGTACTTTTGTTAAATAATTTTTTTTTCAATGTTTGACTTCCCGAAGTTTACTTCTGGATTTGTCATATACTCTACTACCAATTCGGACAAATTTTGCTAACATATAACATTGGAATTTTGGTCGGACGCAAGAGGTTAGGCACGTGGTGATGCATGGGCAAAGATTTTTTTTTTTAAAATTAAAAAACTAAAAAACTTAATATTTTATATTTTTATTTAAATAAAAAAGGAAAAAAAAAATATTGAAGAGAGAGGTCGTCTTCGCCCGTGTGACATCACGCGACACCACATGACCAAGACCAACCTCCTGCGTAGGATTCTCATGTTACATGTCAGCAAAATTGACCAGAATTGGTAGTAGGGATATATAATAAACCCAGAAGTAGCTCCGAGAAGCCAAACATTGACAAAAGTATTTCAAACTTCAGGAACTTGGAACATAATTAAGCGATTAAAGTAAGGTCACTCTATCCTCCTTTGTCATTTCTAATATACTCCCTCTGGTCCTTATTATAGGGCATACTTAACTGAATTACACATACCAAGGAAAGTTGTTGTTTTATGAATTCTATGAGAATATATTGTAACATTACAATTTTACCCCCTTCACTTTTCTTCGAAAACTCACACTCACTAATGAACAACAAAAAACATATAGATAGTCAAAGCATTTAATAAGGGCAAAAAAGAGAAAAATCAATAAATGATGCATAGAAAATATAAAGTGACTTATAATTAGGACCAAGAAAATTTTCTAGAATGTGACCTATATATAGGACCGGAGGGAGTACTGTCCTACATGATCAAGGAATGGAAGGAAAGTGATTTGGATTAGGATGATGATCTCGGTTGTGATTGCTGATCACAATATTATAAAATAGGTGAAGTATGAGGGCATTTTTGTTTTCCCTCCTTAATCCCCATTATTTTTCCTCCTAATTTCTCACTTTCCCTCCTAAGTTCTCGTTTAATCTCAGTCATTCAATCCTAAATGCAATAATCAATCATAGCCGTCCATATCCATTGGTAGATTAAGTCTTTTCATTTTCTTTCATTCATTCATTTTTTGACTGTTATGGTGTGAAAGACATATTACCAACATCAATTAGTAGTTAGTGGTAGTAGTAAATTAGTAGAATCACGATCAGGAAAAGGCAACAAAAAGAAATTAGAGACCCGGGCAAAAAGAAAGCATCTGGATTTGGAAGCATTGTTTTCACCTCTTCTGTTGCAGGTGTGAAACAGGTATGAGCGTATGAGCAGTTTTTAAATTTTAGTTTTTTTTTTATTTTTAATTTTTGTTTAGAATAGGTTTTTTAATTTTTGTACAAGTATGTTTTTTTTAATAGCATAGTTTTCATCTCTTTTGTTGCAGGTGTGAAACAGGTATGAGCGTATGAGCATTTTTTTAATTTTAGTTTTTTTTTTAATTTTTAATTTTTGTTTAGAATAGGTTTACTATTAATTTGTGTACAGATATGTTTTATTAAAG
Organism: Crotalaria pallida; assembly: GCA_037953625.1. Taxonomy (NCBI): domain Eukaryota; kingdom Viridiplantae; phylum Streptophyta; class Magnoliopsida; order Fabales; family Fabaceae; genus Crotalaria; species Crotalaria pallida. The sequence goes on along the minus strand of CM075655.1, from coordinate 126,244,133 downwards.
AGATTTTTATTTAAATTTTTGTTTTTGAGATTTTTTTTACTCGAATTTTGTTTTGGGATTCTAGGGTTTGAAGAATCCCCTTTCCTTCTTCTCCGTTTAATTTTCATTTTTGTAGTATTGTTTTTTTAATCTCTCTGATCTGTAATATTGTTTTATATTACTTAAACCTGGGAGGCATATATTACTTGCTTCAGGTTCATGGGAAATTGGTGATGTTCAAATTCCAAGAAAGTTTTGTATTTATCATTTCTGATTTTTTTTCTCTTGGATATTTGTTCTATATTTTCGCTGTTCTTTGGTTTCTATTTGTTATATTATTTTCTTCATTTCATTATTGCTTTATTTATATAAGAGTTGTGGTTTTTTTTAGAATGATATTTTTATTATATTTTTTCAATTTTTTCATTAGTAGGATTGGACAAAACGTGTCTAAAATTATTGTTAACCTGTAATTGATGTTGTTGAGATTGGTGAAAGACAGAGGAAAATTGGTGAGGTTCTCAGGGTCAAACTCTTGGCTGCATTAGCCATGATTGATGAAGGGGAACTTGATCGGAAAATAGTTGCGATTTTATTAAATGATCCAAAAGCATCACTTGTGAATGATGTTGATGATGTCGAGAAGCATGTTCATAGTTGTTGTTGTTACTCGAAAGAAAGATTATCTAAGTTGCATTTTCATAGTTGCTTTCTTTATCTAAGTCTGCTAAATTGTAGTTATTAGAAAGAAATGTTACTTAGTTGTTGTAGTTTAGGTCTTTCTCTTTCCATTTTGTGCACCATTTGTCTTCTCTGTTTTTAATTTGTCATTTTTTCAGAGGATGGTGATTGGTGATATAAAGCTTTCATGGTGATGATGTTGTAAAAATAATAATATTTTATTATTTTAAAAATATTTATTTTAAATTGAATTTATTAATTATTAATTTGGGTGGTGGTTACAAAAATTTATTCTTATTAAGTTGAGTGTTTATTCCCATTAATTCTTATTATTTCATTACTTATTATTATTAATTATTCTTTCTAACGGTTTCTTTCCGTTAGAGTATATATACTTATAGTAGTATATATTTTTAGCTCTAAACAACTACTAATAGCTATATTCATATTGTGTATATATAGTATACAATGAATGCTATATAGAATATATGTACGATGATGAAAATTATATATTTTTATATTATTTATTCATAGTCCTTCACTTATTGATAACTAATTTTGTTTATGTTAGATAGACATTAAGATAGCCATAAATATTGAAAAAGATGTTTTTTTTTATTTAAATATTTGAACATTTCTTGCGTTTGTTTTGTGTCTAGCTATTTTATGAATAATATTTATTTGAAGAATTATTTATGTAAAGATTTTTTATTAACATGCTAAATTTTAATTATAAGTTGCTTACATTGATGCGTTATTTTATACTTTAGACAATATACAATACAGTCATGAATTCAAATTTAAAAAAATCCAAAAATTTATACAATATGTTGCAATTTAAATTGTGAAAAATAATGATGGATTTACTAACAAAATGCATTTAGAATGATGGATTAAATAAAACAAAAATCAAAATGAGTTGGATTTTTTTTAATATAAGAAATTAAGTTGTTAATTAAGATTAGAAATCGCATAGTTGATACATTATTAGTTAATTTTTATTAATGAAAAAGTTGGTAGCTGAAACTAGAATCAAAGGTTAATGTTTATGATTATTCATTTCTAAATACATGTAAATCATTTTTATGAAAAGTTCATATTAACATATTATTTAAAAAGACATATTTCCAAAATCTATAATCAATTTTTTTTATAAAAAAAAAATTAAACCCGTGCGATGCACGGGTAAAATTACTAGTTTCAATAATCAATCGAATGGTTTAGGAAGGATAGCCCCCAAAAAAATACTACTGTAATAAAAGTAAAGAAAGATGAACGAGTTGGTGACAACTAATATGTTACGGATGTTGTTGGGAGAGCCAGCCACGCAGCTCGTTTCGGATTGGTTTCAAGGGCTTTCTGCTATTAAGGATGCTTTTGGGATACCGATAGCTCCGCAAGGAATACGGAAAAAAAAAAAACTAATAGGTTATGGCGCCATAGCCCCAACATACATGATTATTGATAACTGGTATTATTAAAAAAGTTTAGTTATTATTTTTTAAAAGTTCATTGATTATTGATAACTGTTTTTTAAAGGAGCAATTGTAATGGTGAGAAATGATAGTTAATTATGTAATATTAATGATGTTCGATAAGAAAAAAGCCACATAAGAGGTGTAATATTATGAGAGTTAGTTTTATTAATTTGTGAGCTAATATCCGAAAATATATAAGATAAATTGAAAAATAAGAAATACTCGTTTTGGACTTGCTTATAAGCTATAATCTAGAAAAATTCTTCGATTTTATTTATAAGTTATTTTGTATTTTTTAGAATCCATTTATTGTTTTTGTTTTTCTCTTTATTCATTAAGTTGAAATAATATATTATTTGTGAAATTTCCTATACAAATTAAGAGGATAAAATTACTAATATTAAAATACATTTTTTTATCTTTATAATATAGTTAAATATATATTAATGAGTTAGGATCAGTTGACACCAAGTTTAAAACTTGGTCACTTACACTTTCACATAAGTTTTTATATATTATGAAATTTGTCAATTCAACCGTTGAATTATATGTTATTATCATGACGATCATATATACCAAATTTCAGATCATTCGAAAATTCACAAGTATGTAATTTAATAATGCATATGTACTTATATTTTAAATAACCCATTATCCATTAAAATATAGTAGTCGTATGAAGTATCAAATAATTTTTATATTCTATGAAATTTTGTAGACTTGATCTACTTGATAATAACATATAATTCAATGGTTGGATTGACAAACTTCATAATATATAAAAAGTTATATGAAAGTGTAAGTGACCAAGTTTTACATGTCAACGGATCCTAATTCTAAATTATAATAAGTGTTTTTAATTTATGCATATGATACATAGATTAATCGCACTTTAAAAAGCATATATGTTTGTTAGAAATAAAACACTTACGAAATTAAAAAAAGGCTTTTTTATGTTATTAGTCACTGAAATTAGGTGTTTTTTTGGAATTGGTTTTTAAACTTTTTTTTCGATGCTTTGAGTCCCTAAACTTTGCTCAAATCTTGAAAATGGTCCTTTCATCACTTAAGTGGTGATATGATCGAGGACATGCCACGTCATCTTCGCCACATCGAGAGATAATGTGCTAGATGATGCCATGTGAATTTTTTAAATTTTAAAAAAATTAATTTATTAAAAATAATTAAAAATTGTTTTTTTATAAGAAAATAGAATTTTTTAATAATTTTTAAAAGAAATGACTTTTTTTAATAAGAAAATCATGTAGTGTCACATGACGCTACATAACATATCACTCGTGGATATTATGATAGTGACGTGGCATGTTGTTAGCTATATAATCATTTAAGTAACAAAAGGACTATTTCCAAAAATTGAACAAAGTTCAGGGATCCAAAGCATCGAAAAAAGTTTAAAAACCAATTCCAAAAAAGCACCGAAGTTTAAGGACTAAAAAATTAAATAAGTCATTAAAAAATAATTATTTAATTTTACAATACAATTTTATCGTTTATGCTTTCTTATCTTATTCATGCAATAAGTAAAATGGGAAAACAAGGAGAGTAGAAGATAAACTTTTTTTATTTGTAGTTGTTTGGGAGGGTAAAAAGTAAATTTAATGAAAAGGCGGTCAAGGTGTCATATTAATTTTCCAAAGTTCCATAAAATTAGTAACGGTTATGTATGAGCCGTCCCTAATTTGGCGGCATACTTGGAAGATTCAGATCTTAGCGACGATAGAACCGTCGCTAATTGGAGTTAGTTTTAAAGAAAAAACAACCTTTTCCTCACCCTTTCCTTCTTTTTTCTTTCCCTCCTCACTTTTTCACCGGAAACAAACACAGGCTTAGTTTAATTTAGTTGAAAAACTAGATTATGATTATAATTGAATATTATTAAAACTACTCCTGTTTGATTATATATCGAAATCCAAGTAATGGATAGAGAATAACCAAACTTTGGATCTAGGGGAGAAAAATATCTAGGATTTGGGTCTCAAAGCTAGCAGATTAAACATTTGCACAGATTATCTACTCTTTCTCTTCGAGCCTAAAACTCGAATCCAATAAGTGTATCATTTGTTTTGCTCACTAGCTGTTACGAAGTTAATTGTTTGTTCTCAAAAAGCCTAAAGTTATTATGCACCAATAGCAATTTAGTATTTTAGACATAGAACATGTCTGATGGAGGTATTTAGCATTCAGAAAAAAAGATAATATGACTAACTGCAAAAGATACCAATTTGTGGAGTATAAACTGTTCTTTGTATTTGATTGTAAAACTATTGAATTGTATACATGTACAAATTCACAAGGTCAAAATTTTCAATCCTATGCTAAACCCCAAAATTTGGAGGCCTTGAAGGATTTTGAGAGTTCTATTGAGTCATTATGTTCAAAAGGGAGGCTCTTGTTTTGATCAAGTGCCTAAATACACTCTCCAAACCATTTTCAATGCTTTCAATGGCATTCTCTAAAGCTTCCAATTTCTCACGTGCAGCTAGCATCTTTACAACACTAGTACCATCTCTTACAAGTGTGCTTAAAGTTGCATCAACATGCTGCAACTCATTAGAATTCTGTGAGTTTTCTTCACATGATATTAAACCCTTCTGCTTCAACCATTTGGAAACCTTTGACTTTGAAGAAGGGAAGACCAAGAATGACAATAGGGATTGGAAGATAGACATGTTCACTGCAATAACTTCCCTAAGCACTTTAATCAAAGCAGCAAGGTCTTGATCTTGATTCAAGAGTGATGATACTCCAAATTTGCCATCCATTTGCTTCAAAGATGTGATCAACTTCTTGGCGTTCTTCTTAACCTTCCTTGTAAAGAGATTGTATTCGGCTACGCTTCTTTCAATGCTTGAATCTCCCTTTCTTCTTCTAAGAGCAGATTGAAGGGCTTGAACATTTTCTTTAATCTGCAACATGGTATCCCTTGTAATGCCACAGATATCTAAGAGTTTCATTGAGCCATCCAAGATCTCTTCGACGCATTTCTCACCTCTATGATGAGAAATCAACTTTTGTGTTGATGCCAAGTTGAGAAGATCATCCAAGAAAATATACAAATCTTGAAGGAAGGACAAAGAAGTGCCAAGTGAGTCTGATGTGGAAGTTGCTGCTTCACAATTCTTGAAGATGATCAACTGCTCCTCAACTCTAAGGATGCTAGGATTAGATGAACAAGGGAAACTGTTTGAGCGAACATGGTACTTGTTTGCCATGGTATAAGTTGCTGTTTTAGATGTTTGTTTCTTATTTTTTGAAAGGAAATAATAAGCTAAAGGTTTGTGTGCTATTACCAAGTCCTTGAGTCTCTATTTATATAGAAGCTATTCGTATTCATGATTGATACCCTTATTGGCCAGCAAAATAAGCAGGCAGCACAGCTCACATCACTTAATCATAGTGAGCATGTGGTTCTAGCATGGAATTCCTTCAAATTTGGTTAGCTTGTCACATCTCTTCCCAACAATGTCCTCTATTATATTTGATTCTGCAGGACACGGTGGTTGTGAAATGAGGTATAAGATGTATAACTGGCATGTTCTCCCAATGTTGGCAATCAGAAAACCTCATTAGTCATCACCTACGTTGCCTCCTTTGCTGCCACATTACCCTATTATATTATCATATTTCAAATATTAAATTGCTGCTGCTTATGCCTCGTCAGAGATGTCTCAATATGATGGTGCTGGAGCTGCAAAACAGATTAAAGAATGGTTTTTAGTTTTCAAGATTAATATCCAGATCCTGTAACATAGAAATTGGACAATAATTAAAGTGACAGATAAGCTTATTTCAATTCAGAGAACAAAATGATAGACCAATTAGTAGTATTATTTCCAGTAGTTAAATGTGTGCACGAGTGACATGTTATCTTCAAATCTTACTTAATCAGTGCTTCCAGTGCTTGATTCTACGTTAACTTTCTATTTTATCCAATGGTGAAAAATGTTGGCATTTTCATTACCTCAATTTTCTTGAGAAATCATCAAACCAGCCAAAGCAATTATAATGAGACACATAGACAAGGAACAATGCAAGAAATATCAAACTTTGCTATAACATTATTCAGAAGACAAGAGCATCAATATATGTTCCAATGTCATAGAATTATTCAGAAGATTAAGCAGCAGCAGTAAAGACAGGCAATGAATAGAAAAATTTCGCAGAGTTAAATCAGTACAATTATGTTTATATATCATTCCATTTCCAGAAAGCATGGAATCAGAATCTGTCAAAATTTCAAAGCCTCAAATTTAACTTACAATCACACTCTGGCATGAGATTTGTGGCTAGAAAAAGCTCCAAATTTACCTTTCAATCACACACATAAAAATTAAAAAGCCAGAAAAACAGAAGAAATAAGTGGCTAGAAAGAATACAAAAAAGGAGAAGAGAATATACTTAATGTAGCTAACTTGCAAAACAAGGTGATTGTGAGTTTGTGACAGTGCCATGTTTGAGTCTTCCACAATCATTCCGCCGGCTGCATGATGAAAACAAAGTTGACACCAAAATTATAAAAGTGGTGGTATAAACTTCAAACCAATGTACTTTGCTGTGCTTCTTGACTTGTATTTGTCTGGGCAAGATGGCTTACTAATAGCCAATGAATGCTAGAAAATGAAAAAAAAAAAGAAGATAAAATTAGGTAACAGTTTCTCTAGTCTGTTTTCTTTGCTAGCACATTTTTTTAGAGTGCAATTGAACGATGAACTAATGAACTGAATATTACTTAAATGGAATTACACGTTGAAAGTGATGCCATAATCCTTGACACTATATGGCATAACGTCCTATCCTGGAAATTCTCCAATGTGCAGCTGATCCATGGAAGAAAAGCTCTTTCAAGCCAAAATAATCTTAATGAAACTTAGCTCCTTATATATATTGGTAATACATAAACATTCTAGTAATCTCAACTCTAACATAATCGAAACCAGAGTTGCTAAACATTTTGTTTGGTTGTATGGAAGAGATACTCTTATCCAGGATTTGGGTTTCAAAGTAGCATGCATATTAAAATATTTGTAGATATTTGAATACTCTTTCCCTTCAAACCTAAAACCTGAATCCGTTAATATATAGATCACTTTGCTAATTAGCTGTTACATTGTTCCTTGTTGCGCAGTGTGTTTTTAGACAGAGAACACGTCTGATATAAAGCTATTTACTATTTAAAGAAATATGAATAACTGCAAAAGACACCAAGAAGATATGAGTGTAAAATTTTCTCTGTATTTGATTGTAAAACTATTGTATTGTATACATGTACAAATTGACGAGGTCAAAATTTTCAATCCTTTGCTAACCCTAAAGTTTGGAGAGCTCTACTGAGTCATTATGTTCAAAAGGGAGGCTCTTGTTTTGATCAAACGCCTAAACACACTCTCCAAACCATTTTCAATGTTTTGAATGGCATTCTCCAAATCCTCCAATTTTTCATGTGCTGCTTGCATCTTCTCAACATTAATACAAGAACTTAGAAGAGTATTTAAAGCTGCATCAACACACTTCAACTCATTGGAGTTCTCGTCTTCAGATGATTGTACACCCTTTAGCATCAATTTTGCAACCATCATGGATACCTTTGACTTTGAAGAAGGAATGACCAAGAATGACAAAAGAGATTGGAAGACAGACATGTTCATTGCAATGACTTCCCTAAGCACTTTGATCAAAGCAGCGAGATCTTGATCCTGATCCCAGAGTGATGATACTCCAAATTTTATATCCATTTGCTTCAAAGATGTGATCAACTTCTTGGCATTCTTCTTAACCTTCTTTGTTAACAAATTATATTCTGCTACACATCTTTCGATGCTTGAATCTCCCTTTCTTCTTCTGAGAGAAGATTGAAGGGCTTGAACATTTTCTTTGATCTGTAACATGGTGTCCCTTGTGATACCACAGATATCTAAAAGTCTCACTGAGCCATCCAAGATCTCTTCCACACATTTCTCACCTCTATGATAAGAAATCAACTTTTTTGTTGATGATAAGTTGAGAAGATCATCCAAGCAAATATACAAATCTTGAAGGAAGCACAAAGAAGTGCCAAGAGAGTCTGATGTGGATGTTGTTGCTTCACAAGTCTTGAGATTTCTCAGCTGCTCCTCAACTCTAACAGTGGTGGGATGAGATGCAGAAGGGAAACTATTTGAGCGAACATGATACTTGTTTGCCATGGTACTTGTACGTAACTACTGTTTTAGATGTGAGAGTGTTTTTTTTTTTTTTTTTTCAAAGGAAAAATAGGCTCAATGCTTGTGTGTTCTAATCAAAATTCTTCAGTCTCTATTTATATAGAAGGTATTCATATTCATGATGATTGATGCTTAGGCCAACTAACTAAACAAGCAGGCAGCACAGCTCATACCTCTTAATCAAGGTAAGCATGTGGTGCCCGCATGGATTTCCTTCATAATTGGTATTCTTGTCACATCTCTTCCTAACATGATATACTCTATTATATGTGAAAGTGAAAATTATGCAGGAGACCACGTTAGTGATTACTAGTGAAATGTGGTATGAGGTGCATAGGGGGCATGTCCTCCTCCTAATGTTGGCAATCAGAAAACACCGTTAGTCATCACCTACATTGCCTCCTATGCTGCCACATTAGCCTATTATCATATTCCAATCATAAAATTCGTGCAACTTCTGTTTCATAGGTGTCTTGATATAAAGGAGCCGGAGCTGCATAATTTGATTAAAAAATGGTTTCAGCAAGATTAAGATCCAGATCCTGTGACATAGAAGATGGGCAATAATTAAAGTGACAGATAGGCCTATTAATATTACAATTCAGAAAACAAAATGAAAGGCCAATTAGTAGCATTGGATTTGGAGTAGTTTAAATACTTAAATGTGTGCAGCACGAGTGATATTTGGTCTTCAAGTCTCTATTTAAATTTCTTGTTAAGCATAAGCAGTGTTTTCATTAAGCTACTAAGTTGTTTACTTGCTGTTTTAAGGTGTGATGAAAAGAATTAGACATCATTTTCTTTATCTCGATTATTATGAAATTAATTTTATGGATTTTTTCGAGCTTATTACTTTATATGATGCTTTGTACATAAAATATAAAAAGTTAAAAGAAATATATTTTGAGTACTTATACGATGTTTATTTTTTATTGAGTTTTTCCTTATTTAGAATGGCACCAGAAAAAGAAAGGCGGGCTAGCTTGCAAACTAGAGGGGTGGGCCGAATATGACTTCTTAAATAAACGGGCCATTTTTGTTTTATTGCACAATATCAACTTTATTTATTTTTTTTTTTTTACACCAACTGGTACCCGGATCTGGTTTACCCAGAATCCGACTCATTCGGTCTGACCCAACTGAGTTCGCACTAAGCGCGCGGTAGGGATCTCCCAACTGGAGTTGCTCCATATTCAAGGCTCGAACTCAAAATTAGTTGGTTAAGGGACCAAGTGAGCTACCACTTGGTAGTATCAACTTTATTTTCAACATGTTATTGTGAAAAGAAATTATTTTGCCACCACAATATCATACCATATAATTCTAAAAAACGATGAAATGTCATAAAGACTAGTAATTTTTTTTCTTCCATTTTCTCCCATATTCTTCCTGATTCTATTACCCTTTCTCACATACATTTTCCTTATCTTATTTCCCTCTCACACAAACACTTCAACATAATATATTTCCCTTTCAACATTTGCTAAGGAATCATTATTTTCCTCCTTGCATTTTCCATTAATAATTAGGTTAATGTGTTATTTACAAGTATTATAATCTCCCTACACCTTTTATTAATTGACAATTATGTTATGTTTCAAGTTTTGCATTAAAATAATTAAAAAACGAAACTGAGATACGAGTCGTGAATTGATATCATGGCTCGTGAATTATTTTCCAGGTCGTAAGGAATGCTTACGACCTGTGCTTAATGTGTTTTAATAAAACTTAAAGGTTGGGTTGTGAGAGGTGCTAACGACCTAAGGTCGTGAGACCAATCCACTACTCGTGTTTCAATTGCGGAGAAAAAACAACGGTTAAAGCAATGCACACAACATTCATGGTACCAAATTATGGCTTTTTTTGCCTTGGTGCACAATGATAATATAAGTTTGGGTTGCTTCTCTTGCCCACTCTTAACTTATTTTTGGTGTTATATAACTTTTATAAAAGAAGAAGCCATAAATAATGTGTACTTATATAATTATAGTAAATATTGAGATCTTGATGAATAATAGCTTGGATAATGGGAGAGGATAGACAATACTTCCTCCGGCTCGAATTATAAGCAAAACTAACTAATTTTACACTTATTAAGGAGGTTAGTTGATTGTATTTAATTTTCTCAAATTTATAAAAGAATAGAGCTATTTTAGAAAAGTTGCATTGAGAATGAAACAAAAATTAAATAAGATAACAATTTTCTAGGAATACTTTAGGAAAGTGATGTTGGGAATGAAATAAAATTTAAGAAAGTTGATTAATTTTGCTTATATTTTAAACTAAGAGAGATATATTTTTTTGTTACTCATATTTTGAGTCGGGTGAGTAATTGCATGAAGGAGGAAAATAATAAGAAAGAAAATATAATGAAGGAAAACTTTAGTACAAAGGGATAAAATTAAAATATTTTATAATATTAAGTAGCATTGTAGGGAAGGGACAGTCACAATCACACGTGTTGACATCCAAGGAAGCTTTGTCAGGACCTTGATTAGCAAGTAAGCTATAGGATTTTAAAAGCATAAATTTGAATATTCTATATCATCATTTAGTCCAAAAAAAAATCAAATTCCTTGAGTTATGTGATTATCACATGCGGGTCAATCTATTCTTCCAACTTCGTTCTTTTCTTTCTACCCAAGCAAAGCAAGATGTGGTTTAATTTAAACAATACTCCTTTTCCATCTGCCATCACCTGAACATTTATTGTCTCATTTTAAAACTTTTAATCTGTAAAGAATTCAAAATTCTTGGGGAAAAAAAAATACCGTGTTATGGTATACCTTGTTTTTTTTTTGGTATACCTTGTGTTATGGTATACCTTGTTAAATGGCATCAATATTCATAGGTAGAAGGTACATTGTGATGCAAGCACAATTTAAATAAATCCTTTATTTGATAAATGTGGGCCTAAAAAGTACAGTAATAACCTTTGGGGAAAAATTCATCCTCCTAGTCATTACTTGGCAGTTGGCGGTGTTTCTACAATTTCTAGAGGTCAAGCTATATATATTTCGGAAACAAGAATATGGTAGCAGATATGTGGAAAGTGACTTCTGGCCGTCAACAATAGACCTAATTGACTTTCTTAAAATGAGAACAAATCATGATAAGGAGGCCTTAGGAACGTAACAGGGCAGCCCAAAAAATAAAATGCAAATGCCAAAACCCTATCAACACTAAAGTAGCTAGAACAATTTACTATTCAACAATATCTCGTTCTTGTCTACTGAAGAGTCGCGCCTGATGTGCTCTCATTATAAATTTTGATCAATTTAAAATTGATTTTTATATATATTTGAATTTATGTACATATATGAACCACTTGTCAATTCAATAGGACGAAGAAATTTTGTTTTCAGCCGGCAGATATGAATAATTGGAGATTGGTAGCTATAAGTAAGCAGCATATATATTATTAATTTATTATTAAAGTATTAAACCGAACTAATTAATACCTTGGCAGATTGCAATCCTTAAAAGGAGCAAGCAAAGTAACAACGTGCCATGCGTGCAATATACAATTCTAATTAGTTTTATATCTAAAATTTATAATTAGTTTTGTCTTTCTTTAACCACAAACTCTACTACAAAGGACAAAAAAAATACCGATTTGTCCATGTCTTCAACTTATAGCTCAATTCAATACAAGTCCATTGAACAAGCTTTAAAAATAAACCGACCTTCACATACAAAATAAACCATTCCATAGGTCTCTTGATTCATGAACCGGTGGATTAGGTTCATTGAAGACATAGAAACACGGACATGGAGTGGCCTTCTGAAGAATTCTCTTGTAAGTAGAAAACCCAACAAAGTTGTGAGGTGCACCTTACTCCATCTGTAAGGTACAGAAGGGTTCATTTAAAATACGAGTGGTTACTTGTATAGCTGGTAGAAGACGTGACAACATAACCCACAACGTAGAAAAACACCCCACACTGCCTTCACATGTTATATATCCAAATGGCATAAGGAACTATGAAGATATGAGATAATATCTGCTACTTCATGGTCACAAACTCACAATCTTGTGTCGCGCGCCATCTAATCCCTTTGGTTTTAATTATAAGAAAAATAAATAAATTTATATTTATTGAAGAGATTAATTGAGTATATTTAATTTTTTTTAACATATAAAAGAAAATATAGTACTTTAATTTAAAAAAACTAGTATTGTGATCGAAACTAAAATTAGATAAAATAACCATTTTATAAGAATATTTCAAAAATGAATATATCTAATAATAGAAAGTACTAATGAAAATGTTTTTTTTTATACTTATTACTGAGATCCCAGAAGGAGTATTGATCAATTAATTTAAATATATAATAATCAATATGAACAAACTTCATTATCACTTGAAGAATTAAATGTTGAGTTTTCTTAATACAAATATACTTTTTTTAATCACTTATCTATAATCTTAAAAATAGAAGTTAAAAAAAATCATAATTAGTAATAATAATAATCACTAAGACATAATAAGTTCTGATGAATAAAAATATGCGAAACAAGGTTGTGACACATTTTGTGTAACAGTCGGTATAATTTTCCATTAGACTAGAAGTCTTCTTTTCTCTCCTCCACAAATATTGTCTTAGTATAAATAGGAGAAGATCAAGACCAAGTAAGTAGTGTAAATTAAACTATAACCCCCTTGAAACATAATGATGAAAAGGGCAAGTTTGGTTACCTTCTCTTCATCATCATCAAAGCATTCTAGTCATTATGGCATCCGATCTATCAGCTTACCAACAAGATCACATCCAAGCACAGCTAAAATAGAAGAGGAGCTGAACAAGCTTAAATCATGGGAGGCATCATCATCTACAACCTCAAAGGTGGAAACAATTAGCTATGCTCTATCTGGCCTAGCAGATTTGTACAAGTGTGTAGAAGATCTTCTTAAGTTGCCATTGACTCAACAAGCACTACTAGGCCTTCACCACCAAAATGAGAAATGGGTTGATGAGTTGCTAGATTGTCCAGTGAGATTCTTGGACATATTGGGAGAAACAAGGGATGCCATCATGTCAATGAAGAGTGGTGTTAGAGAACTTCAATCAGCACTTAGAAGGAGAAAGGTTGGAGACTTGGGAATGGAAAGCCATATCTCTTCATATTGGAGCCTAAGAAGAAAAATGAGGAAAGAATGCACAAAATCTCTGCTTTTGTTGAAGCAGATAGATGAGTCATTTGGTGCTTTTACTCCCTTAGAGCTTGATCACCACCTCTCTTCAGTTGTAAGGGTTCTGAGAGAAGCTAGTTTGATTACCACTTCCATATTTCAGTCACTAGTGGTGTTTCTCTCTTCACCAATCTTCAAGTCAAGGCATAATAATAGTAGTAGTAGTAGTAGTAAGTGGGCATTTGTCTCAAGAGTGATGCAAAAGGGTTTACTTGTATGCAACAATCAACAGGAAAACATAAATGAACTGGAAAAGGTGGACCTTGAACTTTCCAGAATGGTTATGGATAATAATAATAATAATCCAAGCAAGGATTTTGAGGCAGTGAAGATTCAAGCTGCACATAAAGAGCTTGAAGCTGTAGTGGTTGTCATTGAAGGGCTTGAAAATGGATTGGATTGCTTGTTTAAGCACTTGATTAATACTAGAGTGTCTTTTCTAAATATACTTTCTCCCTAATTACGGTGGAGTAGTGTAATAGCCATGTGTAGTTCAGAACTCTTAAGTTCAATGAAGCCATCTACATAATAGAGCTTCTTTCTGTACAAACCTTATTCTCATTTTCTAAACGTAAAGAGAGTTATGTTATTGATGCAGTTGTACATTCTTCTTGTGACTTGGTTTCATTCATTGAAAAAAAAAAAGGTTTTTTTATGAAATTAGTCCCTATAAATATTGGTTGTTCTGAAATAAGTCCCTAAACTTTATTTTTTTCCGTTTTGTTCCCCAAACACTATTTATGTTTCGAAGTTGGTCCCTGTAAATATTGTTCATTCTGAAATGAGTCCCTAAACTTTTTTTGTTTTTTTCGTTTTGGTCCCCAAATCAATAACGTAAAAAGTGTTTGGGGAACAAAACGAAAAAAAATAAAGTTTAGGACTCATTTCAGAACGACCAATATTTACAGGGACCAATTTCATAAAAAAACCAAAAAAAAAATATCTTTCCTTTTTCTTCATTATATCATATTTTGTTATAAAATAGAAAATCATATTTCCACACCTTTTTTATTACTCTACTTTTACATATCTCTATGATCTTTAGGCTATTTCTAAATATTTTGCTAATGCCTTATAACTTCTGTTGATAACTTCGGGCGATTGCCCTCAAAAAAATTACTAGTTATTAACAAAAAATAATAAGTTTCTAATAAAATAAGCAAAAAATCATTATTTACAATTAAAAGATGTGAATGTAATGCAATAAGATAGGGTATAAGATTATCAGTACCAAACATATGGTTCCAGGTCTTTTTAAAAGGCATACACAAATTTGTCATTCCAATGTTACAATTCAGGAATCTATAAACAAAATGAGCTTAGCTTTAATCTATTAACCGAACAACTAATCAGAATCACGCTAACATACACAGACTAGAGTGGATGATAATTAAGATAGTAGTAATATATTCAAGTAATGACTTTCCATGTTCCAAAAATAGTTTTTGTAAAATGCAAACCATTAATTAATTAAAACAATTCGACAATATCACATTCAAGGTCTTCTTTCTGCATATTACTGAATAACCCAACCTAGTATGTGCTTTCATGCTCTCATTTCATTATTGTTTGAACTCGGTTACTCTCATCACTTTTAACGTCTTGCAGCTTTTAACCAATTTATATTACTACCTCCGTCCCTGATTATAAGGTCCTATTGGGAGATTTCACGTCCATTAAGAAAGTTGAATAATTTAGTTAATTGTATTGGAAATGTGAACTTTTGATATGTATTTTCAAAATTACCCCTATTAATATTATTGGGAATCTAAAAAGTGTTAAATAAATAGGGGTGTTCGTGGAAAAAAAAATAATTAATGCTCATTGAAAATTGGAAAGGGTCTTATAAATAGGGACAAAATAAAAGTGTTAAGAGGGTTTTATAATTAGGGACAGAAGGAGTACTCCCTATTAATTTATTTAATTGTATTTGAAATGTGAACTTTCGATGTGTATTTTCAAAATTACCCCTATTAATATTATTGGGATCTAAAAAATGTTAAATAAATAAGGATGTTTGTGGAAAAAAGTAATTAATGATCATTGAAAATTGGTATGAGATTTTATAAATAGGAACAAAATAAAAATGTCAAAAAAGTCTTATAATTTGAGAAAGATGGAGCAATAGATAGCGACAAACCAAGAAGCTTGGAGGTAATGAAATCCAAAACTACCTCTCTCATGCTCATCCATCCTCTTTCTCCCAAAACCCCTGAAAATTGAATTTTTTTTTTTTTTAGTCACTTTCAGGATGTCATTACTCTGCTCTGCTCTGCTACCCAACTCATGGCCTAACATCCATCACCCTATCTTCGTCCCATCTTACATATTTATTGCAGTTATAATTGTGCACAACTACGTACATAAATCATATAATCTATTTTAGCTTAAATTAGTTTAAGTTGAGCACTTAAAAGGAGACTTATTTTTATAGAAAAAATTCAGCATAGTAAGTAAAAGATAAAATTAGTAATGTCTTTTTTTTTGGGGTGTTTAGCCCGTTATTATAAAAAAAGATAAAATTATTATTGTTATTTCGTCACGAATAGATGATAAAATTTATGCGAATAATAATTTTCCAAATAATAATTACACACCCAAATTAATAAATTTAAAACATAGGAATCAACCTTGGTATGTACATTATTAGGTCAGTGTTAATTTCCTAGTGTGCTGTATTCTTTCTAGTGTCCCCACTTTTCAATTGGTGGCTAACGCTGCGAGTAAAACAGGGCATCACTTAATAAAACATACTCCCTCCGTCCCTGTTTATAAGATACTATTAAAAGATTTCACGTCCATTAAGAAAGTGGAAAAATTTAGTTGATTGTATTAGAAATGTGAACTTTTGATATGTATTTTCAAAATTATCCCTATTAATAGTATTGGAAATCTAAAAAGTGTTAAATAAATAGGGGTGTTTGTGAAAAAAAGTAATTAATGCTCATTAAAAATTGGTGGAGTATCTTATAAATAGGGACAAAATGAAAATGTCAAAAGTATCTTATAAATAGGGACGGAGGTAGTAACATTTTTTCTGAAATAATTGGTCAAAGCAAGCACTAGCTAGTCAGAGCAAAATGTGATAAGACTGCTAGCCGCCTAGCCATGTATGTAATCATATAGTATACTACGGAGTACTACTATGTATTCAACAGTTAACAACAAATGATTTCTTCAACTGCTACAAAATTGGAGTATAAATAAATAAATATCGAAGTTCGGAAGAGGTTGGGACTAAAGGAGTGCTGCAATAATGAGTGGAGTGGACTGTGGAGAGTATGGAATTTTATTTTTGTCAACATAAACCAATACGTAATGAATTGAAATAAAAATACGCAGTTCAAAGTTGAAACTCTCAAGTTGTTATTATTAATGAATTGAACGTTAACTGAAAGTATGATGACCTTTGACCTGTACCAAAAAGAAGAATGAAGAATGTATGATTTGGTTTATTCTTTCGGCTGAGATAAGTATGGTTGCAACTTGCAATGGCTGAAGCAATGGAGTATTTATTTCAGATATGATTTTTTGCCTTTGACATCTTTTGCCAAGAACCCATAAAAAAGAATATTAAAAAAATGAACTCGTGAATCCCAGCTGTTTGAAATTAAGAAGCCCGTGATACCCTAAATTTTTTCCTATAATGTCAACCCTTATAACTAATGTTGGCCGTTTTGCTCAGATTGCTTCCCCCGGCATTTAGTTGTCTTATTTTCCTTTAACGAAAGAGTATGGAAGTAATTTTGTTTGGACAATTCTAATAAAAGACTCTCATGATTCATTCATGAAACAATTTTATCAAGTATGGAAGTAATCTTTTTTTTCGGTTCAATGCTGGCTTCAAACCAAGTACTTCATATGTTCCAAACCACTCATAATTACAATGCACTTTTTTTTAATGTTCTTGTAGTATTCAAATTCAGAATTTTATCAAAGAGACATGCATTTCAGCTAATTAAAATTACGATTTGTTTTTAAAAAAATATTGGAATGAGGTTGAGTAGTAAAAAATGCGTGCTTACATAAAAATACCTTCTTTTTCTTCTAATTTTTAACTTCTTATTTTTAAGCTGAGATTATATCAACTTAACCTTATTTAGAAAGATAACTTATTATATGATGATATAATTCCTGACAAAATGATTAGAGTTCAATCTTTGTTCTCCCCATCCTTCTAACATAATACGCTACTATGTACAAAACAAAGATAACTAAAAAATCACTGATGCTCCTATAAAGTAAACAGCAAAATTTTCAGCAATGGTCAATAATATAAATACATGAAGATAATATTAGATCTATGAAAAGATGTGGATCCAGTGATTCTGAATATAATCCATCATTCATTAGAGTCGTTGTCATCGCTATCTCCCTCGTATATGCGATACTCTTCGTCACTGCCAATTTCTTGCGCTTCACTATCAATTTCATTAGAGGGAAAGCTATCAAAAAGCTCCTGCAAATGGCTCCTCGAAATATTGTCCATATTGAGATCTGAACATTTATAAAGGAATTCAAAGCAACAAGAAGTTTGTACAATGCAATAATATGGGTTCAATCTAAATTTAAGCTTATAGAAAAGGATACAAGAAGGAGACGGCAGAGGCATTCCACTATCTCCAGCCTGCATGAGTCAAAAGCATAAATTAAAATTTATCTGATTTAAAAACTATTGCTAACAAAATCTATTGAGAAAAAGATGAAATCAAAACATAACCAAGAATTACCAGATCAAGTTCTTCATAAGCATCCCAATCTTCATCGCTATTATTACCCTCGGCGGCCTCCTCTTCATCATCTTCAACATTTTCAGGTTCATCTTTCTCTTCCAAATCTATATATACGTTCCAGATACAAAAAAATTATCAGTAATTGATAATTAAAAATCTAATGTAATAGTTCACCAAGCAGTAACTTTTAGTTGGAGATATTAAACTCTGTTTCTTAAAACAAAAAATTCTTCGAATTTGGTTAACAATAGTTACGACATGCCCGCTCTAGGGAAACAGTAAAATTTTGCTCAGAGGAACCCAAAACGAATTCTCTCTTAGTATGTTAGATCATATAATGCCTAAAATAAGTATTACGTAGGGGCTTATTCAAGTAAAAAAGCAGTGCATTTGAGGCCAAAGAACTACCAAGGGTTTTAAAAATTGAGCTCTTATCAGGTGAGGTTTGAATGTGGCAATAGTTTGTTGACTGTTAGTCTGTTACTATACTAAAGCAGTATCAATATAAAGAATAACAGAAAACAGGTAACATAACCTAAATTAGATTGTTGGCATTCCTCTCCATTAAGCTTCGCGACATTCCTACCGCACTCCCTCTTCAATTTTTCAAACCTTGCAGAGGCAGCTCTGAGTAAACTCTCTGCACCAGGCTTGGGGAATACTGATAGGAACCTCACCATAAGACGTTGTCTGATACAATTGAGCATGTGCTGTGAGATCCACCCAGTTCCAAACTGCAAAATTAGCATGTTACATGCGACTGAGTTAGTATAATAGTAAATGGAATTTCTTACGGTAACATAAATAAAATATAAAATCAAACAAAGTGATATTTTATTTGTTGCCAAACAAATTACAGCAACAAAATATGCACAAGCTTTCATGCCAGAGGATAAGAAAAACATAAAACATGTAAAGCATTTTGCTTCATAAATGTGAGGGCAATGTTTTGTGAGTCAACAAAAAATGTGAGATATTAAATAAATTACCCTTCAAAAAAGAACAAAAATATTCATATGAAAAACTTACAGTGCATGTTGCCTGCGATGGAGGCTTATTTATTTCTGATTGAATATAATCATCAACAAGATCAAAAAACTGTAAAGATGTCTGGAACTTGTAAGGGAAAGCACGAAAAGGCACATATATCCTCCAACCTAGGTTTGGATCTGCAAGAAACAATAGCCTTAGCAAATGAGAAAAGAACACAAATAACAAGATGGTGATCATAAATAGTGACAGCAACCAGATATATTGTGTCAAGGTAGGAAAATAATCAGAATGTTTAGAAATCTGCATGTAAATTTAATTGAGATTGTAGAGTTCTATTATTTCTTTCTCTTCACATTATCTGTGTAATATATAAAAATACACTGTACAGCATACAAACATAGGTATCTACATTGCTATTTTCTATTTCTTATGCATAAACATGCATGAGGTTGCTTCCAAAATTCAGTTAGCAACTTTGTTTTGCAATGCAAGAGTTAGCCAAGAGATAAAATGAAAAAAAGAACATACTTATTGGCATAGTTAGCATCACAGTAACTTCATAATGGGACTGGTACTCGAAAATCGATTCTTTGATAACTGCAAAACCAAAAACCTAATCATAGTCAATAGTGAAAAGATCCAATTTTGTATATAAAAAATAAAACCAATAAGAATTAAGTTATAAATAATGATACAATGAAGATTCAGCATATTATTAGAGACCCTGGTAAAAATGTACAAACGTCAATGCTTTTTACAGGCGAGTAAAGGTTTCAATATTATCATGTGAATTGTGAATGCTCTAGGTGACCAATAAAGGTTGGTAAAATATGAACCTGAATGGAATCTTAAACCAAAATAGAATACGATGTGGAGTTCAAAAAATATATATTTTGGTCTCTACGCAGATCTGAGAGAGACTCCCTTAAAGAGACCAATGGGTTGATTATACCCAAATACACCATAAGAAGAACATAGTTAGCAGTCGACTTGCCTAATCCACCTTGGTCCCACCAAAAACTAGGAAGTTCAATGAATTCATTCCCTTCTTATAAACCAGTCTTAAATTTTCCAGGCTATAAACTGTATCCTTAGATAAAATTAAGCCAGATGCTTCTAAAGTTCAAAATATGCAATAACAAACCACTGAATCTTTATTGATCATGACAGAACCTCAGAAAAGCTGCTAGAGTCATCAAGATCCCCATCATTGATCTAGCTATTCATTGTTGCCACTTGCCTATGAAGAGACAAATCGAAAGAATAACATGAAACCTCAGGCCTCAGCAAACAGGTAGTCTAATAATATTACCCAACTTTTTTTTTTTTTTTTGGTTTATAAAAAAAGAAATATTATTAGAAGAGAAGGGAGAATATTACAAAAAGAGGATAAGATATCCTCAGAATAGCAAAAGAAACACCTAAAAACTACGCAAATGGGTCATGCAACACCGCATGTGAACTGAACAATACATTTAAAATCTGTTTAATTGGAGGAACCAAACACTAAGTGCAAATGGATAATTAAAGTTACAGAAATTATTATGAAAATGAAGAGTAGATCTTACATGTGAGAATCAGGATCTTTGCGAGGATCATATCCTTTCTTGATCCAGAACCTTTGAAATGGTCCACTAGAGAAGTAGTAAGAAATTCGAGATAGAAGCCTGCAAGAAGAGAGGAAGTATGGTCACTATATACTTATCAAGGTTTGGCCATTAAATTACCGCAATTAAAAAGCTAACCACCAGAACTTGGGTAAGTCACCTTCTGAGCACGCTAATTGAAAAGCTGAAGCCCTTATCAAGCAAGCGTTCAGTAAGTGAACCTTTGGACCATATAGGCCGCTCATCAAACATTCTAGATACAGCCATCTGTGACTCCCACTGATCTGAGCCTTTTGGTATGTACTCCTCCCAATTCACTATCTTAGGAATCTGTAAGAAAGTTAAGCAAAACCAGAGACGCAAAAGTGCAATCTCGTCGCAAAGTGTCCAAAGATATTTTCTTTTACTCTTTTTAAGAAATCAGTAAGTAAGAAACATCAAAAGTATTTGAAACCGTTAACCAAGATTTTGTTCAAAACTGAAAGAATCAACACAGAGAAATCCCTACATAGTTTCTACAAATGAAAATGAAAAATACTAGTAGCAGTCTAGCACTCCCATATAGAAAAATGCAGTCCGTAAGAAATGGTATTCAAAAATACATTATTATGATTCTAGCATTGTCCACTTGGACTACATTAGGTTTTTACATCATGACTTGATTTCCATTTAAAATCTTACTTCTGATAGGTTGACCATTACATGAATAGGTATAGTTATTTTTTAAATATCTGCACAACTTCCATGGTGCGAAAGCATCACCTCACTGCATCAAGGTGATGTGGCTTATGGGATGGCTGCCTCAACCCGCTTTTAGCCCCATGACATCACTGGCTACAAGTTACTACAATAGACATGCCACATTAAATATTACTCTATCACTGGGAAAAGCTGCGGGTTTTACTTTGTAGGAGGGGTTCAAGACTTCAAGTGAAACTGTCAGGTGTAATCTGTAAGTTAAAAGTTAATAATTTCTGTTATCTTTTGTAAGAAAAACTGTCAGGAACATACAAATTAGATCAAACACAACTTCTTGGTTCTTAGTTTAATAGTGATGTGAACATCCAGACATATGTTGGCCCTAAACAAACTGATATTTGAGCACATTTCTTTCAAACAATTATCTTCTAAAGGAAATCTTCTGGTCCAAGGCAGAGCTATTATTACATTATAAAACCTACAAAGAGAGTAACTATAAGCAAAAAGGATGTAACAATCACAAGACCAAACACCATAAAAATAGGCTGTTATAATCACCTAGAACTTTTCAACCTGAATAAGCTTAAAATTTGTCTACCAATTTAGAAGGATATCTTTAATGTCAAAATCAATTGCAAGAACTGATTCCATGTCCATCTGCACACAACATAGCAAAAGGGTAAGTTTTCTTTTAAAAAATACTCCTGATGCCACTCAAACAAAAAATGAAAATAAGCTCAATCCATTTTAATTATTATTTTATTTTTAGTGGCCTAGTACCTTAATGCAGCCTTTCTGATTAAAAGCTGAAAGCATATGTTTATCATCTAGAGAAGGCCATGTAGAAGTACAATGCCCATCTAATTTAAGCAACAATAGTTTACTAGAAACAGAAAAGATATTAAACTTATGGGAGGGCATTTGGACCGAAAAGTTCCATTAGTAGTTGCCTTTGGTCCCCTCCGTCATCTCTCTACGCTGTGTCGATTACAAACTAGTCAATTACAAACTGTTCTATTTTATCCAATTAATTTCTCTCCCAATTTAGAGAGGAGAGTTTGGATTTGGACTCTTCCAGTGAGTTCTCTAGTAAATCCTTTTAGCTTCTAATTCACTCTCCTAACCATCAAAGGTTACTTTTACATAACCCCACTCCCTCTATATTCAAGTCCTTAATTTCAACCGTGGTAATTAACAGGACTACTAAATACAAATGACAGGTAAAGACTGAAGATTCAAAGGCCTTATACTTCTTTTTCCTAGTATTACTTTATGAACAATTCTAGTTCAGAAAAAAAAATAAAAAAATGATCATTTGGTTTTGCATACATTGTGAGAAAGGAAAAACAGTTTTTGGGATTCTTGGTGAGCAATAGGTGTGTCCCTATACTTTGGAGCAGTTTCTATTGGTCCGTTTTAAAAGGGGGAAAAGGAAGCGATTAATTTGTGGCTGTATGATATGTCTCTTTGGCGAACTTTGTTGGAGAGTAAAATGCTGACACCTTTAAAGGTTTCTCTTTGCCCCTAAACCTTCCTGCATTCTTGATTTTTTTTTCTTGTTCAGATGTTATATTTAGCTTTTTTTATGTGGTGAAGAATATTCCGTTCTCCCCTGGTTTTATCTTACATCTTTATTTGATAATTAAGTTTCCTTTTACATAAAATAATAATTATAATGATAATGACATGTTTATAATGAATGAAATTGATTGGATGGTAGAAAGTTGTACAATCAATAAATGGGGCAAGAGTGCAAGACTGGTTAACAAAAACCTTGAAAGAAGTAACTCCAATTAAGGATTCTTCAAACAAGCAACACTAACAGATAATCATAAAAACTTTGAAGCTTTTCTTAGAGATTTACATTTATCGGCACCTATATGACCTAATTATCTAGTTAAACAGATTTAAACATCAGTTATCAATACTTACCAAAGGTTTCTCTTACATTCTAATATACAAAAGGATTGATGCCTGCATACAATTAAGAAACTCAGTCAAACTAAACTTACCTCAGGATGGTGTTCTACAACTCCCTCTTGTTTCTTTCTGGAGCTCAAAGTTGAAGGTGGTCTCAAGCTGAAATAAGAAAAAGACTAAGTCACTCCAAAGAAAAGTTAAATCAAGGTAAAATTTTGCTAATCAATTTTACTTTCTATGATTACCTCAAAAACTTTACAAGCTAAATAATAATCATAAAACTAACAAAATTAACAAAGTAGAAGGCAGTTGAAGAGCTAAGAGAAAAACAATAATAGATAACAAAAAGAATATAATTAATATCCACTCTCTGTATTTTTCCTTGATGTTAAGACTGGGACTTTCCATGTCATAGGCTTCTTCCATCGTTTTCTTCCATTTGTATAAAATATTTGAATGTGTCCTACAGAGTTATGGAATTGTACAGTATCATCTATGCTAATCCCCGACTTTCCTCTATTTTTCATTGTCTTAGGATTTGTTTGCAAATTGGTTTTCGAGGGAGAAGGAAGGGAAGGGGAAGCCTAGGGAACCATGAAATACACGTGTGAGAAGGTCCCCAAACCTTCCGTTTCCCTCCCTTCTTTTTTAAAAAACAACTCACAAACAAACCCTTAAAATATAGCTCAAGTCATTTTAGTTGCAATGAATGCTAGTATATAACAAGGTCATGTGAAATAAGTATGCAATGTGTGAACCGGGAATGTCAGATAAACTTACACTAAATTTTCCGGCACGTCTTTTGGAGCAAAAAGTGGAGGCATTATAATCATAACATCCTCGTGATCCAAATCCATAAGACCACCCTTATCTATAACATAACACAAACACAAATTCCGTAAAATAGCTATAAACACACTTCAAAACACCATGGTAGTTTTTGGTAGCCGTGTTACAACAGGACGGAACATGCAAACATATTGATCATGCTCTATGCTCGTTGTAAAACCGATAAATAGAAAACACAACAATCTGTTCCATTCTGTTGAGTCCGCACACCAAACACAGCCTAAGTTGTAAAAAGAAAGTAGAAAATTCGAAACAAAATATTCACCAAAATGCGGTTCTTCTAATTCTGACCAGTTTCTCTTTTTCCTCCTGGCAACATCCGCATGAACAGGAAGAACGTGTTGGTTACCTTGAGGATGGCTTGAATTCCGCCGAGAGTGTCGACGGCGCGTGAGAGGGAGGAAGGATAAGCAGGGTAATGAACCACAAAGCCCTGAGGGTCAGGCAGAACCCCTGATACTGTGGCATCCTTCATCACTTCCATCATTAATTTATCCAGCTTTCAGGAGTCAAATTGCAATACCAGACTGCTGAAATTTGGTGTTTAGGGTTTTGGGGAAGGCTGTGCGCGGTGAGGAGCGGCGGCGCGTGAAAGAGAATGCGAAACAAGGAAAGTTGTGCGGATTTAGAAATATTTAAAAAGTAATATTAAAGTTTAAAAAATTTAATTAATTTCTCAAATTCTTAAAACAACAAATAAAATGAAAGAAATGGAGTAGCAAAAGTACATGAATTGTAAGGTTTAATAAATATTCATATTATGTCAAGTTACATCAAATTGAATTAAGTAATAATATATCAACCTACAAAATCAACTTATATCATAAAAAAGTGACGTGTCACTTTTTAACCAATCAATAGTAAATAAGTGACACATGTCACTCTTTTTATGGTATAAGTTGATTTGTAAGCTAATTTTATAGATTTATAAATAATTGTATTTTTGTCCTTTATCTTATTTTAAAAATTCGCATTGGTCCTTTATTATTTTTTTGAGTAATTTTGGTCCTTTATTTTTTAAAAAGATTTACTTTGGTTCTTCCATTTAAAATGTTAGATTTCACATAAATATTCTGGGGATAGGAGGGAATATTCCAATGAAATCTAACTTTTTTTATGACAGAAGGACCAAACCGAACCTTTTTAACAAAATAAAAGATCAAAATTATTAAAAATAAATAAATGACTAAAGTGAATCCTAAAAATAATATAAAGGACCAAAAATACCGTTAAGTCTAATATAAAATGTTTGTTTAACTAAAAGGCTGGGAATGGAATACGTAGCTAAAATTATCTTGAAAAGCTAACTTCATTATTTTTAAAGTAATAATTATTTAGTTTCGCAATATTATGTTTGTTTTTTATCCTCAATAAAAAAATCCTAGTTTAAATTTAATTGAATCATCTAGTGGATTAAAAATTTCTATAGTATAAATCTTACTTTATATATCAAATTTCGGAGAAAAAAAAATGAACGTAACACACATTTTTCCAATTATACATAAATAATAATTAAGAAAATCAGAATTAAAATTATATAGTATTTCAATCATATACATCAATATTAATGTAATTTATATCTTTAAAATATATGAAAATCGAAGCTATTCAATTAAATATCAAATATTAATGTTATGTTTTTTTTTTTAATTTCAAGTCATTGATCTAAGTGGTATATAATGTGAATGAATAGATCAATAGGTTTAGTTTATCTGTTAAAAAAAAAATAGGTTTAGTTTATAATGTATACAAATTAAAGTAAATAAGTTGTGTACTAATATTGGTACAACATTCGATCACCGTTAAAATATTGATGATGATTGATATTTTAGTAAAAATATAACATATGATGATGAATGATGTATTGGCAAATTTTTTTTTAAAAAAAGTATGAAACTTTTGTTCAAAATAATAGAGAATGAAGAATTCAACCCATCTTTAGCACCAAAGATCCAAACTTCAATTTTAAGAACTAAAGATAATGAGCTCAAAAAAATATATTGAAAAAATAAAATTTAAATACTTAACTTTCAAAAAATAATTTAATATTTTATTTCACTTTGTTTTAAGCTCCTTAAACAAAAAAGTTTCGTTATTATATATATTTCAAGCTATGGTAATGAAAAAATAAAAGACTAAATTGTCACTTTAGTCCCTCATTTTATAAGGAGCTTTCATTTTAGTCCATGATTTTTCTATAATTCCTTTTTAGTCCCTCGCTTTGAAAAAAGTTACTTACATTAGTCCCTGGCAACGTTTTATGTTTATAGACGTTAACGTCGCCGTTAATTTATAATATCGTATTTCATTTTAGTCTCTAACTTAAAACTTTTAATTCACTTTAGTCCCCCACTATATCATGTTTCATTCACTTTAATCCCTCACTATAATAACAATGATGTTTCTTCTCTTTTCTCTTGTAGTGTGACTACCTTAAAAATATTGATTGTTCTTCTTGTTATTCTGTAAACTAACTTTATAGTTTATATAAGTCCAAGCTTTGCACCTTAAGGCATCAATAGGAAAGTTTCTTTCGGATGAGCACTTCAGAGTACATTATTTCATTATCCATATATATAACTAGTATGTTTTCCCTCTAAACTCTTTAATGTTTTAGTTTTTTTTTTATAAGTTCTTTAGTGTTTTAGTTATCTATCCATGTGTGAACTAACCGGAATCCTACGGACAACAAGTTAAAATATATGAAGGGTCTTCCATAATGCAAAGCAGCGCTTCTGTTTGATAGGCTTGTATTTAACAATGTATTTCATATCCACTTTACACTTATGGAATTTGCAAATAGTTTGATTTCAAAACTAAAACATTGTTGTAACAAAAAAAAAACTAAAATATTGTTTGTATTGATAGACAAAACAAGCACTGGGTGAACGAGTTCGTATCTTGCTATCAAGAGCTGCTCCTTTGCCTAGGCATGTGGAGGAATTTTTGAGGATAGCTAGTAGATTTGCATTATCACAAGGATATGGTATGACGCTTGAATATCAAGCTAAACAAATTGGGGGAGTACAACATTTTGGTAATGACTCTTAAATACAGAATTCAATTGAATATTTTTGAATCAAAACTATTGATACCTTCATATACAAAGCTTGGAGTCAATGCTTATATAAACTATAAAGTTAGTTTACAGAATAGCAAGAAGAACATACAGTTAAAATTTTTATGGTAGTCACACTACAAGAGAAAAGCGAAAGAAACATCATTGTTATTATAGTGAGGGACTAAAGTGAATTAAAATTTTTAAGTTAGAGACTAAAATGAAACATGATATAATGAGGGACTAAAGTGAATTAAAAATTTTAAGTTAGGGACCAAAATGAAATACGATATTATAAATTAACCGCGACGTTAACGTCTATAAACGGAAAACGTTGTCAGGGACTAACGTGAGTAACTTTTTTCAAAGTGAGGGACTAAAAAGGAATTATTGAAAAATCAGGGACTAAAATGAAAGCTCCTTACATAGTGAGGGACTAAAGTGACAGTTTAGTCAAAAATAAAATGATAAGGATATGCTATGAATTGTCAAACATTAAAAATGATAATGATATACCAGCAAGTGACAAACTTATGCGAAAAACAAAAATTAATTTCTTGAATATGATGTCAATTTTTTTCTTTAGATGCAAAGAGGGGCTAAAGCCCAGGGAAGATTTACTAATTTGCAAGGAGAAAAAATTTACACACCTCTATACCTTAATTCTCACACCCCACTTATTTTTTATTTTTCAAAATACCCCAATCTTCATCTTCCTCACCCACCACCAACTCCCCACACACCACTTCCACCACGTCACCCCACCACCCCAGCCCCACCACCTCCACCACATCCCACACCACCAAACCATCGCCACAACAACCCCCTCAACCGTCACATTAGCCCCACCACCTCCACCACACACCACACCCCATACCATCGATCCACCGCACCACCCACCCGCACCACCCCCACCCCACCCCACCTCACATCACCCTTCCCTTCCTCATTCTTCCTCCTTTCTCTATTTTTTTTTAATTTAGACCTCGGGTCGTGAGACTCCTTACGTCCGTGAGACCCCTCACTACCGGGGTCGTGAGACGTGAGGAGTCTCACGAGCCACCCCATTGTATAGGTCGTGAAAGGGGTCACGACGTATATAATGGGGTGCCTCACGACAGACTACCTATTTAATGGGGTGGTGGTGAGCTCCTCACGACCCCGATAGTGAGGCTCCTCACGATCCCGATAGTGAGGCTCCTCACGACACGAGATCGAAATTTAAAAAAAAAAATGACGAAGGGTGGTAGCCACTGTGACTAGGATCGTGAGTGTCGATGTCGAGACGATATCGATTGCTAGTGTGGATGTCTAGGTGGTGTCGGTGGTGTGGGGGAAAGGGAAAGGATGGGGTGGGGTGGGGGTGGGGGAAAGGGTGTCGTGGGCTGGAGAGGGCGGGGAGGGGGGGTAGGGTGTGTGTGGGAGTAGGGCGTTGTGGGAGTGGGGTGCTGTGGTGGTGTGCGATGTGTGTGGAAGGGGATGGGTGAGGCATTTTGGGAAAAATAAAAAAAATGGGGTGTTGGAATGCTGTTGTGGGATGGAAAAATTTGTTCTCATTTGCAAGAAGCTTTGCATATGGTAATGAAGCCCTTCAAAAATTATTGAATACTATTAGTAAATGGAGACCGAATCCTGCTCAATGCTCCAGTGAAAGGGCCAATCCACACGACAATTTCCTTCTATGTATGTATGGATGAAAGACAAGGACCGGTCTTCCATCTTCTGAGATTTAATATTGTTGTTCATCATCTTGGATATATAACGAGAAATCATATTTTTAGGTAAGGAAATCGTTGAATATGAGATAACAACTAGTGTGCCATAAATAAGAATGAGTAAGGCATCAGCTGGAATAGCTCAGATAGGATGTTCAAGCCTTCCTTCTAGCGCATTTAAAAAAGAACAAAAAAAAAAAAAGAGTAAGGCAAATTTTTTTTATATAATTTTTCATTTATTTTATGAACAATGATTGAGAGACCTACATAAAGATATTTATTCATAAGCTTACACATTAAGATCTTGACACCTGTCTTTTAAGTTCTTTTATTTAATTTTTTTAACTTGAAAATAATAAATGTCATAATTTTATGTGTAAGTTTGTAAGCTTATAGGTCTCTAAATCATTTTTCTTATTTTATATTATCTAGAGTATTATTTTAAGAAATCAAGAAAGATTACTCATTAACTTTTTTTTTTTTTGCCTTGTTTGTCCTCTTGCATACATGCATTACATATTATTTGATGAGTCGAGTGAGTGTTTTTTTTTTTAATATAATCATAAAACATCATCATTTTAATTTAGAGGTGTTTTATCATGAAACAATGTTGTTTTAGATATTTAGATAATGCAAGGTAAATTCAGGAGTTTATCCGAGTTCAATCGAATTAAGTACATGCACTTTTATATTAATTAACTTAATTTTATTATCTAAACTAATAAACTCATACGAGTTAGCACTATAATTTAAGATGTAAAAAATATAAAAAAATGTTTCACCCAAAAAACAAAATTCATTTTGACTATATTTAATATCTTAAAACAAGATTAGTTTATAACTATATCACCTTCGGCGAAATATAGCAATAATGTCTCAAAAACCGTTGCTTACTAAATTCTCTACAAATGAGAGAGATAAAAAAAGAAAAGAAAAAGTGTGTAATGATGTGATGTAAAAAAAAAAAGAATTAAAAAATTTTAAAACGATAAGTGTGAAAATATCATTGTTTATCTTCAAGTCATTAGACTTTTCTTGCTAAAGTAATATATAATTCTTTACTTGCATGTCTAGTATAGATTTGCTTTTCTTTTCAGAAAAGAAAGAAACTCCTTTTTTTCCCCCCTTAAATTAAAGCTGGCATACAAAAGAATCGTAGCAACGCTCCAATCTGATATGTGGTTACCAGAAAACAAGTGAATAAAAAGTAACGATCTGTGATTTTGCAAATCAATTTATGTGATATAAATGCAATATGTATCATTTATTAATTAATTATTGGTAAGTAAAATATTTTTTTTTGTTTTACATGGGAGGTCTGGGACTAGAATCCATAACCTGGGAAGGGGAAATTCTAGTGTCCCTGCAGCCACCAACTGGGCTGTCTTACGCGGACAAGTAAAATATTATTTTTGTCATATATAAAAGTTTTCTTGTAATATGTGTTGATTTGTAAGTTGTTTTTTTATATTTTTTTTCAGTCTCAATTTTTAAAAAAAAAAATCTTCATTTATAATCTTAAATATAACAAAAAGTCAATTAACTTTTTAGTATTAAACACATTTATTTTTAAAATTAAAATAGCCTTATAAAATTATAATTTTATTTAATTTTCAATAATTTTTTTGTAAAGTGACTGCTATATTTTTTTTATAATTTTTTTTAAAAAAATAAATTTTTTTAACTAATTTTTTAATAAATATTAAATTAAATTTTTTTTCTTATAATTAAAACAGAAATAAATGAATGCATCGATAGAAATACCAAGAGACATCATGGCTTCGAATCTTGGGTCACTGTCAGAAAAGATAAAGGCAATTGCCCAATTTAACAAAAGGAAAAAAAAAAGGATGAAGACAAATAAAGTGGAATTGCTTGAATTTCGCATTTGAAAAAGAAAGAAGGTAACAAAATGTATAACACGACCACACAAGTTACACGGCGAGATAAGTTGTCTGACACAAGTCACACAACAACACCAAATAAGGATAATTTAGATGGATTAGTACTTTTGAGTATCAATGATAAGAAGTTGGAAAAATAAATTTGTAGTATTAAAAAAAATAAAGTCTTGCTACCTAATAGCTACTAGAATTACCAACGAGACTTGGTTCAGTTGGTGTAAGACCCCAACTGAAATCTTGGGAATGGGACACGAGTGTTAGTAGCCTCGAGTTCGATTCCCACTAAAAACATCTTGCTGGAAGAGCCAGTCACGCAACTCGCTCCGGATTAGTCTCAAGGACTCCCTGGTATTAAGGGTGCTCTTGGGGATACCGGTGGTTCCGCAAGGAATACGGAAAAAAAAATAGCTACTAGAATTAGAAAAAAGAAAAACAATCATAATATGTCTTTTGGGAATACAAAATTGTACATTCTTAATGAGTTTTCATTATACTTGATTTTTTAAAAAATGCAATTAGTAAATTTGTGAGTATTTGTCTAAAAACATTAACGCTAGGAGAATATAAAAACTTAAGTTTCAAATACATTTTAACTTCATTTTAATTCATTATATTTATTTGGCAAAACGAATATATTGATTCTTTAATTTATTTTTGGTTAAATATCAGTTTCTTAAGTTTTTTTTTAAATAATTTTTGTAATTTGCTGACGTCCACCATTTTCGTAAATATTAATATTTAAGTGAAAATGATTCAATAATTTTTTATGATATCACATATCACTTAATGATCAATATTGATGAAAATAAAAAATAACTTAAAAATCAATCTAGTAATTTACTTTTTCAATTCATATCGAACATATACTTTTATATGTTTCCTTTATCTCAACAATTATTATGCAAATGATAAGCTTAAAAAATGAATAATTTTTTTTTCTTGAAATTTGTGTATTCTAGATCGATCTATATCAAAAACATACGGAGAAATATTCAGGGTAAGAAACATGTAGTTACCATTAAAGGCATATAAGACAGTAAGTTATTTTTTTTTAAAGGTATCCATCCACGCAATTGAGTGATTAATCTTTTTGACATTGTCGGATCGTTTTGGGGTTAGTATCTCAGCGAAACTTCTTACATTCGCAAGAGTCGAAAATCGAACCAAAACTACTTGCTTAAATAGCAACAAATCTCTTACTATTTGTGTTATTTTCCACGGTCACTAAGTCACTTTGTGTAAGTTAAGTGCAGCTAGCTTCTTAAAATTAAACATAGCATGCATGTTTCTTTTCTTTGCCCCATCTTATCTTCTACTTTTCCTCTGATTCCCCTCACCTAAAAGTACAGACACGTTATTTGCACTTAGGTTATCAGACTCTGAAACTAACTCTGATATCTATACTATTATATAAAGAAAATACTGTTTTAGGTTTGTACGATAATTTTGTTATGTTCAAAATATCCTTATCATAAAACTAATTTACAAAAATACAAAGATATGAAACTCCCAACAATAACTGTTACTTCCTTAAAAAAACTGTCCACTATTTATTCATTGAAAAAAACTGTCGTCCTATTTCTAATTAAATTTGAAACAGATTTTTAACACAATGGAAAACTTCACTGCAAAGGGAAAAAAAATTGCCTCTACTACCATTTATACCCGTGCACCGCACGGGATGTGTTCTCTAGTATTATATAAAGGAAGGCTAGCTAGCAATCAATACTAGCTAGGGATGCAAGTTTATTACAAACCACAAGTGAAACCACCGCCTACACATATAAGTATATGTTTAATTTCAACTTTAATTTGCATGCCCGCAGCTAGCTTCGTATTATATATATATATATATATATATATATATATATATATATATAATAATTAATGGGCACTCCACAGAAGGACGGCGGCTTTGATCACTTTGAGTTTTGCAACTCTACGCTGGAATCAGAGTGGTGGCGGGAAGATGGAGGAGTTGTTGAAAGATATAGAAGTCACGAGGAGGCTCGGAGGATAGATATCGGTGGCGGGAGAGGCACCGCATTACACGTGGCTATAAAAGTTGGGTTAAAAGACGTTGTTGAGGCACTTATAAACGTGTTGGTGAATGCATATGATAAAGATGAGGATATTATGGAAGTCCTTACCACGAGGAATGAGCAAGGGGACACTCCACTGCACCTTGCAGCATCAAGAGGGTTCAGAGATATATGCAAACTCATCATAGGAGAAGATGATGAAAGGCATTATTTGATTACGGAGAAAAATAAAAAGGGGGAGACTCCTCTCTTCCTTGCTGCACTCTCATGGCGGAAACTAACCTTTGCTTATCTCTTCCATGTTTTCCGAGCTCACAAAGATAATCAAAACATCCGAGAAGAGTTTTCCGGTATATATGCTTTTTAGTCGCATTCTCTCTCTCATCTACCCATGCCTCCCCCTCTTGCCTCTTAGGTTTAGTAGGATAAGAAAAATGATATTATATGGCTTATTTATGTAGTTAATCCATGAATGTTGAGAGTATTTTGATTTTGGTCCCTGAAAGTTTTTTTGACCTGGAATCATCCTTAATTGTTTTGAAAATTTGGTTTTAGTCCTTGTTGTTAAGAAAAATCCGTTAACTACTGACGTGGCTAACGGAACGTCACATCAACATAAATGTGTACAAGTATGGAATGTCATGGTAGAATGACGTGGATGATTCGGACCCGCAGGAGCAAAAGGGCCATAGCCCAATCCACAAACACATTTTGGTTGGGCCTTGGCCCTTTTGCTTCTGCGGGTCAGGATCATTCACATCATCCTATCGATAGCATGCAATACCTTGCATACATGTATGCTGATGTAGCGTTTCGTTAACTACGTCAACAATTAACGAATTTTTCCTAACGACAGAGACTAAAACCAAATTTTTTCCAAACAATTAAGGACGAGTAAAGGTCAAAAAACTTTGAGGGACCAAAATTAAAACACCCCCAACTTTCAGGAACTAAAACCATAAATAAGCCTATATATAGATGCACATATTTATTTATAGAATTGTGTTATACCTACTTCCAGAATTGATATCTAAATGTACAATTGTTTGTCTTGTAATATGTAAAAACAATGTTATAAATGTATATTCAGATGTTAATTTTGGATATACGTTATTGTTAATTTGTTATTTATACGCAGTATGCATGTAAGGCTGATCTTGTGTTTTGAATGATTATCAAGTTTTTATGAGAGATGAAGACGGAGATACCATCCTTCATTCTGCCATCCGAAGAGAATTTTTCGGTATGCTTTTCAGTCCCATCCTTCTCTCATCTCCCACTCTTGCCTCTTAGGTTTATGATTAATTAGTAGGGTTGTAGGATAAGAAAAATGATAGTGTATATATATATAAACATTTATTTATAAGCATCGAGTAATAAAGAATATAAAAAAAAATATGTATTTTAAATTTGAATCCATCATTTCTTGAATTTTGAAATTTATTATTTTTCAAGATAAAAACCTTTTTTTTTACACAATTAAACAATGTTTTAAGAGTATTTATTAGGTTTATTTCTTTATATATATATATATGATATATGTCATCTAAATATATATTTAATTAGGATAGTGTGTGTATGTCTCTCTCTCTCTATATATATATTTATTGGTACTTACCTTATCAATGATTTGTCAAGAGGTGACATGTGTCACATTGTTGTAGTTAGAAAAATGTTAGGCTAAACTTTTTGAAAGGTTATGTCATTATTTAATAAATTTTGTAAGAGAATATATTGTTATTTATTTTTCTTAGTCTAGGACAAGAAAAAAACATTGTTTGTTGGTACCAAGAATAAAACCTCTGACTTGGTGGTAACATTCTTAGACCAAAATCACAAATAAAAAAAACTAATAGGGAGGAATTTAATAAAAACATTGTTAATAAAAAAAAAACATTGAGTAAAAAAAAACATTGTTAACAAATCTTGTTATTGAGTAAAAAAAAACATTGTTAATAGGGAGGAATTTTAAAAAAAAGAAAATTGTTAACTAATGTTTTTTACTATTATATTGAGTAAAAAACTAATTAAAAACAGTTACATTGCATTGTGAAATGATGGTTTATCTTCCGGTATTTTTGGTCATAATTTTTCAACATTAACTTATTTGTTTTAGAAAAATGCTATTTGCCACGAAAAGAGTTTTCGTAAAAATTCACGAAGTAGAAAAAAATACTAAGACTGAGTGAAATTTTTCTCTCTCCTTCACCTTATTTCATCCGTGATTTCTGCCAAAGCCAAAATCTTAATGACTATAAATTTTTCGTGTTTCGTAATTTCGTGATGTATAGCATCACTGTTTATTTTATACTTTTTAACATTCTTATCCCTTTTCGAAAATTACAAATGTTTGATCATGAAGTTGCTGTCCATAATTAGTTATTGATTGTGCTGCAGCTAATTATGAAATTATAAATCACTAAATTTACTGTGCTAAAAACAGATTTGGCTGTTATAATAATTAAGCACTGTCCACTCCTTAACGATGTTCAGAACAAAAAGGGAATCACTCCTTTCAAACTTCTTGCAAACAGGCCGTCTGCCTTCAAGAGTGGAAGCAATTTGACATGGTGGAGGAGAATCATATACTACTGTAAGTATTACTAGTACATGGTGAAAAAAGCACATAGTACTGATTATTTTTGCATGTACACTACTGTACTGCAAATGTTACAGGCGAAACAGCACTAGTATTTTCTTTATTAGTTACTCTCGTAGCTATTTATAACTCATTATTTCAAAAGTTTATTTGTCTCTAAATATAAATTATTTTATAATATCTAAATAACATTAAACAACATATAGTATTAAATATATCCTTAATAATTCCACTTTATATTCCATATTTCAAGAAACCTTCTTATTTTTTTTCATAATATTAATTATATCAATCTAAATTGTATTTAATTTTTTTTTTTGCACCCTGGTATCCGGCCCACTGGGCCGACTAATCCAGTTCGAGGGGGGTCCCGGGGTTAAGGTTTTATTCCTCTCCCAACGTTGTTGCGGGGGATCGAACCGTGATTCGCCCTACCAAGTGCAGCCTCTGGCACCACTGCACCAACAGCTCGTTGGTAAATTGTATTTAATTTTATATAAGAGTAATTTTGAAACTTTGATATATTTCTCAATAACTTTGAAAATAATAATTATCTTTAATTATTTTTTTAATATGTATCAATTTGTTATAATTTCGTTCTTTATGATAAGTTTTTTGTATTATTATCATTATTACATGTGAAAGGCACGATCGTAGAAGAACTAGACGCTGAAAGAAAATTATTGCAATTGTATTCAACGAAAGAGGAAGTGCCCGTTGGGAATGCGGATCCACCAGTTCCACAGAATTACTTCACATGTCATCAATTCTTCAAGTTATGGTTTCCGGATAAACTTGGTATTGGAGTTCATCTCGTCATATGCTGTCTTCTTTTGTTGCTTTCCTTCTTTCTTCGTATGAATATATATATATATATATTTGGTGAACAAAGGGAGCAAAGCCCCAGTATGACTATATATTTTACTTGTTTTAAAAAATAAAAAATAAAAAATAGTCGGCTATATAATTATTTTTTCTAATCGTCTTACATAGCTTTTCTGTGGACTAACTATTTATGTATTTCTTTAAATATTTGATGATATTGTGCAGCTGATCTGTGTAAAAATGAATATGTACAACATCTACGGAATTAGAGAGAAGAGAGAAATGATAATTTTTCTCAATAATAATAATAATAATAAAGAGAAAGATTTGAAATTTAAAATGTATTTAGTGTTGGACAAGAATAAAAAGATAAAAATTTGAAGGGGTTACTAACATGCAACCTAAAATTAGATGGTTGCTATGCAACCTTATATTAAACAAATAAGAAGTTGACACATAAGGCATGTGTGCCATGTTATTTCTTGAAGCAGTCAAATATAATTTTTACAATTTAGTCCAACAATCTTATTTGTTTAATATAAGGTTGCATAACAACCATTTAATTTTAGGTTGCATGTTAGAAATTTCCAAATTTAAAATACTATAGTCTCTTGATTGATATAAATTTCTTTTGGGAGATTTGGTGACATACATGATAACAATGCTCGCTCTATTTTTGTTTCTCCATCATCAACCTAGGATTTTTTCGGCAATCATCAAAAAATAAAGGGAACGAAGAAAGGGCGGTGACAGATGAGCATAAGATATGTATACCCCTTCCATGTCCAAAACCTGAGACATCCCAACCAATGATAAGCTATGAAGAATCCCTTGTGCCACCAAATTATGCTACGAGTCGTCAATTTGCCATGTTTGTATTCATGTGTGCTCTTGGTCTTTCGGGAGCGGGTATGTTTGTATTTATATCAATATTGCATCTCTAGTAGCTAGTTTCCTCTGTTTGTTTAGGATGAAAGATTATGTTTTAAGCTTTTTTAATTACTAGTAAGCTAGTGTGTTTGTTTACAATATAGATTATAATCATAGATTATATTTTTGGAAAAATAATAAAAATTTATAAGCTCTCTCATAATAGCTAAAGATTATTTTTTTGAAATTTTATTATTTTAGATCCATGTAATTTTTCTATTATGCTATTATCACTCCAATACATTAACTACTAATTTGTCACATATTCATACATTTTCTTGTAATTTACTCAATAAAATATTTTTTTTACATTATCCAAA
Source organism: Crotalaria pallida (assembly GCA_037953625.1). Lineage (NCBI taxonomy): Eukaryota > Viridiplantae > Streptophyta > Magnoliopsida > Fabales > Fabaceae > Crotalaria > Crotalaria pallida. The sequence goes on along the minus strand of CM075655.1, from coordinate 126,206,385 downwards.
CAAAACAGATTAACTTAATTTTATTTTTCAGCTAGATACTTAAACATAAACAGATTATAATTTTAAAAGATTATAATCTTACTAATCACAAAAAATAATCATAATATCATTTTACTAGCTATACCAAACACGCATGAATTCTTTGATCTATTATTATATCCAATATGTTATATATATAAAATTTACATATTATATCTGTTTGTCTTGTCTTATATGCAGAAAATACATTTGCTTGTCTTATATGAAAAAAATTTATGCATATAAAACAAGCAGATGTATATCCAAATATATAAATTCTAGATGCACATATTAAATTACTCTTGTTAAATTGCTTGCTAATTTTTGCTACATAATTCAAAGCTTAATTAGCTTTTTCCCCCTTTTTTTTTAGGGATAACCGAAATAAGGACGATGAAGAAGAAACACATATGGGGTGGTCAACTCTTGAGAGCATTAATGGAAAAGCCTTCCGAGTCGTACATGGGAAGTGGGGGTCAACCATCTGATTCCATGGGTTATATTACGAGGATTCCTTCATCTCTTTTTATAACGACGAAAGGCAAAGTACACAAACTATCTCAATCCTTCAATACATACTTATATTAATCTATTAATAAGTTTCCTAAGGAAATTATATATTTTTTTTATAAGACAAAGAAATTCAATTCAAGGTGGAGAAGTATAAGGAATATATATACTTCCCAAAAAATAAGGAAATTATATATAAAATACATGATCATATACGACCAATATTGAAAAATAAGGTTAACAACGAAACGGAATAATTCAACATCAAATAAATCCTACTATTTCAACCAAAAAGATCGAAGTGTTACGTTCTATTCGAAGCATTTATGAATTCAATATTCAATGTGTATAGTTACAAAAGAATAATAATATTGAAATTTATCTTATAATGACTTTCTTCATGTTGTTAAATGATGACTGATGAAAAAAACGAAAAGAAAAAATAGAGAAGAAGATCTTCCAACAAATAGAGACCGAAGTGAAGGAGATTAAGGAAATATTGCAGCATACAAGTGATGAGAAAATGAAGCTTGATCCTGAAGAAAAAATCGATCCGAAAGAGACAGCGTTTCTGATTGCTGCAAAAAATGGTATAGTTGAGATAGTGAAAGCGATTCTATCTAAAATACCAAGTGCCCTCCATGACACCACCATAGATAAGAGGAACGTATTTCACGTGGCAATAAAGAACAGACAACCTTTCATTGTTATGGAACTCATAAAAAATTTGAGTGAGCAAAACATAAGTAACCTGATTCAAGAAGTGGATAAGGATGATAACACAGTGCTACACTTGGCAGCAGAGACATTAGACAACGAAACGCCTTGGAAGATACCTGGCTCTGCCATGCAAATGATGTGGGATATCTCCTGGTTTCAGGTACAGTATATTATTATAAATTTTTTTAATACTCCTCCCGTTTAACAAAGATGGTAAAAAATGACTAAATTTTCTGTCATACTCGTGTTAATTAACTACATACTGCAGATCATTGGTTTTATCTGATGTATATGTATGTTGTGTTGTGATGTGATGGAGCAGTACATTAAATCAAAAGTGCCAGAGCATTTCGTTTTTAGAAGGAACAAACATGACAAAACCTCAGGAGAAATATTCAAGGCCAGTCACAAAGCTCTGGTGAAGGAAAGCAGTGACTGGCTGAGAGAAACATCAGAGTCGTGCTCGGTTGTTGCAGCACTCATTGCCGGAGTTTCATTTGCTACATCTGGCAGTGTCCCCGGTGGGACGGAAAAGGGAAAACCTTCGTTGGCAGATAAGCCCGAATTCGAAGCCTTTGCCATATCTTCCCTGGTTGGACTCTGTTTCTCCGTCACTGCGCTCATCATGTTCCTTTCTATACTCACTTCTCGAAAACAAGCCAAAGATTTCCGCACGAGTTTGCCCCTCAAACTTCTTCTCGGCTTAACTTCGCTCTTCGTATCCATCATTGCATTGTTTGTTTCCTTCTGCACTGGCCATTTCTTTGTGCTTAAGGATAAGTACAGGCAGTATGTTTTCCCTATTTATATAGCAACTTGCTTGCCTGTGTCTTTCTATGCAGTAGCACAGTTTCCACTCTATCTTGACCTTGTTGATGCTATTTTAAGGAAGGTACCACTGCCAAATGACAAGGGTGATGGTTTATAGATATATAGAGGCTGGTACTCCGGCTATTCTTTTGTTAAAATAATAATAGCAACCTCCAAATTTGATATCTGAATTAATATTTAGTTTATTTATATGTAGAAAAAGTAAAATTGCATATAAAATAAATCAAATATTACATGTATATATCAAATTTGAATGTTCACGTAATATTTTTTTTTAATAATAATATGCTTTAATTTGTCCCAGGCAGCTATATATGCTAGCTATCTTTATATGTAATGATTTCTTTCATGGAGATCGAGTTTGGTTTGTAATCCAGTAGTAGCAACTTGTCTACTATCTTTGTTTGGAACACTTATCAATTTAATTAATGTATTTGCGATTGGTTTGAGTAATAATTTGAGTTCACGTGTATTATTCTTTCTTCTGTTTTTATTTATTTGTCATATTTTAAACAAAACACAATATTAAATAAATATAATTATTGATTATATTTTCAATATATTAATTATGTTTTTTTCATCGTATCAATTTTTTTTCTATAATTATTAATTTTTTTCACTACTTACGTAAATCAAAATCTATTTAAAAAGGGTAAACCACTACTAGAAAATCCTGTTTTAGTGACCGAAATTTGTGACCGAAACGGAAACGGTCACAAATAGTGACCGATATAGTGACCACAATAAAAACGGTCACTAATAGTGACCGCGATGAAAACGGTCACAAATTGTGACCGATTTAGTGACTAATATTGAGAAAAAAAATTTGTGACCGAAATAGTGACTGAAATTTTCAGTCACTAAATAGTAGTCACTAAATCGGTCACTAAACAGATTTTTCTTTTTTTATAAAATACAATTTAGTGACTGAAAAAATTCAGTCACTAAAATCAGTCACTAATTAAACTAAAATCCCTAAATTCATTTCATTTTCATTTCCGCCCTTCTTCGCGCTCCTTCCTAAAGTTTATAGTCTTCTCTTCCGCTTCTCTTCTTCGGTTCTTCTTCTCTTCCGCTTCTCTTCTTCGGTTCCTCTCCTTCGTCGCTCCGGTTCTCTCCCGTCTCCGTCTCCGTCTCAATATCGCTCTTGTTCTCTCTGTCTCCGCCTCCTTCCACCAACGACAGCGACGAAGTGGACTGCTGCAGCAAGGTCGTCGACGGCGGTAGCATCGTGAATCAAGCCATGACGTCTGCCTCCTCCTTCCACCCACGATAGCAACGATTCAGGTTTGTGCCCATCTCCCATTAACGAATTGATTTCACGAACCCTAACTCCCAACTCTCAGATCTCAATTATTTTGAAATCACCCCTCACGGATTTCTCTTGTACTTCACCAAGCACCGCTCACAGTGACCACCGCCTTGACCTTGACTCTTGGGGGTTCTGTCTCAACTCTATTTTTCTCCATTTTCTCGTAATTTTTATATTATTTTCTAATTTGTTTATTTATTTTCTCCCTTGGCAGATGCTTAGAATTGTCAGACTTAAGGGTAATGCCTTTTCTCTTACTTAAAACCGTTGGGTGTAGATCTTGGTTGAGAGGTGGGCATATGCTCCATATTGAAAAATGCTTAATTCAAATTGCTTTTAAGATAATTGATTACATGTACTGAACGAGGCTCTTGGGATTACATTTACTTTTAAATATTCTTGAGTTTCTAATTTTTATCTCTTCATTGATTCATTTGTCAAAGTTTTATCTTTAGTAATTTGCATCTTGTTGCTTGAATGTGCAAGACCTAGTCATTCTTGTGTAAATTCTAGAGGAGGAGGAGAAGACGATTACCCAAGCATTGGATGCTATTGAGAGATTGAGTTCAGTTGAGTCTATTATTTTTATGTCTGCCTCTACTATTTTGCGATATTTTTTAATCTGAGTATGGCAACTCTGCTGCGGATATAGTGTCAGTGTTTTTAATCTTAAAAATAAAGATATAAGCATTTGGTTCATAAAGTATGACACAGTGACATACTTTTATACTTGTTGAAAACGATTGGCCTATTCACTTTTATAATTATGCTGCCATCAGGAGTTCAAAGGCTATGTCTTCAAAATCACTGGAGGGTGTGACAAGCAAGGATTTCCAATGAAACACGGAGTTTTGACCCCTGGGCGTGTTCGCCTCTTGCTCCACAGAGGTAGGACTTTTCTAAAACCTTTTTTTAAAGATATATTTGGTTGATTATTAGACAGATTATAATTGCATTTGGTCTGTGTTGCACAATGTGGATGGTTTTTATTTGTTAGTTGCTACCATGCCAATTTTGCAATGTCCATGACAAGTAATAATAGCAGGTTGCCTTAGGGGTGAAGGTGACAAGGTTGCTGATTTAATGATGAGGATGATGAATCGATGATGTTATTGACAAATTTCAAGTCTTTTATATTTGATCAAGTTGTGGTATTGGTATTAATTTTAGATTCTATGCCATCTCCCTTTTCCTTATGTCTCAAGTCTAAAGCTTAAATTTTAACATGTTGTAGTAACTTGTATGGTATCTGGAAAATTGAATATATATTACTTATCAGTGAGAGTTCTGCAGTTACTGAGAATGGAGAAAATTGGAGTATGGGTCAGAGGCAGTTGGTCTGTCTTGGGAGGGTTTTACTTAAGAAGAGTAAGATCTTGGTGCCTGATGAAGCTACTGCATCAGTTGATACAGCTACAGATAATATTATTCAGCAAACAGTTAAGCAACACTTTGCAGAATGCACAGTAATTACAATTGCTCATAGAATAACTTCCATCCTTGATAGTGACATGGTTCTGTTTCTAAACCAAGGTAAGCACCAACTTATTTTCTTTCTTTCTTTCTTTCTTTGTTTCTTCTTCTTCTTCTTCTTCTTCTTTATTTCTTTACTTTATTTTCTTATTATTCTCTCATATATGTGTAACATGATTTCTTCTCATGTTGATCCTGCAGGGATTATTGAGGAACATGATTCACCAAAGAAACTGCTTAAGAACAAATCCTCAGCTGTTGCTCAACTAGTTGCAGAATACACGCGGAGGTCAAACTCTGGTTTTGAAAGTTGAGCTGATAACATTGAATTGATATTAGCCTTGAACCAGATATGTTCTTGATGGTGATATATATATTAGCAGGTGCCTCATGAGTGGTTATCATTCCACTTCATGTGCATGCTCTATGGCCTGTGGTGCAGCCAAGCCACTCTCATTTGGAAAATGTATTCTAAACGTCAAAAAGAAAATACTAACTTCTTAATGGAAGTTATGAGTTAATTAGTAGCAGTTATTATTAATTGTTTAATTTGTTCCTTGTGCCCTCAATGGTTGTAATAATATTGCAATAATAGCTGGCTTCCGAATAGGTTGTTATATCTTTGGTTATTTAATCTAAATTGATGGTGATGAAGTTAGTTTTGATGGATAGAGTAGTTTTATAGCATGTCATTGCCCTTTAGACATGATTTTTGCTGACTTTCATCTCACAACATGCTTACCTTGTTTTTATCCTCTATTGCAAAATATGTCCCTCAGAGACTAAGCCCTTTATTTCTATTCAATACCAGGTACTATCGAATGTTTGAGGCAACACAAGATGGATTAGGTAAAAATGCCCCAGTGCACAGCATACATGGTTCGCTGCATGCTGTTGGAGAGCTTTTGAGGTTAGTAGATTTTCAACATATGCGTTGACATTTAGAAGTGCTTTAAATTTTTTCCTGGCAATTTAGTAAGCATCATTATCATGGCAGAGATGCATGTTTGCCTGACATGTATAAATTTTTTTTATATCCAATCCCTTGAGCTAATATTTTTTGTCAAGAAATTCACTGTTATGGCAAATTGGAAGTTAAACAGTTAATTTATAGAAAAAAAAGTTGAAGTGCATTATGCCCATTAGATATAATATTGTTATCAGCACAGTTTTGCACTTTGTCAATGCTGACATTGATAATTGGCCAAGTTTGTTTGACTGGGATGAATTTATCCTTTTTTTTGTGTTATGTTATGAAATTAGTTTTAGATGCTAGTTGTTAATCTTCTCATTATGTTTTATTTGATTTATATGTAATAAACATGATTTGGCAGGAATACTGGTGAGTTCATGATGTCAAGATACCGAGAAGTTGCTGAAATTGTTCTCAGATACCTAGAACACCGAGATCGGCTTGTTCGCCTGAGCATAACTTCAGTGCTACCTCGAATTGCACATTTCCTGCATGATCGCTTTGTTACTAACTACTTAACAGTATGTTAACCTTGCCCTGTTACTTAATTATGTTTTGCTCTTATTTATTGTTGCTTGATTTGTGATAATTTATTAGGAGAAATATTTTTTTAATCTTATTATATAACCTTTATCATCTCTTTTGCACAGATAATGGAACTTATGCTATGGAAAAATACTCACTCGTAATAATGAATAGTTGGAGGGAGTTAGCAAGGTTGTTAGTATGTTGTCCAAAGCTTGTGCAAATTGTTATATATATTTAGTTTACTTATTGCTTATGTAAATTGTTGTATTATTAGTTTCTATTTACTTTCCTTGGAGACATACTTATGAGATATCCATTGCTTATGTAAATTGTTAGATTTCTTACATTTTAGTTCTTTTTATTCACATGATTATATTGTAACAATTATACTGAATATCTGAGATTTTTTATAGCTAAATGTGATGTATGATCACTATTATAATATATTTTCTTTAATCAATTTATTTGGTGCAGAGATTTCTTAAAAAAAAATTTTGACCATCGAAAATGGTAACAGTTCTTGCAGTGAATGTACCTAATAATATATATTTTGCGATAAAAATAGGGATAAAAACAGTCATTAATAGTTAAAAAAAAAGTCATTAGTAATGTAAAAGTTGTGGTCACAAATTTCTTAAATAGTGACCGAAATTTCCGTCACAAACTTCACAAATCCGTCACAAATGGTGATATATATATTAGCAGGTGCCTCATGAGTGGTTATTAATTAGTGACCGAATTTTCTGCCACTAAAGTAATTTTTTCCGTCACTAATTGGTTCTGTTTTACCTTGCGTGACCATTTTAGTGGCCGTTAGTAATACGTGACGGTTTATTCGGTCACTAACGTCAAATTTTCCGTCACTAAACTTTTCCCTTTTTCATATGGTAACCACTTTAGTGACGGAATTAAATTTTTTGTGACTGTAAATTTCCGTCACAAATTAGTGACGGAAAATTTTTCCGTCACTAATTACTTTGTGACGCCACTTTTAGCGACCGCACCTATTCAGTCACTATTTCGGTCACTAATGTGACCGAAATTTGCGGTCACTAAAAATAAAATTTTTAGTAGTGAACATCCAAAATAACACTTAACATGCTATTGAAATCCTTAAAAAGATAGATAAAAAACAAAAAATTTCTCAAAAAAGACAAATGTTCTCTTTGTCCCAAAATATAAAACCCTTTTTAGATTTTTATTTTGGTATTTAAAATCATATATCAATTTTCAATGATAATTATTTTTTATTTTTATTTTTATTGAGGAGAGAGATCAATAAGTTCTTTCTAACCTGAATGTCCTTTAACCAGCTTGTTAGAAATAAAGGAGTAAGAAAGCAAAGCTAGAGAAAGTTTGGTATAAAGGCAAAATATGTATTTGTAATTAATCTGTTGATAGCATTTGATGTCTTACAATTTGTGTCACTCTCCCATCTATAATATCAGGCATGTGATTGATCAAATAAACTAAACTTCTAGGTTTAGCCGGTCGGTCCTTATCGGGTTTAAGCAGGAAATTAAAGACGTCGTGAAATAGTTGCCTAAACTAAGGTAGTCAAAGAGGTCACATTATTTTAGTTCACACTTCAATGCACAAGATGTATACAAGCTTTATCCTATAAGAAAATAGGCTCAACATAAATATTGCTGCAAATTGGTCTATGATAAATTAAACGTATGGTTTGCTTGTGACCATTATCGTCGTAAAGAGTTTTACTTCCGTCACCAGTGAAGATGATGATGATGCATTCACTAACTTCAAACAAATTATCGAAGAGTGGGTAGTACAAGCTAAGTAAATTCCAAAGCTGTACAAGATATATGTAGTTAACAAATTAAAATATGTTGTTCTCACATCTTTGACCTTCTTGTTAATATATATATTTTTTAAAGATTTTGGGTGAACAAAATTTTTGAGAAGGTGATGGGTGAGAGTAGTATTATATAAGAGTATTAGGATGATGAGTGTAAATAACACCTGGGTTTGAGTAATATATATACATGGGCATGAGTAGTAACATAAAGATATTATTGACAAGTTAATGCAAAAATTCATAAAAAGCCGGTGCAAATAGCAATGAAACATGTGTCAGTAATATCTCCCTTTTTTTAAATGTAATTTCATATCAGGATCTTACTAACAAGTATTTTTAGGGTACTTGTTAAAGGATACTAATAATGAAAAAAAATCATAAATGTATATTTTTCTATATCTCGAAAACACAAAAAATCACATTTCTCTACGAGATTTTTTTTAATGTTTCGCTTCTTAACAAATATATTCAAAGCACTTGCTAGCATTTGTCTTAGATTAATTTAAATTAAAAAAGTATGGATGTGTGTGATACCATAAGATTTTGATCCAACCAACTCAAGTTGCTTCCCTAGAGCAATCAACAACTGTAAGAGATCATTAAAATGGATCTAAGAATGTGGGCTTGTCTATTGGACCACATGAAGATATGGCCAAACATTTGACTCGATCGAATCTCGTTACCATATTTAATTTCATGACGCTCTCATTATTCATTACATTACACAATATAATACTCGTGCCGTTGCTAGTATAAATTACATTTATTCAAAAGAGAAAATGGGAAATGCACCGACAGTGTAAAGTTTTTTACACCATCAGTGCATCATCCACCATTCTTCCGTTTATGGTTGTTGACTTTCAAATTAAAATAATACAAATGAATGGTGGATGATGCACTGATGGTGTAAAAAAATTTACACCGTCAGTGCATACCCATTAATCTCTATTCAAAATACTTGGTTCAATTACACAAAAAAATAAAAAATAAAAAATAAAATAAAATACCTGGTTCAATATAAGTAATTAACTCTTTGTTTTTAATAATTTTTTTTCAATTTTACTTGCATTATTATTTTTTTGAGAAACTAAATTTAATTAATTAGAACACTCATTTAATAGGAGTAATATAATTTAGGAAAAAAGAATTAAACATTTTCTAAAAAATATAAAATAACTTATAGAAACAAACAATTATTCTAAAATATAACCTATATAAAATGAGGGAGTACCAACTGATCCATGTTTACTTGTATCAATATGGATTTATATTATTATTATGCACTATTATTATCTCAAGTTGTATGTTGCTGGTACTTATATAATATACACTATTATCACCCACCGGTTGTATGTTGCTTCATGTGGGCATGGTGATGAAAAGAAAGAGGAAATAATATATCTTTGTAGCTTTTAATTTCTAGCTAAGTCCCGTCTTCAGGTTTATTTTTTTCAACTCTGTTATATAAATACGGGACACTTGTTTTTTCATAAAAAAACTGGTGAGTTTTACAATTTCTCTTTCTTACATGACTCATCACTTTTTACCCAAAAAGGCATGAGTCCCTTTTTGATGTCAAATACGGATGTAAACCAAAACATTTTCCTATTTTCTTAGATTATCAAAAGAAATTAGCATCATCATCAACTATATATGAATCAGCTTGTAAAGGGTTTATCAGCTTAATTATATCCTTTTAGAGAATAGTTCCACCACAAATTTTTTAGCACAAAACAATGCAAAATTGAGGAAATAGTTTTTCGGTTAATAATAACTTTACATGATTATTTTGATGGAGGGAGATGGGGTGACAGCTGTGTGCCACGGCTTGCAAAGCTACTAGTCCTAGTAAAAAAACAAAAACACAATCTGAATATCTGATTATTCATTCTCTTTTTTCTGAAATGGGAAAGCGATGGAGCATAGAGTGCCTTTTCCACAATGCCTTTCTAGATTTCAAAGACAAGTAGCTAGCTACTTGTGTCCTTGTGGTTGGTGGCCGGTGAGGGTCGTGCTGGTCTACCAAGCGTTATTTAAGAGCAGAGGTAGATAATGATCCAAAAAAAATTGGTAATTCTTCGTGCTATTTTTTATTAAAATATAATTCCGGCAACAATTTATCTATCTATAGCACAAAGGTTAACGAATCTTCTTATAACATTGTTAAAATTGACCGAATTCCTCCGTAATATTATTAAGGCATCTGTTAACCCTTTTATTTTTCATATTATAATAATAACCTGTACATATATATAATCAACTTTTCCACAACCAATAATAAATATATGGAGAGGGTTGCCAAAGTATGGAGTGAGATCACATCATGTGGGTCGGTGATTTGCAACCTCTCCAAGTACTGTCTCATAAAAGCATCTCAGCATCGTTAGGTTTGTAGTAACATCAAAGAGTAATACCCTACCTGCAAAACAAAATAAAGAAAGCATATTACAATGGACTCAAAAATTGTGTTTTGCCTTGCTTGTAAAGGAGGTGATTCTATTATTGCTGCCGTTAATTAGAAGATGTTTTATACTCTTATACGTTCTCCTTGGTTCCTGCTTAGCAACATGGGTTTATTTCAAAATTATTGAACTGGTATGGATTTTCCTGACATGGTTTTATTTCAACCATTTTTACTCCCTTAAACAATGTCCTTGAGGTATTTAGTATTCCTTTTGTTTCTTATTAACTCTTTTTTTTAGAGATTTTTTTCTTTTTATTTGTCCTTTTGATGATACTTTGTTTCTTCGAAATATTAAATCCTTTATTATCATTATTGGTTATAATATATATGACTTTAACAAAATAAAAAACACACGCACGGGAAATTTAAATTATTGTTTTTCATATAAAACAAGCGCATATATATATATATATATATATATATATATATATATATATATCCAAATGTCAATTCTGAATGTACATATAACATCACTCTTATCTAAGTTTTTATACTAAGAATCTGAATTATTTTTTTGGTATACCATCTCATTTTGACAAAAACTAACAATATTTTGTGAACAAAATAATTATCGCACGTAAGGGAAGATTCCTTTCATTTCAAGGATAAGACAAAATATTAATTTAGTACTATAAGACTTTGCAATGAAATTATAAATTTACATTAACTGCAGACCAAAAAGTATACAAATTTAAACTCAAACAACATTTTTATAAAACACGAAAATGTTTATGTGAATATATATATATAGACATACCGACGGCCCAAAATATAGACATACTGACGTACACTTTCTATGTTAACATGATTAATCCAATCTGATTGGAGAAATATATTTTTATAAAGATGATTAGATAAAAATTCATAGTCCTCAGTATTCAGTGATGTCAAGTTTGGCATCACTCCCAAGTTCAGGCCGACACTATATATAAGTATTTCCTTTTGGTTTGATGTTGTAATTCATTAATTATACGATAGGTCACCATCTTTTCTACTAAGTTCTAACCGATCAATTTATCATCATGCATGATTTATAGTACTAATAGAGTAATGTATTCCAACATATAATTAATATAAAGTAAGAGAAAATGTATATCTTGAAGGCAAGTGTTATTTTTTTTTTTATTAGAAAAGATGTACCCGGGACTAGAACCCAGGATCTAAGAGCCTAAACTACCTAGGTGTCCCTACAGCTACCTAGGTATCTCTGGAGACAAGTATTATCTTGAAGGCAAGTATTAAGATATGCATTTTGTTTAATGTATCGTACTTTACAAAAGACAAACTCTTCCATTCAACCACTGCTTTTAGCTTTAGTTGCTCACCTTATTCCAATTATTGCTATTATAAAAGTGGCATTCTATTTGCATGGTTGGAAACAAATGAATACATTAAGCACGGCATAAAACTTTATTATGATTAAGTTATCGATAGACACGAATAAATTAAAGAGGTGGTCCAATAGTCTAAGGCCTCGCTAAATCCTCATGACACAAGATTAAATATCAGTGTGTTCGAAAATTATGAGGTTCAATATAATCATAAAAAATAACTATAAATTAGAATAAATGAATTTTAATTTTTTTTTACCATCATAGGTTTTTATAAACTATATAATCGGTTTTTACAAAAGAATCTGTTAAAGAAAAGATGAAAAAAGACAATACTAACAAATATTCTTACTTTTAGAAAACATATTAAGAAACTAGTAAATTAAATAAAAATTCACAATTAAGTATGATTTTTTTTTAAGAGATAAATCGAGATTTGTTATATTTTTCTATCCTAAAAATATTAGGAGTAATAAATGCATAAACAATAAAAAAATAAAAAAAAAGACATGAAACAAACCAATGATAATTTCAACAATGAACAGGAGAAAATCAAAGATTGGTGCAGTACAAATCAAACAAGATCTAATTACAGAATTTGATGCATTCGAGTGTGTGGATGAAGAAGAAGCGAGAAACACGAGTGAGAAACGGAATTGCGAAATAAAGGAAGCATTTCCTTTTCCACATTGGATGAAATGAAATACTCCTACCGCAATAACCTAAAGACATAAGTAAATGTCCGTTTTACCGTACTAATAATTAATATTGTTAGTGATATTAAAAATATAATATTTAATATATTTTTTAAAAATTATTCATACAATTATTATTAAAATTTTAAAAATTATTAATTAAATAAAAATATTTGTGAAAAAAATATAATTAATGTTATTGAAATTTGATATAATAACTTATATTTAGAAGAAAAAAAAACTCAATAATTCACCAAAAAAAAAAAACTCAATATATAATGCTTATATCTAGAGATTGAGCTGCCATCCAAAAGAGTTGATGGTATATATACTCTTGCCTTTAATTTTAGATATTTTTTAACGATACAATGTTCGGATTAAAAAATATAGTTAATGTATGTATCTGTTTGAATTAAATTAATGTAGTGTTTGTCTAATTTATCTTTTATCTCTCTTATAATTATTTTTTACTATATTTTTTCATTAATTAGGGGAGGATAAAATTTAAAAAAAAAAGATTAATGTTGTTTTGGATTCATAAAAAAAATACTTATTTTTTATGCTATAAACTAACTTAAAGTGGAATTGAGGTAGTATCTTTTTCTTTTGATTCATATGACTTGGCACTTTACAAACCTAATATATAATTATCCTATTTTATTTTTTTCCAACTATACCCTTTTCATGAATATCTCTTTTTCACTTTCAATATTTTCCTCTTGCCTTAAAAATCATGATTATAAAATGAAAGATTTTAGTTAAATTACCCCTAATATTTATATCATTTAACAATTTCTTAAAACTCTTAAATCTTTCATACGGTTGATACTTTTAAATTGGATGGAGTATATTGGTGTGATTCAAGTAAAAATGACTTGTAATAAAATTTAAAAAAAAAAATAAGCAGAAAGCAGTAATATTAACAACCCCAGCTTAATCAACGTAATTAAAACATAATCATGATTATGGAAGAAGGAGCATAGAGTTAATAGTGTTGTTGGAATGAGTGGGGACTAGACTAAGCTTGCAATGCATTCACACGCATCCCTTCCTTAAAGCTTACTGTAACCAAATGATTATTATTAGTATCAATACAATATCAATATAATCTCTCATAAACCAAACAGAATTACCATTACCATAACCACAATTCTATATCTTTTTTGAGACATTCCTAATATCTAGGATTGTGATCTGCAGAGAAAATTAAATTTTAATTGATTTTTAATTTTCCTCTGATGCCTTATTTACGGTTGATGTGTCAAACAGTGTGAGAGCCGACAGTCTATAATATATTGCCAACCAACGACACACTTAAGAAACAGTAAAGAAAGACAACAATTGTACTTGGCGTTTCAGAGACCAAAAAAAAGAAAAAGAAAAAGAAAAAGAAAAGAAAAGAAAATGGGGTAGATTGCAAAATTTGCAGCTGTTAAGGATCCCAGTGTCAGATTTCATGATTCTGGGGTCTGCATGATCCAACCTTGTTCAAAGCACAATGCTTTTTGTGATTTTCTGTACACCCTTTTGATGATATTGTGTTGAACAGCACTATCTCAACTTCATTCACTTGGTAAGTACTTGATGGTCTCATCAAACGTTTTGCAAATGATCACTGCCTTTTTTTAATTTTTTTTTCATTGTCTTATATCCTTTTTGTTTTTTTTTTTTCATTGTCTTATATCTCTTCCTTCTTTAACCCCTTCTTCATGATCAATGATGATTTTCCACTGATCCTACCTACCAACAATTTCCATGATCAATATTCATTAGTAGCAGATTTTGCTGTTCTTATTTTTTTTTCTTTCAGAATTTGATCACAGTGATTGTGATTTTTGTCCATTGAGTAATTAAGTTAATTTAATCCATGTAAATTTTAATCAAGATTTTTTTTAAAAAAAAAGTATTTTCTGGCTGTCATTTGATAATGGAACCCTGTTTTGCATTTGCTGGTCTTTGGCTTGTAAAATTATTATTTGATATTTCATGCTGACTGACAGTGCCCCTGATATCAAATTGTGGGAGCGGCTGTGCGTTAATAAATTTGGAGCTGTGTCCAATTTGGCAGGTAATTCAATATAGCAATGTTTAGTTGAAAGAGTTTCTTACTTTCTCATAGGTTAAACCATAGGAGTAAAGTTGGAATTCTCATGAATGTGAATCTGTTCTTATTAAATGCAGCATGTATACTTACTTATATTTGATGATAGGTACAAGAAATGAAGAAACAAACTAGGAGAGTCTCAAATTAGAAAAATATGGGTGGTGGAAATCTATAGAATATATCTATCAGGCTTTTGCCTATAATCAAAACCAGCTGTGTTGTTGTTCGGTTGTTCCTCGCTGTGGATATGGCGAACTTGTCACATTCAGATTCAGGGCGTTTATATTCATGGTGGTGGGATAGCCACATTAGCCCAAAGAATTCAAAATGGCTTCAGGAAAACCTTACAGGTGTGTCTTTTTCCTTTATGTCATGAGTGTTACTTTGCTATAGGAATCTAAATATATTTGTATTGCTTGTTAGAATACCCTGTTTGCAACCTTGTGTTAAATTCACTGCAGTAAAAACTATACTAGAATAACAGAACCAGTGTCACGTTTCATTTTAAACCAACTTTCCACATTAAGATCTACCAAAAAAGTTAATTTCCACATTGAGTCTACATAATGAAAGCCCTTTAAATTATCATTTAGGTAGATTTTGCTGGGATAGAGAATTCAAGCACATTTATACTTTCTGCATACTGTAACTTGAGATTCATTTTTTAGCTGAATTTCGTCAAAATGCAATAACTCATTATAACAAAATGCATAAAAACCAATGCACAAAGTGCATTGTTCTGTAGGTGCTTGTCATGCTATTTTCCAATAAGGATATGACATTTACTGCATGTGTAATAGTTCAACAATGGAAATATAACATGTGTAACAGTTATTACACATGTTATATATATATATATTGGAGAACAACGTCACAAGTGCCTTTAAAACAACACCTAAGTCTTGTCCAAGAAAGAAATCATAAATCCAAATCAGAATTCTATGTCAATGTCTGCTTGTTTGTCTGGGACTAGTGCAAATGTTTTAGAGGCTTGAGCTGCTCATGCTCAAGTAAAAATTTGCTGTAACAGTTTTCATGGCAAATCATATACATTGTGACTGCGGTTCACCAAAAATTGCCTTCAAAATGATATTTTATATAGACACACATACTTTCTTTTGGTAGAATCCCCAGACTTATGCATTCTAGTGGATTTGATAAGGCCAAATGTATTCATCCTCATAGTCTGATATATTGTGGAGTAATACTGTGCTGATTGCGGTTTTACATATTTCGTCAATCTGAATCATTTAGTAAATTTTACCTCACAAGATTGTTTTTATGCTTCACAAGCTTAGCAATACCATATTTTACCCATTCTTTCAAATATTTACCTGGCTCCTAATATCCTTTTTAGTTATGAATTCCACCATGCTTCGTGAAATTTAAAATAATAATATATAGTAAATTTAAGCATGCGAATGTGAAGAAATATGCTTATCATGAAAGACTATGTATGCTATTGCAATTGGTGGGCGAACGCACGCGTATGGAAATTGTGGCTGATTTTTAGTCCGTTGTTCCATTGTTTAGTCCACTAACATATAGGCAATGTTATGTTTGTACAGACATGGATGCAAAAGTCAAAGCAATGATCAAGCTCATAGAAGAGGATGCAGATTCATTTGCAAGGAGAGCAGAGATGTACTATAAGAAGCGCCCGGAACTAATCAAACTAGTTGAAGAGTTCTACCGAGCATACCGTGCATTAGCAGAGAGGTACGATCACGCAACAGTGGAGCTACGCCATGCCCATAAAACCATGGCAAAAGCATTTCCCAACCAAGCACATTTCATGCTGTCTGATGATTCACCTTATGATGCTGCTGAACCACACGCACAAGGAGTGCCTCTTCCAAAACTTTCATCCTTGGAGCCAGCATTTGAATTTTCTTCAGCCCAAAACATGCCAAGAAAGAATATAAGGAGTTCAGAAGAATTTGAAGATGGTGGAAATGGAGAGGTTCTAAAGCAGAATGTCAAAACCGAGATCTACTCTGAGTCTGAAGGTGAAGTTCAAACCATAAGGAAAGCCATGGCCAAAATGCAGTGTGACAAGGATGCTATCTTTCTTCAGTATCAGAAGAGTTTGGAGAAATTATCCGAAATGGAAAGAGATCTTATTAAGGCGCAAAATGATGTTGGAGGCCTTGACGAACGAGCAACTAAATCTGAAATTGAAATAAAAATATTGAAGGAAGCACTGTCAATACTAAAAGCTGAGAAGGATGCTGATCTAGTTCAATATAAGCAGTGTCTTGAGAAGATATCAGAGCTGGAGGCTGAGATAACACTTGCTGAGGAGAATTCGAGGATGCTAAATGAGCAACTTGAAAGAGCAGAATTGGAAGTTAAAGCTCTGTGGGAAAATCGTGCAAAACTTAATGAAGAGAAAGAATCTGTAGCTGTCCTTTACCGTCAGTGCTTGGAGAAAATATCTAAAATGGAGCGTGAAATTTTGCATGCCCAAGAAAATTCTAAACGACTAAATAGAGAAGTTGAAAAAGGGTATGAAAAGCTTAAGAGTTCTGAAAAACACTCTGATACATTGGAGAAGTTGAATCAATCTCTTCTGTTAGAGGCTGAAAATTTAGTGCAGAAGATTGCTATGAAAGATCAAGAGCTTTTAGAGAAGCATGCCGAGATAGAGAGGATTCAGACTCAGAAGCATGAAGAGAATTCTTACTTTCTTCAAACTGAATCCACTCTACAGAATCTGCAAAAGCTATACTGTCAATCACAGCAGGAGCAAAGAACTCTTGCTTTGGAGCTTAAATGTGGGCTTCAGCTGTTGAAGGACTTGGAGCTTTCAAAACAAGGCTTTAAGGAAGAAATGCAAGAGATCGTGGAAGAAAGCATGACTTTACATGAACTCAACTTCTCTTCCACTAGGTCATTGAAAAAACAGCTTATGGAAATCTCTAAATTGAAGGCGATTAAAGATATACTTGAACAAGAGTTTGCTCTGAATGCTGAAGAAAGCAATGCCCTCCAGCAGGTAACTCATCAAATAAAGGATGATATTGAGGACTTGAATAATAGATATCAGGCTATGATGGAACAACTACAGACTTTGGGTCTGAATCCTAAATGTTTTGCAGCATCTGTGAAGGATTTACAAAATGAGAACTCAAAGTTAAAGGAGGTCTGTAAAATGGAATGCAATGAGAAAGAAGCTCTTCGTGAAAAGTCAAAGGATATTGATGAACTTTTGATAGAAAATGCCTTTATGGAATTTTCCTTGTATAGTTTGAATGATGAGTTAGATGGATTAAAAGCAACAGTGAAGAAATTTCAAGAGTCCTGCCAAATTCTCCAAGAAGAAAAATCCATTGTTGTTGCTGAGAAATCAACACTGCTTTCACAGTTGCAAATTATTACTGAAAGTGTGCTGAAACTATTGGAGAAGAATACCTTGCTGGAGAAGTCCCTGCTGGATGCAAAGAATGAGCTTGAAGATTTTAAGGCTAAATCAACTAGCTTGGAAGAATCTTGCAAGTTGCTACATGATGAGAAGTGCAATATTGAAAATGAAAGAAGCATCCTAGTATCTCAGTTGGAGAGTGTTGAAATGAGACTAGGTAATTTGGAAAAGAGTTTTACAAAATTAGAAGAAATGTATTCTAATTTGGAGACTGACAAAGAACGCACAGAAAACAAAGTAGAAGAACTCCATGCTTTGATTTTGACACAAGAAGAAAAGCATGCCAATCATAAACATTCGAGTGAAGTCCGACTCACAGATTTGGAGAATCTTGTTAATGCACTACATGAAGAACTGCGATTGAGGAATACAGAATTTGAAGAAGAACATGACAAAGCTGTGGATGCTCAACTCAAGATGTTCATTTTGCAAAGCTGTATAGAAGATTTGGAGCAGAAGAACTTGGCCTTATTAATTGAATGTGAAGAGCACACTGAGGCATCAAAGTTCTCTGACAAAGTTATCTCTGAGTTGGAGAGTGAAAATCTTATGCAACTAATGGAAGTAGAGTTCTTGTTACATGAAGTCAGAAAGTTTAAAAAGGGTATTCATCAGGTATGTGGAGCTCTTCAGATTGATCAACACAGTGAGCATGACAAAGGGAGCAAGCAAGAGGAAATACCAACATTACATATTGTTCACAACATTGAGGACTTAAAATGTTCTCTTGTGAAAAGCCAAGAGGAGAAGCAGCAGTTGCTTGTAGAGAATTCTGTCCTTCTAACTTCACTTTCACAACATCGATCTCAGGGAGAAAAAGTGGAGTCAGAGAAAAGGATCCTGGAGCAAGAGTTTGAGAACATGAGAGAGAAGAATGTAATGTTGCAGCAAGATAAGGTTGAACTTCTAGAGATGAACAGGCAACTGAAGTCTGAAGTGACGTGTGGAGAAGAAAAAGAGAATACGTTAAAATCCGAATTGGCAGCACTGCAAGCGAAGTTGATTGATTTACGGAGAATTAATCAAGTGTTTCATGATGAAAAAAGTAAGTTGCTCGAGGAGAAAAATTCACTGCTTAAGAGTGTTTTGGACCTCAAAGATGCATTGTCTACTGCTGAAGACGAGAATAGTATAATTCTCCATGAGGTACTTTCTTTAAGGAACCTTAATTTGGTTTATGAGAGCGTTGCCACTGAGAAAGTCGTCCAACATAAAGCACTTTCTGAACATCTCAGCAATCTCAACCACTTGAATAGTGAGCTCAAGCAGGAACTAGACGTGTTAAGCAAAAAGTATGACGTGAAAGAAAGAGAAAATGCTTATCTGAATGTGTCAATTGAGAGCATGGACAAAGAGCTTCAGGAAGCTAAAAAGGAAATTTTCCATTTAACTCATCAAATTGAAAATTCAGAGAATCTTCTTATGAAGAAAGAAGAGGAGCTGTGCGAAATGGAGAAAAGGCTAAAGACCGCAGAGACATCAAATGTTGAGTTTTGCAGATATGTTGAGGAGCTGAAAATGGAACAACATGAATCAAGACTGGTCAACGAAAATCTAGACAGGCAGATTCTTGAACAATCAGAAAATTGCACCAGTCACAGACAACAAATTGAAGAATACAGGGTTAGGGAACAAACACTGAATTCAAAGCTGCTGGATAAAACAAATGAACTTGAGCTCTGGGAGGCTGAGGCTTCTGCATTCTATTCTGATCTTCAGATTTTATCCATTAGTGAAGCACTGTTAGAAAGTAAGTTTAATGAGCTTACTGGAGTTTGCAAGAGACTTGATGATGAAAATACCACTAAAAACTTGGTAATTGAGCAGATGGCAGAGAGAGTCTGTTTACTGGAAAGTGAAATTGGAGGACTCAAGGGGCAGTTATGTGTATATGTTGCAGTCATCACTTCTTTGAAAGAAGATTTTGCATCTCTGGAGCACGCTTCCCTCTTTTGGACCAGTAAAACTTGTGCTGTAGGCAATGGAGAACAAAAGGTAACATTCTGTTTCAACTTTTAACTTGATCATGAGTATGTACTTGTTTGACTTTCTTTTCTCTAGTCAGAAGAGCTTATGCAGTTCACGTATATTTTCTACATGAATGTTTTATCTTCCTTTTCTCCATTCTATTTTAACTTCATAATCTGTAAGTACTTGTGTGTTTCTCTTTCTTTTCTCTTGTCATAAATAGCTTATGCAGTACACATATATTTTCTACTTATCCATTTCCAACATGAATGTTTGACCAGGATGTAGTAATTGAGACTTGTCTACAAGAACATAACCATCAAAGCTCAAGAGAAACCAAGATTGTGTCGAAACCAGATGGTGTTTCAGATTTGCTGAGCATGCAGACAAGGATTAGAGCAGTTAAAAAAGTGATGATGGAAGAGATTGAAAGACGTATGAAGGAGGAAAATCAAAGCGCTACAGTTGAAGCTGGAGCTTTGGCAAAAGTGGATAAAGATTCAAATTTAGAAATTGCTACATATGATAACAGAAAAAAGGTGATGGAACTTAAGGAACTCAATGCATGGAGGAAACAATCTGAAAATTGGTTATTGATGAAAGATATTCCACTTGACCACAACTCAGATGATCCAGAATCTAAGTATTGCAAAAGTGAGACTGATGATCTAATACTTGAGTTATGTGAAACTGCTCAATCGGGTTGTGCTCCAACAGACTCAAATAATTCAGAAAGATGGCAAAATTACTCTTCAGAATTAGAAGTTGAAAAGGAGCTGAGTGTTGACAAGCTCGAGTTGTCGGCAAAGAGGATGACAAACACAACTCAGGGCAAGAGAAAGATATTGGAGAGGCTTGCCTCAGATGCACAGAAACTGGCCATTCTTCATATGACTGTGCAAGACTTGAAAAAGAAACCGGTTACAACAAAGAAGAAGAGAAACAATGACATTGAACATGAAACAGTGAAGAGTCAAATAGAACAAGTCGCCGAAGCTGTCAAGAAACTAGCAGATACTAATGATCAACTGACGAAGGATATCGAAGAGAGCTCCTCTTCCGCAATGACCGAGCATGTCGAAAGAAGAAGAGTAACAGAACAGGCACGAAGAAGTTCTGAACAAATAGGAAGGCTGCAGTTTGAGGTACAGAACATACAATATATTTTGCTGAAATTGGCCGAGGAAAAGAACAACAAAGGGAAAAACAGATTATCTAGACCAACAGGTGTATTGCTAAGGGACTTTATTCATATTGGCAAGAAGAAAAACAGCAGCAGAAGGCGCAGTAAAAATTGTCTGTGTGGATGTTCAAGGCCTTCTACTAACGAGGACTAAGTCAGAAACTTTAGACTATTTTTCTTCTGTTTCAATGTTTGCACAACTCTAGTATATCAAGTCTTTAACTTAGTAATAAAATAATCACCAAAAAAAAATTTATTTAGCTAGTAAAATGGGAGCTTTATCTGATCATAGCAACTTCTTTCACATGCCTATGTTTCAGCTGAAGATTTGCATTGTAACAATCAATAAAATTCTCCCAGCTAATTTGCATTGTGTTTTCCTTCGTTTTGGAACGTGTGCTGGGTTTTTTTTTTGTTATTTTCATCTTCGCTTGGCCAATGCTATGTAGTATGTACTGTATATTACTAGTAAGTACTATTAGCAACTTCTTTTTTCTTAAGTGACCATTTAAACCAAGGATATATCCCAAAAAACTAATGTGGCCATTCGTGGTGCAACAAGAGTTAGAATTTAATTACTATTATTATTTTAATTATAAGAGTTTAATATTAAAAAAAGGTTTAGATGAGTTAAGTTTCGAGAATTTATTAAAGTCAAAGAAACATTACAATTATATAAACTTTTACGAATGTCCTTATGATAGAGTTTGATATGCACTTAGTATAAAAAAGTTTTACGTTACGATGATTCTACTTGACAAATAGCAACAGTACCCTATGT
This sequence comes from Crotalaria pallida, assembly GCA_037953625.1. Lineage (NCBI taxonomy): Eukaryota > Viridiplantae > Streptophyta > Magnoliopsida > Fabales > Fabaceae > Crotalaria > Crotalaria pallida. Next base: position 126,184,254 of record CM075655.1, on the reverse strand, counting down.
GATTCAAATATGATTGTTTAAATTTTTTCTTTGATCTATTACCTAATTTCTCGCTATCAAAAGCATTTAAAGATTTAATCATGAATAATTTAAAGGAAATTTCTATTATGCAACCTAATTTTGGGTTGTTGCTAAACAATCCTTTGTATGAACCAATGATACATTGTCACCTCATGTATTGTTGCCATGTCATTTTTTAAAAAGTCAAAAATCATAAGTGTCAACCCAAAAATATGTGAGATGACAAAGTATTATTGGTTAAACAAAAGATTGTATGACAACAACCCAAAATTAGGTTGCATGGAAATAATGCCCTAATTTAAAATCATCGTAATTCACTGGAGTCATCTTAAGACCTCCGAATACTTGAGCAATGGAAATGTTGCATAGGTTTTTGAAGCAAGATTTGGATAGGATAGGAGAAGAATCCCAATAAGATTGATTTTGTCAGACTGAAAGAAAGTAGAGATGTGGTCATTTCTACTTATACTTGCTGTTGGGCGGAGAAGTAACACATTCAATTAATATCAAATATACTAGAAAACTGGAATGAAAAACACATGCAATTATTGCAAGCACTCCTTTTATCGAATGAAAAACATGCAAAAGACGGGTCTTCATGAAATTGCTAAGTTCTTATAGATTGTACCAATACTTAAAAAGCAAAATAAAAAATCCAGATTTAGATTGCAAACAAAATCTGTTTCTCAATGTCGCAACAAAACTGAAATAATTAATAAAAGCAGGCAGAAATACTAAGGAATTAAAACTGCAATATCACTCAAATTAAGCTCCAATAATTTCAGGGGCTGCCTCGGCCATTGGTTCATATGCGAGTCTGTCAACCTTTATGCCAACATTTTCAGAGTAATCACCATGAACCTACAATTCCATAAAAAACATCAGAATCAGTCTACTGAAATCACTAAATTTTAAAGAGAAATCAACAAATCAACAAATCAGCACCAAGCATCTCTGCATTATGCCTTTCATTCATGACTAAAATCAGCAATAACAAAGGCAAGATTAGGAACTTTCTACACTAATTATTTCCAGTTTGGCCGAATGCAGGCTGTAATGCTAAATGTAGGTATTGATGAATTAAAGAAGTTTATGATTGATGCTGCCTTGATTTAACAAAACTAGTTACTAAATCAGAACAAATTTAATTTAAAAACTGAATAATACACTAAACCTATTGCTTCTCACCAAGGATGCTCGGGTGTTCCAACCAAAAGGCTGATCCAATGATGTCAATGTGTTCTACAGTGACCTTTCCATAACTTTCAGAAGACTTTCCATTCTCATCATGAATGAGAACATTGTCTACCCTGTCCCAGAAAACTGAGGATCCTAGTTGGAACATGATTGGTAATTTGTAGTAGTCAATTGCCAATTCCTCGATCTTTTTTTGCAGTTGAGCCCCCTTTAAACTTTGCTGGGCTTCCCTTTTGCTTTTTCCAGAAGCAACAAGGTTCCAGAAACAAGTGTTATACTGATTGTTGATATGGCAATCCACTTGTCTCCATGAAAGATAGTCCTTCAAAATCTCTGTAGACGGATAGCATACTGCTCGTCCATCAAATGAAGGAGGGTATTTTAACTCACTATGTGGGAAATAATCTTTCCACCTCATCACGTAAGTGGATGTGAATAAGGACACAATGGCTGAAATGATTTTACTTGCTCTCCTTTGATAAAGATCAGTGGTTCTCTTAAGAATAAAGCTATACTCATCACTAACCCCATAGGCAAAGACTATATCCTGTGGAAACTCTTCAAACACCGCCAATGTGCATGAATTCATCAACTTAAGAGCTCTCTCATCATTGGGTTTCACAAATTCATGTATCTCAGAAAACCTATGGAAGTGACATCCATCTAATCGAACAACTATCCATGTAGACGGCATCAACTTACTATCAAATTCAAAGGATCTCACATACTCCGGTTTCACGTTGTCAATCTCCTCCACAAAACTACCAAGCTCCTTCAAAAGAATAGTCTGATCATTCCAAAACCTTCTACTCGCGATTTTCTTGTTATGCACCATGATAATCTTTCTCCTGCACCTTCGAACCGGAGCGCCATTCTCTGTGTACTTTACAATATCCTCCACCACTGTCTTCAAAACACACGACCCTTGCCGATATATCTCCTCCAATGTAATATAGTTGATACCAAACTCATCAAATAGACGTTCGTTTAGTTTGGATTTCTCAGCAGCACCCTTGAGTTCATTTCGCGCTTTTGTCTCTGTCATTCCGCTCTTAACAAGACGCCAAAAGCATTGATCATATAGATTATTCACATGGCAGATATTTTGCCTCCACCAAAGATAAGATTGAAGGACTTGTATCGTCGCACAGCTTATGACATGTCCGTGGAAAGAAGGAGCATATTGTAGCTCCTTCTGTGGGAAGAAATCGCCCCATTTCGTGACAAACACGGATGAGAAAAAGGAAGTGATAATGGAAAGCACTTTGCTAGCACGCCTTTGGTAAAACTTGGAACTCTTGTTGAGCACAAAAGTATACTCATCACTAAACCCATACGCAAATACCACGTCAGCATACTCTTCGAGCACGGAAACAACGCAAGAGTTCATCAATTTCAAAGCATTTAAATCGTAAGGTTTGTCGAGGTTGTGAAGTTTAGAAAACGTAGAGAAGTTGCGGGCATTGATGCAAACAAGGATGAGATTAGGGAACATGACCTCGTCTTCGACTTCGAAAGACTTGACGTACTCATATTTGCTATTTGCCATCTTCTTTCCTCACAAGACTTTTCTCGAACACCTGGTGAATGCGCGGTGGTGGTGAGTGGTAGTAAGACCGTTGCTGATGAGGGCTTGGGGTGGCAACAGCTACAGTGAGTGATGTCAATAGAACATACATACATACCTGTAAAACACTAAAAATATATAATATCAAAATTCAAAACAACAAACTACAAAGAATCAGTTACAGATGAAAGTAACCAACCACAAGATCTCTAGTCTAATTATATGATGCAAAAATACAATCAAACATGTGTGGAGTACGAGAGACGTGGGTCTTGCCAACATTGTTGATGTTGAAGACGGAAGGGGGCTTGATATCATACCAATCCTTCTTGGCAAAGGGATCAACGCTGCAAGATCAATACGATAAGAATGAATCAGAGTGAAAAAGATTTGAGAAATAAATAAATTATAAATTAATTAATAAAACTTTGGAAGGGGAAGAATAATGTGTACTGACGCTTTGTTCTTCCCCACGGCCACGGCTAAGAGCGAGCGAACGAGCCTTCTGCTCCTTTGCTGCCGCTGATAAATTGGCGGGCTCTAACTTTTCAAAATTACACCCTCCCTCGTTCTTGGTAGATTTTGTGTTAGAAAATTTCGTTAATTGTATTGAAAATATGAATATTTGATATGTATTTTCAAAATTATACTTATTAATTTTATTTAGAATTTAAAAGTTGATAATAAATTTGGATGTTTGTGAAAAAAGTAATTAATTATCATTTTAAACAGGGATAAAATAAAAGTCTCAAAATAGACTTATATACCGGGACGAAGGTAATATCTAAATAGATCTCAAGTTTTTTTTACCTTATTTGATAAAGCTCAAACCTACTTATATCACATAAAAATATAAATCAATCTAATTAAAAAATTGGTCTATTATTGAGCGTAGGTAGATGTTTTTTGTCAGAATTATGTTCAAGCTTTTTTAGTTTAGAGACTGATGTGAGGCACTTAGAACCCAATCATATAATTCGAATTGTTACTTCTAACCACAATGTAATCCACTAATGACGGTGAGTGAAGGGTTGTTTGGGCGTTGTTCGTAGTCGGGAATGGCAATGATTTTAGAGAAGGAGTTTTAATTTCTAACAATCGTAATTGAATGTTCGACCCTCGTTTTTGGGTGAAAAAACCAAAATACCCTTAAAATTAAATAGTTTTGGATTTTGGAGTGTCGAGAAAAAAAAAATACACTTCTAAGACATCCTTATCAAAAATATATTTCGATTCATTAATGTTGAAAAGGCAAATTTTTACATTTGCGACACCGGTGAATATGAAGTGACGAAAAGGATTCAATTAGATGGTATGTTTCGAAAAAATCATTTTTATTCTTCCCAAATCCTAAATTTTGCTCCCAAAATCACTACCTCAGTTCACTTGTTCTTCTTATAAATGAAGTTCAAGTAATTTGTGAGTTCAACTTCAAGGACAAAGATACTTATATTTTGATGATGATTAAAGCTTTGAATATATCCTTTGCAGCATTGCGAACATGCTTGTATCCCTACTATGATGATATGAGCTCTTTTTATTGTGTGTTTAAGTTACTTTATACTCCATCCGGCTCGAATTATAAGCAACAAAAAAACATATATTTTTCTTGGTTTAAAATATAAACAAAATTAACTAGTTTTATTAAATTTTGTTTCATTCTTAATGCCACTTTCCTAAAACATCTCTAGAAAATTGTAATCTTAATTAATTTTTGTTTCATTTCAATACTACTTTCCTAAAATATCTCTATTTTTTATAAATTTGAGAAAATTAAATACAATCAACTAACCTCCTTAATAAGCATAAAAGTGGTTGGATTTTTGCTTATAATTCGAATCGGATAGAGTTACTTAGAGTGAATACGTGGCTGTAATTTTTTTTTTTTGGTTTACATGAGAGGTCTGGGACTAGAACCCATGACCTGGGGGAGGGGGAAATCCTAAGTGTCCCTGCAGGCACCAATGGGCTGTCTTACGTAGACTACGTGGATGTAATTTTAAATCTGCATTAAAAATTCTTATTTTAAACATGCTTTGTTTGTAGCTCGAGATACATTAAAAATAATTTGTCCATGTATTGGATTTTTCATGGCTAATATTGACATATTGTCCCCTCATTGGTTCTAATGGGGTGTTAGGAAACCACAATCAACAGCTTCAGCAAAAAAAACAAACACGAAGGTCCTCAGCTTAAGAGCTCCGAAAAATTTGCACGAGTGTCTTTTAAGTTGAGTAATTTTTTTCAGTTATGATTCATCAATGTTCAAAAGTGTAAATTTTTAATACTAGTAAGTTGGAACATCTTTTTGACAAAGGTGTGTTGAAAGTGTATGCTTTTTTTTTTACATCCCAAAATTGGAAACTATTTAATTTTTAGAATATTTTAATCTTTTTTTTTAAAAAAAATGAAGACCAAAAATTCAATTATAAGAGTGAAAAATTAACACTTTTTAAGAAGGGAAATTGCTTTTTGGTCCCATCATTGATTTTTTGGCTCTCATTTTCAATTTTCATGGACCAAAACACCTTTTTACGTATTATTATTTTCGATTCTATAAAATCGGAAATTTTTCCGGATCTGCAAATTCGGAATTTTTCCGTCTCAACAAAATCGGAAAATATTTCCGACTCTCCATAGACGGAAAAAAGCATTCAATTCACATGAAAGCCTGAAGGCTTTTGAAGATGTATTCTCCTTTCATGTTGCATGTGCCGATGAAATGGCCTCTTGAGGTTGAAAGTTATTTGTTCTTCTGTAGCCACCAGGGTGCCTAAACTTATCTTGTTCACATGATCTTCCTACTTTTGGTCGTTTTGTATTCTAGACTTCATGCTGCCTTTTTGAACCTAAAAAGCAGTTAAGCATATGAGTGGCAGAAGTTACCAAAATGTTTAAAATTGAAAGACAATGCAAAACAAACACATCCACAAAAACTACCCTTAGATCCATTAGCAGGATTACTTTTCTTCTTTTGCTTCCCAGCTCTAACAAAGCGTGTCGCTGATATTTTTCGAACACATCCTCTTGAGGTTGAATGCTTTTTCCGTATCTGGAGAGTCGGAAATATTTTTCGACTTTGCTGAGACGGAATAATTCCGAATCTGCAGATCCGGAAATATTTCCGACTTTATAGAGACGGAAACAACCTTTCGTCTTTGTAGAACCGAAAATAATAATATGCAAAAGAGTATTTTGGTCCATAAAAATTGAAAATGGGGGTCAAAAAGTCAACGATGGGGCCAAAAAGCAATTTCCTTTAAGAAGTGCTGCCAATTATGGAAGTGGGCCGAAAAATATGGCCCAGAACATCGAATAATCGAGGAGTTATTCCATGAGTTTTAATTCCTAAACTCCGTTTTTAGTCTCCAAACTCTTTTTTTTTTATGGGGTTCTATCGGAATATTTTTCGATATCCCCGAACGGAAAATACATTTTTCCGAATATTTTCTTATTAAAAAATAATTTTTAAAATCGAAAAATTGCATTTTTCGTCTCGAAGATATCGGAAAACATTCCGTTAAATCCCATTAAAAAAACGAAGTTTGGGACCTAAAAACTGGGTTTGCATGCTACTCCTCTTTTTCCATACACAATTGATCTGCAATACAAGGAGTGCCAATTATGGAGGGGTGATAACTCAGTTGAATTAGACGAGTGTTAAATCAAATAATTAATGTAGTCACAATGGATGAAGACATGATGAGTCAGGGAATTATGGATCTGTAAGATAAATACATATTGTTGTCAGTCATAAAGAAGAGGCTGTAGCTAGGATATACTCCCACCGGTCTTACTATTTTTAAGAAAAAAAATTATTTAATACTATTAAGAAAATTAGTTCCCTTCAAAAAAAAAAAGAAAGAAAATTAGTTAAGTGTATTTATTTTTTTCAAATTCATCAAAAAATTGACTACTTTAAAAAACTTCTATTGAGAATGAAACAAAAATTAAATGTTACAACCACTTTGAAGAGATATTTTAAGAATGGTTGTATTGAAAATAAAAAATTAGTTAATTTTTGCTTATATTTAGAACCATTAATTAGATGTTTTTTTTCTTATAAATGAGATCGGAGGAAGTATATCCTATTGTACAATAGTACTATTAAAATTTAAAACCATAGTACAATAAATTAGTAACATATATGAGTAAATGATGTTTGAAATTCAATCCACAAATAACAAACGCTACTTAATTTAATTTAAACCAAATGTTAACAAATGTTTTTTTAGTTTATATATAATATATTTTTTAAAATTATCAAGGCACGAAATAATGCATATTTATGATTATTTTTTAATTTAGGAAAACCGTAACAAATATTCTAAAATACTTGTTAAAAAAACCCTTGATGTAATATCAATATCAGAATATGGTGAGACTTTGAGTGAGGAGAAAAGATTTAATCTACACTGAGCACCTGTTCATATTTCTAGTTGGAGTACTATGTTATGAGTTATCCTTAGATTTCCAGGTTCAACAAACCTGTTTGACATTTTCCGTCGTTATTAACTTTATGGACAATGAAAATGAAATACCTTTCTTAGTCAATGTTTACATGTTTTCATATAAGACTTTGAATTTTTTTCCCGTTCTGCTCTTCCTGTTTTGCCCTCGTTTTTTTTTTTTTTTAACCTATACAGTACTTCTTTGCAACATTAGACCAGCCGGCCGCCACGACAGGAACAAGCTAAGGTAGTTGTGAGAGTTGAAACTAACATTTCCCATGAGGAACAACAATTTGTTGAGTGAAAGCTGATTAACCGTTACATAAAATGCATTTTTTATATTTTGTTGACAAGCAATGTTGGAATCAATTTTAATTCTGCCCCAAAATTCATGAAGCAAGAGCTTGAAAATTAAAGTACTATCATTTTTACCTTTAAAAAAAAGTATAATTTCCAAAGTTTTATGAGAAAGAGAGACTTAGAATTATTTTTTAATTTCTTTCTGTTATTATCGGCAGAAATGATTGATATACAAAATTAACTTATAAATAATAGATTTGCATCACAAAACAAATAATACGTGTCACTTGTTTATTATTGATTGATTAATAAATTAAGGGTCTTGCTATAAGGGCACTTGTTAAACTTTTTAGAAGTAGAAAAAACATCACAAGTCCCAAGCCTTTCTTCTCTCGTAAACTTAAAAAACTTCAACTTTCAATACTTACATACCATATTTAGCTTCTTAGCATTTTTCATAAATTAAATAACATGTGACATTTTTTTATAGTATAGATTTGTTTATAAGTTGATTTTGTAAATTTATTTATCATGAGTGCAATGTTAGTGCTTGGTAGTCTCTCGCTGCTTGGACAAATTGGCGGCCATCGATATCGGTCAAACTCGAATGCTTAAAATAATAGCAATAGGACAACTAGTATATGCATGTTCAATTCTCCAATATCGACCAACCCATTGCTTGCTTAAACAATACACAGAAAATTCTTTACCAACCTTCTTAGCTTTGCTATTTCCATTCAGCTGGTCAAACAAAGTCTTCTAAATACTTAAATGCATACGGTTGGCATGTACTCCTCCTACGTCTCCACACAGTTTCATTTGTAATATTTTTGCATGCTTGTTAGATTGAACATATATCTTTCTAATACGATTTTGTATACTCTGTCATTATTAAAACATTTTTATGTTAAGAACTAATTATTTACAGGTTTTTCTAATGCATATCTTACACCACATTTTAAGAACATTTAAAAAATTAAATATAGATCAAATATAATAAGTTGTTTGATATTTTGAGATGTGACTTTTTTTTTTGTCTTCTCATGAAAATTTACTCAATTATGTATCCTTGACATGTATTCCATGACACATACTCTACATGGTCTTATTTATAAATCGTCTTTTAAAAGAAAAAAAAATAATCATATTCATAAATCATTTTGTATTTTTTATGAGACATTTATTTTTACCTTATTTGTTTTTTGTTCATTAGTTTGAAATAATACAATTGTGAAATTTTCAATTCAAATGTATTAAAGTATTTTTTTTTTAATTTTAAAAAATGAAACTATCTCCCATAAATTATGTATATAATTAAATATGACCAATAAATAAAAAAAATACTAAAAAAACCGTTTAATTATTTATAAAAATGCTGGATGCAGTTCTCCTAGTCTCATCATCTCTCTTGCAGTCTTGCACATCTAGGGGCGTGAAACAATTTTCGCATGTTTATTAGAGTGAATTTGATGAAATGATTAACACCAGTATATTACTCATATCACAGTCATTGTTGATGTGATCAATTATATTGTAGTTTTGGCATATTATTGATAATGATTAAAATAAAAAATTTTGAAACATAAAAAAAATTAAAAATTATAAAATTATAAAGATTAAGACCAAAATTCGTTAAATTTTTAAAGATCAAAAATATATTGAAGACAAAATTGTAAAAAAAAAATAAATTATGATAGGGGGTATTAAAATTGGATATAAAAATCTACATGTTAGGAATCAAGTAAGAATGAGATAAGTTTTACATCATGAAATAATGAATAAAATGAAGAATATATTGGATGAACCAATAACCAAAAGATTTTGGATCAAAATATTAAATTAAGTTCTCTTAATTGTACGTGTTTTTTTTACAGTGCACTGATTTTCAAATCTTCGCTTCTATAGATCTCATTGCTCACAATAGTATATTTATATCATAACACTCTCATTTAAATTACAGTATTTTTTTTTCTTTCACATTAATTATTTCGATGTTCAAAATATCACTTCATCACATGCATACGATTTTCATATAGTAGTTCCGAAAAGGTTTTCTATTTTTAGAATAATATTACATTGGCAATGAATATGGGATAACAAAATAGAAAATGTTAACAAGTACTCTAAGTTAAGAAACGAAAAGCGGATTGAAAATTTTGAAAAATGTAATTTTTTAAGTTTTCGAGAGAAAAAAGAATTGAGATTTATGTTGTTTTTTCTACTTTTAGGAAATTTAACAAGACCCAACAAAATTTATATCAAGAATAATTTATTAATGTATGATAATAAAACACAAAGATAAAAGCAAAATTTTATTTAATTTGTTGAAGAGAAAATAATTAACCACTCTGATAATACATACACAGTACAAATTTTCATACGGAGCAACTTGCATTGTCAAAAAGTAACGTGTGGAGAAAACATTATGATTTCCCATCCTTTTTTTATTATATAAATATAATATATTTTAATATTCTTCCCACACCCACCTACTAATACTACTATATATACATCCAGCATTAGAAAGAAAATAAGTGCAACACAGATAGAGAGGACAAAACAACACATACACAGCACCAAGCTAAGGTTTGCTGAGTAGCTAGCTAGACAATTAGCTAAGCTAAGAAGGTAGTGAACATACATACAAATACAAACATGGCTGAAGCTAATAACAAAGAGATAAATTCAGCACCAATAACACCCAGAACCATGGTATCACCACCTGTGTCATGTCCACCCTCTCAGCTTCACTCACCATCTCTAACAAGGTCACCCCTCCTTCAGTCCGAGAATGGAGATGATGGACAACCACATCCAAAAACCAAGACTCCTAAGACTCCCAGAACACCAAGAATGTCTTTGACTCCAAGATTTATTACACCTTTGGGAAGCCCTGTGAGGAAAGCTCTGAGGTTCACAAAGCTTGACCCTCAGGATGCTTGGCTCCCAATCACTGAGTCAAGGAATGGTAACAAATACTATGCTGCTTTTCATACTCTCTGTTCTGGGATTGGTATTCAAGCTCTTGTTCTCCCTGTTGCCTTCACTATTCTTGGTTGGTAAGTTATATATCCATCACTATATATCTATCTCAATATATGGCTTTCATGTTTGGATCTTTATTTTTTTTTTTCTCAGCCTCAGCTTATTTGATTATAAAAAAAAATTAAATAAAAATCTAATTGGAACTTTTTTAAAACCAAGAATTATATCATTTTTTATAAAAATAAATAAATAAATAAATAAATCATTGTTTTCTATATGTTCTTTTTTTGTTTATATGGGGCATAATTGCATAAAGTTACATATTTACGTAAAGTGTGGAGGGAAAAGGAACAAAAATAGAGTACAGTGTTCATATTGTGTTGAAGACCGGTTTTATCTACTTATCTAGCTCAAGCTTCATCTAATATTTTTATAAAAATGTTACTAGTATTTTTATTATTAAGTAGTGACAATTTTTTATTAGTTGCAAGAAAAAGTGTAGAACGTGGGGTCGATATACAAATACATACACTATTGTATATTGTTTTTTTTACACGAATTATATTTGATTTAAGCTAAAACTTGATAATGTTTTTGGATGTAATTAGGTGAATCAAATATACAGTATAATATATTAAAATTTAATAATTTCATAATACAATTATGAAATTAAATTAGTGTAAAATTAAAATTAAGTGTATATATATATTCCTTAAAAAATTTAAGGTATATTTGAAATATATATTTCAAAATAGACAATTTTCATATAATTTTATATAAGGGAAGTTCTAAGAGCGAGTTTGATTAGTTGCTAGATTTATTAGATTTGCTTTTTGCGAGATGTAGGACCTGTTTGATTCCGCGTTTCATTTTCACGGTACCGTGAAAGCTCCAAGTTGGAGCTGTTGGCCAAACGGGCGTTTGCACACTGCAAACGCTGCTCCAAACAGGCACGTAAAGTGTTAACATACTCAACTTCCATTTCTCTTGGAACTGTGCCTTATCCTTTTTTTATAAAAGAAAAAAAAATAAAAACCAATTAAAATATAAAATATAAGTGTGAAATATCGCATTTGGTTGAGACAACATTGAAGTATAGCTCAAACCTAACTGAAAAACACAGTGGGTTGAATCCATTGCATTTAGTTTCGAGTGGGGACATACTAGTGGGACTTGATGAATCTTGAATGACAAAAGGAGAAGACAGTTTTATCAAAATATATACTTAATTCAAAATAAGATTATCTCGCGAACGTGGATTGACTTAAGCATAAGATCTTGCCAATTTGAGAATTTAGGAATGGGGCTTCTCATGTTTGATTCTCGATTAACTCATCCCACTCGGAGAGGCATAAAAACACGATCTCATGCATAATTAATCTCAAAGATTTCTTGGTATTAAAGATGATTTTAGGAACATCTGTGGTATAAGCAAAGAGTACAAATAAAAAAGCAAAATGAGATTATCTCAAAAAAAAAAAAATTATGCCCGTATTATCTCTATCCATCCCTTAACGTCATGGGGAGTGAGTTTGAATTTCGAACAACACTTACTCCTCCTTGCCCCTCTTCTATCACGAAAAACTATTCCCCTTCTCCATCTGAATCACACGTTAGAATTAAAAGTCATCCAAATATTTTTACCAAAATATCATCCAAAATATGAGTTTGCATAACTTTCCCCTCCACTTCAATTCCCTTCCTTCACTTATCGTATTCCAAACGTATGTAGGGATAACTAAAAGGTCTATAATGGCTCCAATAATTATTGTGATAGTTACGTGATGAATGGTGGAATTCCAGTTAGGTCAACTTGGTTACAAATTGGGACAAATAGCCCATAATTATATTATGAATCAATAATGACGGTTAGAGTAGGCCCTACTGTAATATCAAATAATTGATATCACTATGTTCGTTATTTATTTTATTCTAGGCTTATTTAATTTTTTAGTTTCTGAATTTAGGTGTTCTTTTGGAATTAGTCCTTAAACTTTTTTTTCGATGTTTTGGGTTCTTGAACTTTGTTCAATTTTTGAAAATGGTCTTTTCGTTACTTAAATAATGATATAGCTGACGACATGCAACATCATTATCACAATATCGACGAATGATATGTTATGTAGCGTCACATGGCATTACATGAATTTTTTATTAAAAAAAGTCATTTCTTTTAAAAATTATTAAAAGATTCTATTTTCTTTAAAAAACAATTTTTAATTATTTTAAATAAATTTAATTTTTTTTAAATTTAAAAAATTCACGTGGCATCACCAGACATGTTACCTATCGATGTGGCGAAGGTGACGTGACATATCCTTAATCATATCACCACTTAAGGGATGAAAGGACCATTTCCAAAATTTGAGTAAAGTTTAGAGACTCAAAACATCGAAAAAAGTTTAAGGACTAATTCCAAAAGAGCAGCTAATTTCAGGGACTATAACATAAAAAAGCCTTTATTTAATTTTGATAAACTGTTTTATAATACTCCTTCCGGTCTTTATTATAAGCACTTTTTTAAGAGAGAAAGAGAAAGAAAGCTTATAATAAAGGCGGGAGGAATTACTAGGTAGTATTTGTTTGTTTAATTTTAATCACTAACTAACTAACAAATATATATGCAGGACTTGGGGAATAATAAGTTTGACCATAGCATTCGTATGGCAGCTATACACACTATGGCTGCTAGTCCATCTTCACGAGTCGGTGGAGCAAGGTATACGCTATTGTCGATACCTTCAACTCTGCTGTGCCACATTCGGTATGATCTCTCCACCTGTCCACTATCTTTAATTTCTTCATTAATAAGTATTACTATTTTTAGTATTCTATTTTTAGGAGTTAATATGTAATTAGTTTTGTTCACCGGCCAGTAATACCTCCATTATATTCCTCTGTAATTGTTGTTTAGGGTTATAACTTATAAGTTATAACACATAAAATTGAATGTAATTTGTCCTATTTTATTATTCAGCAATAATAATATATATATAGTTTATTCTCCTTTATTAAAATTAGATACATTGATAGAGTTCTAGATTTTTAGAACATATAGTTGAATTATAATACTCATTTAATAGAAAATTTTGTTGCTCTTGTCATATCGCTTGCTCTATATACTATTCTGGATTTATTTGATTATTCCTTTCATTGTCAATTAATTTTAGATAAAATATTATTACATATTAGTAGACATTTATGCTATGGTATATGATGCTTGATGTTTATAACATTTTAAAAAAATAGCTACAAGAATGGAAGAAACTAGCTAGGGTGTGATTTAAATTAAATAATGTAAATAATTTGTTGTTCTGATCTAAAAATGGAATGAATGTTGCAGGTGAAAAAATGGGGAAATTGCTAGGCATGTTTCCGATCTTGTACCTATCAGCAGGCACATGCACGACGCTGATAATCATAGGAGCAACAACGGCAAGGACATTCTATCAAGTTGTATGCGGTGACTCTTGCACTGCCAAACCAATGACCACTGTGGAATGGTACCTTGTGTTTACATGTGCAGCTGTTGTGCTATCTCAGCTTCCAAACTTGAATTCAATTGCCGGTATATCTCTTGTTGGTGCTGTCACTGCTGTGGGGTATTGTACCTCTATTTGGGCCGTCTCTGTGGCACAGGGTGCCCTTCCAGGGGTCAGCTATGATCCTGTTCAGGCTGGCACCAGTGCTCAAAATGCTTTTACGGTGCTTAATGCCCTTGGTATCATTGCCTTTGCTTTTAGGGGCCACAATCTCATCCTTGAAATACAGGTACCTACGTCATTCTCATCATACTATGTACACTAATGTTACGTGTGGGCATACAAAATTTAACATCTATTTTTGTATATAAAACAAGCAGGATATTCATGTAACACTATATATATATATATATATATATATATATATATATATATATATATATATATATATAATTAATAAAAATAAAGAATAAGGATATCTTTATTTGGATATCCAACTTAAAAAAATAAAAAATAAAAATCTTACTTGTCGAACTACTCCCTCTGGTTCTATTTATAGGGCATACTCAACTATATCACATGGACCAAGGAGGGTAATTAGATTTCTTAAAACTTTAAAAAATATTTCATCATTACAATCTTACCCTTTTAACTTGCATTAGAAATTTCACATTGTATTACTTCACATTAATGTGCAAAGGGCAAATAAGAGAAAATAGCAATAAATGGCTCCTAGAAAATACAAAGTGACTTATAAATAGGATCAAAAAATCCTTCTAGAATGTGACTTATAAATAGGACTGGACCAAGTTCTACATCATATACATACCGCTTTCAATGTGAAAAGTTGTTGAAACTTGAAAATCTTCATCAATATAGGTAGGGTCAAGTATAGAGCTTTGAAGTTAGTGGCCGGCTTTCCCTTTACGTCACTATTGAATACTCCTAACACAGTACTAGTACTTGAATGAGTCCAGAATGACGTTCCCAGAAGGAAGAAAATTGTAGGATAAGTCTAAGCACATTAAATTTCATTAAACGTAAAGATTAGAATTGTGACTTTAAATTTGTCAAACATTATCCTCTTCTTAACCGGTGTCTAGAGATATTGGGCGATCTCTGGTATCAATAATTGAAGGAGTACAACTTTACCAGATGATACATTAATGAACCAAATTATATAAATTTATTCAAAATCCACAATTATAACGTGTCTTGTTGGTTTGTGATCATTCAATACTTACTTCAGTTAAGTTTACTTTTTTAAAAAATTCACGAGAATTAAAAAAGTTGGTAAATATTGTTATTTGTTTTGAAATTGTAAATATTTTTTTTAAGTTTTTTTTTTTTTTCATTTTCTCATAAGCAACTTATTTATATTTAACTACAAGAAAGTTTTTATGTAATACTAGTAGATAGGATCAATTTTGAAAATAATTAATTAATACAGCTAATTAATTAAAAAAAGTCTTATATAGCAATAAAACACAGGGATCTTTACATTAGAGTAGTTTCTAGTCACGCAGAAAAAACTATTTCAATTTCAATTTCAAAAAAAAAAAAAATCAAAGAAATGTGTTTAATATATTAAAAATTCAAAAGTGATATTACAATTCGTAAAAAAAAAAAAGTTTATATATTTGTTTCTTGTCCAGTGTTTTTTTTAATTACATTATTGTCTAATGTTTTAACTTTTAAGCGCACTAGTTACCATTTTAATTACATTAAGGGCAAGACCCTTCTCTTAATAACTCGTGCTAAACGTCGGGCATTGGATATGATTTAGTGTCATCATCGCTGAATTATTTCTTGATTAGTGGTTTCTTTTCATGTTTCCTTTTTTTTTTTTTATATATAATCAAAACATCATATCAATCTAGTTACATAAAAAAAAATCTTATTAAATTGGCAATATAGGTAATATTTTCTTAAAAATTTCTCGTCACATTAATTTTCAAACGTTTCTCAATGTCTATCTTGCAGTCCACCATGCCTTCAAGCGAGAAGCATCCATCTCACGTTCCCATGTGGAAAGGAGTCAAAGTTTCTTACACTATCATTGCTGCATGCTTATTTCCATTAGCCATTGGTGGCTATTGGGCTTATGGCCAACTGGTATGTATCTTAGAATTAAAAATAGGTTAAAAACAATTGACCTACTTTATCTTTCAATATACTGTTGTATAGTATATAATAAATAGTATGAATTCAAATGTATGTGACTAATTAAAATAATAATGTACAGATTCCTGCAAATGGAGGAATGCTCACAGCCCTATACCAATTCCACTCTCGTGATGTATCAAGATTTGTGCTTGGGTTTGTCAGCATATTTGTAGTAGTGAATGCTTTGTGCTCATTTCAAATCTATGGTATGCCAGCTTTTGATGACATGGAGTCATCATACACAAAAAGAATGAAGAAGCCATGCCCTTGGTGGCTCAGGTCAATTTTCCGTGTCATCTTTGGGTTTGTGTGCTTCTTCATAGGAGTGGCAATTCCATTCTTGTCAAGCCTGGCTGGTTTGATTGGAGGGGTAGCATTGCCTGTGACATTGGCCTACCCTAGCTTTATGTGGCTCAAGTTTAAGAAACCCAAGAAGCATAGCTTCATGTGGTGGCTCAATTGGTTCTTAGGGACATTGGGGATGGCTCTTAGTGGCATATTGGTGGCAGCTAGTATCTATGTTATTGTTGATACCGGTATTAATGTGAGCTTTTTCAACCCTCAGTAATCTTACATAAAGAGGGAAAAAAAAAAGTACTCCGTACTACTAAGGAAATTATATTTGGAGAAAATTAGAAGTTGATTTGCCGATGTGTTTTTTTTTTCTTCTTTTTTTTTTTATATTCAAAATTGTTATAGTAGTTTGTACTTTTTTTTGTATTGATTATACTAGTAGTTTGTAGTATTTGTTTGTACATTTTCCCAAGGAAAATCGAGTTTGTATAAATTTTCTTATTTTGGAATCTGGCGCACTATTATATAGACATATCCTTTATGCCATGCTCATGCAGCAACAATTATTGACTCACATTGCCAGTCTTTTTTTTTTAATGAACGTCGAATTGTCAAAGTCGGCTATCATTTGTTATTCTGAAAAAATGACACAGAACATTTGAAAAGAGGGTGTGATAAGAGCTGAACATATAATCGTGGTTGATGTATTCAAAATTGATGATTGTGGCTTTTAGTACCACAAACCATCGCATTTGAATTGTTTATTTCCAATTGGTAGGTAGTCCATTTTGTGTGCCATTCTATACCAAATAACGATCGTATGATATAGAAAAGGAATAGGATATGTACGGTGCTATACATCACGAATTCAATTTTCGCCAAATTTTGACGAATGCAAAATAAACTGAATTTTCTTAATAAAATAAAACAAAACCAGATATTGAAAAGCAATTGATGTTAAAACCCACTGGTTTTTCTACCAAAATAAAACACACTGGTTCTTAATTTATTTACGAGTAATTATACTCGTGTGTCGTATTGTAAAAAAACGCGTAAGACTATTTAGCGTTGGTCTTCATTTAAAATGCATTGCGCCTTAAAGGTTTGATGAAGCGCTATCAAATTTGTGCAATGAGACTAAGGAAATGAATAATATTGGTGACGCTTCTCCGGTGCCTCTGTGTAAAGGCAACAGCAATGGAAAGATGGGCACGTAATTGCTTCAATGCACATGCACAATTGGAAAGAATGGTTAATTAGTTTACACAAAACCGAGAGAATGTAAAATAAAGCTAGCATATAACTGAGATTTTAAGCCTTTAATAAATACATTTAACCCTGCAAAACCAGCAAGTTACTAACTATTTTCTCTATTTTTCCCCTTTTCTCTCATGGTGAAGTAACACTATGATGATGGACATGGAATGACCGATCAATAAAACAAATTCCTCAATCAAATATTTGCATGTTCAACAATATGGTTGCCAATCTCTCTACGTACTGTAACAGAAATTGCAACTTCTGATATTTCAAGAGATGCATTTTATGAGCGTTGAGTTTTTCTTTGTATCACTGTGAACGATAACTTCTCAATTACTTCAAAATACTTCATAGATATAAGTAAGAATGACAAGGCTGCACTTAATTGCATGCAACTTGAATACTGTATTGGTCCCTTGCAGTCCATGACATAAGTCAGTTTGATAATAGCCAGATATCCAGATCCATGAAGTATCAAGCATGAATCCATCATCAGCTAAAGAACACACTAGCACTGAAACAGTACATCAAACTTGAAACATCAATTTACACAAACAAAAGAAAAATGGAAAAGAATGATAACAGAAGAGGAAAAATCATAAAGCAAATAGCCTTAAATCGATATCTACCCGTCTAAGCAAAGGGTGCATTAGCAAACTTTTGTGTTCTCAAAATATAACTGTCCGGGGAAAAACCTTCTATTTATACGATAATATTTAAACCATCAGCAACATCGACAAGTAACAACATCCAGACATGTGTATGGTCTTGAATTTTCCTCTATCTCTTCAGGTCTAGGTAGCGGTTCCATACTGTTGTACACGCTGCTCCTTAAACAGCAGAAGTTATATACATTTCTACAAACTCCTTTACTGAATGGATGCACTCTTTCCGGAATCCCCCTGCAGATTAATGAAATGTGTTTACCAGAGATATCCCAAAAACATAGTTACAAGTTACAACAACAAAAGCCAAGCCTTTTTTTTTTCCCAATAGGTAGGGTCGGCTACCTAGATCAAACGACGTAGTAATGTTTTATCTTAAATACAAACAATTGATCTATAAAATTCTTCTTAATAGTAGGCAAAAGAAAACATAGTTGGCAAGAAGAGAACCATGATCGATCAGAATGTAATTTTTAAATGATTAAGGTAAAAAAACTAAAAATATGAAATAATAGAAAAATATTAAGGAACTAACTTATCTAACCTTAAATAAGGAATTCGTCTTCTCCTTACAAGTTCATATGTAGTCTGATTTGTCAGGATAAGATAACTGCAGAAAAGATAAAAGAGCAGTGATGCTCTTACTGTCTTTAACCAGATGCTCAACTATAAGACCAAAGGGTAAAAGATATGGCACAATTCAATACTTTATTCAAAATATGGTTACATTGGCTGAACAGAAGTATGACATAATATGCAAATGGTAGCAAACTCATTCAATCAGTCCACAGTCTGTACGAGTGTACAAACATTCTTTCCAGCCATTTATTCTTAACTTTGAATCTTAAAACAGGTAAAGGCGGCACTGGGCAGGTTAAAAAACATCCAAAACAAGCTCATAGGGTAAATGAAAATCCGAAGGGTGAAGTTTGCAGGAATAATCATCCACGAGTGGCTCAACACCGGGGTAGGCTCTGATAGCATGTTAAAAAATTTCAACCTATCTTCACTCCAACAGCTAGCTCATGAGGGGAGGGTTGCTCAAGTTATTACAAATGGTTCATCCCTCATATAATCAACCAATGTGGTAGCATCAAGGTGATGGAATGAAAATGTGAAAAGGCTTAAAACCAAAACATATAACACCTAGTATGCAGAACGCTAGAGCCTCAAGGAGCAATACTTCACACATGCACATCAAATAACGATAAAACTGATTCTGAAAGCACCTAGATCCCACCTTATCTTCCCCCAACAGAATGAACAAACACAAAATTTAACAAATCTACAAAATTATATTAGTAGCTTAGAGGTAAGGAACAGCGGTAAAGACCTATATAAATGCAATCTGAAGTAAGTGTAAGATTCAGAAAAAGAACATAAATAAATTACAAATGGTTACCTATGAAATAGCAGTAGGAGAAGCAGAAAGATAAGGGAAATTGCCAGAGTGATCAAGAGTAGTATCATGATTGCATCCTGCCACCTGACGGCATCATAACATAAAGTTAAGATTTCACATTAAATTTAATAATAATAATAATAATAATAATAATAATAATAATAATAATAATAATAATAATAATAATAATAAAGTACAGATTACACGAGCTTTGGCATACCAAACCCTTGTAATGTGAGCCTTCAGGTATGAAATATACAAGAAACCAGTCCAGAGGCACAATGCTGTCTCTTCACATAGATACCACCTAAGTATTTTGACAGGAAGGAAGAAAAATCAATAAACTGAGATAAATATATTAATATTTTATGAAACAAATATATTTGTTGAAATGTGCTAAAGAAATACATATGAACCAAATAAAATAAGCCACTTCCTACTACGATGCCGCCATATTATTTATTGCATGGGGAATATAGCCATCTTCACAAGGATGGATTGTATTTCGAAAAATAGGCAATGGGAAAATTCCCAATCATAAGTCTTCAGGCGATCAAGCAAAGTAGCAATTTACTGTTCTTAAACTCAATAAAATTTATTGCTCAGAACTATCTAAAATTATTCAACCCACATAGAACCTAGTAGGACATATAACTCTTACGAAAATTTTAAAAACAAAAGCACATATCTGGTCAAAATAATAAACAATGTAAGGATAACATACTTAAGTTTCTACGATGATTTTGAGTTCATCAAACTCATTTCATGCTAGTCTATCTCATAATCAACATTGAAAAAACGAATACCTAGTACCTACTGCATATTGCAACTAAAAGTGTCAGGAAGAAATGTCATGACTACTTAACAAACAACAGTGACACTTTATTGATAAAGTGTGGTGATTGCATTTCGAGGCCACTAATCCTTTATCAATAATGATTATAAATAATAATATAAAGTTCGTTCTCGGTGAAATTTCTTTAATCAAAACTACATAGATCAAATAAATTATACCGCAGAAGAATCTCACCAGAAAGCAAATGATGGATTATATATCCCAACATAAATAACTCACCAAAATTGACAATGATTGCCCTGGCCAATGCAGTTGCCGAGCCAAACACAATGATGATCAAACTGAAGAACACACTTGTCACAATCATGACAATGCTTTGCTCGCGGAGGCTGCATAATGACCATCATCAAAATAATTGAACATCAAAATCAGGAGGTTAAATTATTAGATTTGGATCCTAAAAGAGAGATGTGCCTTGTTTTCATTGTGCAAAGCAGGAACTCCTAATGTGCTAAAACTCGTATAGAATGCAGGGAAAAGGCAGTTTGTAAAGTGCAGCTCGATAAACCTTCAAACTGTCGATGGGATAATTGACTTTTAATGCTTAGAAAGATACCAATCCAGCACTGCAAAATTTATTCTAGAATGTTCATTGAATTATACAGTTACTTTTGTTTGCAAATTAATAACACAACCAAGTATTGACATCAAACTACCTTCTTTTTGTTACAAGACAAGCTGAATGTACAATAAAAAACCAATTACCAAACAATGGTATTACAGACAAAAGATACAAAGTAACATCTGGGGAAGGTATGAGATACTCCCTTCATCCTATATATAAGATCGTTTTAATAGATTTCAGGTCCATTAAGAAAGTTAGTTAATTTAGTTAGTGGTATTGGAAATGTGTACATTTAATATGTTTTTTCAAAACTACCCTTATAAATATTATTGGGAATCTAAAAAGTGTTAAGTAAATAAAGATGTTTGGGGAATGAAATAATTAATTGTCATTGAAAATTGGTATAGGGTCTTATAAATGGGGACAAAATAAAAGTCTCAAAAGGTCTTATATTTAGGAAAGGAGGGAGTATTATTATTTACACTTTTACAATCTATGACCATAATTATTTAATAAAAATACTTGAAGACATGACAGGATCAACACTCTAAACTTAGTTTCTTACATCCTTAAAGATGGCAATTATGACCCTGTACAAAATGAAATGTTGAGCTGTTGACAACTTAAACTGTCAAATGAATGCATCGCCATGACCTAAAGATGCATCGTAGAAGAGATGACACGTGAAATGGCTTGCACAATAATGACAAAATACATATTATAAGATGCCGTTTGTAATACCTGCTCCACATTGCAATAGGTGCATGTCCATGTTCTGCAATGAGAAATAAGCCATAACAAGTTCATGAAAATTTAACCAAGGGAGTACGAAGTTAAAGATCCCATAATAATAGACTGTCCTCTCTACCTGATTGTTGATCCTGAGTACAAGTCTGCCACCAACTTTGACCAATTTGTTGCACTACTTCCTGAAATATTTCTTCCAGCCTGATTTCCCTCCACTAAAACAATGAAACTCCCATTTCTGCTCGAAGCTGATTGACTTTGCTTAAGCATTAGAAATAGAATACATTAGTTAGGAAAGATCAAAAACAAAATTTACTTCACATGTTATCAGATCCTTCATTCTAACAATACACTTAAGAGGGGAAAGAGGATAATATCCTACTTTGAGGTTTCCGATGTCTTCCTGTATATTACGTTTCTCTCATTAACAGCCCTCATGGCATCGAGGGCAAAGCTGTACGTAGAAAAGCAGCAAAGAAAAATTAATAACATCCACAAGATAAATATCATGATTCCTCATCAGAATCACTATTTATTTATTTCATACTAAGAAAGTCAACTGCTTCAATGTTTACCCTGGAGAGGAGATAGAGGTAACGAAGTACTGTATTAAAGTAACAGCAAACAGCAGCAAGTATAAAGCGGTGTACCTGACAGAAAAGGAAGCAATGAAAAGCAAGGCAGAAAAATAAAAGCATATGTCAGTTAGATTGACTTTTGAAACAAGGTACCAATTATATCCACACCTTAATGGTTTTTCAAAAGAGATATGAAAAGGGGGAAAACCCATCTCTGAAAATATTAATGAGTCATGGCCATCCCTAGCATATTACATTATGCCATTCTTCACTTGTATACCTAGCTTTTACTTAGTCTCCAAAACAATAATAGGTTGCTCCACATTAGATGTCCAGTTGTTTCTTTCTTTTTTTTTTTTTTTTTTTTTTTTTTTAAAGGCAAAATGATGACTATACAGAGACCTGCCATAATTGATTTTTTATCCAACAATATGACAGGATCAACAATTAACAGAACAATTCTCCATTTTCTTAAGATCAAACAACAACTTCTGAATTGTGGTGTATCATTAAAGTTTTGAATATTAGAAGAGTACCACCGCCTATTTCCCATTCAATCAAGCAATTCAAATTGAACATTTATCACTCAAGTAAGTTTTTCCAATTCTCGGGAGCCACGCAACACAAAATCCATCTCAAAATTGAACCTGCCTTGCAAAAATCCCTAAAGTGTAAAAAAAAAAAAAAAAAAAAAAAAGAATAATAAACTCTAAAATCCAATGATATATGAATATCTCAGAACAGTGGTAAGCTGTCTTTTAAACTAGTCCTCAAGCACAAGTCATTTTGTTGGAAACTAAATGGACTAAACCGCGAGCTAAATCAGCAAACAACCATGAAAAACGCAGCTTAAATTATATTATCCATACCATGGTTCCTTCTTAGTCTTTTGTATCAAATCTGCATCGAATAAGAAGAGAACACCGACATAAACCACATGAATAGTCACCAGGGCCAACTTCAAGCACAACGAAGACCTTCGACCTGAAAACACAGTTTCGAATTTCATTCAGAAAATTGAATAAATTCGGAATAGCCTTGCATTTGCATAGAATCACCATTGAGTGAGCTAAAACACGTGTTAAAATTAAAATTAAAGAAGATGAACGGTGAGTGAAAAAGAAAAGGGACCAGGATCGGCGAGGCAGGGGAAAAATCGGAAGCAACGGTCCATGAGTGGATCCGAAGGGGAACGAAGGAAATCGACGATTGTCATCAAATTAGAAGAAGAAGAAGAAGAAGAAGAAGAGGGAAGAAAACGGTTTGCATCGTGAGAGAGTGTGTTTCTTTGTTTAATGTTTATAGAGAAAGAGGAACAAAATTAATTAATTGGAGGAAAAGATAGATGGGAGGGATGGAGAATTGTAATGACACTTAATCTCAATCTATAGGATTAGGGATTAGGGATTAGGGAGGGATGCAGGGACCTACACCTACTACTATTAGTCTATTATTACTATTATTTTGTTGTGTTATGGTTTATTATTAATCTATCTGTGTGTGTTTCTGTTAACTCTCTCTTAAATCTTGTAAAACATGAGAGAAGAAGAGGGTGCGCACTGCGCTTCTTCCGCGTACAAGTTTTAAAAACTGATTAAATGATGTAAGAATTTGAGATATTTAGATTATAAAATCCTATATACAGTAATAATTATTGAAGAGAAAAAAAGATATTAAATGTGAGAAATAGAGTGTGATAAATAGGGGTGTATTGGAAAAAATAGCATTAATTATGTATTGGATTTTGTAAAACAAAATAATACAAATGAAATATGAGACAAAACCTATAAACACTTACATATGAAACGGAGGAAGTAAGATTGAGAAAAAAATTATTAAGTGTCACACTCTTTTTTTTGGATGAATCAGGGTATCCACCCGCGCAACTGGGTGACTAATCCCTCGCACCACGGTCGGGCCCTTTCGAGGGCGATGCTCGCAGTAAGGCTTGCTTCATCTCGAACCCGCGACCACATGCTTAAGGGATACAAGCCCCTTCCACTTATATCAGCCTCCACTGGTTAAGTGTCACACTCTTTAATAACCTAGCACAAAAAATGAAAAAATAAAATAAAATTGAGAGGAGTGATTTAAGAATTTACTGATATATTATGTAGTTTTTTTTTTAATATTATAGCTTAAGGAATTTTAAGATTTTGTCAACTAATTAAAAAAAATTATCCTCATTCATCAATCATAAAATTAATTTTACTTTTGTTTTTTTTTCTCCCAACTACATCATCATAAATAAAGATGTTTTAATCAAAATTTAATATAAATTTTTACTTTGGTTATTATTTTTTCAAACTTTGAGTATGATCGTTCATCAATCTTAAACAACATTACATCTAAAAACAAAGGGGTTAAAGAAGTAATCAACACTATATCTTAGTTTTAAAAAAAATTAAAAATCTCTTGTACTCTTATTATAATATATTTTTAATTGAATTACATAGTAACGAGTCAAGTACTTAAATTTAATTACTTTTTACTTATTTTTGGAAAAATATAACTTCATATGCAATTTTAATCGCTTAAAATAACTTTAAGGGAACATTAGGCGCTTAGAATTGAGCATGAAATTTGGGATTAGGGTTTGTAATTTGAATTTTGGTGTTTGGTTGTGTATTTGAAATTCGAATCACAATTTCAAAGTCAATTACATAAAATTAGATCATAACTAAAAATGCATAAGCTCAATTCATATCTCTAACCCTCGAAATTATAATTTCATACTTTATAATTCAGTGTTATGAGTTTAGAAACAAAACACTCGATATTTACACCGGTCCACCGTAGATATGGCAATGCGGGTTACCCGATCGAGTTTGGGCTCTAGTCATGATTGGATTGGGCCAAAAAGGCCACGATGAATTTTGAGCAAAAAATCATCTAGCTAAATCTAGTAGTAGACTACCTTTTTAACTAGATCGAGCAAGGTTTTGTAGGTGATATTAAGAGGTCGACTCGGAGTCCGGCTGATTCTAGCTTTATTAAAGCAAACCAAAAAAATCCGAGATCTATTTTGGTCCTATTTTGAGAGTCTAAACCCGTTTACTTATCCGGCTTGTGCGGATTGGCCCGATCGATTGAGCCAAGTTTTTTTGGTCGTTTCTAGTTAATACCAATGTTTCATCTTACCCTCTTCTCCATTTTAGGAATCTTCTCATATTATTGACTCTCTTGTCCCCTCCCCTCCATAATCCACCACCACTAAAACGTATGATTCTTGGTAGAAAACCACCACAATATCTATATAACACAAATGATAGTTGCGACACAAATAAAAGGTTGATGCGGCAACCCACACAAATTGTGATGACATGAGGCACAAACAATAGAATATAATTAATTTAATTTTTTGAATTCTGCATCTTATATCCAAACAATGGAATTTGATATTGAATTTGGAATTCTAATTATACATTCTAATATTTTTATACAATCCAAACATAGAATCATAATTTGAACTCACCAATTCCGACAAAATTGGAAGTGCAATTCCAAGCTGCAATTCCAAGTCCACGCGTCAAACGAATACTTAAAAACAAAAACAAAATGAGAAAGTAAAAGTATTTAAAATAAAGGTGTATACAGAATAGCAAATTACATGCTTCATAAAAATTATTTCATCTATCTCTAAATATAAGTATTTAGGATGATTTTTCACATGAATTAAAAAAGTTAGTTAATATTATTAGCGGTATTTGAAATAATGATATAATGCATACCTTTTTAAATTTACCCACGGAGTAATTATCATTCGAACTATAAAAATTGTTGAGTAAATATGGGTATTTGTGAAGAAAAAAAAGTAATTAATTTCATTGAAAATTAAAAAAGGGCGCATATTGAAAATCATTTTTCCTAATATTATTATTATTGTAATTTTTCAATTCCATATCTTTTGTTGTTTAAAGCTAATACACAAATTGATAAAATAGATGAACATTGGAACCGTAAAAATTGTTGAGTAAATATGAGTATTTGTGAAAAAAAATAATTCTCCGCGTAAGACAGCCCAGTTGGTGGCTGCAGGGACACTTAGGATTTCCCCATTCCTCAGGTCATGGGTTCTAGTCCCAGACCTCCCATGTAAACAAAAATAATAATTAATGTCATTGAAAATTGAAAAAATGACTTATATTGAAAATCATTTTTCTTAATATTATTATAGTAGATTTTCAATTCCATATGTTTTGTTGTTTAAAGCTAATGCACAAATTAAGAAATTACTCCCTTCGGCTCGAATTATAAACGACAAAAAACATATTTCTATTGGTTTAAAATATAGGCAAAATTAACTAACTTTATTAAATTTTGTTTAATTCCTAATGTCACTTTCCTAAAACATCTCTAGGAAATTGTAATCTTAATTAATTTTTGTTTCATTATAAATACTATTTTTCTGAAATACCTCTATTTTTTACAAGTTTGATAAAATTAAATACAATCAACTAACATCCTTAATAAGCGTAAAAGTGGTTGAATTTGCTTATAATTCGAGTCGGAGGGAGTATTAGTTAAATTAAAGTTGTAATCCTTCCGGTCCTATTTGTAAGACTCTTTTGAAGTTTTTCACTCCCACCAAGAAAAGTGGATAAATTTGTTAGTGATATTGAAAATGTGAAAATTTGATATACTTTTTCAAAACTACCCCTATAATTATTATTGAAACTCTAAAAAGTGTTTGTGGAAATAAGTAATTAAATGCTATTGAAAATTGAAAAGGGATATTGTAAATAGAACCAAAACAAAAAGCCCAAAAGGATCTTATAAATAGGACCGGAGGGAGTATTCTGTTTTAAAGTATATTTATTGCTAAATATAAGGTGAATGATATTTTTCAGATATCTGATCTTGATAAAAAGCCTGCAACTATGACATGGAGGGGTATTTACAAAGCAAGTGCCAAAGTCTATGACAATATATCATGGGTTCTTGGTGATGGTCAGAGAATTCGTTATTGGTTAGACTCTTGGCTGCCGGGTCATCCAGCATTGATAAATATACCTGATGTTATGGTTCCTCACTGGGGAAGATCCTTTACAGTAGCTAATTTTTCTGATCAAGGAAGGTGGAGGTGGAATATTCTTGATAATTGTCTCCCTATAAATATCAAGAATAGTATTGCTGCTATTATTCCCCCTTCAACTGCTTCGGAACCTGATAAACTTGCGTGGTCGAAAGAGAACAATGGTGATTTTTTTATGGCATCTACTGCGGATATCATTCAATGTTCGGTGCAGGTAGAGGAAGTTAATGATACTGCCAATCTGTTTGATTTAATATGGCACTGGCAAGGTCCGCAACGAATCCGTGCCCTCCTCTGGAAGATAGGACATGAGAGATTGCTTACAAATAAGGAAAGAGTCTATAGGAAGATGTCTACGGATGATACCTGGCCAAGATGTAATTCAGCTCCTGAAACTATGATGCATGTACTTCGTGATTGTGAAGAGATAAAGGATTTGTGGTCAACGGTTGTTACAGATCATGATTGGGCTCGCTTCTTTATGATGGATACTTGGAATTGGCTTTACTTTAATCTCTCTAATAAGGAAGTAGGATCTGTTCAATCAGATTGGAGAATATTTTTTGGGGTTCTTATTTCTTTGATTTGGAAGTCCAGGAATGACTTAGTTTTTAATCAGCTTCGGAGCAAGTTGTCATATGTCCTTATTCAGGCGTTTTCTTTATCTCAATTTATTCAAGAGAATATTGCGTCCATAACCGGTATTCCAGTTTATAAGAAAGAAGTGCTTATATCATGGAAGCCCCCTAAAACAGGTTTTATTAAGCTTAATGTGGATGGCTCCTTCAGGAGTAATTCTCGTACGTCAACTTGTGGTGGTGTTTTACGTGATGATACAGGTCAGTTTATTCATGGTTTCTTATGCAATTTAGGGACATGTACTTCTACAAAAGCAGAACTCTGGGGTCTGTTATTGGGTCTCAGATTGGCTAAGCAGCTTCAAATAGTCAAGTTAGAAGTGGAATTGGATTCCAAGGCTGCTATTTCGCTTGTTTCTAAGCACTGTGCTACTAGTCATCATTGCTTTCCCATTGTTAGTGAGATTAGAAGACTGTTATGCACTGACTGGAGTGTTACTCTTGATCATATATCCAGGGAAGCTAATCGATGTGCGGATCTTATGGCTAACAAGGGTCACACAGCCTCTTTTGACTGTGAATTTATTTCTAGTTGTCCCTCTTATTTGTTTAATCTCCTTTGTGAGGATGCTTATGGGATTGCTTTCCCTCGCTTAATGTAATCTGTCTCTGGGCTTTTGCCCCGTTGATTATAAAAAAAAAAAGTATATTTAAGAGATACAAGAAAAAAAATACTCCCTCCGTCCCTAATTATAAGACCCTTTTGAGACTTTTATTTTGTCCCTATATATAAGATCACATACCAATTTTCAATGATCATTAGTTACTTTTTTCCACAAACATCTATATTTATTTAACACTTTTTAGATTCTCAATAATATCAATAGGGATAATTTTGAAAATACATATAAAAAATTCACATTTACAATACAATTAACTAAATTAGTCAACTTTCTTAATAAACATAAAATCTCTCAAAGGGACCTTATATTTAGGGATGGAGAGAATAATACCATAACTAACGAATGTTGATAAAATTAACAAATTTCGAGGAGTTGTATTGTCTTTTATAATACTCCTATTTAGTAGTGCAAACAACTTAGAATGGAGCATGGATCATTATGTAACGATTAAGAACTAGCAACTCAAACTTGGATTTTTCTTAAGAGTCTTGAAGGGTGGTATTTGTTAAGATAGTTAGAAGTAGTAAAACATTAATCACGCTTTCGAAAATATCAAAATCACATTTTTTTAATACAAAATATTACTTTTAGTTTCTTAAAAAGTGTTTTAGTATACTTATTAGTTTTTATTTTTTATTGAAGGTTATGCTTCAATTTTTAAGCAGCTCGCGCTTTTTGATGTTTTGAAGACACTTCAATTAGATGACACATTACACACCATCAAATCTGACCACATTGCAATTGGATCTTATTGTAATAAGTCGGATTGATCGTGACAAAAAGTCAAGAAGTTTAACTCCACCATAGTTGAAGTGTCGTCTTCATAACATCCAAAACAATGGATATTATTTTGATAGCATGACTATAACCGAATACTTGTATTTGATAAGTACGAGGGACAAAAAAAAAAGTAAGTTTCTAAAAAAACAAAAGAAAAACTTCTATTTTTTTGTTTTCATTTTCTTTTTATCTCTGCACGATATGAACATATGGACCCGGATAACAGCTTGGGCAGACCCAGTATTCAAGACACAACACCCAGCCACCAAAGCTCAAATAACAAGTGCTAACAAGGCCCCTAAAAAAAAGTCCTACAAAAGGAGGGATCCTATGAGATGCACCTCATGGAGTATGTGGAGACAGGTGAATCCACAGTGGGAGCACCACCATAGACTCTAGCATGATCACTCTCCAACCCATAATCCATCATGGGACGGTACTCCAAATCCTCATCATGATCAAACACAAACTCTGGGATCTCCACTTCGTTCCTCCTTACATTCTCCCATAGGAAATCAACCCTGCTCACGTACCTCAGTTTCCCGTACAGCCTAACACACACAATCAAACCCCATTATTAGCCATTAACAAAAATTTACTACATTACAAATTAATGGTTAAAAAAATAAAGAACTGATTCAATGTTACGCGTTAAAATTACAGCGTTGAAATAAAGTTTTACGATTATTTTGATCCACAAATTATGTTTTTTTTTAAAATTTTCTCATTTTAGTTCACCAAAAAATAATAAATCATTTGGGAATTAGATTTGAAGAAAGCTCATAAACGTATTCAATTCAAGATTAAACGGAATTACATTTTTTTTTTATAATAACGTAAGTGGTTAATTTAGAATTTGTTTGTTAAATTTTCTAATTGAGCATGTAAAAAAAGTGATTTACTTTTATATAAGCTTAATTATATTTTTAGTCTTTTATCTTATTTTCAAGATTCAGTTTGGTCCTGAATAAATTTGGTCCTTTATTTTTTTTAGAAAAGATTCACCTTGGTCCTTCCGTTGAAAAAATATTAGATTTCACCGGAATATTCAGAACATTCCGTCGATGGGAGAGAATACCTAAGTGAATCTTGAAGATAAGATAAAGGACAAAAACACAGTTAAGCCAAACATATGAAAATATTAAAAAGAACCAATTATATTTAATAAAAATGGCGATTTGTTAGTTTGTTAGTTTCTTACCCAGCGCTGAAGAAGAAACGGCCGAAAGTGGCAAGAAAAAGGCGCGCCTGAAGGCCAGGATGAATGAAATACACCGCTTCCAGATTCTCTTTCACGTTCCCCGGAATCGCATCGTATATTGATCGGAGCGCTGAGATCCCGGGGAAATTCTCGCTCCTGCTCACGCCCGTGTGAACATACACCACCGAGAATTTCCTCTTCCCGTTCCCTAGCTTTGGGTAAATCCTCTCCTCCAAATATTTCTTCAGAACGTCAACGCTCACCAACCGCGCTGGGAAGAATTTGCCGATGATGCGAAGGATCTTGCGCCCATGCTTGTCTTTTCCTTTGATCTTGAAAACCTCTAATTTTTCGAGCAACTCTTCCTGTTCAATCTCAGATATGGTGCCACCAGAATACATTTTTTTTTTTTATAAAATAAAAAGAGTTGGTTGCGTGTGTGATTAGTGGAAGAAAGGGGAGAGTATATAAAGAAGAAAAACGGTGATTGAGAATGAATGGGGTCAGGGATATGAATTATAATAACAAAACAAAATATAATGATTTGGGTGTGGACAAATTCAAAGGCAAAAGATTAAAAAGTAGATAGAGATGAGATAAGAAAAAGGATAACGAATATGGGAAAGGGAAGAAAAGGAGAAGAAAAAAAAAAAGAAAAAAAAAAAAAGAAAGAAGAATACTAAGAGCGCGGTTGCGTGGTCACAGGGTATATTCGAAAGAATCTTCCATTCTTGAGAGATCCTCATGGGCCCTACATGCCTGTTATCCTGTTTCATTACGCACACACCATCACAGCCGTACGTTGATTCATGATCAACGAATCGTGATTTTTTACTACTACTATGATGGAGCACTGCGTTGTTCCCAAGTGTATGCATTAGTTAATAGATAATTATTGGGGGATGGCTAATGTCGTGGTTTATCTGATTGCAATTACTCCTATTATGCGTGATTGGTGTGGGTGTGGTCCGTGTGGAATTATCTTTTTCTGGTAAAGTTTATTTGTTTACTTCCTCATCTCATTCTATTCACGAGACTTTTTTGATTTTTTTATTTTGATTCTATTTATAATATTTCTTTTCAATTTTCAATCCACAAACACTCATATAAAGTCAACACTTCTTTTTTAGAGTTTCAATAATAATTATAGGGTCGTCACCGATGGAGAATTTTTTTCTTTCTTTTTCGATAATATTGGTTTATCTATTTAAATTATTATCCTTATCCTCTGCTTTTCCAAATCACACCAAATATCTAGGAAAATTAGGTTATTATCGTTAAAAGGCAGGTTATAATAAGCCCATGGTTAATGAAATTATTAGTTTTTTTTTTTTTTATCCAAATGAAATTATTAGTTCATCTCAACAATAATGTGATTTGCGGTCAGAAGGAAAAAAAACACATAACAAAAATATTTTTTTTAATTAATGAATGTGCACTAACAATGTACGTATAAATTATTTTATGCTGTCAATTCATCATCTATCATTTATTAGTATTAATTTTAATTAAAAATTAATGACCATAAATACGTGAATAATGAATAATCCATTGAAAGTATAAAAAAAGTTTCACACCGTCAATACACCAGCTAATTTCTCTTTGTATTTTATCTCTTTTACTTCAATTAATTTTTTTTAAAAAAATAATTTATTATTAGCCTGAACTATAAATAACATGATGGTGCAAAATCAACTAATTATTTTTCCATAATTGCCCTCCCCCACTCTCCAAAAGCCCATGTAAAAAAAATAGTTTTGAGCCATTGTAATAACAATTATGAAAAATTACAATTATATATCATGACCCAAACAACAGATAAAAAAAAAATCATTGTAATAACTTTAGATGACACATTCGTTGTCAACACTATAGCTTTGATTAATAACAAGGAATAAATCTTACAAATGACATAACTCATCTATAAGCTGTACAAGGCATATGCTGCTCTACAGACTACAATGCTATCTTTGTTACTTAGAGTGTAAGCCTTAGCTAGTAGGTTCAACAGATTCACTATAACCAGAAAGTTGAGCCAGCTCAGATAACTTCAGCTCGCCACTCAGAACCTGTAAAAATGCCTTATGCAATGAGAACGGAACCAAATATGGATGAAGTATGAGATGGTGCACGGTTATAATCACAGCCTAATGACTTCTTTACCTGCCCATTAATAACCCATGTGGGGAAACCTTCAATTTTGGCATCCATGCATGCCTTGATCATTTTAGTTCCTGTCCTATACCCTTCAGGGAAGCACTCTACGTAATCCAATTGCTTGACTGCCTCACGTCCAAACATCTGTTAAACAAACAAATAAGGTGAGTAACACATTAGCCATAATTATGCTTCAAGACATGTTAGACAATTTAGTAGCAGGCATGCAAGGATTGGGAAGTGGGAACTGTCCACAACAAACATTATCAAGCATGAAAAATAGGGTTGATCGATTAAAAATATATTAAATTAGTGAAGTAGTCATATGCTCGCGAATTCTCAGTTTATGGAAAAATTAATGAGTTTTACCTGAAGAAATAAACCTCAAAGAAATTTATGGATCTACTGACAACTACATCTGAAACCAGGGTAGACACCTTTACAAGAAGTAGTCATATGCTTGCGAATTCTCAGTTGAAACTTAAGCTACCACAGTTGAATTCCAACTACTAATCTGATCTTTACACAAGTCGTTCACTTTTCAGCTTTCACTAGAAGTAATGTCAATTTGCATGGTAGACAAATGCATAACATATCATGATGATTTATGTTCCATTTAGTATAGTTATAAACTTGAAAGGGAAGAATTACAAGAGACTTTATACCTCTTTTTGTTCTAAACAGTGTGAACACCAGAAAGCTCCATACATTTTAGCTCCTATGGAGTGCAAATGCCTTGCTAGAGATTGTGCAAAAGGGGTTGATGAAGTTGTGATTTCAGTTGCATAATATGGCAATTCAATGTTAGCCAGCCTGTTAAAGCAGACAAAAGAACAACAATGAGAATTACAAATTACAGGTTAGATTGATCCTGGTTTCATATCCAATGGGAGTAGGAAATAGCAAAATAAGCATATTTGCAGCCAAGGTTTACATGAAAAAATAAACATATCCGACACATAAAAATTCTATCAGAAATCATAAAGGTAACCCTAAGTCAATACATTACCCTTTTCTTACAATTGTGCATTATTATTGAGGCAAAACCTAGAGCTATAAAACTCCTGTTATGCATCTGAGTCTAGGGAAGGGTTGAGTCTCTAGTAGTTGGAAGCCTTACTTTGCAAGAGGCTAATTCCACAACTCAAACTCGTGACTTCCTCGTCACAGCCTCACAGGGCAACAACTCCAACCATTGTGCCAAGACTCCCCTTCGCATTTTCACATTAGTTAGTGTTATACAAAATATTAAACTAATTAGATTGTCATTAGTTTTGCAACAGTGTTGAAACCCTAATGTGTTGGTTATAGCCTTATAGGCACCTAATATTGGCCGAAGTTGTTCAAAAAGTTAAGTGAAATTAAAAGAAAAAAGAAAGAAAGAAAGAAGCAAAAGTAGTAACCTTGAGGAGGCAGGTTTAGAATAGGCATAGGAGGTGTTGAGGGTGAGAATGACCAAGCTAGAAATAAACAGCTGAAGGCCCAGTTGTTTATAGGTCTCTGGCAATCCAAGATCCTTAACAGTAATATACCAAAACATCAGAAATCAATCAGGGAACAAGATGGAAAATAAATTCGATAAAGATACAAAGGGGTTAATTAAATTAAACAAAATTAACCTTGACGGTAATGAACAACAAGGCGAAGGAGAATAGAACCGAGAGCAAGCAATAGGTGCAAGACGAGCCAGGGAATGCGGTCGTAAGAATGTACAAGAAATAGGAACTAGCCGCCGCGATGGAGGTAGTGGATGCAAGCAGTGTTAATTGAGCATTGGATTTGTTAATCCCGAAAGGAAACTTGTTCGTCACCAACTGAAAACCAAGCGCGGCAATGAAGCCGTAAGCAGCCATGCCGATCAAGGGAAGAGGAACACCTGGCAAAAATGCAAAGCAAAACGATTTTGTCATTCAATCAAACACTTTGCCTGCAATGCAGTTAGTTATCTGAAGCACTGTTAGTTAGTTAGTTAGTTAGCTAGCAGTTAGTATATATAACAGTAAGCAATCGGTGAATTATTTTGCGGTGATACCGAAAACGGCGGCGTAGTCACTGTCGAGGATGTCGGAGCAGGAACCGCCACCGACGGGGCAGAAGGCATCTGAACCCGTGAGCTTAAGGTAACTAAGGTAGGAGGTTTCGAGAAATCCGATTCCGGCGATCCCTGCGGTGAGTTTGTAAGTCCAATCAGAAGAGCCAGAAATGGAAACAACGGTGGAATCTGGTTCGGGTTCGGGTACGGGTTCACGTTCAGAACCGTAAGAGGAGCATTTCAGAGGCGGCGGCGGCAGCCTTGGACTTGAAATTAACCTCTGTTGCCGGCAAGGGTACCGAATTGGAGTGAAGGAAGCAGAAGAGGATGAGAGTGATAGCGTTGCCAAGGTGAAACTGAAAGTTGCCATGGCTCTAACCGTCTCTAACTAACTAACACCAGACGCTCTCATCTTCAATGTCTCTCGTTCCCCAATCAAGACACAAGTGAAGAGAAATTTTGTTAACCGGAGAGGGAATGATGTTTATTGGGCCAGTTTTTATGATGATGGGCCTGGGTTTGTAGCCCAATGCTTCTGGGGAATGTTGTGGGCTTAATGGAGAAGATCCGTGACCGTGAGTTCGGGGTAAGGATTGAGATGACACGTGGTGGAGAATCTATCCACCCGCAGATGATGGGCTTTGTGAGGTGGGAACTTATCCATGACTGGTGGGTGGTGGGTCCCCACTGCTTGCCGGTGACCAAGGGCTTATCCAATTTAATGAATCACATTACGTGTCATTTCATAGGATTTTATCCATAAGAAAAACTAGTCTTATTTTAAGGACTATTTTTTTAAATTTGCGCTTAGGTTTTAATTTGTAGGAAGGAAACATCTTACTAAGTAATGCATGGAGAAACTAACTTGTTGGCACGTCGGATTCGATTCTTCATGAATGCAGAAAATTCATGTTGAAAAATTTACATGTTATAATTATAATAAGGCACGTGAATCAGATCAGATCTGAATATACTTGAATAATACTTGAGGAACCAGACGAGAAAAAAAAATTTATACATGAGATATCCGATTGCTTTTATATTTATGTATTTTTAAAATAACGTTTTGTATTAACACTTTCCTTCTCAAAAAATTGATTCTTAAAATATATGGGTGTCATGGAGGGTACAGAATAAGAAACATCTGTGCAAAGTAAATAAATAAGAGACTTACTAACATGCAATCCAAAATTAGATAGTTGCTATGCAACCTTTTCTTAAACTAATAAGAAGTTGCCACATATACCATGTCATTATTTGAAGTAATTAAAATTAGTTTTTTGCAATTTAGTCTAACATAAAAGGTAAATTAAAAATTTAGCCCTTTATACCTATAGACAAATTATACAAACAACTTTAAATTTTTTTTTTAAATTAAAAGTTATAATTTCTCTATAGGCACATAGGACTAAATTTTTAATTTACTTTTTATGTTGGACTAAATTGCAAAAAAATTAATTTTAACTACTTCAAATAATGACATGACATAAGTGCAACTTTTTACACCATCCAAATTTGGATTGCATGATAGAAATATACAACAAATACTCTCTCCGGCTTGAAATATAAGAAACAAAAAACATACATCTTTTGGTTTAAAATATAAGCAAAACTAACCAACTTTCTTAAATTTTATTTCATTCCCAATGTCACTTTCCAAAAACATCCCTAGAAAATTATTATCTTATTTAATTTTTGTTTCATTCCCAATGCAACTTTCCTAAAATACTCTATTCTTTTATAAAATTGAGGAAATTAAATACAATCAACTAACCTCCTTAATAAGCGTAAGATTAGTTGATTTTATTTATAATTCGAGCCGGACGGATGATGAATTGAACATGCAATTATGCGGGCACCCTCCTTTCAAATAGTCTTAATAGCAACAACAAAAACCTTGAGCATTGCATAACAACAAAAACCACTCACTTGCATTTGATATATATAGTATCTATTCAAACAATCTTTCACTTTCACACAAGTCCACAGCCATCATACAATACAAAAACGATAAACGATGAAAGCAATGACAGCAACATCCTTCGGTGTCTCCGCCGCTTGTTTCCATGCCCCTCCTTCCCCTTCCCACCCTCTCCTTCTCTGCCACACCAGGTAATACTAATTAGATACAATTACAGAACCATTCTTCTTCTTTTAATTACCCCATGCATGTCTCTGTGTTCTGTTTTCTTTGATACTACTATTTCTCATTACTGTTTATGCAGGTGTTCATTTCTAAAATCCCACAACAGATTTACAAGCATTACTGTTGAACCCAAGTTCCCAAAATTCCGGTAAGCCTATAAAAATTTGTACATAAACATATACTCTGTGTTATATTAGTATTACAAACTAAAACTAACACACATTAATTAACATGGTATGAATGGATGATTTGATGGGGGGTTATTGAAGCATGGAAGCCGCTCTGAATGGGAACATGGAGGCTACTAAGGTTCCAACTTCAGTGCCCGTGCGTGTTGCACACGAGCTTCTTCTGGCTGGCCACAAGTATTTGGATGTCAGGTAAATTTATACTAATTACTGCTTACTCTGATATCATAATAATCATCGATTTGTGATTTTTTTATTGGTGAAATCATTTTGTAGAAAAAGCCAAAACCTCATCAACTCATATCCTTGGTTGTTTTGTATGTGTGCAGAACCCCTGAAGAGTTTGATGCTGGTCACGCTCCTGACGCAGTTAACATACCTTATATGTTCAGAGCTGGATCAGGTTTTATCTTATTTCTCGAATAATACTACCATTTAGAAGTAATAAACTTGTTGGATCAAGTATTTAAATTTGATATTGTGATGACCAAATACTACTTTACAATGATTGTTAAAACTTAAAAAAGAGTATATGTGTAGACACCTTTTGTAAAGTTATCGTAATATTAGTTATTTGTTATTGTTAATTGTGAATTCAGGGATGACAAAGAACCCCAACTTTCTTAAAGAGGTCTCCTCACAATTTAGGAAAGATGATGAAATCATTGTTGTGAGTGCAAATCTTCTTAAACACTCTCACTTTTCCTAGTCATTTTGATTCTCTTTTTTTTATGTACTTCAGCTTAATTAATTCAGATGTTGATCATCTAGTTTAATTTCACAGGGGTGCCAGCTTGGTAAAAGGTCTATGATGGCTGCTAATGACTTATTAGCTGCTGTAAGCAATGCTTCGTTCTTCATCGCCTTAACCTTATATTTAGTTCAATTGTCTTTGTTGATTGGAAAACAAGCATCCTAATTTGTTTAAATGCCTGAAACAAGTTTTTATTTCTTACACATCAAGACATCTGTCAGAGGCTCAGAGCTAGCTGAACAAATTAGATTGGCTACTCATTTTTTCTGTTCCTCTTTTCATATTATGTTAAAAAAACAATCTGCTTGTTCTCATCATAATCATCTTTTGATGGTTTCTTTTATTTATCTTTTTTTTTTCCACTATGTAATTTTGATATAGTTTTTCTTCAATATACACAATTCATTTTAGAATATTTCTATCATACAATCAAATCTTGGATGATTGCACAATAATCCTCTCATGAACCAAAAGTTGCTTCACAAGTTAGTTAATGAGTTCATGTCACTACAACGTCAGCTTTAAATCACTACTATGTCATTTCT
Organism: Crotalaria pallida; assembly: GCA_037953625.1. Classification (NCBI taxonomy): domain Eukaryota; kingdom Viridiplantae; phylum Streptophyta; class Magnoliopsida; order Fabales; family Fabaceae; genus Crotalaria; species Crotalaria pallida. The sequence goes on along the minus strand of CM075655.1, from coordinate 126,145,619 downwards.
AAATTAGCCAAATTAGCTTACTTGTCAAGCAACTATTGATTCATTGGGGGACTGGGCAACCATCCAAATTGTACTTGCATGAATGTAATGCCTTCATTTTAACTTACCATTGGTAAGGTAAGAAGATAGGAATCATGCTTATAAGGTGCACAAATTATGCTTGGTGTTTCATCATTGACATGCAAATTTCCCAAGGAGATTTGAATACATCAGATTTTCCAAAACTCGAGGTCAAAGATTGTTCAGTGACTAAAGTTTCTTGATTATGTAGGGGTTCACCGGAGTCACAGACATAGCTGGTGGATATGCTGCTTGGACCCAAAATTTACTTCCAACAGAACTGTGAAATATTCTTGGACCTGCAACTGTATATAGAATAAGTTTTGGCGGAGTCCATTGTATGAATGCAGCATTGCAAAACTTCAGCCAAGGAAGTAGAAATTCGACACTGAAAAAAAAAACATAAGGGAAAAGCTTGTAAATGCAGAAAAAGGGGTATGATGGATATGTATATTTTGGTCGATATCTGCCATTAGAAAAGTGCTACTATTTATCTAAACAAATTCTATTTTTTGGTGTTCATTGTCAATGATGCCTTCCCTTCCTAATAGCTACTAACATGATAAAATTAATAAGGGCTTGCTTTAAAAATCAATAAAAACATCTTGAAAACTAAGTTCAATATATTTTTTAAATTTTAAATCTTTAGTTTTTCATTAGGGGGATTCCAGAAAATTGATAAACATAACAAGAGTAACTAAGAAATATAGTGAGCATTTGTTTGTGTGAAGTTCTTAGATCATACTTGCTTTAGTCCTATCCTATTTATAAGTATCCTTCTAGAAGGATTTTTTGATCTTATATATAAGTCATTTCATATTTTTTATGAGGTACTATTGTTTTTTCCTTCAATTTGCCCTTGTCCGTTGATATAAAATATTACATTTGTGACAATTTTAATAAAAGTTAAGAGATTAAAATTGTAATGTTAAAGTAGTTTTTTAAAGTTTAAAAAAGAAGTAGCTCGTAGCTTCTGATCGTGTCACAAATTTTCGATGACAAGGGTGGGTTGCCGGTGGATGTGATTATTAGAATTTGCTATACTCTTTTTTCTTGCTTAGGATTTTTTCATTAGGTTTTCTAACCAGTGAAGCTAAAAATCATAGTAATGTAATGGTTTATCATGTGTTAACAGTAGTTTGGCTCTAGAATTACGTGCGTAGCTTCACACTTTGTATCAAATCCCTTAAAGCTTGAGGAATGTGAGGTGGGTTTGTGTCATGTCCCGCAATGAAAGTTTAATTTAATGTTTGAAAAGCGGTTCACATCGCTTAGGCTTTGTTTGGTTGTAGAAAAGAAAATGAGAAGAGAGAAAATGGGAAGATAGATTATGGTGAGAAAATGAATAGATTTTATGGTTGTTTGGTATGAGAGAAAATGTGAAGAAATTGAAAAGAGAAAAGTTGAGTTTTCTTTCCTTTTGTTTGATTGAAGAGAAAAGTAGCGGAGAGAAAATAATAAATTTGTGAAAAGACAAGTCTTTCCATGTATTAGAAAGATAATATTGGTATTTCATTGATTTCCAACTTTTTCTCTCTTTTTTTTCTCCAAAAGTGGAGAGATTTTATTTTGAGGTGGGACCCACGCAAAAGTTTTCTCCTCTCCCCTTTTTGGCTTTTTCTTCTTTCTTTCCTTCCAAAATCTTTCCTCTCAAAATCTACCCAAACAAACAAAGCCTTAGAGCACCAATGCAAAAGCTAGAATATATCATATACGTTTAAAACTCACTTTTTGTTTTTTACATCATTAATTCTTTAATATACTCAGCTAATTCAACATTTCAATCCTAATATACATTTTATATATTGAAAGGAGTTTCACATATCAATCACTTTTTATTTTTGAACCGATGAATGAGGTTTCTTTTTCTTAAGCATATACACTTCTACTAGCATATATGCTTCCACAAACATACTTTTTCTTTGCACTCGAATACAATTTTTTTTATAAACATATATGCTAACTCTAAGCATACATTATCTAATCATAGCATTTGAGATGCGACAACACTCTTGGCTAACTTGTCAGTTAAATTGGTTTTAAACAAACTGCATTAACGCATGTGAACCCTCGATTGTTTTCTTAAATGATAACTAGTCAATAGAACTACACTCGTGCAGTAACAGGAATACTAACATCTTGTTTTAAGATGTGATATTTCAACCACCCGGACACTACTTCGATGTGTAGCATTATTATTGTTTGATTACTCATTCATCAGGGGAGAAATGTAGGACTACGTATGATTCAAGAACGCTCGAATACCCAATCCAACCTAACTTAAAATATCAGTCTTCACCAACCTAATTAGAAAATGTTTATGATGAATTTTTGTTGCAAAGAGTAAAGACGGAGACTTCTCAAATCCTTAGGTGAGCTATCATCAAGGATGCATGTGGAAGTTTTTCACATAATCACATTTCATGAAATGAATATGTTAAAAGAAAACAACATCATTGTAACCAAAAAAGAAAAGAAAACATCATAATAAAATGACAATCAAGTACTACATCACTTTTCTAAACAAGAAATCTAATGCAACACCCACACCTTACTTTTCTTTTCTTAGGTTCTACGAGCTATACCTTCCTTAGCAACCCCCACAACTTCAAATATTTTAGGATGGGCTAATGAATCTTACACGGTTCTGTATATGCAAAATTGCAGAAGGTATTTATTGATTTATTTTGATGAACACAACATGAGCTTTGAGCATCAATGATAAAACTTCAACACAATTCACAAGCAACGGATTTGGAAAATTCACCTGACCAACCAGTGTCAAAATTATGTCAAGATAGAAAAAAAAATGTCAACGACTTAGGTTTTAATGCTTGTGGAATTGAATCGAATTGGATAATAATATATCCCAATATTTTTACAGTTAAGCCTTGCAAGATTGTACATCTCAACATTTTATGTTTCTACTAGATAACATCAAGGGTTTGGATCAGGGGAGCAGGTTATAAAAGGTCTCCTTCAAAAAACATGTAAAACAAAGAATAAGTTTGACATTACATAATGCCTTGAATTTTCGATTTTTACCATTCTTGCATCCAGTCTATTCAGAGGCAAATATGTATCGTGGGGTGGACAGAGGGGAGAGAGAAGCAGATTGTAATAAAAATTGAAGGCAATAGAATAGAAGCACAACACGACCGATCTTTCATGAGCAGAAGCAACCAACTCATTTGATCTTTGGTCAGACTACTGTACAGGACAAAAAGGCTATACTCTTGTATGATCCTTAAATAGGTAACCCAATATCAGTGATGAGAGCGTCTAAATGATGAGAGAAAGCCATGAGATGACTTATCTTTGTGTCTATCTGATTTTTCATCATTGACCTGGAAGGAACACAACACTGAAATTTGCTTAATAGTTCCAACTTTGTCTTTATTTCATAAATTTCAACTATACCTTACCTCTTTTGTTATCTGCTGAAGAATTTCTAGTATTTCAGAGAAATTTGGTCTCTCCATTGGATCTTGTTGCCAGCATCGCTGAAGCAGTTCAGCAAGTCTTGGATGTGTATTTTTGGGGATTGTAGGCCGTAGTCCCTAATAGCAATTTAAGCCACATATAATTAACATGCATAAACACGAAAAATGTTTACCATGCAATTTTCTGCGAAGAGGAAAGAATGAAAACCTTTTGCACGACGCCAACGGCTGCTTGTAATGGGGTCAAGTGAGAGTAAGGCAGCTGGTCACAAAAAATACCATATACAAGGAGATAAAGAATAGGCAGAAGGTTAGATCCTTTGAGGCAAGAAACCAATAGAAGTATAAAGCAGCAAAGGTCATTATAAAAGTACTCACTTCTCCAGTTAAAAGCTCCCAAAGAGATATTCCAAAACTGAAAACATCTGCCTTCTGGTCATATGGTTTGTGTTCAATGACCTTCACGTAAAAGTCAAATCAATGGATACCATCTAACAGCTGAATTTAAAATAAAACCAGAAAAACAAAGCAAATAAGATGATCATGTAACCACTTCAAAGTCCAAACATTAAAGGCTTGCTTAGTGAAGATGCAATAAGATGAACTGACATGCATTATTTGCTTGGTAAACAAATTAGAAATAGCATGGAAGGAGTAAAAATTAAGTGGCCACCAAACAATATAAGGTGGCGGCTTGATCTTGGTATTGAATCCCACCCAAAACAGTTTTGCTCACACTTCAGCTTCCCCCCTCCCCTACCCAAAAATATGTTGTCTATTATCAGTTTATCACTGCTCTTCATATTTAGCCCATTTCTAACACACAGAAACTAAGTGTGTACCATAAACAAATACTGATCCTGAATTTGTATTGCGCAATGATAAAATCATTCATGAAAGTAATGTGTGTGTCCAACAAATCCAATACCTCCGGTGCCATCCAGCGGTATGTTCCGGTTTCAGCTGTCATCACTCCAGACTGAGTTTGCACTCTAGCAACCCCAAAATCAGCAACCTTTACCAACTGTTGAAGAAGGAAATGCCATTTGAGTGCATATGAATTGATATGTTAGAGAAGATTTAAATCCTCAACGATAAATAAGACATTGTTTTTCTCTCACTTCTTTGCATGTAAGTTCATATTTTACACTATGCGGATAAGAGTCCAGCATTACACAACTACCCATGTTAAACTTGTTTAAACAAATTATAAACTATAGTGACTCCCAAAATTCAAGATGCAACACGGTTCTGGTTCATCAACAAATATAGGTAGGACCTAATACTTGCAGAGTGCAGACTAATATGAACAAGACAATATAGGCACAAGACTAGTAGTCAGATCCAACATATAGCACCTCCATTGGGTAAACTGGTGACTTCTCTTTTTGGGTCTGGGAGCATGCATGAAAGATTTAGAGTATGATGGTATCTCGGGATAATGAACTTAGAAACACTACAATGAATTATAACTTGAAACACCATTATAATTTTGACAATGAAATATTACAAATTTATTTGTAGAGATTCTAGGAACAACTATATGAATTGAAAATGACAGTCAACAATACAATGACACAATGGCAGATAGAAGTAACAGATTACCGATACTTTAACAGGAACATACAAAAAAAATTGAATACCGAGTATAGGATTGCAACTGACAAAATAAGATTAATATAATCCACAGTTCAACAGACAGTGCAGATCATCATAAAACCAAATATCATACAGAAAACAGCAAAACATAGACCAATATAATAATATTGAAAATGCACCAGGAAGAAATGTGCATTCATAGAATCCTCTTACTTCATTTTCATCCATCAGAAGGTTGGCAGTCTTGAGGTCCCTGTGAATAATATTATTTTGGTGCAAATAGTTCATTCCCTTGGAAACATCAATCGCTACTTTTAGTAAACATGGAAGTTTAAATACACCCCTTTGTTTGTGCAGATAGTCATATAAACTCCCTCTAGCCATAAACTCTGATAAAGGAATAAACATGAGCAAATAAGTATTAGACTGAATCATTCAGTCACCCAAATCATTTTAGAAATTAAATTACTTGATACAACATAAACTGGTAATTTTAAACATTAAACAAATTTTAAAACTCGTGAAACTAACTAATAGACTAGCAAGAAGGGAGTCTTGAGCACGATGCTTCCACCGTGGGGAGGATTATTCTGCGAACAATGATCACCAAGTCACAAGGAAGCAACCTTATTGTGGCACCAAAGCTCACCCTCTAAACTAACAGTATGAAACTATGAATAAATGAAATCATAAATTCTCAGGGTTCTCTCCTATTTACCAGTAACAATACAAAGATTTGGTGGCTGTGTACATGCACCGATGAACTGAACAACATTTTTGTGTCGAATTTTCCTGTAATAAAAGATAAGTCATAATTGGTAAAGTAAGATTGAGTAATTCACAGTTTCAAGGATACTGTATCACTAACACAAATTAACTAGGACGAAAAGACAATGTTTTATTCAAACTAGTGAAATTGTCAGGATGGAAACTTTATTAGATATTTTCACAAAATATTCAAAAGCATCTGATGCAGTGGATACCTACATGAAGAGAGAGAGAAAACTTCTTTTTGGTTAAGATAATATTTCCTTTTCTGAATGGACATAGCAAATCAAGTTAAATAGTTTTCTCTAATAATACATAATGTCATACCCCTGCATATGATTTTTAATCAAGCCGAAATTCATGAATTTTTTTAGCCTGCCTAACATTTTAAAAATCTATAATGCCAAATAAGGGAATCAGTCTGCCATAAAATTTAATATTAAATATCTGAAATGTTGGGATTTTGTAGAACTTAAAAATTTAAGATAAGATTACAGCCAAAATATGTTCATTTAGAATAATGGAGCAGAAGAATAGGTAACACAACTTTGAATGTGTGCATGAGTGAAAAAAGGCATCAGGGGGTCTCTGTTGCAAACTTGCAATGCATGCACAAAAATTTAATCAGGCTGCCATTGCCCATTGGTTTTCAAACCGATAGATCAAAAAGAATAAACAAGAAAGGGGTAAAACTCTCCAATGGAGTATAAAACTCTAAAAGCAATTTATATGAAGATAATTTATCAACCAGTATCAAGTCCATCTTTTCTATTCCAACAAACATAGTTAAAACAAATAGGATAAATGGAAGGAAAGGCAGGACAACAGAGGAGAAACAGAATTCTAATTAACAGGAAACAGTAGTGCTGCCAATCATATTCAGTTATGCAAACAAACCTCATGATATAGACTTCCTGCGCAAACTCTTTCAACATGTCTGTACTTATGCACTCAGGCTTAAGAACTTTGATAGCCACATCTTGACTGCAATATGTACCTCTGAATCTATGTTCAAAGAAATAAAACAGGTAAACAGAAACATCAGCTAAGAAGCTAAGTTGATTTCTAATTTATTTTAAAGAAATATAACTCACAAGTCACCGAATGACCCAGAACCAACTCTGTTTCCATAGATCAGCTGGTTGGTATCAATTTCCCAGACATCATCTCCATCGGAAGGTATTTGTATGCAATGTGGGGAGGGTTCAATCCTTGCCTGGTATTGTTCATTGCCAGCAGGAAGTATGCCCTGATTTGACAGATATTGCTCCTGGAGAGCAGAAAAGATATTTTATATCAATGGGTCCATAACAGAAAGAAATTAATTTAGTGGTGGAGATAAAAGAGTAAGAATGTTGATGTACAACCTGCATGAGTGCTGACAAGTAATTTTAACATATATTGCTTTCGCTCAAATGGAGTCCAAAATAATCAGTTTTTTTTTTTTTTTAATAAAATAAAATAAATCATATTGCAGTGATAGGAGAATGCACCTTAACCTTCGAAATTTCCTTTTCCAGCACACCTTTAAGCTCCTCAGTTTCCTAATGACAAAAGGAAAAGACAAATAATGCAAAATGCTATTTGGATATGGAAAATCCAATTTAAAAATAAAGAAGAAAAGTTACACATACAGAATTTAATATTAGCCAAAAAGAAAAGAGAATTAAAAAAATTATATGAACAAACAACCAAAAGATTTCTAAGCTAAAGATTCGAAATCCTCATGAATAAACAAGACAGCCCAAATCCTCTGGCTAGAAACTGCTATACAAAGTCATCTTGCGGGATTGGTGATTGCCAGACAAAAAAGAGAAGTCGACAAAAAGTTATGTAATGTTCAATGACGATAAAAGAGTTGTCGAACCTTCCTCTGATATTCATTTCTATGAACATTCAATTATATTGTGGAAACCAACTAACTGCATGGTCATTGACATAGCTTGTATAGGAAACTCCTAAGCTAGTTTGGCAAGGAAATTCAATTAAAAATTGAAACAGGAAGTCTCAAATTTTGTCAGAGAAAAGAGACATTGATGCCAGGATTTTCTTTTTTACTTGATAATAAAGGATATAAGGCATACATGGAAGACGTTAACGGATGAAAGATTCCAACTATACAAAAGATACAATGATCTACCATTTTAACCATGATTTATATGGAAAAGACAAAATGTACTTGGGTCTTTCATATGAAGAAAGGAAAATGCTTAAAAACAAGGTATAACAGGAAATAACATGCAGTATAGATCAAGAAAATTATAGTAGATGCAGTAAGCCAGCCATCTTGAGTTGAAGAAAGAAGAAAAAAATTCTAGATAATGAAATTGATGTTACATGGACACAACTTAGAGTTGCACAACATTGCAAAACAAGGTGGGTCAACTACATAAAATGAGAAATAACTATCGATTATGTCATATTGATACACCATTTTAGGTTTAGTAACTGTACTAGGTGCTTGACCTTTAATAAGAAAAACTCCAAGTGCATACTGGAGATATAATTTAATTTTCATACATTAGTTTTGTTTGAAACATTTCAGATACGAATTTGAAATGTGCCGACTGCCAAAAAGCTCAAAATGCACCAATGATCAGATTTTGTTGCCCCTCATGAATCATGATCAGTCTTATCTCTATCTTCTTGTTTGCCAATAGGTTGTATTTATGTATTCATTCCATATGATATCATCGTTAAAAATCCATGGAGACAGCATGAGCAACCATATGTTATCTACTGGAATAAATCAATGGAATGGTAAGCATGCCATGAAGAGATAAGAAAATGTTGAAGTAGAGTCTTATATATCTTTTTACAAATTCAAAATTGTAACAAGATTTTCAAGGCATGCATAATTTATCTTTCTGTTTCCCAAACACTTGCTAGGTGGTCATTGCGTAGCTATTTTCATCCTACCTCATTTGGCCATCCCTCAACAACAAAGACATCTAGAGAAAACCCATCAGTGGTGGAAAATACATGAGCTTCTTGAATGTTCAGGCCCATCTCACCAAGTATTGAAGTTATCTGAAATACATATTATAATGTAAAATACAATTGAGACAGCTTATAATGTAAAATACAATTGTTCAACCATATAATTCAAAAACTTCAAACATTTTGATCCTTGCACAATGAATACACAATTGAGTTGATGACGTAGTTTTCAAAATAAAACCTGTGGAAGTCTCCCCAAATGTTATACTATCTAGATAATTACAATTTCGAAAATACTCGAAATTCCCCCTTTTTAAACAAAAAACACCATCTGAAATAGGTTAAAAGGAATCTGGAATCATAAACAGAAATACTCCTCTTGTACATTTCATTGTGCATGCACGTTAGAGCTTAAATTTATGGTTGCATATAAATATTAGCAAGTGACAAGATTATGGTATTAAACAATGCATAATTTCCTTATACACTTGTCTTCATATATGGTTAATCTTATCTATGCAAAAAATGAATGCTCTGGGAAAATTACTATCTACAATAATTTTCACGTAAACTTTCAACAAATAGTTTTTCAGTGCCTGTGTTTGACATCATCCATGTTCCATAGAAAATGGCAAGAAATATGTCCACAGTCAATACAAAGCAAATGTCAAGGCAGCATTATTTCTAGCACAGCATTACAGGTTCTCTAACCAAATTAACTGTCCGAATCTTGCTATTTCCTATTATCATGTTGGATGCTGAAGAATAGAATAGGAAATAAAATAAAATGAGGATTATACACAACAATTTTACCTAGTAATTTAGATGCACCATTTTAAAAAATGTATTGGAAAACTTTAAAAATAAATCAAATCAGAATTAACTACCTGACTAAGGAATTTGGGTTTGTCAACTGTTGAAACAGTAATCTCGTGCATGGGCCTAAAATTTAGTATGTGAAAAGATCAGCAGTAGTTAAAATTTTAAAGAATAATTCATTTATTAACAGGCTAATAGAAACAAGAATTCATATTCCCTCAAGGCCTCAAGAGATCAAATAAGAAGGGCCTTTATGATCTGGAGGGTTAGCACTTAGCACCTGCAATCTTGCCTAAGATATATATATACAACAATTATTTTTTACTATACATCTTTAGCAATGAGCACATCTTTATGAAAGGATGTCAACTACTAACATCAACACAAGCACACTAAATTGAAGCCAAAAAAAGATAGCAAGAGCCACCACAATCACAATATCTTTACAATAGGAATAATAGTCCAAATAATGAGCCTGCTAAAATGCATACCGGGGAAAATATGGTGTCATGCCCATAGCACTGCCCCCATCTTCAATGTTATTTTTAGTTGTTTGAAGTGCAAGAGCTTCAAGATTGGAGGATGAACCAAAAGTAGGTGGTAGATGAATTCTTCTCGCCCAAGAAAGAGACACAGAAATGACATTGAAAAATTAACAAACGGCAAAGTAGATAACAGAATAATAATAGGATCATAGAAACAAGAGCTTGGATAATAAAAAGGAAAAGCAATGGCAAGGATAGCGAATAAAAGTAATACAAGGATAGTGAATAAAAGTAATACAACAATGAATAGGCCATACCCCTGCTTAAAAGAATAGCTAAGAGAACTTTGTGCATCTTCTTTCTCAGAAGGATCTGAATGCATAGAATCAGTTGCACTACCAAAAGGATGTACCTGCAGTAAGGATGATACTGACATGAATCGATGTGAATGTCGCACTTCTGTAAGCACTTATATAGATGTCGATTCCAGTATTCCAAGTTTTATGCCAACAACAAGTGGCAGTTATCAATGGCGTCTACGGCACAGTGATGATGCAGTGTAGGACAGAAAAAGTCCAGTTCTATGCATCCTCAACAACCTTCGGAATACTGAATTCTTTTTATGCTGGGACAGCATTTAGATTTGAACAAAACACAAGAAAATAATAGCTACAGAACCTTGTAGCAACAAGAGCATGTGATGTGTTAGAGTATGTCAAGCTAAGCAGTCCATGCTGAGTTGGCAAGTTAGTTAGATTAGTTGATACTTGGATACATTCATTACCCAGCTATTATTCCCTCCATTCCAATTTATTTGTCGCCTTGGGAGTTTCACACGGATTAAGAAAGTCATTTGATGCTTCAATTTTCAAGAGAATAATAAAGCAACTTTGCTATATTATCCTCACACTACATTAATTATCACATATTTCAAAATGTTTAAAAGCAAGGTTAAAGTTGGAAAAAATTAATTAATGCACATTCGAATTCCTAAAACGACAATAATTTGGAACAAGTTAAAAATGCCAAAACGACGGATAAATTGGAACGGAGGGAGTACTTGTTAGAAACATTAGTTACTCCCTCCTTTCCTTATTATCTGTCCATTTTTGAAGAGATTTTTTTGTTTATTTTTATCTGTCCTATTGAGAATTTCAAGAGTGTAATAAATGTTATTTTTCATGTTTGCCCCTATTTAATAAGTCTTGTTTACGTAAGCATTATAGAAAGAGAAAGGGTATAGTGGGAAAAAAACATGATTAATGTATTGAAAATCTAAGTAATGATTGGATTTCTTAAAGGGCATGTTTTTTGTTTAAAATAGGAAAAGGAGGGAGTAACTATTAGATGGTTAGTGATTAGTAAAATTAGTTAGCCAACTTAGTTACTCTTGTAAACGTATATAATCCAACAAATGTGTGATATGAAGATCAATTGAATAGTACAATTCAACTTTCGAAATTCAGATCAACTCATTAGCACTCACTTCTCTCACGCTCTTCACTCTAGTGCTAACATGATGTAATAGTAATTGAAACAAAATATGAGCTCGTTATTACCTGTACTAAGCGAACTTGAAATGCAGGCCGATTTGCAGGATCCTCTGCCAGCTTGAGCAATCTCTTATGAGCAAGAACATCTTCTGCCCTCTCCACATTCACATCCGACGCGTACCTGTGTAGTGGCAATAATCACAGTGACCACTCGCACTAAAACCACTCTCGCAAATCCACTTACAAAAGTAAAGTTTAAAAAAATAATTAATTAATTAATTAAAATTTTTAAAAAAAAATACTCAGTCAGCCATCTATAGTTCTTCATTTCTAAAATTCTGATGCCATAGTTCAAAATTACAATAGAAAAATGTGAATTCTGTCAGGAAAAAACGAAAACAAAAAGTAAAAACACGAGCTAGTTGCAAATTCCATGAGAATCGTTTTCACCACGGATTTCATGAGAACAAAAGGAAAATCCATTAGTAAAGGAAAAATAAAAAAGAAGAAAAAGGAAAATCACCTAGCAGGAAGACGATGGAAGTGAAGCCAGAGCTGATCGTCGAAGCCAGGAACACGAGCCTCCTGGCAATCGGAATCTTGAATCCGACGAAGCACCTCATTGTACACCTCCAATTTCTGACGGTGATGGTGAGCATGAGCGTTTTGAGACGATTGCACCGCTCTGCTCCCGCAACTCTCAATGTCTTGTTCGTTCACCATAACCAAACCACCAACAACAACACCGTGTGAAAGAGAGATAGAGAGTTACACAATTCTATTCAATAACAACAACAACAACTACTACTACTACAAATTAGAGAGAATAGGAGGGAGGGAAGAGATGGAAAATATGAGAAAGCAGAAGAGGAAAGGTTTTGATTCAGCTGACGAGAAACTGTGTGGAGTGTTTTCTTTTTCTTTTTTTTATTTTTTTTCCATTCACTCTTTCTTTCCAGGGACTAATAAGTGTTTCGCTTCGGTGCAGTATGTTTGTTACCCAGCTATCCACGTCAGCGTGGGGTCCATATTTCCGGCCATAGTGGGGGCACATTTGGCAAATTGTAAATCAAACCCATCCTTGATCGGATAAAGGAGAGAGATACTAATTGTTTAATCGGAATTAATAAAGTAAAGTAATTAAGCACACTTTTTTGATTGCTCTGATGACCAGTAATTAATTAAAATATTTCCTTGGTTGTATTTGGTTGGTATCGGAGTGGATGGAGATGCTTTTCTCTCTTTCATTGTTGGCATAAATATATATAAAATATAAAAATGAAGATAAGTTGGAATGTGACAGTGAATAGTAGGATCACTGTATTAGGGCCCGCCCGCGAGGGGTTTGTTTAATTAAGGTTTATAGTGGATGTGGTTTCGTGACCATAGATAGAAGCTTCTCTCACGCAGCACCAGGCGTCGTTATGTGATTATGGGAAGCACAAGTGAACGAAGAAGTGAGAAGAAAAGCATAATCCATTATTTGTTTTTTCAGGAAAATGCTAAAGAGTGTCTTTAAGGTCCTTGTTAAAAGGTTAAATATGGTTAAAAGTGATGAGAAAATACATTTTTTTTATTTTCAAGAGAGCAAATATCTTAAACTTATAAATTTTTTCATTTTTACAATTTTTAACAAGTGTCTTGTTAACAAGACCCTCTTTTTTATTACTCCTACTACTTTTTATGTCGATAATTCAGTTATATTTTTTTCTTAGGATTTTTCACTTAATTAAGTGAAAAGTGAAAAAGTTTCAAATTTATCGATCGGTAAAGAATAAGTTATCGTCTTTATCGATAATAAACTTACTCCCTCCGATCTCATGTATATAAAAAAAATAACTTTACATCTATTAAAAAAGTTAGTTAAGTTACTTAAATTCATAAAAAGATAGACTATAGTATTAAAGAATATGCATTAGGAATGAAATAAAAAATTAAATGACACATCAACTTTATTTAATACTCCCTCCGGTTTCAATTATAAGCAAAACAAAACATCCTACTAATGGTCTTGAATATAAGCAAAATATAACTAACTTTATATTCTTAATACAATCATTCCTTCCTTAAATATATTTATAAAGCGGTTGAACCATTTAATTTTTGTTTCATTCCCAATGTAAATTTACTAAAGTATTACATTTTTTATAAATTTGAGAAAATTAAATATACTCAATTAACTTTTCTTAATACCTGTGAAGTTAATTATTTATGCTTATAATTGAAACCGAAGGAAGTACTCCCTTTGGTCCTATATATAGGTCACTTTCTAGAAGAAATTTTTGGTTTTATATATAGAACATTTTATATATCCTATATGTTTCATTAATTGTTTTTTCTCTTTTTTGTCATTATTAAATGATTTGACTAACTATGTTTTTTTTATTCATTAATGAATGTGAACTTTACAAGTAAAGTGAAGGGGATAAAATTGTAATGTTACAATATATTCTCATAAAATTCACAAAATTAACAACTTTTCTTGATTCGGAAAATACAGTTAAGTATACCCTATATATAGGACACGAGCGAGTACCACCAATAAAGTATTGTTATTTGCTTATAGTATATGAGACAAGAGGAATATGCTTGAAAGAACATTCTTTTCGGCCATAGGTTTGCTAGTGCATCATTGACCATCTAATTAATCATTAAAATAATAATATTTTAAAATTTAAGATTAAGAGTTAAAAAATAAGAAATAGGATTTAAAAACATAAATTTATTAAGTAAATTTTCAATGGAAAGATGTTTATTTAGTTTTTATAAAGTAGTAAATGTTTAAAAAAAATCATATTTTAATAATTCAACAAAACACGTTTTCGAATATCTAAACAAAATAAAATAAAAACAACAAAAATAGAAGCACATTATGATATTTATATACAAGTGGTATCCAGGTTTACAAGCATCTCTTATAACTAGCATATTCGTATATCAAGTTCGCAGTTTTAGTATTGCCCTTGTTTTGTTTTTTACAATTCATTTATTTTGAATATGAGAGGCTCGAAGATCACAACCACGAAGTATAAATTAAATAAAGTTAGGAAAATCTTAAGAAGTGTATTAAAGATATTGTTTGAATAAATTAAAAAATAATAATTATTTTAAAAATATATATTTAACATATCAAAAAATATTGAATTTAAGTTTTCAATAAACCTACTTATTTTAAAATGTCTAAACAATGCTTTTAGGACATTTATTATTTAGATATTAATGTATATGCACTGATGGTATAATTTTTTTTTTACATCATCGGATCTATTTTTTTTACATCATCAGTCTATCATCCATTATTCATTCATATTACTTTAATCTAAATGTCGATGACCATAAACGGATAAATTATGAATGATATACTACTGATGTATTATCCATTTGTTCTATTATTTATTAATCTAACACAAGTTATTGAAAAGAAACTTCCTGCACCCTTTCATCAAGAGCACTCGCACATGCATGCCACTGTCCTAAGTATGAAAATTGTCCGAAGTAAAGCATGATAGGCTTGTATAATATTTATTTTGGTTATTTTTTTTTTAACCAAAGATTTGTTTTGATCTTAATATATTTTTGAATTTATTTTGATTCTTCATTTTTAAAAATAAAAATTGTTTTTGTCCTTTCGTCAATAATTGTAAAGAATCTTAACGAAGATTTTTCAAAACAACATCCTCTTGTATCTTGAGATGAACTTAATACGCTCAATTTGGAATTATAAACAATGTTTGATTTTTGTGATCAACGGTGTGAGATTCTCACTCCTCCAATTGTTGCATTTGCACCTTACTCACAGTTTTGTCATTATCCATCCCCTACGACAAATATGATAATAGTGAAGGGTGAAAAGGAAATGAGAATGAAAAGGGTGATAAACTATGTTTTTCAGCCAAAATAATGTTATTTTGAGACTTTTTATTAGGATCCTTAATAATAATTGACAGAAGGATCAAAATAAAACTTATTAAAAAATATATTATCTAAATAAATAAATAAATAATAAAGAATCGAAATAGTACTCCGAAAAAAAAAAAAGCAAAGGCCAAAATAAAATTTAACCCTAGTGTTTAACTATCTCAATGTCAAACTAGGAATAGCTAGCATCGTTGGGTGAAAAAAAAAATAAAAAATAAAAGTTGATGTAGATTGCAAAATTTGTCAAGATCGGATGATTTTACACATGGCGTGAGTGTATGATGTGTAAGCATTCAACTCAAGTCATTCAGGCAATTGAAGGTCAGGTTCCCCAAATGTTTTTTTTTTATTAATTATTTAGATTATTTAAACATTTACCATTAAAAAGTTAAGGCTTAATTATATATATATATATATATATTTTTATTTTCAATATTCACTTTAGTCCTTAATTTTTTTCATTTATATTTGTCCTTTATTTTATTTTTAAGAATTCAATTTGGTAATTTTCACATAAAAATGTTAGTTTTACTCAAATTATTTACGTCAGCACCCGTTATCTTGAATTTTAACAGAAGAACAAAATTGATTACAAATTGAAAATTAAGAAACTAAATTCGTCAAATTAATCAAATTGAAAGACAAAAATACAATTAAACCTAATTTCCATTGTTAGATTGGATTTGCAGAGAATAACAAAAACTAAATCCAAAACTCAAAAATATTACATATATCAAATTAAAAACATTATCACATTATTATAATAACAAAATTTAAATATCAATATATTACAAGATTATATGAATGAAATCTAAAAAAAATTACAAACAAGACATAATACCAAGTTACCAACCAGCAGCACAAACTAAAAATCAAAATAATAAACGAACTTACCAGAATTTCGATCTTTTACTTCTCATCAATCAAAATCAGAAGGCCCCTAAAAAAATATGTTTCCTTCGGTTCAAAGCGTTTCTCCACGATTTTTTTTTTTTGAGTTTTACTTTTTGAATCCGTTGTTTACTCACCGGCCTCCATTTTTTTCGCCTTATACAAGGCGGTAGTGCATTTTTCCTCCTTATACAATGCGGTAGTGTAAATTATCAGTTTTTTCCGCCTCTTCCTAGGCAGAAAAATGGTAATTTTGCACGTCCGCTTTGTATAAGGCGGAAAAAATATGATAATTTTACACTACCGCCTTATATAAGGCGAAAAAAATGGGAGCCGATGAATAAACAACGGGATTCAAAAAGTAAAACTCTTATTTTTATAAAATTAAAATATGTTTTATTAAGCCTCCAGCATCAAAAAGCGCTAAGGTAGCTAAAGTGTTTCTCCACTATAAAAAGGTACTGTATTATTTTTCTTCAGACCCTATATACAAAGTTATTCAAAATTGTTGTTTGTTGTGGATTGTACGTGCACGTCTAATCTAAGTTGACTAAAACAACTGCCCTTATCCGATTGCTGTTGTTTCGGGTAAATTCCCATAGAAGGTACTCCCTTCCTTACATTTGCTTGATTACAAGAAAGAAAATAGCTTTGGTCCCTGAAATTACGAAATCCACGAATCCAGGGATCTCAAAGATATTTTTGTAATTTGAGGAACGAAAGTAAAAGCCGTATGTAATTTCAGGGACCAAAGTGACAATTAACTCAAAGAGAAATAGAAAATAGAGATTATAGTGAAAAAATGAGTAGATTTTGTGGTTGTTTGATATGAGTGAAAATGAGAAGAAATACGAGAGAGAAAAAAGTTGAGTTTTCTCTTCTTTTGTTTGGTTAAAGAGAAAAGTGGAAAGAAAGAAAACAATAAATTTGCTAAAAGACAAATAGACCCTTGCAAATATATTTTTTTCTTAATATTAAGTATAACCATATAATTCTTGCTTACTTCAATTTTTTAAAATAATAAAAATTCTAATTCAAAAATATATATATTTATAATTCATCAAAATTCAAAAAAAAAATATACACAATTATGATACAAGGAAAAAAATACACAGTTAAGAAAAAAATTCAAAGGAAATGAGTCTAAAAAGCACAAAGTGATAGTGCAGGCAAGACAAGGTGCAAGATATAGGAACGGAATAGATACCACAGGGAAGAAAGAAAAAGCACGAAGAAAGAATAGATAGTGCAGGGGTAGTTCGGACATTGAACAAAAAGTAGAGTGATTCAACTCCATTTCTTCTCATTCTCTCACCTGCCAAGGGAAGAACAGTTTTTGGGTGGGTCCCACCCAATTTTCTCCTTCTTCTCAATTTCTCTGCTTTACCAAACAGAAGAAAATCTTGTTTTCTTTCCTTTTACTCTTCCCTCAAAATCTCTTATCTCCAATTTCTTTGAACTAAACAAGGCTAATGTATAAATATAAGATTTTTTCTTACATTTTTATAAATACTAATTTTTAATGATAATTAATTATTTTTTCATACACATTTCTATTTATCCAACATTATTTTTTTAAATTTTTAATATTATTGATAAGGTAGTTTTAAAAATACATATTAAATATTCACATTTTCAATACAATTAACTAAATTAATTATATATGGACAAATGGAGTATCAAGTAGCAGTGTAATAAGTTATTAGTAAATGATTAAGTTATTTAAATATGATTTTAAGGATTCAACTTTTATGTTGCATATATATTTAAAAAAAATATTGGTAGAAATAAAACGTAAACCCAATTCAATGATTTTTATGCCTTAAAAAATTAATCATTATATATTGGCCTGGAAAAAAAATGTAATAAGCTATTTTGAAACAAACTAATAATACGATCATGTCTCTTTTTTTTTTTTTTTTTGAACGTATGTCTTTTTTTTTAACAATATAATTATGTTCTTATCTAAAAGCTCCTCAGGCAATAACCATCTTTAAAATATTGCAAGTAGCAGATCTAAAGGATTTCTAGACACTAATAGCAGATATACAAAATCGAAGGCATGCATCATGACATGTTAAGCATACGTCTAGATGGGTCCTGGTTTTACCACCTGACCCGACAATTTGCAACATCAATATTCTAATAAGCTTGGATAATATCACATATCCTTTAATATATATCATTTTTCATATCGAAGAAGAATATGATCGTTAACAAAAAACTTTAAATTATACTAATATTGGAAGTCTCATATTATTTGTCTTACTTACTTTGATATGATTTAAATATTTATATAATTACTTTTTTGTTTGCTAATTGATTTTGAAATGAAACTTTAACATATAATAATATATATTTATATATATTAAAAAATTTATTATATGTCTAATGATATATACTCCCTCCGGCTCGAATTATAAGCAATTTTAACCACTTTTACGCTTATTAAGGAGGTTAGTTGATTGTATTTAATTTTCTCAAATTTATAAAAAATAGAGGTATTTTTGGAAAGTAGTATTGGGAATGAAACAAAAATTAATTAAGATTACAATTTTCAAGAGTTGATTTAGGAAAGTGTCATTAGGAATGAAACAAAATTTAATAAAGTAAGTTAGTTTTGCTTATATTTTAAACCAAGAGTAGTATGTTTTTTGTTGCTTATAATTCGAGCCGGAGGGAATATATTACTAATCATGATTTTTTAATACGAAGTAACAAAAATTTGCAAGGCATTACATTAATTGCATGTGATAAGTTTTCTAGTCGCTATTCCGTTGATAGAATTAGGTTACATGAATAAATATTATTACATCCATGAGGGTTAATAAAGAAATCTTACATGAGAATACCGAGCCCAAAAGCTTGAAAATAAAGAAAAAATATTATATAATAGAATATCGATGTATTAATCACATTCAAATTGATGATTTGAAATATTCCAAATAAAATTATGTATGAATATACTAGATTAATAATTTGAATAAGATTAGGCTCATTTTTATTTTTATTTTTAAATGTAAGATTAGGCTCATTTTTATTATTATTATTATTTTATTTTTTTTTTGGTGTACACCATCCGGTACCCGGATCTGGTTTGCTCAGAATCCGACTCATCCGGTCCGACCCAACTGAGCTCGCACTAAGCGGTAGGGGTCTCCCAGCGAGGGTTGCTCCATACCCAAGGCTCAAACTCAAGACCAGTTGATTAAGGAACCAAGTGAGCTACCACTTGACCAACCCCACGTTGGTTTTTATTAATTTTTTTAAATGTAATAAGATTAGGCTCATTGAACCATACAATAATTCCAATAATAACTATGGCTCATTCCGTGAAGGTACTATCTGGTGACAATATAAAACTAATTTTTAGCCACGACATCAAAGCAAAGATAAGATCCATCGTTTGTCTCGATATATTTTGAATCGATTTCATTGTTTCAAGTTTCAACATCATGACACAATAATTAATTGATTGATCTCTTTTATAGCAACGATTTGATTCCAATACCATTCGTGTAAACTCTCTTATACAGTTATACTACGTGCTCAAGTTATCTATTAGCAAAGTTTTTTTTTTTTTTACACCAACCGGTAACCGAATATGGTTTACTCAGAATCCAGTTCGACCCAACTGAGCTCGCACTAAGCGGTAGGGGTCTCCCAGTGGGGGTTGCTTTATACTCAAGGCTCGAACTCGAGACCGGCCAGTTGGTTAAGGGACCAAGTGAGCTACCACTTGACCAACCTAGAGCCGACAAAAAAACCCGGCTCGACCGGGTCTGCCCGAATAAGCCGATTTTAAAGCGGGCTTAGACTCTTAAAACGTAGCCCGAATAGATCCCGGGTTTTTTTAGCCTGAATTTTAAAGCTCGAACCCGTCAAACATCCGGGCGGTCCGCTTAAAAAAGCCTGATTTAGTGTAAAAATATGACCTGCTCCCGGGTTTAATAAGATGGTTTGTGGCCCAAATTTTATACGGGCTTTTTTAACCCGGCCCGGTCTTTGCCCGAGTCCGAAATGGGGCGGCCCGAACCTTGTTGGGTAGCCCGAATTGCCACCTCTAGACCAACCCCACATTGATAAGATTTAATAATATGTTGAAGTTCACATTGTCTATCTCGTAATATGTAGTATGATTTAAATACCCATTAACAGTGGCGGATCTTGATCCAGGGGATATTCAAACATACATAATCGTATCAAAATTTTATCCTCAAACATTATACTTTGTTGATATAATTGAAATGCTTTTAATTTTGAAAAGTTTAAAAACCAATTACTTCATTCGATCCTATATGTAAGTCTTTTACTAAGATTTTTCATTTTGACTAAGGAGTGTGATTAAATTTATTAGTGGTATTGAAAATGTGAAAATTTGATATACTTTTTCAAGACTACCCCTTTAATTATTATTGAAACTTAAAAAAATGTTGAATAAATGAGGATGTTTGGGAAAAGAAGTAATTAAATGTTACTCTAATTGAAGTGAGGTCTTATAAGTAGAATCAAAATAAAAATCCAAAAAAGGTCTAATATATAGAACCAGTGGGAGCACTTCTTTTTACAAATATTTTTATTTACTCGATATTTTTTATAAGATCATAAATAAGTCTCCATAATAATCATATAAAGGTAGTTTTAAAAAAGTATATTAAATATTCTATTTTAATAACATTAATAGTATTAACAAAAAATTTTATTTCACGAGAATTTTTTAAAGAAAGTCCTGTAGAAAGCATAAGAGGAAGTATGCTTAATGCTATAAATAATAAAAATAAAGAATAGAGAATCCCGAGCGTGTGGTAGTGGTAGGGATTGATCCACGCTTAAACAAGGTCAGGTGTTCGAATTCTGCCTTGTGCATGCAGCAGCGTTAAATCTCGGTGTCAGCTGTCCCACCCATTAGAGGTGCCTACAAGCCAGCGAGGAGATTAGTCACTGCGATCAGCGGTGGACACTCCGGTCATGGAAAAAAAAATAGAGAACTTGAGATGAAAAAAAAGCACAATGACATTAGTATTGTAAGATGTCAAGAAAAATAACGTTAGGTGGTATTAGGGGAGGGGAAAAACACGTAATAATTAATTAAACAAGGTGTTATGGGGGAGGGGAAAAATCATAAATAAACAAAATGACTGAGAGGACTCAATCCAAGAACCTCAATATTGGCATACCAAAGCATGAACCTCCAAACCACCATAGAAATGATTCCATTATGTGCCGTTAATTTGTATACATAAATATTGTGCAAAAGTTGGGGGGCTCTCGACTGTTCCAACAAAGGTCTATCTTAGCTTGTTGGTTACTTTATTTATCATCAATTAGTTTTGAGATGAAATATTAATATGATATCAGAGTTAAAACCCATCAACTTTTTTTTTTGTTATGGGATAAGCGTTGCCCCTTTCATTATTGGTCAAAAGTTACCTTTGCCTAATCTGACATGCTTCGTTGAATGGAGCATATTAGAAGTCTTGCATCGTTTACCTCATGATGAATATAATAAACAAACTTAAAACTAAGATTTTAGATTAAAATGATATACTTAATAGGGTTTTTTTCCCCTCCACATGCATAGGTTAAAAAAAAGATTTTTATATAAAATGATTACATGTTTTTTTTGTTACATGAAAAATTAAACAAAAAGCAAAAGGAACTGCAGCTTATCTAAGGTGAACAACACTAGCACAATCTACTTGAAGAGCTAAAGCAAGGAAATAGGAGGATTTAACCAGACCAGGTCTTTGTCAATATGGGAGGAGTCCCACTTGGCTAGGCCGTCAGCCACAAAGTTTGCTTCCCTGAGAACATGCTGCACTTGAACTCTCCAATCCCTATTCAAGATGCATGAGATCGTATCTCCAAGAATAGCGCCATAAGCATGGAAAGGTGGAACTGAGGAGAGATTAATCAAGCGAATAGCTTCACAGGAAATAGATTCACAGATTAAAAATTTAATTCTCAACTCCCAAGCCAAAAGAAGGCCTCGCCTTATAGCCATAAGCTCTGCAAGGAGGGCATCCCCCAAGCCACCATAACCACTGAAACCACGAATCTAGACAGCTTTAGAGTTTCTCAAAACACCACCAAACCCAATACGGTCATTAGAGATACAACTACCATCAACATTGAGCTTCACTCAACTAAGAGGAGAAAAGGCCCAAGTCACTTCTATTAAGTTGCTAGCTGAACGCAGTGGAGGAGAACAGTTCCAAAAGGTAGAGAAATCAACAGAATCATTTGAAATATTTCTCATGACAATAGAGATATCCCAAACCGAATCATCAAAGCAAGCATTATTTCTCCACCTCCAAATCCACCAAATACAAGAAGCAAACAAGTGGTACGAAGAAGTTATAAAATGTTGGTAAATCCAATCAATAGGATCATTACTGAGAAAAAAAGGAGAAACACAAAGGCCAAAACGCAACCAAATCTCTTTTGCAAAAGGACAATCTCTAGTTATGAAATGATGACATGTTTAATAAACCAAGAAATAAATATTTAATTTTCACGTACATCTTTACCTTGTTGTGTTGTGAGTATGCATGAATACCCAAGTTAGAAAAACCCTTGCTAATATGCGCAATCAAATCATAAAAACGTTTTTACTCATAATAATTTGTTAAAAGGTTATACACGAGCTATGTAGATTTGTTGAAAGTATAAAATTTCCAAATAGATATAATACACTAAAATTAAAAGGTGAATTGCATTTTTATAATTAAAAAATAGGTCTTCATAGAAAAAAACTAAATATATCACTTTTTCATATGATATCCCCAATCAATAGGCATCGATTAATCCCTTATTCCTATCGCGACTAGATCTCCGACAAAATCTTTCATACATAATATATGTATCATCAAACAACACATTTAAAAAAATCTAATTATCTATAACTAATAGCATGGGAAACCCCAACACCTAACATACAAAATTACAAATAAATATTATTACATTTAGTTGTAAAAAAAAATAATATATTTTTATAACAAGGTCTAACTAGTATAAATATAGTTGAGTTTCTCAATATAATATTAAATGTCTACAATGATTATGAAAAAGCTTTATTAATAAAAACAAACCTCATTTCAATGATATTACGTTTCAAAGTAATTTGCTTAGCTCAAATAAATCTAAAGCTTCTTTTGGCCCTGGACTAAAAATTTGTCTTTTTCTTATTCTTGTAAGAATTTTGAGTTTTGTCCCCATTTCGATTTTTCGTGACAAAATTACTTTTTTGTGTGTTATTTTTTTCGTCTCATCCTTCACTACTAGAAATCGGACATTTCACATCTGTTTTTTAAGACATTTCGCATCTGTTTTGGAAATGATGTCCTTGTGAGAGATGTAGATAGTTATGACTTTTCGCATCACTTTTTAAAAAGATGCGAAATGTCAGAACTTTCTGCATCACTTATATAACTGATACGAAAAGTATACTTTCCGCATCACTTATTTTATAACAGATGTAGAAAGTATAATGACTGATGCGGAAAGTACACTTTTCGCATCTATTATGTTTTTAGCAGATGCGGAAAGTACACTTTTTGCATCTTATTTTTTTAACAGATGCAAAAAGTCACTTTTCGCATCAGTTATTTGCAAATAAAAGATGCGAAATGTGTTTTTTTTTTTTTGCAATTTTTATATATATTTAGTGACCTTCATTCTTTGCTTTGACTACCAAAAATAAAATTTTAAAACAAATGAATCCAAAAGGCAAAATATATATATATATATATATATAATAATTTCAATACAACTACCAATAATTTCAATACAAAGTACAAATTCTACCAAAACTATGTTAATTCAATGCTACCCAAATCTCTTATTTCTCTCCACTAACTACAAATTCAACCAAAACTATGCTAATTCAATGCTATCCAAATCTCTTATATCCACTAATTACAAATTCTACCAAGAAAAGGGGACCTAAAATAAATCCTCCACCAAGACCAAGCAAGCCACCAACCATGCCAGCAGCAATGCCACAGGAACAATATAGAATTAATTGGTGCACTCTCCAACGTGTCTGTTAATCTCCCTAGGATGCTATCACTCTCTTACCTTTGTAAAGAAGCACTGCCTGAAATGTAGTCACTCCTAATGCCAGAGGGATCTGATAAGAATCAAATGCAACTCTTAGGTGCTAATGCTACACTCTAATTTATCATATTGTAAGAATAAGATAATGGAATTTGATTACTAGGAAGTGAATTCAATTAATTTCATGTACTTGTAATAGATTGAATATCCAATATTCCACTGAACAAGTTGTTGTTTGGTTCTGTTTCACACCAAAGGTATATTATTATCCCAATTATAATGTATACATACAAAACAAAAAAGTGGAAAATGGAAAATTTTGATTGAGATCGATAGTTTAACAGATACCAACCTTTGCAATCTCTAACACAAGTAAAATGATCCAGACAGTGAAAAGAAGCCCAAGTGCTTTCCAATTAATATTCTCAAGAAGAGATGCCTGCATGGCAATTATACATATCATTCCTAGATATATAAATAGAAGTGATCAATAATAATAATGTCACTCCAAATTATCTATTGACATTTTTTTAATAAATTAGTCGTAATTTTAGTTTTTTTAATCAATATTATGATTGGTTAATTAAAAGTGTGAATAGGCTATCAAAAGTGTCAATATTCCAACAAAGAGTTACTTACATTTTCGTCAGATATTCTAGATGTGGTTGGGGCTCCATGTAAAGGCTTGTATGCTGCCTCTTCAGTCCTTTCAGTGCCTAGTTAGAGTGGAAATTAACATGATGATTTAATTTGGTAACCACAACCAAGATTAAACAGCCTACTTTTAGCAGCATATCACTTCCAATAATGTAGCCAAAATTGTGCATCACAAGGCATAAATAAAATAGAGATTATATTATTATTATTATTATTATTATTATTACTATTATACATCTAAATGCCTTATAAAATATATCAAACTTTAAACAAAAGAGGTGAAATTCAGACAAGTATGGTCCAATGCCATGTCAATCTGTGTATCCACAAGCACATACTGAAAAAAAAAAACCATTCTTTTGCTCCAAAATACCAAAACAAACTTCACAGCACAACCAAAAAAGTAATTAGTACTACTAGGAAATGAACTTACTCACAGAGTCATAGACAAAACATGAAAGAGACTTTAAAAAGTTAACAAAATGAACTTACTCATACCAGCCTCCTCTTTCAGATCAAGGCTAAAATTTAAGGATCCTAACAATACTAACCAAATTTAGATCAAGGCTAAAAGGAATATCTGCCAACATAAAGTAATGTGCTTTTTCAGTCAGGTTGGTTAAGTGGGGGAACTTGTAATTTAGGTTGGGGTATTTCGGTAAAGTGTCAATCTGCAATACCACAGAGAGAGTTGGAGTAATTTATCCTCATTAATAATTATCAGCTTCTGGTGCATGACAAAACTTTTGTACTTACAAACTTGTTTTCCAACACCTTCATCGTATGATAAGGTAACAACCTAAACTAAATACCCCAGCTATGAGTTCATAAACAGAATGTAATTGGGAAGAAAACAGAAGATAAGGCTGGCACATATCAAATCAAAGTTGTTACACATGTATTGTTACTTGTTAGTTGTCTTTTCTCAGAATAAAGAATTACAAAAGAAATTCAATTGAACTGAACTATAAATGTACACACACAACCCCAAAAAAAACCAAGATAATTGATTTTTTGGATATAAGAATCGATTGATTGTTGATTTTCATACCTGCACCATTTCGCTGATGAAGTTAAAGCCACCTGGTCCAACAATGGAGCCAGCTAGAAGAAATCCACTAATGACCTGTCAAATTATTGCTCGAGTTAATGCAATAATAGATTTAACAGAAATGATGTTGCATTGTGAAGAATTAAGCTTAGAACAAGAATGTTCAGACCGGTTGTCCAGCAAAAGCAAATGCAACGCCACCGCAAGCTGCCGAAACAATAGCAACTACCAAGTCTGAAATCAATCTATATGGCAATAATGAAAGAAGTTCTCATAGTAATACAATCCTTGTTATGCTGAAAACAGAACAAGCAAAATAAGCTTACTGTGAATCTAGCTGAAGTACTGGATACTTGGATTTAAAGTTAGAAATTATGAAGACATTGTCCTGAAAGAAGATGAATAATTTATACGCTTAGAATTTTCAAAACTCAACTGAACATCAGCAAAAAGAACAAATCTAAGATTGAGCTATCTCACCTTTCGATCTATCAACTTCGGGGTATCTTCAGCTCTATTATCACTGTTGAATACATCATGAAGCTGAAATGACCTACAGGTTTAGGGAAAAAAACACATTTAACTAGTACATATAAACAACTATGCCTTAAATCAAATGCACCATATCAAACAACCAATTCGAGTAATTGGAGATACACTTAAAGTACTAACGTAAAACTTTAAATAAGTACTTTTCATCTTTTGTGTCATTCTTCTTTGACTTGACTCTGGCCACAGTTTCCAGAACAGCCTGATCCACAAACAAGGCAACATGAGAAACTCAGAAAAGTATCAAGCTCGGAGAATTATGTAATACTATATAGGTACCATGAAACTATAGTAATCGGGGAACAAAACTAGATTCAGCGCTAACCAAATGGAATTCGTTAATCGTTCCACTAGAAAAAAGTATGCAATCTCTGACTAAATCAAGATAGTATAAAAAAAATAGAGACATGGTAAAAAAAATCAAGCATATGTTATCAAAGTATTAGCTTAACAAGGTACCTGAACTTGACCAAGACATGTACTAATGTTATCAAAATATAAGAACTATTCAAGAACTCCAAAATCTTCTTAAAATTTAGCAATCATTCAAATGCAGCTACTTCAACAGAGAAAAATAAACTTTCATACACAACAACAAGAAAGCTACGTAAGAAATATGTGTGACATGAAAGTTCATACAAAAATATGTTTGCAGCAAAAGACAACTTTGAGTTGCAGCTCTTTACCTTAGTATTTGGCATACTTATTGGGAAAATCAAAGAGTTAGTGTCTCTATTACAATTTAGTGTATTTAGTATCAGGCCCTCAGTCCAAATCCTTATTAGTAAGGAGAGTGGGTTAATCTAATTAATGAGGTTAGGTGAACAAAAACACATGTGGGCATGCTTTGGATTAACTTTCAAACTTGAGTTAAGCAGTACTAAGATGACAGAGTATAAGGAACAGAGTATATCGAACATAAGCTTTATAAGATATCAGTTAGAAATGTTGCTCAATGGTGCTGGTCAATTATAGCCGGCTTCATCTAGTGGAATAAAGCTTTCTTGTTGTTCTTACGTAGCTTCTCAACTTCCAAAGGGAACCTAACACAAATGAAAAGGGACAACTGGAGAACACCCCTATTTTAGGTCGAAACTTTCATACACAAGAATTGAACAAGACAGATCAAGTAAACAAGAAAAATTAAAAAGTAAACAAAAAACCTAGAAAAATTAATTAGTAAACAAAAAAAAAAACGGAGAGAGAGAGTAAAAAAAAACCTAGAAAAATGGAGGAGAGACGGAGGCGGCGGGTGCGTCGCTGTCGGAGGCGGCGGCGGCTTTGCCGTAGGAGATGGTGGCGGCTTTGCTGTGTGTCAAGACTCGTGCCGCCGCTTTGCTGTGACGAAGAGACGAAGACGAAGACGAAGAGAAGACTCGTGGCGGCTTTGCTGTGACGAACTCGTGGTGAAGAAGAAGAACTCGAGGTGAACAGTCTGCTCGTGAGAAGAAGAACTCGAACTCGAGGAGAAGAGAAGAACACACACTCGAACTGGAACTCGAAATGTGATAAACTAAGTTTTGGGGCGGTACTACTCATGAAATAATAAACTATAGGTTTTAGTCATTTTGTAAGATAATCCACATCATTTATTTTTAACATGATGCGAAAAGTAGGATAAATAAGGATATTTCGCATCATTTATTTACCAGATGATGCAGAAAGTGGCATAAACATGGACATTTCGCATCTGTTATACAAAACATGATGCGGAAAGGAGGATTTATTACTATTAAGCACCTTTTTTATTTTAATGTAGGATTTTTTTTTCTCTTCTTTCATCCATTCACATTTCACTATCGCGTTAATCTTTTCTTTACTCTGCCACCTTTGTCGTCCAAACAAGCATCAACACTCATTAACCATGAATTCAAGCTTCGCTGTCAAGTTCACATAAAAATAGCTTGTTTTGCTATCAAGACAATACAGTATAACCATCAAAATTTATCGTTAATAAATCAACGTTAAAAATAAAGAAAAAGCATGGAATTTCTAAACTTAATGGGGAGAATCAGAACACCCATATTAAATACGCCAATGGCAGCAATAGCATATTCAATATTTACTAAGTTGGATAAATATACTGTAACATCTAACTTGTTAATTATGATAAAAAAATACTAGTGCCCTCAGGATTCAAATCTTAGATTAATCACCACCATCATCCTTTACTTGCATTTAACCTGAAACAACAATGCATGTCTTAGTTAAAGACACAACAAAAAAGATCTTTAATTCATATACCTCTTAAAAGAAATTGATGCGCGCACATTTGACCAAAATCTTTTCGGCAATAAATCAAAGTAGACACTTAATAATGCAATGATCCTTAACCATCCTGTTCACTGGTTAAGAAGATTTATGTTTGTTTCTCCTTAAACAAAGCTAGGGCTTGAATCTTGCGAAATTAAAAGGAGCCACCGAACAGAACATGCAACTATCCTCAAGGCTTGAAATTAAAGTTGAAGAAGATGGGAGCCCCAACCGATATAAATTTTTTTATTGAACACAAGACGACAGTTCAAATTGAACAAAAGCATTGAATTTGGTTGTTTCTACCTATTTATATTAAGAGTGGTGTTATATACAAATTCTAGGTTGCCTATAAGACAATCAAATAAGATGTACATTCGAATGTCAATTTTAGAAGTACACCTAATATTAGTGTAACAATAAGGGTTTGCTTTAAAATGATTAAGTTTCATACGGAATGATGCATTTAAGAGAGATAAAAATCTTATATTTTTATTTTTTCAAGAAAATTTATCTAATTAAATATGTTTATATGCCACTTTAGAAGTTTCACACGAATTAAAAAAATTATTTAACACTTCAATTTTCAAGAAAAATATGACAATTTTACTATATTATCCTCAGTCCTCACGTTACATTAATTATCACATATTTCAAAATGCTTAAAACAAGGTTAAAATTTTTTTAAAAAAAAATAACACACTTTCAAATTCCTGAAGCGACAAATAATTTGGAACAAGTAAAAAAAATGCTAAAACGACGGATAGAATGTAATTTGTTCAAGAGGAAATAGAATATTTATATATCAGAATATATATACACACACCAGTAAAGTAACAGTAACTTTTTTAATTTTGAAAAACCAGCGAAGAACGATCAATTCAACCGTTTGTATATACGACGCTTCATAATTCATATCGACGATGGACTGATGCAACACGTTTTTTAAATTTATTTTGTTAGAGGACCGACGCAACAGATAAGCTGAATTTTGATCTTCTTTTTCTCAAGAACGTAAGAGGGTTAGTTATACTATCCTAAGATCTGAAATTCTGAATCTTCCCCTTCTAGGCTATGAAGGCTTTACTCCGGTGATTCTTTATCCAAGTATATGTAGTATATATATGACATATTGTCAAAATTGAAGATAAAGATTTAATTTATCAAATTTATTTTAGAATGGTTTTGATGTTTTTGTGGTTTTTTATCTTATTTTTTAGATGCACTTTAGTTTTTATTTTTTTATTTATTTATTTTAGTCATTTATGTTTTCATAAAAAAAAAAAATCAATTTGATCATCCCATTGTACATTTGTACGGAGTAATTAGTTTTCATATGAATATTTCAAAATATTCCTTGGCTTCTCTATAATCTGAAAAACCTTGTTGGAATCTGAAAAAATTTGCTGCTTTCTTCATCCTCTGATCTCCCTCCAATTCTCATACCCAATTATAAAATTCACAACTTTTCCCTTAAATTCTCAACCTAACTCAATTCACATCTTTTTCCTTCAATTCTTATAGTGTACTCCCTCGTATCTAATTTATAAGAAAAAAAAAACATATCATTAATGGTTTTGAAATGAGCAAAAATAATTAACCAACTTTCTATTCTCAATACAATCATTCTTAAAATGACCATACAAAATGGTTGTAACATTTAATTTTTGTTTCATTCCCAATACAAGTTTTTTAAAGTAGTCAATTTTTCTATGAATTTAAGAAAATTAAATGCATTCAATTAGCTTTCTTAATACTCGTACATGTGAAATTAGTTTATTTTGCTTAAAAATAAGACTAGAGGGAGTAGTACCCAACTCAAAATTTCAACATCTTATTTTCTGATTCTTCACGTGCATTCAAGAAAATATAGAAACCCTACTTCTCTTTTTTTCCCTTAATACCAGGGAGCCCTTGAGACTAATCCGGAGCGAGCTGCGTGGCTGGCTCTCCCAGCGAGATGTTTTTAGTGGGAATCGAACCCGGGGCTACTAGCACCCTTGTCCCATTCCCAAGATTTCAGTTGGGGCCTTACACCAACTGAACCAAGCCTCGTTGGTACTTCTCTTTTGAGATACTGTTCAATGTTAAAAGGCCAAAAAATAGATAAAATAAAACATAAATTCGAGGAGGATGAAGAATCTAGAGATGATGTGAATTAAATATTGTATATTGTCTTTATTTATAAGATTTTATTATATTATCAAATAGTATTTTATTATTTTTTTACAAATATCTTTATTTGCTTAAATTTTTTGAAAGTTTTAACAATAATTATATGGATAATTTTAAAAAATTATACTACATATCAAATATTTACATTTTTAATACTAATTCTTTTTCTCCATAAATATAAAATCTCCAAAAAAAGAAAACCTTATATTCAGATATGAAAAAAGTAAGCTTATTTATGGTTTTAGTCCCTGAAAGTTGGGGGTGTTATGATTTTGGTCCCTAAAAGTTTTTTTGACCTTGACCCATCCTTTATTGTTTTAAAATTTTAGTTTTAGTCCATGCCGTTATGAAAAATCCGTTATTTGCGAATATGACTACCGAAACTCCACATCAGCATACACGTGTACAAGTATTGTGTGTCACCGGTACGATGACGTGAATGATCAAGATATATATAAGCAAAAGGGTCAAAGCCTAATCCACAAACACATTTGGGTTCGGCTTTGGCCCTTTTGCTCCTACGGATCCGAATCATCACGTCATCATACCGGTGACACACAATACTTGTACACGTGTATGCTGATGTGGAGTTTTGTTAGCAACGTTCGCAAATAACGGATTTTTCCTAATGACATTAACTAAAACCAAATTTTTAAAACAATTAAGGATGAGCAAGGTCAAAAAAAACTTCTAGACACCAAAATCAAAACATCCTTAACTTTCAGGGACTAAAGACATAAACAAGCCAAAAAAGTATATACGCTACCAGAACCAACACATACTTATTTCATTTTTACTAAACATACTTTACTCAGCATACTTCTCATGCTTATAGATGAATGACCTACTAAGTAATAACACGTGCTACTACTCCGTACTATAGTATTCTATAAAAAATAGAAGAAAAATTTGTATTCATTTCGTCTTATAAGAAAGATACGTAAAAAATTATAAAAAAAAAAACGTGCATTTATGGTGTACTCCCTTCCATTTTTATTATAAGTTTTTTTTGACTAATTTTTACATCCTTTAAAAAAGTTAGTTAATATTGTTAGTGGTATTAGAAATGTAAATATTTAGTATATTTTTTCAAAAACACCCCTATAATTATTATTAGGAATCTAAAAAATGTCGAGTAAATAAGTATGTTTGTGGAAAAGAAGTGATTAATGTCATTAAAAATTGGAAAGAAGACTTATATTAAGGAAAAAAATAATTCAAAAGGGGTATATATATAGGATCGGAATGAGTATTTAACATCTTAATCAATTATCAAACAACTAATTTAATACATTTTGTATTGATTAATCAATTCAAAATTTACAATTTTAAAGTTTTCTATTAATTATTTTTACTTTAATTCGAGACATAATTTTTTTTAATTTTTTTAACATCGTTACGAAACGACAGCAATACTAGAATTCTACATACGCAGTAATTTTTGGCATCTTAAATTTAATATTTTATAAGATAAAAAATTATATTTTTTAACTATAGTAATATTTTAATGATGTCTGTTAGTAGCATTTTACATTTTTTAGTGGGTTCTCTTAGCGGTGGGGATCGGATAAAGAGCCGAGTGTGAAAATATTTTTTTTTTTAAAGATTAAATATTTTTTGAATTCGTTAATATACAATTTCTTACTAAACCTATATATTTCTTCTATTTTTGTATATAAGACCTTTTTCAATTTTTTTTTTATTTATGAGATTATATTTTCTAATGACATTTAAATTTTTTTTAGACACCGTTATTAATTGATCATTTCTTAGATAGGGTCCTTATAATGACCACTCCCTCCGTTATCATTTTAAGCAAAAATAACTAATTCATACTTGTTAAGGAAATTAATTGAGTATATTTAATTCTCAAATTCATAAAAAATTAGACTATTTTAGTAAATTTACATTGGGAACGAAACAAAAATTAAATGACTAAACTACATTATGAGAATATTTTAAGAATGATTGTATTGGAAATAGAAAATTAGTTAAATTTTGCTTATATTAGTGAAGTGTCTTTTTGCTTATAAATAAGACTGGAGGAAGTATATGACTATATGAAAAAAAATATCATATATTTATATTTCAAATGTGATTAATAATACTAACTGATTTCATTAATCAACAGGAATTCTTCAAAAATAAATTAATGTATAGTACTCCTCCGTCTCGAATTATAAGCAAATCCAACAACTTTTTTGCTTATTAACGAGATTAATTGATTGTATTTAATTTTCTCAAATTTATAAAAAATAGAGGTATTTTAAGAAAGTAGTATTGGAAATGAAACAAAAATTAATTAAGATTACAATTTTCTAGAGATGTTTTAGGAAAGTGGCATTGGGAATGAACAAAATTTAATAAAATTGGTTAATTTTGCTTATATTTTAAACCAAGATAAATACTACCTCCGTCCCTAATTATAAGGTCCTCTTGGGAGATTTCACGTCCATTAAGAGAGTGGAATAATTTAGTTAATTGTATTGAAAATGTGAACTTTTGATATGTATTTTCAAAATTACCCCTATTAATATTATTGGAAATCTAAAAAGTGTTAAATAAATAGGGGTGTTTGTGAAAAAAATAATTAATGCTCATTGAAAATTGGTAAAGGGCCTTATAAATAGGGACAAAATAAAAGTGTTAAGAGAGCCTTATAATTAGGGACGGATGGATTATGTTTTTTGTTGTTTATAATTCGAGCCGGACGGAGTATTAAGGATTAGAGAAAATATTTTTAAAAGCTTATCCTCGTTTTTAAAAAGTGGGAAATTTTTTTTTAATTACGAGTGCAAAAGAACTAACACTTAAATTAAAGGAACTTGTAAAGGAAAAAAAACACTAGTAGTAGTACCTGCATATATAGCTATTCATAAAAAATCAAATGGAGTAGGAGTACGTAGTATCTACAAAGGCTGAATCTCACCTGAAAGAAGTTACCATTGTGTGTTTTGACTTGACCTTCTATTTGCTCGTCGCATAACTTAACCTAGCTAGGAAAACATGAAATAGCACTGAGATATTGGCACGGCTCAATCAAAATCAAAACCAAAACCGCCCACACCCACACCCAGAACCTCTTTTTGATGATAATAATAAAACTGATAACCGAGTCTGTGTTTGTCTGAGTGAACCAAGCCAATATCACAATAGCTAATTCATACAAATGACATGTTTCACCATAAGAGAAGCCAAAGGAAGAAGAAGTAATAAATAAAGAAGAGACGAGAAACGAAGGAAATAGTAAAAATTGAGGGTTTGAGAGAGAGAGAGAGAGAGAGAGAGAGAGAGAGAGAGAGAGAGTGAGTGAGTGATGAGAATGTCTTGTTGGGTGAGATTGAATTTAAGAGGGGAAGAAGGTGAGTTGTGTATAGAGAGCATTTAAAACACCCCGACTACCAAAGCATAAAGCTGGGACAGTGCATTTAAATCCATACTTCTCGCTCCATGCCACTTTCTGTTTTTTTCCTTTTTTTCACCCATAATGCATTGCCCTTTTGGCCTCTACTCATTTTAATGCTTGCATCTGTTTAAACTGCTCATCACCTCAAATGCAGGGCTATCATAATGTCATATTTAACCCTTTCTTCCTCACTTCACGGCCTCCGCCTAGCTCATCCATGCAACCAACCTGAGATTCTTCTTTCTGGCTTCTTGTGGGGCATAAATGTCTTGTGATAAGAAGGACTCCATAAGACTTTTATTACCTCCTGTCTCCATTATAAGATGATGAAAAAAACAAAATGATCACAATTACTTCTTCTCGCATGTAAATTGTGTAATCAGTAAATGATACAACAATTTGGTAGTATTTGATTAACAATAGTAGGAGAGAAAAATAATAATTACTATCTCTATCTTATAATTTATGTTCATTTATTTATTTTGTTTTGTTCTACTATAAGTGATATATTTTTATAAATTCGATATACAATTATATTTCTTTTTTCAAGCATATATTTGTTTATTACATTATCTTTTTCATCGCTTATTTCTTAATCTCTCTTCAATATAATCTACATATATTTATTATTACTCGCTCTATTCTATTATTAAATAGGAATAATTTAATCAAAATATACAAAAATATTTATATTATTTACTCATTTCTTAATCTATGTTTGATTTCTAAATAAACATAACTTATGTCAATAGAGAAGTATAAGCAAATTTAAAATTACTGTACATCTCTAATTTTAAATAAACTTCCACAATTTCATTTTTTTTAGTTTTAACCTTTCATTTTTATTTATTTATTTTTGTTTGGTTTTACCTTTTCAAGGCATAATAAATATTTTTTCTCAATTTTATCCTTCACTTAATCAATTCTATCACTCATAATTAATTTTACATTTTCATCTCTCTCGTTTCCTTTTTTTTTTGTACACCAACCGGTATCCGGATCTGGTTTACCCAGAATCCGACTCATCTGATCCGACTCAAGTGAGCTCGCACTAAGCGGTAGGGATTTCCCAGTCGAGGTTGCTCCGTATCCAAGGCTCGAACTCGAGACCGGTTGGTTAAGAGACCAAATGAGCTACCACTTGATCAACCCCACGTTGGTTCATCTCTCTCATTTCCAAAGTACATTAATTAATGAAATATTTTTTAATAAAAGGGTCTTTCTATCCTATGCACATATAGCATAGGATAATCAAGATTGAAAAAGCAAGTATTTACTGAGAAAATATACATTTAATTAATTAAAATATAATTATTTAGTGTTTCAATAAAAAATTTCTCCATTGTCCTAGATGCATAAGTTAGAACTATTTTCAATAAAGATTAGGTAGAGATATTTTGGACAAAATACATAGTATAATAAGCTTAATCCCTGCAACCCTATTTGCAATACTCTTTTGAGATTTTTTACTTCCATCAATGAAGGTAGTTAAATTTGTTGGTGACATTGAAAATGTGAAAATTTGATATACTATATCAAAATTATCCCTATAATCATTATTGAGACTCTAAAAAATGTTGAGTAAATAAGGGTATTTGAAAAAATAAGTAATTAAATGTTATTGAAAATTGAAACGAGATCTTATAAATAGGACCAAAGTCCGATTAGGATTTTATACATAGGACTAGTGGGAGTACAACATTATATCTTTGATACGTGTGAAACCAAAGGGAGTATTTATTATTATTACATATTTTAATTAACTTCCCTAATTAAAAAAACCAACAACACCCAACACAGTTGGCAGATAGTTGAGTTCCTTAACTATAATATCAGGGTTTCGATCCCTACTTTTCAATTAGAGGATACCCTTAATGTGGGAAAAAAAAAAAGAAAAAAAAAACAGCATACTGTAGACGTATTTTGAGGATGAAGGGAGCATTTTGGATTGGCATATTCAATTCAATCGTATGCCATCGGACAGTAACATATTCTGAGTTAGTAAAATACGGCCCACACACACAAGACATTGTATTGTGAAAACCTACCATAGCCTGGGCTGCTTAAATTTATAGGGAGAGTGGTATGGCCATATGGGCACTGCACTTATTATGGTTGAGGTAAAGGGAAAAAGAGGTGACAAAGGGGCTGGTCATGATCGCGATACTCGCTGTATTACAGAAACCAGAAAGACCACAACATTTAATGAGGGAATCTCCCTCTGGAATGAACAGGCCACAACATTAATAGGCAAGGTACCCGTGAGACTCTGCGTGCCCTTCAACTGTCAAAACCATTTCGCTCGCCCCCTCCCTTATTACTACTCCCTTTAAGTTTAGAAGGGGAAAAAAAAAAGGTTAATTAAATTTTTATTCATATAAATAAGATTAATTTTGATTTTAGTCTCTGAAAATATATATTTTAAATGTTTTAATCCTTAAAAAATTCAAAGTCATAAAACTAATTGTTTATTTATTTGATTTTGTTGAATATTGACATGATAGATAAAAGTCCACGTTAACATTGTCACATCATCCATCGTGCATAACGTACAATATATGATTTTTTTTAAAATTATTTTATAAATATAGATAAAATTCAAACAAAAATTGGAAGCTATGTGATGGCAAAATATCAAATAAAAAAACTCTATATTTCGTATGTGATACATATGACAGTGTTGATGTGAATTTTTGCCTATCCCATTCGTCCTTAACGAAACCAGATAAATGGAGGAACTTAATTCCAACTTTGTAAGGACTAGAATCTAATCACAAAAATTTTTTGGTGACTGAACACAAGATTGACCTTTTTTACATGAAAAAAAAACTTGATTTACCCAAAAAAACATCTGATGTAAAAAAATTTGTGTCACTTAATGTGTTATTTATTTTTATTAATAAAAAAAATAGCACATGAAATGACATGTATTTCCCTAGGTTCTAAATGTAAATCTATTTTTCGATTTCCAGTTGTATTAATTATGTTTTTCTATAAATATATCTATTTATTCATTATTTTTTAAAATCTCAATAACAACTATAGCCATAATTTTAAAAAATATGTCAAATATTTAAATTTTCAATATCATTAACTTTGCTAATCAATCTTCTTAAAGACGCGTCTTTCATGAAAGAGATTTTGATTTAGAATCGGAGGAGTAATATAGTACTACATGTATGTGATTGTGATCCCCTTTGGGGAGGGGGAGAGGGTTATGTTGACTTGCAGCGGAGGAAAATGAGCTCCTTGGATTAAAAGCCTTTTGATGTTAGCTGAATATGGCAAAGCAGTATCTCTGTTTCAATTGGGAATCTTGTTTTATATGTGCCATGCTTCACCAGTACTGTATTTCTGGTTAGGTTGATATGGTATTTATGGGAACAATTAATAGCCCATAATAGCTACAAACCTTTTTCACTATATGGAATCTTTTTTGCAGGAACTCAACGTCTCAATTTGCTGTGAAATTTATGAGAGGACAACGCTTTGACATTAGTGCTTATCTGTTTATGGCATCTAGCATTGCAAAACTTAAACCCAAGGCAAAAGCTTGAAAATGAGATGTAGGAGGAGCATACTTTTGTTGAGTTGTTCTGTTTTTGACACCATTAAGGTAAAGATAAATACTCCATATACTACTACAGTAGTATATTTTAAAAAGAGGAGTATAAAGTTCAATATTGTCATTTATCTTAAAGCAGTTTTTCTTCCAAACTTAATTTAATTTTCAGTACAACAATGGAGGTGGCTAATGTAGTTATCCAGTAGAGTTAGAGATCATGTATCAAAACAGATTGTGTTAACAAAAGAGAGAGAGAGAGCTCTTCTTAATTAAGTAATCTGGACGATATTGATGCATTATTTACCAATGACATTTGAATAATTTTCTTTCTTTATTACTCCATATACCCTATTTTAATTTAATACTCCTACTATATACAGTATGAGCTTTGATAGTCTTGTAATTAGGGATGTGAAACTATGAAAGAGAAAAGCTGGATCGGGTAAGTCTTACATGTTGATCAAGTTAATTATTGGACATCAACTTATCAGTAGATTTAAAAAAAAAAACTTAAATATACCCTAGTTTAAAAAACGAGACAAAATAAGAATGAATCCCGGTTGCTTAGCTTGTGACAAAAATTACATGTTTGAAATAACGGATATATCATACCTTTAAAAAAAAAAATCAAAAGGTTATCAGTAGGATCGCATATTTATTAAAAAAAAATTATATTCATTTTTGATAAGTAAAAGAAAAATAAATCATTTGCACCAAGAGCTGTTGAAATATTTTCTATCCATTAAGAAAATTGGTTAATCTAACTAATTGTATTGAAATTGTAAATATTTGATATTTATTATTTTCAAAATTACCCTTATTAAAGTATTAATAGTATTGAGAATCTAAAAAGTGTTAAATAAATATGAGTGTTTATGGAAAGAAGTAATTAATTGTTATTGAAAATTAGTATAAGTTCTTATAAATAGAAACAAAATAAAAATATCAAAAGAATCTTACATGATGAAGCTAGTATAATTTTTTTAATAAAAATAATAAAATATTAATCACGATTATTACAATTTCATCCTTAAAAAATATAAATGGATAAGAGGAGAAGTCGTTTGCCAAGAGTTGGTTCAAGTAGTAAAAATTGAAAACAGAGGAAGTATAATAGGAGTAATTAGTTTTTTTTTTCAGGAATTAACAAAACTTAATTATTGTATAAGCATTGCTATTGGAGCACCATCAATTATTTATATACACTTTTCACTACTCGTTTATATTTATTTTAATAAAAATATTAAAATTTAATTTTGTTAGTAAAGGGTATGGATAAATTATACTCCATCCGGTCCTTATTATAAGTTACATTTCAGTAAATGTTTTTTGTTTTAATTATACGTTACTTTATATTTTCTATGCATCATATATATTTTTTTCTTTTTTGTATTTATAACACGCTTTGACTGTTTATGTTTTTTTTTAATTAATGAGTATGAACTTAAAAATAATAGAAAAGATAAAATTTTAATGCTATATAGTATATTCTCTGAATGCAGAAAACTAACTAATTTTTTTGGTACGCGTAATTTGGTTACAATTATCATATAGTATTAAAGATCACAAAGAATAAATAAGAATATAACTTCATTATTCCATCTTTGTTACTCCCTCCGTTTTTTATTATAAGGTATCATTTTGATAGATTTTTTGTTTTTTTTATAAGTCGCTTTAAAATATCTAAGTAACATTAAAGATTTATTTCAAATACATCTCTCATAATTTCATAGGGGTTATCGGGCAATAATTATAATAGAGAAAAAAATAAATAAAGTTATAAAGTTTTAAATATGAATAACTTTGGAATGACAACATATTGTTTTTTGATGTATTTGATAATAATAATAATAATGGTTTTTTTTTTAATCTGCGTAAATTAGATAATAAAAGTGACTTATAATAAGGAATAGATGAAATATAAATTACTCCATTATACAGTACAATACAGTATAATATTTTAATTTTCCTTTTTATAATGCACTTTAAGATTTTCCGGTAGTATTTATTTTTTGGGTATTACTACCATGCAATCAAAAATTGAATGGTTGCTATGCAACCCATTGTTAAACCAATAAAACATTGTCACCTAAGACATGTATGCCACATCATTACTTAAATTAGTCAAAATTAAGTTTTGCAATTTAGTCCAACATAAAAACTAGATTATTGTAATTTAGTCCTTTTATACTTTTGGAGAAATTGATGAAGATGATGGTGGATCTGGCTAATACGGAGAAGGGAGATGAGCGAATGAAGCAGGGAAGGAAAGGGAATGCGGCGGTGGCGATGGTGGCGGTGGCGCCGGCGCAGGCGTCGGTGATAGTGGTTGTGGGTTTTGAGAAGTGAAGATGAGTTCTGGGTTTAAGAAAAAAATTTTTATATAAAAAAAATTAAATTTTATAATTTGTCTAAAAGTAAAAAAGGACTAAATTACAATAATCTGGTTTTTATGTTGGACTAAATTGCAAAACTTAATTTTGACTAATTTAAGTAATAATGTGGCATACATATCTTATGTGACAAGGTTTTATTGGTTTAAGAATGGATTGCATAACAACCATTCAATTTTTTATTGCATTTTAGAAATTTCCTTATTTTTTCCCTATTTGCCTTAACTAGTGTTTTAATGATCTCATTTTTTCACTGATTAGCGAAAAATCAATTACAAAAACTAATACTAATATCTAGATAATGTGAATAAATTATTTTTTTTAAAATTTTCAATAATATCAATTATGGAGTAATTCAATGTTAAATGAGGGTAATGGTGTAACGCTGTAGTAAACAATTAACTACAATTAACTAATTTTATTGTTCTTTGTAATTTAGTTAAAATGGACTTATAAAAATGACAAGAAAAAATATTTGATATATTACTTTATCGGCTCCTATATGTAAGTATTTTAAAGTTATAATGCATATTAAGTTCCAATAATTCAATTTGTGTATTTTTTTTATTTTATCCATATATCATCTTTATATAATTAATTAATTAATTACTTATTATCTTTCTATCAATAATTAAATACATATTCATAAACATAAATAAATAACCAACGGGGTTTGATTCAGTTGGTGTAAGGCCCCAACTAAAATCTTGAGAATGAGATATAGGTGCTAGTAGCCCCGTGTTCGATTCCCACTAAAAACATCGATCCCGCTGGGAGAGCCGGCCACGCAGCTCGCTCCGGATTAGTCTCAAGGGCTCCCTGGTATTAAGGGTACTCTAGCTCTTGAGGATACGAGTGTTTCCGCAAGGAATTCGGAAAAAAAAAACATAAATAAACAAAATAAATTACTACTAGTAAAAAGAATATAATTAATATATTGAATTATTTTGACAAAAAAAACTCCAAAAATGATTGAAATTTCACGCGTATTTGAGAGGAATCTTAATTAAAGTCCCAAAACACTCAAAATATAGGAGACACAGCTCACTTATGGGATGGCAAACAGCGTAGCTTGGGTCTAATTAATTAGTTAGAACTACTACTACTACCAAATATGAGCGGATAAAAGCTGTGACGCACCATATGCATTATAATTGTACATCAAGACCCCGCATTTGTTCACAAATCATCCATAGCTAGTTGGCGATTGCATGTATGGACAACGTAACCTACGTAATCATGTCCCAAATACCTAACTATATATAAAGGAGTCAGAATCTAATTCCTATTATATAATTTTGATTTTACTATCTATCTCTCTCTTTTTCTTTTTTTTTTAAAGGTATATATTTTACCATTATAGGAGTATCTCTTAGAGACAATGATATTTTAAGACTATAAATAAAATCTCATGAATTTGAGTCAGAGACTCGAAATAGAAAAAAAGTAAGTTTTTTTTTTTTTTTTTTTTTTTTTTTTTAAATCGGGAAGCGTCCCTAAAATAATAGTATACTCTAGTATTCCAAAATTTTGGTATGTAATGGAGTATATTATAGTTTTTTTTTTTTTTGAAGGGGAGTATATAATAGTTGAAGATTAATTTTTTTGAAACATAAAAATTATTGAAGTGCATTTTATTTTTATCAATAAAACATTTATATGATAGAGATTGTTTTATCTACCAAAAAGCTTAATTATCTACCAATTATTGTGTGAGGTGTCTTGTTGGTTTCTAATACCCCACTATGAAGTTAAAAATAATATATTAATTTTTTCATGAAAAATACTACATTTCGTAGCAAGAATCTATCTATATATATTTTTTTTACCGAAAAAAAATATATCTAAATTTTTTTCTTCATAAAATGTATTTTTTCACGAGTTACGAGACAAAGTATAAACACAAGAGTTCAAACCCTGATAGCCGCATATTTTCCTTAATTCATCCCTTTAAAAAAAAAAACCTATAGAAAAATGATAACATAACCAAAAAAATTAAAGCGTGGGATAAAAATTGGAACATGAATTTAAGTATTTAATTTTTATGTGCTGGTAATTGCACTAATTCTCAACTAATATAGAAATGTTAGTTTATAATGAATACTGGATAATGAATAAGTCAAGACCCTTTATTTTATTTTATTATTATTATTATTATTATTATTATTATTATTTGGTGAGAGAGGAATATGATTTATCTGTATAGTGTGGAATGCATCAAACTTAATCCAAACATTAAGAGAAAATATGTGATGCATGGATAGTGTAAAAGTTTTTGTACTGTCAGTGCATCATTTATTATTCACTTGTTTATGATTATTGACTTATAAATAAA
Organism: Crotalaria pallida; assembly: GCA_037953625.1. Classification (NCBI taxonomy): domain Eukaryota; kingdom Viridiplantae; phylum Streptophyta; class Magnoliopsida; order Fabales; family Fabaceae; genus Crotalaria; species Crotalaria pallida. The sequence continues at coordinate 126,102,761 of CM075655.1, read as the reverse complement.
AGTAATATAAATGAATAGTGAATGCTATATCGATGATAGTATAAGAAACTTACACCATCACTACACATTCATTAAAATAAAAAATTATTTATTTATTTTACAAAGCAAAACAAAACGATATCATTTTTTAAATGATTTTATAACAACCTTTAATTAAAATTTTAAGAGAAACTAACTAACTCTTGATTTTTAAATAGATAATATTTCATGAATACTAAAGCAATGATTGAGTGAGTTGATAAGAAATTAAAATATATAGAAGATAGAAAAAGAGAGGAAAGTGGATTAATATAGAACTATGTATGTAAAGTGATATACTCCCTCCGGTTCTATTTATAAGTTACATTCTAGAAGGATTCTTTGGTCCTATTTATAAGTCACTTTGTATTTTCTAGGAGACATTTATTGTTATTTTCTCTTATTTGCCCTTTGCTTATTAATGTGAAGTAATACAATGTGAAATTCCCAATGCAAATTAAGAGGGTAAGATTGTAATGTTGAAGTATTTTTTTAAAGTTTCAAAAAACATAATTACCCTCCTTGATCCGTGTGATATGGTTAAGTATGCCTTATAAATAGGACCGGAGGGAGTATTTTTTGTGTGTTTATATTGCCTTTATTTTTGGGGTCATATACGTGGTCATGTAAAATAAAAATAAGAGTGGATTTTGTTAACAAGTCTATTCATTAATTGTGAAAGTTTTATTTTTATATCGGTTTTTTACGAATTCATATGACAATAAAATATGATTCATTCTCATCTAGTTTAAGACACGAAAAATTTTATAGTTGATTTTGAACTATCATGTCATTATGAACATTGTTTAACCTAACTCACCAACCCTCAACCTAGAGCTATTCATAAAATGGACACAAAATCAACACTTTATTCTTGAGAATACAAAATTAATGAGGATATTATTTTTAAAGTAAGGCAGTAATAAGGATGTTATTCTTAATTTGATAAAGTGCATTATGACATTAATTGACGAAATAATAATAATCTAAGGGTTGAAATACAATACACGTCACCGAACCAATGGTGAAAAATTCTCGAAGAGAAGTCAAATCCAATCAAGGAAATGGTGGTAACGCATTGTACAATAAACCGAGGGCATGCATATTCCACACACATACATAAAAAGTTAAGATAACTTGACAATTTGATAGACTCGTATTAAGAATTTAACAAGAAATTATAAAATTCTACAATTCCATTGAAAACTCTAAAATGGATAATAATTTTACAAATGACAGCATCTCATATATAGTTTAGAACATCTTAAAATTATGTATGTAATTAGTTTACAAGTAAATGACAATAGCTTAATTTTTACGTATTCTTGGACCCAACTTCCTATCACCACGTTAGGTACGCGGTGCATTCATGATCTCTCTTGGTCCTCAAGTATATATAGCACAATAATAGCAGAGTCTCGAGATTCCTCAAAGATATATAGAAGCAAGAGGATCAATAGTTGAAGAAAGCTAGCATTCGTTAGTTTGGATTTGTTCAAACCAGGTTTGGTTAAGTTATAGTACTACCTAGCTATATGATTCAGATATAGTTTGTGTGATTATATTTGGATGGGTCAATGTGCATCCCGTAGAACAAATAATAATAATAATAATAATAATGTTGGAGGGTTTTTCTGTAGAGAAGGTGGCTCTATTGATGATTCAGAAAGGCAACGATGCTTCGCCATGATGATAAAGGAGCATAAGTCCAGGTTTTATATTGCTAAAAGATGTATTGTGATGCTAATTTGTTGGCACAAATATGGTTAGTGAGTATTGAGATCCTTCAAATAATTTCCCTTTTTTCTTTCCTTTTTGGAAGATATCATAGTAAAATAACAGTTTCATGCTGCCATGAGTAATTGTATATGAAGGAAACTCGAACGCAGTTTGTCACATGACTACCTCTATCTCCGATCATTATTATTATTATTAGTAGTTGCCCGTGCAACGCACGGATGTGTGAAAATCCCCTTCCTTTCATTCTCTTCATCTCATATCCATTTCCCTCATTCAGTTGTTATTTTTTTTAAATATTTATTTTAATATTTTAAGTTATTGCTAAATTGTTAAATGACTATGATCTTGTCTATTCCCTTAAAAAATATATTGTTTTAAATTGGTATACTGAAGAGAATTTATTTCAATTTTGTGTTTTATCTTATCTTAATGACAAAAATCATACACTTAGTCACATCTTATTCATATTTTCGTATTTTGTGGGATTTTGTTTTAAATTTGCATTAAAGGGATAAATGACGTCAGTTTCAACTTTCAACCATTCTTCAAATTTGGTTTTTCTCTTTTTTTTTTCTTTTCCCGAAATCCTTTTAATGAGTTATGTAATATTAGAATATATAGTTGATTATAATATTAGAATGGTTAATGATTGATAGAATGGTTGATTAATATATTTGAAAATTTTGAATGGTGAAAAATTAACTAGTATAATCCATACAATGATTTTGTTTAAAATTGAAATGGAAATATCAATCAATTATAATCGAAAAGATGGTAAACTATCATAGATAAGATGAGAAAAGAACCAGAAAGGATATTGACTTGTATATTAAATTCTATCCTCAATCATTTTTTTGTCACTCTTATTTGTGTTGATTTTGATAAAAAAATTTCTTCATAACACAGTATCTAATGCTGCTGAAAATATTCAAATATGAAGAAAAGTGATTGTTCCAGTGAACAATGCCAATTAAAAAGAACGCAAGGAAAACATAGTTGTGTCCTTGATTTGTCATTATCTGGATGCTGTGGAAAACAAAAAACAGGATTATTTTTCAGAATAATAGCTTAAATGTGAATGAGTTTGTGGAGGATGTGAAATTGAGTATGTGGTCAAAGTGCCTTGTTTCTCTCATTCTTTTTTTTTAGTGTGTCAAACCCTTTCTTTTGCTTGAATCATTGTTAAATTATTGATGTTCTGGTCACAAAACATTACTGCAGCGTTTGTTTGGTGGCAGTATTATATTTCCTATACTCTACAATTTCTAATAAGATATTTTGTTTTGCTGAAGAAAAAAAAAACAGTCTCAATATTGAAATTATGGACTTTTTTCTAAATTTGTTGCTCGGTACAAAATATAAAATTTTCAGCTTTTTCATTTATCGCTTGTCAACAATCGCACATGAACTTGTTAATAAAGCAGTGCATGCTTTGATATCAATGATTTGGTATGACAACCAATGATTTTCTCATAAATTTAATTCCCTATTCATGAGTTGAAAACAATAGGAGGCACATATGCAACATTAACATTAAAATGGATCATACAAAAACCAAAATTAAAATAGTGCAACTATAATGTGAATGAAAGAAAGCCGGTTAGTTTATAAAATGTGCAATATAAGTTCCAATCCCAATTTCCATACAGTTTTCAGCAACTTCGTGGACTTTAAGTAATGTGCTTATAGCCAACTAACCCTCCTCCTCATTCAACCCGCAACCTGCAATACTTAAATACCCTGTTTCAAAACTAGCGATTTTTGCCAGAGTTGACAATCAACTGCGATTGGAGAGAGGTTGGCTTCACCATATCCTTTTTAGTTTTCGAGTAATATGTCAAATTAGTCCCTGACTTTGTAAGCGTCGGTCAAGTTAGTCCCTGGCTTTATCGAAATAGCAATTTAGTCCCTGAGATAGGAGAACATTGATCAAGTTAGTCCCTGCCGTCACTATCGCAGGGATGTATTTGCTTTTAAATGGTATAAAGATAGGGACGTATATGAATTAAAATAAAATCTCAGGGACTAAATTGCTATTTCGATAAAGTCAGAGACTAACTTGACCGACGCTTACAAAGTCAGAGAGTAATCTGACCTATTACTCTTTAGTTTTCTATTACCTTCTAACCAAATCCACTATCGATCAAATATGGATGATGGCCACAGCCCACAAGGTGATTTGAAGAAGAGGCAAGATGAGAGAGAAGATTCACGGTGCTTTGGCTGGCCTACGGCTAGTTAATTAACTCAAATAAAAACAGAAGGATCACATAGAAGAAAATTAGGAGAATAAAATTACATTTTAGTAAAAAAAAATTAAAAATGAAGTACACTAATGTGAGTGGAAAGTAGTAAATGCAAGTACAAGAATATCAGGATTATACTCCGTATTAATTTTGACCACAACTAGGGAAGGTGATGTTGTGGTAGACCGCATGACATTGGTCTTCCAACTTAATTTTAAAACTTGCATACTTTTACTCTTTCTTACTCGAATTATAAAACAAATTTAACTATTTTTACGCTTAATATGTTAAAGATGTTAGTTGATTGTCAAATTTATAAAAAGTATATGTATTTTAGGAAAGTAGTATTGTGAATGAAATAAAAATTAAATAAAATCACAATTTTTTAGATATGTTTTAGGAAAGTGATATTGGAAATAAAACAAAATTTAATAAAGTTAGTGGGTTTTGCTTATATTCTAAATCAAGTAATGTATGTTATTTTGACTTGGGGGGTTTCACTTTTATAACAATGTTTATTGATGTCCTCCTTGGATTGCGAGTTGGTTTGTTGTTTATGCGATATCCTTCAATATGTTAAATGGGATCGAGTAAAAGTGTAAAACCAAATCGATATGAAATAATTCAAGGCATTACTCATTACTGTATTTCATTAATCGGCGTGTTGCACGGGTCACAAATACTAGTTTTTAAAATTTAGTATTATTATTCTTGATCCTTCACTTCTCGACAACTATCACAGGATCACTACGTTCGTACTCCTTGTTTGGAATGTTGATAAATTACCATGTTCATAACAAATGTTACGGATTCCGTGGTGCAGATACACATTACCGATATATACTTTCAAAGCTCAGCGAAAAATGAAGGGAAGCAAAGTCAGTAAAAAAAGGAAGTGCTAAACGAATTTACCTTCTTCCAAATCAGTATTGTGCTAGGCTGAACCCATAGTGGTCTGAGCTAGGCCCAACACGGTACCAATAATGTTCGTTTGTTGCTGGTAGTTATATGGTTAAATCATATTTTATTTTCATTTTCACTTTCTTTATTTCAATCACATCCTCACCGTGCCAAAATCAGGGCATGTTTGATTCTGCGGTGAGTTAACCATAATCAATTCTGAAATGTCAACGTTACTAACAGTTGCTTATGCTTTAACGTAATTTTGGAGCCAAAATTGATTCTCCGAAGAGAAACCAAACATGCTATCAAATTTAGAAAATTGTCAAAAATCCAGTTTCTGTTTTGCATGTTTTACATTTTCTTAGCTATTGATCACGGGAACCTTTCCTCAATTAACTTTCTGGATAATTAGCTAAATAAATTCTTTCTGTTGGGCGTAGCAATTTCCGGTTAGATAATATCATCCGCAGTCAATTAACAATGTTAAGCAACAAATAAAAAGGTCTCAAGTATCAGTAAGTTATATTCATCATATATTAATTCTTCTCATCGATTTGCTGTCAAGGATTCCATACATACTCGATCTGATCATCATTGCTAATTTACAATTATGAGTATTGGTAATAGGGTGGTCTTCTTAGGCTTAGGGGGATTTTAATACTAGTACATTTTATGTACACTAACTTGGGCTGACAACTCTAATGCACAACTGTACTAACAACACACAACTTTGCTACTTTTCTTCAGAATTTATCCTGTCATCACCACAATTTTATTTACAATGTGAAATTCAAAAGGTTAAAGTGCCAAAAACTAATTTTTGGACATACCTAACAAGCTTGTTAGTGCTCATGCGTCGATTTACGAAGATTTTCAAGTTTGTCTCTCCAGGTAGCTGCGAAATCCACAAAAATTTAGAAGACTCCACAACACTACCATGCTTTAGGTATTCCAACTTTCAAAAGGCAACACATTTAGTGACTTGAATAGTTGTGAACGCATAAAATATTTAAAGGTTTGCGTTGAGGTTAAGAAAATCCACTATTTAATACAATCATACCCAAAATATCTTTTACCTGCATCTTTAAATCTTTCCTGTCCGATAGCTGTATGCATATTATGCATCATACTTAGTTCTTGGGCTACCAAATCTGGACCATCCACAGGACTGGAGAAAACATATTGAAGTTTAGAGTTACAGATGAAATGTTATACCAAGTTGGAAAAGAACGGTGACAAAGATGCCAACCACTAATTATGCAATACCTGTCAAGCAATACATCATAAATAGGTTTTTTGTTACGCACTCTGCCCAATCCATAACCGAGCCTGATAGCATCTGCTAATACAATTTGTTTACTTACATATATTGGAGCCTGCACAAATCATATTTCAAATCAAACAAGTGGGTTTGTTTAGCATCCATGCACGAAATGCATTTTATTACTATTTCCCCATAAGTACAGATGTATTATTGTGATGTGGAGATGACCTTTTGAAATATCAAAATTTCTTAATGGAATTGGCAGGGTCAACAGTGAATTCATACCTTGCATCTATTTGCAACATTAATAGCATCTGAGGGGCGTGCATCCACGCTAATAATATCACTTTTCCCTGGCTGGAGAAATGATTATCTTTGATGAGCACTTTATACGTGTAAGAGCCTAACCTAAAGGTATTTTGTCATTTAGAATTGAAAAGTTTCTAAACCTGGCTAAGGTACAATCTGGCGAAGTAAGTACTGACCATTCTCTCTGTAATTTTCACCATTATCACCTGAAAGAGTAAAATGAAGGAAAGACTTTTGAATGATTTATTTGACAGCCAATTTCTGTTTCAAGGAGATGTGCAAGACCAGATTATAGTGATACAAGGATAATGACTGGTCAAAGAGATCACTAAAGTGAGAGGATCAAAATAATGTACCCAAATCTTACCTCTTTCCTTTTAGCATGGAAATTCTCGGACACACACACTTGCAAATTGCAATAGTAATGATGCTATGATCTCACCTATTAATCCTTGCTAGGAATAAATGGTTCAGTTTAACTCAAAGAAAGGTCATTAATTAGGACAGAATATCTTCTGTGGTATTCTATGCTTTGGCGGACGAATAAAATAGTGAGTGAGTGTTGAATATGAAAATGAGAGAGAGATTATATCATTTCATTGTCAAGAAGAATGCATGAGACATGTAAGGAGAAGGAAAGAAGTGGGATACATTTTTGTTCCCGCTGTAGCATAATATCTCCAACAGACATGCATCACATAAAGCAATAGAACATTTTAAAAAAAACGATTGACAAAATATCTAATGGCAGCATTATAAAGTTGGAAATAGGCCACATACTTCACGGTCTAGTCTTTCAACAAGGTTTTTCACGAACTGGAATTGATCTGGGCCATCCTGCAATATCATCATTTTCTAAGGTTTGGTCATGAACAAAAACATGCAAAAGCTCAACCGTAGTTAAAAAGGTTTCAAAAAATTACCCCATTTTCTTGTTCAGCTTCAGCATCTATAAGTGTTTCAATAGCACTCTGTCCTGCAGTAACAAAGAACTGAAGTTAGCAAAACTTGGATTTTATAGGAATGAGGAATACACACATAAATCTTTGGCACATACCTGCAACAATGGGCAGAATATAGTCTCCATCACAAGAAATCTTGAGGAAAATTGTGGGATACGGGAAACGCTGTAAAAAGCCTTGTCTCATGAAAATATTATTCTTATTATTACTATTATTATAATCTATTGTTGTTGAGTTTTTTTCCTGGATGGGTAAGGGGATTGATGGAGCAGAGGATTTCCGATGTAACTCGTCTTGAAAACGATTCCTCCACATATGATAGTGCGTGATTGTTTCTGCGCTAGTTTAAGTAATTAAAATTTCAGGGATGCAAGCATACACACATGGATATACCTAAATGATCAAAAGAACCAGAGTTACTCCAATACACTACTGCAAGAAGACGACTCACAAATTCTCACAAAGGAACTAATCACCACTGGGAAAAAAAAAAAAAAAAGAATACACCCCCTTATTGGCTTCACTTCGTTACTACTAGTACCCAAAAAAAAAAAAAGTGAAGTACCAAGTTAATCCCGATGCTTTTTCATTGTACCAATTTAAAAAATTAATTTGTTTTTTCATTGTACTAATTTAAAAACTTAATCATGATATTTTATAAATACACATTTAGTCTTTCAAAATTTTCGGATGTAGTACCTCAAACTTTTCTTGCTTTTCAACTTGTGTTCCTTATATTTTAAGTACCAAATTGATACATTCGAAAAGCTTGATGAACCAAATTAATACATCCCAAAATCTTAAAGCACTAGATTAATATTTATAAATGTTTAGGAAATAAGTTGTTACAGTGAAAACTTGGGGACTAAATTGATACTTCACTTAAAAAAATTGATCCCAAATATGCTACTAATAACTATGGGGAATAATATGACGGTAGTGAAACATACAATATAATGAAATAAAAGTGAAGTTAAAATGATTACTAGAATTTAAAAAAAAAAAAAAAAAGAAGATATATACGAAATGAATTGAAAAGAGAAGCTGAAAATGAAAAAGAAGAGATGGAAAGAGACCTGAGAGAAGGAGAGAAGCTTGAAGATAGTCATTGTTGTTGTGGTTGAAGGTGCGATGATGGGAGAGGGTGGATCTGATGAGAGAGGGAGCACGGGAGGAATGGAAAGAAATGAGGATGGATTTGGGGGATCGAATGAAGGGAGAGGGAGAGGGCGAGGAATGGAATGAAAGGGAGTGAGAAGGGGCGGTGGCGGTGGCGGTGGCGGTGGCATTCGTGTGATCTGTGATGACGCCGGTAACAGAACGGAGGGAAAATGGAGAAGCGAGCATTGCGAGGGGTAGGTGGGTTTGAAAGTAGAAACGCGACGCGATTATGCGAAGACGATGAAGGCAGACAGGTGAAGGTGGGTGACGATGGGAAGTACTCTCTGCAAATCATTCATATTAAATCACTACTCGTGCTGAATTAGATTTTTATTTCTTTTTATTTAATATTTTATAAATTTTCAATGATATTTATTGAATAATTTTGAAAAAATATATTAAATATTTATCTTTTTAATATTATCAACAAATTAATTAATTTTTTTAATAAATTCGAAATATGCTAAAAATGTCTTATGTATTATGACGGAGGGAGCATAATACAGCTAGTACTATTTTTTTCTTTATTTTTTAATTCCCTTTTTTTATCAATGAATTTAATTTAATTAATTAAATGAAGACCATTAATTATTTATGATTTTTTTGGACAGATGATGATGAGGTGGAGATGAGCATGGAATGGAAACTTTTTGGTACGAACTCAACAACTTATGCCTTTATTCACACTTCCATGTCTGCCCAATTTCATACACGAACAATATAGCCATTCCAAGAGGGTCTTATGAATACGACAGGACGAGTATAATACAGCTAGTACTATTTTTTTTTTAATTTTTTAATTCCCTTTCTTTATCAATGAATTTAATTTAATTAAACGAAGACGTAGGAGTTGGTCATGTGATGTCACATAAGCAAAGGCGATATTTCTCTTCAATAGTTTTTTTTCCTTTTTCTTTTTAATTTAAGTAAAAATATTAAAATGTTAAGTTTTTTAATTTTTTAATTTAAAGAAAAATAGAATTTTCACCTACCGGTTACCACGTGCCTAATTTCTTGGGTTTAACCAGGATTTCGATGTTAGGCCAAAATTGATAATAGGATTGTATGAAAAACTCAGATCAGGAAGTCAGATATTAAAAAAAAATAAGAATAAGAGTATCTGACAAGAGTACCTCAAATTTCAGGGATTTGTGACTTAATTAAGCCTTTTTTTTTTTGGTTTTTTTATCTCTTTTGTCACGATTTTTTTTTTTTAGAATTTTAATTTAACTTTTGCTGCATGAATTGTTCTATCAAGAAGAGTATAATTAGTACTTGCAGTACGAAATATCTTAAAGAAAAACACAAAGATATTTTTGATTATGCTGATATTTTTCTCTCCTCCCTTCCACGTAACCTTAGCCACATAATTAGAACACTCCTAACATGCTAGGAACCAAGGTTGTCAAACTCGCAAGTTAACTCGTAAACTCGTACACGAGTTTACGATCCTACCCATAAAATCGAGTCAACTAGCATGCAAACTCGCTTCCCACTAAACTCGGGTAAACAGCAGTGGCCTTATGGATATTTGAATTTTCTTGAGCTTTTACTTCTCAAAACAAAATTTCCACCGTCGGATGTCAAGATAAACGAGTTAGGAAGCGTATATAAAAATTTGAGCACGATCCAACGGTTAGCAAAGAGGATACTGATCAATCTTTGAACGATATTTTCACTAAAATAACACTATAACCACTATTTTTACTTAACTAACCACTTAAATCATAAAACCATCATATTTGGTTGTTGTTAAGTTGGTTTGCTAATATTATTTACTGGGTTCTTATATGCTATAGCAACATTTAAATATTTATGTTTAATTTTTAGAGTAAAAACTATGAAATGGAAGCTATGAAAGTTATCTATAGGTTAATTTTAAAATAAGTAGACTCGAGGTAAACTCGTACGAGCTTATGAGTCGAGTTCACGAGTCGAGTTTACGTAAACTCACGAGTTTGACAACATTGCTAGGAACCAATGTCCTTAACGCCAGATTAGAAAACAAATCAAAACATCCGTAGGTCTTGTAACATTTTTATTTTATTTGGGGGAGGGGATGTCGATTTTCTTTCCTTTTAATGAAGATAAGTATATATTTTCCTATCATTTTAAATATAAATTTGAACATATTACAAAACCATAGATGTTCTAAAACTTCCCTATGCTTAAATGATGCTAAATATCATACAAAACTTGGCAATGACTATTCTTGATTTGTTTGTTCAACTCTTTAAAAAATTGTTGTTTCTTATCCCCATTTGTGGTATATATCTACCACGCCTTTGAGGCTGCTTCAACAACTTGATTAGCTCATATGTTCTAATGCCTTGACCACAGTGAAGGCAAAGGTCAAGTGGAGTTAAACCATCCTGAGACAAACAACAGAAAAAATTGCAATATAAGAATTGGCAAGCATTGAGCAGCTAAACTAAACTCATAATCAACGTTTAAAGGTTGCTTTGTAAGCAACAGCAGAAAAGCTTGGAGATGAAAGCATGTAACAACTAACAACAAGAAATAAACACAAATAGGAGTATTAATAATTCCTTGGTTACAGTAAGAACAAAATCAATCAAGCTTTATCTTAATGAGGTTGTCCACGGGAATCAATTGTCATATTTTGCTCTATCAAAACCAAATTTTCAATACAAACGTTAATCCATGTCATAATAGAATGGCCAAAATTTTAAATAAGCTTGTGACTATATAACACAACTTGGGACTAACTGTGTATAGTTTGGCAAGCAAGAGTGACGTTAGCAGAGTTGTCCTGAGTTACTTCTGAAAATTATTCTTCCACAACTAATAAATTATTCTGAATTTGGAAAGGTCTCCCTGGTTTTAAGCATCTCAATTTAATTCGAGAGTAGGGCTCTGATCGGTATGTCACAGTAGTCTTTCCTTCACATCAACAATCGTGTGAACTAGTTTGAGGCAAAGTTAGACTATCTAAAAGGAATGACAGCTTATAAGCATACCGCAGACTTTCTAAGACCAATGACAGCTTATAAGCATACCACTAACAAATTTTAAGGATATATTATGTTTAGGAAACATATATACGCTGCACCATAGTTCTTTCAAATTGAAAGATCAAAGCAGGAGATCAATAGACAATTACCTTGTTTTTTAATGTCTTATCAGCACCTTTAATGAGCAGAAGCCTCACTAAATCTGTTCTTTGAGTTTGAACAGCGAGATGCAATGGTGTCCAGCCATCCTAAGATAGAACAAATCAATTACATTCTCCATCAGCTCACCATAAACGAACAAGGGGTAGAGAAGCTAAATAGTTGAACACTTAACCATACATTGTCTTGAAGATTTATATCCACGTTATACAGCAGGAGTATTTTAATTGTCTGGCTAGAAGCTGTCTGAACAGCATAGTGCATCAAGGTGGCGCCATCCTGTTTCCAAAACATAAACAACAAAATAGCTGCTTAAAAATATCAGTAACAAATGACTAAGAATATTATAACTATATACTCTGATGTTAAGATCCAATCCTGATTTATAACAAGATGGTCAATCCTGCCCCCGCTGAAAAATTATCATTATCATTGGGAGAGGCTATACACACTTTGCTGATCTTTCCACCTCGAAAGGTACTAGTTTTTGGCTGTCAAATGGGGGACACCCTTAGTTCACACCAAAAAAATATTATCATCGTCATCATAACTATTCATGATAAGAATGATAATTTCTGAGCAGGGGTAGGAAGAACACAAAAAGCCTTTACTTACTGAAGAAGTTAAGCAAGTAAAGGCATATGCAAATACAGCAGCACAACCTAACAATTAAGAAATATTTACTCACTTTATCCTGTACAAATGGATTAGCTGAATTTCTCAATAGATAGTTGGTTACAGCCTGCTTTTTGCCAATTATTGCTTTGTGAAGAACAGTCAAACCATGCTGGAAATAAAGTAAACCACCACAGTTAATAACTTAATATAGAGGAGTCCAAATATTATAGTCTCCACTCTCAAGTAAGAAGGATTAGAAGAATTCACAGACCTTATCTGCAGTATTAATATCAACATTATGCTTCATCAACGAGTCTAAAATGTAAAATTCTCCACATGCAGCAAGGGTGTGCAGAGGAAGCCATTTATCCTGAAAACAATGAGTATTGATCATAAAAAAGAAAAGTAAGTAAAAAGTGTAGAGATCATTAGCCAAACAGATACAGATACATGATTCATAATCCTTATGCCTACACCTGTGGGCTGTGGCTCTGATTAAAAAAAAAACAAACAAAAAAAACAAAAACAAAAACAAATGAATAAATAAATAAATAATGGAACACGGTTTCTAGTCCCAATAATCCAGTCAAGGAAGACAGACATCAGCGACTGCTGAGCGACACCACACCACCATGAAGGACAACTTGAGAGTTTTTATTTTCCAATAATAATAAAAACATAATGATGATGAAGCATCTGCCATTGTTCATCAGACATTAACTTACTGAAGTAGCAGCTGCCAAGTCTGGTACTGCCTTCTTCAACAAATCCTTCTCCTCCTTAGTTAACAACTTTCGACGACCTACCAATGCAAGCATGAAAGAATTAGGACAATATTCCCCGCAATTAAAGCCAGAATATGCAATGAGGAGCATAAAAAGACCACTATGAGGAAAATGCAACGAATCATTCATTTTATCGCAATTTCATTTCTCTGCCAATATTGGCATTCATTAACTACCACATAGTAAAGTAGTAGAGAACTAACCAGCCAGTTATCAGAAAGTTCAAGCATCATCAAGGTCGTAAATTTTCACTGAATTGGCCATTATTAGTCCATGTTGCACAATGCAAAATTTAGCATGCAGTAACCAAACAAACCCTCATCATCCACACAACTAGTGAAAGAGAGACAAACAAAATTAATCTTTTGCTCCTAACAGGTTTCTATTGGCACAAGTTTCATGAACTTCATTACAAAAAATAAAAAATAAAAAAAATCCATAACTAACAGTAATTATTTAATTGAATACGTGTACAAATACAGGGACGTCCTTAGAAAAATTGAAAAATATAAAGATCACATTGAAAACTTTTAAACTAAAAGAACTTATATCAACCAAGGGAAGCTTATAGAAAGCTTATTCGGGCCATATAACGTTCTTATAAGTTCTTTTTAGCTTATTTCAAAAAGTTTATCAGATAAATTTATGAAAATAAGCTCTTTTTAGCTTGTTTCAAGAAAACTTATTGAATAACCACTAATTAGGCCATTTCTCAAATACGCCCTAAAACTATAAGGATCACAAGACTAATTTAAATATTTAACCCCCCCAAAAAAAATGAAAATTGGAAGGCAGAAGAACATATACCTTGAGTGCTCTTATTAGCATCAGGGTCATAAATCTCACTATTGAAAAACTCAGAGACATCCTCCAAACCCCTTCCATACACAGCCCACCTTGGGTTCTTAGGCTTAACACGCTCAGTGCTACCAAAATCATCTTGTTTTTGAATAAAGTCTTCTTCTTTAACCTTAAATCTGTAAGGGTTATCAAGAACAAGTGGTTTCAGCTGAGCCAATTTAGCTTGCTTAAAAGCCTTGTATTCATTCATATCCACATCCCTCAATGGAAGCAACCCTCTCCTCTTCTTATCAACCTTGCTGTTGAGCTCCATTTCCTGAGCAATCTTCCTCCTATCTTTCTTGGTTATGTTAATCTCAGCTTGAATTTCTCTCCACTTCTCTGGAACCAAATTCTCACTCACAATTTCAGGTGGTGCCACCTTTTTCTTTCTGGGGTTGGGTTTGTTAACGGTGAGATTGTGGGAATTGGTGTCGTTTAGGAAAATGGGGTCTTGAAAAATGCCATCTTCAAAAACGACACAGTCCCCGATAACATGTTCTTCTTCATCATCATCATCATCATGGTGGTGGTTGTTGTTGAAGGATGGGGAGAGAGAGTAGAAGAGGTTCCCGCGAGTGGTGGGGAATGGGAGAGTTGATTGTAAAGGTTGAAGCTTTAAGAAAGTGGGAGTGGGAGTGGAAAAGAAGGAAGGGAATGGAGAGAAGAGTGTGTTGGTGGAATGGAACAACATGGTAAGAGAGAGCTTCCACTTCCGCAAAATCTGTTTAGAGAGAGAGAGAGAGACAGAGAATGAATTGGGTTTGCCGCGCGATAGAGAGTGAGTGTGAAAGTGAGGATGCTTCCTTCTGGATAGAGTCATAAAATTGTGATTTAGTGCGAATTTGTCAATCAAAATATGTTTTACTTCGTGTAATTGGAAATGAGTGTGGGGGAGACTGAAAATGAATGACACAAAATGGTCCAGGAAAAAAAAAAAAAAGAGTGGCCACTGGCTAATTTAGTCCCTAAATTTTTTTAAATTTTAAATTGATATCTGAAATAGCAAAACGTTAATCATATTAATCCTTGAAATTAATGATTGTTAGTGGTATGTGACATGAACTAACATAATGGTCCGTGACATGAACTAACATAATTGACGTTTTGGCCAAAATGAAAAACAAAACTCGTTGACTATTAATCAAATGAATCCATGAAATTGTGCATATCAATCAAATTAATCCCTCACTTTTTTTTTGGACTATTAATTAGGGGTGTAACGGTCCGGTCCGATCTTTGAGAGACTCTAGGGACCAGACCGATTAAATTTATGTGGTCCGATCCGGTCTGAAAGTTTTTCACATGCAAAAATTGGACCGGACCGTTTCGGTTCGGTCCGATCCAATCCATTTACACCATAATAACAACAAATTAATAAAAAACCTGCATTTTTATTTTTTTCATTGGGTAACCTGTTTTTCCTTATTAATCGCCTATGCTGATAAAAAAAAGAGGAAATCTCTCTATATGAAGAAATGAGTTAAATGACAACTAAAGTAGTAGATAATTAAGCAATACTTTGCTGTTATGCACAGAACTTGGTTAAATACAAGCGAAAAAAAGAACAAAGAACAAAGAAAGAGAAAAAGAAAGAAACACTATCTTAAAGGTAGAATGGTGGACTTTTTTAAAGCAAACAAATATAATTGACCTTAAGGGGTAATAGTTCATATGATGATGATCTGTGTATACTGTAGACATAAATCAACTGCACTACATGGTCATTAGGAGCTATTATTATTCTAGTTTTAGATCCTCTGTTGTATAACAAAATTTTCTTCATGTATCATGCCTATGGATATTAGTTGAAGTATGAAGTGAAGGCTTGTGGCTTGTGTACCTTACAGCCCTTACGGGCTTTGTCTATTTTTTATTTTTATTTTTTTTAATATTTCAACTACCGGTCCGGTCCGGTTTTTGCGATCTAAAAAATTGTGAGACCGTAGACCGGACCATAGTATAACGGTCCAACAATTTTAAGACCGAACCGGACCACGGTCTCGCGGTCCAACTTTTTTTTCGATCCGATTCGATCCGGTTCAACCGGTCTGGCGGTCCAAGATCGGACCACTTACACCCCTACTATTAATGACATGAACTAACGTAACTCATGTTTTGCTATTTCGATGACTAATTTGGAATTTTGATAATCTCATGAACTAATTTGATTGATGTTTAGAAAGTTAGAGGCTAATTTATCTGATACCTACAAAGTTAAGGACTAACCTAACTATTTACTCATATATATTTATTGCAAAGCGTAAGTGTGAGATAATTTGTAATCTTATTTAAAAATAAAAATTGAGTTCGGAGATAAAGAAAAAATAGTTGAAGTTCTTAATTGGTTTATTCAACTTTTTAATTTCTGAACTAAGAAATTTTTTTGAAAATGACCCTCTTTTAATTTATATACAAAGGTTGTTTTGAATCCCTAAAATTGCTTAGAGTTTAGAAAAGGCCATTTCATCTAATTCCATCAATTAAGTGACAACCTGACTTCCAACACCACTTACCAAGAAATAATTCACCACTCTTTTGGCAGTGGTGGTTATTGAGTTGATGCTATTAGGCTATTGATAATAAAGAAGAATAAGAGCAAATACCATCAACCAAACTAATAGCCACCTTAGAATCCATTTCCACTAACAAGTGAAATGATGAGGGGTTAATATGGTCTCCCTCCATTATCACTCAGCTTCAAAATTGTGTGTATGAAGGAAGAAACGGTGAGAAGGCTGTGATTTATTTGATACCGGACAAATTTCTATCTGCCAACAATTATTGTTGCACCAATGATCTATAGTTTATTGGCTCATTTTGTCGTCAATCTAATTTCATAAAATGCAATACGACATTCTAATGTTTTTCCTTTCATAAATCTGATACCGCTAAGCCTAAATGCCTAACAAAGGAGCAATCACTAGATCAACATGACAAGCAGAACTTTAATTTTCATTTTTAATTTTGAAACCTCAAATTGCGGTATTTATTTTGAGAAGAGTGTGTAAAGCTAGGAATAAGGTGGTGATGTGAAGGCTTCCATTTCTAAAACAAATGCTTAAGACAATATAATATTCAATGAAAAAACGAGAGCATCATCCACATAAGTAACAGAAATCAAGACACCAGCAAAACATGCACTCAAGGTTACCAAAAAAGGAAATGGCAGGGAATACGGTTAGTAGCAAAATAAATGAGTAATTGAAATCAAAGACATCATTATTCTAAAATAACAAAGGATGCTGGTCGCACACCACTTTCTTTAAACTATTCTTGCACTTCCTTTTGTAACAAAAGGAGAAAAATACCAAAAACAGTTCCCAACATCCTTTCCTTTTTCAAAGTGCAACAAAGATGCAGCAAAAGCGGTGAGCTAGAATCATTCCCTAAATGATAAATATTTAAATCATGCATAAATACACAAGTTTCAAACAAAAAGATGAACACTCCATATGGCAACATGTATAACTTCAAATTTCAAAACATTTTTGTCAAACTCCTACTTTCTGTATCAACATGCAGTAGACTACCAATATATGGATACAATACTAACAGTAACATAATTTGTTTCCTAATACAAATTGATACCATAATAGTTAAACAATTTTTATGTCCCCTTCCCTCTTCAAAGAGGGAAACAAGCTAACAAAAGATATCACCTAGATCCTGAAGCATGCTTCTGATGTCGGCTACCATTGGGAGAATGAGGAAGTGACCTAGATCTGTCCCTCTTAGAACTTCCACCACAGGTGGAGCGCCTTGGTGAACAATTCCTGCCACCTCGATATGATGAGCGCCTTGGAGACCTACTGTATGGATAATCATCACGACCAGATCCACCTCCATACCTTCCACCTTCTCCATGGTCATGATACCTTCCACGTTCTCCATGGTCACGATACCCTAGTGATAAACATTAGATGGAATTCAGTCGAAAAAATATTTTATTTTGAGAAAATTTAGAACTTCCACAAAGAAATACTAAAGATCAAATTCTCCTTCAATGCCTCAAACTTACCAAGATAACATCCTGGTGTAGGACTTCTTGGCCGCTTTCTTCGTGACTGGAAAAATAAAGAAGCTCATAATTAGAGTTCCCTTGATAGAAGACAAGGTGGATAACCATCCAAGTACACTGATGCCACAACAGCTTGAATCTTGTAATATCTTTCTTGCCTTAAACAAATTGTATGAATTAGTACGAAACTTTATTAAGATAAAGAACCTAGTCGAAGCTAAAAAGAAAGAAAAAAGCTATATCCACGCACTCATGATTAATGCTAGGCATGAGATACCATAAAAGCGTGATTAGATAGTTGTTGATAATGTCCATTGATTATTGAGAGTTGAAAGACAATTCTGAGGTTGTAAAGTTGTAGGACAAATGGACAATATAGTTGATATGTTTAGTTTATCATATGCATTTGGTTAGCTGTTTAAGCTTGCCATTGATCAAGCTGTTTCACTAAAGTTGACATGGATGAACATATCATCTTTGATTGCTGCCAACAAAGCTGATGCAATGTATTCTCAATATGACCAGAAAACCTTCAAGTCAAGAAGAAATAAAAGCATAAATGTTTTATCAACTACTAGTTGATGAAAAACACGATACCTTCTCTACTGTGATATAGCGACCTTTTAAAACTGATTGGTCGAGATACTTAACACAGCGGTTTGCATCCTCAACAGTCTCCATTGAAATAAATGCAAAACCACGAGAAATTCTTGTACGAGGGTCCACCACGATAAAACAAGAAGCAACCTAAAGAGAAGAACCATCAACTATAATTTCAAAATTGGGGGCGGCTCCCAAATGGGGTGAGCAGTTATGCTGATTCAGTGAAAAAGGAGAGAATCAATATGATACTCACCTTTCCCTCCTTAGAGAAATACTCCTTTAGGTCTCTCTCTGTGACCTTAAAAGAGAGACCAGTCACATACAGTGTATTCCCTGGATTGTGAGTCTCCTTGCTGCAACATCATCAACATCATCGAAGATATTAGATGTTCTTGACACAGCATTATTAAACCAGAGCAAACAAGCAGAGTCGTCCCATTAAGAAATACTTCCAAAATTTGAGTTACTTTTTAATGACCCAATAAAAGAAAATTGAATATGACTAACCTTTCAGGAATTCTTTCTCTTGATCTGGACGAGAAAAGACCAACCATTCAACAAAGTAGGCACCAAAAGAGGACACGGAAAGAGTGAAGTATCAGGTCCCATAAGAGAGATATAACATAAAAAAGACTGGCACAGCAACCAGCATTACTTCTTGAAATCTAAACCATGATTGCCACTAACCTGCCATGACTTCTCGAACGGGATTTAGGCCTTTGTCTTGGAATAGATCTCGACCTAGATCTAGACCTAGACCTAGACCTAGGCATAGGCCTAGATCTAGAGTCTGACATGGATCTCAAACTTGACTGAGCTCTCTCCCTGAAATAATCCATCATGACCAGATAAGAAAAAATAGAAGTAGCTTCACAATGAGGATAGCGATAGTCCAAAGAGGTTATTAAAAATAAAGCCAACCAATTAACCAACAATCTCAAGCTGATCACTTTCTACTACTTTACCCTGTGCTTTGGATTAAGAATTTTTTAAAAAAAAAGGGATTCATCTCATTCACAAATGAACTCTTGTATGCAATGACATAATTTCAAAACTTCATTAACAAAGCATTTCTAATGTTTTGATTCCATTTTGATAGATTTTTCCAAACAGTCTATTTTCTAGCAACATTCAAAGTAGAATTTTTACAAACGTAATTAGGTTTCAACATAATGCTCCACTGCCCTCGTTTCAGAAAGTAAGGCAAACAAAACGCGTACCTAGATCTTCCAATCAAACATTCAGCAACTAAATCAGACCAAATTGTAGAAGACAAGGTTTCGATGATACAAGGAAATAAAAGCTACACGTAAAGACAAACGAAGATTGTGCTCCTCCGACTATATTAAATTATCATTAGCGTAATTGAAGACAGTATTAGGGTTTACCTTCTGGGTGGCGATGATGGTGATGGAGAATCCCCCTGCAAAATAATTGGGAAAAAAGGGTTAGAGCTAATCTTTGAGATTGAATGTCAATGCAGATAGATAGATTGAGATAGAGAACTTGCCATTCTGCGGAGCGAAGAGGCTCAGAGAGAGGTTTGGTTTTGGTGGTGCGCTAATGACACGTCCTTCGATTACCAGGTTCTATAAATCCTTCGGTCCCATTTGGGCCCTCCGATTCCGTCCATATGGACTGGATTGATTTTTTTTTTTCAAAAGGCAAAAACTGGCCCACTCCATAACTTTTTGTTACAGGCGTATATTATTTTTATTTCAGTAAAACCTGGATTGGTATTTTATATGGATGGAAGCTGTTCCTTTTGTTAATATCGTGTGCCTAGCCTTTAAAGTGAATATAGATAAAATAAATATAATTATGTCTGGCCATCCTAAGACAGTGCAAATCGGTAATGTTCTCAACAGCTCACCACATAGGAAAAGGGGTAGAGAAGCTAAATAGCAGAATACTTAACCATACCATGAAAATTTATATACACATTATATGGTAAGAGTATTTTAATTGTCTGGCTTCCAATGCATAAAGCCATAAACAACAAAATAGGTGCATATCAATAACAGCAACAGATATCTAATAATATGATAAATATATGCTGTAATATTAAGATAGAAACCAGCTTTATTACAAGATGATCAATCATGGAACAATTGAGAAATTATCACTGTCATTATAACCATTCATGATAAGAATGATAATTCTCAACAAGGCCTGGAAGGAAGAGCATAGAAAATAACCTTACTGAAGAAATTCAGCAAGTAAAGGTTTGCATATGCTAATAAAACAGTATAACATGAGAATAAAGTCATTTTTATATCCTGTACAAATGGATTAGCTGAATTTCTCAGGAGATAGTTGGTTATCGCCTGCTTTTTTTCCAATTATCACTTTGTGTATAGCAGTCAAACCAGGCTGGAAAGGAAGTAAATAACCACAATTTAGATAAAGAAGTCCACACAGTTAAGTCAATAGTAGCAAGAGTTAGAACTGTTAGACCTTATCCACAGCATTAATAACAACATTATGCTTCATCAAAGAATCTAAAAGGCAAAACTCTCCACATGCAGCACAATTGTACAGAGGAAGCCATTCATCCTGCAAATAATGAGTATTAATCAATAGTCATAAAAAAGGTAAAGCATTGAGACTATTCACCAAAAGGCTACAAATACGTGAGTCGGAACCCTTTTCCCTACAATCACCATGATGGCTCTGACAAATTTTTTTTTAATGCAACGAGAATTCTTAGGCCCAATAATACCGCCAGGAAGACAGACATCAACAACTACTGAGATTACTCAAATACAACATCAACAGTGGAACAGAAAACACCAAAAAATCTAAACACTCCATGAGAAGAGTTTCTGAAAAGCAAATTTAAAAAAAAAAAATAGTGTAAGACGATTTCACTATGGAAAATTTTCTTTAAAAAAAAGCATTTTAGCTTATTTTAATAAAAATAAAATATTGAATAAGGGATTAATTACACAAACAGTGGACCTGATACGATAAGGACCACAAGAAGACTAATTTAACCCTTAGATAAGATACCTTGAGTGCTCTTGTTAGCTTTAGGTCATACATCTATCTCACTGTTGAAAAACTCAGATATCTATCCTCCGAACCCCTTGCATACACAGCCCACCTTGGATTTTTGGCTTAACACACTCACTGCCACAAAACTCATGATCTTGTTTTTGAATAAAGACGACTTCTTAAACATTAACCAAAAAAAAAAAAAAAAAAGTGGTTTCAGCCGTGGCAATTTGGCCTCCTGATAAGCCTTAAAATCAAATCATTCATATATCCACGTCCCTCAATGGAACCAAACCTCTTGACGCACGAGGTTGCGGCCGAATATAACCGGTGAATGTTAACCACGACAAAGGGTCCTTGGTGGGCTTTTTAAGTTGTAAAATGCCTTTGGGCTTCTCTTTGCCAGCGACAGAGTGACAGACAGATAATGGTTAGGGTTTAGGGTTTTAGTACAAGTGTACTGTACAACCAATATTTGTACTGCACCATAACCGGAACATTAAATTAAAATAAATATATCCTTCAATTCTTCGTCCATCCATGTCAATCCTACTCACCTCTACTCACCAGGTGAGTAAGAGTAAGACCATTATGGGTGACAATTCTCTTCTCTTAATTGCATTTCCAAAGAAAGTTATGATGAAATTTGAGTAAATTTTTATCTTAGATTGGAATTTTTGTAATGTAGTTACCTTTTTCTTCTTTTTTTACATCAACGAATTTCCATGTCCACATATAAGATTAATCTCTTTCATAAAGTATCAAAGTAGGATTTATATCTATCATTTGTCATGTATTTACTGTCTACTGTTGGTAGATAGCTGAGCTCCTTAAGCATGATGTTAGGGGTTCGATCCCTGGCATAGGGGTTCGATCCCTGGCATAGAGAAAGCTTTGTTGGTAGAGGCAAAACTCACTTCGATTATCTCTACGTCTCGGAAGAGATGAAGAGATTAGTCTTCAGCTGTCGGCTGGGGATACCCTTGGTGACTTGGTGGTGTACACAAAAAAATAAAAAAAGAAGATTATATACGAGCCAAAAATATTTATAATACTATAATAATGGAGTTAGCTTTCTCAACAAACCCTTTTTTCTCTATCCACAAAACTCGGGCCCCACTATTTGCTCAAGGGAAGCATTTCAATGTTTTCAAAAAGTTTCTAATACCTATAACTTTTTTTTTTTATTAATTCTTATTTCTATTTTAATTTTGTTTGTTAAAAACTTAAAATCTCTTATATTGTTGCGTGTAATTTGAATTCAATTTAATAAAATTAGGTCAACGTCTTTACTTAATACGAGTAGAATTTTCTCAGTTTAATTTATGATTTATGTGAAATGTTTATAAAATGGGAAAAATATTTTTATCTTAAAAAAAAGGTAAACATCTAGTGACATCAGTTTTCATTATTTTCAAAAGTGAAAAAGATCAGATACTGGTATATCATATTGTTTCTAACATAAAAAATAAAGTATTATTAGTAAGTATTATATAAAAAAAAAAGTATATCAAATAAATAATTGAATGGTAAAAGTAGAATAGCAAATACTTAAACATTTTATTATTTTGTTAATTTAGTTGTAAAGGTATATTATGATCTTAGGAGAAAACCAAGGTTTAGTTCCCGAGGAATGGCAGTTAGAGTGGCAAGGTTGACTACTGTTCTGCCTGTTGCGGCTCGTCTCGTCTTTCCTCGAGCTCCCAACTGGAGCTTTCGCAAAAATGTGTTTCCAACGGCAGGAAGTGAAAATCCACTGGTTTTACGAACCCACTTCGTTATTATCCTGATAATAAGGTGAGAATACGATAAAACAAACAAATGTTCTCTAAATTTTTTTAAAGAAATGGACAATCTCAACCCTTAACTATTTTATAAATATTTGGACAAATCACTTTATTTTAAATATAGTTACTTAAGAAGCAACGATCAAATATTTATTCAGCTATTTGTCCACAAATGTCAGCTCGAATGATAGAATACCGATACATAAAGATTCAGGATTTAAGTTCAAACATAGGTGTCTGCACTTACTCACTTACCTTGAAAAATTAGCCTGCAACAAAAAAATTATTGCTATATTTGAGTATAATTTGACAAGCAATTCATGACAAAAATCATTTTCCTTGTAGATAATTTTTATGATGCCTCTAAGCTTAATAAAGGACCAATCACTGGACATAAGCCGTATAATTTTTATTTCATTTTAAATTTTGTAACCTCCAATTGCAGTAACTACTGTATATATATATGATATAAAGATACATAAAGAAGCGAGATTAAAACACAAGGGAAAATGTTTAAAAGCCACATGATATACCTTGACCAATCGTATATATGATATGATATTAGGATCATGCATACATACACAGGTTTGAAACGCAAAGGCACCACTCCAGATCGAAACATGTTTAACTACAAATTTTAAAGCATTTTTGTCGACTACTACTGTCTGTATCACGCACAAATAAACAGCAGACTTAAAAGACATGCATACATCAGAGGCACAAACTGATAGTCACAATACCATAATTTGTTTCTTGAAACCAGTCAATACCAAAATAGTTCAGCATTTTTTCTATCTCCCTTCATTCCTCTTCAAAGAGGGAAAAACAAACTGTTACAAGATATCACCTAGATCCACGAGCAAACCTCCTATCTGGGCTACCATAGGGAGAATAAGGAAGTGACCTGGACCTTTCCCTCCTAGATCTTCCACCATAGGGTGAGTGCCTTGGTGAATAATCCCTGCCACCTCGATATGGTGAGCGCCTAGGAGACCTACGATATGGATAATCATCACGACCATCGCGACCAGATCCACCTCGATACCTTCCACGGTCTCCACGATCACCACGATACCCTAGTTACAAACAGCAGATGGAATTCAATAAAAAAAATATTATCAGAGAAAGTTTAGAACTATCACAAAGAAATACTAAAGATTAAATTCACCATCAAACTCACCATAATCTCTCGTATTTTTAAGTCCAAGATAATGCCCAGGTGTAGGAGTTCTTGGCCGCTTTCTTCGTGACTGAAAAATAAAGAAGCTCAATCCTTAGTTCCAATTGACATAAAACAAGGTGGATAAACGTCCAAGTAAGACAGATGGAACAACAGCTTGAATCTTGTGTGATATCATTGTTGTACCTTAATAAATTGTAATAATGTATGAATTAACACCTTTTAACAATATTCAAAGAGTCCTTTTAAGATAAAGTTTCGCTAAGGTAATGAGCCTAGCCTATACCTAAAAAGGGCAGAAAAGAAGTTGTATTGACACACTCATGATTAATGCTAGGCATGAGATACCATAAGCCTCATTAGATAGTTGTTGATAATGTCCGTTGATTATTGAGGATTGAAAGTGAATGCTGATGTTGTAAAGTTGTTGGACAATATAGTTGAAATGTTTAGTTGATCAGACGCATTTGGTTAGCTGTTTAAGCTTGCCATTGATCAAGTTGTTTCACTAAAGTAGACATGGATGAACTGATCATCTTTGATTGCTGCCAACATAGCTGGTGCAATGTAGTCTGAATATAACCAGAAAACCTTCAAGTCAAGAAGAAATAAAAGCACAAGTGTTTTACCAACTACAAGTTGATGAAAATCACATTACCTTCTCAACAGTGATATAGCGACCTTCTAAAACTGATTGGTTGAGATACTTAACACAGCGGTTTGCATCCTCAAGAGTATCCATTGTAATAAAAGCAAAACCACGAGAAATACGAGTACGAGGTTCCACCACAAGAAAACAAGAAGCAACCTAAAAAGAGTAGAACATTTAAATGTATCTCATAAATTGGGGGCAAGCAAACAGGGTAAGAAGATATGCTGATTCCACAAAAAAGGAAAGAAAAAATCAATAGGATACTCACTTTTCCCTCCTTTGAGAAATGCTCCTCTAGGTCTCTCTCAGTGACTCTGGATGATAGTCCAGTTACATAAAGTGTATTCCCAGGATTGTGAACCTCGGACCTAAAACGTCATTGAAGATATTAGAAATTCCTAACACAGCATTATTAAATACTTAATCAAGCAAGATATTATGACTAAATAAAAGTAAAGTTGAAAAATACCAACCTTTCAGGACTTCTTTCTCTTGATCTGGACGAGATACCAAGAATTCCACAAAGTATGACAAAAAAAGCACAAGAGACAGAATTATCAGGCACTGCAGGAGAGATGTAACAACAAAAAGAGTGGCACAACCACACCAGCCATAACTCTTGAATGCTAAACTGAGATTGCCACTAACCTTCCACGACTTCTTGAACGGGATCTAGGCCTTTGTCTAGGAACTGATCTCGACCTAGACCTTGATCTAGGTCTAGATCTAGACCTTGACCTGGATCTCGACCTTGACTGAGCTCTCCATGGAGAAGGGGACCTTGAATTCCTGAAATATCCCATCGTGACCAGATAAGAATTTGGGACAAAATAGAAGTCACTTCCAGCAAGAATAGGCAATAAAGGTTATTAATTACAGAGTAAACCCCTTAACCTACAATCTAAGACTTGACGACCACTTTCTACTAGCTTGTACTTGGATTCGAAATCCCGATAAACAAAGATTGGCATCGTTCAGAATTCAATACATTAAAAAATAAAACATTACAAACCTTTTCATTAGAGTATTTCAAACACAACATGTTATGTTTAGGAACGCTATCAGCTTCTAACAAATGTTTTTACTCTCGTGTACAATGATAAAAATTTCATAATCAATTCATTGACAAAATCAACTCAGCTTCTAAATCAGTTTCTAGTAAGGATATTTGTTTACAAATAAAATCAGCTTCTGACAGATGCTTTTCGAAGTAAATAGAAATACAAAACCTAGATCTCCCGGTAAAGCATTCACATTTCACCGAGACCAATAACAAATTATTGTTATTAACGTGATCGAAGAGAGGAAAGTTCTAGGGTTTACCTTCTCGGTGGTGGTGGCAGTGGAGAATCCGCCTGCAAAAAGAAAACAATAAAGGAAAATGCAATACAGCGTTAGATTAAATCAGGAAAATCGAATGTGAAAGAAAGAAAGCAAGAAAGATTAAGGGAGAGAGAGAGAGAAATTGCCATTGATGATGTTGAGGGAGGAAACGGAGAAAGTTAGGGTTTTGGTGAAGAAGAGCGTGAATGAAAGAATGAAATGGAATTGACCTTTCGACCAACAGCTTCAATAAATCATCCTTCTCTAATATTTGGGCCCTCAAGCTACGACTCGGACAGGCCCGACCCGTGTTGGGTGTTAGGGAATTAGTAACCAAAACCCGTTTTAAACGGGAAATGTCCATATTGCCCTTTATTATTTAAAACACGAGGGAAAAAAAAAACTCAAACACCAAAACCTCAAACCCCAAACCCCAATATCCAAAACCCCAAACCTCATCCATTTACCATCTTACAAACCCCTCTTTCTTCTTCTCATCTTCCATCATCAAACCTTCTTCACTCAAAAAAAAAAAAAAACCTCCAAAAAGATAAGTTTTTTTTCCCTTTCACGTTAAAAAAAATACCAATGAACGTTCCATACTTTTGAAGGTAAAATTCATGTCATTTATTTTTTTTTACGTTACTATATAAATTCCGACAATTCAGTGCCGAATTTTTTTGGGATTCTGACACGGGTATGTCAAAAATTTTTAGGTAGTTTGTTTAAGAGTTTTCCGACATATATATGTCAAAAAAATTTCTAACGAAAAAAATTAAAACACTGTGTAAGTTTCCGACGGCCTTTTGTCGGCATTTTGAAATTCTGATACCCCCGTGTCGGAAATTCAAAATTCCGACACTAGTTCGTCGGAATTTTACAACGTCAGAATAAAAAAAACAAACACTAACAACAAATCGAAGAGAAATGGGTTTGCTTAAAACATAACAAATGAAGAAAAAAATATTAAAAAATGAAAATCTAACTTCAAACAACCTATTAATCATCTAACCTAAACCCTAAACGAAAAAACCCAAAAGAAAGGAAAGAAGACAGAGAAAAAAGAAGACTTTGAAAGGGGGAATAGAAAGAAGATAGAGGAAAAAGAAAATTGTGAAAGGGAGAAAGAAGATTGTGAAATAGGAGAGAGATAGTGGGTGTTAGAGAGGAAAGAATGGAAGAGAGAGAGTGTGAAAGGGAAGAGAGAGAAAAGAAAATGGGGTTTGGGGTTTGGAGGGGTAATAGTGGAATAAAAAAATTGGGGTTTGGTGGATAACATGTGGGATTTGGGGACTAATTCCTAGGATGTTAATGTCGTCGGCTTGCATTGAAAAATTGAAGAAATAATATATTCTCCTCACAAATCAGTTTGTAAATCTTTTTAGTTAGGGAATCAATATATTGAGTAGCTTGAAACTGGTTGAAGACTCTATTAGTAAAATAGCGTATTTACTTATAGGGCATATTTACTTATATTTTAAATAACGTGTTATCTATTAAAATATAATTGTCGAATGAAGTATCAAATAGTTTTTATGTTTTATGAAATTTTGTAGACTTGATCTACTTGATAATAATATATCATTCAAAGGTTGGATTGACTAATTTAATAATATATAAAAAATTATGTGAATGTGTAAATGACCAAATTTTACATATAGCGTCAATGGATCATAACTCTTAGTTAAATAGCTAAATGATATTAATTTGTAAACTAGTCGAGCTAAACTTGAGCCAAATATGTTTTGAGTTATTAAATTTATAAACTAGATCCACAATTTATATAAATAATAAATATAGGGTTTTCTTAATTTTTACGATAAAGGATGAGGATAAGTCACCCCAAAAATAAATAAATGTGATAGAAAATGATGTCTTGAAAAATTTTAAAAATTTATATCTTTAGTTTTTTTATTAAAAAATTATTTTTAGTTTTTATATATAAATACTGTATATCATATTTTATATTACATAATTTTTATGTGTAGTGTGTAACTTTCGACTATCTATCTCAAAAGATTATCAAAATTAGGGTGAAAACTCATTGAGTATATTTTAGAAATAAATAATCATAATTTGATTTGACAAACTGAACCAATCTAAGTTAAAGAGCTTATTCAAATGGTTCGCAAACTTAAATCATGTCGAGTTCAAGCTGAAAAAAAGATTTTATTCCAACACAAGTGATCCATCTAAGCATCATAGTACATATGAACCCCACATTTTATGAAAAGTTTGAACATGGGTACTAAAAAAAAACCAAAATCATCTAAAAGCAATATACATAGAGTCTACTTGAGACAAGTTTCTAACTAGACAAGTTTCTAACTAAACTATTTCTTAACAAGCTTGGCCAAGCCTTAGCTCATTTCTAGCCACATACGAAAATAACATGTTTTTAAAAGTTAGCTTAGTTGATACTTAAAAGAACTACGAGACATAAAATGCTAAAACTCGAATTCAAACCCCACTAACTATATATATTCTCCCTTTCTCATAAAAAAGAAAAACCAATATTTACCCAAAAAAAAATTATGAATAAGACATGTCTTTCTCGCCTCATCAAGAACATATATTACTTTTTAGAATTCGAATATTATTATTAATTATTAATTAAATATCGATTTTGCTGAGTTTTGAACCATAACATATTCTTCGCTCTTTGATTCCCTACTTTTCTCTCCCGTTAACGGTGCACAAATTTCAAGTGTTTTTTTTTTTAAAGAAACATTAGCCTCGTTCTCCTTATACTAATATTAGCACACAAGCAGCACTGCAGTTGGAATTAATGAACAGAACGTTGCACCTAATAATAAATCATTAGTGGAAGACTACCATACTTCTGTCAAATACACAGGTTGTTTAAACTTCAAAAAATGCCAATCTCACCAAGCAAAAGAAATCAGTAACAATGATAGTAGATTCAAAACACAAAACAAATGAAAGGGTTTAAAGACCTTTTTTTACAAATGCAGTTTGGATTGCAAAGAACTATGATAAACAAAGGGCTGCACAGCGGACACCAAACATAATCTTTGAACTGGTGACCTTTTCGAAATGAATATAAATGGCTACATGTGTGATATGAACAAGTCAATTGAAATTACAGAAAACTAAATACACTACACTTCTTTTTCAGTCCTATTTCCCAATCAATCTTCAATCAACGATGAATTCAGAAAATTATGTTGTTAGGATATCTGGAATGGTTGGCGAGTGAGTTCCCGTTATCTTACCACCAGCATCTGGGAAATTCTCACAATCAGGTAAGGAGCTAATCTTGCCAGCAGAATCTACCTGTACAGGATACTTAAGAATATGTCCTTGCAGCAGTGAAAATTCGTCAGAAGCATATCTTCTCCAATTATCTTCTGCAATTTCATTCACTCTACGCACACACTCCAATCTCTCTGGTTCCTCAAAAGTTTCTTCTAATGTGCCAAGATGCTCTCTCCAGAGTGACATTCTGTAACCATAAATCTGAGGGAACAAAAAACAATCAAATGTAATAAGTAGATCTAACACATGATATGGTATAAGTGATATCAAGTCCACCATTGAGGTATCAAGTAATCAGGAATTAACTTTCTCCAAATAGACACGGCACAAAAAGTTATTAGAGAAAGATGGTAGAAGAGTAAAAACACCAGACATGATTTTCATCTGGTTGCCAATCCCTGACATTAGTAATTATTTAGTTATTTAATAAAATGAGATGAAGTCATTTACATTCAGTAACGAGATAGGATGATTTCCAAGTCTATTTGTGTATAAAATCATGTTAATTTGATATATCTGTAAAATTTAGTCATTTGGGATGAGAGATATGAGATTTCCAGTTCGTTAGTGTTCTCCGATGTAATATCATGTCATTCGCAGCTGGAAAAAGAGATTTCCAATCAGAAAAATTAACACAAGAATTAAAGCTTGGGGGAGTAATACAAACCTGGCCATATGGATGCCTTTTCTTTGCAGACCAAGTGTAATGAGGTTGATAAGCACCCATAGCTATCTCAGTATCTTTGGTACCGGCCAAAGATCTTTGGTTTATATTAGCAGAGCCCACTATAACATACTCATCATCAACGATCATCCCCTTAGCATGCACATAAATCATAAATCGGCGACATTTGTATGCGCTGGAGACCTGACAAGAAAATTATATTCAATATTTTTGACAGTTAGAAGATGCTGCCAATGTGTGTCCAAATGGATGAAATAATGCTATCAATGTTTTCAACAAAAGGTACTGGATAATACAAAACTTAGAGCATAGCGGAACCATATATAGTTCAGTATCATTTGTGGTATTACCGGCAAGAGATAAGTAGTTTAAAACGCGATCAATGTTTTCAATGAACTATATAATCAAAGCAATGAAATATGGTTTAAAATGTTAACGGACATCATCTTGAAGAAGATTAAAAGAGTAGTATGTTGTGCTAAAGGTATTGACAAGATGAATATTTTTATTAAGAAAAATTACCTGTGAACCATTTGAGCTAGTGCTTTCTTCATTAAATTCTTCCCGATTACCGAGGCAATAGAAGTTGAGGTACTCTTGGGGGTGCACATCAGTAAGTTGCATTGATTTTAACTCTTTTACAACAACATCATACATCGCTTGCATTGTCTGGTTCTGTACACAAAAAACAGAGCTGAAAATTAGTATCTGTCATCCCTATTGCTTTTCTGATCATTGAGGCATTGGGCATGGATAAAGATCTTCCAAAGTGAAGAGTGCACTTTAGAGAATAAACGGTAGAATAGAAGTTTGATAACTGTTGATAGGCTAGGACTCACTGACAAGGCTTGGACACTTGGCTAATATTCCACATTGGCTAGACACTTTAAAGGACACAACTCTTCAGAAAACTTCAAATTCTTTTTTCAACATAAAGCATAAAATAATGCCTCGTATTTTTTTTTTTTTTCTGAGTCTCAGTAGCCATTACAAAGGGAAAATGTAAAGCTTAACAAGTTTTGAGAAGGGAGAATATATAAAAATGTATTCTCAATTTAGATCTTTTGTCATGTTGCTCATATTTAATTTCATTTGACATGATCATGTGTGTGCATGTGTATAAATATATAATTATTTATAGTGCCGTGCCACGGTGTCATGTATTCCGGACGATGTCCATGTTTGAGTGTCCGTGCTTCATAGAGGAAGAGTAATGCAACACAGCAAAAAAATAAAAAATAAAAAAAGGGCCAGCAATTTAACAGAATTAAACAACATTCAAGGTGATTGTTGGATGAAATAAAATGGCAAGGACCACTTATCCATGCAATGGTCAAAAGACACGCGACCACATAGTGTCAGCGATTCTGACTGAAACATTCTGGTGCCAAGCACTTTATGTTAGAAGCCACTCCCTTGATTTTGTCATAAGCAAATACTTACACCTAAAAACATAAGTGTACTTTAAGTTGGAACCTTAGAGGCTTAGACTCACATTCAGGTACCATAAATTTCCATCACTAGACAAGCTTATAAACTTAATACATTATATAATTATATAATACCTGCCAAAAGAGGATTTCTTGCATAGCCGCAGATTTTGGATCACCTTCTGGCCACATTGGCAAAACAACATAAACAGCAAATCTCTCCTTAGCTTTGATTTTACTAGCAATTTTTAGTGCCAATTCCATTGGGATGAGATTATCAGCACCTGGTCACAGATGCAATTATGACTTGTCAATGGGCAAAAAAGAAAAAGGAAAAAAAAAACAGCAAGGTTGAGTAACACCTCCTCCTTTATTCTTATTTTCCTTTTTATTTTTTACCGCTTTCTTGGTTTTTTTTTTTTTTTTGCAGAAAAATGTGCAAAATGTATCTAAAGTAAGAGAGCAAGAAGCCAGTTAATCACAAAAGCAAAAGATACCATTATTAAAATCATTTAATCAGATTTGGACCTAACTTACAATACCAACAACCCTTTCCTAATCAGGTTTAGCATCTACATATAAAATGCAGAGGTCAGGTCGCTGATATGGTGCTAATTTAAGTGTCCAACGTATTCAAACTATCCAACATGTTCTTTTCGGCAGAACAGAGCAACACAACTCACAAAGTAAAGACAACTATCTAGCCTTTAAAAAGTAAGACTTTGAGCCTGACCTGCATCTTTGTAAGCCGGCCATGCATATGATGATCCAATAAAATATTGGTTTTCAATATAAATAAAATGCTGCGCAGATCTGATAGCTTGAATGTATGCCGTTTGAATGCTTTTGTCTATAACCAAATCTTTAGCACATATAAGATTCTGCATACAAAACCATGTCATAAGAAACTACGAAAAATGATTTAAATAAATCAAGGATGGAAGATCTTAAACTCAATATATAGGTTTGATTTGCAAGCAATTAGTACAGATTTCACTTAAGTCAACATATTTTGAGTTTTCATTACAGATATAATAGCATGGACTCAAAAGGAAAACGCTAGTTAATAAACCTGGGATCGAGCATCGTTTACACGTTTGGGAAATCCTTTCAGGGATCCTGAGTCAATGGAGCGGAAGATCTGAAAAAACGTATGTAGCAGCCCAATAAGAGTTGGAAAACAATGTAATGAAATGAATCATCTCCAAAATCAAGAAAGAATGAAAGATTAACATGCAAGTAATATTTACAAAGAACCAAACTCGCATTGTCCAACCTGAACATGCCAGTTTTCTGGATCATCTTCACTAGAAACCCATACTAAAGGGTCATCCTCTGGAACAATAGTATAAGCATCCCTTGAGGTTTGAGTAGGAATTTTAGGACTTAATATCCACGAGATGCGTTCAATTCTTATTAATGCATCATCATGCCAGTGAGAAGCTTTTTTGAAAAGTATTGCAAACTCTTTCCACTTGGTTGATTTTCTCCATCGCTGCTCAAAGTTAATAAGAACATCATATGCAGCAGGCCCGTCTATTCTGCAGTGCAAATCATGCCATGGCTGCCGTGGAACCCTTGTTCCAGCCTATCACAAACAGCATTCGTAAGAGCAGTGAGCAGTCACAAAAAATGAGATGGGTTGTCAATTTTATTTTTTATTTATCCTTTAATTAATTTTTAAAAGGAATGGAGAAAAAGGTGTAACAGCATTATAACAAAACCACACTAGCTACAATATAAAGATAGTTAAACGTAACTGGCTTTTACATTCTACTCTTGAAATTACACCATCTTACAAAAATGATAAGACAACAAACCCTGTAACTATCTTTAGCTTGATCATGCAAACAATATCACAAGGGGCCAAATAACAAAAGGTATTATCCGACCATTTAAGATTGCTCTAGCGTTTGGAAGTAGATACAGAATTAGGTCACTAAATTCCAACTCCAAATTTGGATTTAAGAAATGAAACCTGATACTTTGAATAATAAGGTGAAGGCATAACATAAGCCAACTAAAGAGAACCAGACGGCTTCCAACTGAGCTTTGGTGGGCTAACGTGAGGCATCCCTCCCCTGGGTAACCACGTCACAGAAAGGACTATCTTTTGTAAAACACTTTTATTGTCTGGGTAGTGCTGCCAGTGGTTGGGGTAGGTGGGGATATGGATAGAGGTCTTATTACAAAATATAAACTCGATTCAGAAGTTACTATAAACTAGGTGACCAAAACCTAGAATGTAGTGGATACGGCACTCCTAGACATGGTTAATATAACCACAAAAGTGCTATTAAAAAGTTACTGTGTTCCAAGACCAAAACATGGACAACATTTTTAAACCGGACAGGACTGTCCTGATAACATGGAAGAAATAAATGAAACGCTTTTACAAATCAATATATGCTCAATTGGGCTGGAAACTTACGGGAAATGTAGGATTGTGGAAATCACCCGAAAATACAGTGTCAAGATCACGAAAAAGTCGATGCTCCGGTGTGTCATAGCGACCATCACATAAATCAAGACCTCCTATAAAAGCAGTTATCTTTCGGTTATTGCCAGAAGCCTGTGTGTCCACGATAACACATTTTTGGTGATGTGTGAAGACAGTTCCAACAACCTGTATAATGCAACATCAAAAGAAAATTTAAAACGCTGTTTTTCTAAAAAAGACAGGACAGGAGACCATTTAACGAAGATGAATAATGTTGTTACAAGCAGAAAAGTGGATACAAAAATCAGAACAAATGGAAATGTATCTGTTAACTTTACAGGAGGAGGTGTATTTCCCAAAACCCATTTTGCTTCTACAAAAAAAACATACCCACGATTTAGAGCTTAGGCCACAAAACACAGGGCATTTCACATTTGACTCCACTGAAAATTAGCTCATAAAGAATCCTATCTCCTGACAATATACAGGAGAGGAGATATACCAAGTCTAGGGAGCTATAAAATACAAATTCATAAGAGAGCAAGACAAGGAATATAAATCAACTAGAACTCAATCTATTATTTGGACATCATGTCATCAACTACAGGTCTTCGACTCTAAGAAAAACTGGATTACTGAATGTTGATAGTTGATATCAATACTTGCCTGTTGCTTCAAGAAGCTCATCTTGCTGCTAGCGTACCGAGGTGCTAGAACACACATAACAGAAGAATGTTTAAAAAACTTCCTCGTTTCCTCATCATGAGTCTGCATTACTCCAGTCTGCACCAAAAAATCTCAATCAGAACAATAGTAATTCAAAAGACTAAATAAGCCATCAATTCAGTCCTCAAAACATTATGGCATCGCCATATAGGTCCTTGAAAGTTTTTTGTCTAATTAAGTACTTGGAAGATCTAAAACATCATCATATGACGACGACAATTCAAAACAATATATGTGCACATCTGCTAGTAATATGATGACGACGACGACGACAACAACAACAACCAAGCCTCTGTCCCATTAGGTGGGGTCAGCTCTGCTAGTAATATGAAAGCTAAAATAATGATTATTGATGAATTGATATTCGAATTCCAAATACAGTAGTAGTGTGACTCCCTCACCGACTTGAAGAATAACTTGTCATGTGAAGTCTTATCATCCCAAACCAGCAACAGAACTCTAACCCCTTCTTCAGACTTATACTTGAGCAATTCACCAAGTGTCAAATCTCCACCTCTTGGCAAAGGCCTAGTTGGTTCTCTAACAATCTTTATCTTATGATAGATTGACCAACCCACAAGATACACCATATGATGAGCCTCGCTTATTGCATAGCATATATCTTCCCAACACTTCCCTTGCTTATAAACCCCTCCGTTCTCCAGCCGAATCTCCGGCAACAACCCGTCCGGGCATTGCGCGTCTTGGTACAGCCTCACCGAGCTTCCCTTCCTCACCGGAAAGTACGTGTGCCTCACGCCCCGGTGATCCGGATCCGCCGCAATGCCGTTGATGTACAGCGGGTTTTCTGAGACCGGCGTGAACCGCATCTCGATGCGAAGCGCGGTGTCCGGCTTAGGCGGCTTGTCGTTGGCGCCGAGAATGGGGAACCAGCCGGAAATGGAGTTGCCGGCGGCGACGTCCTTGGCCGGGATCTTAACCGTTCCCATTGTCTGGGCGCCGAAAGTGTCGTCGTCTTTGACGCGGAACTCGAGGTACTCGACGGGGTGGGCCAAGGGGATGTTGAAGTTCTCGTCCCAGTGAGGGTTTTGGGAGTTCTTGAGGACGCGCGTGCGAGCGACGGTGGCCTGGGGGACTGAGACGGTGACGTAGGGGTCGCTGGTGATGAGTTTGCGGCGGTGGTGGTGGTGGTGATGGTCGGCGGAGTGGTGCTTTTGGGAGGGGAGGTTGATGGTGTCACAGGCGGTGATGCAGCGGCGGAAGCGCTCGGACATGAGGTCCATATTAGGTAACCGTCGAGCTTCGATGATTTTGAGTTGAAGGTCGCCGTGAAGATAGATGAAACCGTTACCGTTACCGTTAGATTCAGCCATAGGGAGAGGGGGTTTTGTTACGGTGCGGCAGGTGTATGTAATAATGTAAAAAACTAAAAACCGTAAAGTTCAGAATCAGATTTATGAAAAGGGAGAGAAAGAGAAAAAAGAAAAGCGGTTTTTATAGAGTTAGCTTTGTTTTCCTTGATGCAAGAAAAAAGGAAAGGGGAAAGAAAAAGAGAAAGGGGAAAGCAAAGAGGGGGGAGAAGGTTTGGAATGGCGTGAAACGGAGGTAGAGATTTGAACAGAGAGGCAAAGGAGACGCAGGGATGAGTGTTACCCTCACAGAGAGTGCGTGTAGATTACTTACTATACTGGTGTGGTGCCGGGTGGTAGTGGTATTGTATGTACTGTAGTATCTCGCTGGCGCCTTTCCAGGATCCCCTGCATTTTTCAATAATAACGATATTCTCATTTTTCTTATTTTCTTTTTAATTGTAGTTTGAAATTTGGACAGGTGGATGGGATTTGATATAGACATGTTGGCATATATACATGGGATATATAATCGCCTAATCAATCAATGCTCAATGGACCCTTACATGTTTATGAGTTTTATATTTGCTCATTGTGCTCCTTCATCTTTGTTTGAAAAAAATTAATTAATTTAAATTATATTTATTTTTTAAATTTATAAAAAAAATAATTTTACTTTAAAAAAGTTATATTAGCAATAAAACAAAAATTAAATGAAATCATTTTTTTTATGAATATTAAATATCTTATGAATGATTATATTGAAAGTAAAATATCAATTAGCTTTTTCTTATATTTAAGACTGAGACATATCTGTTTTGTTTTACTTATGTTAGAAACTCAAAAAATATAATATTAAAAAATATATTGTAGTTAATTTTGTTAATAATATTAAAACTACAAATATTTAATATAATTTTATTACTTTATCCGGTTTTCGAAATAATAGTACAATAATAAAAAAAATGCTCTAAAATAATTTATATTATTATTTATATTTACATTGAAATTAAAAATACTGAGTGCATAATATTATTATCTATTTTCCCATTTCCTTATTTGAGTAGTAACTTATGTATTTTTTCCTGCAACAATTTTTTATTAATGTAGTCAACTCTGTCTAGTACATAAATAACACAAACAAATTCTCTAGTAACATATATTAACAATGTTTTGTTTTTAATTAATGATGTGATATTTTCTCCGTAATTAATTATAGTTCATACTTAACTGTGATATATAAATTAAACCAGGTAGTTAATAAAAAATTTTACAATATTATCCATTTTACTTGCATTACTTATTTTATGAAGAATTGATTAAAAGTGTTGTTTAGTCAATGAAAATACTCATTTAATGGAAGTAGATTATGGGTTTGTTCGGCAAAACTAGCTTGTAGCTGTGAGCTTGTAACTTGTAGCTGTGAGCTTGTAACTTGTAGCTACGAGCTTCTAGCTTGTAGCTGTTAAGCTAACTAGGAGCTGTGAGCTTGTAGCTGAGAGCTTATAGCTGTTTATAAGCTGGCTATTTAAAATAGTGTTGTTCGACAAAAGCAGCTTTTGAAGTAGCTAAAAGTTATTAAATGACCAAAAAAGACATGCAATATTTTATTATTTTAATTTTTTTCAAATTTTTTTCTTTATTTATTAAATAGATAGTTAATTAATTAATTAATTAATTAATAAAATATAAAAATTATTAAATTATAATTAATTAAGCCTTAATTAAATTCATTTTTTTCTTTATTTATTAATTATGTAGTTAATTAATTAATTATAAAAAATATTAAATTATAATTAATAATTAATTAAAGGGTAGTAAAATAATTTTAAATTTTGTTTGAAGATATAATTGGTATATGAATTATTGAAAGCTAGTTTAGTTTCTAGAAAGCTACTTCAAGTAGCTTTCTAAAAGCTAGCTTTCAAAAGCTACAAGCTCATTCTTTAAAAGTTATAAACTCATTCTAATTTGTGCTCACCGAACGGGGCTAGCAGGCCCGGTCCTGACATGATATAGGCCCGGGGCGAAATTTTTTATGGGGCCCTTAAACTATAAAAAACTTGTAAATAAATAAAATTTTAACAATAAAATCTCTCTTAATATTGGGATTTTTCCAAAATATTGTTAATGCTTATAACTTTATAAATTTGCAAAAATACAATCAACCATAAATAAATCACATAGGCTTCAACCGCTTCAACAATTCTATTAGTAGAGAAGTTTGAGAATAAAGAGGTGTTTCAAAACTAGTAAAGAAACTTGGACAAAAAATTAAAGGAACGTGAAATAAAATATTATGCAATAATATAATTATATATCTTAATAATATCATTACTTAATGTTCGAAGTCTACTTTATAACCCTAGCGGTTCTAACTTTGGCAAACATTGTTCCACGATGCAATCTTATATTGTCATTTAAACTTATTCCAAAATTATCTAATTTAATGTTGATTAATTAGCAAAAAAATAAACAACATTTCTCTAATAGTTGTATGCTTTCATTATATTATGGATAAAAATAACAATCAATTCAATAAAGTTTGAAATTTAGAAATAAATACTTCTTTCGTTTTTTTTTATAAATTGTTTTTTAGAAGAATTTTTTGTTCTATTTCTAAGTTACTTTGTATTATTTATAAGACACTTATTGGTTTTGTTTAATCATATTTGTTTTTTATTTATTAATGTGAAATAATATATTTGTGAAATTTTTAATATAAATTAAGATATAAAATTGTAATGTTAAAGTATTTTTTAAAATTTAAGAAATATAATTATTTTCATTGATCTTTATAATATAGTTAAGTAAGACTCATAATAAAATGGAAGATTTTTTTTTTAAAGTGCATTTAATTTGAACAAAATAAAAAGGAGAACATATATAAATAAGTAAAAAAAAAGAAAAGGTGTCAATAGTAGGACTCGAGCTCTAATTACTATGGAAAGCAAAAATCTCAATGACCAATTGTGCTAGATACTACTAATATCAATATTTTTAACGTTTATGTATATATGTGCATATATATATATATATATAATTTTTTGGGGCCCCTAAAAATCATGGGCCCAGGGCGGGCGCCCTTGTTGCCCTCCCCCTGGGCCGGGTCTGGGGGCTAGTAGCTTATTGACTGAATCTAAAAGCTCATAACTAGCTAAAAAGCTCCTAACTCGTGTTTCGTGTTGCCGAACAGAGTCTATGAAAAGACTTAAATACTTTTTTAAGATATGAAGTGACTTATATAGAAATAAGCAATTATTCTAGGACGTGACATAAATGGAGAAAAAGAGTATAAAACTAGTCTTTAAATCATTTTACACATAAGAAACGGGTGAAAACCGACTTTAGTATTTTTTTTATGCGTTGTATTAATTTAACCTCTAAAATTAGTCTTTAAATCATCTTATACAAAATATATCAATTTAGTTCCTCAAGTTTTTATCATATATTACTAATTTATTGCATAATGTAACCTATCTTATAACTAACACGAGTTATTTTAAAAATATTCAGTTACCAAAATGTATGTTACAAATTCTTGGAATTAAATTGAGAAAGAATCAAAATTAACTTTCACTCCATAAAAAAACTATACATATCATTTAAAATATCTTGTACCAAATAAAGTGTCACTTTGTAAATTGTAACAGGTGTGATTTAAAAATCAACAAGTAATGATGACCAAATTTGTGTTGATGTAAATATACTTTGTATTGCTAATACCAAAAGAAAATAAATATATTTTGCATCGTACATTTGTATTACATGCATGTTGAGTTTAAAAGTAAATTCACCTTTTTTTAAAAGGGAAAAGTAATTTCACTTTCGTTATTATTTTAAAACAAAAAGTAAGTTCACCTTTTTTTAAGAAAGATAATTTTTAAATTTGAAAATCTTTTTTTTTTTTTTAAGAAATTTGAAACATGATTAAACACTTAAACTACATAAATATGTAATGGGAGAACCACATCTTTAGCCACGTTGTTGATGTGATGGGAGTGGGAATAGGTAGTTGGGCTGCATCCAGTGGTTAAAGTGGCATTTAGCACCTAACGGCTAAAAGACCCCATGTGTTGTACCACCTTGGAGAAATTATTGTATGTACTTAGTTTAAATGTGATGTTTTAATTTACTCTAAATAAAAATTGTGTACTTTAGTTAGGTTACCAAAAACATCTTATACTATATGAATATTTATTTAATTATGGGTTAAAAGTAATGTTTTGTTTTTAGTGTAATAAAAAAATTACATGCGATTCCCCATAACAACATCGTTGTATGACATAATTTATTTTATCTTAGTATAATTTGAAAACTCTTCGAATGTTAATACAATCTGCTAAAAAGGTGACAGACTGGTTTAAAAATAATTGACTTTATATAATTTTATACAGTTTAAATATTATGAAAACTAAATTAAATAATTGTAAAATTATTGAGAGTGTTTATTCTTTTAATAACAGACCCAAACCTATTAAGAAAATGATGTTTGGGGGGTAAAATTTCCCATGACACCAGCTCAAAGATATTGACCCAATTCAATGGGAGGGGTATCTAAATTCACTATACTATGTCCCTAACACTACCCAAATGCATAATCTAAACTTCTTAGTTCTTTACCAACAAAGCCCGATGCAGTTGGTGGATGACTGTGTTTTTTAAGCATGATATATATCATGAATTCAATCATTGCCGAAAGATACTCTTGATATACACCAAATAAACTTCTTAGCTCTTTTAAAGCATCTAATAATAATCAAGCTCTATCAGCCTTCCATTTTTGTCATTACCAATTTAATCTTCTAAAAGATTTTGAACTAACACAATAGAATTAATATCAAGTTAGATTTTTCTGAAATCCGTACTTTAAATTAGTTGAAATCCTTCCAAAACACCTCAAATTATGCTACACAAGTCACTTTCGATCCAAAATTGCTTGTAAATCCTTTGATATATTTCCCTTCACAGCCCCTCAAGAGTCAAGAGTTCCCCTCATGCAGCTATAAATGATAATAAGCATTTAATGGCTCCATCAACGTTAATGAAAGGCAGGATAGTAAAAATAAAAAGATTTTTCTAATATCTATTTTAGGGTTTATGATAAGCATATTTAAGGGAGTAAATTTTTCAAGAAAAACTAAAAAATCACATACAAAATAGTAAATAAATTATTTCCCATAAAAATTTACTTGTTTAAATATGTTTAATATATGTATAAAATAAAGACTAGCAATTAGCCCAAAAAAAAATTTGGATCAATAAATGCATGTTTTTGGTGTATGAAATGATACTATGTTAGAAATCTAATTTTATTTTTGTAATCAGTGAGGAACAAAATATTTAATAGTGAGTTATTTAGTTAAATTAGTTTAGAGAGATAAGATTTAAAGCCAAAATTTGATTCTCAATATTAAAGTAATACTCGTACGTGTTTGGAGGAACAACACTCGTGTAAAAAAGGATTAGTTTCTTATACATAGAATCAGTGACGGATCTTGACATTCAATTTAGCGGGTGTAGTTGATAACATAACTAAAGGATATGAATAACAATGATAAGAGTGTAAACAAAATTATGGCAAAATTAATTTATAATATATATTAAACAATTTGCATAACTATCAAGTAAATTTGATATTGCTAAGTGGTTAGGCATTTGGTCATTCATTTTGAAGTTGAGGGTTGGATCCTTTCTCGCAACATTACATGATCGAACATGCTGCTGCTAAGCCAATTGCAAGCTTGTGATAATGAATTACCACACACACACATATATATATATATATATATATATATATATATATATATATATATATATATATTTATTGTTTTAAAAATTTCAGGGGACAGAAACTCCCACTGCTCTTGAGAAGGTCCGTCCCGGCATAAAATTCAGGATATCTTGTTTATAAAAAAAAATAAAAAAATAAAAATAATAATAATAATAATAATAAGAAGAGAGATGAGACAAAATTTGAATGGATAAATGAATCAAAGGATATAGGAAATATATAGAGAATTAGGGATAGAAGAATGGATGCCCTCTACTCGATTTTATCAATGGAACGTCCAAATATATGAAATATTTTATTATAATTATTTATATCTGTCATTTATTTAACAAGTAAAAAGGATACATATGATGGAAGTAAATCCATAAAAAGGTATCTGAGGCGCGTTGGTGCAACTGCAAAACCATTTAACCGAGGGGTATCAACATCAGTGTAGCGACGAAGAAATAGACAAAGTATTCGTCCATCAGCCAAACAAGAAAATAGAAGAGTGAAAAGCAAACGACCAAGCCAACTTCCACTTAACGGATTCAAACAGAAAATTCGTTTTATATATTTTATATAGTTTTGTTTGAGGGATTTCATTCGGTGGCTCAAATTGCAGTTATGCTTACAAAAGCCAATGGTAACTTAGAGAGTTGGAGTTGAGCTGTAGTATCTCCCTTTGTGGCGTATATTCAAGGTTAGTTTCATCGTTATTTTTCCTTTAAATATAAGACATGATGCAACGATGCCACAAACCAGATTGACAGATTCATCCTTGTTATTTTGCTATGCCATTAAAAATGGAAAATGTTGCCTAGTCAAAGTAAATCAAGGGAAATTCTATTTACCTCTATGTTTTGATAACTGTATCCGGTTTTTTAAATTTTTCTCACAAAAATTTATAAATTTGAATTTACATCCACACTTATTTTTTTACATTCGAAAAGAGTTTTCAATTAAAAGATTTTGTGTATATTTGAAAAAAGTTTCCTATCGATCTTTCAATCGAAA
Organism: Crotalaria pallida; assembly: GCA_037953625.1. Lineage (NCBI taxonomy): Eukaryota > Viridiplantae > Streptophyta > Magnoliopsida > Fabales > Fabaceae > Crotalaria > Crotalaria pallida. The sequence continues at coordinate 126,059,558 of CM075655.1, read as the reverse complement.
GTTCCGAATATTAAGAAAAAAAGTATGGATGTTACGCGATAATATGATCTAAAATAATTTATATATTCCGTTAGTCCTTCCAATCAGAAACTTTTTCCCAATATATAATATATAACAAAATTTGGGAAAAAAAAAGACATTTTTAAAATTTTACATAACAAACTGTTACGGTTAGAAAAAATAGAGTGCAGATAGAATTTCCGGTGAATTTATAGTATACTATCTTATGCTCTGTAATTTACAAACTTGCTCTGTCCTCTTTCGACATCATAAAGTTTATAGAGAAGGTAATCATTACCAAATCAATATATTAATATACCAAAAGAAAATCAAAGCGAAACTACACCATTATTAAAATCATTTAATCATACCAACTCATTTGGGACAAGTGGTAAGCGGCTCGGTCTCGCTTAAGCAAGGGCTCGAGTTTGAGTCCTTGTGAATGCAGAAAATTCATGCTGAGAGACTCACCTGCTATAGTCAGGCACGCGACCCAGGTCGAATCCGGATGTACCTAAGTAGTACTTAGGGAACCGGATGGGCAACAAAAAAAAATTCATTTAATCATATTTGGACCTAACTTACTATACCAACAACCCTTTCTTAATCAAGTTTAGCATCTGCATAAAAAAATGCGGAGGCCAGGTCGCTGATATGGTGCTAATTTAAGTGTCCAACATATTCAACTATCCAACATGTTCTTTTCGGCAGAACAGAGCAAAACAACTCACAAAGTAAAGACAACTATCTAGCCTTTAAAAGTAAGACTTTGAGCCTGATGATCTGCATATTTGTAAGCTAGCCATGCATATGATGATCCAATAAAATATTGGTTTTCAATATATAATAAAATGTTGCGCAGATCTGATAGTTTGAATGTTTTTGTCTATAACCAAATCTTTAGCACATATAAGATTCTGCTTACAAAAGCATGTCATAAGAAACTAGGAAAAATGGTATAAGCATCCCTTGAGGTATGAGTAGGAATTTTAGGAGTTAATATCCAGGAGATGCGTTCAATTCAAGCAGCATACTGCATACATAAGAGCAGTGAGCAGTCACAAAAAATGAGATAGCTTGTCAATTTTATTTTTTTATTTTTCCTTTAATTTTTAAAAAGGATGGAGAAAAAGGTGCAACAGCTTTATAAAAAAACCTCACTAGCTACAATATAAAGATAGTTAAACATAACTGGCTTTTACATTCTACTCTTGAAACTACACCATCTTTCAAAAATGATAAGACAACAAATAAAACCCTGTAACTATCTTTAGCTTGACATGCAAACAATATCACAAGGGGCCAAATAACAGAAGGTATTAAATAATTGGAGCTACATTTACAGTTTGTTCCCTGCCAATATATATTATCAGACCATTTAAGATTCCTCTAGCGTTTGGAAATAGATACATACAGAATTAGGTCATTAAATTAATTCCAACTCAAATTTTGGATTTAAGAAATTTAACCTAATACTTTGAATAATAATGTGATGGCATATCCTAAGCCAACTAAAGAGAACAAGGCTGCTTCCAACTCAACTTTGGTGGGCTAAAATGAGGCATCCCTCCCCTGGTAACCACATCACACAAAGGACTATCTTTTGTAAAACACTTTTATTGTATGGGTAGTGCTGCCAGTGGTTGGGGCTGGGTAGGTGGGGATATGGATAGAGGCCTAATTACAAAATAAATATAAATTCTATTCAGAAGTTACTATAAACCAGGTGGCCAAAACCTAGAATAAAAAGAATTTACTTAGTAATATCAAAGCAAAAGTTAACTCATGGTTAGTTAGTGTATACACTTTCCACCGAAATTTTGGAACAAATTTTAGCCTCATCTAAGATCACTAAATTTAATTTAGAGAAGTTAAGCCTGTTGATCTCAAAATTATAATCTATACTAATGGACCAAATGAAAATCAAATTAAAACATTGAATCAAGCCTACATAAATTTTTCAAGTCGCAATCTGCAATCTAAAAATATGATGAAACACTAAAGTTTAACATATGAGATGGCACAACGTAAATTTTAGTACATGGTCACTATTCATATAAATGATTAAAATTTAAGATCACAATAACTCGTGCTAACGTTCATGTATATGGGACTATGAGTGGAAGTTACATGCTATATACACTCACCTTTCGGTAAGTGTAGCATCAAAATCACACAATGATCCTCTACCACTAGAAAATCTCTTCATTGTGCCCAAAGATGAGGCTGCCACTACTGTGGTTGATGGCTTCTTTTCCTTAGGACTACCCTCACAATTCTCCTTATTTTCAGGGTATGAAATCATGAAGTCACTTTTATTCATTGGATGTTGCTGAACAATTCTAATGTTGTGGGCCTTGTTCTTGTTCTTTTTCTTCTTCTTCTTCTTAACTTGGCCCATGCAAGTTACCTTGGGAGAGGCAGGCTCATTGGCACTACTAAAGCTAATTCCATCTTTGTGCTTCCTTCGAGCTTCCTTGGGAATTATTGAAATCATGCGTGTAGGTGATCGAGCAGGACTCACAACCGGGGTCTTAAAGGCCACTGATGATGCTACCAGCTTTTTTGGCAGAAACTTTAAGAACTTGCTTTTAATCAGAGACAGTTTCTCCATATTGGGATATAGAATTTAGACTAGAGCTTATTCAGTGCTAAGATGAAGATGAACTGTGTGAAGGGCAATGATGGACAACACATGAAGCTAAGCATGGTATTTATATACTATACAGAGGGTCATAGGAGGTAAGTTAAACGTAAGAGTGCATTAGAAAACTAAGTATACATTCATTAAAATATTAAATCTTTAACTTTTTTCTAATAAGTATATACTTTCTTTCTTTTTTTTTTAATCTTCAATCTTTAGGTTTGAGCGAGATTAAAACCATTTAAATATTTGCAGCCTTGTGCAAGATGTGTTTGTTAAACATAGTAAGAGTAAAAAATAGAAAATATCAAAAGTCGTCTTAAAACTAGAAAGGATGAAGTCTTTAATGTTAGTTTTGTTTTGCTAAGTGTTACCCTTTTGATTACGCAACCAAAATATTGAATAAATTTAAGAATTATAGACTTAATTTTCTTACAAAAAAAATTTACCTTTGAGGTTTAGCTTAACCATTAGAACCTTATAGGCATGGTTAGCACTTAGCAAAAACATTTGTATATTAATACTGAATTAAAATTAAAATTAAAAAAATTAAGGGACGTTAATCAGAAGTGGAGGAGTACACTGAGAAAGTCCAGCATAGTTGATATATGATTGTGTTTATGTTAAGGGTTCAATTTTTGTTGTCAGTATGAAAAAAAAACTTTGTTCATAAAGGCAAAATTCACTTCAATAATCTTTACACCTCGGAAATTATTAAATATCCTTGATTTTAAAAAAAAAATGTTGGAGGGAGTACTTTGAAGTTTGGAAGATGCCGAAGAAGCCGGCACAATATAAAGCTGTGAGCATGGATTTGGTCATTGTTTCATAGAATAGATACGTCATTGTGCTACTGCAACCATCCACTTGTTTAAATTAGAGGCAACGTTTTTGGGCATAATTAGTTAATCACTCCATACATGAGCTTTTCATTTCGTGATCATTAATGCTATTAAATAATTCCGTCCAATGTGAAAAGGATAACAAACACGATACAGAATTTGCTTCTTTGTTTTGTCCTTTTGGGAATCTTGTGTTGCACTGCTGCTCAGTCTAATTTAAATGTACCAACTTAAGCTTGGTTTAAGTTCTACTGCAGTAAATCAGGTATTAACCAACAAAAAATAAAATAAAATCAGGTGTTAATATATTCCGTTCCGTTTAATTTGCAGACTCACCGACAAACAACACATCAGGTTTCATATATTCCAAGAGGTTTGATTTGAGATAAAATTTATTAGACATCATTGCCAAATCATTTGAAAGGGCAATTTTTTATAGTACTCCGTATAGCAGAAAAAGACATTTTTTTCAGAATAAAAAAAGACATAAATTAATTACACATCAACAGCGGATCCTTTTCAGTGCTTGTTTATATCTTGTTCTTGTCTTTTCAACCAAAAAAATTTACCGATTCTATTTGGAAAATATGGCCGCATGATATTATTATACGGAGTAATTGAGACAGATGGAAATGAATTCTAAAAGAGGGGAAGACTAAAATGTGATGTTCATATGATTTTGGTTGAAAAAGAGGATTATAATTACGTTCACCCACTATTAGATTAAAGTTGTTTTCAGAGAGGCTCGGCTTTCTCTCTTCCTCAGTCTTCTTCTCTTCTCTTTTTCATTTTCCTCTCTTCTGTGATAGCGGTGGAAGGGGAGAAAGGGAGATTCTCCCTCCCCTTTCCTTTGGTTGGTGTGTGGGTTTTTTCTCTCCCAATTATATTTGGGTTAAATAAATAAATCTTGCCTTTGTGAAAGTGGTGTGATTTTTCTTGTCCCAGTTTCATCTGGGGTTTGTTTTTGTGTGTTTGAGTGTGGGGAAGGCTTTATGTTTGTTCAGATTTGATGACCTTCCTATCTTCTCCAATAACTAGAAGACTGATATTCGGGACAACTCTTCCCTTCCAGATCTCTGTCTTCTCCGCTGTCCAGTGGCTCTACCTCCTCAGATCTGAGATTCTTTGTCGCCGAACTGTGCTTACTTCCGGCATTGATGAGATAGTTATCTTGGAAACAAAGGCTGTTGAATCTCTTGTTAGAGTTCGAAGCTGGATGTTGATGATGATCCTGATCCACAGAGAGTTTGCTGTTATGGCTGAGTATCTAGTCTTTTTTAGCAATTTTTATTGTAGGGAAAATATGTGCTTTGTTATTGTACTGTTGGATCTACTTGTACTATTTTCTGTTATGGAATGAATTACATATTTTCCTTAAAAAAAAAAAAGATTAAAGTTGTTTTTACAGGAACTTTAACCCTAAAACATGAAGACTCATATTAATATAAAAAAATCATAACAGAAAGTCAAATTTTGAATATTTATATTTAACATTTTCTACATATTAATAAGAGAAAATAATTTTGCTTGATAGTTGTGTTGGCCATTAATTCTTGAAATAAAAAGTTTGATTCTTCCCGTTATGTTTTTCTACCAAATTCTAATTTATGTTAGAATTTTCAGCTTTAAGCACTCACAACTAGATATATTTTCTTGGAAAAAAAATATATAAATCTTTTTACTTCTAAGATTCATCATTTTTCATTAAACTTATTTACTTACTGGCATCTATCCTCAGTCCCTACTCCCTATAGCTAAAATAAAAAAAAAATTAATAATAATAAAATTAAAATTCATCAACACGGAAAGCAAGATTTTCATTCGGTATTACACCAATTCAATAACTAAACACCTTGACGCTCCTCCGAGCCTCCCAAGCACCTCAAATCAAAGTTTTTCTTTCCTCTTTTAATATTTCCTCTAGAATACTAAACAAGAGAATTAATTTCTATACCCTTTATTTTTACATCTCTTCATTTAAAATAAGGAAACTTCATGTGAATGTGAGTATAAGACAAACAAAAAATTAAAAATAGTATCACGTTGAAATTGTAAGCTGAAGTACAAATATGAGGAAAAAATTAAAATAAATAAAGGGGCAGAGAAAAGTGATTTTCTTTTTTTGATAAAGAGAAAATTTAAGTGAGACCGAAAGTATTTGATCCTCGATATAAACAAATCAAAATTCCCAGTTCAAAAGAAAAAAAACAAATAAAATTCCTTTGAAACAACCTTGGATAAAAATGCACTAGATGATTTAGAGAAGGATAAGGTAGCATATTGAAGATTGAGCACATCCAGCAGCATTTGCAATCAATTTGTAATTGCGCCCGAATATTTTTGTTCAAAAGTCCGCACAACGAAATTGTTACAATGAAATATTTTCCAGCTATCATCCTCAAGACCTTTACATACACAAGTATTGTAACAAAAGTTTAAGTACTGAAGCAGACAGAGTTTGAAAATCAGAGACTGCTAAATGCTCTGACGTTATTGTCAACAGAGGAGAGGGAGTCCAAAACGTAGGGAACCGATACAACAACAATGCAAACTAAGACATTCGAACTTCTCAATGTCCCATCCCATCCTAGCATCTTCTCCACTGTCGCCTCAAGTTGTCCTGAACATTCACACCATTCTTGAGATATTTTTCAAAGATAAATTATTAAACATTGGCTTTTATAGGACAGAGGGAGAAGGAAAAAATCAAGAGTTTACAACAATATCAAGAGAAGTTTGTAAAGTCCAAAATCTAAATCATCTTTTCTTCCCTTCAATTACTAGCAACAAATCTAGAATTTAATATTTATTTCGATAATAAGGAAAAGCTCTGCTGGTTCTTCCAATTATAATAGAGATATCATTCACAAATTTTCGTAAATATGTTTTGGCCAAATAGTTCTTTTTCATGAATTTAAATCAATGGGGAGGAATAAAGAGAAGAGAACTAAGGTTTTGACAATCAACTTCTAGTGAAAAATATCTGAACCATCGATACTGTCAAATGCTCCATCCAGTGAGATAAAAATCTTAACAGACATGTATCTGCAGCAGTAAAACTGTTAGTTTACCTCAATGAGCGCCCCTATCATCCTTGTCACTTGTCTGTGGAGTGTACTGGCTTGTTGATGATGGTGAGTAGCCAGGTTGACTTGGTGAGTACCCCGTACTAGGACTGCAAATGATCAAAAAGAAAAAATAACATAAACAGACCATGGTCATATATATATGTATGCCTTCAATAAAATTTAGCAGTAAAAGAATAACCTCTATATAATGCATACCTAAAATTTGGCGAACTTGGGCTATAGTCGGGGCTTACACCAGAATTAAATGGACTGAGAAATTAAAAAAATATATAAATAAAAATGACTCACATAAAAACATAACTTCTGGAAATTTAACAAAATATATAATGAAGTTCACTTACCTGCTGGGACTATAAGTTGGGCTTGATGGAGAATAAGATGGAGATGTTGGTGAATATGATGGAGACGTCGGACTGGAAAGTAATAAGTTAGACATACTTGAAGTAGAATTATCACAAAATAAATGTGGAATTGATAAACAAATACACTGGATAAATGCATATATATTCAGCTACCCAGTAAGCTAACAATTGAACAATTGATTGAGGTTACTCCTCAAACCCAAGTAGTTGACTGAAAATTGAAGGCAAATGGGATTGAGAAGGGTGCATATCTTTACAGCCTTTACAATTCCATTTATCACATTCAGTATTGAGAATGAATATAAATATTAAGAAAATCCACAGAATGACTAACCTGTAGTTAGGAGATGTAGGACTATATGGACTTGATGGAGACAATCTTGGGCTGCTTGGTGAATATGCCAGTGAAGGACTATACTTTGCTGACTGTGGATTGTAGCTAGGCGAAGTAGGGCTATAGCTAGGCGATGTAGGGCTATAGCTAGGGGAAGTAGGGCTATACCCAGGTGAAGTAGGAGAGTATGCAGGTGACGTGGGGCTATAGGAAGGTGACGTTGGGCTATAGGAAGGCGATGTCGGGCTGTATGAAGGCGATGTTGGGCTGTACGAAGGGGATGTCGGGCTGTACGAAGGGGAGGTAGGACTGTAGGCTGGGGATGTAGGGCTGTACGCCGGGGAAGTTGGACTGTAGCTCGGGGATGTAGGGCTGTAGCTAGGTGATGTGGGGCTGTAGCTAGGGGATGTGGGGCTGTAACTTGGTGATGTGGGGCTGTAGCTTGGTGATGTTGGACTGTAGCTAGGAGATGTGGGTGAATAAGCTGGGCTTGTGGGGCTATACCCTGGAGAGCTAGGGCTGTAAGTAGGAGAGGTGGGGCTGTACCCAGGTGATGTGGGGCTGTACCCTGGTGAGGTGGGGCTATAACCAGGTGATGTGGGGCTGTAGCCTGGTGAAGATGGACTATAGCCTGGTGATGATGGACTGTAACCGGGAGAAGAAGTAGGCGAAAATGCCATTCCCCCAACATAAGGAGAAAACTGGGCATCAGTAGTAGGTGATAGCCGTAAATTTGGGCTCAGCAAATAATTTGGAGACATTAAGCCTTCATGATATGGAGTTCCAGAAATAGGTGAACGAGCAGGGGTCATGCCAAAATCAAGACCATCCATGTAACTTGGTAGCTGGAGCTCAATAGCATTCTTCAGCATGTCATCATTCAAATACAGGGCACATTCTCCGGTGCCAATAGGAGCAAGCTGCCCTAGCATAATATTTTCAGTGACACCCCTCAAGTAATCGGTCTCAGCATATACTGCAGCATCAAGGAGAATATCAACAGTCTCTTCAAATGAGCATCTCATCATTGGTCCAGTATCATTCCTGTTGATACCATGACGAGTAATTGCCATCAAGTGACCCCGGTAAGTCATGGTATCACAGAGAATAGCTAGATGCCGGTAATTGACATAAGAACCATCAAAGGAAATGACAACACGTAATTCATCCAGAAGTGCCCTACGAACTGCCTCAATACCAAGAACTTCGATAACTTCAATCAAATGGTTACTTGTGGTCCTGGTTGCATCAACATCTTCGTGGCACATGACAGCTAAAAGGTTGACACCTTCCGTGTCAAGCATCCACTCTTCATGAGGTTTAAACCCTTCATTCTCATCAAACTTCTGAACTTTAGTATTTTTTATAAAAACTTTGTTGATGTCTGCGATACCTCGCAAGGTCATTTCAGTCAGCATGTTGCTTTCTATTTTCTTTAAGAAAACATCATCTTCGGCAGATTCGTCCTGAATCTCTCCCTTGGGGGCTTCATCATTCATAATACGGATGCGAAGAATGAGTTTTTCGGCATTGTCATCATTAAATATGCATGTCAAATCATCATCAAATTCAAGGTTAATCTTCTCAGCAATGTCTGCCATACTCAACTTCTTATCCACCATCATTTCACGATTCAACTCTATTCGAAGTAACCATGGTGAGATTTTTTCAAGTGCAACTTCTTCATCGGGCATTTCATAGTAGGACTTCACAAAATCAACATCCTCTTCAATTATTGTACTCATTGGGTCAGGATCATACCACACCTCTGTAGCCTGAGTCACACTCCGAAGGGTGGTGTATTCTAAAGCACACTGAACAGTCTTAGCCCTCTCTTTAGTCTTACCAACCTCAGGTTTCAAGTACACGGACAGAGAAGGTGTTTTGATCCTCTTTGCCACATTAATAATTTCTCGTAACCGTGGAACACCAAGAGTAACATTCTTAGCACTCACACCAGCATAATGGAAAGTGTTAAGAGTCATCTGGGTGGCCGGCTCACCAATTGATTGTGCTGCCACACAACCAATCATCTCCCCAGAGGCTACTTGTGACTGCAGGAACCTTGATTCAATTTCTCCTACTACCCATTCAAATGCCTCACGAGAAAGCCTGTACTCCTCCAGGACCCTTTTACTGGCAAAAGTGCTGCGAAGCAAAATATTGAACAAAAGAGTAGCATTCTTCTGAGCTTCTTGACTCAAAGCATCATCACCAGGGACAACCTTGAGTCTCTCTTGCAGCTTGTCAATAGCTTCCACAATTTCCATAGGATGCATATCAGAAGGCCTTCGGAAGTCAACCTTAAAGGTCTTTTGCGCATTCCAGATAAGCCTCTTAAGGTTAACAGGTAGTGGCAGAGAACTGTCACCAGTAGTGGCTATCTCAGTTGCAAGTTGAAATCTGTCAGCTTCAAGCTTTTGAACTTCAGCCTCAAACACACTTCGAAACTCTCTGATCGTTTTCAAGTCTTCTACAGGCTCTTCAAGCATGTAACTAGGCTTCCAGTTTTCATCATCAAACTCATACTTAAAAATCCTATCAAATTCTGTTTTTTTCATTTTTAGGGAATCTAGCTTCTGTGTTTCTATCCAAACCGCATCCATTCCATCCTCTCCATATAGAAATTGTATAACATCTCCCAAAGAGTTTCTAACTGTCCCATCATATTTACACATGATATCCTCCATAGCCTTCACAAGTCGCCTCTGAATGTATCCTGTTTCAGAAGTCTTCACTGCAGTATCAATAAGACCTTCCCTACCACCCATGGCATGGAAAAAGAACTCCTGAGGGGTCAGTCCACGGAGATACGAGTTCTCCACAAAGCCACGACTTTCAGGACCATAATCATCCTTTGTAAAGTGGGGCAATGTCCGGTCTATGAACCCATATGGAATTCGCTTACCCTCAACATTTTGTTGGCCCACACAAGCAGTCATCTGAGATATGTTGATAAAACTTCCTTTGGAACCAGCTGTAACCATTGCTTTCAGATTATTGCTCTCAGATAAACTTTTCTGTGCACTATTTCCAGCATCATCACGAGCTCTATTCAGAGTCTGAAATAATCAAATTAAAAAATACATCAGATTCAGTCAAAAGCAAAATTCAACAAGGATAGCAATGTGACAAGCAACCTAATTTAACTACCTGATTGACTCTATTTTCAAATGAATCCATCATCGTCCGACCAGGTTCAGCCTCCAACTTCTTTTCTTGAGCATCCCTGATGAGTTGTTTCACTTTCTCCTTAGCTTGTGAAATAGTCTGATTAATAACCTCCATAGTCGACGCATCGGCAATTGTATCACCAATTCCAATGCTAAAAGCTTGCTGCAAAAGCCAGTAGTTTACAAGCCACTGAGTATGACCAAGAAATTTACGAGCAGCATCAGGGCCAACCTCTTCCCTGCATTCAAGAAGACATTCAGTGGGGTGAGTAACTAAGGAAAGAACTGTAACAGTTTCCAAATCAACAACAAACAACTCCCCCTTTTTAGTAAATGTTTACAGTAATGATATAACTAAGCTGGGTATAAATCTTTGTATGATTATTATATGATGGATCTGCATACCAAATGACATGAATAAGACTTCCAGTAGATGTTCCAAGTGTCTTTTTGCAAAGAGTTCCAGTAAGTAATTCCCCTTTTTCAATTCTGACCACGGTATCCCCAGGGGTTATGGTTCCCCTTTCACTCTCATTGTGCCAGCTAGAATATCGAATAAGATTTATTGCTTTAGGAATGATGAGATTAAAAACTTGTTTCCCAGTCCACAATGGCTCTGGCTTTAATATTGCAGGAGTAGGAACTTTCCCATCAAAATCTTCCCACCACATCAAAATGTTCATAAAAACATCCTGAAAACAAATATAGCTTTTATCAGACAACCAAACATCTTATACAAGAACCATGACACTGAAGTAAAACTGAAATAGTAGAAGTATTCACTAAATGTAACCTTTGTGATGAAAGTATCTCTCTTGGTGATTTTTCTGCATCCCAACAGCGAATCTTGGACAATTCCCATTACAGGCCTGTTTGCTTGAGGTGACACAATGCATTTAGGCACCATCATCAGCTCCAACACCTCTGCTCTGGTCTCAAATGACTGAGGAACATGCATATTCATTTCATCTCCATCAAAATCAGCATTATACGGTGAGGTAACTGACAAGTTAAGACGGAAAGTAGAATAAGGCATGATTTTGATTCTATGCCCCATGATAGACATTTTATGAAGACTGGGCTGACGATTGAATAAAACAAAGTCTCCATCATTCAAGTGACGTTCCACCTAAAACCACAACGTTAAAAGCTATTAGAAGAAATTAAGAGATAAACTAAAAGAAAAAAGTTGTCATTATATAAAAAGAATACCTTGTATCCAAGCTCCAAATGGTGATCACTACTTTTCTTTAAATATCTGAGATCAAGCCTTTGCCCATCATCACGAATGATATACTTGGCACCAGTTTTTCCAGGTGGAGGATGGGGTCCATACTCAACAAGTTCCTTCAACCTGTTTTTTATGTAAAATATTTATTGGTAAAATAATAGAGAATTCTAAAGACAGGCGACAGGAAAAGCATATCCAAATGACAACCTTTCGATGTTATATGGAGTCACAGTCTCAGGGTAAGTAAGATTCAAAGCAATACTCCATGGTACTCCCAATTGATCGATGTTGATGGTTGGATCTGGCGTAATTACTGTTCGAGCAGAGAAATCAACTCTCTTCCCCATCAAATTACCTCTAATTCGACCTTCTTTTGCCTTCAGCCTGCTACATATTGATTTGATAGGCCTTCCTGATCTTTGAGTAGCCTGTGAAAAATAAAAAAATAAATTCAATAAAATAATTCTAAACATTATAAAAAACAACTCCGTGAAGGTTAAAAGAAGTGTGGCATGTATTACTGTATCAGTATTAAATGCATGTTCCTAAATCATACCCTCGGCAATCCAGGCAATTCGTTATCAAAATAAGTGGCTATATGAAACTGCAACAACTGAGCGAACTCTGAAATAATATGTGCAGGTGATCCATTTCTCTCCTGTCTCTTAAGATTCTCATTGTGTCTGATGATCATGGCCAATTGGTGAGTTAAATCATCCTACACGCAACAGAAACAACAAGTCAGCATTAAATTAACACAAAGTAAGATCAAAATTGTCCCCGCAAATGTTATCAGTCATCCCAAGAACTTGCAAAACATATAAAAACTATATAAAACCAGTGTAAGGAAAAAAAATACATGCCTCACTCCTCGAGGATGTGTCCATCATCACAGAAGGCCTCACAGGTGGTGGGGGAATTGGAAGAACTTGTAAAATCATCCAATCAGGACGGGCATACTTAGGATTCAAGCCCAACAACTGACAGTCCTCATCACTTATCCTTTTCAACACACCAAGAACCTACGACAGTTTGAACAAGTCACCAGCTAAGTTTCTGCAAAATTAATATAGAAGGATAGGTATACAATGAACTCAAATTTTAGATCAACCAATTACCCTTTCTGCAGAAAGAGTCTGCTTCCTCTCTACAGGTTCAGGAAGTTGTTCCTGGTCATCAGCTTTCTTTCTTTGAGCTTTATACTCAGCAATCATTTTCATCCCATCAATTGTAATCTTTGGTTGCTGAGCACCACAGCCACCACGGCTCTTTTTAACCGCTTCCTCAGTGTCTTGAGCAGCAATGTCGATCTCGTCACCACCTTCACACTTGTTTTTGTTTTTGCAAGCATCCAAAATCTTCCTAAGCCTATTTTTTGGGTTCCTAATCCTCAAAGCTTGTTTAAACTTATGATCATTCTGCATAAAATACACAACCAATTTAAAACAAGCATCACATCACATCTCAAAGAAGATTACTGATTGCATTACAACAAGTACAAGTACAACAACCAAGAAAACCATGATTGCAGTACCTCGTCTGCAAGAATTTTGGAGCAATTGAAGCAAACACAGCGCATTATAGTCAGAACTGTTTTCAAAAACCCTATGTGGAACATGGGTTTGGCAAGCTCCAAATGACCGAAATGACCGGGGCACTCAGCCATGTTAGCAGTGCAAGTCTCACATTTCATTTTCCTATCAATGGTTCCAAGGCGAGGATCACTCAATCCTCCAACCTTGGGCTTCCCCCTCTCCGTGGTTTCACCGTGCTCAATTTGCACCACAGACATTTGCCTCTGCAAAAACCAAACCAAACAAGACCACGATTTGCTTAAATACAAACATAATTGTCTATATTTGCATATAAACAGAAACCAGAAGCTCAAAACAAAATTGAAATGAATCAGAAATTGTTAGTGAAATTACGATCTCGTCGGGGCTGAGTATTCCAAACTGAACCATGCGGACTTTTGCAACCTCCGCAGGGGAGAAAGGGAATCGGATATCCATGGTGGATGCAGAGTTCTAGGGTTTCAGGGATAACAAAAATTCAGTTTAATTTTGATACAGGGAAATAGTAAAAAGTGATAAAAGAAGGAATCGCAGCTTCAGTTCAGTCTTATGGTGTCAGGGATTCGATGAAATGAGATTGGCGGCTTCGGCCTCTCTCTCTCTCTATCTATCTGAATCGCGAAAGAAGAATTCTCTTCGCGTTCTAACGAAGAGGGAAAATGATAGCCCTAAGGCTTTATTTATAGACGGAGTGACTCTAATCGTGCGCATGTAGTCTATCGTACACCGTGGATACATTTTACCAACCCGTTCTTGATTAGCCCACTCTCCAAGCCCAGGTCAACGATCCAATACAATTTAATTAGGTCAGAATTTTGGTTTTAGAATATCGTATATTAGCTGAATTTGAAGTATATTGCACATATCATATCTTCATGTCTCTCAATGTTGCATACAATATTTCAAAGATTAATGATAAATTAAAGTTGATGTTAATTATTTTCTCGAATAATACAATCACATTTTTGGATATTATAAAAATCACATTATGCAAGTCAAACAAAAGAGTAGCACATAGAAACATGGAATCTGAATAGTTGAACGACGAATGATAACAGTGGTCTAAGTGGAAAAACAATTAACTTCTTGATATTTCCAAATTTACTTGCGGTATTCGATTATTTCTTAAAATCATTACAAATACTTCACTGTCTTGAAAAGAAGGAATAAACGCATCACTTTTAGCTTTTAACTGTTGTTTATTAAATTTTTTCTTTAACAAATGCATAAAATAGAGAAACATTCACGCATTTTCAACCTAAATACATGATTGAAGTCTCCGTTAACATGACACGTGTCTACATCTTTTTATTTATTTGTTTTCTATTCCCATTTACGAGAATACAATGAACCTAAAATGTGGACATGATATGATAAGGAAAGCAGTCTAACACACTTCATTTTTTTTCCAAGAATAAAGTCAAATGTAATGTTTTATAATTTTTTAATAAAAATAGTAAATAAAACTTTAAAAAAACAGTTTAGTGTTCTTGAAATAGTTTCAACAATTATTAGAGAATGATAAAAACACGTTTTATTGAATTTTATGAAATACAAAAAAAGTTAGATGTTGTTAAGAAAAAGTAACCATCATTTAAGAAAATCGACCACGACACTCATTTATTTTCCAAAATTTTTAAAAGTGAGCAATTAGGTTAAGGTTTTGTCACTTTGTTGGTTGGGAGCTTGAATCTCTCGTTACCTTATAAACTGAAAAGCTAATAATCATAATTGATCTTATGGATATTTCACCTATACCATCACCACCACCATTACCACCTCTGCATCCAAAGTTGCTCAACATCTTTCCATCCACAAGAGAGAAACCACCTCCATTATTGCAATCATCATATGGACCACATCCCTTAATGTAATTGAAAGATCCTACCACCATGCGCCCAATTTGAACCTCTATCGTTGATATGTTATGCCTAAGTTATGTTTGACGAATGTTTGGCTTGATGTTGGTAAGGTCAACAATGTATTAAAAGAGTAAGAGGCGATGATAGTGGGACGATGTCGTGCAATAGGATGGTATTGATGACGAGTGGCATTGGATGAAAGTGAGGTGTGCGTTATTTTTTTTTTTTGGTGTACACCAACCGGTACTCGGATTTGGTTTACCCAAAATTTGACTCATTCGGTCCGACCCAACTGAGCTCGCACTAAGCGGTAGGGGTCTGCCAGCGGGGGTTGCTCCATACCTAAGGCTCGAACTCGAGACCAGTTGATTAAGAGACCAAGTGAGCTACCACTTGACCAAACCCATGTTGGTGAGGTGTGCGTTATATAGGTTGGGTTTCTGGGAGAGGCTAAGAATGAAGCTAAAATTAAAATTGAAAATTAAAAGTTTAGGCCCCGTTCGGGGTGGTTTTTAGTTTTGAGTTTTAAAATTTTAAAAAACCAAAACTAGTTTCAAGTTTTATAATGTTGGTTTCAAATTTGTTTGGTTTTCAATTTTCAAAATTATAATTTTTATAGCGCTCCTAAAATATTATTCACCATCATCTTGTATACTACCACAATTATTTAATAACAACTTCCATGTGGTTGTTGTTATTATTATTAGTTGAAGGTAGTGATCGTTGTTATAGATGTTGAAGTTTACAATAGTAATTTTTGTGATGTTGGTTGAGGGAGAGATGGTGGTGGGGAGGTGAAGGGGCGAGGATGTGGTGATGGTATTGAAAGGGGGTTGTTTGGGTGGACATGGAGGTGGTGTCATTGACGGATGGTGGTGGTTGAGGTGGTAGTGATGTTGCGATAGTGGTTGGTCATGTGAGGGCAATGATGGTTGTGGTGGTCCGAGTGGTGATAATGGTTGTTAGGTGGTGGTTGTCCGAGTAGTGATGATGGTGGTATACAAGGAGGGACAATGGTAACAGGTGAGAATGTAGTGGTGGTTGTGGTTTAGACGGTTACAATGGTGTTAGTTGGGTGGTAGTCATAATGGTAGCAGTAACCACAATGGTTATGTTAGTGGGAGGAGTGATATGATGGTGGTGATGGTAGTTGAATGATGCAAAAGATGATGAGGTGATATAAGTTTGCAACTCAAAATTGAAATTATGAAACCATTATTTGTTGTTTTTAAAATAAAGGTGAAATTGTTCTGAAAATGAGTAAAAAACCATTTCAACTCATATTTTGTCGAACGAGTTTTGTTTTGAAAATACACTTTCGAAACCAAAAACCAGAAACTCACAACCACCCCAAACGAGGCCTATATTTGTTTTAAAATGGTTCCTAATATATTTTTTAATCTCGATTTGATCATTTAACTTGATTGTTTGTCTCAATTTGATCCACATCATAAGTTTCTAGTATATATCATTATGTTAAACTAGTTAAAATATTTTTTCCCCATAAATATTTTGTTTTTATTAAATTTTTTGAATGAAATAAATTTGAAAATTGTTGTTAATAACGAAATTGGGGCAAACGATTAAGTTGATGGATCAAAACGAGTAAAAAAAAAAGAATTTTGAAACATAAATAAAACAACAAATCAAATGAATAGTTTTGCCTATGTTTTTTTTATATTTATCTTAAAACTCATTTAAATATATTTTCTTAACTTTAATCATCAAGGTTGAGAAAAAAAATTATAAATAATATTTCCACATTGAAAAAAAAAATTAAATTTCAATAATTAAAAATTAAGAAATTTCAGATTCCCAATAAAATTTTATCATTTTTTAACTTTTTATCCCCCATTCAAAAAAAAAAATATTAATTAACATTCGCGTTCAAAATTAGGAATTAAGAAAAAAAATCTTGTCCATATTAAAACACTTGTTAAGATTACTAGCATTGAAAAATAAATCATAAATGAACAACCTTTCATATCTCATTAATAAAAAAAAATCACATATTTTTATGTATTTTTTATTATATTTAACTTCTCTTTATAGCATTTTCCTTTAAAAAAAAAAAAAAAAACAAACAAACTCAAAGGCTTGTATATTCGGCCCCATCCAATTCTAGAAGAAGCAACGCGGTTTGAAGTTTGGACTAGTCACTCAGTGTCTCAGTCTGTCTCATCCTCTTCCTCCTTCTATGTTTCAACAACAACAATAACAATGGCTTCTTCTTCAATCTACAGCTGCATCGAATGCGGATCCAATCTAAACCTGAACCCTTCCCACGCCTTCCCTCCCGATTTCTACTTCGAGGCAGGCAACAAGGGCACCATCTCCTTCTCCTCCGTGGACCCCACCAAGTTCACCTTCCTCAGAGAGGACAGGATTCGACCTTTCTTCGAGACCCTCAACTACTGGGGTATTCACCGCAAGAGGACCAAGATCAACTGCATTTGCTGTGCCCGTCTCCTCGGCTACGTCTACGACGATGGTCCACCGCTTACCGATTCTCCCGGTCAATTTCATATGGGTCCTAGCCAAGTCATCCCTCGTGCTCCCAGATATAGGTTCAAGACCAAAGCCCTTCGAATCACTTCTTCTCCCTGACCCGATCCTCATTCAACGCCTCTCTTTTCTTTCTATCTTCCCATCCTTTTATGTAAATCCTTTATTATTATACTGCTACACTACACTACACATTATAGTTTGTTTGTTTGTTTGGACTCAAGTAGGCCTAGGTTGTTACTTTTCATTGTCATTTTTCATGTATCTATAAATCGTCGTGATTTTCATGTGCTGGAGGAGTTGCATGTCATATGGGATTATTGTACTTTCCTTATAGTACTTTTCAATGAAATATATTAGGTTAAGGATAATGTTTCATGATTCATGAGGGGCATCATTGTTTAAAATCCTTTGTTTATCTAGATGATTAAGAAAAAAAACGAGAGATATAGATAAGTAATGTTTGGAGTGTCAAATAGAGATTATTGGTAATCGATTGGATTAGAAAACTTAATCATATTCATAGGCCTTGAGATTTTCTGGTTCCAGATTTTATTTGGTAAAAAAAATACAGAGAATAAAGCAAATAAGGTTGGTTTGGGGGGAGTTTGCACTTTGAAAGCATTTCTGATTGAGTACAACTATAGTGATTTTGGAAGTTTAGTTGTTGATGTTGGCTTTTTGGTAACTACTGAACCGGTTCAGGCTTGGTTAACAGATTGAATGGTAGTTTGGATAAGATAGGTATATTTAGTTCTGGATATGGTCTTTGGAAATATCAAATAACAATAGTATAACATCATCAGATCAACGGTGCATGTAATATTGAACTGTTTTGTTTGGTAACTAACACGAAGTACTTGCAGCCATGTAATTCCTCGAGAATCTTTTAAATTGCTCTGAATTCTTGGTTCTCTCAGAAGACCACTTTTGATGGTATATTTGTTACCATTTAAGTTCCATGCACTCTTTAACCTTGGTGTTTCATCATACTGCATTGTTTTCAATTTTTTTCTTCCATGTAATATCACCTTGTGTGCTCAATTCAAGGACTAGTCTGTGTATACATGGTCACCCTTGCATTGTAAGAGCATGTCTGCAGTCTGTCTGAGTATTTGAGTATTTGAGGACTGGTCAGTTCCTATCCAAATAGGAATCTTGTATATAGATTTTGAATTTTGAACTATTGTTTGTCTTTAATTTTAGAATTTTACATGTAGCAGCATGGAATGCTGAAGTTATGTGCAAATGGAACCTGCCAATGATCCATCCATGCGAGGTAGTGGACATAGTTTTCGATCCATAAACCACTCATCATGGCCTCTTCTCCCTCCACTACCACCACTACATCCGCTGCTACTTCAGAGTCTGCTTCCCTTGTAACCCTTAACACGGGAACCCAAATCCCTATTAAACTCGATGGCAATAATTTCCCAGCCTGGAAAGTTCAATTTACTGCCTTACTCATTGGCTATGATCTCCATGGCTATATTGATGGCTCTCACCCATGTCCTCCTTCTACTGATGCGACTCACTCTCATTGGGTCCGTCAAGATCAACTTCTTATCCATGCCATCATCTCCTCAGTTGCGCCCAACATTGTCACCTTCCTTGGCAATGTATCCACCTCCAAGCAAGCATGGGATATTCTTACACACATGTATGCCAATCGCTCACGCTCACGCATCATGACCTTAAAAGATCGCATGGCTACTCTCACTAAAGGAACAAAATCAGTCTCAGAATATCTTCAAGCCATCAAGGCAATTGCTGATGAATTGTCCATTATTAACTCCCCTGTTGATGACCTTGATTTAGTTATCCACACTCTCAATGGTTTAGGTCGTGAGTATCGTGAAATTTCAGCAGCCATACGAGCAAGGGACAGCTCTATTACTTTTGCTGAACTCTATGACAAACTCCTAGATTATGAATCATTTCTTCATAAAGAAGAGAGTGTTACTGATCCACCTCTTCTTCCTACTGCCAATGCAGCACACCGCACCAGGACTCCTCACTTCAGGCATCGTTCTTCCTCAGGACCTGCTTCTGCATCCTCTCACATGTCTGTCAAGCCTCATCACCCTCGGCCTCCATTTGCTGGCCCACATCACCATTTATTTTGCAGGACTTGTGGCAAGTATGGTCATAATGAAGCCATATGCTTCAAGCTGCATGGGTATCCTTCTTCCAACAAGGCTGCTCATCATGTCAAACTAACTCCATCATCCTCTTCAAATTGGATTCTGGATTCTGGGGCCTCTCATCATGTTACCAATACCCTTGAAAACCTCCATCTTTCCACCCCTTATCATGGTAATGACAATCTTATTGTAGGTGATGGTTCTGGTTTGCCCATTGAAAACACTGGTACTTCCTATCTCTCTACACCTACACACAATCTCACATTATCTTCTATACTACATGTTCCACTTGCTCATCAGAATCTTCTCTCTATTTCTCAACTATGTAACTCTAATTCTGTCTATGTTGAATTTTATGCTTCTTATTTCCTTGTGAAGGATCTGAAAACAGGAATGGTGCTCATGAGAGGTCCACATAAAGGGGGTCTCTACCAACTCTCTGCCCAACCCACACCACATGCCCTTTTTCACCAACGTTCCTCCACACTTGATTGGCATCATCAACTAGGCCATCCATCCAGACGCATTATGCAACATCTGCAGCATCATTATCATGTTCCAACCCAATCCTTGGCATCAATAAAGTGTATCTCCTGTCAGTGTGCTAAAAGTCACAAACAGCCTTTTACCACCTTTTCTCTCAAAAGCTCTAGGCCTTTAGAACTTGTGTACACTGATGTATGGGGACCTGCACCCGTTAGGTCTTTAGACAATTTTCTCTATTATGTTGTTTTCATTGATCACTACTCCAAGTATGTTTGGCTTTATCCAATGAAAAATAAATCAGATGTTGCATTAATCTTTCCCCAATTCAAGACTTTAGTTGAAAAATGCTTTAATTTGTCACTCACAGCCTTATACTCTGACAATGGTGGTGAATACATAAATCTTAAACTTAAAACTTACCTTACCACCAATGGCATTTCTCACTATACTACTCCACCTCATACCCCTGAACTCAATGGCACAGCTGAACGTAGGCATCGTCATATTGTTGAGACTGGAAAAAGCTTACTTCACTATGCTAACCTACCACCAACCCTATGGTCTTATGCCTTTCTTACAGCCACTTACCTTATCAACCGTATGCCTACTCCCATCCTAAATATGAAAACACCATTAGAGACTCTATTTCACAGACCACCAACCTTTCACAACCTTCACTCCTTTGGCTGTCTCTGTTTTCCGTGGCTTCAACCTTATACAAAACACAAATTACAAAATAAATCTATTCCATGTGTCTTTATAGGCTACTCCTCATCTCAAAATGCCTATCTCTGTCTGGACCCTAGTACCAACCGAATTTATACCTCCAGGCATGTTGTATTCATCGAAACTGAGTTTCCCTACAATAATCTCACCAACAAAAACCCACCCCATACTTCCGCACCCTCCCCTCCAGCCCTACAGGACCATCCAAACCTATTCCGTCTCCCTCTAACCCATCTGCACCCGAACCCCTGCAACCGGAGCACCCCCTCAATGTGTAGCCTTCCTCCTCTCCAGCACCCTCTTGTCCAGATATTTCACCAGGTAATTCACAAAGCAATTCTTCTTCTTCTTCTTCTTCTTCTTCTCCCTCTATTTCTAACCCTGTTCGCAGGCATACTATGGTAACCCGGTCCCAGAACAATATTTTCAAACCTAAGAGGCTCTATGCTACGTCCAAGCATCCCTTACCAGACAACCTAGAACCTTCTTGTCTCTCCACAGCTATGATATATGATCATTGGAGAAAAGCAATGTCAGAGGAATTTGATGCCTTACTCCGAAATGGTACCTGGATTCTTGTTCCACCCGACCCATCGCAAAATGTTGTTGAATGTAAATGGGTGTATCGCATCAAGCGTAATCCTAATGGAAGTATCTCTCGGTACAAAGCTCGCCTCGTTGCCAAGGGCTTTCAACAATGTCCCGGTATTGATTTTAAAGAGACATTTGCACCAGTTGTAAAGCCACAAACGATCAAGGTCATCCTCAGTCTTGCACTCTCTCAATCCTGGTCCATGCATCAATTAGACGTGAATAACGCTTTTCTACAAGGTCAGCTGCATGACACTGTTTACATGATGCAACCGCCTGGATTTGTTGATGAAGAACACAAAAACTATGTCTGCAAGCTAAATAAAGCCATTTATGGCTTACGCCAAGCACCCCGCGCCTGGCATGATGAGCTGAAATCCTTTGTGCAGTCCCAAGGCTTCACACCCACTTGCAGTGATTCCTCCCTGTTTGTATACAAAAAGGGTGATATTGTTGCATACTTTCTTGCATATGTTGATGATTTATTGCTGACAGGGAACAACAATGCATTCATGCAAGCCTTCATTGCCTCTCTTTCACACAAGTTTTCACTTAAAAATCTTGGTGCTCCTCACTACTTTCTTGGTGTAGAACTTGTTCCCACTCCTACAGGTTTATTTCTCTCTCAACATAAATATGCCAGGGATCTCTTAGAGAAATTTCATATGGATGGTGCTAAACCTGTCACTTCACCCCTATCCTCTACAGCTCGCTTCCAACTGCATGATGGTTCATCCAACACTGATGCAACACAATATCGCAGCATCCTTGGTGCACTCCAGTACCTCAATCTTACTCGCCCTGACATCTCATTTGCAGTAAACAAACTCTCTCAGTTTATGCACAAACCTACTGAGTTACATATGCAACATCTCAAACGTGTGCTCCGATATCTCAAGCATACTATTAATTATGGCCTAACACTTCGCAAGAGCAGCTCTCTTCAACTAACGGCCTTTAGTGATGCAGACTGGGCCGGCAATCTGGATGACCGAACTTCCACCTCTGCCAACATCATTTTTCTTGGGGATAATCCAGTTTCGTGGTATTCAAAGAAACAACGTACCGTGGCTCGCTCATCCACAGAGGCTGAATATCGTGCAGTTGCCACAGCCTCTGCTGATTTAATGTGGCTTACAAATCTTCTTCATGAACTTCATGTTCCTCAGCCTGCAACCCCCACAATTCTGTGTGACAATATTGGTGCCACATACTTCTGTGCAAACCCTGTTTTTCACTCACGTATGAAGCACTTAGCTCTTGACTATCACTTTGTGTGACATCAAGTTCAACAAGGCACCCTTGCTGTGCATCATATATCTACAAAGGACCAACTTGCTGATGCTCTCACCAAGCCCCTGTCCACTGCGAAATTTCAGCTCCTTCGGTCCAAGATGAGCATCTCCGATGGGAACCTCATCTTGCGGGGGCGTATAACAACATCAACGTAGCAACTGCATCAGAATATCTTTCCTAGTTTTCCTCAACCAATTCAATATTATCTCCTTCTGTTAATCTTTATCATTTCCGAATTTTAAGCCTGTAGTTACTATTGTAGTTGTTATATGTAGTTCTATATAATGTACTGATATATGATGAATAAAAGAAGAGGAAAATTATAAAGCATTTTGATTTTTTACAGAGTGCACTAATGTGGAACTTGCTTTACTTCTATTAAATGGATTAGAAGATATGCCAAAGTTCTTGTACTAAAAAAATGAGCTAGCTGGTGGATTTATAAGTGTGGTCATGAACTAATGATTATGGTCCTTAGAGAATCTGTTTAATTACATGACATGCAGTAAGCTACCCATAACTTAGTTCAGCTACTCCAAGATGACTGGGTGGGGAGGAATGGGGATATTTAACCATGAGATAAAATGTGCATCTCTGCAGAAAGAAATCTCTTGATTCGTTTCTAGTTCATTTATTAAGTTCTTTTGTTTTATTTCTTTTATTTGAGAGCTTTAACCTCAATCCAGCTTATCCAGTCCTTGTTCCATTGCTGTATCCTCTCTGATATTTCCTGTCCGTGCTCTTCATCTCTTGATGGCAATCTGTATAGATTCTGTGCCCTGCCTGACAACTTGATATTCCAATATAATTTAACTGGGAAGGGGAACATGGATAGTATGTCTAAAGTGTGGTACATACTACAGAGCTTTGATCAATCAGTTATTACTATATTCCATATATGTCTTTAGAACTTTATACTGATGTGATGTTTCGGGCTGAAGATGTAACTCTATGATGTTGAACTTCAGATATTCACTTGCATGATTTTTTCTGGTAGAAATACTTTGCAGAACATTGTTTTCCATCCCCCTAAAACTTAGCCTCCTTCACACGACATTCTTATATTTGGTGTTGTTTAGATTTTTGCTTTGTTTTTCTTTTATCACTGGATTGTTTGTTTCGTGATATGCTTTCTGGTGTTCAAACTTCAAGTTGTAGCATATTCTAGCAGGTACTTATCTGACAAATGAAATGGATGGCAGAATTCCAAGGTATCCTATGTTACTTTGGAGTTTGGACATAGAGTATTGCAAAAGAGTTTTACTTTTTGAACCCCTTTGTTTACTCACGGGCCCCCATTTTTTCCGTCTTATATAAGGCGGAAATACATTTTTCCGCCTTATACAAGGCGGTAGTGTAAAATTATCATATTTTTTCCGCCTTATACAAAGTGGACGTGCAAAATTACCATTTTTCCGCCTAGAAAGAGGCGGAAAAAACTGATAATTTACACTACCGCCTTGTATAAGGCGGAAAAATGCACTACCGCCTTGTATAAGGCGGAAAAAATGGGGGGCCGGTGAGTAAACAAAGGGGTTAAAAAAAAGTAAAACTCATTGCAAAAAAGTTTCTAATTGATGTGCACTCTATGCCATGATGTAGACTCAGGAATACCATAATCTGCTCTCCTTTCCATCTACTAAGTGAAAAAGCAGTATATACATCCAAGTTTGGATCACTATCAGCATGTTTGGTTTCAAATTGGGAAATCAATTATGACCTCAAAATGCAGAAACAACTGTTAGTAGCACTGACATTCTAGAATTGATTTTACACTAACTCATCGTAAAAACAAACATGCATTATATCATGTGAAAATTTAGTTTTGAGAGAATTCATTTCTCATCCTTTGCAACAAGTATTTAAGAAGGGGAAAAAAACCAGCATACAAGGGAAATCAAAGACTATTAGTATAGTTTAAGGATGTGTTTGATCCATACATATTAGTATAATCAAACACTTTCTTAATGTTAAAAAATCCACAGTCCAGAGAAACATCTTATGTTTTCGCCAAAATCTCTAAAGGCTTTTGCAGATTATTATTTCGGAGTAGCAACAATTATTTTTTCTCAGAATTAATCTGAACCTAACACTCTGCAACTTTATCCTCCTCCCTGTTCTTTTATGTTTGATAATCTCGAGCTGACATCAATTCATCGCACAATATAATAAGGTCTACCTAATCATTATCATCGATACTATTCATCTTCAAGTAAATCATAACTGCGACGAATGTATCCCAAATAATAAATAAATAAATCGTAATCGGGACGTAGTTATTCTGTGTTTTAAAATATTGCTTTCGGCGGCTTTTAGCTTTATTGGAGAGTAGGTCGCCCATTGGTTTGTATATAAAGTTATAAATTGAGACTCAAGCTTTTTATTGACAAAGCATTATTATCCACTGATTAAAAGAATTAGAATTTGGGTCATGAGAGACAAATAAGATTACGTAAATTGTGCCTCACTATTCCACCCCATGGAGTTTATTTTATTAGTACGGAGTATAAAAAAATAATAATAATAATGGGTAGTTGCTTATTTCCTTAGTTATTACTCCTAGTTAATCATGCAAGGACCACAATCATCTATTGAAGATTCCTGATAGGGATAGGGAACCTCCAAGTCTACGTGGAATAAGCTTCTACTGCAGTCACCCCAATTACTTGTTTATCTCCCTACACGCAACAATGCATATTGCATATTTTAGTTGACCATAAGAAATTCCATATTCGAGCTTAGTTTATATATCTATCTATGTGTGCTATTGAGGAAAGGTAGGTAGGATAATTGTTTGGATCTTGGGTTTGCAATTAATAATATCTTTTCTTGATATACCACAGGAAAGAAAGAAAGAAAAAAAAGGCTAATATCAAAGTGAAGAAAATGAAGCAAAGAAAGGAAGCAGCATTAGAAGATGTTGATGGCTTTGAATCAAAGACAAAGAAGGTGGTGGTGGTTCCAAGGCCACCACCACTTCCAAAAATCAGGGTGTGTTTATTAAGGGCAAGAGCAGAAGAGAGTGTGACAAAGCGAGAAATTGCCAAGTATTGGAGGCAGAAGAGGATTGAGGAGGAGGATCACCTTCTTGCTGCTATCAAAGCAGCAGCAAGAATCCGTGCACGCAATCTCTCTGTATGATCCATATGCCAAATTTACTTATTTAACTTAATCATATACCATCTTCATTTATCTGCTTCATATTTAGTTATTTCTCTTAACATAATATCTATCTGCATCATGGCTGATAATCAATTAATAAAATAAAATAACTTACTTTTGGTTTTGTTATATTAGCCATTAACTAATTCTTGAGTGTTTTTTCATGAGCTGTTATTATTATTTCAGAAATGAAATATGATTACTAATAATAATGATATGTAGGAGTGAGTTCTAAGATAAATTTGCCACCCCCCTCATGTTTTTCTCTGTCTAATTAAATGTTTATTTGATCTGATCCGGGAACCCCATCGCACATAATTTAATAATCTTCATAATATGCAGCTAATTTGTTATCACTTCTATAATTATAATGAAGATTAATATGATTTACAAAATAATACTTGTGCTAGCCATATATAGTATGATTCTTCCTTTGCAATCCTATATATGTGTGTGTGGTGTTATAACTTCCAAGGCTCATGGCGTTCAGGAGCAAGAGTACTGGAGCTTTGTATTGTCCTTGAACAACTACCACGATGAAGATGGTCCCAAGGAAGAGATGGACAAAAGGGAAAGTGAGTGCAACAAAGATGAGAAAGACTGGGAAGTGCGCGTGGGAATAAAGGATTGGTTAGTATATTTTTCCTCAAATGTTATTAGTTGTTGGAGCTCTGATACTTACACAATTAATTCCGTTATTAATGCTATTAACATACACCCTTCTTAAAAAAAGAATTTGACATGTAAACAACACTTCAGTTTCGTCTAAGTTACATACATCTAAATTATGCTTGGGCCTAACTGAGTTTTTTAGGTCTGTTTGCAAGTTAGTTTTAAGAAGGAAAACAAGTCATATGTAAAGCTTAGGAGCTCTCTGACAACTGTGTTTTATGATTTTGTAGCCTTTACTTTCCTTTCTTTGTTCTGAAAAAAAAAACTAATTAGCAAATAGACCTTTAGCTGGTCTGCTTGAATATATTGGCTTGTTATTCTAGATAGATGCCGCTAGTTGCTGCTTTTATCAATGGTTGATATAGGAGTGTGATTTTGAATGTTGAACAATTGTTTTCAAATTGATCTTCATACTTTAACTTCCATAATCAATATTCTACTAATAATATTAAAATATATAATAAACAAATTAAAAATAAATTATACATGATTAAGTTGAAAACCAACTTAATTAAGTTTAACCATGATTAAAGATGTGATTGACAGGATGACAATTCAAATATACGAAATAGAGAAATTTTGGTGTGCTCCAAGGTATCCTCCAGCCGATAGCCGAATTCTAATCCCCTCCGAGGCGGAGAGATCACCTAAGTGGCTTTGCCTCTACCAACAAAGCCTTTTCCATATCCACGGTAGGGATCGAACCCCTGACATCAGGGTTAAAGAATTCAGCTATCTGCTATCTGCCAACTATGCTGGGCCTTGCTGCTTACGAAATAGAGAGATGGGATGAAACTTTATAATGTATCTAGACACAATGTTGCACTCTTTCATTTTCACTACTAGTACCATGCACCAATGCTTTTCTGATGTCATCTTATATATGAGATCAATTAAATAGCATTTTAATTATATTTGAGTAAAATAATGATATATAGCAGTTCCTTTCGAAAAAAATAATGATATATATCATTTGTTTTGTTATGTGCAGGTGGACAAAAAGCAAGTATGCATATCTGAATCAACCTGCCGTAGATTCCATGGATCCTCCTAAAAAACGAACCTCAACTTATGTTCCCAATTATATGACTTATCAGCGCAAGGCTTTGTATCCTACCGCTATTGGTGTCTTTTAAGCCACAGGAATCATTCCAATATTGTTTGTAAAATGTGAATTTGGAATTCCTGGTAGCATCCAGGTGCATGTTTTATTTATCATTCAAATGTGTGTTCTTTTAAATGATTGTTGGACATTTGTGTTCTGTAGCATTTTGGGATGAACCCTGATGAAGTCTATTGATGAATACTTTTTTAAAAAAAAAAGGTGTGAATAATATGTCAAATTAAAGTACTTCTTGTGTCATCTTATTGTTCTGTGTGGATAATATGTCAAATATTCATTAGTAATCTCAATATTAAAAGAAATTAATCTCAAACAATGTTTACTAGATTGAAATAAAACTTACATAGTTACGTACCAAATTTACTGTCTATGCCTCACTAATAAGAAAAAAAAAGTTTGTATCATACTTACACCTTTTGGGGAGAAAGGAGAGGAGATAAAAAAATGCTAATAAGTATTTTTAGTATCTTTACTATACTTGTTAAAAAATTAAAAATATAAAAAATACTCTTTGAAAATATAATTTTTGATGTTTTCAAGAAAAGAATAAATAAAAATTTGTGTTTTTTTTTCCTCGAAGAATAATCGTTAGCAAAACCAAAAAAAATAATACTACCATAAGAATAAAAAATAAAATAAAATTAGGATCTCGTAAATATATTAGTAATATATATATATATATATATATATATATATATATATATATATATATATATATAGGTTCACAAGTTAAACTCTGACTAAAGAGAAAGGTTTATGGGGTTCTGGTGACTAGTGATTATTTGTATTGTATTGGGGGTGAGGGAGGAAGAAAGTGCAAGTGGGAAAGTTATGATTTTTGAAATGGTAGTGTTGGGTGGTTGTCTTGTTACTTTGTCAGCTTCAAAGAACCTAAGTTTCCCATGCGATAGCTCATAGCTGGATGCATGCAATGCAATCTGCAGATTCATGTCATCATATACCTTTTTCTTTTTAATTTTATTTTTTTTTAATAAATATGAAAAAGACACTACACCAAATAAATTAGTACGTTTCAATCTAGAGGAAAGAATATTTTTATTTTTTATATTTTTTGCAAAAAATGTCGGACAGCGTGTTTTTCTAATTTCTACTTAATCATCCATTCTTTGCCAGCTAATAATCCATGCAAAATTCACATAGAATAGAATTGTTAATAAAATTGAATTGAATTTTGAGATCTTAGCCTTCTTCTTCTTCTTTGAATTTTTTTGGCACTCTCTCAGATCGGTTTCTCAACACAATAACAATAACAATAACAATAACAATGGCAAAACCCAAATACTCTCGTTTACCAACACGGAAACCGTCACCTTCATCAACATCACCATCATCATCATCTTCTTCCACTTTGATTCTCACACTGCTCCTTTTCTTCACTTTCCTCGTTCTCATTCTCCTCGCTCTCGGTATCGTCTCTGTTCCCAGCACCACCTCTCCCTCCAATTCCAATTTGCCAATGCCTAATGATCTTACCTCCATTCTTCACAACACGCTTCACACGTATATATGTTATCTTCTCTTCTCTTCTCTTCTTGTTGTGTTTATTATTCTTATTATTGCGTGCTCAAGTTTGTGTGTGCTTCTACGTGTTTTAAGCAGTAGGGAAGATGAGGAGGAAAAAGAAGGAGGAGAAAAAGAAGAAGGGAAGGGAGAGCGGTGGGTTGAAATCCTGTCATGGGAGCCTAGAGCTATTGTTTACCATAACTTTCTGGTCACCTTTCTATCTTAATTCATTAATTACTTTCTCTTTTCTTTTCTTTTCTATTCTTTTTTTATTTTTTTTTAAATTTAAATTTTGTATCATTAGATTAGAACTATAGGGACCAACAAAGCCAACCACAATTGCATAGTTAATTGATACTCCTCCATTTCATATGTAGTGTGTTTTAAGGTTATGCTTGAGTGTTAAGAAATGGTTAAATGATATAAGGATTTGTTATATTTTGATTATAATGCCCATGTATAATCATTATTGAAGGGAGAGAAAGATATTGAAAGCGAAAAAGAGAGTGTAATAAATAGGGATGTATTTGAAAAAATAGTATTAATTATGTATTAGGTTTATAAAAGAACAAGACTTATGAAACATGGTACAAATGCTAAAACAACATTACATATGAAACGGAGGGAGTAGATGATAACTGGATTTCAGGTATTTAACTTATGTCTATAGTGTGTAAAAAGCTTTGTTGAAAAAAGGGATTAGTGTCTGAGTAACTATAGGGTGAAGCAGAAACTGAAAATATCTTTCATTACCAAGTTTAATAGGAGCAATCATAATTTATTATCAAGTACAATTTGACTTGCCTTGTGTTTTCAGCATTCCCCAGTCCCCACATTTATGTGATACCAAGCAATTCTGTAGCTATTTTCACTCAATATTAAATGTCTCCCTGTTGTTTTGTACAGAAAAAAAAGAGTTAGGGAGGCACTAGTATAAAATTGCAATAAAAGAAAAACCCCAATTATATGGACTATTGCGGGAAAATGCGGCTGCTATTGCAATGGGGCTGCAATTGCGGAGACTGCAATAACCACAAAATTATTGCGGACCTCAAAATTTAGAACCTTCTTGTTTATCTTGTCAAAGGTCACATGGCTAAAAGGAAAAAACGAAGGAAACACATTTGATTGTAGAATAGTCCTTTTAACTTGACTTAGATTACAGATGATTGGTGGTATGATTGTATGAGGTAATGTTACTAGTTTGGATTGTATGTTAAGATTATGTATGACACTATGACTGGGCTAGCAAGGTTTGTGTGGGTAGGAGTGAAGAGCCTTGCATTTCCTTGTCAGTTTGGGTGATGAATTTGCCTTTCTCTTTTTATCAATATTAGGAAGGTTAAGGTGTTACCAAAATTGTTTTGTGCTTTCATTGGCTCAATGGTACTTGACAGAAAGTTTCGAAACTTCAAATGGTATAGTTCAAAATTTGAGTGTGACTGTAACATTCTTAGATGCCGTTCTGTTTTCCTCATGCTCTTTTAGAGCGTTGATGCATTACAATGTATCCACTTTCCAAATAGTAATTTTGGCTGATTAATCTGACCAGAGCAAGGAGGAGTGTGAACATCTAATCAATATTTCCAAGCCAAATATGCAGAAGTCAAGAGTTGTTGATAGCAAAACTGGGAAGAGTAAAGACAGCAGGTTAGACTATTTCATATCTTTCTCTATTAAGGTGTCCATTCATTTTCGTTTGCAATAGTTAGACTACCCTTACTGCTTCTGACTTGTCTAATGGAAAATCTTATCGGTACATTTAGAGTACGTACAAGCTCTGGAACTTTTCTGCACAGAGGACGCGACGAGATTGTGAGGAATATTGAGAAAAGAATTTCTGACTTTACTTTTATTCCTGTAGGTAAGTACTAGTACTTTGCACCTCCTGTCTCCTATTGATGATTTTTTTAAAAAAATAAAATAAAATTAAGGATCCATTACTGGTGCTATTTTTTCCGGTTCACCCATGCATTAAGTCAATCTAATTGTTGTTTGTTTGTACGCCATACAATCTCTAGTGGACTATAATTCTGTGATTTAGACGTTGGAGTAGTTGGAGATGTTATACATGTGTCTCAAATGAATCTAGTAATAAGTATGCAAAAGACTGACCTATAGGAATCCAGACAGGCTATAGTTCTACTGAATAAAAGTTGTGTATGTGCTCCATAGTTCTTCTTGCTTACTAGTATTCTGCAACTTGGGGATTTTCTTTTCGCACGGAAAAGAAAGAAAAATCATGCAATACTCAAAAAATATTCCCTAGGACACCAGTGATGACATTCGTATTATTTTTAATCAAATAATTTTTTTTAATGAAACTGCAATATTAGTTCTAGAATTATTCCAAGGCTAGGATCTGCTTCTAATTTCAACAAGGTATGCTTGAATTCAGCTGTCAACTTTTGAATTTTGCTCAATTGATGAGGAGGAGCTAGTTCAGAATCCTCATATCAAAACTTTCATTGGATATTTTGAAACTGATTTTCCAACTAGAAAACTAAGATGGGATAGCTTCAGTTGTGTTTTTCATCTGGCTTTATGATCTAAGATACTTCACAAAACTTTACATAAGCTATGTTTCAAATATACAGATCATGGTGAAGGACTTCAAGTTCTACACTACGAGGTTGGACAAAAGTATGAGCCTCACTATGACTACTTTCTCGATGAGTTTAGCACTGAGAATGGGGGTCAGCGAATAGCAACAGTACTGATGTACCTGTAAGTGAGATTGAGTGTTTTCTTAGTTGTTGTCAACTTCAATTTGTCTTGGATATGAGGGCAGATGAAGATGTTGTTCCTTTTGTATTTTAACGATACAGTACAGATGTTGAAGAAGGGGGTGAGACAGTGTTCCCAAATGCTAAGGGGAATTTTAGCTCTTCGCCAGGGTGGAATGAGCTTTCTGATTGTGGAAAAAAAGGACTTTCAATTAAGCCTAAGAGAGGCGATGCTTTACTTTTCTGGAGCATTAAGCCGGATGCAACTTTAGATCCATTAAGCTTGCATGGTTAGTTGCTCTTGATTATTATTTTTTTTTGTTATTCTGCTAGATTTGTCAACAAGCTGTTCACATTCATAGGAGATAAATTAATAAAGCCGTTTCCTTAATAATTTTCAGGTGGTTGTCCAGTAATTAAGGGAAACAAGTGGTCAAGTACCAAATGGATACGTCTTGATGAATTCCTAGTTTGAATGTACATTACTATAGGTACTACCTATCTTCCCTTTCTTGTAGTACTTCCAAAATATTATTTTACCAGTAAGGCAAGGTAACCACTTTAATCTGTCAAAATTTTACAGTTGTGTTAACTTATGGATTGCTTGAATTGCATGCAGTTTTATATAAAATGTTATCATAATGCTGATTTGTGTTGTACTGTCATGTTCATCAATGTTGACATAGATTTTGTCCCAAAGTATCATATTTGTGGAGGTAGTTAGAATCTTCTGCGACCTGTTCAGTTCTTCTAAGGATTGAGATTACTAACATCGGAAAACTGATATCTGTGTACTTCATATTTGTATTTACAGCTTAATGGTTTGTCTTGCACAGCATGATTCTGAGCTCTTGCTTTTAATTTTATAAACTTAATATGCCAGTTGTTTCTGTACACCTCTCATGTTGATTGACTTTCTTTTCAGGCTTCTCAGAGTTAGTTCATCATGCTAATTATGTTCTATTCTAAAGTCTCAGAAAGACCTTGCATGGTATGCTTTGGGTCTTGAAAGAAATGTTTCCAGCATGATGCGGCTTTATGTAATTTTTGATGTACTATGTACCTCAGCTGACTCATTTTTTTTACTATACATAATAAATTTTTATAGTCTGTAATTTTGTATTAGGCCCGGACGAAGAAAATGGATGAAACCAATAGATGGAATGAGTACAAAAGCTTTTTCGTTATCCGTATCTTTGTTATGCCTGCTTGCATTGTTGCCTGCAGAGTAGTCCTCTACAGTACACATCCACATTTTTTTAACTCCTTATTATTTTCGGCTCCGTAAAGTAAAATAAAATTATTTTTGAGGTGAATTAGGAAGGCCATGATCCTAGCTAACAAATTCTTAAGGAGGAACATGATATTTGGCTGCCGGTGTCTCATTTCCATAGCTAATTTGTTAGAGCATCCACAACCATGCAATTCTTTTAAATTAAAAGGTTCATTGTTGCTTAATAAAACAAGGATAATTATCTTTTAAACGTCCTTTTTTTATATGCTGTGAAAAACCGCAGTGAGACAAAAGCTACACATGGTTAGCTTTTGTAAACGCACGTCCAGGTCATACAAATGTGGAAACAAACATGCTTTGGTCTTCCTTCAATTATGCAATTATTAAAAGGTTTATCGAATAATCAAATAGTAGTAGGTGATAGGACATATAATTAAGTTTATGAGAACCATTTTACTTTATACCCATCTCTATGCATGTGTTCAGCCTGTATTTTGGAAACAAGGTTTTTTTTTTAATCTTTTTTAACCCTGTTTGGAAAAATATTGTTATTAGTTTTGTTGTCCATAATTATCTTACCTGGTTGAAGCAGGATTACCTCTGATAAATGGAAAATGTTTGTGGTTAAAAAAAATTGATTTCTTCAGATGTGAAAAACTAAGTTTTTTTTTTCTTAAGTTCCGATTAGAAGCTATAGATTTTTTTTATTATTATTATTTTCCTTCTCAATTCTTCCCTCTCATATACCCCTCCCTAGTACATTACTAACCACATTATTAATTTATACAAACAATTTTGTACCATGTTCGACGGTCTGCTCAACTGGTGAAAAAACAGAAAACTTTAAAATGTGAATGCCTAACATAAAATTTATTCTCTTTACGCAACTCAAACCGGAAAGGGGAAAAAAACCTATCTTAAAATTGTTTCAACAAACATACCTAAACATAAATAGATTCAACTTGTAATAGAGTAATTATAATTGGTTTATAATCTAATTTTTGCAGTTGCAACTATGAAGTCTCAATTGTGAAACCATAATGCTTCGTGCTTGGTTGTCCAAATTTTCGATAAAAATATCTGGTAGATACACGGTTAATTAATTTGTTAAAATCAACCAGAATTATCAAAGATTCAAGGGTGCTAATTAGAGAAGGCAAAGTGGTGAGGAGCACTACACTACTCTATCCCAAGCAATCCATTCGGGCAAAGACTATGTAAAAAAAAAAAAAATGGTTGTTTACTATCTTTAATTCTTATTTCTTGGAGTATGGTAGCAGCACGATACGACAAATCTTTGCAAAAAACTCAAATCATAAAACCAGGAAGAAAAACATTTTCATCCTCGGACAAAAAATAAGGGAAATAAGAACAAATTACGTTTCTATAGCAAACGACACATCATTACAACACTTCATTGTAGCATGGAGTTCCCTGGGGCCTGGTTTATTAATTCAATAGCTGAATAGCATGGATTTTCTTCCACGTTGATTATTTGGACAACAATAAAAATCACTGTCACGATGCTAGCATCTAGACCTGCAGGTTAAGCTTTCAACCTTATTCAATGATTAGCATTGATCAAGTTTCTGATGACGTACTGTAAAATGCCTCCATGATTGAAGTAAGCAAGTTCAACCTGCATTAAAGTAACCGCAACATTAGCAGGAAAAGGAGAACATCAACCATAAAGGCACAACAGACAGAACACTACCGGTCTACCCCTAACAAAAATGAAAGATCAGACATTACCTCCGTATCGAATCTCAAGGTAGCTGCAAATGTCTTTCCAATATCTGTCACCACTGTGACATCTTGACCAGGTCGTATTTCACTCACATTGCTTGGAAGATCAATAGTGTAACGTTCATGGCCTGTCAATCCGAGAGTATCAGCATCCTCCCCAGACTTAAAACACAGAGGGATGATACCCATTCCCACCAAATTACTTCGGTGAATTCTCTCAAAGCTTTTTGCTATGACAGCTTTCACTCCCTAGGAAAAACAATGAATGAATACAGCATTAGACTCGCCATCACATTATACACAAATAAATTGGTCAGGGCATAATAACCCCAAGGACGTACCAGCAGCTTTGGGCCCTTTGCAGCCCAGTCACGGGAACTTCCACTTCCATACTCAGCACCAGCCAAAATAATCGTATCATGCCCCTCACTCTTGTATTTCTGATAATTAAGAAGTGTCAATACCAATTAACAACATGTTGCCCATATATTTTTATAGATTCAGTTACAATGTCAAGAATCACTTCCAACCAGAAAATCATATGCAAGACAGATGTGAATAATGAGTCAATGATGTCACAGAACAATATTCTTAAGGTGAAAGAGATATTCAACAGAGATGTAAAAACCTTTAGCTACTACGCCTGCACATTGCATAGATTAGAAAAATTACCATTGCAGCATCAAAGACTGATAACTTCTCCCCAGAAGGAATATGAATGGTTTTAGGTCCGACTTCTCCATTCAAGAATTTGTTGACAATACGAATGTTGGCAAAAGTTCCTCGTGCCATCACCTCATCATTCCCACGGCGACTTCCATAGGAGTTGAAGTCCCGTCTATCAACCCCACGTTCCGCAAGGTATCTGGCTGCAGGACTGTCCTTATGTATGCTACCAGCTGGAGAGATGTGGTCAGTGGTAATACTGTCTCCAAAGTTGAGCAAACAGTAAGCATTCCTAACTCCATGGGGACCTGGGGGAGACATGCTCATATCTTTAAAGTAAGGTGGCTCATGAATATAAGTTGATTTAGGGTCCCAAGCATAAAGAGTGCCAGACGGAACAGATAAATTATTCCACATGGGATTTCCTTTGGTTATTGCATTGTATGTTTCCCTAAACATATCAGGCAGAACACTTGATTGTACAACCTGAAAATTGAAAAAATCAGAAAAACCTGTTCACAATATATTTTTATTTGTATGGAAAGATCGCAGTCAAACACATTTAGCCACTTACATTTGCTATTTCTTCACTGGATGGCCAAACATCTCTTAAGAAGATCTTTGTTCCATCCTTCCCTACCCCAATGGGTTCAGTGTCAAAGTCAATGTCCACCTGCAAAACGGTGTCCAAATTAGAAAGCAAGAGAAAGCTTTGAAATAAATGCTTGGACTCAATTTACTAGCCACATACTGTGCCAGCAAGGGCATATGCAACAACAAGCGGAGGGGAAGCAAGATAATTAGCCCTTGTCAATGGATGAACTCGGCCCTCAAAATTCCTATTTCCAGACAACACAGCTGCTGCAACTATATCTGGAAAATTCAGAAAACCAAAGTTTAGATAACCGGAGAGATTCCCAAGTGATCACAAAAAAGGAATCTACTCACAAAAAGGTACATACCATTCTCGGTAATTGCAGATGCAACAGCTTCATTTATATCCCCTGAATTTCCAATGCATGTGGTGCACCCATACCCAACTATATGAAACCCAAGCTCATTCAAATACTTCTGCAAGCCACTGCAGGAGCAATATATAATTCAGGAATAATGATATTTCAGTGACATGAATATGAATGCTATTGTGTTATGGGATCATATACTTTCGCTATATTTTAAAGAATACCTCCTCTGCAAGTACTTGGTTACAACACCAGAACCTGGAGCAAGACTAGTTTTAATCCATGGCTTCACCTGATAGTCAGTAGATTGGAATATTTGCAATCCATTAGTAGCAAATAACAAATTACTAAAAGAAAAAAAAATTGAAACCCCATTACGTATTCTATCAAATATCTCTAACTCTAACTACTAGGCATAAGGTCCTACAATAGACAGAATAAACACACGGTTTTCCTTAATTATTTATTTGTTTATGGAGAATAAAGAAGGGAATCCCTTTGCATTCAACAATGTTTTAAAGATATAAATGCAATCAAACACAGAAGTGCAATCATGCTTGTCTATCCAATAGCCCAACTATTGCATTGGACTATTGGAGTATCTCTCAGCACAAACCTGCTGGTGAATTTTTTGCGTATAAAATGTGCAAGCATTTCATTATCGAGTTAAATAATAAAGTTAAAAAGATGCATTTACTAAACGCATAGACATCTACTAACCTGCAATCCCAATTCGCATGCTTTCTTCGCAACCAAAGCAGCTCCAAGCATTACACTAGGATTTGAGGTATTTGTACAGCTGGTGATAGCAGCTATAACAACATCCCCATGCTTAAGATGTGCCGGTGTTCCATTGAATGTGAATTCTACAACCTTGTTCTGAGATTCTTTTGGTACAGCAAAACCCTGTAACAATGCAATATTATACAACTCAAACAACAACATGGTTAAGGTTGTACAAGACCAAAAATAATAAAAAGGATATAGCTAAGACAAGGATATAATAAATTGTACTATTAGACCTCCTGGAACATTGGGGATTGTACCGAGGCAATGAGCAGAGACAGGGTGAGCAGGGATGCAAATTCAAATTTCACCCTTGGCAGTCAAAGGTGAGAGGGGTTTTAATGACCTTAAAGCAGGAGGCACCAAAAAGTGCACACAGTGCACACCTCACTCATGTTAAGAAAGGCGCTAAAATTTGAAGAATTAAAAGTAAGGGAGTTACTAACATGCAACCTAAAATTGGATGGTTGCTATGCAACCTTTTAGTAAACTAATAAAAAGTTGACACCTAAGACATGTGTGCCATGTCATTCCTTGAAGTAGTGATTTATAATTTTTACAATTTAGTCCAACATAAAAAGTAAATTAATTTAATTTAGTCCTTTGTACCTATTAGCAAATTATAACATAGATTAAAACAACAGGTGATTATAACAACAGGTGTTAAATTAATTTGCTAATAGGTACAAAGGACTAAATTAAATTAATTTTCTTTTTATGTTGGACTAAATTGTAAAAATTATAAGTCATTACTTCAAGGAATGACATAACACACATGTCTTAGGTGTCAACTTCTTATTAGTTTACTAAAAGGTTGCATAGCAACCATCCAATTTTAGGTTGCATGTTAGAAATTTCCTAAAAGTAAAATGTTTGACTGCTTTGCATTGATTTGTCATATTAATTAAGTGATCAAGCAGTCCCCAAACACATGCTTCATCCGAACCAGTCCCCAAACACATGCTTAATTACCAAAGACTGAAAATTGGTATTATTTTAAATATTTTATGCCCCCTAGCACCACCTTTAGCAAGTCAGATGGCGTGGCATTTTGAGATCCATACATTTATCAACCAGTCCCCAAACACATGCTTCATCCGAACCAGCAAGGTATCCCTAAAGTGGCAAAGGCATGCACCTCACTAGCAAGAAGCACTGACCCATATTGGTGCCCCGCTATGACAGCCTTGATTACAATGATTTCACCAGACCCAAAAGTTATGAAAATTTAGACATCATATATGCTAGGGATAAGCTATGCTACTTAATATTTACACTTTAAAAATATGTGCATGGTTCAAAAAATCCATACCTTAAACCCAACTTTGTTGTCGAGGCAAGCATGCCAATCTACCTTCATTTCTTTCAAAGTGACACGGTCGTGAGGCCTGAAAACATTTAAAACAAGGGTTACACCACAAAAAAACTGAAAAAGTATATTTACTTTTAGAGCAAGTTACTTCCCCCTCCCTTGTAATTTGCACTTACTGCACATACTTTCCCTCCATTATGAAGCCTTACACAAAACTCCATTGTATGTATTTATATACATATCTATATAACATTACAACGAACTCCAACGATATTTGTTAATGAAGTTAATAGTTTATGAATATTTTGTGGTCAAATTTATACTTTAATTCAGAATCACTATATCAATGTGATTTTCCTTTTCTCAAAATAGATGGTTGAAGAAGGGTAGGAATAGCATTTTGAACATATCTGTTAGGTTTGATAGCATTCTGAAGTTGCCAAGTTGGTGGTGGTTACTTATAGTAGAAGAAATGGAGTTTTATGTAGGTTGTCTTATAGAGAAGAAACATGTAGTGCAAAATACAAGAAGGAATGGGAGAGTAATTTATCCCTGCTTTTAAATGGAAAAACGACTCATTACCTCTTCGGACCAGAGATACAGGGATCTACATCCGCAAGATTCAGCTCCAAATATGATGAGTACACTCTTTCCACTTGGGGCTGCACAAAAGCAAAATCTCAATCTAACCAGGACCTTTCAGACACTTCTGATGTTACTATCCCAAAACAATGCATACATAGTATACCTCGTTATAGTCCACAAACAATTTATTAGCTCGCAAATAGGATTCTATCATAGTAACCTGCAAGAAAGACATGTAAGCACGTGTACAACACAAAATAGCATGTATGACTAAAGTGTTAACTTACAGTCTCATCGCTTCTGCCAGTCAGTTTCAAATATTGCAAAGTGACATGGTCAACAGGAAAGAAGCCCATGGTTGCACCATACTCAGGAGACATGTTTGCTATGGTGGCACGATCCGCTAAAGTTAGTTCACTCATGCCTTCCCCTGAATAAGGGAGGAGCAAAAAGAACAATTATACAAGCAAAAGTTAATCAGCTAGGCAGGTGAGGCGATACGAAAAAAGAAGAAAGATATCATTTCATCATTTGCATAAAATAGTATATACCATAAAACTCCACAAACTTTCCGACAACCCCATGCTTTCTAAGTATTTGAGTAACAGTCAACACCAAGTCAGTAGCTGTCACACCATCTCGTAGTTTTCCTAATAATTTAAACCCAACAACACCTGGTAGGACCATGCTCATGGGCTGCAAAAATATGAGATGTAACTAAATATTTCTTTTAAAAAAAACATACTACTCAAAGAATCAATTTGACAAAGCAACACAGTCTAAATCTATTATTTTGAGTAACATAACACTTTGTTAATTGTTTACTAGCTTAGCAGATGAGATAATTGAACAGTTTATCACATATACTAAACGTACAACTTAATTTTATTCCCAAATTTTGAAATAAACTCAGTTCAACAACAAATTAAGATGGTATTTTTACCTGTCCAAGCATTGTGGCTTCTGCTTCAATTCCACCAACTCCCCACCCGGCAACACCCAAGCCATCTATCATAGTTGTGTGTGAATCAGTTCCAACAACGCTGTCAGGATACAGCACTCCGTTTGTGTTGAATACGACTCTGCCAAGGTATTCTAAATTGACCTGCACAATATGAAATTGCAAACTTAATTGAAAAGCAGTGGATCAAGAACAAAGTAAATAAAAATCATTCAAAAAGCATATATTGAAGAATCAGATCAAATATAACAAATCTAGACATATATATCAGTGGTTAATTTATGATGCAATTACCTGATGGACTATCCCTGAGCCAGGAGGAACAACGAGCATGTTATTGAATGCATTTGAACCCCATTTGAGGAAACCAAATCTTTCATTGTTCCTCTGGAATTCAAGCTCCATGTTTGCCTGAACAGCGTTTTCTGATCTAGCCACATCAACCTGAACTGAGTGATCAATGACAAGATCTACTGGTACCTGAAGGCAAACGATTTTAAAATCATTACCCATTCCCAATCCTTAAATAATTGAATTAAAAAAAAAAATCAATACTAATCCAAAATCCATGAATGTGCACACGAGCAAGTGGCTTACCAAGGGGTTAATTTTATTAGAATCACCACCCAGCTTGTTCATTGCATCTCGCATGCAAGCAAGATCAACAACAGCAGGCACCCCAGTAAAATCCTGAAAATCACATTCAAAGCTCAACAAATTTTTACAAATAAAGCTAAAATTAGAAGAATCTCATAGAAATAATATCATTTATGTACAATAGAAACCCCTGGCACACGCTCTCACCTGCAGAAGCACTCTAGCCGGCTTGAACGGGATTTCCACCTGTTTCGGAGAGGTATTTTCCCAATCAATAATTTTCTCAACGTCATTGCTCTTAACTTGAAACTCATCGCAGTTACGGATTGCAGATTCCAAAAGAATCCTGATAGAGTAAGGAAGTCTATCTGCCACAGTCCACACACACACAAACACATAAATGTCACCATCAATTCTAAACCAGTTCGATCCAAATCAAATCTAATAATTTCAATTCATCATTCATCAATAAAATCACTACATTACATTATATATTCCACCTTGTCTTTTTATGCCACTAAGGCACTAACAATTATCAATAATAAAACAGAAACAGATCTCAGAAATGTTATAGAAAAAATAAGTAATAAATAAAACCAATGGAAATAAATCTCAGATTTATTATCACAAAGAAAAATAAACAAATAAATAAATCAATCAATCAAAAATGTGAGTTCGTTAATAGCGATGATGAGAAAGTGAAAGAATGACGCACCGATTCTAGGATCGTTGAGAGCTGACAAGCTATAGTACTTTCCGAATTCACCATCTCCGCTAGGCTTCTCGAGGCTCTTGAGAATGCTCTTGAATGGGTTCTCTGTCGCTGCAATAAAACAAAATTAAAAAATAAAAAATAAAATAAAAAAATGGAATATGTAATTGGATAGGGAAGGGGATGGGGATGGTGGTAGTGGTACCCATGGGTGAAGAAGGGATCGAGGAGCAAAGAAGACAGAGAAGGGAGATGGCGAAGGGGAAGGAGAGGAGTTGGTGAAAAGTGAGAACGACGAAGAAGAAGCAGTGGGAAAGGAAATGATATTCTAGTCAATTGCACAGTACGTACCAACTTATACCACGTGTTTTTTTTACTCTATCAACGTACAGTAAGTCGTTGAAATTTTATAAATGTATTAATTTGTTTTTATTTTTTAGATTTTCGAATTTTTAAGATTTTTTGATGTAATGATTTGATTTTTTAAAATATGAAATTCTTGAAAAACCAATATTAGTATGAATTAAAATCATGGCATTACATTCAAAATTATTGAAAAACTAAAGATAAATTTATGAATTTTTAAAAATTAAGTTGATATAATGAAAAAAAATGAAATGCCAAATTAATACTTCACTCATAATAATATTTAAACGGATTAAGTTGCCTTTGTACTTTTTTTTATACAGAGAGAAAATAAGAGGAAAGGAAAAAAAATCATTTTCACTTTTTCCCTTAGTCTATGTTTGGCTTTAATTTATGGAAATAATGAGAAAGAAAAGAGGGAGGGAAGAATGAAGATGGAAATATTTAATTTTTCACTTTTTGGTTGAGAAATTAAGTGTATGTTTGGTTCTGCCGTGAGTTAGTTCATAATCAATTCTGGAATATAAATGTTATAATCAGGTTACTTCTGTTCCAATGTGATTTTGGAGTCAGAATTGATTTTGTAAAAAAAAAAAACTCAAACATGCTCTAAGAGAATAAGAAAGGAGGAAATAAAAAATGGTGAGTCGTATGCCATTTTTGTTGATGAAGGTTATAATTGTCCTTGTGTCATTAGTCATATTTAAAACCGTGATTAAATTACTAAGCTCTATTTGATCTATTTTTTTTACATACCAAACAATTAAAAAAATATCTCATTTTCTACTATCTTTCTGTCCTCTTATTTTTTCTCAACAATCAAACATATTGTTAGTCTCCACTTGGTGAAGGGAAAACGAGAATGAAAG
Source organism: Crotalaria pallida (assembly GCA_037953625.1). Classification (NCBI taxonomy): domain Eukaryota; kingdom Viridiplantae; phylum Streptophyta; class Magnoliopsida; order Fabales; family Fabaceae; genus Crotalaria; species Crotalaria pallida. Next base: position 126,016,696 of record CM075655.1, on the reverse strand, counting down.
AAAACGAAAAAAAATAAAGGGTGTGGAGTTGCATATTTTTCATTGTTTGATGATTAGGAGATAATTTTGGGAGGAACCAAAAAATTAATCGAGGACTATGAAAATATCCAATATGACGCACATGTTTAGTCATGTACTAGTTATTACAAGCCTCCGCAATACATTAACGACATAAGACACTTGACTAAAGATATAAGATTAAACTGTCACCGTAGTTCTTCATTTTGAAGGTTTTTTCCTTTAATTCCTGATTTTTCAATAATTTTTTTTAGTCCCTTATTTTGAAAAAAGTTACTCACGTTAGTTCCTGATAATTTTCTCTGTTCATAAACGTTAACGTTTTACACACGTAACTGTTAAATAACATATACGCACGTGGTCATTAACATCTTACACATGATGTTGAATTCAAAAGACAAAAATTATAGGAAGAAGAGGCGAAGGCGGTAAGGATGCTGAAGAGGCAGCTAATGCAACTATAGAAGTTAAGGCAACTGCAGATAAGACAGTTGCTGAAGCTGTGACAGCTGCAGAAAATACGGCAGGTGATGAATATGTGGAAGCAGCACAACAACTAGACGTCGTATAGGTTATTTAACGGCCATGTGGGTAAGATATTAAGATCTATGAACGAAAAAAATTGTCAAAGACTAACGTGGGTAGTTTTTTTAAAAGTGAGAAACTAGAGAGGAATTATTGAAAAATCAAGGATTAAAGTGAAAGCCCCTTACAAAATCAGGGACTAAAATGACAATTTAGTTAAACATATAAACATATTAATTATATTTTTTAAATTGTTAATTATTATAATTTTAAAAATCAACGGATGATGTAGCACATCATATATAAACATTATTTCACAAAGTTGTTTAACCAAACATAACCTAAAACATCAGTAATTTGATTCCTTATATGTGACACCAGAAAGATCCTTTAAAAAATATGATCATATGCATGCTGAGGATCGGATATAGGGATGACAATTTTATACCGTGAGTGGGGATTTCGACGAAGACCGTTCCATTTGAGGCCTCACGTGCGGGGATTTTTCCCGCGGGGACGGAGATGTGGGAGAAATTCTTCCCGAGATAATTTTGGAGCGGGGAATGTGATTTGTTCCCCCGTCCTCGAACATTTACATGTATGCCCTTATAATTTTTTATATAGATTTAATATTAAGTGTTTTTGTAATTTCAAATATATTATAATTATAATAATAATTTAAAAAAATTACATTAGACTGTTTAATTAAAAAGTTAGAATAAAAAATTAAAAATTCACAAATTAGAAACCCTATATATTACCCTATTTCTTCTCCTTCTTCTTCATTCTATACTTTCTCCACTCCCTTCTTCTCTCTTTTACTGTTTTACAGACTACAATTCTATGAATTTCAAGCAACAATGTGTCTAATGAAAACCTTAGTCACATTGTTGAAAGCAAAAATCAACTATGATTTAAAGTTTTTTTATTGAAATGTTATTTCAGTTTGTAATTTTGCTTTAATCTCAATTTTGATGACACTTTTGGATTCCTTAAATGTTATGTGTATGTGGATGACAAAACTATCATTTAAGACCTTTATTTAGTTTTATCATATTTTTAAATTGAATTTTCTAAATTTTAATGATTAATTTTTCTGCTATATACAGGTTTAAAAATTTTATTTAGCAATGTTAATTTTATATTGGATCAAATTAAAGTTATGAAACTTTTTAAATATATCGCATATATTTAGGTTCTCTATGAGTATATGTGGGGATTCGTGGGGTGGTGTGAAATGAGGATGATGAATCATCTATTCCCAGGATAGGATTTGGGGATGAGGATGAAGAGAAAATGAAATCCGAGAATAAGAAAAGGAAAAGTGCTCCCTGCCTATTCCTCACATTGTTATCATCCCTTTCGGACACCGATATATTCGATATTCTTGTATGTCGTTATGGGAAATCTGAATGAATATGAATATAATATATAAAGCTGAATAGTAGATATTTGTCAGTATTAAAAAAATAAATTGAAGTAGATATTTGTCCAGAACTCCGGATATTCAAATAATAAGATTCAACTATTTATTACTTGCTTCGATTTTGTTTGGTCGTCGGAGTTGTTGAGTTGCAAACGTAACCTTTATGGTTTAGTGTATATCTCCAATCTACATCATCATTCCCATGGCAAAACCACTCTTGTATATCCATAATACTAGTTATTCCCTCGTTTTGTTTATAAGATTCTTTTGAAATTTTATTTTGGTCTTATTTATATGATTTTTTTTCAATTTTTAATAGCATTTAGTTACTTTTTTTCCACTAGCACCCCTATAAAGTTAACACTTTTTAGAGTTCTAATAATAATTATTATATGGTAGTTTTGAAAAAATATATCAAATTTTCACATTTTCAATATCACTAACAAATTTATCCACTATCATTGATAGGAAGAAAAATTTCTAAAGGGTCTTATAAATAAGACCGGGGAGAGTAATAATTATACTCCCTCCGGTCTCTATTATAAGAAAAAATAACCAAAATCACACTTATTAAGAAAGTTAGTTGAATGTATTTAATTTTCTCAAAATCATAGTAAAAAAAATATGACTATTTTTGGAAAGTTGTATTGATAATGAAACAAAAATTAAATAAGACTACTTTCTAAAAATATTTTAGGAACAATTGTATTAGGAATAGAAAATTAGTTAATTTTTTTTTTAATATTTAGGACTAAAATATGTATACACCCTTTTTCTTATAGTAATAAAGAGGAGGGAGTAGCATATTTGGTTTAAGTGGAGGGAAGGAAATATAAACGTTATCTTGTCTGATTCAACTTTGCGAGAGGAAAATATTGGATCTTGCCTGAAAATGTTCGATATTGACTAAATACACTTAGCAATGCGAATATAAGACATAAAAATATTGGATCTTGCCCTGGGTTACATTCATCAAACCCTAAAAGTGATGTTTGATGCATTAAATATTTTGACACTTATAGGCATCTCATTTTAAAACGTACTAACAAGTTTATGTTTTGTAGAAAATCTGGAAAAAAAAAATCATAACATACTCATCAATCTTGAAAAATGTGATAAAGATCGCACTTTTTTTAGCGTAAAGATCGCATAATTTTGAATGAGAATATGTTAAATTTCCACGGGAGTGTCAAAATTTGGGTGGAATGACTTTTACGTCTTACTCCTTCTAACATTTTATTTATAAATCAAATGTATTTTTTTATATAAACGAAGAGAAAATAATTTGTACATTGTGAGTCCATCATCCATCATCCAAGGATTTAAAATTATTGATTTATGTTTGCCAAAAAAAATTTATTGATTTATAAACAAAAGTAATACAAATGAATAATATATGATGTATCGACAGTATAAAAAAAATTTATACCGAGTTTAAGGTTATTGATTTTTAAACAAAAATAATGCAAATAAATGATGAATGATGTACCAACAGTGTAAACTTTACACCATCAACGTATACATATTAATCTCATAAATGAATCATATTTCTTGAAATAGTTTATATCTATTAGACCAAGTGAAACTCAATCAGATATAAGGAAATGGAAGAGCTAACTTTACAAGTAAACTTTTATTACTCCTTCCGTTTTTTATTATCTATCGCTTTTTTAAAAGATTTTTTGTTTTTTTTTTATCTGTCGTATTGAGGATTTCAAGAGTGTAATAAATGCTCTTTTTCATGTTTGCCCCTATTTAATATGTCTTGGTTTATGTAAGTGGTGGAGAAAAATTAATGATTATAGAAAAAGAAAGGGTTTAGTGGGAAAAACATAATTAATGTATTAAAAATATGAATAATGATTAGATTTCTTGAATGGTGCGTTTTGTTTGAAATATGATAGATAAATAGTAACGGTCACAGTATTATTTTGAAACAATGTTCTTCTAGCCCTTTGAAGAACAATGAGGAAGAGCATCATTAACGATATCTGTTGTTTTCTGCATTCAATCATATCCACGCATTAAGATATGGCAAAACTTCGAGATCGATCACTCCAGATACCAGAATACACGACGTAAATTTAGGGCAATTAGCAATAATAGAATGTGACATTACAACTTCCCATTATACTATTAGTGATTTGATTCTTCAGGAAACTTGATGAACTATTTTATGTAGAGAAACTTCTCACGATATCGGAATTATTAATACTTAGCTTCCTGCCTATAAAAAAAAAATACTTAGCGTCCTCTAAAAATTTAAGTTGACCAATATAAGGTGCATAGAGTTTAAGAAATAATTAAATGATGTAAAAATTTGATTAATTTTCATTAAAGTATCCAAATTTAATATGATTGAAAATATGGTGATAATAAATATGTATAGAGATTAGTATATTGAAGATAAGAGAGATTAATAAGCGAGTGGTTGAAAAAAGAATGTAATAAATAAAAGTGTGTTTGAAAATAAAAATTACCGTATAAATTAATATCAATGTCTAAAACTATATAATATACAAGAAAAAAATATCAAAATTGCATAACTTAACCAAAGAACGAAGTGAATGATACTGAATATATATATACATATATTTGAAGTTAATCAAATTATGTAAATCATTTTTTTTTAAATGATTGATCAAGCTACAAAACTAATCTACAAATGAGCCTACACCATAAAATAAGTGACATGTTTCACTTGTTTATTATTGATTGGTTATCAAGTGATACATGTCATCTTTTTATGATATAGGCTTGTTTGTAGATTAATTTATCATGATTTTTTTTAAAGTAGATAAATCATATATCTTTATTACATAAATTAGGTGTAGTTGTTTTAGACTTTATTTGCCTTAAAGAACAAGTATATTTGACTGAAAATTTGGTGAATTTGAGGTGAATTATGTGAAGGAATATATAAGTATTGCATATATTTTTAAGAAAATTGAATTTATCACTGTTAACTACTACCTCCGTTACCAACGAGGTGTGGCATACCTGACTCGGGACTTTGTCCTCGGTCTGCAAGGACACGGGTTCGAATCCCACCTCGGCGGTATGAGTCTGTCGCTCCTTCGGAAGTGGTTGACCTCCTCCGGGCAATTTGCAGGCTATGACCTGGAGACGGGGTTGCCCATCAGAGTCGTCAATGTGCGGCAATGATGGTGGGATTTCCCTCGTAAACCAAAAAAAAAACCTACTACCTCCGTTTTTTTTTGGCTTGGACATACATATTCAGAAAATGTTAATTATTATAAATTTTATACGTGTTTTGTCTAAAATGTCCATATTTAATTCTTATTGAAAATTATACTAGTATTTAATTTTTACTAGTAATAAGTGTGTTCACTAATTTATGTATAGTGATTTAGATATAAGAGCGATGATAAAAAAATATATAATTAATGAGGAGTAAAAGAAATGATTCAATGAGTGGTTAAAAAGTTGAAAAGAAAAATATATTTAGCATTGGAATTGTAAAAAGATAAAAAATATAGAATGAGAAAAAATGCTTAAAAGACCATATTAAAAATTAAGAAACCAATAGAGTATAATGCTCGTAGGTTTTGAAATATCACTCATTTTTTATATTTTGCATCTTGTGCCACACTCAAATCCTTTATGAATTATTTTAATTAAAATTAACAATATTTTTGTTCTTCTTCTCTTTCTCTTTTCTCTTCTTAATGCATAAAATACAAAATATTGTTAGTTTTTAATGAACTAAGTTCGTGTTAAAGTAATAATGTGAATGTGGCTAAAATTGAAAAATAGGGAAGGAGTATCATCAATTTTCAATATATTATAAAATAAGAGAATTTTAATTTTAACTTTTTTTCTTCCACTTTTATCTCTCAAAAATATCACATCAATGATTTCCGATAATTTATCTCCCTGTTGATTTCCCAAATCTCATTTATAACTGTTCATTTAATCAACATTCACAACACTCATATAACTTGCACAAAATCGAATCATTGCCTCGATAAGTTTCTTCAATTCAAAATTATAAATTCCAAAAACACATAGTAGCAAGAGTGGTTTTTGGTTGTTATATATTTTATGCTCTGTTCTCTGAACTTACTAATAACAGTGATCCCTTATGCTTGATTTATGTTTTAATCAATTTGCTTTATCTAAAAAATATTATAGTGTTCTAATTTTATTAAGAAAATACTTATATTTTTCATTTTCATATTTCAACTTCATACATTTATAATTAAGAATAAATTATGAATTTAATATAAATACATAAAGATTAGACACAATCTTTATTTATTATTATTTTGATCATGTTGTATTATTATTAATATAATATAAAAATGTTTTTTTTACATTTTATTTTATATAAAAAAAACAAAATATCAAAACATTTATTTTAAAAAACAAAAAAATTTAATATATATGCCTGTACAAGAAAACACATTATCAGAATTTATTTTTAAATTAACAAAAAATAAGATATAAAATTAAATCTCATGCATCGCACGAGCCAACTTTTGTTTTTGAAGTGAGAAAATGCATGCATGTAATTCAAACAAACTTTCAGAGTTGATGAATGCACTTGCTTCTTTATATATATATATATATATATATAAAGCCAAATTTTTTACATCCTTTTGTAAAATTTCTTTAGCAGATTTGCAATCTACACGAACCAAGAATTTCTGGTTGAGTAAATCAGATTGAAATTTTGAAATGCATAAAACAATTGATAAAACTTCTTTTTTGACAGTTGAGTAATTCTGTTGTGCAGGATTCCAATGCTTAGATGCGAATGCAATAATCTGTTCTTTTCCTGAAACCTGCTGTTTGAGAATGCCACCATAACCTATGTCTCAGGCATCGGTCTCAACAATTTTAAAGGCTTGGGGGTTAGGAAGATAAAGACAAGGAAGTTCCCGTATTTGAGCCTTAAGGCTTTTAACAATATTGGTGTGGATATCTGTCCAAGGAGGAGGGGTCTTCTTTAGACGTTCATGGAGTGGTTTAGTGGTATTGCTTAACTGGGGAATGAAGTCATATATATATATATATAAAGTCAAAATAAATTTGCTCCTTATATTATTTGTAACTTGGGATTAGCAAGCACTTTGTTTTAATTATACTCCTTCCGATTCTTATTATATGTCACTTTTTAAAAGATTTTCTTTGTCTTAATTATAAGTCTCTTTATATTTCTTATACATCATTTATTGTTTTTTCTTTTTTTGTCCTTATTAAATGTTTGACTATCTACGTTTTTTTTTCCATTAATGAGTGTTTATTTTTCAAGAAAAGTTGAGAGGGTAAAATTGTAATGTTACAATATATTCTCATAGAATTCATAAAGCTAACTACTTTTCTTGATATGTATAATTCGGTTAAGTATGCCATATAATAAGAATCAAAGAGAGTGTTACCTTTGTTCTTTTTTAAGTATTTTTTTCAGCAAAAAATATTTGGTAAAAAATATGTGGTATTGTATAAATGTCCTTTTAGAATATTTATGCATCTTTTAAGATTATTTTTACTCCATTTTTATACATTTACTTTGACAACATAAAATAGTTATTAAATCACTACCCTGACCGGCCGGTTCGATCACCAATACGATTTTAATATCATTGCCCCTGACTCGTTATTGCAAAGTCCCTACATACTCCATGGTAGGGTGCCTCCTTGGTATAAAAATTTGCACTTCCAACATCGGTAAGTCATATCATATTTTCAAACACTTTAATTTTTTTTTTCACTAAAAAATAGAAATAAAAAATTAGATTATGAGGGTCAAATATTAAAACTCATAATTTTAGGAGATTATAATCTGCTAACAAATTATAATGCAAATAAATATAATCATAACATATTTTTTAATATACCAAACACACACTAAAAGATAATAAAAAAAAAGGGCAAAGTTATATGAAGAAAAAGAGATTTGTTTAAATTCAAGCAAGTTGCCATTATTTGATCTTATAAATCATGTTTTCTTTACTATCATGAACACATAGATATACTAAAAAAACAGGAATAATTAACTAATGGCAAATTGTTCTTGCTTGCATTTATCATACATGAAGGAAATGCAATAATCGAATCCTACTAAATAAAATAGTCCTGTATTATTTTCTTCCTCACATCTAGTGGTGAGCACGACCCGGCCCTACCCGGAGACCCGTCCCAACCCGGCGGGTTCGGGTCGGGTTAAATCCGTCTTCAATCATTCAAAAGGACAAACCCGAGTGAAAAAAGGACAGACCCGGTTTTACTAAGGACGGGTTCGGGTTCATGCCCGGGTCACCCGGACCCGGCCCGGACTTATAATTAATTAATTATATATATATATTAATTATAATTATCATTCTTATTTCTAAAAACTAAAACATGAATAAAAAATATAAAATAGTAAAACACAAAAACTAAAAGTATACTACGGTGTGTGAGATACATACATACATACTGTATGAACTTGCCAAGTTGTCAGGAGATTCCATTTGTTATACAAGAGTTCCTTATACTTATTGGAAAATGATGGGCGGAATATGCATGGTGCAGGATCAACAAAGGCGAATTCTTCTCTTCTATGAGTAACGAACTATAGAATTGTACTTTGTTGTTGTTGAAGGAATTATATTAGTATTAGTATACTTCTTGTGGTTAGTTATAGAATTCTAGAAAGATTATGCAAATTTCAAAATTTGAATGGTTTGAAAAAAAAATTTAATGTTATTCATCCGTGTCCCGGGTGAACCCGGACCCGTCCCTATGAGGACCCGTCCTATTTTAGACCCGTCCTTACCTTGTCCCTCTCTAATTAAGGACGGATTCGGGTTAAAAAATTGACCCGTGCAACATTTCGGGACAGGTAAGGATCAAGCCCAACCCGTCCCATGCTCACCCCTACTCACATCATCAATTAAAATTCTTTTAAGTCCATCAATGCCACCACGGGAAGATATTTTTTTCATCAGATAAACTAAAGAAATAGTAAAACAAGGGAGCACATTTTCAAGTGCCCCATTATCCACTCTAAATATTTTTTTTTATTATTACAAAGGAGGTACCTGGGACTAGAACCCAGGACCTGAGACCTAAGCTACCTAGGTGTCACTGCAGCTACCAACTGAGCTGACTTACACGGACTTATCCACTCTAAATATTTATAGACATCGAAATTTATTAGAATTTTTTTATTTATTTATTAACTTTAGCTTTTAAGGTTAGGGTAGGAAATAAACACTATTAATTGAATAAATTTTATGGGAAATGATAACTTAAGAAAATTTAAAACGTTAATTTTTTTCATAAAAACATAATTATCTTTAGATATTTATCTTAGGGCTTAGATTAAAATATATATTTTTTAATTATGAGTTATAAGCATACTTAAGGACAAGCTCCATAATTTTCCGATGTGATGGAGACAAATATAAATTAATAAATTAAAAATATAATGTATATTGTTGTAAATAAAAACATCCATTAGTAAAAGATAATCAATCCTCGTTACTAAACTATATATCAAAATTTTAGGATAAAAACTTGTATTGTAATATTGAAAATTCAAAGTAAAGGAACATTTATATAAACTTTCATTATTATTGTCTATAATATTATTTATTTGTGTCCACGTAAGACAGTTCAGTTGGTGGCTACAGGGATACTTAGAATTTCTCTCTCCCCCACGTCATGGGTTCTAATCCCAGACCTCCCATGTAAACAAAAAAAAAAATTATTTATTTGTGCTGGGAATGTTGCAAGCCCTTACTCACCATTTTATAGGTTTCAAGACTTGAACTTTAAGAAACTAAAAATTCAAATCCCATTAAACTTTTATTTTAAAACTAAAAACATGCATGTTCCCTCTAGTTCTAAATCTAAGCTTTCATTGGACATTTTTTCTTTTTGTTCTTTAATCATTTCAAATTTTCATCAGCATTAATAGCTTTTTTTTCATAAACACTCATATTTATTCAAATTTTTTTAAAGGTTCAATAATAATTATTATATGAATAGTTATATATATATATATATATATCAAATATTAATATTTTCAATGTTATAAACAATACCAACTAGTTTTCTTAAAAGACGTATATTTAAGTCAAATGACTAATTGAAACTCATATTTCAGTTTAAAAAATATAATATTCATGTATATGCATATAAACAAAAAATGTAAAAACTTAGTTGTCCTCGCTAACACCTATGATATCCCATGTTTAGATATCATGTAAAATCTCCCAATAATCTTGTAACTATTTATAAAATCAATTATTCTTCCTAACACCTAAAAAAATGCAAATTACTTTCAAATGCAATAAAAAAAGAGTAGTTAAAAAAAAAAGCTGCATCGTTCTATTTTTTTTTCAGGGTTTCCACCCGCGCAAAAAGGTAACTAATCATTTCGATTTTGTCGGCCCTATCGGGGCTAGTCTCCTAGCAAGGTCTCTTACATTCGCAAGAGTTAGGGATCGAACCCCCAACCACTTACTTAAGTAGCAATCTTACATTCGCAAGAGTTAGGGATCGAACCCCCAACCACTTGCTTAAGTAGCAACAATCCCTTACTATATGTGTTAGTTTCTACTGATATTTTTTTTTATTACACGTTAGCACAATAATTTTCGTAATTAATAAATAGAGTAAGATTACATATATCTTTTTGATTTTTTTTATAACACATTAATGAAGTAATTTTCACATTAAATTTATATTTAAAAAAAATGTAAAAATAAACATTAATCTTAAAATACAAAACACAATAATAGAAACATGCATAAAAAAAAGTGTCAGTCAACACGCCAATAAAAAAAATAAAATCGTGGAAACTCTCAAATGAAAATATCTGGTGGTGCAGCACTTGTATAGAGAATGTGGTTGCCCATAAAGCCTTCAAGACAATTTTCTTCTCTTTTAAGTCTAAGCCTAACAATAATAACTCAGCAACGAGAAGAATGAGTGGTGGAAAAATCAAATAAACTAATTCTTGTGATCATGGTATGTGGATGATTAAGCACGCTTGACCTGATAAAAGCCTCCCTACCTATATTTGTCAAAACAAACCTTCTTTAGCCTTCTGTTTGTCGCTGTCTCGTGATAATTGAAAGCGATTTATCATTATTTTTTATGATACACTATAATTATTAGAGAAAGCCATCTTGTGATAAAATTTCACATGAATTGGGTTTCGAAACCTAACCATAATCGAGATCAAGACAAGCTTAACGATTCTTTGAGTGTATACAAATTATATTTATTCACAAAGTTTTCACATTGACGTTAATGTTTGAACTCGCAATTTATGAGCTAAGAGCAAATACAACCCCTGCTTTACCATTTTAAATATAAGATTTTGTTAAGGTTGAGGTTTAAAAGTTTAAAAATAATAAAAATATATTAAACAAAATTTATTATCTTAACTTCTTTTATTTTTCAATACAACAATTTTTTTATTACCTTTGTCGAGATTGTGAGAATTCCATAAATAACTTGTTATATATTATTAAAACGTGGTATCACCTTTTCTGATGATCAAGACATTTAAAAATTTATAATAAAACCACAATCTTTTTTATTACCTCGGTCGAGATTAAGAGAATTCTATATATAAAAAGCTTGTTATATATTATTGACACGTATCATCTTTTGTGATCATCGAAACATTTAAAAAATTTATAATAAATTAATAGAGATATTTAAAAGCAAAATAATGTAATACTTTCTCTATTTCAAAAGGATAGTAATAATTTGAAAAAGTTATAAAATTATCAAATATATAATTTAATGCATTTTGCATTTATCAATTAATTATAATTCAAAGTTTACAGTTTTTAAGCTTTTCATTTATTATTTTAACTTTAGTTTAAGAAATTTTTTTTTTGTCATTTTTATGATCCTTGTGAAAATGATAGAGTATTATGTAGAGCTTGTTTGTTGCTCAAACGCGAAAACTCCCTCTCACATGCGTTTCCCAACACGTTCGTCTAGAGGTCTTATACCGCAAATCCAAACAAGCTATTAGTACTATGTGTATATATATATATATATATATATAAATTAATAATTAAATATAATAAAGAATTTTGTCTACTCCATGAAAAACATAAATTTTTTTCAATGGAAAAAATAACCTTAGTTAAACACGTAATTAGGGGGGAAAAAAACCAAAACCACGGAAAGTGGTACATAAGAAAGTTTAATCATTATCGTATAAACAATGAAAATGCATGTTTGGTTCTGCGTTGAGTTAGTCCAGAATCAATTCTGAAATACAAACGTTACTAATAATTGCTTCTACTCCAACGTGATTTTGAAACCAAAATTGATTTTGTAACGCATAACGGAACATACTTAAACTCTTCTTGATAAATCAACTCAAACTCGAAAGTTCTCATTGTTCTATATCTAATCCAACACGAGTGTTGTTTATATTCCTATATAACAAATTTATATATTACTGTATTAATATTATTTTGTATAAAAAAAATAGTGCAACTAAGTTTAAAGATGTTTTTATGTACAAAGTCCAAACCGATTGAAAAAAAAATCAAAACAGATTAAAAAACATTAAAACTGATCAAGATGGCTTCTCTTCGGATTGGCTTATTAAAGAGTAGCAATTTCAAATTCATTTACACACCTTTAACTAAGCTTAGATTATTTTCTTCGCAACTATTTTTTCTTTTGCTAGATAATTACTCCCTCCGATCTCTTTTCCAAAAAAAAAAAAAAACTAATTTTGTATTTAATAAAGAAGTTAATTAAATATATTTAATTTTTTTAAATTGATAAGAGTAAGAAATGAAATTACGTTAGTAAAGTTGTATTGAAAATAAAACAAAAATTAAATTAAATGAGAAAATAATTTTTTTAAGAATATTTTAGGAAGGGTTTTCTTAAGCCTAGTTCTTAGTGTCAGAGCAGTGGATAAATACCCCTATACTCTAAGTGTTATTGAAAGAATAAAAATATAAACCTTTTTATTTATTAACTACATATTTTTCCATAAAATTATTTCATTTAATGATGTTTACTTTAGAGTTGAGGTTATCAAAATTTTTTTAAAAATAATTGTATTGAAAATAGGAAGTCAGTCAATCCACTTCATGATAAGTAGTAACTGTATTATGTCTCTGTTATAAGAAAAAAAACTAATTTCATATTAATTAAGAAAATTAGTTGAGTACATTTAATTTTCTCAAATTATAAAAAAAAAATAGTGTTACTTTAAGAAAATTCTATTGAGAATGAAATAAAAATTAAATGAGAAAATCAATTTCTAAAAATATTTATACCGTGAAAAAAATGAGTTTTTTCTTTATATTTTAGAACAAGATAAATGCGCTTTTTTTTTTATATATATTAGAGACCGGATTAATATATCTTTTTTATTTTTCTTATATTAAAAATTGAAAGACAATAAATTTTTTCTTTGGATATGGTCGAGGAAGAAAGCACAGTCAGATTTCAACTCGAAGACATTATTCCATCTCATCATTCTTCGTATATTAGAAGATGTTTTTTTTTTCTTCAAATTATATGTTTTTTAGCTATTTATAAATGGGTATTAACTTTTTAAGAAAAGGTGAGAGAATAAATTTGTAATACGTAGTATTATAATATTTTTCATAGACTATTGGTATGTATAACTCGGTTAAATATGTCCTATTAATAAATATCGGATAGAATAACATGTCTTACTTCCTCCGTCGCACACAGATGATAAAAATTGAAAAAGTAAAAAAATTAAAGAAACATGCATTCAATAGTTTATTTAACACATAAATCAATTATCAAAGAACTAATTTAATACATTTTGTATTAATTAACCAATCATAATTCAAAATTTACAATCTTTAAACTTTTTCAATAATTACCTTGACTTTAATTTAAGACAAAAAAATATTGTTATTTTTTTTAACAGGGATCGAACTCCTGACATCATGCTTAAGATAGTCAGCTATTCAACTATGCTGGATTTGTTGGTATAGTATAATGGGTATTTCTATCATGCAATCCAAAATTGGATGGTTGCTATGCAACCTTTTCTTAAACCAATAAGAAGTTGACACCTATGCCATGTCATTATTTGAAGTAGTTAAAATTAGTTTTTTGCAATTTAGTCCAACATAAAAAGTAAATTAAAAATTTAGTCCTTTGTACCTAAAGACAAATTATAACTTTTAATTTTAAATTTAGTCACTTGCATTAAGCCTTTTTACACAAGTGACTAATTTTAACTACTTTTAATTTTTTTTTAAATTAAAAGTTATAATTTGTCTATAGGTACAAAGGACTAAATTTTTAATTTACTTTTTATGTTGGACTAAATTGCAAAAACTTAATTTTAACTAGATTTAAGAAAAGGTTGCATAACAACCATCCAATTTTGGATTGCATGATAGTAACTTCCTAGTATAATACCCTGATATTGTTATTTTTATATCATCTTTACTAAACAAAAAGAATAGTATAATTTTATTAATTGAGCTAACAGTCCAAAATTTTGTACTAGCTGATTGACCATGAGAAAAAAATTGGAAAAGAAAAAAGAAGGGAGAGATAGAGAGAGAAAGTGGGGTATGGCGTTAAGGCACACAAACCCAAGCTTTAAATGCGAGTTGGTTGATGGCAGTTTCTTCGCATCCGCATTCGCATCTCTTTAGGGCTAAGCAACCAAAGCCTTTGTTGTGTTGTGTTGTGTGTTACAGCGCTTCTCTCCTTCTTCTTCTTCTCCTCCCTCTTCCTTCCATTTAATAATTACTATAGTTTTTTTTTTTTTAATATATAAACTCTCTCCTTAAACCCAACAAAATATCTAACATCAAAACGCACCCTCTGTCTGTCATCTCGAATAAGATAAGAAGAGAGCATTGTTTATTACAACACAATTGGTTGGTTCAATTTCGTGAGAGAGTGAAATTGAGATACCCAGATGGAGTTTCTGCCAAATCCATGCCCTTTGCGTTCATCTCTCTTCGGTTCCTTTGGGAATCTCGTTGATAGGGTTAAGCAGATTGGTACCATTGCCATCTCTGCCATCATTGGGAACATTTTCTCTGCGATCTTGACTTTTTGCTTTGCATTTGGTTCGATTCCTCACTCATTCTCTCCCCCCCTTCAATTCCCATTTCATTTCAATTCTTGATCTGCTTTCAATTTTTGCTGAATTTGTCAATGTCAATGTTTGCTTGAGACAGGAATGCACTTTTAAAAAAATAAAATAAAAAATTAGAAATTACCCTTTTTCAAAAAGTTGAAAATTTGGGTGGAAAAAATGAAACTTGGGGTGTGGGTCTGCTATATATCTGTTTTTAATATTATTATTGTTATTATGTTGTCTTATTCAGTTATATGTCCATCTTTAAAAATAAAAACAATAAAAAAAAGAACATTAAAAACAGTGGTTGATGATTTTCAATTCAAACATTGAGCTTTGGAATGTGCTTCATTTTTGTGTGTGCAGTGGGGACTTTGTTGGGGGCTCTGACTGGAGCTTTGATAGGCCAAGAGACTGAGAGTGGTTTCATTAGAGGGGCTGCTGTTGGTGCTATATCTGGAGCTGTTTTTTCCATTGAAGTGTTTGAATCCTCTCTTGTTCTTTGGCAATCTGATGAATCTGGAATTGGTTGTCTCTTATACTTGGTCAGTAACTCAACCCAGCTTTTAGGGGCCTCGTCGATATGGGATATTATCTTTTGTTTGTTCTTTTTATAAATGCTTGTTATGAAGCTGCATGTTCGCATAGTTTCAGTGCCATGAGATTTAGAGATCGTTTGTATAAACAACTTAGTTAAAAGCTTATTGAATTAACTTTTTTTTTTCTTTTTCAATAAGCTAGAAAGAGCTAATTTTCACAAGCTTATTAAAATAAGCTAACAAGAGCTTATGGGAATGTCAGAACTCATAAGCATTAGTTGAGTTTAAAAGCTCACATAAGCCCTTCGAATTCCCCTTTAGTCCCAAATTTTCTTTTATAGTTTTTGCTTACATGCTGTTTAGCCTAATACTTTTGAGCTATGCAGATTGATGTCATTGCTAGTTTACTGAGTGGGAGACTTGTTCGTGAGAGGATCGGTCCAGCTATGTTGAGTGCTGTCCAAAGTCAGGTAATTTTGCTTTGTGCTAAGGATACGTTATTACGGTGCCGAGGTAGATATTTGCTTATGCATTCTCATTTTGATGACACCTCTGTTCTTCTTTATCAGATGGGTGCTGTTGAAACTGGTTTTGACGAAGTTCAAAACATCTTTGACATTGGTGGTTCAAAAGGTTTATCAGGTGATTCGGTTGAGAAAATCCCAAAAATCAAAATTACCAGCGACAACAACATTGATGCTTCTGGTGAAAGAGTCTCTTGTTCAGTTTGCCTACAGGTTTGTTTATGCAGTTTTCCTTGTACTTAGTACAACTAGCAATCTATATTCTATACCATGGAGTGTTATTAAGCTTTTGTGCTTTGATGTTGACACTTCTGAACTTGTGGAAATGCAGGACTTCCAGCTCGGGGAGACGGTTAGAAGCTTACCTCATTGTCATCACATGTTTCACCTCCCCTGCATAGATAAGTGGCTCTTCAGGCATGGTTCTTGTCCATTATGCAGAAGGGATCTGTAATTTTGTATATGCATAGCACAGACAGTAAAAAAGTTCTTTTCTGATTTTGTTTATAAGCTTATTTAATTATAGGACTTGTACTCGGTTACATCTAGTGGGAGCCATCCGAGTTATGAGTGGTATCATTGTACTAAATTAGTGTAAAGAAAATTTTGAGATAAAACGGCCTCCACTTCTTGTATATGGTTATAGATGACTGAATGACCCCCCTTCCCCTCTTTTCTGTTCAATTTCTTCTTTAATTTCGGGTACAAAGAACATGAGACCGTTGTCTACTAATCTTAATTCTTGCCACAGTGATTTCAATCTTGGCAAGGTTAAGAAGCATCACTTGTTTGTATTTAAGAAGAGCTTCAACTAGTTCAAATGATTGGTTACCTGACATCTATGATCTACCCCATTCAAAATAAGAGAATGGCAAATGATAACAAGCATCCTTGATGCTATTGTAAAGAAACCAAAGTGCCAAACATAGTAAAAACTCATGGAAAAATGTAGTTTTTTGTATTTTCGATACATGGAAGAATGCATGCTTATATGATTATTTTTCATTGTTAGAACACTTATTAGCAAGACTCCATTTTTTTTTTCACAACAAACAGCCCTAAACATCCTATAGGAGTTTTAAATACATTCAAATATACTGTGGTGATTATAATCTTACCATGGTTGAAGCTTCACTTTCAATAGTTTGCATTCAATATCCGTGTAGGGGTTCACCAAAAAAAATATCCGTGTAGGGACATGGTGCAGGTAGTTGGTTCCTCCACGTTTACCCCATCCTGAATAAGATAATGTTAACATCCTATAGCAGTTTTAAAAGCATTCAAATACTATAACCATAGCAATTTTAATCTTGCCAAGGTTAAGAAGCTTCACAGTCATTTGTCCGTATTCAAGATCTATTATCCATGATTCAAGTGATTGATTCCATCACATTTACCTCATTCCGAATAAGATAATTTGAACATCCTAAAGCAGTTTTAAAAAACATTCAAATAAAACCATGGTGATTTTAGAGTTGCCAAGATAAGACGCCTCACTTATTTAACGTGTTTCACTCAAGATCTGTATTGGCAATTTGGCATGTGCAAGTGATTGATTCCTTAACATTTACTCCATTCCGAATAAGAATACAGACGATCCTGTGAGATCCAAAAACAGTCAAATATAACCGTAGTGATTTTAATCTTGCCAAGGTTAAGAAGCTTCAAGATCTGTTCAAGGGACATGGTACAAGTGACTGGTCCCCCTAGCATTTACCCTTCCTGCATAAGAAATCTAAACATCCCATAGGAATTTAAAAAACATTCATATCTGAAAAGTGAAAACATCTTTTAAGAGAATATATACTCAAATTTCAAAGGAAGGAATTTAATTTTGGTACATTGTTAGTGTAATTGTTTTTACTCTAATCATCACTCAGTTCTAAGAATCAAATATTTAATATGACTGATTGATAGTATATAAAATAGTATAGATTTTGCTAACAAGTATCTTAAGGGTAATTATTAAAGTTAATAGAAATGAAAAATTAACCATAAGTTGACATTATTGTTTTTCTCGAAAATCCCAAAAACCATATTTTTCAATGACTTTCTACTACTTATGGTTTTTTAACAAGTATCTTAAAAATAATTGTTAGTATTTGCCAATTGCCATAAAATATTTATAAGACACCATCATAATTCAATTCATCGTGAGAGAATATAAATATTCAAATTCAAGAAAAACAGCTCGGATTTATTCTTGAATCTTGATTGAATGAAAACTTGAACCGTTTCAAATGTGAATTCTATGGCCTGGTCAATTATCTTTGGGTACATAAAGAGTAGACCTGAGTTTTCTTGAAAGACCAGCTTAAGAATCTTGCTAAATACTTATGTTTGAAGAGGATTTATCATTTGTCAAACCGTACACAACCAGTTGATTAACATAGTTAAGTGATGGGTGATTACTGATTAGGAAACAATGGATTTATCAGGATTGAAACTTGGTAGAGCTCAAAAGGTACATGAACGGGAAAAGTGTAATATCATGTGTATTTAAGAGTCACCAACCCTAGCAATGTTGCCATGATCAATTCATCTGCCACATTAAATTGTCTTATCCCTTTAAAAACAGAGATCAACATACAGTTGCATTTCCTTGAATTGCTTGGTATTTTTTTTCTTGTCCAGATCACAAGTATCCCTTTATGGATACTATTACCTTATTCAAGGGAATATTAATTATCACAAAATGGAATAAAAATAAGATCCGAGATCTTGTTTAAGAGTTACTCCATCAAACATGTACGACTCTAATCACTTTTGAGAGGCAATAACACCATTCTCATTAATATTATTTGCTATATATATAGTTAGTGATCAAGTCTCATCCCCTACCCAATTATACATGTTATTATAGGGTAAATGGTAAAATATACTTTTGTGTAGAATGGGAATATATTCTCGCCATCCAGTCATCCACTATGTACAACTAACTTTCTTCTTCTACCTAACAGACATGTAAGTCGTTCATTCAATCAATGCATCAATGTTTACTCAAATTTACGTTATAATAGATGGTACTATGGTACAAATTAAGAAAACCAAACCGAGAGAGAGAGAGAGAGAGTTAACAGGTTGAGCATAATACACATCTTTATACACTCATGGCTCCCAAATCACGAAACAGTTGGCTCAAAAATTCTCATATGTGAATGACACCCCACTTCCTTTTTGCCAGATATGGATTATTCACGTGATAATCTTCACATGAAATTAGAGTTACTTTTGGTTACAGTTTCATGAGCTAGCATGCACTGCACTTGATGAGGAGCTGACCAATCCTAGCCGAAACAAAAATAATAGACATGGACCGTTCTACCTATCCTCCTATACCAAACCCAAACAAATTTATTATAGGGTTGGTTTAACCTTATGTGAGGAAAAAAATTAAAGTATAGGAGTAGTAAATATTTATTGAGAATTAAATTCATTAATGTTGGAAGTTGTAAATTCACCTTTTTTTAATGTAAATCTTTTTAAGGTCTTTATTCTCCATCCTTATGGTTGAGTTAAGAAAATTCTTTATTTTATACATTTAATTTTAGTTTTCCTTGAAGCACATATAGCATAAATATGTATGTGGCATAAACAATGAGTCAATGACGAAAGTGATATGGAGTTGAACATGTGATCCGCACAAGGGTATACGACCCTTTGGCTCTGGGATTGACCTCCCTCAAGTTGAAAGTAAACACTGGTAGAGCCTGAATTAACTCGATTAAATTGAGTGTTGTTGCATTGCAGCAATAAAGTTCCTGACATATTATTAATGCATTTTAACTGGCAAGAAGATTTTAATCTGGCTCAGGGGAGTGAATGCTATTAATATAAAATTTGAAATTATTCTTTTTGTCTTATTTATATGTCACATTTAATTGTATTATATGTATTGAGGAGGATAGTTACATTTTTTTAAAATTAAAAAAAAATTAACATTACAATTTTACCTTCTTAATTTATATTGAAAATTTAACAAATATATTATTTCACATTAATGGATAAATGACAAATAAGAGAAAAAAATAATAAATACCTCAAAAAATACACTGTGACTTATAAATAAAACATAAGAATTCTTCTATAATGTGACTTATTAATAAGATCGAATGGAATAATACTCAAGGTCCAATTATTGGGTGATCTTGGATCAATAATCACAACCAAATAGTATATTACCATCATCGGTTACTCATTTTATGTATTTCTTTAATAAAAAATAAACTATAAATGATCCAAAACGAACTAATAATTTCACTCAATTGAGGATACGTTGATTGCTGAACGTGAAACCTGTCAAAGCTAATAGGCAAAATAAATACTTGATTTTTTAAAAAAATTTAACAATTATTCCTTTTTGTCTCTATTATAAGAAAAAAATAATCAAATTTATATTATCAATAAAAAATTAGTTGAGTGCATTTAATTTTTTCAAATTCATAAAAAATATAATTTCTTTAAAAAAATTGCATTGAAAATGAAACAAAAATTAAATATTACAACAACTTCACAAGAATATTTTAAAAATGATTGTATTGAAATTAAAAAGTTAGTTAACATTTTTCTTATATTTATTTAAGACCAAAATAAATATATTTTTTTAATACTAAAGATTAGAGGTAATACCTAATTGTTTAAGGAATCAATAAATACAAATTTTGTATCGAAGAATAGTAGTATATCACTTCTTAGATACACATTTTCAAATTGAATAAGTGATAAATAATTCGGTTTTGGCTGAGCAAGATTTTTTTTTTTTGGTTTGCACCCTGGTATCCGGCCCACTGGGCCGACTAATCCAGTTCGAGGGGGGTCTCGGGGTTAAGATTTTATTCCTCTCCCAACGTTTTTGTGGGGGATCGAACCGTGGTTCGCCCTACCAAGTGCAGTCCCTGGCACCACTGCACCAACAGCTAGTTGGTTTTGAGCAAGATTTTAAATTTGATAATTTGTGGATGAAAAAAAAATCATAAGAAAATTTGTTTGTCAAAGTGAGTATGTGGCCTAAATCAGATTCAGACTTATCTAAGATTCTAAGTAAGACCTGAGATACCGGGTCAGCAACAAAATTCACATTTTTCGTCTCTGATACTTTAACTAATGTCTTTATAAAGAGCTAATTAACATCATATTCCCCATTAACACCAAGTATCCTAGGATTCTGGGTGTAGTATACAGTTGGCTATCCTTCTCATCAAAACACAGATTCAGAGTCAAACATTGCTCAGATTGCAGTCTTCCCTTAAACATTGAAATTGCTCACCAGGCTGGAAAGATATTCAAGTTTTGTCTTTAATAATGCTATAGTGACATGGTAGCTAGCTAGGAACGTCAATTCTTCATTAGCAATAGATTACTCTGTACGCCGTTGCAACAGTAAATAACTTTGAACAATTAATGAAGACTACTACTGGTTTATGTGTACCAGTACTACTAGACTTGCTGTTTTATTTGTGCAGAAAATGAATGTATGCTGCGTGATTAAGGGCTTTTTTAATGTTTTAAGCTGACGTTGTCCTCCTTGGTAATTTACATCTTGCTCCATCACTTCTAGCTAGGCTTCCAGGATAAACTTGTTTGAAGTTTTGTGATTTTATTTCTTTGGGGTATTCAAGATTTTCCATTTTTTTTTTTTCCATATTTTTTTAAGGGCTGTTTTTATCCGACTCTAGTTGTCTATAAGTCGTATCCCAGCAATTTTTTTTAGGGAGTCCACGGAATCACATTCAATAAACCTTGTAGCAAATAGCATCGCCTGATTGCTATCAAGGTGGGTCTTAAAGTGTAGGAGTTTTTAGTATGACAGCTTCTATCTCTTTTTTCCTCCTTTCAAACATTGTAATCGATATTATCACCGAAATTTCATACTGATATTTTTCAATGGAGTTTTGAATATATTTTTGAGAAATCTTTTTCAATAATTATTCTAAAATTTAACAGAAAATATATTAAATAAGAAAATAGTTTATACTATGATGATAGTGTAAAGGTTTTTTTTTACGGTGTCAGAACATCATCCACAATTCAAGGGTTTATGGAGTTTATGGTTATTGATTTTTAAATAAAAGTAATGCAAATGAACGGTGAATAATGTACCAACAGTGTAAAAAACTTTACAGTGCACACATATTGAAAAATAAAAAATAAATATATGTGATATCTTAAAGTTTGAAAAATATTCAATATTTTATTTATTTATTGAGTAAGAGATTATTAAAAATAAAAATAAAGAGAATTTAAAATAACTCAATATAAAATGGAAAATATGTTTTACTGACAAACTCTAAGTTAATTACCACCTTCGTCTATTTTAGTAACTTCTATTTATCAGATCTTGGTAATCAAGATGTTTGTTAAGAAATAAATTAAAGAGAAGTTTTTATCAAAAATATAAGTTTATTAATTTTCGAATTTTAAATTTTACCCTTTTTTTAAATAAAATACACAAAGAAATTTTAGTTTCATAAACAATATTATAAAGATATTTGTTAACATTTTTCTTTATCATTTATGATTTTCTATTAAAAGTTTAATGCTATCATAACGCTTCAAAACAATTCAATTTTTTTCTTCCATATTCCTTGCGGAACCACCGGTATCCTCAAGAGTATCTTTAATATCAGGGAGTCCTAGAAACTAATCTGGAGCGAGCTGTGTGGCTCCCAGCGAGATGATTTTAGTGGGAATCGAACCCAGGCTACTAACACCTGTGTCTCATTCCCAATATTTCAGTTATGCCCTTACACCAACTGAACCAAGCCCCGTTGGTAACCATTCAAATTTTTTAATAATGCAAAACAATTCAAATTAAAGGTACGTGATTAGACTTATCAATCAAAGGTACATTAAGAATATCAATGCTTTTGGTACACTCTATATATAATA
Organism: Crotalaria pallida; assembly: GCA_037953625.1. Taxonomy (NCBI): domain Eukaryota; kingdom Viridiplantae; phylum Streptophyta; class Magnoliopsida; order Fabales; family Fabaceae; genus Crotalaria; species Crotalaria pallida. The sequence continues at coordinate 125,993,689 of CM075655.1, read as the reverse complement.
TCTGTGTGAGACATTGTGTTTAATATAAGCTATTGGTTAAACCAAACTTATTCGCTCGGCTCGCTCAAATGTAATCCCTCCGTTTCACTTTAGGTGTCTTTTTGCACTTTTACACATAGATTAAAAAAGTGTTGATTATGATGATTATTGTAAGTTTTATGTGTATTTTGTCAAAAATACCCCTATTTAATATTTTTATTTTGTCAATGCATCATTACTAGTATTACAAATTTGAAAACTAAAACAACATTAAATGTAAGGGTAAATAAGGAAAAACAGTATTAAATGTTGTCTAGATTTGGTAGAAAAACACTTATTTTGAAACAAAATTTTGATGTTAAAAAGACACTTAAAGTGAAACGGAGGGAGTACATTTCTTCTATTCCTTAATACTCCTTGTGTCTCTGTTTATAAAGCATTTTTTTAAAGATTTATATGTTCTTAAATATAGTAAATGATTTATAGGTAGCATTAAATAATCTTATACGTATCAAATATAGTCCTAATGATTTTACTCTGCATGTTCAAAAAAAAAAAAATTACTTTACTTATAATAACAACTACATCAATCAAGATAGTATTTAATTTTATGTTGAGGTAATTTAGTAAGTTTGATATATTTTTTATAATTTTGAGAATATTAACTATTCCGCTCTAACTATTTTTTTTAATATTTGTGAATTGGTTAAAAATGTCTGATAGATTATATAATAAATAAAATAAAAACAAAAAGTTTTCGATAATTGTTTTTATACTCCCTTTGTCTCTAAATATATAATTCATTTGGGAGATTTTACATCCATTAAAAAAGTTAATTAATTTAATTAATTGTATTGGAAATGTAAACTTTTGATATGTATTTTCAAAATTACTCTTATTAATATTATTGAGAATTTAAAAAGTGTTAAATAAATAGGGGTGTTTGTGAAAAAAGTAATTAATGGTCATTAAAAATTGACATAAGGTCTTATAAATAAGAACAAAATAAAAATATTAAAAGAATCTTATATTTAGGGCCGAATATCGAGGAATTGTGGCAAATGGTGATATACCAAACAGCGGATGCAGGGTGAATTTGGATTCATCTAGGTCTCGTGTCCATAATGAGTTATTAGTTATTTTAGTTTCCGATAGTGTTATTATTGGTCATTTTTGTCTAAGAGATCGTAGATACACGTTTAGTCCCTGAGAATGTCTCATGTCAATCACTCTCTCCATCCATTGGGGTTAAGTAATAGAGTTAAATATTTAAAATTGTTTATTTTGGTCCTTGAAACATACATACATAATTCAACCTTGTCCTTTTAAAATTGCAGATTAATTCAATTTAGTCCCTAAATATTTTTTTTTAAGAAAACAAACAAACCAGCATTATGGAGCATAACATTAAAACCTGTACATATGTAGTATTTGAGACAACTTGATGAAATTTTTTCCCAAATAAAATGCACAAAATATATGATGGATTCCAGGTATCACGTACTGCATTACTGCCATCAAGCCTTAGAAAAAACATAATTACTCCATCACTTATGTTGCCTCAAATACCAAATACCACATATATATAAAGGTTTTAGTGTTATCTCCCATAATGTTAGGTCGTTTGTTTTCTAAAAAAAAAATGAGGGATTAAATTGAATTAATCGGCAATTTATAAAGGACCAAGTTAAATTATGTATGTGTGTTTCAGTGACCAAAATGAACAATTTTAAAAATTTAACTCCGTTACTTAACCCCAATTGACGAATGAACTAAAATGATTGACGTGAGACATTTTCAGGGACTAAACGTGTATTTATGATTTCTAAGGGACTAAAATGATCGATGACACTCTAAGGATTGAAATAACTAATACTCACTTCGTTCCATTTTGTTTGGCCTTTTAAGCTTTTTTTCTCGTTTAATATATTTTGTCCTTTTACAATTCCAATGCATAAACATATTTTTCTTTCCAACTTTAACCATCTATTCAATCATTTATCTTATTCCTCATTAATTATACTTTTATCATCTTTCTCATTTGTAAACCATTATACATTAATTAATGGACACACTTACTAATAAAAATTAAATACTATATATAATTTTCAATAAGGATTAAATAAGGACATTTTAGATAAAATACATATAAAACTTAAAATAATTAATACTCCCTCCGGTCCTATTTATAAGACCATTTGGGGTTTTTCAATTTCATCAAGGAAAGTGGATAAATTTGTTAGTGGCATTGGAAAGGTGAAAATTTGATATACTTTTTCAAAAATACCCCTATAATTATTATTGAAACTCTAAAATGTTGACTTTATAGGAGTGTTAGTGGAAAGAAGTAATTAAATGTTATTGAAAATTTGAAAGGGGTCTTATAAATAGGACCAAAATAAAATTCCAAAAGGATTTTATAAATAAAACAGAAAGAAATATTTTCTTAATTTGTGTGTCCAAATCTAAAAGGCGAAATAAATGGAAGGGAAAAACTCTCTCCACAATGGATATAGACCAGAGTCAATGGATCATTAATTGGTACAGCTAAGAGGCCTACTTCAAGTCCCAGCGAAAGAGAAAGAAAGAAAAAGTGCAGCACGACCAAATTACTGCACAACTTTTAAATTTTTAAATTTGTTTTTCCCATATAGATGAACGACCAAATCTCAAATCAAAGACCACGAGAACTTGATTAAAAGTCATTTAGGCACCTTGTACCAAACCACAAGGTTGAACTAGCCCTTGCAAAATTATGGGAATTAGTCCTTAAATCCCGTTTTTAGTTCCTAAATCCTTTTTTTTTCCTGATGGAGTTCTGTCAGAATATTTTCTGATATCCTCGAGTCGGAAAAATGCATTTTTCCGGTTAATCTCTTATTAAAAAAATTCATTTTAAAGTCAGAAAATGCATTTTCCGATTCGAAGGTATCAGAAAAATATTCCAATCAAACCCCATCAGAAAAAAAAATTGGGGTTTGGAGACTAAAAACGGAGTTTGAGGATTAATTCCCCAAAATGATACCCCTGGCAATTGAAGGGAACCGGACTCGACCGGGCTTTGATCATCCAGCAAATTGTGGGCCTGCACAAATTACTGCCTCTTTGTCCAAGCAAGAAAGGCCCAAAGTCCACCTCCAAAATGGATGGGATGTTGCTCCACTCCCACTTATGAACAATCCAACCATACTATTCTTTTTTCTTTTCTTCTCTTTCTCTTCTACACCAACTCACATTTACACCTTTAATTTTTATCATAAAAATACTCTCTTTAAACCTCAATCACTCATCAATCCATATCACTCATACAAACTACCTCCGAAAACATATACTCCCTCCGTTCCTAATTATAAGGTCCTCTTAACACTTTTATTTTGTTCCTATTTATAAGGTCCTTTACCAATTTTCAATGAGCATTAATTATTTTTTTCCACAAACATCCCTATTTATTTAACACTTTTTAGATTCCCAATAATATTAATAGGGGTAATTTTGAAAATACATATCAAAAGTTCACATTTCCAATACAATTAACTAAATTATTCCATTTTCTTAATGGAAGTGAAATCTCCCAAGATAACCTTATAATTAGGAACGGAGGAAGTATCAACCAGGTATGTGCATGATTTTATTTTTAGCTTCTTTTTTTAAACGTCATCTCGAGAATAGTTGTGAACTAAATTCACGATCTTCATAAAAGCTTGGATCATAAACAAAATTCGTGACTACGAGCATATGAAATGATATTACCCAAACAAAAATTTTTATAAAGAGATTCATTATGAATTATGGCTTTTATTTTGATTGAATAAATCATTTGATTCATGTCTCGTATCCTATACAATGTCTCACTTATTTAATAAGTTGTGAATGCTTTGCTTTTATTTTTTAATTTTTTTTACATTAAGTTAGATTGTGAACATTGTTCACGATTCATAATTTTTGAATTGTGAGTTAAAGTCACGATTTATTAAGGATTTTTTGAAAATTAAAATTTTTGTATCTGAGTTAACGTGCATGTATTTCCATGCATAGTATAAAATAATGAAAGTGTGGATTGAATTTCCATGCATTTTTCATATTTTATCATTACATTTAAAAAGAAAAAATTGTCAAATGTGGACCGTCATGACCACATACTAGGTCCACTAATTACCAACTTAAACTTTAACGTGCCAACATAGACGGCAACTGTATAGTTTGACTTCAATGACGCGGTAGCTATATTCTATACAACTATTGGGTAATTTGTTTATAAAAAATGTGCTGGGTTAGGTGCTAATTAGGTCTAAAAAAATAAAGTCGATCATCTTTTAATTAATAGGTTGATACTGTACTCCCGTTGTTTCGTAATAGAAGTTTTTTAAAGTTGTCCTGTAGTAATATATTGATTAATGAGCATATTTATTATATTTATTTGAGTTGAATTTGTGTATTTTTCTTTTATGATTATTTATCCATTCATTGTCTCATACTCTCATTATTAATAATTTAAGGTAAATTTATGAATATACTCTTATTCTATCCGTTTCAATTTATTTGTCATTTTAGGAGTTTTACATGGATTGACAAAATCATTTAATATCTCAATTTTCAAGAAAAGAATGAGAACGAATTCACTATATTATCCTCATATTACATTAATTATCACACATTTCACATATTTCAAAATCTTTAAAAACAAGGTTAAAATTTGAAAAAATTAATTAGTGCACCGTCGTATTCATAAATCTACAAATAATTTGAAATAAGTTGAAAAATGCTAAAACGACAAATAAATCGAAACGGAGAGAGTAATTAATAAAATATTGGTTTGTAAAAGAAAATATATTTTTTTTTGTGCATCGAGGATAACCTTCAACCGAAAGCCGAATACTAATTCACTCCGAGACGTAGAGATCATCCCCCTAACATCATATTTAAGAAACTTGATTTTTTTTTTTATGAACCAGGGTATATCCACCCGCCAAACTGGGTGACTAATCCCTCGCACCACGGTCGGACCCTTTCGGGGGCGATGCTCCCAGTAAGGTTTGCTCCATTCACATGCGCCTCAGGTACGACTCGAACCCGCGACCACATGCTTAAGGGACACAAGCCCCTTCCACTTGTGTCAGCCTCCACTGGTGAAACTTGGTCATTTATCAACTATGTTGAACCTTGTTAGTTATAAAAACAAATTATATAAAAAACAAAATAATTTTCTTAGAAAAACGTATAATAAGAAATAGAAAATAGATGATGCACTGACAGTGTAAAGGTTTTTTACACCATCAGTGTATCATCTACCATTTATGTGTTTTTGATCATTAACTTTTAAATAAAAGTAATACAAATAAATGATGAATAATTGACTGATGTGTAAAAAACATTACACTGTTACTACACTTCCATTAATCTCATTAAGAAATGGAAGGAATATTCTTAAAAAACGCAACGTAATTGAAATGTATAAGTTTGTTGGGGGATATCTATAAATTTTGAAGTAGCGAGGAAAATTTAATTATAAGTTCCGAAGGAATAATTTAATTATTTTAAATGTTCATCAATTTAATATTTTTTTAATCAATTCGACAAATGTATATTTTCATAATCAAATTATGTGAATCTATCAACTCAGGTTAATATAGTTGGTGTGAAGTTTTGTTATTTAAGCAAGTAGTGGAGGTTTAATCATTCACTCTTATGAAGGTAAAAAATCTCAATTTGAAAGATCATAAAAAAATAATTAAATATTAAATAGCAATCTGAATGATTAATGATTAATTACCGTATTCACATAAATAATCAAGAGAAAAAAAAAATTATGCCAAACTCCATAATCTGGCTCCTTTGGATTTAGGAATAGGGTCAAATTGTTTACTATATTCGTCCTTGTTTGAATGTTTGAGTTGAGAATCCTATGGCGGAGTGATTGCCACCACATTCCCTCTTTCATCATGTTTCGCAATTTAGTTGGGAAGTCTCATGTGTAGAATGAGGAGACCTGTCTTACTCAGCAACCTCATCATCACCCTTTTTCATGGTTCATTGTTCATTCATCATGCCTCACGGTGGGAGAAGTTCAACAATCACCCCTCCTGTGTCCTGTTTCTTTGACTTAAAATGCCACGTCTCACTGTTTATCATTAATTTACCCTATTTTGTCAAAAATAATTTTTTCTTTGAAGTATACAAAAAAGAATTTGTTTAAACTTTAAGTGAAATGTTTCTATTTAAGAGGGGGAAAAAATCTCCTAGATAGATTCAGTTATTCTAAGGTGATAGTGTGGTCGATAGATAAAAAATGATTTTTTGGAGACGTAAAATAAATATGGTTTTTTTATGAAATTGGTCCCTGTAAATATTGGTCGTTCTGAAATGAGTCCCTGGATTTTATTTTTTTTTGGTTTTGGTCCCCAAACACTTTTTACGTTATCGATTTGGGGACCAAAACGAAAAAACAAAAAATGTTTAGAGACTCATTTCAGAATGAACAATATTTACAGGGACCAACTTCGAAACGTAAATAGTGTTTGGGGACCAAAACGAAAAAAAATAAAGTTTAGGAACTCATTTCAGAACAACCAATATTTATAGGGACTAATTTCACAAAAAAGCCAATAAATATCGAAGCAAGTTTTCTCTTTCACAACAACACAATTTAATTTAATAATTTTTATACATGCGACATAAATTGAATCATAACATTGCACTTAAAATTCATCTATCTTATTTGCTAAACTGATTATTTTAGAGAAACTTTTTTTTAAGGGAAAAAGTGTATTTTATTCATAGATCAAAAACAATACAAGAAATTTCACACTAATAATAATTAAAGGGAAAACAAAATACACTGCAACAACAAACTCTTCCATGTGATGTATCATCAGCAACTGCCAAAACCCGACTCTAACAGGAGATTCAATATCCTTTAATACCAAGATAACAATATCATTGATGCTGGGACTAAGCTCAACTCGACGACAAGGAATCTCAGATCTAAAACGAGAGAGTCGTTGGATGGTAGCCAAATCAACAGTCAGCAAAGAGAGATCTGTCTCGATGAGTAGCCTTCCAATTATTGGAGCAAAGAGGATAACCATCAGATCTGAAAAGTTGAACTATCCAGAGGCATCCCTCCACTTGAAACACACAAAATAAAAACAATTTGCACAAAGGCAAGACAAAACCCAGAAAAACTGGGGGAAAATAAACCCACGCCCTTTCCCAAAGGAAGGGGAGGGACAAATTCCCCTTCCCCTATCGAGAAATAACAGATGAAAACAAGAGGAGTATAGGAGGGGAGAGAAAAAAAAATTAGGATTTCTGATCCTTATTTGATATGATATATTTTAGAGAAACAAAATTCAAAGCTCATATCCGTAAATTAAATTGGTTAACTAAGATTCCTCTCCATGGAGATTTATTGTGAATAAATTAAAGAAGTAATAGGATAATTTTTTTTATTGATTATATTATGAAAATAAATTAAATAACTTTAACCTTTGTTTGTATATATATAAATTACACTTTGTGCAAGAGTGATGATCGGCATAAAAATTATGATAGCATAAAAATTGGTGTAATTTAATTTTTGGTATAAACAAATCCCTCTTCTTATAGACGAAGAAAAGGTAAATAAATGGAGAAAAAGATTTTTTTTTTTTTTTAAGATAAGAGGAAAAAATCATTGTAAATCTTGGTCATTACAAAATCAAGAAAATAAAACAAGAAAAATCATACTCAATAAAATTACCCTATGTAAAAATGGGATCATTGATTCATTTTTATGAGACATGTCACTCTTATATGTATTGAACAGTAGACTAATTTTATAATTTCTCCTAATGCAATGACTTTTAAAATTCATGAATCAACAGTATACACATAAGTATTGAATTTAAATACAAAATACTAGTAGAAATGAAGCATCAAAACAAAATAATATTAATGATAACATGTTAAAAATAAGAGCTAAAACTAAAAAAACAAAACTCTTTCCAATTCGTTTATAAGAAAAAAAAATCAACTCAACATTTATCAAATATACGAGTACATTTAACTTTTTAAATTTATAAAAAACAAAGATATTCAAAAAATGTAACATTAGTAATGACAAAAAAAAATAATCAAGACAGCTAGTTAAATATGAATATTTTCAAAATGATAAATTTTATGTTAAAACATGAATTAACTTTTGTTCATATTTAAAACCAAAAATAATATATTTATTTATTTTTTTACAAGAGGGAGTATATTACTAATTGCATTCTTTTTCCATTCATGAATGAGGATGGTCAAGACTGAATAAAAAAAGTATAATACGGGAAAGATTCAACACGGTGCAGGTGGCTTCCAGGCTAAAAATAGATTGCTTTTTAATAACATGCCAAATGTTCTTCATCCAACCAACTTACTTTATTAAATCTATAAAAATAGACTATAGAAGCAATCAAAAGTAGTCCAAATAAAATCACCCCAAAAAAAAGTAGTCCAAATAATACTCATGCACAAATTGAATACTCAAAGTGGGACCCTCAGTTTTTTTCTTGGCCAGAAAATTGATTTTTTTTTTTTTTCAATTCATGATAACTGTTTTTAGTTAGACTCATGAAACAGATCAAGACTCAAATAATGATTATTATAATAGACACCGACAATTCAACAAAACTCAAACTCTGGTCGAAAAATTAGCTAAACGATGACACAACAAAAAAATTAAATTATACTAATTGAATTGAAAATGTTACGATAATCAGGTGACCAACCTGCAAATAAGTACAAGATGATGAATAAGGGCTTATAAATTAATCACTCATTAATTGACACATTACACTAAGATGTTTATAAGGTGGACTATATATTAAGCGGACTATATTAATAAGAATTAAAATAAGATAAAAATGTTGATTAAGTTATGAGATTAATGATGGGTATGTACAGATGGTGTAAATTTTTTTACAACATCAATCTATCATTCAATATTCATTTGTATTACTTTAATTTAAAAGTCAACGATCATAAACGGATGGATTTATGATGTAAAAAAACTTTTAGTCCGTGCATTCTCAATTTTCTTAGATATGACGTAATAATACGTTGTGTGATTAGGCAAGAGTTGGACTGATGCCTACGACAACAAATGAATTACTCAACCATACATATTCATATATACACCTCCACCTCCCTCTTAACTTCCTTCTCCACCCTATCTCTTGTATGTATATTAAACGTTGTTCATGTCAACGACAATAGTCCATACAACATTGTCTCACACCCTTTTTCCCACTGCCACTAACATTTCTTGCAAACATAGATAGATATATATAGTTACCTTCAACTTGAGCCACAAATTTTTATATAGTTTCCATTTCTAATATCACATAGCTATCTTCAACTCATGGCTTGGCTTTTAAGCCATAGTAGTTCTATGTTTGTATCACTGTTGGTCTTGGTGTTGTTGATGAGTTTAGCTTCAGAGAGTTGCCATGGTTTGAGTTCATTCGGGTTTGACATACACCACAGGTTCTCTGATCCAGTGAAGGGTATTATGGGAATTGATGGGCTGCCTGAGAAGGGAACTCCTCAATACTATGGTGTTATGGCACATAGAGACCGCATATTCCGTGGCCGGAGGCTCGCCGGCGATCATCACACACCTTTAACTTTTGCTGCCGGCAACATCACTTATCAGATTGCTGACTTTGGATTGTATGACTTCTTCAATCACCCTGTCTCTTTATATTAATAAAGATGTATAAAATTAAACTTTTTTTCTTGGCTTATTTATGCTTTTCGATCCCTAAAAATTCAGCATGTTTTGGTTTTAGTTCCTATAAGTTATTTTGACCGGGACTGGTCTTTAATTTTTCAAACATTTTGGTTTTGATCCACTCCATTATGAAAAACTGTTATTTGCTGATGTGGCTAGCGGAACAAAATGGTCTCATACGCAGAATTTTGTATTTATGGACCTGAATAATCCATGTCACAATACTTATTTGGCGCTATGTCACACCACATACTTATTTGACGCTGTCTCACACCACATAGTTGTTGGTGTGAGTTTTTGTTAACCACGTCAACAAATTACAGTTTTTTCATATTGGAGTGGACCAAAACCAAAATGTTTGAAAAATTAAGACCAGTCACACTCAAAATAACTTTTAGGGATTAAAACCAAAACACACTGAACTTTTAGGGACTAAAACCAAAACACACTGAACTTTTAGGGACTAAAACCATAAATAAGCTTTTTTTCTTTTAGGATTTTGATGTGATCAATCAAAGGTAAGCTTGGAAATCAGAACTTTGTACTAAAAAAATAATGTAAAAATCTTTATTTGCACCTACCGTATTTGTAAAAAGATTCTAAATTGTAATGGCTTCTGTTAGGCATTCTATATGATGATTTTGGGTATGTAGTAATACTTTCTCCTTCTTAATTGGATTTCAGTTTGCATTTTGCCAATGTTTCTGTTGGAACACCAGCTTTATCGTTTCTTGTGGCACTGGATACCGGTAGTGACTTGTTCTGGTTACCTTGCAATTGTACCAGTTGTGTGAAGGCTTTGAAGGCATCAAATGGAAAAGTATGTAATATATTGTCCCTTACTTAGTTAAGAGGGAATACCAAATGTTAAACTCCATTTACTCCATTTACATCAATATCAGTTGTAGAAGGATATATTGATGGCTAGTCTTTGGTCAATTGGATTCATGTTACCCTTTGAAGTTTGAATTTAATGACAGTTTTCTTTGATACTTCTATCTGACAGGTAATTGCTCTTAATATTTATGATCTCAAAGGATCATCCACAAGCCAAAATGTTTTGTGTGGTAACCGCTTATGTCAGCAACAGAGTCAATGCCCTTCATCTGGTGACACTTGCCAATATCAAGTTGACTATCTATCCAATGGTACTTCAACTACTGGATTCTTGGTAGAGGATGTGTTGCACTTAATTTCAGATGATGATCAAGCTAAAGATTCTGACACACAAATTACTTTTGGGTAAAATTCTCAACATCTTGCAGATATGTTCTATTGGGTAAAATTCTCGTATAACTCACATATAAGTGGCATAAAGAAAGATACCTAAGATAAAGTTGATGATATACCCACAATAATAATATTTACAAGAAACCTGTAGCAGGTTTGTGACCAGAACAATGTTAGGCTTCCAAGCTGATCATAATGTTTGATTCTTATTCTTTGGAGTTTGGGACATCTTAGTTGCTTGTTTTTAACAAGTTCATCATCTTGTTAATTGTTATGGTGTTTGTTGTTCAATTGTGACAGTTGTGGCCAAAATCAGACGGGTGCATTTTTGGACGGGGCAGCTCCGAATGGTTTGCTTGGACTTGGAATGAGCAATGTATCTGTTCCTAGCATCTTAGCTGATCAAGGTCTTACTTCAAATTCTTTTTCGATGTGTTTTGGATCTGATGGTTATGGACGAATCACTTTTGGGGACAATAGCAGCTTCGTCCAAGGAAAAACACCACTCAATGTCAGAGCATTGCAGTAAGTGATTGTTATCTTTCATTATTTCGTTTTGGAGGATCAAGATTCCCTGCGGTTAGATTTGCACACATTCATCACATTCGGTGATATGACTCAACATGAGCCATTAGATGAATCCCAAGTCATCCACTCAAATCCATGCAGTTGACTCAAGTCCGTGACACAGTGCAGTCAACTGCAGTGAATTTGGACTCCCTTTTTAGTGTTACAAGAACATCTCGCTGTAGTGTTTAGTTCTCGAGGCTTGCCTTGAACTTATAATGGGGCAACCTTACATATCCTGACATAAACTATTTTGTAAGAAAAGATTAACCAATGATGAAATATATAAAAGAAACTATAGAAAAAAAAATCTTGTGTTTAACTTCTGTTTACTTCAACATGGGTGCTTCTTTGCAGTCCAACGTACAACATCACCATTACCCAAATTATTGTTGGAGGAAATATTGCTGATCTTGAGTTCCATGCAATTTTTGACTCTGGTACCTCGTTTACATACCTAAACGACCCTTCTTATACACAGATTACTCAGAGTGTAAGTAATGTACATTGTAGTTGCTAAAATAACCAACCTAGAGTTTCAGGTGACATGAATTTATTAATTTATTTTTCCTGTTATTTTTGCAGTTTGATTCACTAATTAAACTAAAGCGGAATTCATCTTCTAGTGCTGATCTCCCCTTTGAGTACTGCTATGACATAAGGTGATTACAGCATGAGAGAATCCATCAATTTTAATTTATTCAATTTTATTTTTAATTATCAGGCACTGATTTCCACTTTACCTGCAGTCCAAACCAAAATGTTCAAGTTCCCACTTTGAATCTGACTATGAAAGGCGGAGACAGCTATTTTGTCACTGACCCAATAGTAACTGTTACTGGTGAGGTGAGAACATGAAATCCAACTTCAAGTTTCATGATGATATTGGTGATATCTAATGATTTTTAGCTTTCTTAACCTCATCAATTCTTCTTGTGCTCAGAAATTCTCCCAGACCAAGAGTTGTTTCTAATTACGTATCTTTGAACTGGTGTTATTAGCTTTGCAAGTCACTGTTGTCAATGTTTTTAACTACTACTATTCTTAATGTTATCGCTTGTATATATTCAATAGTATAGAATAAGATATTTTCTCTTACTTTTACAGCATCTAAGAATTTCTTTATTGATATCCAGGATGTTGGTTTACTCTGCTTGGGCGTCATGAAGAGTGATAACGTGAATATCATTGGACGTAAGTATTTTAATTGAAGAAACTAAAAAAAAAGGGCTTGTTTAGAAGCACCACTCAACTAAGCATTAATATAACTCCTATCAAGTTTTTGTTGAAGCATTGTTACTTATGCAGATATACTTGAAACATTCACTCATTATATTTATTTTCATGCAGAAAACTTCATGACCGGTTACCGTGTAGTATTTGACCGTGAGAACAAGATTCTGGGTTGGACGGAATCTGATTGTGAGTACAGTTCACTTCTACGGCATCAGAACTCAGCATCTTTTACATTACTTCTCTACTAATTATTGTTAATATGGTGTTCTTAGGTTATGATGATGCACTCTCCAACTTGCCTATTAACCGGTCGCACTCTCCTGCTGTTTCTCCTGCTCTGGCTGTGAATCCAGAAGCAACATCAAACCCATCTAACGATCCGCCAAATCACTCATTTCAGATAAAGCCTGCTTTTGCGTTTATGATGACCCTTTATCTGATTTTAGCCATTTTTTGAGCATACTTTTAGTTATTCCATTTTGTATTATTCAAAATTAATAGTTCTTTTTTTTTCTTCATATACTTTTGATAGGTTTTATTACCACACACGATAGAAGCATTATTGCTACCCATTCTTTCGGGTTTTAATAGCATTAATTTGATAGTGAGTTTGTAAATGATGTAACAGAGCATAGTTGTAAACCAACAGTCCATATATTACCATTCTTACACTGTGCTTTTATGATATATAATTCAGCAGTGTACCGTATTTCATCTGAGTTCATAATTTATCATTTACACCATCTCTGAAGTAAGGGCTCAATCTTGTCAAAAACATATGCAACAAAACAAACCTAGCCTTAGAACTAGGGCAAAATATACTTCAAGTCATGGTACATGTTTGGGGAGTCATTTTCCCCCTTTCTCTCCTAGAAGTATTTGTTGGTTGCTAACAAGGTTTGAAGGAAGATACGATGTGAAGAATACATCAGTTTTCATTGATAAAAAAAAAAATGTCTTAAGTTGTAACCTCAAATAAGTAGACAGGTTTTAAGGAAACCTGCTTTTTCTTCATCTAATGTATCATTGAGAAGTATATATCCAATTGTAGGAGGCACTCCAGTAGCTAGGATGATCTTGTCTTAATCAGTTATTCCTTTGCTTGACCGTGGAGTTTCCTGAAAGCATTAATAAGAACAACATTCACAACTGCAGCAGCATCACTGAAAAAAAGAGAGATTCCGATTTCATTTTTAAACTCTGAGCTACCTCGAGCATTATCTTTTCATTCAGATAACAGCAATCTCTGCCAATTGAATGTTCCCACTTATCAATGAAGCCTTGGCGGATGACAGGAAAGAAAACCCATCAAGGAGCTTGAGACACTTTAAGCCCCATTTTCCCATCAAGAACTCAATCAGGTGATGCCCACTGCAAATGATTAAAAGATTAGATAGCTAAACTTAAAATATTAAGTACAAAAATATTAGATGCAGGTGTTGAGCTAGAGAACAAAATTGCCTCCTAAGTTCTGAGCAACAAATAGAATGAAATTTACCTGCGATTATGGTATGAAGTTATAAAAACTGACCCAGGAGAATTTTGCAGCAAGAATGTCACGGTGGCAAAGAGGTTGTCAAAGGCTAATTAATATAAAAGAAACGATTAATTAGTTCAATCCATAGAGGAAAGTGACAAGTAACTAACAGCATATTTTCTCACCATTGGAATCATACAATACATCAGCCCCTAGAATAATTGTTGGCTGTAAACCGAATATTGAAGAATCCCAAACTCCCCAAGTCAATCCTAACACCTAAAAATAGCAGGCAATACATTGAGAGTTTGAGACAACAGAGGCAATATGATCAAATAAAATTTCAACATCATGTACGCAGAGGCTGTTGCGCATATTTGCTTAATTACCATTTTTTAGAAAATCCATGCTATACACAGTAATAAAACATCATTAACACATCCAATCCAAAAATGAGAAGCACATTTTTACTGCTTTGTAAAATCTGGAAATAGTTGAACCAATCGTTACAGTGATAGACTGATAGCTTACACTGCACTCAAGTTTATTCAGTTCACAGACTCTTCTCATGTTGTCAAGCACCTGCAGGTCCAAAACTGTACGCCATCATTTAACAAAACTAGAAGTTTCAGTAAACACTAAACAGCCATTAGCCCGTTACTATTTAATTATAACAATCAAATTATGATAATTCCAATGAAAATCAATGTATCTTCATCTTGACAACCCCCAAAAAACCACTTGGTTCCAAAGAAATTGGTTAATTTGAAGCCTTCATTAACAAATAAAAACAAGATGGTTGCCTGGTTGGTAATAGCGGAACATGATACCTCTAATCTGGTGGAGTCATCGGTAAGAGTGACTCGAGCGCCAAGTTTAGCAGCAACCAAACCAGGCAAGGAAGTTCCAGCACCTAGCTGCATAAATACAGTGAATATAATATAAGTCAACAAAAAATACCAGTACTCACATTGTATTTTTGAACAAAAATAAATCACAGGTATATTCTCTATTTAGTACTGATTAGTGCTAAAAAGTAGTACTCCCTCCCTAAATATAAAAACCGTTTGAAACTTTTAGTTTAAACTCTCAATCAATTTCTAACGACAAGTAATTACTTTTTTCCACGAACATCCATATTTATTCTATATTTTTTAGAGTTCTAATAATACTTAGTTTTGAAAAAACATATGGAATGTTCACATTTAGGATGCAACTAACTAAATTAACAACTTTCTTTCCTAATGGATGTGAATGACACCAAAAACATCTTATATTTAGTAACGGATGGAATATATTTAAGTGTTGAAAAAGAGTGTATTGCTAGAATCGCCCGCAATAACAGTGATTACCTCAACAACAGTAGCTCCTTGAAATCTGTGCCTTTGCTGCCAAACATACTCAGCCAGAATTACACTGCAAGGCCACACAAATAACCCGTACTCCTCCTTCATATTCTGAATCAAAATATTCAAACAACACGAAATAAGGGGCTGTTTGTTTATACTAAAAAAACAGTGATTCAGCTATTTTTGTTGCAGCTGATACTAAATGCTAGTAGTTTTTTTTTTTTTTTTAAATTAAGAGAGGACCTCAATGATGGAGATGCAAAAGCTTGGGCTTTCGGTTTCAGAATCATCACCGAAACAGTGACGAGAAATGGTGGTCATAGTCTGAGGAGATTCTTCTTCTGCTGCTGAGTCTTGTTCATCCTCCATGTTTTAAAATTTCGGAATCTTTGAGACGAATTCCATGTCACGGGCATGTTTATTACTCCACCTGCCAGGCCCAAAACATTTCCAGGCCCGTGTTTGAATATGTACACCTTCGGGCTATACGGGCATATGGTTCTTGGGCTTCAAGTCTATGACATTACCAACGAGGCTTTAGCCATCACACTTATTTTAATATTTTCAATTTCACTTTTTTTTTTGGGATTTTATTTTGCCACCTCAATGTCTATAGATGCCACCCCAATTATTAAAAAATACCAATTATGCCCTTTTAGAAAAACAAGTTTTGACACGGGTTGTAGGGGGTACTTACGACCTACAGGTCGTAGCACCCCCTTACGACCTCCGGGTCGTAGCACCTGCTTACGACCAATTCAAAAATGTGTTTTTTAATAAGTCGTAAACATGTGCTACGACCTGTAGGTCGTAGTACATGCTTACGACCCGTGTGCAAAAATGTGTTTTTTAAGAAGTCGTAAGCAGGTGCTACGACCTCATGTGAAGCATTACTATAGTTCTCTGTCAAGAATTACTATAGTGTTCCTCATTTTTGCTATGACCAAAAGAATAAAAAAATGTAAGCCACAGGGGAAGGGAGTAACAAAGCTTGAAACTCGTAACAAAGGGGACAATGATGCTTTATGGAGTTCTCTACACATGTATGATTATCACGCAGAGCTAGTCCGTAGCAAGCCCCTGAAAGTATTGACCGATTGGTTTGCTAGCAGAAGAACAATTAGTACTGTTCATTTGGATGTGAGTATGTGACTCCAGATTCCATAGGAAATCAGGAAACAAATAATCTAAGGTGAACTTCCTATCTGGAGGGTTTATTCATGAAGAAGGTTCAGTTACTATAATGTTCCTCTCTTCTGCATAGCCACATAGCTTTGGGGCTACTTGTGGCAGAAACACTATAAAGGAAAAAGATATGAAACTGGTAGTGGAGGTTATTGATGCTCATTATCTTATGCCCAAAGATGATGAGGGATCTGCAAGTGCGTTGCATCAGAGTCAAAATATAGTTTTAATTTTTTTAATATGAGCTATACCTCAAAATGGAGCACTCAATGTAACAATATTACAGAGTAGTTGGAGGCTATGGAACCTAAACACAGGTCGTAAGATGACATTACGACCTACCTATTTCAATATTAAAATGGTCGTAAAAGGGTGCTACGACTAACAGGTGTTAGTCGTAGTACCCTCTTACGACCCTTGTTTAATGACATGATTAAAATGGGCCGTAAGGTGTTATTACGACCTGCTGGTCGTAGTACCCCCTTACGACCCGTATTAAAACTTGTTTTTTTTTTAAAGGGCATGATGGGTATAAATTATATATTTGGGGTGGCATTCATAGACTTTGGGGTGACAAAATAAAAACCTTTTTTTTTTAACTTGATATTGGGATTATGAGGTATGCCTTATTATTTAAAAAATTCGGTACTGAATAAAAAGTTCCGATTATGAGATGACCAAAACAAATATTTATTGAAGCTCATTCATTCCGTTTGAAACATATGAAATACGCCTCTCTGTATTTTCTTGCCAATTACTGTATAACCCCCTCAAGCTGGTGATTGCTCCAAGTAAAATGACATTTGGTGTTGCGTACTGCAATAATAGAGCAAATCTAAACATACCATCATTCTCGACCAAGAAATTTAGCTTATCAGCCAAACGCCATGACACCAATTTCAAGTAGAGAAAGCACAACAAGTCTTGCCACAATTATACCAATCGTAATTCTAAGTTCTAATGTGGACTCATTTGGCCCTTTAGCAAGCATACCCTCTAATATAAGAATCATGGAGGGTAGCATTGCACCAACCACAATCTCCAAACTATCTGTGATAAAAGACATTGGAGCATAATATCCAAAGAGAAATGATTTCATACGAAGCACCATGCCAATGATGATGGCTAATAGAGAGACACTAGTTGGAGGCTGAAGTATGTGTTTAATTGGTGTTTGTTCAGCAACAATTCTTATCCTCCTGAAAACTCTAGGCTTAGCCAAACACCTAATAAGCCTAAAACTATTGATTGTCACTGCTTTTTGCCGCGGTGTCAAAGTTCGGAATGGGGGGGGGGGGTTGTTGAGGAAATGCCTGAAATACTCTCAAAGATTATACCAATAAAGAGAGATGTATTTCATATGATTCAAATGGAATGAGATGAGTTTAAGTAAATTTTTGTTTCGGTTGTGAGGTATACATCATGATTATACCTTTTTCTTTTTTTTTTTTTTTGCAATGAGATATATTTCATGACATGACATTAAGTAAAAAAAGAATAAAATAAAAAATAATAAGATAAATGAGTTATCTCCAGCTATAAATGACATGACAAAAGTCTCACTCTTTTACTATCATGTATGAAGTATTCCATGGCACATACCAGATTTTTTTACTGTAATTTTGAGCTTATACTTTTTTGACTTGACAATGTTTGGTGAAAAAAACTGAATAAGTCTTTTAGTTTTGAAAAAAAATGTATTTATAAAAAAAATGATTTCTAAAAATACTTCAAGTTGCTAAATATTTTATTTTGAAATTTTTTACATTTTTTTATTAAATTTTTGTAATGTAAAGTTTTTCCAAATAATACGACGAGTTAGATACCTTATTATATAACCAATTTTGCATTATTACATAAAAAAATGGTTAGGTGAAATTTTTGTGATGTAAAAATTTACCAAATTATTATTATGATTAAAAAAAAACCTTAATAGAGTACTCCCTCCGTCTCGAATTATAAGCAAAATCAACTAATTTTATACTTATTAAGGAGATTAGTTGATTGTATTTAATTTTCTCAAATTTATAAAAGAATAGAGGTATTTTAGGAAAGTTGCATTGGGAATGAAACAAAAATTAAATAAGATAACAATTTTCTATGGATGTTTTAGGAAAGTGACATTGAGAATGAAATAAAATTTAAGAAAATTGGTTAATTTTGCTTATATTTTAAACCAAAAGAGATACTCCCTCCGATCCTTATTATAGGGCATACTTAACCGAATTACACATACCAAGGAAAGTGGTTGGTTTTATGAATTTTATGAGAATATATTGTAATATTACAATTTTACCCCCTTAACTTTTCTTGAAAAATTCACTCATTAATGAACAACAAAAAACACATAGATAGTCAAAACATTTAATAAGGGCAAAAAAGAGAAAAATCAATAAATGATGCATAAAAAATATAAAATGACTTATAATTAGGACCAAAAAAATTTTCTAAAATGTGACATATATATAAAACCAGAAGGAATATGTTTTTTGTTGCTTAAGTTTCGAGTATTTCATCAACAAGAAGTTTTCCAAAATGGTGGATACATGATGATTTTAGTGATGCTTGGTAGTATGTGTATTCGACAGCTAGTTTGGTTAGGTTTGCGTGCCCATCCATCATTCAGTCTACTAACGCTGACGTTAACGTGTTTTGTGTGTTTTATGAGTTCTCTCTTTATAGGAGTATTTGATTACGAGTTATTCCCTCACTCCTTTATACGTACAAGACACCATTTTGATAAAATTAGTATTCTTTTTTATAAGTTGTTTTAGAATATTTAATAAGTATTGAAGAGTTTATTTCAAATACATCATTCATAATTACATAGAGGTGATAGGGTAGTAATTATAATAGAGAGACAAATCAATAAAGTTGTAAAGTTTTAAATATGGATACTTTTGGAATAACAACATATTTTTTGATAAATTTGAAAGTATTAATTACTTATCTTAATCTGCGTGAATTAGATAAAAGTGACTTGTATAAGTTAGAAGGGAGTATGAGTTAAGAGTTATAGGGACCATGTATGCAGTGCAAAATTAAAAATTCAGAAAATACTGTAATATGTTAAAAAATACTACAAAATGCATTCAATTCAAATTGACAAACTTGTCCATCTAAAAATTACCAGTACTATTTAATTATTATTCTCCTTTATCTATTTTTGTTGTTGAACTTTACCAATTACTACCATGCTAATTGATTCTTCTTTGAACACGAGTTAGATGTAGATGCTTACATCCTCATGTAATCAAAGAGAAACAACAACTATAGGGAATTCTTTCCTCCTAAGAAATGACTGGATGGTGACTTTCTTCGCATCTATAAGGAAGAAAATAGATGTGTGGATCATTTAGCCAATCTTAGTATGAAAGTTTTTTTGATTATAATTTTTTCTCTACTCCTCCTATTTCTTTGTACCATTTTCTTATGGAGTATTTTTGGGGTGTTGCTTTTTCCCAGTCTTTGCTGATTAGCTAATCTCTTTGGGCATTTTGCCCCGTTAATAATAATAATAATAAAAAAGAGAAACAACAACAACAAGGTGTTATCTTTAAAAGAAAAATAAAAATATAATATACCGTAATAAATACTCCATTTGATTATATTTATAAAACTCTTTTGAAAAATTTTAAATTAAAAAAAAAGGGATTTTGTTCATACAATATAAATGTAAATATTTAATAAATTTTATTTTTTCAAAATTAATATTTTATATATATTTAAAATTAAAAAAAATATCATTTAATGGTTAAATAAAAAAAGATGTACGACTTAAACCCAATATGTAAACTTACGTTTTAAGTCAATGTATTTTATTCATTTATCATTGATTACATGAGTTTTACTCACGGCAATGATCGATTCCTGACATCATAATCAAGAAACCTAACTATGTCAACTGTGCTAAGATTGGTTGGTTTGCCTTCTACTATTTACTTAGATAGAGATAAGTAAATAAAAAAAAAAGATGGAGTTTGTTTCATAAGCGGAAAAAAAAAATAAGTTTAACGGTTTATCTCATTGTGTAATTATCCAAAGTTTGTTATTATTGTGAGTTTGATATTATTATCCTATTGATCTATTTTAATATGAATCAAATACTAAACATGATAAGAACTATCATGCTTATATTCTATCTTACTCTCTATCCTATTTTATCTTTTTATCTTATCTTGACTACAAAAACCATTCCTAATTGGACAATTGACGTCGATAATATAAAAGAGAAGGTAAATAAAGCAGGGGGTATTTTAGTAAAGTCGGAAATCATAGAAGAGGAAAACCTGGCATCCGAAGCATTCTTAAAAAACGCATTCTTCTTTTTCTCTCTCACACACCAACGAAACACGAATTCTTTCATCTTCTGGTTGTTGTTTTCCCCCTTTGCGATCAGATCGCTCAATTTTGGAACCCTAGTACGGACACATTTCGTTTTTGGCGTTCATCCAAACCCTAAAACACTGTGCGCGCGATTCGAATCGAATCGAATCTATCTCTCCATTGTCGATCATCTCATCGACTCTCTCACACACTGAGATTATATTAAACCATATTATTGTTACTATTATTAACCCTAACAACATCAACAACGATGGCCATCACCGGTGACCACCATTCCCCTCGCCATTCCTCCGATGACCACCAATCCCGCCGCCCTGTCTCTTGGAACCAGGTTGTCCGCGGCGAATCGGAACCGGACACCGCCGCCGTCGCTGCTCCTTCATCGCCGTCCGAGATGACCGTCGTCGTGGAGCCTTCATCATCCACCGCCGTGCCGGTGGATGATTCCAGCTGTTCCGCCGAGAGCTCCGATTACGGCGGCGGTCATAATGGCGGTAATGGGAAGAGGCCTGCATGGAACAAGCCCTCCTCCTCCTCATCCTCCAATGTGGCATCTCCGTCGGAGGTTAGGCCGCCGGTCATGGATGCCGTCTCTTGGCCTGCGTTGTCCGCGTCTTCGAGAGCTTCAACGAAACCGGAATCGTCGTCGTCAAAGGGTTTGTTGGATGGATCATCCTCTGTTCCCCAATTTCAGGTCTGGTTCTTCACTCTAATATTCCAGTTAGAAGTGTAGTTTAGTTTATTTATTTATTTTTTATCTGTGAATGGTTTTCTGATTCAATTTTCTATAGCAAACCGAAATATTGAGTGTTTCTCCGTATTTTAATAAGGGAAACTGTATTAGATCATGTTTATGTTTCTAAGAAGCAGGATAGATTGTGAAATAAGTGATGATATTTCAGTGTTTGATTTGTTTTTAGTTTTTATTTTTAGTTAATATAGTTTTTATTTTTAGTTAATATGGTGACACATCTGATTTTTTTTTTCAAACTTTTGTGAAGTGTGTTTTCATTATTTCCTTCACAAAAGTGATTGATCATGGAAATAAACTAAAAACAAAGTGCCCTATTTGTAATTGTTTGTGAAAGCGTATAATCTGAAAATGGAATATAAAACAAATCAAACACATGGTGCTGCTGGCATTTATGTTCTTTGCTTTATGGATTTTATATATCATATGCGAGTCCACATTGCCGTTGTTTTAATTGCCAATTATAGGGGACCGGAAATACGCCTTCATCTTCACAGAGACAAGTCAGTGATAATGCAAGCGCAAACAATATGGTGCCAACTCGTCAGAGATCATTCAAACATAATAGTTCAAATGCATCTACTAATGGTGGGCACCCACAACATTCTGCACCCCCAAATTCAACACCTGCTACGGGGTCACACAACTCTTCTCAAAGAGACCATACGCAAAGAGGTGGATTTGTGTCCAATGATCATCCGCAGCAGCGTAATTCTTTTAGAAATCGTAATGGCGGTCCTCATCAGCGTGGTGATGGTGCTCACCATCATAATTACGGGAACAGGCGTGATCAGGACTGGAATACTCATCGGAATTTTAATGGTAGAGACTCCCACATGCCACCAAGGGCTGTTCCAAGGTTTATAAGGCCACCTCCACCTCCCAACTCTGCTCAATTTATTCACCCTCCACCGCTGCGGCCTTTTGGTGGCCACATTGGATTCCCTGGTATGCTTTATTTGTATTATGATTCAAGAATATTTCTTTCAGGATATGCTTGTGCTCTGATGTCTGTATCCATTTTCAGAACTAGCACCTACAGTGGTATTTGTCACTGGTCCGCCTCCACCCCCAGATTCACTAAGAGGTGTTCCTTTTATGCCTCCAATGCCACCACTCTTCTTTACAGCTCCAGACCCTCAGTTGCATACTAAGATAGTCAACCAGATTGACTACTATTTTAGGTACTGCTCTTACTTCGGTCAGTCAATATTTTTTTTATTGTTGTTTTCTGGACTTTAAATGGTTTAGAAAGTTGACTATGTACATATTACAACTTCTCTATTGCAGTAATGAGAATTTAGTTAAAGATACATTCTTGCGGCAGAACATGGATAGCCAGGGCTGGGTTCCTATAAAATTAATAGCAGGCTTCAACAAGGTGAGTTGTTTTGGGTATATAAGTATTTATATATATGTTTGTGAGAGGTGGAATACTTTTCTGTTTTTATTTCTGACTCATAATATATGTTCATTTTTAAATTTATTTTTACAGAAATAATTAATTGCCTGTACAAGGATTAAATTATGTCCAATGATTATCTACTTTTACTGAAAACTACTTGCCTGATTTGTGAGCTTGTTGGCAAATGTTAAGTCATGATTGATTTCCTGTGAAGTTGAATTTTATTACTCTTTCATTGACAATAGTGGAAGGCAGGTGGTGTTTGCATATACATTTTCCCTAATGGTTGCATTGTTCCTATAACACTGTATCCCTAGAAAATGTGGTCAGGTTTTAGTATTGAAATCAACAAAGCAAAGTGACATTAGGGGGGCATGACAAGTGTTCCATTTAAGGAAGGGGCTAGGATGCTAAAGCTAGCTTTCTACCCTAAACTACTTTTAATTTTCTGGTGTTCAATGTGACGGTGCCTTTTCTATGGAGCTCCTTCACTGAAAATATTCAGTAATGCACTTTTGTGACAGTGCCTTTTCTATTCAGCTCCTCACTGAAATAGGATAATATGATTGTAAGTATGTGTTGGTTCATATTATTTTGTTTATACATGACTATGTGCACCATCATTATAAAAGTAAAAGAAATTTTAATTAGAAGCCAAGTTTAGTTCTTTTAATTTTTACTTATTTCTTTTGTTCTCTTCAATTTAATTTTTTTCTCTGTTAAAAAATATTAGTTTTATCATTAGTACCGTGACTCCTATTATCTCCTCACAACTAATAAACAGGCAGTTCAATGGATATACTTACTTTCACTCATGAAATTATGGTTATACACCAAGTGTGGACCAAAAAAACCTTTGTTGTTCATGTTGTTCAATGTATTTTTGTCTAAACTGTTGCTTTTAGGCTTAAGTTGTAACGTTTTTCTCTTTGGTGTATACAGAAGTTGCTCTCACTTAATTATCTAGTATCTTAATTTTGACAGACATGGATGAAATGGAAAAGGATGTTAATGTTTATGATTGTTTTCGGTGTTTGGTTCCTTGATTATCTTATGTGATTGAGTTCATCATATATCTCGTGATATTTGTATTTCTTCCATTCCTCTAGTTTTCAAATACCATCCCAAACACTTTTTTAGCATGTAGCATTATTCGTTACCCAATGATAAATATTTGTCTTTGTCAGGTCATGCATTTGACCGACAATATCCAGCTTATACTAGATGCTGTTCGCACTTCATCTGTCGTTGAAGTACAGGTATTTTTCTTAACCTTGCATTAGGGGTTTCAGTTAATTCTCATTTGCTTGTTCTTTGGAACCTCTTTTTGTTGAATTAATTTTCTTTTCTTTGTATCATAGGGTGACAAAATAAGGAGACAAAATGATTGGAGCAAGTGGATCTTGCCTCGTTCTGTTCAGCTTCCTAATGTTGCAGGATCGCAGCCTGGTGGGATGTTGAATCTTGACATGCTGGCGGAACAAGTGCAAAACATTGCCCTGGAGACAACTAACTATGAAGGTCTGGAAGGGTTAGATGTTCTACCCAATGCTTCACAACATAGAGCTTCATTTGGGGATTTGAATCTTCCATTGCAGCTTTCCACTAGCGAGGGTACTGGTCCAGTCGGTATTCAAGGCTCAGATCACTCTATTTCAGCGAGAAATTAATGCTTTAGATGTGCTTCAGCACATTTTCTTGGGAGGTTTTGATAGGGACACTGGAAGCAGGTATCTAAAGATGGTCTTTTAATTTTATTTTATTTTTGCATATGGCACAATGGGACATGATTTCTCACAACTCACAAGGCATACTTACAACATGATTGAGAAATGCAAAGAAAATAACTTGCATAAAACCAGAAAAAAGGACTAAGATGGGTAACCCCAACAGAAAAATGCCGTTATATATTATGTTTTTTTTTTTTTTTTTTTTGTTGAGCTAATAGCATGACTCTTGGGAAATAATGTTGGTACTTTCACGGATGGTTTGCTAATATTGGGGAATTTTGGGTTTTGCTTCTCCTTATTGCCCCACTGCTGCTTTTTTAAAATCTTTGGGGTCAGCTTCCCACCAGTTTTAGGTCGGTATTAGTTCATGGTTGTTGAATGTGTTGGATAGCTACCTGTTGCCTGTGAGGCAAGCCGAATTATAGCTTTCTCCTGCTGGGCCTTTGTCCTACAACTTCAAAGAACGATGGCTTGATGTTAATTGTTATTTCCGTTTCGTCATGTTATATCTGTGGATGACATTGCTATTTATACAATTTTTTTTTTCAGTTTTTCTCCATTTAATCTCTTGTTAAAAAATCCAAAATCGCCCCATGTGGGGTTTTATTCAGACTTAAAACATCCTTTTTAGAGTTGTGTAAGGTCAGTGGTATTATTGTCTGTTTCTAATCGAAGTTGCATGGAACTTGTCTATGTTGACTACTATTTCATAAATTATTCCTCTTTCTATCCCTTCGTTACTAGTTCCTTAACTATTTGGTAATGATGCAATTAGATTTTTTTGTTGGTTATTTTTTCATGGATTATTTTGTTCTTTTTTCATGAGGGATTATTTTTTAGTTTGATGTTATGGTATACCAAGTTAAATTTTTTCAATATTAAATTATAATAAATATTATTAGGCAATCTCTTTAATGCACCTACTCAAGTTTTTTTCTAATGCACCAACCTACTTATTTACCAATTTACCGTTATCTTCTACTTTTAACCTCTCTACCCTCCAATGGTAACCCATTATCATCCCACCATCCACCATGAATTTTCATTCACCTTCACCCTCTCTTATGGCCACCGCCACAAAACCACTGAGCCACCACCAATATCACCAGCCTCCCTCCTCCTCCATCCTTTGCAACCTTGATCAATCAACATATGCAATTTTGAAAGTCCACATCACCAAATCAACCACAAATTCCTTTGAAAGCAATAACAGGTGAAGGTAGACAGTGGTAGCAATGGTGCGGGGAATGACTCGGTGAGTTGAGGCTACTTGCGATCGTTTCCGCGATTGGCGGTAGAGGCTTGCTGGTGGTGACGGCGGATCTGTATCAGGTGCGTCACAACCACACGGGGTGTGGAGGTAGCTCCACGATGGCGGGGGATTGGCCGTTCTAAACGGCGAAGCTCTCAACCATGAACTCATGCCACCCTCAAAACGTTGCCACCATCCACTTCTCTTGGCTTGATGTGCAGCGTTTTTGTCGTCGCCCAGCGTTTTTGTCGCCGCTGCCAAGCCTTATTTTCTTCCATGGCTTGAAGAATTAAAGACCAGCATGGTATACCTTATTCATCATGGGCTTCGACGGAGGACTGAGTTTTGTTTGGGTACTGCAGTGGAGAAGGAATAATAATTCTCAGGGCAATATAGACATTTTCAAATTAATTAAAGTTTTTTATTTTGTTTTTAATTTTAATCTTAGCCATTCTTTTATTTTATTAATAAATCATAAAATGAAGAAAATCAAATGGCGCATGGGTTTATAAAACTCATCCCGTTCATCAAAGAATCACCCTACTTATTGTTTTTCCCGATGAATAGTTCTAAACTTTATATCTGCGATTGATGATTATTTCTATCTTATTTGTAAACGCTTATCAACCAAAAAGTTATGTAAAATAGGATTTTTCATGTGAACATTTCTTAAATAAATGTAATATAAATTAAATCCCATATACTACTTTTGAGGAAATTTATATTTGAAAGGATTTAAAATCTCTTATAGTTAAATGTTTTGCCTTTTTTTTATTTTTTATGGTGAACTAAATGTTTTGCCTTAGTTAATCATTAAATATTTTAAAAATACTAAAAAGTTTTGGAATGAAAATAATTATCAAAACTAGGTAGTATTTCTAAATTATCGTTGGAATAACAACCTCTCTTGGCATGCTTGGGCTGACTGTGTAGGGATGAATTTCGTAAGGGTATTGCTAATTAGTATCTTAAGAGCATTGGTTAAAGAATTCGTTAAGAGAAAATTTGCATTTGAAATCCAAGTCTATTAGTTCTTGATGTTTTAAATTCAGCATTTTTCAAGATAAAATTGACTCTTTTGGTTTCTTAATCGCCCTAAGGGCACTATTTTCCTTCTCATGAAATAGCGGAATAATATTTCCTCCAAGACACGTGTTTAGCATGAAACCTTTCTATTTCCTTCACACTCTTTCTATTTCTATTGGAAATTTATTGCCCTCTAAAGTAGAACCAACTCTTATTTTTCTGTCTTTTAATCCACTTATCCCTGAAAACGAAACCGAACGTCCTTTAATTTATTTTATTTTTTTTTTATTATTTTTTTTTTGTCTTTACCTTCTTCCCACTTCATTAATTATGTTTAGTTAAACCAATGGCATTACACCAAAATTTAACCATTTATTACATCTCGATGCAATGGTATCATTTTGCCATTTTTATCTCCCTGTATTTTTCTCTTCTGTATTTTTTTCTAAACTTTAATTTTCTTTTTCGTTTCATAGATGTTTTTTCTATTACCCCATAATTTACAATCTACTAGTTGATTGTGACATTTATAAAGTATCAAAATCAAGTATGCATGAAAAAATAAACATTTTATTTATTGCTTAGATGAATTAAAGTGGAGGAGTGTTAGTGTTATAACGTGGAATCAAAGCAAAAAAAATTATTGAATTAAATTTTTTAATTTTTAATGTGCTTAACCCACAATCCAACTTTTGTTAGCCAAAATGGTTAAATCTAATACAATTCATAAGTACAAGTTTTGTGCTCATTATCTTTAATTAATTCAAGACTTTTTCGTTATCATTGTATGGAGATAAGTTAATAAGCCAATTTACATTAGAGATGAAATTCAAATTTTCGATAAGGTTGTTAGTGCAGCTCATGACCCGTGACGCTCATTCATGGACATTGAGTCATGAGGACCTCAAGACTTAATTTTTTCATAGGTCGTGACTTTCGTTTGCAACCCATGTAACAAGAAAATTTGGAGTGATATTGTATGCTAATAATAATGTTAAGATATTTAGAAAACTTGGAGTGACGTTGTATGCCAATGGAGTGTCAAAATATTTTTGGAGTTATATTGTTTGCTAATGATAATGTTAAGATATTTAGAAAACTTGGAGTGATATTGTATGCTAATGATAATGTTAAGATATTTAGAAAACTTGGAGTGATATTGTATGCTAATGGAGTGTCAAAATAATTTTTTTTAACTTAAGTGAAGTTTAGAATTAGATTGAACAACGGAACAGATAGGGGAAGGGTGAGAGACTTGAGTAGATAAAAAGAGAAGAACTTAAATTAGAAAATCAGAGGATAGAGGAAATGTGAGTTGACACTCTTGAAATTAAGATTGATTAGAGTACATGTGCACCTAAACCGGAAACATTTCCATCTCAACAAAACCGGAATGTATTCCGGTTCTGAAAAACCGGAACCTTTCCCGCCTTACCAAAACTGGAATTGATTTTATTGTGATATATTTTGTAGTATTAATATTTTCTTTAATATTTTAATATTTTAATTACTAATTAAATAAGGTGTAAATTTAAAATATTTTCTTTAATGCTTTATAATTTTCTTTAATATTTTATTATATTAATTTCATAATGGCAAATTTTTTTTACTATTTTGTTTATTATTTTTTACTACTGTTTTATTATATTTTGTGTTGATTTTCATTTTACTATTGTTTTATTAAATTTTTGTTTACTCTTTTAATAATTTGATCAATATCTCTACCAGTACTTAACAACTTTATTTGACTATTATTATTTTTACTCTATTTGTAATCTCTAACAAAAATTAAATACACCACAAAACAATGTTCCGGTTAAGAACAACTCGAATTTTGATTATAATGACTTCCGTTTCTTCATTACCGAAATTTCATTTTCGGTTCTATTACATCGGAAGTAAAAAATGTTGAGGGGCGTTTTAGTCCTTTGATAATGAAAATGGGGGCCAAAAAATAGACTTTGAGGGCCAAAAAGCCGAACTCCTAAAATTTACTTAGGTTGGAAACATTGGAGCAGGACTTTGATGGGCTAGTCTGATCCAACCAGGGATATTGATTAAAGATTCAAAACTATAAATTTTGCATTGAAAAATTACTTTTAATACTTTGAAAACTCAAATATAGTAATACTTTATAAAATCTCTATTTTTAGATTTCTTAATCACTGAAAAAAAAACCTGGGCCAAGAAGGTTCAGTATTACCCTTTATTTATTTATATATATATATATATATATATATAAAATTTAGATTTAATATTAATTTTTGTGTGTTACTAACAAGTACCCTTGAAATACATAATGGATATATAAGTGTTGAAAAACTAAATTTAACAGTTTTTGAAATCATTTCCAATACAAAATAAAAACTTTTGCGTACTTAAACAATGCCCTAACATTTTCCTTAATATTTTTAAAGTGAAAAGTTATTATTTTTCAATCACCCCAATAAAAATCCTCCAATTCAACAGGCCAACTCATCAGCTCATAATCAAAGGCCGGTATCTATTCCTCTCTTAGTTGTTTGGATATCAACTATTCCATTTGCCCTCTGTTATAAAAAAAAAAAAAGGTTGCATAAATATTTGGTTCCAAATATTAAAAAATAATAATAATAACTAACTTTTTATTCCAAATACAATTATTTTTAAAATATTTACAGAAAGTAGTGATCTTATTTCATTTTTGTTTCATTCCCTGTATAACTATCCAAAAGTAATTATACTTTTTATGATTTTGAGAAAATTAAATACATTTCACTAACTTTTTTAATAAGTGTGATTTCGATTATTTTTTTTATAATATGGAAAGAATAAAGTAAAATAATCCCATTTACTTGTTGGATATCGAGCTTATTTATTTGTTTTTAGATATTGAGCTTATTTATTTGTTTATAGGTAACGCATGCATTATTGTTTGTTTGTTTGTTTTTGGTAAGGCATACCATCTCCGTCTCTAATATAAGAAAATTCACACATATTTTTGTTGGTCTCTGATATAAGAAAAAGTTACTTAACTTTTATTTCCAATACAATCATTCGTAAAATGTTTGTAGAAAATTGTTATCTCATTTAATTTTTGTTTCTTTCGCAATACAACTTTCCTAAAGTAACAATATTTTTATGATTTTGAAAAAATTAAATATATTCAACTAACTTTGATTTCTTAACATGTATGATTTCGATTATTTTTTCTTATAATAAGGATCATTCCATCAAATGGGATTTTTTAATAGAAAAATTAAATTGAAAATGGAATGGAATGGAAGTATGTAGTACTTGTTTTAGTTTTGGTATTGCTTGATTAAAATTGGTCAACATTACATCAGCTAGACTAAGCTAAAATGGCCATATGCAAAAAAAAGTTCATTATGCGGAAGATGGCAATTTTGGAGATATTCACCGTTTCTTGTACCCTCGGCTTTTCCCCCACAGAATTGCTGTTTCTGGACAAACCAGGTCCTTTCATTATTTTATCTCATCCAGTAATTTGTCTGAATCATCACTCTTTTTCCCATTGTTTCTCATGGTTTAATTTGTCCCAGGTTCTCTCGATGTACTTAGCAATTAGACCTGCTTTATTTCTTATCATCCTTTCCTCCTTTCTTCCCTTACAATTATTGACACTTGTTGACACCAGTAGTCAAGAGACCATTCCAAAGATGGGGATAGCCTAATTTCCAATTCAATTCCTATAATATAATTTAATTTCGATAACAATTCTTGTTTGAGAGCATTTTTCTCCTGCTCTCTTTTCACCTGCTCATAACAAGATATAAAACTCTTCAATCTTTTATCACATGCCTCTCATGTTTTTGTCTTTTAATTTTATTTTTTTTTGTCACGTGCATGTCACTCAAATAGTTACATGTAAACTTTTGTTAGAATTAAACTGCAAATTGGATGGAATTTTTTATTTGCATAACTTGCATACATTAGGGATTGAAATACATACACGTTTCTAAATAATAGGCCAGTGATTAATTAAGTTGCATATGATCTGTTGTTCAAGGAGTAAATTGTATTTTTCTCTAAATTTAACCCTAATTTAACCTGAAAGAGAAGAAAACATAGGGCAAAAGAGAGAGAATAAACAATTTTAATTACATGTTAACCCTTCTTCTATAATATACACAGTGCATACACTACCCACAAACACGAACAGAAGCTCAACCTATAATGATACAAAAGTCATTCAGCATATAATTGCATTTTTTTTTCTAACCAAACAAGAGATAGAAATTTTGCTTATTTTCTTTCATTCTCTCCTTTTTCTCTACATAATGCAAACAATAAAGAAAGAAATTAAAATAAATAATGTGTTTATTATTATTTTATTACTTTCGATCTCTTCGTTCCATTTTCTTTCTTTCCAATCTAATCAAAACAAAGCAAGTTCAAACACTCGTTCGTTAAGGCGACAAAGTGCCAACTGTTAGCATGGAAATGGTTAGTTGAACTGGAAGTGGGGAAAATAATGCGGCATTGGAAAAGAAAATGAATGCTGCATGCTTTGGCCAAGTGTTGCTCTTAACAGACGTGACCCTTTTTTCTGTTTCTATCTGCTTTGCTTTGCTTTAATTTGCTTCCAACTCCGTAGGACTGACTCTAGGGCATCCTACGTTCTGTACTAACCCCACCCATTTAGAGCCACTCACGAAATCATCAAGCGTCCAATGGTTACAAATCACTACAATTTTTGGAACCAATGGACAATTTAATGCCTCGTTGCCTTTGCTAGCTGATATATAGCGCATCCAGTACGACTACTGTATAGTATAAGTGAGTATGTATGTGTATATTCCTGCCATCCTTAGCATAAACAATTTTTTTGAAAAAAAAAACATTGATAGTAGTAGAAATTAAGTTAATGTAGTTAATAACTACTTAATCTGTTTTATAAGTAATTTTATAATAAGTAATGTATTTTAAAATTATATATGAGTTTTAAAAAATGGTTAAATAATATTAAAGAATGAAAGAATTTTATTAAAAATTAAAAGTGTATACCAAGAAAGTAAGAACACTTAAAAAATAATTAATATTTTTTTAAGAGTAAAAAATAAGTAATTAAAATCGATGAACAAATGTTGAGGTTGGAGTAGCATGTTCCATTAATAGTAGTTGTAGGTTTGTTGAGACTCTATGAATAATTGATGCCAAAAAAATAGTCACTCACCTTTGAATGAAAGAATACACTAAAAAAAACAGCAAACGTTGAGCTATTCAAAAAACATAACCAACATTCCAACATGCATGTATATGTAGTGCATGTTTGGATGCAATTGCTTGCATTCTATCGCAATTGATTTTGCTAAGTTTGAGTTACTTCACATCCAACGTAATTTTGAGATATAAATTATAATGTAATTTTGCATCCTAAAATCAAATATGCACCTGTATAAGTAAGTACAATAACGAAGTAAACACATTTTGTATAGTGTGTGAGACACTAATTAGTTAGAAACTTTATTAAGCATCACGTGAAATACTATATGCCAAAAAGGGAGAAATACTTTTAAAAAATTTAAAAATTTTAAGTGTAAAAAAACAGTAATTAGAATTGATAAACAAATGTTGACTAATTTAGAAAAACTAATTAACTTGCATGGTATAAGTATATGGAGTATAACATTTCAAAAAAAAAGTATATGGAGTATAAGAAAGAAAAACATTTCGCATTAATCATCGTATTCGACTGTGTCAATACTGATTAGTTAAAGACAATTTTAACTATTT
Organism: Crotalaria pallida; assembly: GCA_037953625.1. Lineage (NCBI taxonomy): Eukaryota > Viridiplantae > Streptophyta > Magnoliopsida > Fabales > Fabaceae > Crotalaria > Crotalaria pallida. The sequence goes on along the minus strand of CM075655.1, from coordinate 125,960,665 downwards.
TTTAATATTTCATAGTTCATACTCTATTTCTTTTGTCATATATAAATTTAAATAACTTTTGTCAATGCAAGAATTTCATTAATGAATTATATTATCTGAATTATTAAAAATTCGCTTGATTCTTTATGTTGTAAATTTTGCATTGACCAACCAACGGGGTTTGGTTCAGTTGGTGTAAGGCTCCAACTGAAATTTTGGGAATGCGACACAAGTGCTAGTAGCCTCGTGTTCGATTCCCACTAAAAACATCTCGTTGGGAGAGCCAGTCCCCCAGCTCGCTCCGGATTAGTCTCAAGGGTTCCCTGTATTAAGGGTGTTCTTGGGGATATCGGTGATTCCGCAAGGAATACGGAAAAAAAAAAAAATTTTGCATTGACCATTACAATATCCTGAATCCAACTTATCTACACTTTTGTTAAAAAAAAAATAAAAATTAAGATGGTTAAGACTTAAGATATCTTATTATCGTAACTTTGAAAAAATCTATATCAAACACGGCACTTTCTAAATAAAAAAGATTTTATCTAGGATTCCTAATTAATATTTTCCATAATATAATTAAGTCTTTATTTAAAATAAATTCATTATTAATTATTATTATTATTTTTACAATTTTAGGGTTTAAAAATATGTATTTAGTTATTCATAAAAAGATAGTACAATGAGAAAAATTAATTATAAAAAATGATATATGAATAAAATATTAAAAAATATTCAAATTTAACTTAAATAAATATTTGAATCGCATTTCTTTATTTGTTACTCATAATTTCAAAAGATTTACGCATAGAAACGGAAATAGCATTGTATACTCACATAGATTCTCATTATTCTGTGTTGTGCCTTATTTTCGCACATACTTGAAACTTGAAAGTAAAGTTTCAATGATAGCCTTAGGGGTGGCAATGGGGAACGCCATTCGGGGATCTCCGCGGGGAACGCCCCGTTCGGGTCCCCGATTTCGGGGATTTTTCCCCGTCGGGGTCGGGGATGGGGGGGATTTTTTTCCCGTACAGATTTCGGGGCGGGGAATGGGATAGGTCCCCCCGTTCCCGCGGGGCCCCGTTCCCCGCCTATTTTAGATATACACCCTTAGTTTTTAACTTTTTATGTAATTAAAAGAATTGGTTTTTTTTTGTAATTTCACCTTTCAACCCTAATTTCAACTACATACCAGCACTGCAGCAGTCATTCGCCCATTCCACTTTCAACTAAATCCCTAATTTCTTCTTCTCCTTCACCGTGCTGATTCACTCTTCCGCCGCACCTTTCTCTTCTCAGTCCTCCTTCACCGTGCGACTCCTCCGGCCTCCGCCCAATATTAACCTTTTGATTATTTTTATTCTATTTCTTAGATTGAATTATTTGACTTTTAATGATTATTTTTAAATACTATGCATCTTTTGAAAATACTATTAAGCAGAGTTAATTTTATGACGAATCAAATGGAAGTTACGATTTTTTTAAAAAAAAATTCGCGTATGTTTGAGGACCGTGGGGAATGGGGATGGGGAACAATTTCTACCCGAGATGGGGTTTGGGGATGGGGATGGGGGAGGAATGGGACCCGAGGATGGAGAATGGGAAAGTACCCCCGCCCCGTTGCCATCCCTAGATAGCCTTGACTTTTGAAATAGCATAAATGATAAATGTTGGTAGATGATTGAGTTTTTTTTTTAGCATGATGTTAATGGTTCAATTCCTATCATGGATATGGAATAGAATTTTTTTTTGTTGTTGATCCTGTTCCCCAAGTATTTGGGTATATTCGAATCCGACTCGAGTTATGTGCCTGGTTATGTCAGGTTATGAATTTTTTGCATCCACAAAGAATCGAACTCAAAACATTGCTTAAACAAAACAGAGTCGCTTACCGCTCGTTCCAACCTATGTTGGTGTATGAAAAAGACTTTATTAATAAAAATAAAAGTCAATTTGATAATCTCTACGTCTCAAAAAATAATCTCCCATTATCCATAAAAAAATGGCCTTGACATGTACATTAAAAAAAAAAAAAAAGTCTTCATTTTTGAAGCATCTACTAATTTAATTTTTTTTTGAACCAAGGATGTCCTTTGGTCGACAGTAAGAGACTAATTCCTTGCGAGGCGAAAAGATCACCGAAGTGGTACAACCTCTCTCAACAAAGTTTTATCCATACACACAGTAGGAGTCATACCCCAGACATCATGCTTAAAAAACTTAAATATCTAACAACTGTGTTGGACTTTGATGAATTTAATTTGCGGGAGTCTGACTAAGATTCTCATATATGTTCTTTTTGAGAATCTATATATTCATACACTCAGTAATGCTAGGTCGATAGGTCTCCATCAATCAAACCCTCTTTGAAAGGTTTTCGTTAGCCATCATTGAAACTTGGAAGTTTTTTTTTTGGTGAATAAACTTGGAAGTTTTATATATATATATATATATATCATCGGTTCTAGCGAATGGATGGAGATCATCATCCTTCTAGGTCACACTTTATTTTTCGACTGTTACTCGCCTTTTATTAATCCCAAACGTTATTAGAAAGGGAAATAAAAATGTTGCACGATTTGGTTTGATTTTAGATGTAGCTAGTAATGAAGCAAAATATATAGGGCAGGAGTATTTAAAGGAATTGAATTTGTGTCTCCTCTGCATATGGAAATATTTTGTGGTAAGTTGGGAGAGAAGAAAGCTAGTACAGTACAGTAGTTGTTACTCATATATGATGATAGAAGAACTATGCAGTTAGAGATGCTTTTATGGGAATTGAAGATGAGGTGGGAACAAAACATGACTGTGGAAAATGCCATTGAGGTGGTGGGACCTGGAATGCAAAGTACTGTATGCATATTTTGAGGAGTGGGGAAAAGTGCTTGGGACAGAGGAAATCGGAGGAGACAGCTGTCTAGTTATGACTCGGCTGAAAGCTCGAGAGGAACAGAACAAGAACTGCTAGATTCACTCCGATGCTGATGGACTTTAAAATAAAGATTTTTCTTAACCTCGGTATCAAGGGACGAGGATAAGAAATTTTATAATATATTTTGCATTCAAAACTTAAATATTTAAAATATAGAAGGTAGTAAATCTATGTTTTCAATATTTTTTTTAAGTTTTTATTCTCAGTTTTAAGGATTGAGGTTAAGCAAATTCTTAAAATAATTGATTTGTTTAACTTTAACCCTTAATATCGATAATAAAAGATTAAAAAAGAGTAAAAAATATATATTGAAAAACTAAATTTATTTTTTTTAAGTATTAAATTTTTATTTTATAAATACAAAGTTACTTTATTAAGTATCTTATTCTCAATGACAAAGGCTAAAATTAAGAAAATCCTAAAATAATTTATTGAACTTGGATACTTAATACGTGATAAAGAAGAGCGCGAGTGAAAAGGGAAAATTCAAACTTGTCTATGTTATATTCGGAAAATTATCGAGTAATAATCGTATATGAAATATACTAGTAATATAATTAAAATAATATATAAAAATAAATATCAAAAAGTTTTAAAAATATCTAAATACTTAATAATTAAATGTTTTAGTCAAATATATTAGTTTAGTTTCATCATTTAATTATTATTGTAATGCAAAATATTTAGTTTTTATATCAGGCAGGTTTGAGAATGAGAGAAAGCGTGGGTTTGAATTTAATTGCCATTAATTTGACCAGTTCATCGATTGTTCATAAAATCCACAAAGATACTAACAAATTGTAATTCCTTCATTCATAAATAGTTGTTTTTTAAAGTTATGATGCACATATTAAGGCTTTATTGTAATTTTTAATGATATTTAATTAGTTATTTCGAATAAACACCTATATTTGATCAATATTTCTTCATTTAAAAAAAAATCAACACTTTTTATAATTTTAATAACAATTGAATAAATAATTTAAAAATGTATATCAATTATTTAATATTTTCAATGTTACTAAAAATATTATCTAATTACGTGAATTTTCTCAAAAGTGTCTTGTATTGAAAGATGAAAGAAGTAATTTATATGTTTATTTGAATTTAATTTAAGTAATATTTATTTCATTTGTCTTCTATCCCTCTAATAATTATATTTAATTAAAAAGTAATTAACGTTAAGAATTGAAATAAAGACTTATAAAAATATTTTTAAAAAAATCTAAAATTAGTGTTTATATTTAGGAGGAATGGAATGTCAAGGAGATGAGGCTTTGTTTTACTCTCCCTATTCTATTTTATTTATCAATTTTATATTTTCTTTATATTATTTATTACTTTAAGAATTTCAAAATATATTAATTAATATTTTTAATGACATTTATATTTTTTGATATTTTTAAAATATAAAATATATGATCATTAATATAATTCATGAATATAATTATCAGATTATAGTATATTCTTTTAAATTTTTATGATAGAAGTATATTCCTCTTAGAATTTATAAAAATTAGAGATTTATTTTTTTTTAATTTGTACACATTATCTAAAAGGAGAAAGAAGATGGGATGGAGGGTGGATAGATCAATTACCAAGTCTAGAATTGCTTGTCATGAAACTCATGATTACTTCATTGTATGTGAAGGATAAGGACGTGACAAAGGTGCTTAATTAATACTCCCATCGGTTCTATTTATAAGACTATTTTGGAGTTTTTCACTCCATCAAGAAAAATAATTAAAGTTGTTAGTGATATTGGAAATGTGAAAATTTAATATATTTTTTTAAAATTAATCTTATAATTAATTGGAAATTTAAAAAGTGTTAACGTAATAGGGGTGTTTGTAAAAACAAGTAATTAAATACTATTGAAAATTGAAATGAGATCTTATAAATAGAACCAAAATAAAAACCCAAAAAGTTTTTATAAATAGGACCGGAAGGAGTAATAGATATCCACTTGTTTGTTCTCACTCACTTAGGTGATAATGGTGACTAATTTTTCATGTATGTTTGATTTTTTTGAAAATATCTCTTTCAACTAAAATTTTTTATATTTGTAAAAATTAGAAACCGATCTCTTAATTATTTATTTAATAACAGATAGTATTATCAATTATGCCAATCTCATTTGGTAAACAGTTGTCCACTTTATTCGAATAGAAACTTTATCCACCGATTTCACATTCTAAATTAGAAATTAGAAATTAGCCAATCTTCAATGCAAGTGCTTTTCTCTATTCCGTTTGGTAGTGAAACGAAATTGCAAACGAACAAGTTGAAACCTATGAAATTTTCATCACTTTCAACACTTTCCATCCAACAAACGAATGGATGCAAAAAAGGTGAAACCTATGAAATTTTTCTTTCCAGCTTTAGATTAGATTAAATAAGTTAGCATCCAAGGATCAATTATTTGCAACTGATTTTTTACCCAAAACAAACAAATGCACCCCAAAAATACACTTTGTATAAGGAAGTGAGACCCCTGTTATTTATGGGTAATTAGAACTTTGGGCTCTGATTGGCCACTTGTGTCACGTGTCAAGATTCGGATATGACTACTCACACTAATTATGGACACAATGCTGCAAAAATATCAAGCTACCATGGATCCTAGTAAATAGCAAGAGTACTACCACTCTACTAGCACTACTAATTTTCTTCTCTCCCTCGTTCCCTACCTCCCAATTCCCCTGACCCATCTCTCCCTACTACTACTACTTCTTCTTCTTCTATGACTACCCTTGTTATCGTTGCTGTTGTTGTTAAATTAAAAAAGAAAAAAACCTAAAACTACAGCCTAGGAACACTGCCCCTATCTACCAAATGTTGTCATCATCATCAGACAGGAACAATAGTAGCCTCAAACTTAAAGCAGCACCACCACTACTCCTACCTTCACCTTCTTCTTCTTCTTCTTCTTCTTCTTCTTCTTATACTTCTTCAACTCTAACAAACCCTTGTCCTTCAAGATTAAGAAGTAATAATAATATTACGAAAACCATGGAAGAGGTGTGGAAAGACATAAACCTTGCTTCCTTGAATGAACAGAACACGCGCCAATCCATGAGTACAAGGCGTGGTTCCACTTTCGGAGGTGCGATCTTCCAAGATTTTCTGAGCATAGACCCATCATCAAACAACACCACCATCATATCTGCTCCTTCTTCTTCTGATAATATTAATAATTCTAAACCTCGTTCACTCACTCCCTCCCCTGCCCCACCAACTCCACTCACTGCTCTCAGCCTCAGTTGCAATCATCGCCCTGAGTTCCATTTTGTTGATTCTTCTATTAGATCCTCAAAGGATTCCCATTTGCTGCTGTTGCCACATCATCATCATCATCATGACCCTAACCCTAACCCTGTTTCAAAGGTGTCTTGTTTCAACACCACTACTACTGCTACCCCGTTTGAGAGCTTGGTTTGCACATCTTCTCTGCCATGCTTTGAGAACAACAGGTTTGCTGAACCATCAGATTGCAACCCTGGGGAGAGGAGAAACAAGCGTATGATCAAGAATCGTGAGTCTGCTGCACGTTCCCGAGCTAGAAAGCAGGCAAAGTTTGCTTCTTTCTTTCTTGTTTTTTTTTCTCTGGCTTCAAGTGATCATCATCTCACACTCCTTTTATCAGTACCATTTCTCCCACTTACTTTTTTTTTTTAATTCATTTTTTTGCACTTAATATATATCCATCGGTCATATATTGTTCTGCTGAATTAAAAATATACTTTTGTTCTGAAAAATAAAAAAGAAGTTTTTATCAATAAAAGATAGGATGTATGAGAAATAAAGAATAAAAATACCATTTATCTTTATGAATCATTGAACTTGAGATAAAACTTATGTGTGTCATTTCATTTTAATTTGTCATTAGAATGTTAATAGGGGAGAGTGGAGGATTCAGGATTGTGCATAGAGCTTAAAAGATGGGAAAACCCAAAAATGTCTCAGTTTGGTTTAGTTTTTGTTTGTTTCTTTCCCTTGTAACCGTTAAAACATATCTCAGTTTGGTGTTTTGTTTCTTCAGGCTTATACTAAAGAGCTGCAGCTTAAAGTTGACCACTTACTGGAAGAGAATGCAAGACTCAAAAGACAGCAACAGCAGGTGGGTCATGCTCATACCTGCTTATTTTCCCATTTCATTTTCAATTACTGTTTTTGTTAGTGATTACTGATTAGTCAATATTGCATATGCAGTTATTTAGTGTTTCCCCCTCTCTTTTTTTAATACCACACACATTCACATTGGACTAGTAATAGTGGTAATTATATTTGCCTGAATTAATTTTATTTCATTTGGCCATATTGGACTAGCAACAGTGTTACACTACACACTGATGTATTTCATTTGGGGATTTTTGCCTGAATGGTACAAGTATCCGTTGTTGTTGTCCCCACTATAAATGTGCTTGCATTGTATTGCAGTTATGTGAAGCCGCAGCCAGTCAGCAAAAGAAGAAGAAGAACACTCTATACCGAACATCTACGGCTCCATTTTGAGAAAAGTATCTAATGGTAGCAGTGCCGGGTCATACCCAAAATGCCCCTGAAACTTTTTACCCTTTTGAGTAGTGTAAGAATATATGTGATGATGTAATGAATTTAATTTTGTTATTGGATTGTGGTTGTAATTATTCCACGTTCCAAGTTTGAATCTTTCTTGAGATAGACACTGGCTTAGGGGAATAAGTATATATGAGGAAATGGATGAGAGAGAGAGAGAGAATTGTAGGGTCCTCAAGGAGGGCGGAGGGACTTTAGTCTGAGGGGTCTTTTTATGGAATTGTCCTCTTGGTTATTGACGTTTTGCGTTTTTTATGTTCTTTATGCAAATTTCTTCATTCGGAAAAGGAAGAAGTTGCGGTGAGTGGGAAGGGTACGTACGACCTTACAATAAGCATGGAGGTGTTTTTTGTTTTTTTTTCAGAACAGGTGTCGCTTGCTATGTTCTTTTCTCCGTCGGTGGAATTATTTGAGGATTGGAGGATTATTACTTAATACTTACCAGCTTGGGAATTTTCAAAGGGACGGTAGGAGTTCGATTTCCTAAAACAGACTGTAGCATATTCTTAACAAAAATCTTGTTGAGAATCTTAAATACGAAAAGATTATGCTTTTTTTTTTTTTATATAATTTGGTACAGACTTTAAAATAGAATATTTTAATTTAAATATTAAAAAAAAATTGTGATATTAAGTTCATTACTCATTCTCTTTTATTACTATAAGAATGGGTGAAGAATGTGCAGAAAGTATCGTTTTTGTTTTTGTGCTCATCCTGACTTTAATTTCATTTATCATTCTCGTACTTGTTCACTTCTTCGTCATCATTTCTCGTGTCTTCATGGGTCTCCATGAATTCTTATGAAAAAAGAAGTCAACAAAATAGAAAATGTTACTCCCTTCTAATTAACTTAACAATATAATATAATATGAATGAGAATAAAAAAATATTATTATTAATTTAAAATATTTTTGTATTTAATAATTTTTAAACATTATTTTCGAGGATGTGGATACCCAGGGGCATGATCCCCACCCCAGTCTACAAATTGCATTTGGGGAGGGTTTTTTTTTTTTTTTTTTTTTTGCATTTCAGCCTAGCAAGGAGAGATTCTTGCCCCCAGAGTTTTGAATGGGACAGTTTTTATTAGGATACTCAAACATGAGTGTAAATTGTCATTTTTAATCATATCATATATTTATATTTCTTTGTTTGATAATAATAAAAGACATATTATATATATAAAATGATTACATGATTATAATTTTTTTGAGTGTATTTTTTTATCTATATAAAATAAAATAAGTCTAAAAACTGTGGGAGCGTAACACAATAACTCTTTTTTTCCTTTACTTATTTCTTTCTTTTTTTGGCTAGTTGTTGTACATATTAATTTGAATGACTATATGCATTTTTAATTGGTTTTTGATTTTATTTTTTCAATTGATTGTGATTTTTTTAGCAATTAATATAACTTGAATTATTAATAATAATCCAATGCTTAAGTCCATAACACCTTGGATATTATTCATAAACATAAAGATGATGTATCGGTTTACACTAGTGTAATTTGAGTTAAGTTACACTCAATCCTAACCATCAATTTTACATTGATTCAATGTTATGTTAAATATTTTGTCTTCCCCAATTTTTCTCCTTTCTTTTTTTGTTTAAATTTTCTCTTTGGCGTATTTTTATTTTGTATATTTTTAATTTAATTTTCTTTCTCTTAAATTCTCTCACCACCTTCACTATCTTTCTCCCTCACACTCACTCACTGTATCATTTGTGATTAGATAGATCATGAACTCTCAAAAGTGCAGCCAAATTTTTTAACATAAAACTCTATAATCAGTTAGTGGGCACTTACCAATTATAGTCTAATTTAAAAAATAAATAAATAAAATTCCTATGCTAATGTTTGAATGCTAAATATGTGAACAAGAATAATATAATTAAAACCATTGGAGAAAGATCTGAAAAGTAAAATCATGACTCAAGTACTTAAAACTTGTCTTCTCTTTTTTTTTTCATTATGCAAATGGCAGTGGTATTATTTTTTTTTCAAATGAAAAAGATTGGCCCAAATTATGTTATAAATTGAGTTTGAAAAATGATCTTAATAACTTGTTCAACAATAATTAAATATTGGTTGAAAACTTGTCCTCTCCGTGTTGCAATTTTTTTTCCAGAGATGTTGCAAGATTGTTCTTAACGGTGAAGTAGTAGACTTGTAGATTGTGCAATTTTCTCTACTGGTCTTATGTTATTATTCAAATTCATTAAAAGATTTTTTTAAGTGATAAAAAACAAAAAATCATTTTTTAAATAAATGCAAAAGACTTTTTTTAAGTGATAAAAAAACAAAAGATAATAGTGAGATAGAAAGAAAATACAAAAAAAAAAATTAAGTGAAAAGAGAAAAAAATATGAGAGCAATAAATTCTACATTTTAGATCGAAAGTAAAATCAACGATTGAGATCAAGTGTAACTTAACTCAATTGATTGTGATTTTTTTAGCAATTAATATAACTTGAACTTATGAATAATAATCCAATACTTAAGTAAATAACACCTTGGATATTATTCATAAATATAAATATAGTATAGTGTAATAAAAATATATTTTATGATTAATAAAGTTAAAGAGGGATTATTATTTGGTGATCATACCTTCGTGTTTAAATATTTTGGTTGGAAGTTGTCTGCTAGTGTGGACGATGAACATAAAAAAAATTCCCGGGGAAGAATTTAATCTCACTTATAAATACGAAGGCCAAGGGTAAACATTGCAAAAGCTTAAGCTAAAAGGTCAAATAACAAATTAAAGTCATAATAAACGAAAATGATATGCAGGTCCAGCACCATAATGTATATTTGATGGATAGCCTGATTATTGAACACAAGTGGACAACAAAAGCAAAATCAGCAGTAGAAGCAACAAGCAACAAAAGCTGTTTTAGATAACCGTCAACTCATTAGTAATTGGTTAACTAACTGATTTTATTAGTTGATTAGTTGATAACTGGTTAAAATGGTTTACTAACCGGTTAGATTGTTAATTATTTCTTAGCTGTTAGTTAGTTAATCGATAATCAATTAACTTGTTCATTAACCGGTTAGATTAATAACTGTTAGTTAGTTAGAAATTAATTTAATTGTTCTTGGCATCAATTTCGTTTTGGCTGCTACCCGATAATTCTAGTATTGTATATATACTTCTTTTTTTTTTTTTTTAAAGCAAATAACAATCATTTTCTTACTTCCACAATTTTCTTCTCATTTTTCTCTCTGCATTTTTTTTTAATTGAAAATCTGTATCACCATTTCATCTCCTTCAATCTTCTTCAACTCACTTCTATTTCAGAATTCTGTTACTGATCAGTGATCAGCCACGAGGAGGGTTGAAAGTTGCAAGATACAGCTTGGATAAGCGGGTACCGCATTCAGAATATATAGGTATAGCATAATTTATTTTTGCTTTGCGGTCATGTGGAATCATCAATTTTACCGGCTTTGTAAGAAATCCAATTTGAGATTATGTTTTGAAGAGGACGATAGGATAGGATATATATATATATATATATATATATATATATATATATATATATATATCAAACATTATTATATAATTTCGAAAACCAAAAACTGAATCCTGAGAGCTCCTCATGAAATAGAGTTCTCACGATAAAAGTTAGGAAAATGGGAACGTATGAAATATGTCACGTGTCAACATCATTCATTATTTAAAACAATAAAAAAAATTCTTGAAAAGATTTGTTTTATGGAATAACATCTTTTAATAATAGTTTTTTAAAAAATTAAAAATTCTTGAAAAGGTATGACTTATGGATTAACACCCTTTCATAGTAGTTTTAAAAAAATCTTCAAAAGATATGTCTTATGGACTAACACCATTTCATAATAGTTTTAAAAAAATAAAAAATTCTTGAAAAGATATGTCTTATGGACTAACATCCTTTCATAACAGTTTTTAAAAAATAAAAATTCTTGAAAATATGTGTCTCATGGACTAATACTCTATCATAACAATGTTTTCAAATATTATTTAAAAAAATAAATTATGAAACAACACTAATGCACCTGTACAAAATAATAAATTCTTGAAAAGTTATGTTTTATAAACTAATACCATTTCACAATAGTGTTACTAAATACATTTTAAAAAATTAAATTATAAAATAACATTAATGCACCTGTTAACAAAATTCTAAAACACAATCAAAGAGACAAGTCACGTGTCTTGAAAATATTTTAAAAAAATTAATATAATTATGCAATATTTTACTCTATAATTCAATACAGGTTAGGGGTGCAATGTTTTGCTCTATAATTCGGTTTTTTAAGTATAAGTTGTAACAATGCAATTGAAATGATACATTGTTTCAAGTTTAAATCAATGAATCTAATTCGGTACAGGTTCAAGGAAATGATGCATTGTTTCCTTAATATTATAAATAAATATTATATATATATATATAATATTATATTAAATTTATATTTTTAAAATTAAAAAAAATTATCACAAGTGGTACGTCGTTCGAACAGTAAAGTGATATAGTCCGCTAACTTGACACTTTTTAAAATGGAAATGGTATGTAATTTTATCAAACACTGTTATATTTTCGAACTCAAATATTGAAACCAGAGAGTTCCTCACGAAATTGAGCTCTCAAAGAAAAAATTGATAAAATAAAAGTCAATCATGTATTTCACATGTCAAACGTTGTATTATACACTTTCACTATTGAAACGACATATCACTTCACCCGTTGAAACGACATATCACTTCACTGTTGAAACGACATATCACTTGATTGTTGAGATGACATATTACTTCGCTATTGAAACGACATATCACTTTATTATTGAAATGACATATCACTTCACTGTTGAAACTATATATCGCTTGTGATTTTTTTTAATTTTAAGAATAATAATTTTAAATTACTCGGAAAAAATAATATGACCAAGAGATATATTGTTTCAAATTAAATATCACAAAAAGATATATTGTTTCAAACTAATGCATGATTGAGTGAAATGATTCGATACAATAAAGTGGTGCAATATTTCAAACTGATTATGAAAAAACAAACTATCAACTAATACACTATATTAATACACATGTACACATAAATTAATGCATCTATTCTATTGCACTAATTTATTGCAAGAGAAAAATTCTACTTCAAGCACACATGTACTTCCTTTATTAAAAAAAACTATATTAAAAAATAATCATTGCATTTATAATTTTTTTATTCATTTATCAATTTTAAACAATAATCCTAACTCATATAATTTTAAATATATTTTTGACATGCAAAATTTTTAAACTTTAATCATCAATAAATAAAAAACTTATAACCCGTGCATTGCACAGGATAAATGCAAGTGTGTGTATATGAATATGAATATTACCATTGAAAAAATTGTTATGTAAACTAAAGGGACATTGTTGATTTTTTTCATGCTTTCACATTCAATTTTTTGATATAACTCGACCTTTAATTCACAGCAATTTGGTTATGTGATTTTTGGTGATTTAAATAATATAATTTTTATCCTGAGTCCTCACAATGGCCTTGACATCAAAGATATTCATGGAATATCATTTCGAAACACCGACTGATTTTCATGGAGAATCATTTTTCATCCCAATTTTGGTATTCCAGAGCTGTGAATATCATATTCTCTTGGAATATTAACCTACCTCATGTGACAACTTGTGTGTGTCCAAATATGCAAGGTGATATATACACATTTAAAATATGGAAAAGAGAATTATATAAAGTTATAGATCAATAATTTTGTATGCAAAGGGCTAAATTTGGAAGTCTGAAGATACGTCTGATTTTCATGAACAACTATTTGACTTGATTAGCTTAATTTCTTAAGTACAACGCAATTCTATTTAAAATACTTGCAGAACAAAGTATACTATTATAGAAATAATTCTAATGTGAAGTAAGTAACATCAAATATCCGTTGTCGTCCAGCGGTTAGGATATCTGGCTTTCACCCAGGAGACCCGGGTTCGATTCCCGGCAACGGAACTTTTTATTTTGCTACCTTTCCTTTTTGAATTTTAGCTAATGTTGGGCTTTTTTACTTACATGGACAGATCGTTCGGACTTCATTGGCGTGTACTTGCGGACACACCCCACTTTCTTTACATGGCTTCTTACTGCACACCATTTTTTCCTCTTTAAAATATTTAAAAGTTCTTTTTCTTGTAATTTTGAGTGAAATATCAATTTAGTCTCTTATATTTTCTGTTATTCCTTCGCTCATATTTATCTGTCATATTTGAAATAAAACATACCTTTTAAAAAATATAATCATTACTTAGATTTGTAATACATTAGTTATATTTTCTCCCACAATACCATTTCTCTCTCTATAATCATTAATTTTTCTTTACTATTTACATAAATCAAGACATAGTAGTATTAAATAGGGAAACACATGAAAAATAACATTCATTACACTCTTGAAATCCTCAATACGATAGATAAAAAGAAACAAAAAATCTCTCCAAAAACGACAGATAATAAGGAACATAGGGAGTATCAATTTAGTCCCTGAAAATTTATAAATACACATTTAGTCCCTCAAAAATTTTCAAATGTACAAATTTAGTCTTTCAAGGTTTCGGATGTACCAATTTGGTCCTTAAAATATGAAGGACCAAATTGATATGGAAGAAAATCTTGAGGGATCAAATTGGTACATCTAAAAATCTTGAGAGACTAAATATGTAATTATAAATTTTCATTGACTAAATTGGTACAGTAAAAAAAATCATGGACTAAGTTCATACTTCACCCTATAATTTTTTATTATACTTGATTTTTTAAAAAATATTTTTAAGACACTTATTAGCAATTACTTTTTCATTTATATGGCTTCTTTACAACTCTATTATATGCAACATTATAATATTGACATGGTTGTATGTGCAAATTTCAAAAATCTCAATATATAGAACACCATATTGGTGTTCATGTCCAAGTTTCTATGTACTTCAAAACATTTTCCTTTAAGTAAAATGCGATACCATTGAAGGTTTAAAAATAATTAAAATATTCTCTTGTGTTGGTCAAAAACACTTCTCTTTTATGGTTAGGCTAGAGGACAGGTATCCTTCACCAGAGGATATTTTGTTCAACTCGGGAACATCTATGGTTTAGTGAGCCAATCGGTTCTCCCAATGGTATTTTTTATTGTGTATGTATGGTGGTCAAAAACTTGTTAAAGCTTGAGTGATGTTTTTAAATAAATAAATAAATTAATCAAGATGATTATTTTTGGGTAAATCAAAACGAGTGCTTCTATAAAATATAAAATATGAGATTAATGGGTATACACCGATGATGTAAAATTTTTTACACCGTCAGTCTATCATCCACCATTTATTTGTATTACTTTAAATTAAAATTCAACGATCATAAATGGATGATGCATTGATGGTGCAAAAAAAACCTTTACACCTAGTTAACACTTAATAGTTTGATTTTAAAAGATCAAAACTTTTGTAAAGAATTTGATTGTGCAAATCAAATGAATCAAAACTCAACTATATATCTCCGAAAAGAGGATAAAGCAGGGGAAAAAAACTAAATCTATATTATTGACATTGAATCTTATGAAAGGTGCTGTGGAGATTGAAGTTCAGAATACGTATCGGGTATCAAGTCATTATCCTAATAGAGAATTTTTTATCAAGTATTTGAAGATATGCTCTTGCCTCTTGAAGAACAACTATCACAGTGACAGTATTAAAATATTGTTATCTGATAAACATTTCACAAGATAGTGTACAATAATAATCCTCGACGTCAATTATTTCCCCTTAATCAATTGGCCTTGTGTCAGTTGTGTGCTAGCTCATTTGCAACCATATCATAGACATCATAAGTCATAACAGATTAACACTTCATTTAAGCTTGCTTAGAAAATCAAATTCATAAGCTTGCATCAACAAAGACTTGAAAGCGTTTGCTTTGCTTGTAGGAAATTACAAAATCAATAGATCATTTACATTACATACCAGCTATATGGAAAGAAGAAAACCATATTAACATCTCTTCGGTGAACATTTCGGCACGATGATTAGTCTTCTCCTCGCTTCCGATTGAGATACGGCAGAGAGGACAAGTTTTGTGGTGACCCTTAAGCCATCTATTCACGCAAATCTTATGGAACTCATGCAAGCAAGGAAGAACACGGATTTCATCTTTGTTGCTTAACCTTGACAAGCACACACAACACCAACCAGCCTCACTATGCTCCATAAAATTGGATGCTGCAGCAGATTCAGATGATTGCTGAACAATAATAGCAGTGTTGGATAGCAAGTAAGGTAAAGGGGCATCTTTGTTTATTGGTTCTTCAGCTAGGCCAATTAAATTGAAGACAAGTGATACCAAGCCATTGAGACTCATCTCATTTACGGGTAACTTAACTATCTCTATTAGACACTTAATAAGAAATAGAATTGCAATAAATGACTCATATTGTGACTGGTATACTTATTTAGTCATATTAGTTTGTTTTGCTTGGTTTGAAAGGGTGGTTAGATAAAGTATGTGTGAAAGTTTCTTTCGTCCAAACATAAAGCGGTTACACCAA
Source organism: Crotalaria pallida (assembly GCA_037953625.1). Taxonomy (NCBI): domain Eukaryota; kingdom Viridiplantae; phylum Streptophyta; class Magnoliopsida; order Fabales; family Fabaceae; genus Crotalaria; species Crotalaria pallida. Next base: position 125,944,574 of record CM075655.1, on the reverse strand, counting down.
CACAAGAGTGTTACTCTCGACCTAGATAGATATCTTATTTGTTTGGGAGAGTACTATAAACTACCGCATGCCTAACTACTCCTTTATGTACCTAGTTGTGTATTGTGCTTGATTATGCATTTTAACATATTTGTTAGATTTGTTTTTCCCTATTCCTCATTGAAATGAAGACTCAAATTGGTTCTGAAAAATATAACGTGAAACTTATTTTAATTCTCAAATATACAAAATGCATGACAAAATAGTACCTAACAGAGATTAGACACTAAAGAGCACCTAAAATTTATCCAAAAACTAAATTGGCATGCATTTGCGGTTTAAGAGGATTAGATTGACATTTTTCTGTGACCAAATATGCCATCGTGATTTTCTTTTTAGGGATCATTTGAGTGTTTTTTTATCCCATTATTATTGGTACATTCTTCGTTTTTTCCAATAAGTGGGGAAGGCGATCCATGAAGGCATCATCATCTTATCAATCAATCTCTTCCCTAATTCATTGCGAATGTGACGATTCTACCTTGCTGTTTTACACATTTTATGAGCATATGACATAATTAATTGCACATGTGACTTGCCTTGCACGTTTTATTAGCCTGTGTTGTCAATCAAATTACGTGATATCAGCTTGATATTTAAAGACATAATACCAATCATATGAAATGCTTGAGTTTCTAGGAAAATGCATTATTTGGTGAAGAGACAAGACTGACTTTATTTTTCTCACCAATTCAGGCCATAAATCTTTGGGCTTAAACTTTGGACCTGAACAAACCCATTTTTATCTTGCATGTCTGGTACTCAGAAGAATGGGGGCTGTAAAGTTGGAGATTTTAACTATTTATTGAAAAGTACATTCTTATTTGAAAAAAAAAAAAAAAAATTTGTTTTAACTGCACCCTTCTTAAATCTAAAATTGTTTTTATCTGCACCGTTCATGTAATTGTTTGGCAGGTTAAATCTAAAATGGAATAAATATCGTGAATGGCATTGTTAAGTTTTATTGGGTGATTAGGGGGGCGAATCCCAACACCTCTCAATTTTTGGTTCTTTATTGGTGAACTTGATTTGAATATATAGGCTGAAGTTGAGAAAACGTGGAGGTGGTTAGGACAGGACATGGTTGAGTTCAGTTCGAAAACCCCAGCCATTGTAAAAAAGTTCAGAACGAATATGGCTAAAATTCATGAGTTAGCGAGATGTTGAGTTAAAGGATCCAAATCCTTGCTAAATTATGATAAAAACCCACTTTTATGGTTTCGATCAATTACAATCGGATTTGGATAAGGTGACTTCAAAATACGAGGAATGCAACCTGTGAACATAAACCTTCGTCCTTGATCAACATGAGGAACACAGCCAAACTGTTTGTAAACCATTTCAAATGCAAAACCACAGACAACAGTTTAATTGATGGTGGTCCAACTTTGCTCATCGGCGGAAACAATTTCTCCAACATTTCTCACCTGCAAGGACATTGAAACAGGAACAAACTTACCAGTAGTTACTTGTAACTTGTAACATAACATTTTTAAACCCACTAATACCCTCATTATAGAAGGTTTTGCCAAAGACCAGAGTGCACCTCTTACCCAAAGGCACCACACATTTTTTTTAGGGATCCCCAAGGCACCATACTAAATAGCTATTTCGTACTAATATATTGATAGATGCTTTTTGAAACAACACGCTACAGTGGTGCAGCGGTTGGGCAGAACCGGTTTTGGCCAGCTTGGTTTCTGGCAGGTTCACACCAGTGTAATAGCATAACCACTCCAAGCCTGGTTTTGGCAGGTTTACATCGGTTTGATAGCAAAACTTATCCATGATGCTAATAACATATTCCTAGTACAAAATAGCTAGAAAACTTTACTAAAAAGAAGCTTCAAAATGTGCCAAATGCTACAGAAGAGCTAGAATGTATGTGATTAAGCATAGTCATAGTTTCAAATATTGGGGAGTCTTTATCCTTGATACTATTCGAACTGTCACATCAGCATTTCACCCACTAAGATTCAACTTCATACCTTAAACCTTGTTTCTAAGACAAAATTTCAGACTCCTAGAAAATATCAGCCAATGACATGGTGCATGGCAAGTGGGTAAGCAGTGTTATAAAACCAACTTGATTACTTCTCACAAAGAATTAAAACATCATTTGCTGTACAATTAAGAAAAATCTCAATTATGCCAGTTTTTTATATCAGTTATGTTTCTTGATATCAAAGTAAGGTACTTTGCTCTGTCGTTTGAATATGCAAAGTAAGTTGAGGAAACTCAATGACAACAAAAACGTAAGGAAAACTTACAGGAACTGCTAACAGTACAGTTTTAACAATTTGTCCAGACAACGGTGAATAGAAAAATTTCGGAATCTTGAGAGCATTTGACATTAAAAAGAAAATGCAAAGAAAAAAGTCTATACGAGACAAGAATAAATGTGATCAATATCTTCAATGCACGTTCAGAAGTGTTAGGAAGGTTGGCACGTAACAAAAGACAGGACATGTCACCAGACCTCATGGACGCAGAACATTGAGTTCATGTTAAAAAAAAAGCTATATTGTATTTAATCCTCCTTTGCTCATTCTGTGGGGATGGAAGAGGGTCAGAGCACTTCCGGGTATTTGAACCAAAACACTCACACTTCATGTAGCTCGACCAACAGCTAACCCAACTTGTGCATATATGAGATGAATTGGCCACCTAATCATCTTGTTAATAGATGTCAATGTAAAAATTAAAAGCATTATTCACGTTCCTGTGCCTCACGGTGGAGGGCATTTACCTTTGATTATCAGCAGTAATATCTATCAAAGATCAAAAGGCACTTTGTGCAGAGCTACTGTACACCATCTAAACAAAACCCCTGGATATATGAGAACCTTAAATCTTCACTGGAGGTTAGTATTCTACACATTTTCAATTGGAAGAGAAAACTATCCTCTTTGTTTTACCTAAGTGGGTAACAATTTAAAATTTACACCAGTGATTACAAAAGTTGAATCATAAGAGAGAAATCTAGGAGATTAAAAAACAACCAGCTCCCCCTCGGTCAAAATGTTCGTTCACACAATAAAGAGGCACACATTCTAAGAACATCAGCCAGCCATATAGATAGCTGATCATCATATGGAATAAAGACATGGGGAAACTCATAAAGAGGGGCAACACAACAACCCCACAAAACTAAAGTTCAAACATAAAAAATCATACGGTTCATCTTAAGAGCCTCTTCCTTGATTTTCTTCATTTACTGCAGATAAATTTGGGTCATTGTTAGGTTTTGACGATGCAACTTCTTCCTCAAGTATCTTCCCATCTCTCGGCACCAGGCAAGGTATCCCATTTTTAATCTAACGGATTAAAAAAAATGACATAATTGGTAATTGCAAGGGAAGGATCCATATGGAAGTGCATATTGATTGATACAAACAATAAAAGAATAAGAGAAAATAGATGGTGCATTGATAGCGTAAAGTTTTTTTTTTTTACACTATCAGTGCATAATTCATTATTCTCCTCATCCCATATTTATGATCGTTGACTTTTAGATAAAAGTAATACGAAGGAATGACAAATGATAAACAGATGGTGTAAACCCCATCAATGCACACCCGTTAACCTCAAAGAATAATGTAAGTAAGTTAAAAGAGAAAGTAAAAAAATAAAAATAAAAATAAAAAGGAAAGTGAGAACTGACAGGGAAAGAAACACCAATGGCATCACTGATGAGGGAATTTGATTGTTCACAGTACCTGCGATGATGGTACATACATAAAGAAAGAGAGAGAGATGAATTAATAAGTTAAGAGAAGAAGCTGAAGAAATGAATGAGATTGAAAAGGAAGGCACCTGAGTGGGTGCTTAGAGAGAGGGCAAACCAGAGCCTCTGATAGGGTTTTGGTAAGGGAACCGAGTTGTGTCGCTGCTTTCTGCATAACCTCTCTGCTTACTCTCACCATTTCCAATCAATTCTCCTACCTTTCTCCCCTTTTCATTTGGCCGAGAGAGTATTTACATGTTATTATGTTAATTCAATAAACATGTTTTTCAGATCAAACCTAACCATATATCAAACCCAAAACAGTAATTACAATGGTAAAAATTCATTGTATTTTTGTCTCCAATAGCCAGCTCATTTATTGAGCTGCCCTACATAAATTGTGTATACATCATGAATCGAATCCAATTAATCGCATTTTATCTCTTGCAATTTTATCAACTAAATTACCTATTAGTGACAATAAAGTTTTAAAATTTGATGATTAAAAGACAACCTTAACACGATATGGTTTAACTGAGTTTTACTTGATTAAAAATGACGACCCTAATCAAATCAAATTCTAATTAGGTTGATCGTATTTACAAGTTGACTCGAACCAACATCACACTTGTAAACTTAACTCAATTATAATACTTGATCTTTTATAAAACCAAACTAAATTGTATTAATGATCATGATGAAATTGATCCGGTACCCCAATAATTTTAGTGAATAAGCAACAAGTAAGAATAACAAAAAAAAAAATGAGATTACATTAATATTAAGAAATTTAGGAGGAAAAGTAATATTTTATATATGATATATTACGACGGAATAACAAACTTAAAACTTTTATAATAAAAATTAAAACTAATTTAAAAATTAAAGGTAATAAATAATTTAATCATTTTTTAAATAAATTATTTAAATAATATAAAGGATCAAAATATAATCAAATCCTTTTTTTTCAATGTAATTAAACTTTTTTGATTGGTGGAAGCAGTGTTATCAAAATCGTACCGTGCCGGCCGGTTCAACCAGAAAACTGGTGAACCATACCTCTAACCGATACGGTATGCTAAAATACCGGGCATGCATCGAATTGGAAAAAACCAGTTTAAATTGTCCGATATATCGGAAAACCATCAAACCGGTCAGTATTTGCAAAATTTTAAAAAAAGGCAAAAAGCAAAACGAAGTTGTTTTGCAATTTTTATTTATTTTTTAAAATTAGGATTCAGAAAGACAAAAATTTCTACATGAAGTGAACTCAAAAGCCCAAAGAAGACTCAAACACTAAAGAAAAAAAGAAACAAAATGGAGTTGCAAAGGAAAAACAGTTAGAGTTTAAACTATGAACTTGTTAAACAGTTAACGTGTGATTGTTATGGATGTTTATTTTTGGGAATTAAAAGTACACTACTAATTATGGATTTTAACTGAGTATTTTTTTATACAGGTATTCAGTATTCTTATATTTATATACAAGTGTATACATGTGCCGGAATTAACCGATTTAACCTATATATATCTATGCGGTTTAATTACTATTCTACTAGTTAAACCACTAAACCAATGAATCCTGACCGGTTGGATGACTGGTTTTAATAACATTGGGTGGAAGAACGCGGCGTTTGGTGTTTCCGATCGCGCCTCTGTTTGTAATGTATGCTCTTCTTCTTCTTGGAAAGAAAACAGAGAGAGTGTGGATGCAATGTTGGTGAATGGCGGTTAGGCTTGAACCTCAGAAAGTGTTAGCGTGTTACCCTTTCCTCCAAATGCATGGGCAGAGTCTCACCCCGTCTTCTCTTTCCTTTCCCATCCACCTTCCTCTCTTCCCACTCTCATTCCATCTCCACTTCCACTCTTCCTTCTCCTTTCTCCATCCGACACACCCCCAACAACAAAACGACACCCTCTCCCTTCGTTTCATTCCACTCCCTTCTCCTCTCTCCATCCCTAACCACTCCCCACCTCTTCCAAATCCATTCCCTTCTCATCACCTCTTCCCTCTTCCTCAACCCTTTCTTGTCCCGCACCCTTCTCAGCCGCGCTTCCACCTTATGCCACCTCGTTTATGCCCTCTCCATCTTTCGTTACATTAACTCTTTCGACACCTTCTGCGTCAACACTCTCATCCAAGCTTACTTCAAAAGCAATGCCCCCCATCAAGCTCTTCCTTTCTACTTCCGCTCTCTTCAAAATCCTTTCTTTCCCAACAGCTACACCTTCGTTCCACTCATTGCCTCCTGTGCGAAAATGGGTTGCGTTCAATCTGGTCAAAAATGCCATGCTCAAGCACTTAAGAACGGGTTTGACTCTGTTTTGCCCGTGCAGAATTCTTTGATTCATATGTATGGTTCCTGTGGGAACATTGAGCTTGCTAGGGTTGTTTTCGACACCATGGTGGTTCGGGATTTGGTATCATGGAACTCCATCATTGATGGGTATGTGACAGTTGGTGATTTGAGTGGTGCACATTTATTGTTTGATGTAATGCCTCATAGAAATGTTGTTACTTGGAATGTGATGATTAGTGGGTTTTTGAAGGGTAGGAACCCTGGTTACGCACTCAAGTTGTTTCGACAGATGGGAAAGTTGGGATTGAAAGGTAATGCTAGGACTTTGGTCTGCGTGATTACTGCTTGTGGTCGATCTGGCAGACTCAAGGAAGGAAGATCGGTTCATGGGAGCAGCATTAGGATGTTCGCGAGTTCGGCTTTGATTCTCGATACAGCTTTGATTGACATGTATTGTAAATGCCGGAGTGTGAAAGTGGGACATAGAGTGTTTGAGAGGATGTCGAACAGGAATTTAGTTTCGTGGAATGCAATGCTTTTGGGGCACTGCATTCACGGTAACCCTGAAGATGGTCTAAACTTGTTTGATGCAATGGTTGGCTTGGCAAAGAGGAAAGATGAAGTTGAGCCTCATGATAATCCAAGCATGGACAGGAGTGCTGTAGTGAGGTTTCTCCCTGATGAAGTTACATTCATTGGCATCCTCTGTGCTTGTGCTCGTGCTGAGCTGTTGACGGAGGGCAGGTCCTACTTCAGACAAATGACTGATGTGTTCAATGTGAAGCCCAATTTTGCTCATTTTTGGTGCATGGCTAATCTTCTTGCAAATGTGGGGCTTGTTGACGAGGCAGAAGAGTTCCTGCGGAATATAGCAAAATTTCATGATGATATACCACATACCTCATTGCTATGGGCAAGTTTGCTCGGTTTATGTCGTTTCAAGAGAGACGTGTACTTGGGAGAACGAATCTCTAAACTTCTCATTGACATGGATCCTAAAAATCTTGCCTGTTACCAGTTTCTACTGATCATCTATGCGGTGGCGGCTCAATGGGAGAATGTTTCTCGAGTGCAAAAACTTATGAAGGAAAGGAGATTAGAGATAATACCTGGAAGCAGTCTTTTGGACTTGAAGTATATTGTTCACAACTTCAAAATGACAGACAAACATCAAGAAGGAATTGAAGCACTCAATGCAATGATGGGTGAGCTAGGTCATACATTGAGGTTGCCAAGTTCTGATTCAGGGAGTTACCAGTGAGCTGTGAACCTGACAGAAAATACTAGCTAGAATGATAGATAAGATGAAGATGACAGATAAAGCAAACTCTTGAAGAAGTAGCATAGAACTTTTTTATTCACATTTTTTTTTTATCATTTTTCTTGATTTTTGTTCTACCATCCAACAATCATGGATGATCTCGGTTTTATTAGGTGATAGTTTCTTTCTCTTGTTTGAATCTCCACTTTGATACTCAAGCTTCCCCTCCCAACATTGCATATCTCTTGTATCATGCATGATGTTACAGAAAATCCCAGTTTTGTATTGAGGTGCAAAATTTATAATTTCAGCTTTTAATCAAATTTAGTTCACCACTTACGCTAAACCGACTTTCTCTTCCATCATGGATTCTTTTAATTCAATTGACCAAATGTTTAATCCCCTTATTGATGGAATGGATTAGTAGAAGCACGAATTTCATCAAGTTCGTAGCAGTTATGGCAGAGCCAGATACCTTGTAGGGTGGTTGTTTTCAACAATTAAATTCGTTCTACGCAACAAACATGTCAAATGATATACGAAAACTGAATACTAACATGTAAGCTGGGCCCCGTTGGGAGATGAAGTTACACTCCAATTAGCAAATGCGACTTAACCATTGTATGTCCTATAACTTGGAAATCATAAGAGATATTGAGATAACCCTGTGCCTAGTCTAAAAAGTGAATATAGTTAAACGAGGAATTGAGGGCAAAAGAATCAATAATGGAAAAGCAATTAACTTATATGGAGAACTGGTAAATTATTAGACCGTTTAATCCAAGAAAACACATTCAGTGTGCTCTGGGTTTTCCATGATCAACATCTTTTATAAGATTCGGGCAGCCTTATCAAAGAAAGACAAAAACTAGATTTGTCGGCAAAAAAATTTACTTTCACAGGATTTAATCCTTGAAAACTCGGTCTACAATATACCCCCGAGACTCGAACATTCTAAGGCACAAATCATGGAAACATGAAAGGACATAGTGTATGTTTGGTTCTGCAATGAGTTAACCCAGAATTAATTCTGGAATGTCAAAGGTAGTAATAGTTGCTTCTGTTCCAACGTGATTTTGGGGCCGAAATTGATTCCGCAACACGGAACCAAACATGCCTACAAGTGCCAATGCAACATAAGAACAGAAAAATTACGAACTGATGGTTGACAGACAAAATCATAAATAAACCTCAGTAGAATCCATCAAAACATTTCCACACCACATTGAACTATTAATTACAAATCAAAACGCCCACAGGTATGAAAGAGGACAAGTCTAAACAGTAATGAACATAATCAAAAGAAATAGTAATAACAATATGGTCTTTGATATAACAGATAAATCCACAGGTAGGGTCTTGGGTAAATAAACAAAAGCATGTCATAAATCCACTTGACAGATCTTTAACTGAGATTCACAAAGCTAAACAGGATCATTCGAATGCCCATTGGTTTTCCCTACGAACTTCCTCCTCTTCCTCCTGAGTGAAGTCATTCTTGATGTTAAAAGTCTTGCGAATTTCTTCAGGAGTCTTCCCCTTGATCATATCTGCCACAGTCTGGCATGTAAGGTCCAGCAAGCTTTTGATGTTCAAGTAGTTCGCAGCCTGCAAAGAATATAAAAATCAATAACAATACTCCATCTAAAACCTTAAACACAGTTAATGTGCGATTACATAAACAATCCTAACATTGAAAGCAGGGAAAATGGAATACAAATTCAGTATCAATCAGTAAAAATACACCCAGACGTAATTTGCAATGAGAATTGAGGCATAAAACAGAAACTGAAACCAGTCTTGAAAAGCATCCAATACTGCACGATGAACAAGGAGTACAATACAATCACCCAAATATAAAAACTTTCATCAGCAAAAACCAAAAAAAAAAAAATTGTTTTACATTAACTCTCATGCTCCAGCAGATAGATGCACCCAAACATAAAAACAAGTCATTCTTTCATGAATAAGACAATAAGAACGGAAAAATAGTGAAATCACAACAATATAAAACCCCAATCCATGATCAACAGCACCAGTCATTGTCACAAAAAATAACCACAAAACAATGCATCATAGAATGTGAAACGATTGCAGCTAATTACAGTTCAAAGGACTCGGTGCATAATTACCTACTACATTAACTAATCACAATTCCAATCAAAGCTTAACATCAATTATCAACTCAAATCCCAAATTCATTAACTAATGACAATTCCAATCAAAGCTTAAAAATCCCAAATTGAAAACAAATACAAACTCATTCAACAAACAATAAAAATTATCAATTCCATTCCTAAACCCTAAAAACAAATACCCAATTGGCAATCCCTAAACAAGCCGAATCAACAAACCCTAAAAATTCAAACTTTCAAATCAACCCAAAAATTCCATACTCTAGCACATAATCGAATCCATATAATCGATTGAAAAACAGGAGAGAAAGTTGAAAAGTTACCAGAATCAGATCGAAGAGGGTAGCCTGGTCAACCTTGACGAAATCAGCATCCCAACCCTTTAGTTCTTCGTCGTTGGGCTTATCCTCAGAGGCCGCAGCATCGACATGCTTCTTACAATACTCAATCACCTTAGCGAGGATCTTGCTGGTGACGTTGGGGAGAGGAATACCGTTGTCGGCGCAATCGTCTTCGATCATGTGCTTGATTGTCTGAGACTCAACAGCGACAGCCTCGTCAACTTCGAAAGCCTCTCCATCGGAACTCTTGAGGGTGATTTTCTTTGAAGTCGACATGGTGGTGAAGTTTTGGATGAGAATGAGATTTTTCGATTCAACTTTCTCTCTGTGAAGAAATGTTAAATCCGTAACCCTAACTTTCTCACGAGCGGAGAGAGTAAAATAGAACAAGGAAGAGGGGTGGGCCTTTATTTATAGAGATGGCTAACATTCCGGTTATAGTGTTTTTTTTTTTCCCTTGCCAAATGTTAACCATCGTAAGCATTGACAATTAGGGCTAATGAGTGGGCAAGAGCCAGACCATTGCGGATTTTGCATTTTTGCGAGTAAGCATAAGCGACTCTAATTGAGTTTAGGGTGAAAAATCCAGGCACTGCCCGCCCATGTTCGCCCAATTTTTTTGCCTTTTTTCAAAAAAAAAAAAAAACTGCTGCTGTCACTTACAAAACCCGCTACTTGCAAAATTAAATAGGCATAATGAAAAAGGTATTTTCTTAAGCTTATAGCTTATTGCTTCTATACACATGCTACTGCTAGCCATAATCAAGAGCAGCAAACCAGTGAACCACAACCAAGAGCAGCGAACCCTAGCCACGACGAGCAAACGACGAACCCCAGCAGTGAATGAACTGCGGGAGCAACCTGAGGACAGCGGCGGAGCAAACGCAACACAGCAGCGACGGGGCAACCGTAGCACAACAGCAGCGTCGCAACTGAGTGAGGAGTGAGGACGTGATTTTTTTGGTAAACGAGTGACTAAGTGAGGACGTGAGTGAGATTTGAGAAGGAGTGAGATTTGAGAAGAAGGCTGTAGAAGTGAGATGTGCTCTTGTGCCTATGTGAGAACGTGATTTGGATTTTGAGAGTGAACTGAACCCTAATTTGGTTTGAGTTGCAATTGTTTTGGGCTGGGCCAATTTAAAACATTTTTTTTAACTTGCCTGTGGTGGCCCGCCGCATTTAAAAATGGGCTACATTTGCCCGGCGAGACAGGTCGACCTGTGGGCTTGGGCCCTAATTGCCGATACTAATGTCCATTGTACTCCCTTTATCTTTAAATATAAGCCTCAGTCGATTTTGCTTGTCTTTAAATATAAACACATGTTTTGATTTTTTTTATACGTAAATAGAAAATTCATTAACAACAAACAAAATTTACAACTGTACACTTAAAGATGATCTAATAAATTTGTCACTTTCTAAAAAAGATTCAAACTAAACTAATCGCCAAGATTATTATCCAGAAGGGTTGGAAATGGTTGCTCAATTCGTATTTGGCAGGACCCTTGGAATCCTTCTATTCATGATAGTCTGCCTCACTCAGAGATTGATAACCCTCATAATTGTACATGGGTTAGCGAATTGATAGATCCATCTTATGGTGATTGGAATGAGTTCCTAATTCAGGGTTTTTTCTCTAACGTAAGCATCCCACATAACAAAATTAAGGTTTCGAAGAAGGCTCCAACAAGATCAACTTATATGGACATTCTCTAATGATGGTGTGTATTCGGTTAGATCTGGTTATTAGCTGGCTCATAAGGATCTATTCATACCTGCCTCTACATCCTACAATGCGGTCCACGGAATCGAGTGGAAGGCAATCTAGAGTGCATCATCAATACCAAGAATCAAGGAAACTACTTGGCGAGTTTGTAAAGGGATATTGCCATGTAAGAAGGTACTCATGCTTCATGGAATAACAGACGATGATATCTGCCCATGCTTATAGGGACGAGAATGGGTTGGGTGGGTCCGGGTAATTGGGTACCCGGACCTGTTCATAAATTACTGGATCCGGACCCACCCGGACCTACGCGGGTACCCACTACATAATGGGTAGGCGGGTCTTCGAGTACCCAGACGAGTTTTGCAGGTACCCATTAGCAATTTTTTTAAAGAAAAAATTGTCTTTTAAATTAATTTCTATGTCTTTTTTGATAGACCGATGGATCCTTAATACATCATTACACACTCTACTTAATATTAATCCCTACCACCATTAAACACTTGCAAACATCAAAGAAATTCTCTCTTTAAACACAAACATACTAAGATTATATATATATATATATAATGCATATATGTAAATATGGACGGGTCCGGGTACCCACAGGTCTGAATATCTCAGACCCGGACCCAGACACGTACAAAGCGGGTACCCAGACGGATTCATTCTTTGGACCCACTGGTCTCTTTTTTAGACCCGGATCAGGACCCGTTGCGGGTATTCCCGCGGGTCTGGGTCCAATTGGCATCTCTACATGCTTCATGGAACGGGTCGGGTTCGGACCAGCCCAGTTCGGGTTCAGGCCAAGTCGGGCTCGGGCTCAAAAGCCCGATATCATATTTAGTGCAATAATAAGAACCCAAGCCCGCTCGTAGCGGGCTGCGGGCTTGAACGGGCCGACCCGCATACATAAATGTAAAAAAAATATGTTTTGTTTCTTTCTTTCTTTCAGTGTACCAAAAAACCAATAACATCTAATCTAACCAAGAAGATATAGAAAATAAAATACTTAATTGTTCATAAAAATAAAATACATAAATATAGAAATAATTTAAAAAAAATCAGCATGAGCTTAAATAACGGTTCAAGTGTTCAACACTTCAGCCCCAATGATTCTCTAATCATACAACTAAGAAGAAGTGAAAGAGAAGAGAAAGAGGATCTGCTGCTTCTGTTGGGTGTCGTCGCTGCTGCTGGGCGTTGCCTCGGCTGCTGGGTGCGCTGCTGCTGGACGACACTGCTGCTGTTGGGCGTCGCTGCTGCTCGCTACTGTTCCTGGACTGCCGCCAACAAACAAGGCACAAGGCAAGTACAAGAGGAAACTGGAAAATAGGTTTAGAGAGAGAACGAAGAAAAGAAATAAATTATTTTTGAAGGGAAGTGGAGTGGAATAGAGTATTGGGAAAGTGAGAAGGGGAATGAGAAAGTGGAACTGTGGAAATGGAGTCAGTCTGGCGTGGGAAATGAATTTGGGGAATGTAATCAAGTAGGTAGTTATCTAGTGGAGCACCGAGTACGACTGTGAAAGAGGGAAAGTGAGATTTTAAAAAAAAAAAAAAAATTTATAGGCCCGAACCCGGCCGGGTTTACTCGGCTCGAGCCCGATTTTTTTTTAAACCCGGTCGGATCAGGCTAAATAGTCCGAATTGAATAAATGTCGCAAATTATGAAGCCCAAACCCTTAAAAAAATTTCGGGTTTTTTGGCTCGACCCGACCCATTTTGACAGCTCTTACTTGCAGGCTAGCTCCTCTTTCCGCAATTTTTTGCGAGTATGTCACAAATTTTACGCCCATTTTAAAAATTATGTCCACTCGTTTTTTTTCCAGGCATTTGCAAACAACCTGCATGAGTTTTTTTATATATATAAAAAAACTAAAATTTTTAAGTTGTTAACTCACTTTGATTATTAAAAAAAATAAACTTAAAAATTCATCTAATATCAGTTGATGTGATCCCTTCTTCTCTTACTTCTAATCTATTTTTTACATAATTTAATTGATTATTTGGGATCAATGATATTATGAATTTTTTTGGGATATTGATATTGTAAAATAAATATCAAAATGATATGTGTTTGGGACTATGACTAGTTATTTTTGGCTGTAGCTGTATTTTTTTTTATTGTGACTGCTTTTTTGTTTTAAAATAAACGCAGGCCGCCCGCCCTGGTTGCATTTAAGATGAGCAGAACCTGAATTTTTTGCCATAAATTTTTTAACGGACTGGCATGCATGCCTGCAAAAATTGCAGCCGAAGCCCGCCCGCCCTAATTACCGATGCTAATCTTGAACTAGCTATAGTAAAGGGATGCACTCTTGTTAGGCAATTAAACTAGCTTTGAATCTTGGTTTTTCATCAGTTCGGTTTGAAACGAATTGCTTAGCCATTCATTAAGCTTGGAGGCAAAAGTCCAACAATATTTCCTACTTCGGAATGCTGATCAATGAGTTTTTAAATAGTAGCATTTAGACTCTCGTACAATTACTTATGCAAGTAGATTATGTAATAAGGGATAGGCTTGCTGCCGTTGCCTTTTCTTTTCCTAATTCTATCTAGTTGGATGAGTTCCCAAATGTTACGGTGGATCTCATTAATTCTTTTTTGTTTTTTTACACCAACCGGTATCCGAATCTGATTTACTCAGAATCCGACTTATCCAGTTTAACCCCAACTGAGTTCGCATTAAGCGATAGGGGTCTCTCAGTGAGGGTTGCTCCATACCCAAGACTAGTTGGTTAAAGGACCAAGTGAGTTACCACTTAACGAACCCACGTTGGTGGATCTCATTAATTTTGATGTAGCAGTTTCATCTCCTTGAATAAAATGCTACTATTTAAAATATATATATATATATATATATATATATATATATATATATATATATATATATATATATATATGTTTGTCACATAAAGAGTTAAAACAAAATCTAATTGTCTATTCATAATTTCATTATAACTCTCATTGCAACTATGTTATCTTTCCATTTTCACAATTGGGAAAAATAAAAAACCTACAATAATTGCTAGCTCTTTCTTAATACTTTGAAAAATTGTTGCTAGCATTTATCTCAATTTTTAATGATATTAATTACTTCTTTTTCACAAATACCCTTATTTAAACAACACTTTTTAAAATCTTAATAATAATTATAGGGATAATTTTAAAAAAAGTAAACTAAATAGTATCATTTCAAATGAAATGACACTAAGTGGGTGTTTGTTTCTGCGTTGGATGACGGGGTAAACTCACGTCAGAGAAGGAGCAATAGTTGTGGTAAGAAAATCACGTTACAATACCCTCTAGATGTGAGTTTGGCTGTTGGGAATGTGTTCCAACCATAGTGTAAAAAATATCAATTAACTTTCTCAATCCATGTGAAAGTTTATTCTAATTGCTTATATTCAGAGATGAAAGAGGTACTTTTAAATTCTTTCTTCAATAAGTTATGGTATTGTTTAAAGAATTACTCCCTCCCTCCTCCCATAAATTATAGTTACGCATTTTTAGTCATTTTATTTTGTGCAATATATTATGTATTTTTAGAAATTAAATACTTCATTCTGTTCGAATTATAAGCAAAACTAACTAATTTTACGTTTATTAAGGAGATTAGTTGATTGTATTTAATTTTCTCAAATTTATAAAGGAATAGAGGTATTTTAGGAAAGTTGCATTGAAAATGAAACAAAAATTAAATAAGATAACAATTTTCTAGGGATGTTTTAGGAAAATGGCATTAGAAATGAAATAAAATTTAAGAAAGTTGGTTAATTTTGCTTATATTTTAAACCAAGAAAGATATACTTTTTGTTGTTTATAATTCAAGGCGGAGGGAGTATTTGTTTATATATTTTTTTAACATACTTTTTTTCACTACTCTTTTTTTTTTAACCTCTTTTCAATATGCATTCTTCGTATATTTATTATTATTATTTTTTCTCCAATTATTAAATAGAGGTAATTAAGTCAAAATATATCAAATTTTTACTTCATTTACTTATTTCTTAATTTAGGGGAAATGATTAAAAAGAACATAATTTATACTAATAAAAAAATAGTAAATGCTACTCCGTAGTATAATTTTATCTTGGGAGATGATGAATTTTAGATTTCAAAAATTTATAAACTTAAACTTTCTATACATAATTTATTTATTATCCGTAGGGGTGTAACGGGTCGGGTTGAGTTGAGTTTTGATGAGGTTTAACACCCAACCCAACCAAAATAAATTGGGTTGGGTTGGGTTATTCTTAATTTGAGTGTTAAAACTGACCCAACCCAAGGTTGGGTTGGGTGATTGGGTTTATGTATTTTGATTTTTATAAAATAAAAACTAAAAAAATCTAAGTAAATATAAAAATAAAATTAAAAATAGAACAAAAATCACATAAATAAGTAATTAAATATTATTCAAATCAACCAAATTACATAATTATGAACCATATTATCCATAAACTATACAGTTACACGATTTTTCATCAAATTATGATAAATTAAGCATAAAATATGTTAGAAATAAATAAATAAATAAAATATATTTATATTAGTGGGTTGAGTTGGGTTAATCGGTTTTTAAGATAATAAATCTGTGACCCAACCCATACTTGATTGGGTTACAAAATAAAAAACCAACCCAACCCGTTAAATCGACCCAACCCGTCAAATATGGGCTGAATTGGATTGGGTTCATCGGGTTCGCGGGTTAATTCTAACCCACTTACACCCCTAATTATCCGAGAAAGACAATATTCTTATTTATAAAAATTAGAGCCACTCTTTAAAAAAATAACGACAGGTAATTTTTTATCAGAAATATATATATTCTTTTCGAATTTATATGTAAAATCATTTTAGATGAATAATTTTGGTCATATTTGTAAGATTTCATTTTAATTTCCAATGACATTTAATTATTTTTTTTAAAAAAAAATACTCCATTAAATTAACCATTTTTAGAATCTCGATAACAATAATAGGGATATTTTTTAAAAAAGTATATTAAAAATTTATATTTCCAATACCACAAACAATATCAATCCACTTTTTTTATAAATGTAAATTTTTTCTTAAAAATCTTACAAGACCGAAGAATATATATATATAACACTAGTTCATTTAATACAACAATTAGAAATTACAATATGCATCTTTTGATTTCACTAGCATTTTAATTATTATTTTTATCCTACATCTTTTCATTTAGACTTTAAAGTTAATATCTGATTAAATCTTTAAAAAAAATTATATTTTATATAAGTCGTTTTTTAAATTTTTTTGTCATATTTATAGACCATTATTTCAATTTTTAATATCATTACTTAGACTCCGTTCGAGGTGGTTGCCAGCTTGTGGTTTTGGTTTTGAAATTGTATTTTCAAAATAAAACCTGTTTGACAAAATTTGAGCCGAAATGGTTTTTTACTTATTTTCAGAACAGTTTACCTCTATTCTCAAAACAACAAATAATGGTTTCATAATTTCAGTTTTAAGTTTTAAACTTATATCATCTCATATTTTATGTCACTCAACCACCACCACCACTTTCACTCCTTCCATTACCATAACTCTCGCGGTTACGACTATCACCATGAATATCACCCAATTAATACCATTGTAACTGCCTAAACCCCAACCACTACTGTGACCACCACAACCACCCTAACTACTACATTTCCTAATGATAACCACCGTCACATTATAGCCACTCTAACCGCCACCACATCCCTACTTGCGACCATTCTCTCTCCTTGTACCACCATCATCACCACTCGTACCACCATCATAGTGATCAACCAAGTCATCATTACCCTCGCATGACCACCACCATCGCGACCATCACTACCGCCTCAACCACCACCATCCATTAATGACAACACCACCACCTCCATGTCCACCCCAATTATCACATTTCATCTCAATCATTACCACCACCACACATCCTCACCTCCTGCCCCTACCATCTCTATCTCCATTTATCAACTTCACAAAAAATTACCACCAATTATCACTCAAACTAACACCGTCGCCACCAAGAGTCTAAGACCATCATTGCCTCTCTGGACACCATCCCACAAAGAGCACCGTCATCAGTCATCACCACAACCACCACTCTAGACGATTACAACCACTATAACAACGACCACCACCTCTAACTAATAATGACAACAACCACACAAAAGTTATTATTAAATAGTGGTGGTAATATACAAGATGGTGGTGTCTATAGTGGTGCATAACATAGTAGGAGCGATATGAAAATAATAATTTTGAAAATAATTTTGAAAACTGAAAACCAAAAAAAGTTTGAAACTAACATTATAAATTTGGAAACTAGTTTTGGTTTTTTTAAATGTTAAGTCTCAAAACTAAAAATCACCCCGAACGAGGCCTTAATTTTTATTTTTTGTATCAAAACCAAGTGATGTCTGAGCTTCACATTTTTTGTAGCCCAACTAATCCACCTCGAAATATCATTACTTAATCTTTTTTCCCCACAAACAGTCTTACTTATTGAACTCATTTTAAAGCTTTGATAATAATTATAGCCAAATGCTAACTAGTGCCATAAAGAGCACCTGTTAAAAAACAATAATATTTAAAAATTATTGGAAAGTGTACTGTAATACATATGTACTTGATTTTTTTTTCCTAATATGTAATAACATTAACAAGTGTCCTTAATACACTTGAGATTTGCTTACATGAGAAAATTTTGTTTTCAATTAGATTATTGTAGCATTCTGTACCAAATAATTAAAGCAAAAATACCCTCGATATTTTGCTGAAATGAGTTCTTATAATAAAATATTTCAATAAATTAATTATTTATTTAAATTTAGTATAAACTCAATTTATAAAACTACCCTTATCGTAAAAACTAATTTCAACAAAACATTCAAGGTATTTTCATCCCAATTTTCCGCTAAACGATGCTTACAATATCAAATCGTGTTGCTATTTAAGTCTCACAGATGAGCGGTGCTTCGAAGTTAAAGTGTTGGCGGTGTTATCAGAGATCCGCCTGGTTTTTGGTTCTCTTTGGGTTTTATTGTGTGATGGGAAATGACTATTCTTATTGCTGGCCGAGCTTCCAGCGGTTCGGAATGGCTTACTTCTTACTCCTTCGTCCCTAAATATAAATATAAAGTCTTTTTTGGAGATTTCACGTCACTTTTGATATGTAATTTCAAAATTATCCCTATTAATATTATCTATTAATATTATTGAGAATCTAAAAATGTTAAATAAATAAGGATGTTTGTGAAAAAAATAATTAATGATCATTAAAAATTGGTAGTAGGCTTTATAAATAGAGACAAAATAAAAGTTTCAAGAGGATTTTATATTTAAGGAGAAAAGATTTTACATATAAGTAGGGGTGTAAGCGATCCGATCCGAGACCGCGAGACTGGTCGGATCTGACCGGATCTGACCGAAAAAAGCAGTCCAGTCTGGTCTCATGGTCCGGTCCAGTCTCAAAATTTTAGGACCGTTTGTATATGGTCTGGTCCACGCTCTCATTATTTTTGAGACCGCTTGGACCGGACCGGACCGGATCGATAGTTAAAATATTAAAAAAAAAAGAAAAAGAAAACGCGTAACAGCCTTAGCATATATCAGATCTACCTTTCCACTTCCTCCGGTTTCCACTTCCTCCCTTCTCCCTGCAGTTTCCACTTCCTCCGGTATCCACTTCCTCCCTTCTCCCTGCAGTTTCCACTTCCTCCGGTATCCTCCGATTTCCACTCCGGTTTCCACTTTGTTCCAGTGTTCCACTTGCTCCCTTCTCCCTCCGGTTTCCACTCTTCCTTCCTTCTCCTTCTGGTTCCACTTCCTCCGTTCTTCCTTTGTTCTCCCTCCGATTCGTTCTCAGCCTCATCCGCGTTCTCTCTCCGTCTTCCCCCCGCTCTCTCCCTTCGGTTCTCAAGCCTTAGCCACCGCAGCCGGCTTGCCACCGCCACCACTCTTCCACTCCCTCCGGTTTCAAGCATTCCATACTTCCACTCCCTCCGCCACTCTTGTGCCCACCCGCAGCGTTACTCTGTTTGTAAGTTTGTTGGCATCAGATCTGCTGCTGTTCTGTTGAACTATTACCATGGTCTAGACCACGGTCTACACCGGATCGGACTGACTTTGTGCGGTCCGATCCGATTCGGTCTTTGAATGTGGATGATGTCTGGACTGAACCAGACCGGACCGCCTAATTTTAATCGGTCTGATCTGTGATACCGTGAAAGACCGGACCAGACCGGACCGTTACACCCTACATATAAGGACAGAGGGAGTAGTTCTTACTACTTCTTTTGCTTTCACTTAAAGCTGTGAGTGAGCTTGATAAATGCATCTGCTACTCTTAGGCTCACACCATTTCTGATATAATGAAGCTTTTGTCTATGTTAATTTCTACACGAGAGCCAAGTCATGTAGAATCACAGCATAATTTTTTCCTGGATAAAAATTGTTCACCTGATTTGTACTTCAATTTTTAAAACAAATTGCCAAGTCAACAACCTCGAAGAAAAAATTTTGCACACCTCAATTTATACAGCAACTCAACTTATTAAGTACTCCCTAAGTCCTTATTATAGGTCATACTTAACCGAATTACACATACTAAGGAAAGTGGTTGGTTTTATGAATTCTATGAGAATATATTGTAACATTACAATTTTACCCCCTTAACTATTCTTGGAAAATTCGCACTCATTAATGAACAACAAAAAAACACATAGGTAGTCAAAGCATTTAATAAGGGCAAAAAAAGAGAAAAATCAATAAATGATGCATAGAAAACATAAAGTGACTTATAATTAGGACAAAAAAACTTTCTAGAATGTGACTTATATATAGGACCGGAGGGAGTATCAATCTCTTGTGAGCTTGTTCAGTAACACCTTCACCGAAGGATTTTGGGAATGTAATCATGTATAAATCCGACAAAAAAGATTATAAAACAAAACATGGCAAAAAAAAAAAAAAACTCAAAATCCATGAAACATAAAATTAATCTATGATAATAATATTCAGTAAGCTAAATCAAAAACACCGGTGCGTTGAGAATCTAAACACATAGTTCGTTCCTGGGTTCAAGTGAGAATTTACAGGACCAAAAAGAGAAATTAATACTCCAGTTTATAGTAATTCATAAAATGATCATTCAAAAGCCCATTGGTTTTCCCTGCGAACTTCTGCCTCTTCCTCAGGGGTGAAGTCATTCTTGATGTTAAAGGTCTTGCGGATTTCCTCAGGAGTCTTCCCTTTGATCATGTCTGCCACAGTTTGGCATGTAAGGTCCAGCAAGCTTTTGATGTTCAAGTAGTTTGCAGCCTGCAACAAAGAAACAGTAACATGGCACAAATTAGAACCTTAAACAACTAACAAACCAAGTTTATGTGACATTACAATACAATACACACCAAATCTAAACATGGAAGTGGTGAAACCAATTCCATATCTGTGAGTACATATAGACAGATAATTTGCAATGACAACTTGCAGATTAAAAAAACCAACAACACACAATCATGACCAGATATTCTATTCTCAATCATGAAAACATAATAATAAAAAAAAAAAAAATTATTAAAATAAAAAAGCTAATGTCAAGCCAACAAAAATCAGATTTTTACATAACCTCTCTAAAGTAACTGCATAAAGCGATACAGTTGACACGAGATACTCAGAAGTCAGAAGACTCGTTATAATTCAACAGGAACCATAAAAATTCTCAATCTCCAATAAAAAGCCCTAAATATAAACCCAAAATTACCCAATTGCCATTCACAAACAAATTGAATCAACCAAGCATAAAAAAATACCCAATTTCATTCAAAAACCCTAAACACGAACATCAAATTAGAATCGCTAAATAAATAAAATCAACCAAACCTAAAAATTCCCAATTTCATTCATAAAAACCCTACTAATCAGTAAATCAAATCAATAGTATAACGGATTCATACACGCAAAAAACAAAGAAAAGAAGAGGAATTTGAGAAATTACCAGAATCAAATCGAAGAGGGTAGCCTGGTCAACCTTGACGAAATCCGCGTCCCAATTCTTGAGCTCACTATCGGTGGGCTTATCTTCGGAACTCGCGGCATCAACATGCTTCTTGCAGTACTCGATCACCTTGGCGAGGATCTTGCCGGTGACGTTAGGAATAGGGATACCGTTGTCGGCGCAATCGTCTTCGATAATGTTTTTGATGGTTTGAGACTCAACAGCAACAGCCTCGTCAATTTCGAAGACCTCTCCATCGGAACTCTTGAGGGTGATTTTCTTTGAATCAGACATTGTCAGATTTTGGGGAAGAAAAGATTGAGAATTATAGCTTCCACTTTCTCTCTGCGAAGAATATAAAACCCAAACCCTAGCTTTCGTTCTAGAAAGTGTGGAATGATAAATAACGAAGAGGATGGAAGCTTAATTTATAGAGAGGGCTGAGTAACTACTAGAGACTAGAGAGGGGCAAGTTCGGTTATTTCGTTTTCGTTTTTGCATTTTTTTTAGGCTTATTTATTTTAGTCCCTGAAAATTAGGAATGTTTTGATTTTGGCTTCTGGAAGTTTTTTTAACCTTGACTCATCCTTGATTGTTTTAAAAATTTGGTTTTAGTCCCTGCCGTTAGGAAAAGTTCGTTAATTGCTAATGTAGTTAACAAAACATCACATCAGCATACACGAGTGCAAGTATTGCATGTCGTCGATAGGATGATATGAATGATCCGGACCCGCATGAGGTTGGAAATAAAAAATATTGGTCGGATAAAATGGAGTTTTGCCGGAGAAGATGACCAGAGAGAGAAAATTTGACGGAAAGACCAATTGTGCTAAGGGAAGTAAATTTAAGGGACCACTTTCAAATAAAAAAAAAATTTAAGGGACCACTTTCAAACAAAAAAAATTGAGGGACCACTTTGGAACAGATAAAAAATTTATGGGAAAAAAAACAATTTTGCATTTCTAAAAAGATTTTGAGATCATAAATCTTTTACTTCGTCCTTAAAAGATTTGTCATCTTTTTTGTGATCTTCAAATCTTTACGTTTAGATCTTAACAGAAAAAAAAAAATTGAAAAAAAAAACCCAAAGGTAAAGATTTGAAGTAATGATTATCTTTTGAAATAATCGACATATTTACGAATCAAATATTTGACTTTGGAAAAAAGTTATGAGGATCGCACGTGATCTTAATCCACTGAACCACGAATTCTTTATAATTTTTTCTTTTAGATTTTGAAATTATTATCTTGGTAATGTACGATAAATTACATTGCATTGTATAATTTTAATTGTTATTATCAAGTCTTATCATTTTAATCTTAATCATAATTTTAAATGAGAGTAAATACTCCCTCCGTTCCATATTATATGTCACTTTAACATTTTTAACTTGTTCCAAATTATTTGTCGCTTTAGGAATTCGAGGATGTATTAATTGATTTTTTTTCCACCTTTAACCTTGCATTTAATGTGTTGAAATATGTGAAATGAGTTATAATTAATGTACTTTGAGGGTATTATAGTAAAGTTATTTAATAATTCTCTTGAAAATTGAAATATTAAATGATTTTCTTAATCTGTGTGAAATTGCTAAAGTGACAGTTAAATTGGAACGGAGGGAATAGTAAAAAAAATTTATGCCTCATCTTTTTTCTATTGTGAAATTCTAGTCTTTCTCTTTTATTTCGACAATTTTAAGATGGGATGATACGAAGATTTTTATTTAAATATACAAAATTAATATAAATATTTTAATAAGTATCTTAAAAATAAAAGACAAAAGCAGTAATTGTACACAAATTAGCACCGACTAAACTGTCCCTTTAGTTCCTCCCTTTGTAAGGAACTTTCACTTTAGTCCATGAGTTTTTAATAATTCATCTTAAGTCTCTCACTTTGAAAAACGCTACTCACGTTAGTCCTTGGCAACTTTCTTCGTTCATAAACGTTAACGTCTTACACATGTGACCGTAAAATAACATATACAAAATCTGATTGTTGCGTTGTTGCCACAGATTCATCAACTGTTGTATTATTTACAACTGTCACAACTGTAGTCGTTGCCTAATCTATAGCTGCCTTATCTTCTGTAGCTGTCTTAGCTAATCCCTTTAGCAACATTAGCCTCTTCTTCCTCCAATTTCATGTGTAATATGTTAATGGCCACTTGTGTATAGGTAATTTAACGGTTACGTGTGTAAAACGTTAACGCCTATGAAGGAAGAAAGTTGTCGGGGACTAACTTGAGTAACTTTTTTCAAAGTGAGGGACTAAAGAGGAATTATTGAAAAGTTAAGGACTAAAGTAAAAACATCTTACAAGGTGAAGGACTAAAGTGACAGTTTAATCGTTAAAAGTTAATATCAATTATGACATAACCTTTATCTGCATTATAAGATAATCGACTACATATAATCGAAGTAATTAACATTATACAAACTCGAAATTTAGAAAACTAAATAAAAAAAAACAAAGAATGATAAAAAAGATGATTGATAGCTTTTATATTATCAAATCAAATGAAGCTATGTTATCAATTTAAACCATGGATCTATTTACAAGTTGATGATGGCACTTGCCTCACTAACTTTTTATTTTTTCCGTATATGAATATATTACGTTTGTATATTAGACAATGCAATAATCATCAAATAAGTTTTTCTAGTCCGATCATGGAGTGATTTATTGATTGAAGTCATGGGGTTCTATCATGACTAATTATAAATCACTTTATATTTTTTATGGGATGGTTCCATAGAGGGTCTCATCCCTTCTTTCTTAAGGACACGTGGCAACTAATGATAATGAAAGGCCGACTCGAGCCAAATAAGGGTGGTTCGATACAATAACAAGGGAAGGAACCAGTAACGCTCTGGACTACCTAAGATTGGTACCTGGCTGGCTAGCTAACAATCCCACGTTCGCATAACCAAATCGGTCGTCCTATTGCTTCCCAAAGAGTAGCGGCCCGGTATGGCAATGGGAGTGTTGAACAACTTAGTCAACGTGACAAAGAGGAGACCGGTCTTAATCCCTTCGATATGATCGGCTCGACTCCATCACAGTTTGTCTTGTCACACCTCAGAATAAAAATATGATAAGACAAATATTATATTTTATCTTTCTTATTCTGTCCACCAAACGAATATATCAAGATCGTTATCAAATTGACCACTCCCATTATTCAATGACCAATTTGAATACGGAAATAAAGAAGAAAAACCAATATGATACATAAAAATGTGAGGAATTAATTTGATAATGAAAAATAAAATTAGAAACCAAATGGTCTAAAATAAAAATAAAACGAGCAGTTGTTTAGTTCGATGTGGTATTGCTGATGTGGCTACAAAGGAATAAAATGGTGTTTTAAGAAGCAGAGCTGGATCTACTGGAATTGATTGAATCAATTAAACTAATTGCATGGAACTGGCTTAATATAGTGGTGAGTTTCTATATATCGTAATAATGTGAGGTGAGTTTCTATATATCGTAATATTGTGGGGGTTTTTATATATCGTATAATAATTGACGAATGTGCCCTGTATAATCTCTTAGTTGCTCCTTGTTAGGATATGTTATGCTTTTTTTCCCTTTTACGTTTTTCTCTTACAAAGTTTTTTTAAAGAGGTAAGGATTCTAGCAAGTGATTTAGATGGTTGAGTTCAAGTGGTGTTGGGGGGAATATATTGCTCTTTTTCCCTTTTCGGTTTTTATTCTGTCAAAGTTTTTAAGAGGTAAGGATTCTAGCAAGTGATTTCCGATGGTTGTTATGATGGTTGGGTTCACACAATTTATATATAGCTTGGTAGGTGCTGTTGGGGAAATATATTGTATGAGGTTGATTAATTTTACTGTTTCACAAAAGGGTGAAGCTTTTGGTACTTTTGGTAAGCTTTTGGTATTTGGTGATGTTCAACGTGTAGCATGTGATTGTAGACACACCATTCATAAAAGGTGGGATCTAAGTATGTACTATGCTGCTTGGTTGAATTAGAAACCAAATGTGCCAATAAACTACAACTCCCAAGTTAACTTTAAGAAAGGAAACCTGCCTTCCAATTGAAGGAAGATGCTCACGCAACAATAACTTAACAGTATTCACCAAGAGTGCACAACTAATGCCGCGCAACAATAACTTAACAGTATTCACAAGTCAAGAGTGCCCAACTAATGATGGTTTTCACTAGTCAGGAATGTCCTGTCCAGCAATATCTTCTATGTTCTATCTCAATTCTGGAGATCGATATCCGAGAAACATATACGAATGTGAAAATCCAGTAACAAAATAATAGCAAAAATGTTAAGAAATTAACAAAAATCATATTGAACTAGTTAATTAAAAAACTAAACCTAAACACAGTTCCTACATTATTCTGTCTGATTTACAGTAGCAAATAGTGTCTATTTGATATTTGACATTGGCTCATGAAACATAAAACGATCATTCAAATGCCCATTGATTTTCCCTACGAATCTCCGCCTCTTCTTCAGGGGTGAAGTCATTCTTGATGTTAAAGGTCTCTCGGATTTCCTCAGGAGTCTTGCCCTTGATCATGTTTGCCACAGTCTGGCATGTAAGGTCCAACAGGCTTTTGATGTTCAAGTAGTTCGCAGCCTACAACAAACAAACAACCACAAATTAAATCTAAGTATGGAAAGAGTAAAAAAGCAACAACAATTGAAAACGAGTGGCGAATTATCATGACAGGAGAGGCAGAGGCAAAGTTGGCGGTATGTAAAAACTAAATTGAGAAGAAGACAAAGATAAGTGAATATTATTAAAATTAAAAAATAAATTATAAACAATGTTTGATATTACAACAAATTATTGAATCAACGGAAGTATTAATTTTACAAAACGTTGAAGTTTAAGGACTAATTGGATTAAAAAAAAAATAGTTTGTGGTGGCTATTTGCAAAAGGCAAATAATTTAAGGGTGTTGATACTCTTTAAAAAAAATTAAGAATTTTAATAGAATAGTATGATCAGGCAAAAACACAAAGATAAAGATAATCAAATGTGGAAGTGAAACAACACCCAATTCGAAGGACTCACTTCATCATTAATAATTACAATAACTAAGCAAATCTAAAAGAAAAAATAATAAAATCCATACAAATTCGAAATCCCCAATCTCGAATAAATAAAACCCTAAGTATAAATACAAACTCTCAATGACACAATTGCCATTCTAACACACAAACAAATTAAATCAACTAACCATAAAAATTCTCAATTTCACACAAAAAAACCCTAAACACAAATACCCAAATTTACAATTCCTAACTAAATCAAAACAACATGAATTCAAGAATACAAAAAAATCAGTATACAAGATAAATACAATCGATTAAAAGTACAAAGAAATTAAAAAAAAAAAAGAATTCAAGAAGTTACCAGAATGAGATCGAAGAGAGTGGCCTGGTCAACCTTGACGAAATCGGAGTCCCAACCCTTGAGTTCTTCATCGTGGGGTTTGTCCTCGGAGGCACCGGCCGCCTCGACATGCTTCTTACAGTACTCGATCACCTTAGCGAGGATCTTGCCGGTGACGTTAGGAATAGGGATACCGTTGGCGGCGCAATCGTCTTCGATCATGTGCTTGATGGTTTGAGACTCCACTGCCACAGCCTCGTCAACTTCGAAGACCTCTCCATCGGAACTTCTGAGGGTGATTTTCTTTGAATCAGACATTGTGAATGAGAAAAACAGCGAGAGATTTTTGTGAAGAATGTAAAAAATCCCAAACCCTAACTTTCAGTCGAGTGAGTGTAGAAGAAAGGAAAGGAAGGCGGCGGGGGATTTTATTTATAGAGAGAGGGCGGCTAAGTAACTCTTTTCCGAAACGTTGAAATATTATTATCTACTCGCTCCCTATCTCTCTGTCACTTTATCTATAGTCCTAATAAAAAACGGATTTGATTTGTAGAACACATAATCAACGATGCGTGAAAAGATGAATTATTATTACGGACGTCCTATTATTACCGCTCTTAATAATCCCTTTGATCTTGCCCGTGCAATGCACGACTAATTTAATTTTTTAATATTATTAATATGAAGGACATATCAAGGTAACATTTTTTATTTATTTTGAAATTGTTCATAAGAAATTTAATACATATTTTTCCAACAATTGTTTATTTAAATGACATGTTTATTGTTTAGATAGTGTTTTATAAAAAAATAATTTATAATTATCTTTGTTTGTGAATGTAGTTTGAATGCTTTAAAAATGTATAACAATTATAGATAGAATTTTAAATTGTCAAGGTATATTAATATTATTATGAAAGGGTGTTACAATTTTTTAAAATATTCTTTAGTATTGTGGAAAGGTGTTAGTCCATAAATCTTTTCAATTTTTTTTTTAAATAATAAATATCACCGATACATGACATATTTAATAAGTTTTCATGTTCCTAACTTTTATGGTGAAAATTCCGTTTCATGAATAGTTCTCTAGATTCAACATTTATTGGGTTGATAATTTAGAATTTTCGAGAAATAATGCTGTGGAACATTGCACTGATACTTTTTTTTTATATGAGATGTCTGGGACTAGAACCCATGACCTGGGGGAGGGGAAAATCCTAAATGTCCCTGCAGCCACCAACTGAGCTGTCTTACACGGACATTGCACTGATACTTTATGGTGGTATTGATTGGATTTCGAATCTACTATCTACTATACTTATATAAAAAGATTCTTTTTCGAGGTATCACGTTTGTCCGAAAGAATACTCGCACAAAAACATTTGTAGATAAATAACATTATTTCTAATCAAAATTATAATTTGAAATTAAATAAATTATCTATATGTGAAGTCATTATCCTCAGTTTGGTAAAAAAAAAAAAAAGAAGTAATCATTACCCTAAAGAAGATAAACCCAAAGAGATGAAGCTTCTATTCAAATTTATTTAATGTTATCTGCATGTGAAATCATTATCCTTAGGCCCTGTTCGGGGTTGTTTTAAGTTTTGAGTTTTAAAATTTTAAAAAACTAAAACTAGTTTCTAGTTTTATAATGTCGATTTCAAATTTTTTGGTTTTTAGTTTTCAAAATTAATTTCTAAATTTATAATTTTTATAGCGCTCCTACAATGTTATACACCATCATCTTGTATACTACCACAATAATTTAATAACAACTTCCGCGTGGTTGTTGTTATTACTAGTTGAAGGCGGTGATCGTTGTTATAGTGATTGCAGTTTCGAGTAGTAACTTTTGTGGTGTCGGTTGAAAGAGAGATGGTGGGGGAGGGGGTGAGGATGTGGTGATGGTGTTAAAAGGTGATAATTGCGACGGACATGGAGGTGGTGGTGGTGGTTGAGGTGGTAGTGATGTTGCAATGATGGTGGTGGTCATGCGAGGGCAATAGTGATTGGGGTGGTCACTATGGTGGTGGTCCAAGTGGTGATGATAGTTGTTGGGTGGTGGTTGTCCGAATAGTGATGATGGTGATACAAGGATGGGCAATGGTAGCAGGTGAGAATGTAGTTATGGTTGGGGTGACTATAAGGTGAGGGTGGTGGTTGGAGTTTAGACGTTACAATGGTGTTAGTTGGATGATAGTCATAGTGGTAGCAGTGACCATAATGGTTATGGTAGTGGGAGGAGTGATGATGACGGCGGCGGTGGTGGTGGTGGTGGTTGAATAAATGAGTGATGACGGTGGTGGTGGTGATTGAATGATGCAAAAGATGATCAGGTGATATAAGTTTGCAACTCAAAACTGAAATTATAAAACCATTATTTGTTGTTTTGAAAATAGAGATGAAATTGTTCTGAAAATGAGTAAAAAACCATTTCAGCTCCAATTTTGCCGAACAGGTTTTGTTTTGAAAATACACTTTCGAAACCAAAAACCATAAACTGGCAACCACCCCGAACGGGTAATTTTACAAGTTTTCCAAAATCATTATATATAGTACGCAATATGCATCAGATGACTCTTCAACAATATTTTAGCATTTATACAAATTGGAATTGGCTCACAAACTTATGGATATTCAGGTAAACAACAATCTCACAATTATATTTGTCTTCAATTTTGTATTTTTTCGTCGTTAAGTATTTTTTTTTAATTCCAATAATTCGCTCTCATTTTAATTTATATTATTTGATTCTTAAGTTTCTCTCTAAATATTTAGTTACTATGTTTATATAAAAAGTCCCTTTTCGAGGGACCACGTTTGCCCGCTTAAGGAATACTCGCACTATAACGTTTGTAGGTAAATAACATTATTTCTAATCAAAATTATAATTTCAAATCCCAAAAAAAAAAATCAAAATTATAATTATAATTTGAAATTAAATAATTTATCTACATGTGAAATCATTATCCTCAGTATGAAATCATTATCCTCATCTTGTTAAAAAAAAAAGTAATCATTAGCCTCAAAAAGATAAACCCAAAGAGATGAGACTTCTATTCAAATTGATTTAATCTTATATGGATGTGAAATCATTATCCTCCATTTTACAAGTTTTCTAAATCATTATATATAGTACGGAATATGCATTTGATGGCTCATCAACAATATTTTAGCATTTATGCGAATTGGAATTGGCTCACAAACTTATGGATATTCAGGTAAATAACAATCTCACAATTATATTTGCCTACAATTTTTGTTTTTTCGTTAAGTTTTTTTAACACTAATAATTCGTTCTCATTTTAATTTATATTATTTCATTCTTAAGTTTTTCCTCTAAATACTTACTTTAATTCAGCAATTTGTGTACCAATTTTTTTTAGCAATTGATTCTTCAATTGCGAGGGACAATAAAGTGCATCAAAATCTAATATTGCATTAATTGTTTTAGGGTGACTATCATAAACTACTAAGGAAGATGATTGTTTATTGTTATCTACACCAATGACCTCTTTAATCACACAGATAGTGGAAGATGGCGTGTGACGATGGACGATATACCCAATCCTACCAAAAGGGATTTCATTTATAATAATAGAATTTGATTTATTATATTGCGACAATATAATAATAGGAGTTGATTTTTTTCTATAATATATTTTGTCTATTGTAATAGATAAAAATCATCATATATAAAAGTAAGATTTGATTTTATGTTTGATGTAAATATTTTTTTTTTGGTTTTTTATTGTGACAAGAGAATTAAAACTATTAATAACAAACCAAATGTAATCATCTCCTATAATAATAGGATTTGATTTTCCTTATATGATATATTTTGTCCATTTTAATAGATAAAAATCATCCTATATAAAAATAGGATTTGATTTTATGCTTGATGTAAATATTTTTTGGTTTTTGTTTTTTATTATGACAAAATAAATTAAAACTATTAATAACAAACCAAATTTTTTAGAAATATTATCTTTCTATTTTTTTTCCTCATATGATGGACCATTAGTCCGAGATCAATTGATAATTTTAAAAATCAATTGCAAAAAAAAAAAAAAAAAAACAAAAAAAAACTAAAAATTATGTTGATAAACTAAATTGATGTTTAGTCACTCACACCGCCACTAAGATTTATATTTTCGATATTTATAAAGGTAAGATAGATATTACTACTTATTATGTAGAATGTGAGTATATATATAAATTCCAATAAAACTTTAGTTTTCTACCATATTCTTACACTATCCCACTACCGTGAGGTATATAAAGATTATGGCTTATTTAAAAAAAATTAAACTAAGAGGCCATTTTCGTTGCTCTTGGCATATGTCTCCATTTTTTAATATTAAGATATGAGAAGTGTAAAAAAAAAAAAAGATTAAGATCCAATAAGATAAAGATAACCATAAAAAATAATAAAATTATTTAGCTTGAGATAAGATAAAGATTTTTTGGATTCAATCTTATTATTAACTTGAGATAAGATAATTGATTAAAAAGATAAAGATATTCAATTATGATTAATAACAACAGATGTGATAATCATATTTTAAAAAAATACAAATTGTAAAAAAAACTACTTCAGCCATCACATATATATAAAAAAGATCATGTTCAATTATGATTTAATATTTATTTATCATAATAATTTTGATAATCATATATAAAAATGTCAATTTATCCATATAATAAATAAGGTATATCTCATATAAAAAGTGTTACATTTTTTTTTGGTAAACAAAGTGTTACATTTTTTATTCATACAAGGAAGTACAAAATTTATCAGCAAAATCATTTATATTAATTTTTTAAAGTATAGGGTTTGGTTTTAACTCCTTCCTTTTTTTTATAATTATTTTTTCTAATAATAATATTTACTTTATAATAAAAATAATAATAATCTTTAATTTAAAATATTTAGTATTAAAAAAATAAAATATTAATAATCCGTGCATTGCACAGGGTAAGAGCTAGTCTACTATCTATATATAAAAGGATCCCTTTTCGAGGCACCACGTTTGTCGGAGAAATTTTCGAGGCACCACGTTTGTCCCGTGAAGCTTTCCTCGCACCAGAGAATTTGTAGGTAGATAATCATTATCTCTAATCAAAATTACAATTTAAAATTAAATAAATTATTTAAATTTATTTAATCATTATATGTTTGTAGGTAAATAGCATTATCTCTAACAAAAATTATAATTTGAAATTAAATTAATTATTTAAATTTATATAATCACTATCTGTATGTGAAATCATTATCCTCAACAAAAATATTAAAAAAATATTAAAAAAATCACTATATATATATGTGTATATATATATATATATATATATATATAATAGGCTCTCCCATTCAATTTTTAAAGTTCTATCTAATTCTAAGAATTCTCTTCTCCAAACTCTTTCTTTTATTTTTATTTTTTCCCCTATTCCTCTACTTAAAGCTCTTAATTTTGATTTTTGAGGGTTTGATGAATTACTTATTAGATGAAGCATATTTTGTTATACTTTTAATTGACTTTTGTTTATTCCTTTACCTAGAGCTCTTAATTTTGAGTTTTGAGTGTTTGATGAATTACTTATTAGATGATGCATACTTTGTTATACTTTTAATTGACTTTTGCTTAATGCTAATTTCAGGAAGAATAGTATCAATGAGTTACTTCAAACAAGACCATGGCCTTGATAAGTTGTTTTTTTTTTTTGAAATTTCGGTGAGAAATAATTTTGGTGAGTCTTTTGCCTATTTGAAGAAACAATGTTTTTCGATTTATTTATGATTTTTTTTTCCGTTTTTGTCATGAGATAAGATAAACGATGAAAAAGATCAAAATATTTAAATATGAATAATAATAATAAATGTGATAATTATATTTAAAAAATAATAATGGTAAAAAAATATTAATTTATCCATCAAATAAATATAAGAAATATCTTATAATATTATCCAATAAAAAAATTAGAATGTATAATTTTGGTTTAATTATATATAATTTTTCATATTAGATGTGATAATTATATTTAAAATATGCTAAATTATCATGTCTTATGCAACAGAAAATATTTTGATTTATCTTTAAATCTACTCATAATACTATCAAACAAAAAAATATAAAAAAGTTTAATTTTCATTTCACTCTAATAATTAATCATTAATCATAATATTAATTCATTGATCAACTAAATAAAGAATACATTAATTTAATACTCATCTATACATAGACAAATATAATATTAAATATATAAAAGAAAAGAGCCAACATTATATTCATAATAAAGTGCAATGTGTTAATCAAGATAGTCAAAAATAACAATTTCAATGTCGTCTTAATGTTCTATGAAATAGTGGATATTTCAATTTATCCTTAAATTTTCTCATAATACCATTAAACAAAAAAGATCAAAATATTTAATTTTGATTTGTTTTTAATTATCATAATAAAATTGATAATCATATAAAAATATTAATTTATCTATTAAATAAATAAGGAAGATCTAATTCTGATTGACTTTTGATTCATCATAATAAAGTTAATAATCATGTAAAAAAATGTTAATTTATCTATTGAATAAATAAGGAAAATCTCAGATGAAAAATGTTATTTTTTATTTAAATAAGGAAGTACAAAATTTTTAAAAAATTTGATTTTTTATTGTTGTTTAATAATAATCTTTACTTTAAAATATTTAAATATTAATAATTCGTGCATTGCACAGGATAAAAATAAAAAAGTTTAATTTTGATTTCACTCTAATTAATAAAACATGCTAATTATCGATCAACTAAATAAGGAATACATTAATTTAATATTGATCTATACATAAATAAATATAATATTAAGAAACGAACTGTCATTATCTTCGAATGAATTCATGTCCAATAAAATAAGGGATATTATGATTTATCATTAATTATTCTCATACTACCATCAAACCAAAAAAATCAAAATAATATTAATTTTTTATTTATCATAATAAAGTATATTGAATAATCCTTTTTTATAATTATTTTTGTTATTGTTTAATAATAATCTTTACTTTATAATGAAAATAATAATAATTTTTAATTTAAAATATTTAATATAAAAGAATTTAATGTCAACAAACCGTGCATTGCACGGGGTAAGAGCTAGTAATAAATATCTTGGTCTTACACCGGTTGAAACGGTGCACCCTTTCCATGCACCGACATTTTTTTTTTGTTCTTTTTGTTTTTTTAAAATTTAATATAATATAAAATTATTCTGAACATGTGGCATATCTCATTACTCTCTGTGTATTAGCATTGTTTCAAAATTTATTTATTTTAATTGTATTTAGTAACTCTATTAGGGGTGTAAGTGATCCGATCCCAAACCACAAGACCGGTTGGATCGAAGCGGATCACCGAAAAATATAGTTCAATCCGATCTCAGGGTCCGATTCGGTCTCAAAATTTGTAGACCATTGATATATGGTCGAGTTCATAGTCTCACTATTTTTCAGAGACTAAATATTAACTAGATATTATCTTATCACAATATTCACCCACTCAAAAATAGTGAGACTATGAACTGTTGTTTTTTAGACCGTTAAGATAAGACCATTGATATATGGAAGGCAGCCCCATCGCAAATCAGTAATGCTCTGTTTGCTGATGCCATAGGGGTCACTGTTGTTTTAGTTATGGCTTTTCAGGATGTGTTAATATATCCATCAACACAGTTCTGATTCTTAGTTCCGTACTTAACCTATGCCAATGCGTTGTTATTCTTTGGGGGATATGAAGTAGAATACGCACCCAACGACACTATCGATAACTTAATGGTATTCACGATTTAGTCTTGAGAGTTTCCGGTGGAAGCAATATCTTCTATCTCAATTCCTTATCAAGAGTTCAACAAGGGTATTGTTGCAGTGGATGCAGCTTTGAAAATCCATCAAAATCATAATAGCAAGAACTTAATTTAAACTTTATATTGAATCAGGATAATAAAAATTTGTTTAGATTGAACCATCATATAACTCCAGAAACTACTTTTAAGTACAAGAAAAGCAACCACTAACAACATGCAGGCCGCTGAGGCCAGGTGCGGCAAGAGTCAACGCATAGTTCATGCCTTTGAAAATTTCCAAGTGCAAAATAGCCTATACTTAATATTAGATATATAATATATATCATAGTTCATAGTAATTCATAAGCGATCATTCAAAAGCCCATTGGTTTTCCCTGCGAACTTCATCCTCTTCCTCCTGGGTGAAGTCATTCTTGATGTTAAAGGTCTTGCGGATTTCTTCAGGAGTCTTGCCTTTGATCATGTCTGCCACAGTTTGGCATGTAAGGTCCAGCAGGCTTTTGATGTTCAAGTAGTTAGCCGCCTACAAAGTAACAATGTCATAGCACAAATTAGAACCTTAACCTACTAACAAACCAAGTTTATGTGGCATTACAAAAAAAAAAAAAAAAAAAAAAATCCAAACACGGAATCATTGAAACCAATTCAATATCAGCCAGCCAGCACATGTATACAACAAGATAATTTGCAATGAGAATTTAGGCATAAAAGTTGTGAAAAACATCCAACAGCAAACAACCTTGCATGATGAATACATTCTCAGTCAAAACAACATTTAAGAAGCAAATTGCTAACGTCAAGCAACAAAATTCAGTAAATATTTTTTTTATATAACCTCTCAAATAAAAACTGCAGAATATGATACAATACCAAAGAGATATTCAAAAGACTCGCTACATGGTTGATAAAGCGAGATATCAATATGAACCACACAAATTCTCAATCTTCAATGAAAAACCCTAAATATAAACCCCAATCTCCCAATTTCCATTCACAAACAAATCAAATCAACCAAACATTAAAAAAAAAATTCAAACTTTATTCAAAAACCCTAATAACAGATACCTATTGCAATTCCTAAATAAATCGAATCCAGAAACACTTAAAATTCATACTTTCGGAGAAAGCATAACCCAAATTCAATCCGCAACAACAAATCCATACAACCGAATCATACACACAAAAAACAAAGAAAAAAAGAGGAATTGAAGAAATTACCAGAATCAAATCGAAGAGGGTGGCCTGATCAACCTTGACGAAATCGGTGTCCCAATTCTTGAGTTCAACATCGGTGGGCTTATCTTCAGAAGCCGCGGCGGCATCAACATGCTTCTTACAGTACTCGATCACCTTAGCGAGAATCTTGCCGGTGACGTTAGGAATGGGAATACCGTTGGCGGCGCAATCGTCTTCGATCATGTGTTTGATGGTTTGAGACTCAATTGCCACAGCCTCTTCAACTTCGAAGACCTCTCCATCTGAACTCCTGAGGGTGATTTTCTTTGAATCAGACATTTTGGAAGAGAGCGAGATATTTTCCTGAAGAATGTAAAATTACGAACCCTAGCTTTTGCCCAATTGAGAGAGTAGAAGAATGATACGGAATCAATTAGTGGGGTTTTATTTAGTAAAGCTCGGCTTTTTTTTAATTTTATATCTTTTTTGTTCATTTTGGTGAGATTTTTTTTAAAGATTAGGTGAGATATTTTATCTAACAAGATCTTTTTAAAAAGATTTTAGGGATATTTGATTTAAATTAAAATTATGTTTTGAGTTTTTTTTTCTTCGCAAATAATCTTAATTTAACATGTTTGATTGTCGATGCGGATCAGAATTTTAAATTATATTTTTTAAAAAATAACAAAAATCCAGCATCTCCTTCGTAAGTGTAAGTGTTGTAGATTATTTTTATTGACACTATTTTCTTAAACTCATGTAATTTTTGTATTCTACCTTGTGAAGCATGGATGCACCGTTTTAGGAGCCGTACACGTACCGGATACTTTTTGGGTACGGGTACGGTTTGGGTACGCCCGGGTACGTACCCAAACAAAAAATATTAAAAAAAAATTGGGTACATATTTGGGTACGCCGGGGCACGCGGTAGGTACGGTACCCACCAATTGGGTACGACACAACTTAAAAAAATAGAAAAAAATCGTTTTTCCCCTTTTTTTTCGGTCTTACACATCTTATCCATAAAGTTTTGAGTTTTGACACAATCATCTCTGTCTCCTCTATATCTACCGTCGAAGCACAACCCTCTCTGCTGCGATCTTCGCCGCTACTCCTGCCTCCATCTCTACTCTCGATCTTCACCGCCACTCTCGATCTCACCTCTCAGCCTCTCTCCGTTGTGCTCCGCTGCACTTTGCTGCGTTCCACTGCGACTCTCTCCGCTGCGCCTCGTAGTGGCTACGCCTCTCTCTGCTCAATATTGCTCACGATAACACAGCCTCCTCCATGCTCTCTCTGCTCACTGCTCAGTATTGCGTTTTCCTTTTTTTTTTTCTGCTCAGTCCTATATGTTCGGCTCATTACTGCGTTTTCCTTTTTTTTCTTCTTTTTTTATTTTGTGATATAGTATGTAGTTTGATGTCAAGAACTATTTTATGATGAATTTGATCGGGAAATGCAAGTGTATTTTTGTGTTATTGTGAACTTTTTGTTGTTATTAAGTGTTATATTTTAGATATTTTGATATTAGGTATATTTTTGCATTATTTTTTCAATTTTCAATTTTTTAAATTTATATATATAAACATACCTGTGCTCTAAATTTTTGAAAAATGTTGTACCTCGTACCGTACCCGTACACATGCAACACAGATTCTACTCTTATCAGTCCAACAACAATAATTATCCCATTATCACTTCATACTTTTCTTTTTGTAATTTATTCGGTAAAAATCTTTATATATATATACTATTCATTCAAAACAGATCAGTTTATATTCATTTTTCAACTAAGAAGTTCAAACATAAAAATAATCATAATATAAATGTATTATCTATACCAAGCATACTTCATTGTAAATAGGAAAAAGTAAATAAAGTATGATTTTGAGAGCTCCATCATTCTTAAGGTCTCGGTGTCAATGCACATAAACTTTAGAATAAGAACAAAACCAAAAAAAAAAGTTTGATTCTTTCTAAATTTAATTTTGTACTATTTTAAGATTTTTCATTCAAATTGAATGGCATAATCCATCAAGCTTGAGGGAGGAGTTTGGTGGAAAGCATAATTTTAACTATTCCGCCTCAAGCTTATGGAAAACCTTTCCATCAGTTTTCCATCAAGCCTGAGACGGAAGAGTTTTTTGTGACCCCGTAGAGAGAGGAAACTAAAATGTTGAAGTCCTTTTAGTCATTGAAAATATAAAATGGGAGATAAAAATCAAAACTCTTTTATTTGTTGATTCCATCTTGAAGTTTTTTGGTGGGCTTAGGCCCTGTCTTTTACTCAAAAAAGTCCAACAAGAAGTTCACAGCAAAAAAAAGGCAAGAAATTAACTCAAACTATATTGAACCAGGAAAAGAAAAAATTAGTTTATGGTACACCATCAGCTAAATCAGAGACTACTTTTTTTTTTTTTAAGTGCAAGAAAACTACTATACATAACATATAGGTAGATGAGGCCATGTGGACTGAGAATCTGAATACATAGTTCCTGCCTTTTTGTGAGAGTTCCTAAAAGCAAATAGCCTCTATTTAGTATGGTCTTCAAAGACCTTTGAATCCCTTAATAGTCAAGTGACAATCTCATTTGTTACTTAAGATTCCATGTACTGAGAGGGTGGAGGGCTTGTTTTAGTCTTCTCAGGACCTGCAAAATAGTTTAAACATCAATCTGCTTAATAGTTTAACTTCATAAAGGCAATATTAATCCTTCTCATTTCAAATTATTAGTTGTTTAGTTAGAATACACATAGCCTGGTAGACGTACAAGCAGGTCTACACATATTTATTACACGCCCTACTAATACACAAGGCCTAGGTTCAAAAGCCTATCAAGAGTAATTTAAGGCTAATAATAAAAGTAACATAAAATGGCAAAGTGAAGCAAAATAAAAATGTATAGCAAGATAGATCCAATTCAACATGTTTTTCTTGAGAAAAGGAAAGACAAGATCAAGAAATGTGCAAGGTGAATTGGCACTTTGAACAAGAGAAAATTACAAATATTTTAGCATATCAAGCTGAAGAATGAGGAGGATATACCACTAATCCCACGGATCTCCACTTCTCTCCATTCTTGCACAAGGGCACAACAGCAACACATCAAATGAGAGAGGAAATCATCAATAAAGCCCCCCTAGCATAAAATTTAAATGTGAGTAATACATCTAAAGAGATTGGCAAATGGAGACAAGTATGCATAGTACTAAATTCCAAAGTATGATCAAATGTTAAAAATATATGGCTATACATTATCAATATTTTTTTCTCAACTCGCCTTGAAATTTAGAAAATAAGAATATAACAACAAAGACTTATTCCCACCAGTTGGGTTCAGGTACATTGATCAAATGATACCATAATAGTCTATCATTAATCATGACCATTAACAAGTCATTCATCTCTAAATCATTCTAAATGGTTTGGCC
Organism: Crotalaria pallida; assembly: GCA_037953625.1. NCBI lineage: Eukaryota > Viridiplantae > Streptophyta > Magnoliopsida > Fabales > Fabaceae > Crotalaria > Crotalaria pallida. Next base: position 125,905,190 of record CM075655.1, on the reverse strand, counting down.
TATAATTTTTCTTGGTCTTAGTACACTGATTAATAGTTGCCGGTGAATTGCTATCACATGTTTAACAAAGCAGGAGTAAAATATATCCCTTGCATTAATATGAATACATTCTACATTGTGCAATGAGCATTGCTGCCAAAGAAAGTTTATAGTTGATCTCAATAAAGCTTACAATATCTAAATAAATATAAACACGAGGGACGAAAATGATGGAATGAGAATTCATATTTATGCCGCAGGAAGGAAGCATTACCGTGATGTTCAACATCTTCCGAAGTTTCCTCCTTACGCAGCATGTATAGCAACAACAAGACAAAATTAATGAATATGCCATCAATTCATTACATGCATCCCCAGAAGCTGAAAAGAAAAGGCAAAATTATAATGGCAGAATCTCTAAAGTTAAGTATTTCAAAGTAACCTGAATGAAGCTAAGAATAACATACAATATGAAATATTTGCAACATAAGGGGTCCTTAGCATTAACCTCAGGTTGAAGGAAAAGGTCTTAGTTACATAAAATTATGTCTTCATTACTGGTAATATTTCATAGTAGAGAAAGTATAAATAAGATTTGCAGTAAATCTTAAGTTAAATTGAACAAGAGATTTCAGGATTCATTGCTCTATCTTCTCACAAAAAGTCATGGTACCAAACAAGATATTATTCTAAGATGCAAAGTATAAATTGAACACATAATGTAAAGATTGATATCAACTTAATCTACTTAAATTCTAGTTTTGGTGGCAAGAAACACACAATAAGAAACATTTGTCACTTTAATGCTAACATAATAAATTAAAGCTAACTTACACATCGGTTTGTTCGTTGCGACAGTGGCAATCTTTGAAAAAGTTCCACAAGGATAGAAGAAAGTCTTCATACCTGCAGATCAAATGTATATCTATTATACTTAGGATGAAAAGTGTAGACAGATTGCAGAGCTTTCCTGAGCCAATTTCACTTTATTGATTTCCTTGGTTTTTGCACTGTTCATAGTGCTCTTAGTAAATTTCCATTTTATCAAAACTAATGGTTTTTTTTTTATTGCCCTAACATAATTATCCCCACATGATTGAACTAATCAACATGCAAGGTAAAAGCAAATAGAAAAGCAGCTTCCAGAATTATCACTTCTGGTTTGTAGCCTCATTTGAGATCCGCAACAAAACAGACATCAGTACATCACACAATCAACCTCTGTCCTATTTCCTAATTTTCTTCCTAATTCTCAAGAAGTTGTCAATTCCATCCAATTAAGTGTTGGAAAACATCTGATCAAAACCACAAACTCAGCAGATTAAGGGAATTAAAATTTGGTGAAAGAGAAACAAAGTTAAATTTGAATTATAACAATATATTTCAAGTGAAGGACCCATATGTCCAGAAATTTTGTAAAAAAGGAAAGAAAAAAAAAAGAAACTATCCTATTATTATAGCTGATCAACATTAAAAAAACAAAACAAGAGATAACTTACAAAGATAAGGTTCAGAACAACAAGCAAGTAAATCAGTATGCCAATCTTCTTGCTGATAAGAACCACCAGTTGACAGCAGATCCTTTTTTGAAATTGACGATCTGTTTGACCAAAAAGCACATAAGCATTATAAGTTAGTAGCCAGAAAGTTAAATGCTGATCAGTGCTTTTCTTTTAAAAAAAAAATAAACAAGGGGATGGAAGAGGCAGGTTCAGATCTTCACAGGTGTCAAAAGTGTATGGGTAAAGATTCACATGAATATTCTGATTTTGATCAACAAATGATAATGAGTGAACCTGAAACACATTGAGAGAGATATAAATCACCTCGATCCTGAAAGAGAGTCATTTTTTGCATGGTATTTTTCATCAGAAGAATGACCCTTGTCATCATTGGCATCAGAGTAACTGCGCTCCACTTTCTTATGACTTTTTTCAGGTGAACACTTCTCTGGGATTGAATAAGCTACAACTTCAGTGACATCTAATAAACGCTGAATGACTTCACACTGATTTACATCGTAATTTGCTTGAGACTGTTGTAGCTCCAGTTTAAGCTTTTCGTTTTCTTTTTTAAGCGCTTCAGTGAAAGAACAGTTCGGGTAAGAACAAGAAAGAGTTTTCTTCAGCACTGCAGCATCATCTTTGTCAGGTTCAGGTTTTAGAATAACAGTTTGCACCCTTTGATCCTCATCATCCAATGTGTATTCACGTTGATCCATTTCAATAACTTGAAGTCTCTCCTAAATATTTCAGAGAATTAGCAATAGATTGTTAATCATATTCAGACCAAATTTACAAATGTAAAAGTACTTATATAAAGCAAGGCAAAGTCCTTATAAATGTTGGTAAATATGCAACATTTGGAAGCAAAATGCAGCAACTTCCACAACATTCTTAGTTCTTACATGCATACACATACACAAAACACTCACAAACATGAGGAAAAGGAATTGGAATTAGATTAATTGATTGATGGACTACGATATGGGCCACGGCATTGTGTATGAAGCTGCTGATTGAAAGGACAACTAATTAAGGTGAAACTAACTCCAAACTCTATCTACAGGGTCAAAATGATGCAGCTAAATCATATCCTGATTAATGAACTAGATCTAAATTTTCATAAAATGCTTCCGTATCATCATAGCATGCACACACATATATATGTGTGCATGGAAGAGAAGGACCCATCTGGCCATCTCTAAATATGAATGAATAGGAATATGAAACTATGAATCTGAACAGAGTTTCATAAAGAGTATTCAGTCAAATGCTATTTGAAACAAGTTCTTTCAATGAATTCTTGAGAAGATATATGTCCAACGAATATTTCACATATTAAGCATGCATACAACCCATTTTTCTGCATTATATCTAGTGTCAAACTAAACCATATAATGTTGTTTACCACATATTCGGGGCATACAGCTTACCAGCATAGGACCCTAATTTTCACAAGCCAGGATTTCAAAACTTTCTACGCACTAAACCAATGTTTAAGCATGACAACTGAACCAATCAATAAAAAAAGGTTTCTGGGCTATCTAGCAGGCTAATGGAATATGATGGATGAAAAGATTTAATTCCTATCACCCAAGTCTTCCACTAAGAATCAGGCATTGCTCAAATTATGCAATCCCCCTTTCAAATACTTGACAGGATCAAAGAGCTGACAACAACCTTCAACAAAAATATGCTCAAAGTTGGCTTACTGCCGTTTTGTTTTTACCAGTGAGCTCACCAAAAAAAAAATTGTATCCCTATGCCAGTACATGAAATGATAATATACATTCCCGGCACAAGGAATAGTATAGAGAGATTCGCGATGTAAACAATACAAAGTTAAAGTGGAATAAAACTCTACCAAGATTAGCTATGTCAAAACCAAAAGGACCAATGTCAACATGAGATAATAGATACGAGCAGAGCGAAGAACAACACATACCCTAACTCGAGCATTGTCCACGAGCGTAATGAGAGGAACAAGGCGCAGGTATCTATCAATTTCATTCTGAGCCTTCCTAAACTGATAAACAATGTTCCAGCCCATGGCGAGTAAGTAGAGGTAGCTACGGTCCTGACAACTATTGACCAATATGTAAGACCTTCTAAGGGCATCTTCAAGCTGCTCCAGAGGCTCCCTGGTTTCAGGGTACCTCTTCAGCTCTGAAATCTTGAGCTGCTCCAGCAAGTTCCCTATCAACTTGAGATGCTGTGCAAATTGCCTACAGTTTTTCTTGTGCATCCTGGCCGTACTCGCGGCCTTCACGATCATCCCAATCAACTTCACAGCATCAAGTCCAGTCAACTGAGCCACATTTGCAATTTCCCCCAAGTTATCCCAATGAGCCATGCTCTTTACTCTATGTGCAAACCAACCTTTTAAAAAAAAAAAAAAAAAAATCCAACACACACCCACATCAGCTTATCTTGTAGCTCCAATTTCCAAAATTGCATTTAAATCCATAATAATTCTATAATAAAATTGCATGAACAAACATGAAAATAGATAATTTATGTATAGTTCATTTTACCTTGATTAAGCAAATAACAATAGCAATGTTAAGAGTGGAAGATTCTAGAGCAGATCAAGCCTTCACCTGAAAATAAAAATAAAAATAAATAAATAAAAATAAAAATCTCAAAGGTAGTATTGTCCTGTAAGATCTTGGATATTCAAAGACACATGCACTGCAAAACATAGCAAATGCAATTCTAAAATAAATAAAAATAGAACCAACAAATCTTGACACCGAAGAAATATAAAATCACAAATACTGCTACAGCTGAACCCACCATTTATTCATTTTTTTAAAAGAAAAAAACAGAAAACAAATAAAAAGGGAAAAAATTAGTAAGGAAGGGTTAAGCATTTTTTACTTACACAAAATGCAGAAGCGGTCGAGTTTTTCTTTTCATTTGTTCACGTAAAAAGAAGAGAATAGTAGAATTATAAATTAAAAAGAAAAAAGAAGAAATGAAAAAGAGCATAGAATTCAGGTGATGGCAGGCATTGTTCTTGTTTGTTGCTCTGAATCACTCTTTCTTTGTTTCTCTCTCTCTCTTCTTCTCATCTATCGCTTACTGTCTCGGTTCGGTTTTGTTTTCTTCTGCAAATATGAGCTTTCAGTCTCAACCAAGTGCTGTATTGCATTGCCCACACTCTACTCACTTGGTAGCTCTAAGTACGAAACTGTCCTCGGTTTGTTGACTTTATTACGACATTGCCATTATTCACGGACTGCCATCCAATGCATGCTCCTTTAGTTTAACGGCGTCGTCATACGGACATGTCGTTGACCCTTCCTTCCGGTTATTGAATTGAAGCTTAATATTGTGTGTCAGTTGGTATACAAGTACGGAGTAATGGCGAATGAAGAGTAGGTCTTTAAAAAAAAAAAAAAAAAAACTTAAATATGCTGAGCCAGCTGGCACTTATTGCGATTGATAGCAATGTGGTGGAAGCAAGCAATCTGTGTCTAGTGGCTACCCACATGCAACCCCCCCCCCCCCCCCTTTTTTTCCGGATAATCACGTAACATTACTTATACACAGGTTATATTATACTCCCTCCGTTTCATAATGTTTGGCCTTTTAGGTATGGGCACACAGATTAAGAAAGTATTAATTATTGTAAGTATTATGTATAATTTGTCTAAAATGCCCCTATTTAATCCTTATTGAAAATTGTAATAATATTTAATTTTTATTAGTAAGTGTGTCCATTAATTAATGTATAGTGGTTTAGAGATGAGAGAGATGATAAAAGTAGAATTAATGAGGAGTAAGAGAAATGATTGAATGAAAGGTTAATATTGGAAAAAAAATATGTTTGTGTATTGAAAATGTAAAAGGCCAAACATTGTGAAACAAGGAAAAAAAATCTAAAAGGACAAACATTGTGAAACGGAGGGAGTACTCTCTAACTCTCTTAACATTTTTATTTTGTCCTTATTTATAAGCTATTTTATCAATTTTCAATGAACATTAATTATTTTTTCCACAAATACTCATATTTATTTAACACTTTTTAGATTCTCAATAATATTAATAGGGGTAATTTTGAAAATACATATCAAAAGTTCACATTTCCAATACAATTAACTAAATTATTCTACTTTCTTAATGTACGTGAAGTCTCCCAAGAGAGCCTTATAATTTGGGACGGAGGTAGTAGTGTTTATTGCTCGTACTTCGTATCAATTGGTTAACACTCTGTTCGACTCGAATTATAAGTCATTCCAATCACTTTTACACTTATTAAAGACGTTAGTTGATTCTATTTAATTTTTCAAATTTATAAAAAAAAATAGAGGTATTTTAGGAAGTAATATTGGGAATGAAACAAAAATTAATTAAGATTACAATTTTCTAAAGATGTTTTAGGAAAGTGACATTGAGAATAAAACAATACTATAGTATTTAATAAAATTACTTAATTTACTTATATTTTAAATCAAGATAAATATGTTTTTTTCTTATAATTCGAGTCGGATGGAGTAAGTATTCATCCCGGCTTGAAATATAAGTAATAAAAAACATATAAATAAAACTAACCAACTTTCTTAAATTTTATTTCATTCATAATGCCGCTTTTCAAAAACATCCCTAGAAAATTGTTAGATTATTTAATTTTTGTTTCATTTTCAATGCAACTTTCTTAAAATACCTCTATTTTTTTATAAATTTGAGAAAATTAAATACAATTAACTAACCTCTTTAATAAGCGTAAAATTAATTTGTTTTTCTAATAATGTGAGCCGGAGAGAGTAACACATGTTACTTTCTTATAATACTTCACATAAGTTTGTTTGTAGGTTAATTTTGTAGATTAATTTATCATAACTCTAATTATATACATTCATAATTGATATTTGAATATATATATTTATCTAATATTATACAAAAAATATATTTTTTCACGCAAGACAAGAATATGTATATCCAACTTATAACACCACTCTGTTTTACCTTTCCTTCTCGTTACATCATTTTTAACTACACATTACACTACTACTTTTTTTTTTTTGGTTAAATTTTACACTACTACTTCATAAAGCAATAACATGCAGTAGGCTTTTTCTCATCCACAACATCTTTAATGCTTAGCTAAACAAAATAGGCTTATTTATGGTTTTATTCTAAATGTTCAATGTATTTTGGTTTTAGTCCATAAAAATTATTTTGATCGAAATTAGTCTTTAATTTTTCAAAAAAAAATTGTTTTTGGTTTTTGTCGTTGGCGAAAAATTTGTTATTTGATGATGCGGTTAGCAAAACATTACATCAGGAATCACGTGGTACGTGATATGAGGTGGTGTCAAATAATAGGTGATATAACGTGAATGACGCGAAAATAGTTCCATATGCAAAATTTTGAGTTCATAAACCAAAATCATATAGTATGTCACACTACCTACTTAGCGTCCCCTCACACCACGTGGGTACTGATGTGATGTTTCCTTAACCTAAATAACATATAATTGTTTTTTCTAATTATATATTGGAATCAAAACCAAATTTTTTGAAAAATTAAGAACTTGTCATGATTTGATCAAAATAATTTTTATGGATTAAAACCAAAACATACAGTACTAAACTTTTAAAGACAAAAACATAAATAAACCTACAAAATATATCAAGGAAATTAGCATAGAACTTAGCATATTAGCGTGTAGCATATGAAAAAATTAGCTATATTTGCCATATAAGTTCTACTTAGCATATTAGTATGAGCTAAGACAAAAAAAAAAAAAACCATTACATGTTACAGAGATAAATACTATAATCATTATATGAGTTCATCTTAACGTGTTATAAGATGTGTTGAGGATTATAGCGTTGAGTTAGCTGATAAAATATGCTAAAAAGTTAATTACGTATATAAAAAGTGTTCTTGTATACAAAGCGATAAAGATGCTCTTATAATCTTATGCATTACATGTATAAATTTTAATCGGACTTAAAAAAAAAAAAGATTTTGTAGGAAAATAATATATTTAATAAATCAAATAATTTTAGTTTAGTTTTTCAATATCAACTTACTTGCATGATTATTTATCCTATATATGTGCATAGGCTAGACAAACTCAATTACTAATTTTAAACTTTATTTTGATTTTTTAATAAGTTAAGTATTAATATTTTTTCACAAATATCTCTATTTACTCTCCATTTTTAATAATTTTATAAACAAACATTACCCCTTTAATAGCAGGAAAGTAGACCTTTGATCAGGTTATTAACCATCAGATTTGTTTATTCATGCTTTTTCATGGATCAATATATTTTATAAAGATGAAAATATTCATGTTATGATTAATTAGTAAAGAGTGCGAAAAGATAAACCTCACCCAAATTTCCGTTAGTTATTGTACAATTGAAATATGATTTTACCGTTTGCTTTTTTCTCTTTATTTTAATTCTCCTCTTATTCCTTAAGACCAATCTCTTAAATATGACAACATAGACCCTCCAATAAAAAAATTCTATTTTTTATATATTTTGGAATCTAAGGATAAGACTTAAAATCATGCGACAAACTTTTTTCTAAAAATCAGATCAACCAACACAATTTGGTTTATGATTTGAACTTTTAATCTCTTATCAAAGTTGGTCCACCATTGCTCGCTCATCACGCATTTAACCTTTTTCTGTTACATGTTCTCTTTTTTCATCCATAAAACGCAATTACTAAAGAGGGAAAGGATACAAAATTATATTGTAAAAGCCTGAATTTGGGTGTATCAATAATAAAGTGTACTAAGTGAATAACAAGTTATTGAATCGGATTAAAAAAGTGGGCGATGAAAACTTATGCTTCAATCAAATATCTGGAAGGGGATATTTCAACTGTGGTTATGAATTAAGAATGAATTAAAGAAAGGGATAGGGTAGTGGGGGTGATGGAGAAGGATGAAGGTGGGTTAGATTGGAAGTTAAGAGGTTGAAAATGAAGGGGGCCCCAAAAAAAACAACCAACCAACAAGGTCACAAAAGGGCGAAAAGGTCAAGACCGTGATATAAGGTGGAATGGTTATTAGTATAATAATGATGATGACAAAGAGCCTGCAATTAGGAAGATGGATTAATAATGAATGAATGAGATGGGTGTAATATTCGGTGATGAACATCCATTCTCTGTGGCAACTGAGACGTGGAAGAGCATAATGAGAGAGTGCACATGTTATGAGAGCACGTGGCTTTCATCTTTTTATGTTTCATATTCTTCTCCACACCACCACCTAGTCACTTTCTCTACTACCTAGTCACTTTCTCTAATGTATAAAATGTTCCCTCCGATCGTATATATAGGTCGAAAGTTTTATTGGTCTTAATTATAAGTCATTTTATATTTTTTATGTATCATTTATTGATTTTTCTCTTTTTTGTCCTTATTAAATACTTTGACTATTTATGTGTTTTTTGTTGTTTTTTAATAAGTGCGAATTTTTCAAGAAAAGTTAAGGGGGTAAAATTGTAATGTTACAATATATTCTCATAGAATTTATAAAACCAACCACTTTCCTTGATATGTGTAATTCGGTTAAATATGCCCTATAATAAGGACCGGAGGGAGTACTTCTACTTCGTCTGCTTTTTATCTAAATATAAGACCATTTACACTTTTATTTTGTTTCTATTTATAAGATTCTATACCAATTTTCAATTAACATTAATTAATTTTTTCAAAAACACCCCTATTTATCTAACACTTTTTATATTTCTAACAATATTTAACACTTTTTAAATAGTCCATCATGGGCTATTTACTACTCCCCTCTGGTCCTATATATAGGGCACCTTTTAGAAAATAAATCTTTGGTCCTATATATAAGGCATTTTATATTTCCTATACATCATTAATTGTTTTTCTCTTTTTTGTCATTATTAAATGCTTTGATTATCTATGTTTTTTTGTTATTCATTAATGAATGTGAACTTTCCAAGTAAAGTGGAGGGGGTAAAATTGTAATATTACGATACATTCTCATAAAATTCACAAAAATTAACTATTTTACTTGATCCAGGAAATACGGCTAAGTATGCCCTATATATAAGACCGAATGGAGTACTATTTAACATTTCAATCTTTAATCAATATCCCTTCGGTCCTTATTATAGGGCATACTTAACCGAATTACACATACTAAGGAAAATGGTTAGTTTTATAAATTCTATGAGAATATATTGTAACATTGCAATTTTACTCCCTTCACTTTACTTGGAAAGCTCACATTCATTCATGGACAATAAAAAAAACATAGTTAATCAAAATATTTAATAATTGTAAAAAAGTGAAAAAACAATTAATGATGCATAAAAAATGTAAAGTGCCCTATGTATAAGATAAAAAATTTCTTATATAAAATGCCTTGTATATAAGACAAGAGGGAGTACCATGTATTAATCTAATTTGGGAAACCTAATCGTAGCTGTAGGCCTCGAAGAGATGCGCCTACTTCCATTGTGACATGCATGTGAATCCGCCGTATCACCTCGCATTAGCCCACGATCGGTGCTTTATGTTATTAGTGGGGATCACTTGCATGGAATATACGAATGTTTTATATGAATTGGCTACGGGTTTAAGTAATACTACAAGTATTATAAAGATCACTTTGGGAGTACTTCATGACCCTAATCTCCAAATACAGACAAACCGAGACACTGCTGGCAAGAATATATGAATTCTATTACAACGTACTACTATAATAGAGCCAAGTTTTTCTGGTCACGGGAGAAAAGCAAGTTTTTATTTAAGATGAGTTGTTGCAGCACTATTACAAGGTGAGTTAATGGCACTTCGATTTGTTTATCCATTTTGTTGGTATTCAAGTGTGGGATAAAGTTCCACGTCGGATAAAATGGGATGGGTGAGATATAAATGATAAGATCCATATAACCATTGTCTTAAGGTTTTGGTACAGGATGTGGTGTCTCACTTATGGGCGGTTATTAGTTGCTCGCTATTCCCATGACCTTGGAACAATGTGACTCCCTGGTGGTTGGAAACTCTCCGGTTGAAGGTTCTGACAGTGGTATCAGAACCGATGGTTCGGCTGAGACATGGTGGATCAAGGGCGAGTGACCGATAAGTGTGGAGATTCACCATTGCCTCAAAGTTTTGGTTCCGGATGTGGTGTCTCACTTGTAAGTGTCGCGTCTACCATGGCCCTGGACTCCCCGGTGGTTGAGCCATCCTTATTCAAGTGTGAGATGAAGTCCTACATTGGATGAGATGAGTGAGAAGGTTTATAAGTGGCAAAACTCGTATTCAAGTGTGAGATGAAGTCCCACATTGGATAGGATGAGATGGGTGAGAAGGTTTATAAGTGGCAAGAACCATTGCTTTGAGATGGGTGAAAAGGTTTATAAGTGGCAAAACTCATAAAACCATTGCCTTACGATCGGTTGAAGGTCCTGACACATTCTACCTTTTATCAATCAATCACAATTTAAAAAAATAAAATAAAATTCAAGTGTCAATAAAATTATTTTTTATGGTAAAATTTACTCATTGGTTGCAAGAACCCGATGAAAGCTCGCCAAGCTTTTACCTTTGAGATTAAGAATTTAGTAATACTCGTATAAGTGTTTTGGAGAAAAGGTGAATAACGACAAATTTAGTAATAGTCGTATAACCATTGCCTTACGATCGGTTGAAGGTCCTGACACATTCTACCTTTTATCAATCAATCACAATTTAAAAAAATAAAATTCAAGTGTCAATAAAATTATTTTTTATGGTAAAATTTACTCATTGGTTGCAAGAACCCGATGAAAGCTCGCCAAGCTTTGACCTTTGAGATTAAGAATTTAGTAATACTCGTATAAGTGTTTTGGAGAAAAGGTGAATAACGACAAATTATATTATACTGTAAATCTTGTAAGTTTATGTGTTTATCAAAAAAAAATTGATTAAGAATTGGATTAGCCTCGCAAATAGTTAGTTCAATATTCTATGATTAGAACACGAACTCCTTTTTTAAAAAATACTCTCTATATATATATATATAATAGAACACAAATTCCTTAAACAAAACAAAAATAAAAATATCACGATATTGTTTTTTTTTTTGTTAAACCAATATTTTATTGCACAAGAGTATTAGAAGCATTTTTTTTTTTTTTTGGTTAACAGTATTAGAAGCATTCTGGCCAAACAAGAAACAACTCAGTCCATGCGTTTAATACAATGAAGTGGACTGAAACACTCAGGACGGACCCAGAAGATGCCTAAGGATATTGAAAACTTATATTAAATGTTCATCTGTTTTCGTATTTTATTTTTTTTACAATAATATTATTTCAGAATTTTGTATGTATTTTATATTGTGTGGGGGTAGGTGGGTATCCATTGACTCACATTATTAATTAATACTACTTTCGTCCCTAATTAAAAGGCATTTTTGGGAAATTTCACGTCCACTAAGAAAGCGGAATAATTTAGTTAATTGTATTGGAAATGTGAACTTTTGTTATGTATTTTCAAAATTACCCCTATTAATATTATTGGGAATATAAAAAGTGTTAAATAAATAGGGATGTTTGTGGAAAAAAATATTTAATGCTCGTTGAAAATTGGTAAAAGACCTTATAAATAAGGACAAAATAAAAGTGTTAATAGGGCCTTATAATTAGGGACAGAGGGAGTATGTTTGTTTTGTTATAGGTCTTTTAATTTTTTTTCAACGTCTGGTTTCTCGAAATTACTTCTAGTTTGTCATATATTCCTCCTAAAATTTTTGATCAAATTTTGCTATCATGTCACACCATAATCCTAGTCAGACACAATAAGTTAGTCACGTGATGTCACGTGGGCAAAGATAATCTTTCTCCAATCCTTTTAAAAAAAAAACAAAAATTATAATAATATTTGATTTTTTTATATTTTTTAATTTAAAAAATATTTGTCCACGTGACTAACCTCTTAGGTCTAACTAAGATTCTGATATCACATGTAAACAAAATTTAACCTATTGTAACAAAATTAAATGACAAACAAATAAATAACTTCGAAAAATCCAAAATTAAAAAAACAAAAACATATAATAAAACAACCTTAAAATTTAAGAATCGGAAACATAATTAAGCTTAGCCAAAATTAAAGAAACAAGAAAACACGAGTTTCCCCTCAAAAATCAATCAAGTGCCAAGTGTCCAAGTCAGTAATTTGGTACCTCTTTTATTGATTAGCAAGTTTTTTTATTCATTATCATTACTTTAATTTAGAATATATAACATTTTTTACAATTTTTTGTCTTTGTGATACTAAGGAAGTATACAATAATATGGATATAATAATAAGGAAAATGTTAATCAATGCCTTAAGCACCCAAAAGTAGTTATTTTGCATTGAAAATTATAAGTTTAGTATATCGAAAACCGTTGAATTTAGCTTTTTAATACTTGTTTATCCGTTTTGTATTTTTTAACAAGTATTTTAAGGACACTCGTTAGCAATACCATAGTAACAATAATTCACATAAAAAAGAAAGTCATGAAAAGAATCATTACTATTAGGCAAATCCATTTTCAGCTGCCCACAACCATAAGTCCAAAAGTGGCACCAACTTACCGGAATCAATTTTGAAATGCCAAACCTATTAACAATTGCTTATGTTCCAACGTAATTTTGAGATTAAAATTAATTTCCAGAATATAAACCAAACATGCCTTTAGTCACTTCCCATTTCCAGCTGCCCACAATCATAAGTCCAAAAGTGGCACCACTGTGTGTCTCACACTCACTCATAATATTGATAATGCAAAATTTAAAGTTTGAATAAAGCGAGGTTTATTGCTTTCTCCGATTTTATCTATAGGTAGCATTTAAGAAATTTTTTTAATTTTATTTATAAGTCATTTTGTACTATTTTTATGATGTATTTATTATTTTTTTTATGAATTAATATGAAATACTATAATACACTATAAAATTCTCAACGCAAATTAAAATAATAAAATTATAATATTAAAATATCTTTTTAAAGTTTCAAAAAACCTAATTACCTTTCTTTATTCGTATATGACTTGTAATACTAATACCATAGGAAGTATCAACTCTCTCTTTGCCAATAAAAAAAGCATCTACTGGTATCCTTTTTTGTTTTTTTTATCCATCCGGTTCCTCAAGTAATATCCAGATCTGATTCGGGTCGTGTGTCTGGTTATGGTAGGTGAGTCTCCCAACATGAATTTTCTGCATCCAAATCGAACTTGAGACCTTGCTTAATCAAGATCGAGCCGTTTACCACTCGTCCCAACTCATATTTAGTTGTATCCTTTAATTTTTACATGACGCCGGAAACAAATGAGCGAATTATGAAATTTAGTGTTTTTTTTTCACCAGGATTTTATGGATTTGAGTTAATTTAAATAGGTTTTTGCTAATAAGTATCCAGGTTTCTAAACATAAAAATTTAATCATGAGTGCACATTATTGTGTATCTCATGAATTTTTTAAAAAATGCATTTTTTAATGGTTGTCTACTTCATTTGACTTCTTAACAAGTGCATCAAAGACACTTATTAACATTTCACTTGACTACTTAGTAATAGCATTATATCTATCAATAGTAATTATTATTTTCTTCGATTCTAAACGGCAGAATATATTTTTTTAATTTTTATTTTGTTTATATTTATAAAATCTTATATCAATATTTAATGAAAATTAATTACTACTACTTCTTTACATAAACATCCTTTCTTACTTAACATTTTTTAGATTTTCAATACTATTTACTACATGAGAGTAGTTTTGTAAAAATATATCAAATATTTACATTTCCAATTTTTTTTAAAAGGGATATTTTCAAATTTTATTATCTAAATTAAACAATTTTCTTTACTGTATATATAAAAACAGGGGAGTATTATTTTTTAAAATAATCCAAAAATTTAATGTCAAAATCATTGATTTCCCTGCATTTATTCTTTATTAACGATCGTTATGTGGTCAAAAGTTTTTTTTTTTTTTTATTTAAAATCAATTGATTAATGCAGTAGATACGTAATTAATTGAAATGAGATCTTACAACACGATCAAAATAAAGTTATTAAAATGATACAATAAAAAGGATGGGGGGAGAACTAAAATGGGAGAAGGGTTTAATACAAGGATTTTGTAGTCATTCAATCATTTTTCCTTTGTTATAGTTTAAGTTATTTTTCTCCCTGCAGTTTATTAAGAGGCTGGATTACATGTGAACTAACAAGAAGCAAGACAGTATATGATAGTAAGAATACATTAAGAATGAAACCGGCACTGCTCTTAGAAGAAATCCTTAATTTTGTTGTCAAGCACCATAGGAGTAAGCAAAGTATAGGCCTTCTCTGTAGGATGGTAACTATCCCAAAATACATAGTTAGAGGGGTCTGAACATGTGTTTGGGCTATAAGTACGGTTGCACAACATGCAGACTTCTACCTTTCCTGTGCCACAGCATCCTTTGTCTATTACCTCAAAACCTAAACCAGCAAAATGTAATGAGAAATATATATTACCAGAAAGTATGTACCATTCATTTCGTTTCTATATCACATTTTATAACAATTGTTTGTTTGTATATATAGCCATTTTATATTATCTTTTAGGAGGTATTTATTATTTTTTCCCTAAATTATCCCTATTAAATGTGTTTTAATTAATTAAATTCAATTTCTCACAAAAGAAATAATGCAAGTAAATTGTGTAAAAGTATAAAATTGATAGATTTTTTTTTTTTTTTTTTAAAAAAGCAAGAAGCTAATTACCCACTTTAGTTCATGTGTTTCAGTTAAGTGTAATTTATAAATAAGAATAAGAATGGATGAAGTATTTTACTTAGCATTTAGATCTCAATTCATTGAATAATTTAAGGGAATCAATGCGTTTTGTTTCAATTGAAAAGGCATTGAATTCATTAACATGTAGTTTTGGGCTTACTTAAACTCCAATTATTGTAACCAAGCCTCTCACTAGTTAAAACAGAGAATTATTTTTAAGAGTAGATATACTTATACTTGATCGGCCTAACAACTGAATAAACACAAATATGAATTTGATGCTGCTAGCCAATAGTAGTACTAACTTCCCACTAATCATTTCTCCTATTTTTTTTAATTATTTATGGAGAAAATTTTGAATTTTTTATATTCTCTAAAACAATAATATTATAGAAGTTAACATATATGATAAAGGAATCTGTCGCTATTTAATCAAATATTTGAGGGTTCAATTTTCCAACTCTTGTTAAAATAAGAGATCTTCATTATAAAATGGTCCTTTATAAATTTCATAGTACTCAGAGAAATCAGTCACCTAGTCACGAATGTGGCTACTCGGCCCAAGACAAAAATATTACTCCCCCTTTTCTTATTATCTACTTGTATCATTTTTGGAAAGATTTTTTGTTTATTTTTATCTGTCGTATTGAGGATTTCAAGAGTGTAATAAATATTATTTTTTATGTTTGTTCCTATTTAAGTATGTCTTGGTTTATGTAAGTAGTGGAGAAAAATTAATGATTATAGAGAGAGAAAGGGTATAGTGGGAAAAAATATAATTAATGTATTGAAAATGGATTTGAATTTTTAAATGGTATGTTTTTGTTTGAAATATAACATATAAATAGAAACGAAGGGAGTAAAAATACTCTTCTTCGATGACGATGGCATCAAATTATAGGTCGAATTTTCAGCAAGAATAATGGGTCCAACAAGAGTTACAACTATAATGTTAATGAAATACTGTGTCCTAATTACCATATTTAGCAGGATGTAGAATAATGTTCAGTAGTGGTGTGTAAATATCAAGGTAGACGAGCCTAGCCTCTGGGTACTTTGTTTTAAGGGTACCAATTAGAGAGAAGAGTTTGGTGTTGAAGAGGATTGCTGCTTGATTTTCAAAATCTGAACATGTTCTTTGAATGCCTCCACCGAGTGTTCTCTGAGAGGGCACACACCCTATAACCGGTATACCAATTACTCCAATTCTCTTAGCTCCTAATCCATAAAGATCCTGTATCCAATTCATTTTAGGATCTTGTTAATAAAAGTTTTAAAAGCATTGGTTAAGGTTATCAAAGATGAAAAAATAATCACAAGTCTACAATAACTTTTCTTTTGAAAACTTCAAAAAATACAGTTTCTAGTAACTTTATTCTACGTTTGATTTCTTAACAAGTGCCCTTAGCATTTTCCTTCATTTTATTAGAACAATAAATTTTAGTGAACAATATCAAATCCATTATGCCATAAACTAATTAATACAGAATTGCTGCTAAGTTCAGAACCCAAACCAAATCAATTGGGCCTGTGAATGTGATTCACAACGATGTGTGAAATGAAAAATGGCAGCTACAAACAGTGACCGATGACAGGTGCTATTTTTCAACACTGTTGACAGCCAATGAGCCAGTTTTGGGCTAACAGCAACATGTACTATGGTTGAAAATTTAACAATCACAGACCTCAATTTTAATTTTGCACTTATAACTTATAAGTCATTTAACTTCATAGGGGAAGTGTTCACATGAAGATTTATGATGTTTCAAACAGAGAAAATTAAAGTGTTGGTTTGAGTTTCTATTTAACTTTCAACTTATGGTTGTTCATCAAAACATACATACCCGGAGGAAGTTCGAGGCCTGTGATATCATTAAGTCCGTATATGATGGAATGTCATACAGTGCTCGCCTAGTTTTTGTTTGATAGTAAGTATTGGCGATGTCATCACTTCCACTACACACTATGTATATGCTCTTTGATATTATTGTTGCCATTCTGTTTTCTCCAACTGCTTCCTTTATCTTCTTTTTGTACTCCTTGAACATATCCAATTGATCTGATAATGATATCACAGACTTTACATGACATGAACAAAATGTAAATTATAGTTAGTTTCAAGGAAAGATATATATATATATATATATAGGAAGCATATCAAGGGAAGAACATTTGTTATTAAGAGAACTGAGGAATGAGAACAAAGAATGTTGACCAGTGGATCTTATTTGAATAGTTATTTACCGCTAATTGAGCTGTTAGAGGATCATATCCGGCACCACCGGAGGCAAAGCTTACACCAGTGAGGAGATCTTGAAGTTGCAGATTTGGATCAAGATAAGCTGGCAAAAGTTTTTTCACTCCAATTTTTGCAGCTGATAAAGATCAGAGCAAAATAAATTTTGTCAAGACACTGAGCAAGAACACGTTCAGTTTGTTCTATACATGTACATGTATAAAACCATGGTAACGTAAGTGTAGGAGGTATGATTTTTTTACCAATGATGTCAGATGGAACTAAACCATTGCTAAACCTCCCTGTTGGTTGATTTCCTCCACCAAAATCTCTACCATATGGTGGGAAATTGCATTTGATATCAGTGCTAATGTTGTTATTGTTACCAGTATCCACTATAGAGTCCCCAAATATAATGACCGCTGGGACAGTTTCATTGTTTGGTAGACTCACAGCACAAACATGGGATTGAAAGATGATGATGATGGCTATGGCAAAACACCAAAGGAATTGAGAAATGGGCTTTTGAAAGAGAAACTTCATGTTTCTTCTATGACAAGTAATCCCCTGCTTTTCTTTTTGAAAGAACCAGCCTAATGAACCGTTTTGTTAATGTGAATACTTACATTTTGAGCTTGCTACAAGCTAGTACTTATAGCAATACAATGGAACTAAACACTCGTCCAATCTAATATAATGGATGGCCCCTACTTGGTTAGAGATTTTGATACCAAAATTTCTTTCATAGTTAGGATGATGGGTCTTGAATAAGACCATGTAAACAGAAAACTCGGTTCATTAATGCATGAATATCTCGCCATATCTAATTATTGAAAATGGCATGGAGAACATAATGTGGTGTCGTGGTGATATATCAATTCATTTTGAAGCTGTATGTACTACTTAGTTCCACAAAATATTCTTAGGGAATGTTAACAAATTGACGTGAGAAAAGATGTATTATATTGAATCTCATCAATTACATAAATACAATTCAAAAAATAAAATATAAATTGGCATTTGGTTCTTTAGCACGGTATTTCATAGTATCACATTTGCAGGCATGGTAATAGATAGCTGGCTCATTAGAAGCGAAGGCTTCCCCAGCACTTTCTCTTTTTCTTCATTAAGTAAGTTTAACTATAAACAATACATTAGGCATGCATAAGAGCACAATAGTATGACCCATATTTATACAACTTAAAAATGATGATAATTTGTATGTGACTTTTTATATTAAAACTTTACTAGTTTTTTTTTTCTAGAAAAAAATATTATATTAAAAGAGGGTCCACAATTTCTCTCTTGACTTATTCAAAAAACTTGTCAAATTTTGATATTCAAAATTATGGTAAAATAGCGCTACTAGTATTTTAGCTACGATCCATTTATCATGGTCAAATATCACAATTAATTTTCACTACCTATCTTTCGGTGCACATATGACATATCCATTCACTTTTCCCCCTACTCTTCACATTCACAGTATGATGGAAACCTTTTCCCTTGAGTCCTAAATATTCAACTTAAATCTGAATATGTCATCCCTGGTTTTTGAAGGGATTTATTTTTCACACCCCACTTTTTGAAATAATTACCCTACTTTTGTGACACTCCTCACTTAAGTACAATTCACTCTGAGTCCACTTTTATTACATTCCCGTGAGAGTAGTGACAGAAGAAGAGATTTGTTTTCTCCAGCAACCCTCTCACGAAAAGATGTCACCCAAACAAAAAAAAATACTCTTCAATGAAGGGGACACAAGTTTTTTTTGTTACTCCTCACGAAGTAAACAATTTGGATGAAATTTATAAAAAGTACGGTGTGAAAACTAAAAATTTGTACCTGGTATAACTTTGAAAAATAGATTATAATAATTTGATTAAAAGATGAATATTTATACTTATGATTAAGATAAATTTTTTGTTAGATAACCGTAAATGTAAAAAAAAAAATAATTTGTTTTTGATAATACATTACAAAAGTTAGTACTATAAATTTGTTTGTAAGAAAGGATTGGAGATAAAAATCACATAAAAGAGACCGTAATAAAGGAGTATCAATGCAATGAAAGAATATGCATAAAGTAAAACTTCATTAATTCTAATACTAAACAAAATAAAACTTAATTAATTCTCTCAATAATGGCACACATAAAAAAGAAAAGTCAATAAATTAAGGATGTGATTGGTGCTGCTCTGGGAAGAAGTCCTTTACTTTGTTATCAAGCACCATAGAAGTAATCACGTTATAGGCCTTCTCCGTGGGATGATAGCTGTCCCAGAATATATAGTTGGAGGGATTTGAACATATGCTTAGGCTATAACAATTGCACAAGATGCTAACTTCAATATTTCCTGTGCCACAACATCCTCTGTCTATCACTTCAAAACCTATAAACCACCAAATAGACATGAGCAGCGACTAAGACAAATTGTAATGTTAATTAAACGTTCGGTATAATATGTCATGATGATGCCCCGGGTACGCGAGTATCCTACTTTATTGTTGTTTTAGTTGGGAGTTGAGACATTTTCGTGCTAATTGATAGAAAAGTTGAGCTTACATGTCTAAGTGGATCCTATCTCGGCAAGAGCTATACATTATTCATTCGATTAAAAGCATATTAATCAAAATTCACTAAATAATTTAAGGTTAACAACGTGCATTGTTCCAAGTGAAATAGAATTATAGTTATTAAGCATGTGATTCTGATATAAGTTGAAAAAAAGAATAATGCTTAATACTACGAATCAAAATCAGTAATTCATGGAATTATAGGAACATGCACTTTTTTAAGTGGCCTCAACTGCTTCTCATTTTTTTTCCCTCTTTTTTGAGCTCTAATATTTTGTTTAGTTTTCGTTATTAACAAAAGATTCACGGTATTCGTTTCGTGCTATTTAGCATAGCTCTTAAAAAAACACACACACGGAAGCATGGTTGAAACTTAAAAGATCCCTATTCAAACAATATATATTTAAGAGTATACATACCTTCCCTTTATCACTTTAAAAATAAGTTGACTTAAAAGTGTATTTTCTTCAGCTTCAAATGTAAGAAAAAAAATTAATTTTATATTTATCAAGGAAGTTAGTTTAATGCATTTAATTTTTTCAAACTAATAAAAAAAATTAGACTACTATAGAAAATTTGCATCGGGAATAACACAAAAATTAAATAATACAACAACTTTATAAAAATATTTTAAGAATGATTATATTGAAAAAATTACTAGTTAACTATTACTTATATTTGAAATCGGAGAAAGTAGGTAATAATGGAAACTGCATGAAGGAGCCAACCAAATTATATGAACTTGCAAATGAATTTGATGTAGCTAGTTAACACTAATTTCCTTTTTTTTTTTAAATGAAAAAAAAGTCTGATAATCTGATTTAACTACAAATTCTGTCTTTTAAGGAAAGATAGTAGCTGGTCATCCAATTATTCAGCAAGTATATATGCAGGTCCGCTATTGTGAGCTACCTACAAAATACTACAGTAAATACTAAATGGTATATAATGCTAATGAATTAGTAGTAAGTCCGATTACCGTACCATATTTAGCAGGATTTTGAACAATGTTCATTAAGGGATTGTAAATATCAAGGTAAACGAGCCTAGCCTCTGGAAACTTCATTTTAAGGGCATCCATTAGAGAGAAGAGCTTGGTGTTGAAGAGGATTGCTGCTTGGTTTTCAGAATCTGAACATGTTCTCTGAATGCCTCCACCAAGTGTTCTCTGAAAGGGCACGCACCCTATAGCCGGCAAACCAATTACTCCGATCCTCCTAGCTCCTAACCCATAAAGTTCCTGCATCCAGTTCATTATCTCTATGTGCAATTGTTCATTTCTAATGTTGTTTCACTTGTTTTCATTAAAAAAAAGAAGGGGTTAATTAAGTTTTGGCTCCCTATAAATAATAAGGTCAATTTTTCGTTTAGATTTTGGAAGTTTTTTTTTTCTTCAAGATTTTAATGCCCAAAAAGTTTAAAGCTTTTAAATTAGCCCAACTCCACGTGATTATGTACAAGTTTATAAGGTTTGAGAGTTGAAGATATCGGTTTCGAATACTGAACATCATTGTTTATTGGATTATTGATAACTTTAATTTCTCTTCCTTGGTAGAAAACTTTGTTTATAAATAATGAAAGCATTATCATAATCGTAAGTATGAACCAAACTTTTCTTTTTCCAAGTGAACCAAAGAAATACTTGATTGGGATCTCTATATTTTTTTTTGTAATCATTCACTTTGTGACAATTATTTTTAATTTAATCCTATATTTTAACTTTAATAGCTGATGTTATCATAAATACAATAAACAAAAGGGACCGAATTGAAAATATTTGCACATAGCAGAAGTCCAAACTTAATCACATTCAGAATGCGTGTGAAAGTGAATCACATGGATACGGATATGTAGATCCATATTTGCCAACTACACCGCTGTACCTTAATTAATTTGACACAGTTTTGGGGTAACAGAGTAGCAGCATTACAGCAACATGTGCTATTGTTGAGAAGTAATCACAAAGCTTCATTTTAATTTTACACTTATTAAGTAAATTAAATTCATAATGCACAAGGAAGTTCGCACATAAACATGATCATGCTCTACATAGAAATTAAAGTGCTAGTTTGAGTTTAATTTCTTTTAAACCTCTTTGGGTAGTAACATATATTATCAACATGACATACCTGGAAGAAGTTTGAGGCCTGTGAAATCATTAAGTCCGTATATGATGGAATGTCATACTCTGCTCTCCTAAATTGCGTTAGACTATAAGTGTTGGCAATGTCATCACTTCCAATACACACTATGTATATGCTCTTTGATATTATTGTTGCCATTCTGTTTTCTCCAACTGCTTCCTTTATCTTCTTTTTGTACTCCTTGAACATGTCCAATTGATCTGATAATGATATCACAGACTTTACATGACATGAACAAATGTAAATTATTATAGTTAGTTTCAAGATATAATAATAACAAAAAATTATAAATGGAATATATATAGCAAATCAAGTAAGCACACTTGTTACTATGAGAATTGAGAAATTGGAATAATGAATCTTAACCATTATTGGATCCTAATTGAATAATTATTTACCACTAATTCAGACGTTAAAGGATCATATCCGGCACCACCGGAGGCAAAGCTTACACCTGTGAGGAGATCTTCAAGTTGCAGGTTTGGATCAAGATAAGCTGGTAAAAGCTTCTTAACTCCAAATTTTGCAGCTGAAAATTAAATTAGACCAAATTAAAAGAATTTTGTTAAGAAAATGAGCAAGAACATGCATGTTCATTTTGTTATCCATAGATATGTAAATACACATCAATACATGGTAACATAAGCGTAGGAGGCATAATTATATTTGTGTACCGATGATGTCTGATGGGACTAAACCATTGCTGAACCTCCCTGTAGGCCTATTTTCTCCGGCTAAATCTCTACCATATGGTGGGAAATTGCATTTGACAATAGTGCTGATGTAGTTGTTGTTACCAGAATCCACTATAGAGTCCCCAAATACAATGACCGCTGGGACAGTTTCATTGTTTGGTAGACTCACGGCACAAAAAACACATTGTTGAAAGATAATAACTGTGGCAAAACACCACCAAAGAAGGACGAGAGACAATTGAGAAAGTAGTATTTGAAAGAGAAACATCATGTTTTTGTATGATCCTAGTAATGCCTTCTCTTTAATGACCGTTTTGTTAACGAGTATACTCCTTTTGAGCTTTGTGCATGCTACTTATAACAAAGCTATCATGACAACTTTATTTTATCGATTTTTTTTTTTCAGCTTATCATTTATCATTCATGGATTAATAGTGATTGATTTTTAAGTAAAAATAATATTATGATACAAATAAATGATGTATTGAGAATATAAAAAATTTTATATTGTAGATACATATTAATTAAACTATTCCATCTTATCTTTATTATAAGAAGAAAAAATTAATTTCTTATTTATTAAGGAAGTTAATTGAATCTATTTTAATTTTCTCAAATTGATAAAAAAAAATAGAGTTATTTTAGAAAAGTTGTGTTGAGAATTAAACAAAAATTAAATGAGATAATTTTTTTCTAAGAATATTTTAAAAATAATTTTATCAAGATTAAAAAAATTAGTTAGCATCTTTTTATGAGAGATCAAGATAAATATATTTTTTTATATATTAAAATCGAAGGGAATATTTTTTTCCGAAATTGATAAGTTATTTTTTTAACTCATACCTCTGAAGTTAGAAAAGTTCTGGTTCGCTTTAGAAAAATGGCTCTAGTAACTAGAAATTCTTTTACTCCATCCCCTCTTATTTGTAAAATCTTTTCGGGAAAAAAATTAATTCTTTGTAAGATTTTTTTTCAATTTTTAATCAAATTTAATTATTATTTTTTCAAAAACACTCATATTAAGTTAACATATATTAGAATTTTAATAATAATTATAAGAATAATTTTTAAAAAAATATATTAAATATTTATATTTTCAACATCACTAACAATTTTAACCCACTTTTTCGATAAACGTGAATTTTTCAAAAAAAAATTTCACATGAAGTACATGGTCTCAAACTGTCGCAACCACATACAAATGGTTAATAATGATGCATTGACGAAACAGCAGTATGAATTTATTCAATATCAGTGATTTAAATTTGGTTGTGGCTACTTGTCACTGATCATATGATACTCCCCTCCAATCTATATTACATGTTGCATTTTAGAAGATTTTTTTATCCTAATTATAAAATATTTATATTTCATATATATTATTTGTTGATTTTTATTTTTTTTACTTATTAATTGCTTTGATTATCTATGTTTTTTTATTAATGAGTATTAAATTTTCAAGAAAAATTAATGTGATAAAATTGTAATGCTACAATATATTATCATAAAATTCATAAAACTAATTACTCCCTCTAATCTATGTTATAAGAAAAAATAACCAAAATCACACATATCAAGAAAAAAAGTGAGTAGTTGAATGTATTTAATTTTCTCAAAATCATAAAAAATATTCTACTTTAGGAAAGTTGCATTGAGAATAAAACAAAAATTAAATGAGATCACTATTTTCTAGAAACATTTTAGGAATAATTGTATTGAGAATAAAAAATTAGTTAACATTTTTTATATTAGAGACCAAGAGAATTATGTCTGAATTTTCTTATATTAGAGACCGGAGGGAATACTCTACTTTCCTTGATATGTATAATTTGATTAAGTATGTCCTATAATGAAGACCGGATAAAATAATTTCTAGGACTCTTCCAACAAATTTCAAACCAAATAAAAAAAAATTTAATGATTTCTCGCTAACTAACACTATTTTTATGATATATTTGTTTCAAACTATATGTGGTAAAAAAAAAAAAAAAAACCATGCTAACGAGTATGTTAATAGTATTTTTTAAGAAATGCAAAAATAAAAAATAAGAATTAAAAAATTAAGTTTAAAATATATTGTAATGAAAAGCTCATATTTTTCAATATAAATTTTTTGTTTTTGCTTTTTAAATAATACTCCATCTAGTCCTATATATAGGGCACATTCTAGAAGAAATTTTTGGTCCTATATATAAGGCACTTTATATTTTCTATGCATCATTAATTGTTTTTTTTGCCCTTATTAAATGTTTTGACTAACTATTTTTTAAAATTCATTAATGAATGTGAGCTTTCCAAGAAAAGTGTAGAGGGTAAAATTGTAATGTTACAACATATTCTCATAAAATTTACAAAACTAATCACTTTCCTTGGTCCGAGGAATACGGTTAAGTATGCCCTATATATAAGACCGGTGGGATTACTCAAAACATTTGTCAGCATTAGAAAAAACTTCTAAGTAAACAAAGTCTAGTATTAATTTCCCTTGCTACATGTTTTGCAAAATAAGTTGCTACATGCATATCTCGTGGGATCTCATGTTTTTTAATGGCTTAATTATGTCACAAATTCTTGAAATTTGTGATACTTTTGTCAGATATTTTTATATTTTTTTAATGTTTGACTTCCCGAAGTTACTTCTGGGTTTGTCATATATGCCTACTACCGATTCTGGCCAATTTTGATGACATGTAACATCAGAATCCTAGTCTGACGCGGGAGGTTGGTCATGTGGTGTCGCGTGATGTCACACTGGCGAAGACGACTTCTCTCTTCAATTTTTTTTATTTAACTAGAAATATAAAATATTAAGTTTTTTAGTTTTTTAAATTTTACAAAAAAGGGATCTTCGCACACGGAGCACCAGATGTTTAACCTCCTGCGTCTGATTAGGATTCCGATGTTACATGTCAACAAAATTGGCCAGAATTGGTAGTAGGGGTATATGACAAATCCAGAAGTAACTTCGGGGAGTCAAACGTTGAAAAAAAAACAAGGATATCTCACAAAAATATTCCAAACTTTAGGGACGTGTGACATAATTAAGCTTTTTTTTAATAATAACAAAGTTCACAAGAGAATATTGTATGATACTTCTGTTGTATACCATTGGCCGGTTGATGATGGTATTATTGATGGGCAGTAGGACTCTCTCCGATCTTATTTATAAGATTGTTTTGGTGTTTTTCATTCACACTAATGATAATGATTAAATTTGTTAGTGGCATTGGAAATGTGAAAGTTTTATATACTTTTTCAAAATTACCCCTATAATTATTATTGGAAATCTAAAAAGTATTAACTTAACAGGGATGTTTGTGGAAAGAAGTAATTAAATGCTATTGAAATTTGAAATGTGGTCTTATAAATAGAACCAAAATAAAAACTCCAAAATGATTTTATAAATATGACCTAGAGTATATGAATGATTGTATGTTGACCCAATCTAATACAAATTCTAATAACTACTCCCTCATGAATGATTGTATGTTGACCCAATCTAATACAAATTCTAATAACTACACGCTTCGATTCGAATTGTAAGCAACAAAAAAAAAAATTTCTCTTGGTTTAAAATATAAGAAAATTAATTAACTTTATTAAATTTTGTTTCATTCCTAATGTCACTTTCGTAAAACATCTCTAGAAAATTGTAATATTAATTAATTTTTGTTTCATTCCCAATGCTACCTTCCTAAAATACCTCTATTTTTTATAAATTTGAGAAAAATAAATACAATCAACTAACCTCCTTAATAAGCGTAAAAGTGATTGGATTTGCTTATAATTCAAGCCCGAAGGAGTAGCTAATAGACCCGTGCGATGCACGGGTCAATGGTTAATTACTCCCTCCGGTCTTATTTATAAGACCCTTTTGGGGTTTTTCATTCCCACTAAGAAAAGTAGATAAATTTGTTAGTGTCATTGGAAATGTGAAAATTTGATATACTTTTTCAAAACTACCCCATAATTGTTATTGGAACTCTAAAAAATGTTCACTTTATATGAGTGTTTTTGGAAAGAAGTAATTAAATGCTATTGAAAATTGAAAAGGGGTCTTATAAATAGGACCAAAATAAAAACTTCAAAAGGATCTTATAAACATGACTGGATGGACTATCGAATAATATAAATACATGTTACAATGTTATTTTTAAATAGTTTCTTTACCTTATTATTTCATAACTTGTATGATTGTTTCTTAATTATGATAATGGTAAATTTATCCCTTTAAAAATCAAATCGCTTTCGGAAAATCAAATCAAAATATCCACATAAAACATTTATTTAACTTTTTAAATTCAAAATAAGAGAGTTACGATGCAGTTAATCAATTATGAAGAGATAAATTAAATAACTAATCAGTCATATTTTGTTGATTTAGCAAAGTTGTTTTCTTATAAATTATTGCAAATGCGCAAATTAAGTATTAATCAATTATTGTGTTATAATATGGCTATAAATAAACATAGCTATCATGCAGTGATTAATTGTAATGTGCATGTGATATTAAGATATACATTTAATTGACAACACATAGTCATTAATGTGACAAAGAAATATTCATTAAAAAAAAAAAGTAAAGTTGTACATATATTTAAAGAGAAAGTGTTAATAACAAAGATGTTTTCATAATAAAACCAAAAAAGTTGATGTGATTCACATCCAAGCTGACGACAATGATATTGTTGTAAATAATGATTCATGTCATCTATTTTCCGTTTCTTTACACATACATACGGTTCAAATGGGTCTTCCCCGGTGGAAAAATACATGAAAAATATTAAGCGGTAGATTCTTCAATTCATTTTAATTAATTATAACTTTTAAATCGATTTTGATATACTCAGCCCTTAGGGCTGAGTTTAAGCATTAAATAATTTTCTCTATTCACTTATTACAACAACAACATTTATTAGTATTAATTAGGATTAATTAAAAATATATTTTTTTTATTTACTACCTTTAATTCTTCTTATTTAATATTTTTTACAATATCTTTTGTATCATTTTTTCTTTTATCTTTTTTTTTGGTGAATTTTTCTTTTATCTTTTCTCTTTTAAGGTTTGTTTTTTAAAAAACAAAACTTATACAAAATACAATAACCTACTTCTGAACAAAGGAACCTGATACATTTATTTGAGGGTAATGTTTGGGGCTGAGCATAAAGATCAAAAACTGGCAAAGAAAAAATACAGTATTAAACACTTTGTTATATGGAACATAATAGAATACATGAGTCATGTATTTTTAATTAAACGGGGATATATGTAATATGTTTGAGCTCTTTTTGCTGCACAAGGTTTGACTTGTATTTTAAACTATTGCTCAACAGCAATAATAATATTTTTTTGCTTATAAAAAACTGAATAAAGGGAAAATGGAGAGGTAAAAAAATCATTTTCATTCTTCACCTATGCTTTAATCTTTATGTCTCTATTTATTTGAAACTTTATTTTTAAAATCACAATAAATATATATATATATATATATATATATATATATATATATATATATATATCGCCTCTTGGATGCTAAATGAATCAGGTCAATCCCTTACACAGAATGGCTGTCAAAGAAAGTCCCCCCTATTAATACCCACCCCCGAAACCTACTTTCTTTTCTGACAAAATCAACCAAGCCTAACCGGTCACGACATGTTGTTGATATTGGAGCCTGTGATGAACACGGATTTGCCCTGAGGGATGGCAGACAAAAGATGCTCCCCGTCCTCATCAAACAACAATAATAAAAAAAAGGTAAGGGAACAGTAGCGTAATCATAGGGCTGTTGTTGCTTGTTGCTTGGCCCGAGTGGGAGCTGCTTGATCGGATGTAAAAAACGAACTATGACGGGCAGGTCTGCCCCCATCGTCTAGTGGTTCAGGACATCTCTCTTTCAAGGAGGCAGCGGAAGTGATGTGATGATCGATTGTGCTGTCAAAAGTCGAAACGATATGACTTATGATACCGGATCTAGGCAGAATGGGAATATACACCTCTGGATGACCGAAGAACCCTTTTTTCTGCAGCTTGCTCTAGAAGGAAAAGAACTTAAAAATCAAAGTAAACAACCCTTTTGCCACCTTTAGCTCTTTCCCTCTCAATCTGAACCGGCAGGAATTCGCGTATATATCGGATCGGGTATTACTTAGATGTGAAACTTGCAGACCTCATTGGCCCCTGGATCACTGGCTAACCTAGCTAAAAATCTATGCCCTGAGGGCAAAGAGGGGTTGTTATTGAATCGTTTGTGAACGAATCTTTCGCTCAGTTATGAGCCAGTAATAGAACAGGAATTTGACTGGATTGAGACTCGCGGTGCTTACACCTCTAAAGTCAGCCTCGCTCAACAATTCCTGCTGAGTTCTGTGTCCTTGGCAGGCTCGACCATCGGAGATCCGTTCATTACGAACGATATATATATATATATATATATATATATATATATATATATCACCCTGTGTAGGAAAAACCATTTTGATCAGTTGTAGGTTGTTATTTTTTTTATAAGTTTTTTTTATATATACCAGTGGAGGCTGACACAAGTGGAAGGGGCTTGTGTCCCTTAAGCATGTGGTCGCGGGTTCGAGTCGTACCCGAGGCGCATGTGAATGGAGCAAGCCTTACTGGGAGCATCGCCCCCGAAAGGGCCCGAATGTGGTGCGAGGGATTAGTCACCCAGTTGCGCGGGTGGATACCCTGGTTCATCCAACAAAAAAAAATTAAAAAAGAAAAGAGGAAAGAGAAAATGATATAAAATGTATTATTGTAAAAAATGTCAAATTAAAAAAATTAAAGGTAGTAAATGAAAAAGATATATTTTTAATTAATCCTAATTAATACTAATAAATGTTGTTGTTATAATAAGTGAACAGAGGAAACTATTTAATGCTTAAACTCAGCCTAAGGACCGAGTATATCAAAACCGTTAAACTTATCACCTGATACTCTTTATTTATCTTTCAACTTGAGAAGATTCATTTCCGTATTGAATTTGTAACGTGAACTTTTTTTTTTAAGGGAAATTCACAGGGTGGTTCTTTTATTTTATCATTTTTTAACAAGTCGAAACCGAACTTGCAGCAGAGTTAAGCTTCTTATCTAACCCAGCCAGAAAATTGGAAATACGTGAAGTAACAATGTAAAAGCTTGCATCAAGTTTAAATATGGATACAATAAAAATAAAACTGATAAATATGTCAGATTAGTTCCTGATTTTGTAAGCATTGATCAATTTAGGCCCTAAAATTTTCGAAATTGCAAATTGATTCCCGAGATAAGAACATGTCAGTCATATTAGTCTTTGACGTTAATAACTGTCAGTGATCCTTAACATGGAGTAACGGAATAATCAAAACGACGTCGTTCTGAAGAAAAAAAAACAAAGACAAATGTGTATCGGTCAAATTATTCTATGAAATTGTCGAAATCGGTCAAATTAGTCATTGACTTAGACTTTATGAACCATTAATGTCAGAGACTAATATAACTGACGTGTTTTTATCTCAAGGACTAATTTGGAATTTCGATAATCTCATAAACTAATTTGACTGATGTCCACAAAGTCAGAGACTAATCTAACATATTACTCGTTTTATGTCTACGTATCTTCCCCTCTTCCTGTTTTAGGCACTCTTCTTTTAGCTGATGTTACGCCGTTATGGCCGGGCGTTGAATTTCTAAGGCATTACTTAAAATGATATGCCAACAACCATCGACTTAGTTGGTAAAGATTGAGTTCAGGGTTGAGAGAGATCCCAGGTTGGTAGGTAATCTGTAAGTACTTATGTGAGCGCTTTTTGAGCCCGGAGCCTGCCCTGACTCTAGCTCTGGTGAACTCCCGGAACCCAACTCACTTAAACTTTTGTTTCTAAAAAAAAAACTTAAAATGATACGACCAAAATATTTAGACTCAGAATGTGTTATCAAACGAAACATTTAACATTCATTGAATTGATATTGTCTTTATTATAGCCTAATATATATATATATATATATATATATATATATATTATATAGAAAAGAGGGAGAATGTGATATGATATAGCTTTGAACTCTCATCATGTCACTTTATTTCCCACAATTTAAAGAACCAGCTATTAGAGATATTGTATGCGGATAATATAGTTAATTGATATTTAAAAATAATAACCTGGCCATTGAAATATTAGAAAACTCTCCACTATACACTAGTTCAAACTAGTGGATTGACTGACCTACTTGGTTATTTAAATTGATATCAGAATTCCATTCATTGTTAAGATGGATCTTGAATAATGGATTGACCCTATTTGGTTACAAAAAATGATATCGAAATTCCTTTTGATGTCAAGATGAATCTAGAATGAGATCATAGATAAACAGAAAACTCAGTTCATTATGAATAACACATGAATATCCGTCAATTATTGACTCGATCTGACGGAACAAATTAACAATGTCAATTCATTCAAGAGCAGTACTATTGAGTATGAAGAGTTTCTTAGGGAATGTTTACTGATTGTTATGACAAAGACGAATTAAAATCTCAATTAGATAAATTCAAATCCAAAAAATAAAATAAAAATTAGCATTTTATAAAATAACACATCACGAACATCTCATTTGTAGGCATGGAGAAAGATAGGTGGCTCATTTGAAGCAGAGGCTTTTCTCATGCACTTTCTCCCTTTCACTATAGGCGAGTGCTATGCTGGAGAAGAAAAGGAAGTGATCAGCCATAGTCCTCTAAAAGTGACCTGCAGCAATAAGTTAGCAGGTAACAATTATTTTAATATTTTATTTTTTAACCCAGTTTGAGTAGTGGATTTAGGATAAATCAACTTTTCAACCTGACTTTTTTTCTTAATTTTTTCCATGTTGGGAAGTTGGTTTGCGTCTCAACGGGGTTTTAGTTTTATTATTATATGTATTTATTTTATAGGCTTATTTATGATTTTAGTCCTTGAAAGTGGGAAGTGTTTGATTTTGGTCCCTAGAAGTATTTTTGACCTTGAGTCATCCTTAATTGTTTTGAAAATTTGGTTTTAGTCCCTACCATTACCAAAAATTCATTAATTGCTGATGTAGTTAACGAAACGACACATTAGCATACACGTGTGCAAGTATTGTATGTCACTGATAGAATGACATGAATGATCCGAACCCAACCAAAATGTGTTTGTGGATTGGGCTATGACCCTTTTGCTCTTGCGGATCCGGATCATACCATATCATACCATACCATTTCATACTTGCAAACGTGTACGTTGATGTGACGTTCCGTTAGCCACGTCGGTAGTTAACGGAATTTTCTTAACAACAAGGACTAAAACCAAATTTTTAAAACAATTAAGGATGAGTCAAAGTAAAATAAACTTCTAGGGACCAAAATCAAAACACTATTAACTTTCATGGACTAAATACATAAATAAACCTATTTTATAAATACATTTGTTTATGTATATTTTTGGTGATTTTATATGTATGTTTTATGTATTTGGCTCCTTTAATTTTTTATATCGGACATTAATGTGGGTTTTCATATATACGAGTATATTTTTTATTTTTTTTATATATTTTCAATAATTTTAATACAACTTATTAACAACCATCTATATGTGATGAATATGAAGTACAATTTTTTTATAACGGCAAAAAAAATATAATTTGATTATAAAAGAAATATATAATTTTGTTTTCATTTTTAATCATGAAAACTGAATTCTCAACTGGGTTGTTTCTTTTTAAAAGTAGCTAAAATAAACCTCCATCAACATGCGTTGAGACGAGTGGTAAGCGGCTCGGTCTCGCTTAAGCAAGGTCTCGAGTTCGAGTCCTTGTGAATGCAGAAAATTCATGTTGGGAGACTCACCTGCCATAGCCAGACACGGGACCCGGACCTACCTAGGTAGTACTTAGGGAACCGGGTGGGCAACCAAAAAATATAAACCTCCAATGTTAACCATTATTTTTTAAAGACTAAAATATTAATTTGGTTTCTCATATTTGTTTTATGGTAATAACTTAGTTCATAAAAACTTATAAAACCAACTTTATTTTTGATATTTTTGTATTGTATCAATTTAATTTTTCGATATTTTTAGATATACTATTCTGATCTTTGAAACATGAAAATATTGATAAGTTAATGCGTCCAAAAATCTTAAAAAATTAAATTCATACATAATAAAACAATCAGAGACTAACTATACAATTTAATTTTTGATACACTGAGAAAAATTTTGAAGACGAAATTTTTTAAAAATATATTTTCCTTCAATTATTTGCCTAAATATATATTCAATTTTTATATATTCAGTCTCCTCCCTCTTATTCAATTTTTATATTTATTTGCAAATAAGTGAAATAACTTGGTGAATGTTAATTACTGTATTAGATTGTAGACTATACATGTCAGGACATTTTATACGCTCATCAAAAATTATATGTTCATGGATTTAAGAAGCTTACTATCTTCGCCCCTAATTATAAGATCCTCTTGGAAGATTTCACGTCCATTAAAAAAGTGGAATAATTTAGTTAATTGTATTAGAAATGTTAACTTTTGATATGTATTTTCAAAATTATCGCTATTAATATTATTGAGAATCTAAAAAGTGTTAAATAAATAGGGGTGTTTGTGAAAAAAAATTAATGCTTATTAAAAATTGGTAAATAGTCTTATAAATAGGGACAAAATAAAAGTGTCAAGAGGACCTTATAATTAGGAAAGGAGGGAGTATATATCTTGACATGTATCATCATCTTGACATGCATCCATCTCGTGAACTCTACTTTTTGGAACGGAAAATATTTGCTCAGATTTGATTTTTAAACTTCGAGTAATAAAAGAATATTTTGGTTCAACTTCATAGCTTTAAAGATGAACAAGAAAATCCGAGTGCTTCCTGAATCATCCACAACACTCTTTAGTGCAACACAATATCAACTACCAGTCTACCACAAGCACGCATATCACGATTCATGAGACATTATCACATTACTGTGCAAGCATTTGGGTTCTCGTCACTGAAGGCGGTGGTGTACTTCACCTCGAATGAGCTGGCACGTGCGAGTGCGGAAGCTTCTGGGTCCTGCAGCACGTTGCGCACGTATCCAGGAGGTGCCTTTTTATCGTAGGCTTCGGGCGCGTATGGGTGAGGAACGACGTCGTATGGGACATAAGGCCAGAACTCTGCCTTCTTACCTGTGCGGTGTCTCACGCGCTCTAACACCTTGTCTGGATCCACAAAACCATTAACTGTGAGCTTGCTTTGCTTGGGGTCCACTTCTACCTTAGTCACACCTTTCATGCCTTCCACTGATTTCTTCACCCTTCTCTCACACCCTTCGCAATCCATCTTCACCTTTATCTCCACCGTCTGATTCATCATCATCATCGTCATAATCATAATTTAATTTATTTTAATTTATCAAATAAACTTACCAACGAATAACTTAATAATTCAAAGGCAAAATAATCTCATTATTACTCTTTATATATAATAACACTTTTTTGAAGTTTTTTTATTCTATTTATTATAAAATCTCATTATAATAATATTTAATTACTTTTTTTTAAAAATCTCTATAAAATTAACATTTTTTTTTAGAATCTATAAAGATAATGATGAAAAATATATTAAATATTTCTATTTTTAATATTATTGATAAAATTAATTCATTTTATTAGAGAGCTTCTAATATTTTAATATTTATATAATAATGAATATAAAAGTAACAATATAAAATAGACTAGTTTGACAAGAGAAATAGCTTTTTCATATAATTTTTTTATAGGACCAACTAATTTTTAAAATGTAAAATTACTTAAAAAAAGGAATTCATTAGTTTTGCCTAATTCAAAATAACATGTATGTTCCACTTAAGAAAATAAAATGTATGTTATTTATAAATCAATATGTGTAATGAAAAGTTGTCTATCATAACGTGTTTATATGACAAATAATTTATTAGTTGATTTTGGATTATCATATATTTATCATCAAAATTATCAATTTAATATAAAAAAATTCGAAATAAAAAATATATAGTAAGTGAGTAACTATTTTTCTATGTGTCATATTAATTTTGACATTGATCATAAATGATATGAATTTATCCAGAATGAACTAATAATTTTTCATATATCACACTTTGATAGATTTTGCTTGAATGAGCTGAAATCTAAAATGAAAAGGTAATTAGAGTTATATACTTTAATTTAATAAAAAAAGTTAACCTCAAGCAAAATTATAGATCAAAGAAAATATATTGCTTTAAAAAAATTAAATATTTAAAACTTTGAAAATGATAAAGTTATATGTCAATTTTTTATATTTTTTGTATGCTTGACTTTTATACGTTGAGATTTAGCAAAATGTTTATTGGATTAAAGTGTTACATTCTCACTTATTTTGGAGCTCAAGAGCTAAATATAATTTTTATTGTATTACAGATTTGTATGGTTTCAGTTATTCAATTTTCTGGTAAAAAATGGTACACACATACATAAACGTTGCTTTATTTGTTATCAGCAATCAAGGAACAATAAGTAGAAATAAGATTCTGCAGCTATTCTAAAAGTAGAAAAGAGTTTGATATTGAAAGCTAAAGATGAGAAGGCACTATATATATACCTGAAGTTGCTTGCGTTTCTTGAGCTTACTTCCGTGGTGCACGTGACATGAGTCACAGAACTCCAAAATGCTATCTAAGGCACCCATGAGTAGTGTAGGTTATTCAAGGATAATTTAACTACTAGAGACAGAGGGGCAATGATTGTTTGAAGTAAGAAAGACTGAGAAATTAACCACAGAAAGGTTACAGGTTGAGTTACAAGTTACAACTGACGTAACTGGGTGTAGAGATATGCAAGGGATCGGAGGACTATGTGAGCAATTGGAAGTGAATGGTTTGCGAAGAAACACTTCATGTCATAAAATATCGAAGAGAATGGAAGGTTGAGATATTAATAATCCATATGATATAGTATTAACATTGCGCAAAGGTTTTCGCTAGAAGATTCTATTGCACCTCTTCTGTTTATGTTGGGGACGCCTCTTTTGGACTTACCAAAGCAAAAAGTGAGCCGATACAGACTCTTCTAGTGGGGAAATATTGGAAGGTATTTTTTTTAGGGATTGCTTAACCTCAACCCTTAATAAGAGGTGAAAAAGTAAAAAAAATGTCTTGGAAAGGTAACCCACTAACTTTTAAAGTCTTAAACATTTATTTTTTCAATGCAAAGATACTTTTTATAGCTTCTTATCCTCAGACCTTAGGGCTGAGGTTAAGAAAATCCTTTTTTTTTTATTTAAAAAAATAAATAATGAATAATAATTAGATTAGCATGAAATTTGTTTTGTGTTTAAGTAAAATAATTAGAGTGATTTTGACATAATTCTTAAAAAAAAATTAGTTGATATGAATTGTATTTAAGTACTATTTATAATTTTTTTTTCAAGTTACTTCATCAAATTAAGGAAAATTCTATAAAGTGGTCTTAAGGCATTGTTTATTAAGATACAATAAAAGAGGTAATTTTAATCCTGCCAACTTGAGAACTTAGAAATATGGTCCGAGACTAAAAAGTCTTAGGTTCGATTTTCGGTTAACACACCTCGATGGGAGAGGCATGAGAACGCGACCCCGTGCAGGATTAATCTCAAGGATTCCATGGTATTAAGGGTGCTCTTGGGGACACCTGTGGTACTGGCCAAAGAGTACAAACAAAAAAATAGGTAATTTTATTTTGAAAAATGTTGATTTAAAACATCGAGATTTAGTAGACTTATATTTTCAATGTGAGTTTTCCATTAATGTATTCCTATGTAATCAATCCCGGATATCATAGTGTCGTCTCCCCAAAAAAAGGGGATGGCGGATAAGGGGATGATCGGGATAGGGATGTTTAGGAAAATAAAATAAATAATTTATACTATACACATATGAAGGCAAGAATAGAAAAATATACAAAATTTAAGTCATTAGCTCAAAATCAATGATATAAATCTAGTAAAAGGTTCAAGGATTTGTCAAAATAACTCAATGGTCCTAAACTGAACTACATGGCGTTTTAAAAATGAGTTCAAAATCGGGTTTTAACCCCGTTGTCCCTTTCTCAGCGAGATCCCAATGAAAAACTGAGATTTTGGATTTGGGATAGTTGGGATTTAAAGTTAAGACAACCGAGATGGAAATTTGGGATGAGATAGCAAATCTCATGTCAGCTTCATGCCAAACTGGGATGAAATCCTGAGATTGCATGTGATCTCATTGGAATGGATTACAAAGATGTATTTATTAACCAATATCCTCAATGCATTAATTAACAAAACCCTAGTATTAATTAACCATATTATAATAAAGTAATTAATGTATGGGTAAGTCTCAATAAGTATTACTCCGTGTATGAATAATTTCGAAATAATATATTATCTACTATATATAATTTCAAAATGTATTACATGAAAAATGTTACTACCTCTATCCCTAATTATAAAATTTTATTGGGAGATTTCAAGTTCATTAAGAAAGTGGAATAATTTAGTTAATTGTATTAGAAATGTGAATTTTTTATATGTATTTTCAAAATTATCCCTATTAATATTATTGAGAATCTAAAAAGTGTTAAATAAATAGGGGTGTTTGTGGAAAAAAATAATTAATGCTCATTGAAAATTGGTAAAGGACCTTATAAATAGGGACAAAATAAAAGTGTTAAGAGAGCTTATAATTAAGGACGGAGGGAGTAGTATATTATATGAGAATGAGAATTAATCATCAAACACTAGATTACATTGAATGATTGAGATTAAAAGTCCTTTTTTTGAGAGAAAGATTAAAAGTCCTTTAAAAGTCGCGTGCCTCCCTTTATTTTTTTTAATAATTAATAATTAATAATACACGTGCCTCCCTTTTATTCAACTTATATTGTTCCCGACTTCTTCTGCTTTAAAAAATGCAGTAACAGAAAATAATAATAATAATAATAATAAACCAATAGGATATAGGGTAGTAAAAATATGGATGCCAGAGGTAATAAAAATTACATCAACGAATAAATAATTAATACTATTTTTTTTAACTATGTCTTTCTATCACAACATCTTTTTCTTTCACAATATGATTCTCTTTTTTTTACTAATAATTACATAATAATTTATAATCAAAATATCCTAATTTTTCACAAT
This sequence comes from Crotalaria pallida, assembly GCA_037953625.1. NCBI lineage: Eukaryota > Viridiplantae > Streptophyta > Magnoliopsida > Fabales > Fabaceae > Crotalaria > Crotalaria pallida. The sequence goes on along the minus strand of CM075655.1, from coordinate 125,867,104 downwards.
ATTTAATATTTTTAAAATTGGTACATAATTTTAAAACATGCTGTATATAAAAGGTAGAGGCTAAAAAATAAAATAAGAGACTAAATCAATAAATCAAAGGAAAAAAATTTAAAAAAAAGAAGGGAAAAAAAAAAAGGCAGGATCAATTCTGGGTGACGTAACTCCCAAGCGGACCCAACACGATGCAAGCGAGTGACTGAGTAAGCACGAACAAAACAAAGCAAAGCTTGGTTGATTGGTTGGACCTCCAGCAGTTACTCAGATCAACAATTATTCGCAACACAGCAAAGTCCACCATCACCACCACCACCACCGATTCTAAACGATGTTAGACGGAACCGAAGACGAAGAGAAGTTTCTTGCCGCCGGTATCGCCGGCCTTCAACAAAATTCCTTCTACATGCACCGCGCATTGGTATCTATCTCCTCCTTTAAACCCTAACCTCCTCCTCCATTTCCATTTCATTTTTCTGCTCCTAAATTCAGATTATATTCTCCTAATTATTTATTTGATTCCAAATTCTTCTCTCTCTCTCTCAGGATTCTAACAATCTCAGAGATGCCTTGAAATATTCGGCTCAGATGCTCTCCGAGCTCAGGACTTCTAAGCTTTCTCCTCACAAATACTATGAACTCTGTCAGTTCCTCTCTCAGATCTCTCGCTCGATCCTGATTCTGCTTCTCTCGCTGCACCTCTCGTGATTCTTGATTCTATTATTTTATTTATTTGTTTTGTAATTTTTGTTTTGATGCTTCAGATATGCGCGCCTTTGATCAATTAAGGAAACTCGAGATGTTCTTTGAGGAAGAGACTCGCCGCGGTTGCTCCATTATTGATCTTTACGAACTTGTTCAGCACGCCGGCAACATTTTGCCCAGATTGTATGTCACGCTTTTGCCGAATCTATTTTTGCTCTTATCTTATTGATTTTATATAAACCGTTATGGTGATAAGGAGTTTTGTCTTCAGACTGTAGTAGTAGTAGTAGTTTTTTGTTTATTAGATTGCTGTAGACAATCGCAATTGCAGTTGCATCCTATGCACTTTTTTCCATAAATGTCCGCAATCGTAGTCAATGCAACATAATCGCAACCACAGTGTAAGACTTTGTTCTTAGTTGTTAAGATTATTTATTGGATGTGCAATCATGCTGGTACATAACGCTGATACCTTCTAATTGTGCATTATTGGGATTGATATTTCGTCATGGTGCATGCTGAAAATCAACTTTGTAAGACAGAAACCAATCCCATGTAACTGTTGCTTTGACATGGTTTTGGTAGTTTTTAAGCTCTCCCTAATTTTTGATGATTGCAGCGATTAGGTGTTTATTCTTACGTGATTAATCTACTACCGAGTTACTTATGAGATGTTAATTTTATGATCACGATCAGGTATCTCCTCTGTACAGTAGGATCTGTATACATCAAATCCAAGGAGGCTCCTGCTAAGGATGTTCTTAAGGATCTTGTAGAGATGTGTCGTGGCATTCAGAACCCTGTTCGCGGACTCTTTCTCAGAAGTTACCTCTCTCAAGTTAGTAGGGATAAATTGCCTGACATTGGTTCTGAGTATGAAGGGTAAGCAATCAAATTTTTTCACCACTCACTCCTTTCATATGGAGCATATTTCTCTGAGGCCTTTTAATATGTTTGAAGTTGTACTGACTACTGACTGCTGACCTAATTTAAATGCGATCCACACTAATGTCTCACCGCACCTTCGCAATGTTGATGCATGGTGTTAAACATTGAATTCTCCTTCTTTCTTATCCTTTCCCATCTCATTGCCAATTTATTTTTAGTTTGCTTTTATTTTCTTCTTTCTCTCTTACTCGCTCTCTGTGATTTCTGTATATGTCTTGATTATGGGGCAGTGGCATGTCATTATACAATGATTATAAGCTGCACCATTTTGAGACTGAAACTGATACTGTGAATGTTTATTGACGTATTTAGGGATGCGGATACTGTAGCTGATGCTGTAGAGTTTGTACTCCAAAATTTCACGGAAATGAACAAGCTTTGGGTTCGGATGCAACATCAGGTTGGTTAAATTGTCTGCACATTGTTAAAGCTAGCATGTTTGGACATGCATGCTGTCACAATAGTTGCATGTCAAGAGAGCATGATTTCTGGTCATGCAGGTGTAGTAATGCATGTGAATCTTTCATACTCTTAGCTGACCTTGAGTTGAGGCTTGCTGTCGGGCTTTCTCGTCTGCAGGGGCCTGCCCGGGAGAAGGAGAAACGGGAGAAAGAAAGGAACGAGCTGCGTGATCTTGTAATATCTGAAGCCTGTAACTGGTTTGCTTCACTTCAATGGGATTGTATTCATGATCAAATGCTTATAGAAGGCTTCTCTCGCCTTTTACTCTTGATATGTTATTAGGTTGGGAAGAATCTCCATGTTCTCAGTCAGATAGAGGGGGTTGACCTTGATATGTACAAAGATGTTGTGCTTCCAAGAGTACTGGAGCAGGTCTAATATGTTGTTTTGTTGTTTCTTCTTCTAATAGTCAATATATGTTTCACTTTCTAACTGGGGAAAATGACTCCTTTTCCTTAATTACCCTTGACAGGTTGTGAATTGCAAAGATGAGCTGGCCCAGTTCTACTTGATGGATTGCATAATTCAAGTCTTCCCCGACGAGTATCACTTGCAAACTCTTGATGTATTGTTGGGTGCTTACCCTCAGCTTCAGGTTTGTGAACTTGCTCCTTTTTTCGGTATTATTTTAGGACAAGGGCTTGATGTGTGTGCGTTTCTTCCAGAACATGAGATTTTATTCATCAAAGATGGTTATGAAGACACACCAATAAAGTATGAACAAGATAATTACCAAACAATCTTTGATATGATATATTGAAAGAAACAACCACATCCTTAGAGTTTCCGATCTATGGCACAGCTTTGTAATACCTGGAAAGTTGAAATTGAAATTGAGAACAAGAAGTAGAGGACTTAGTTTCCCAATACACACTTAATACTTATCCATTTAATATCTTGCAGGGTTGAGGTTAAGAAAACCCTTTTTTACTTATAATTTTGTAGGTCCATCACATAGAAACACTTAATAACTTGTTTAGATTAATTAGGATCTGCCTTCTTTTTGTGCTAATAAGCTAGTTGACCCTTGTTACTTTGGTAAATAAAGTGACCTTTGCCCATCGTGGGAGCCATTCCATGTCAACTACCATGCATACAATTGTTTTCCCCTTTGGATTAATTGTTAAGTTGAAGCACATGACAGTAGCTATTGCATACTTCTTACCACTAAACATTGCATCCAAAATATCCATGACGATTTTATGCTGCAAATACAGTAGGTATTTTCACTCAGTTGCTTTGTCTGTTTTGCCACTGTTTTTCAGCCATCTGTTGACATCAAGACAGTGCTGTCTCAATTAATGGAAAGGCTTTCAAATTATGCTGCTTCAAGTGCAGAGGTGTTGCCAGAGTTTTTGCAAGTGGAAGCATTTTCCAAATTAAGCAATGCCATTGGCAAGGTAAATTTTGGACATTTTCCCCACCATTTAATAAATGCTTGATATTGTAGCTGCGTAGTGCAAAATATGTAGTTCTATAATGCTTTTGGCATAAGTTTGTGTTTGGTATAGCGAGTAAAATTAGATTATGATTTTTTTTATCTCTGATTATAACCAGATTACAATTTGTTAAAATTATAATATATTTATGTTTGAGTTTCTTGGCTCAAAAATGAATTTAAGCTGATCTATTTTGTTTGGATATTGTAAAGAAGATTATTTTTACTGAGTACATTACAAAAAAGGGTACGAGGTGATAAAGGGGTAGTTATTGCTGTTGAAGTGATAAGGGTAGAATACGAAAATCAAATGGGTCTAAAAAAATAATCTTACCGAAAATAATCTACAGCTCCTGGGAGTGAGATGTTATATTTTGATTATTTTTCCAAGAATAAAATTATAATCTGCATTGGCAAACAAACACATTAGATTATGATTATTTTTGAAAAATAAGCTAAAAACACAATTTTAAGCAAAAAAAACACCCCCTAAAAGTGTATATAGCTGTCATGGTTTATCTGAATTTGGCAACCGGCGCGTTTAACCAAAGACTGACCAGGACTAATTGATAGACTCTTCCTAGAAACTAATCTAATCTTGTTTATCTCCCTTTTTAGTCTGGAAGAGATTCTTGAGTTTAATGATAAAGTTTTAGTATGCTGTCACTGAAAGCTATATTAAATTGTGAAGAAAACATACAGTATCATTCAGCGTACTGAGATCTATGCCTTTGTGTATCTCTCGTTCTATGCACGTGTGGGTTATTTTCCATTTTATGGTTATTGAAATACTCTGGTTAATCTTGATGCTTGCTCTTTCTTTTTAAACTGTGTTTCTCTTTAAATATTTGTTTCATAACGTGTCCGCTTCATTATTGGATATAAAGCATGTTTTTTGTCATCCTCATTTGGTATTTGAATATCTAGTTTGTCTTCTCTTTCGTACTTCTGATTTGGATGTTCTTGAACAGAAAGGTGTCTGTTTTTACATCCTACACATTTTCTGTTTGGTATTTTACATTTATACTCAATGATTGTGAAATATAAGGTCCTCAATTTGCTATGCAGGTGATAGAGGCACAGCCAGACATGCCCACTTTCGGAGTTGTAACTTTATATTCATCTCTTCTCACATTCACTCTTCATGTCCACCCTGATCGACTTGATTATGCAGATCAAGTTTTGGTATGTTTCCATTCAAACTGCTTGTTCAAATTCATGTTAACTGTTTGATTCATTCATTGAAACTTGAAAGCAAGGAACTGAAGGAAGTATTACCGCTAGTTCTTGCATGAATTGTTTTTGTCAGAAAATAGTATTAATGCATGTGTATGTACATATGATCGAATATATAGCAAGAACACTAGTTCTTTTCTTGTAAGGAAGAAAACTTACTCCAGGTAAAACTCAAGGCCATATCCTGACTATATACTTCTTGTTAGGGAGCATGTGTGAGCAAACTCTCTGGCAAAGGGAAAATTGAGGATAACAGAGGAACAAAGCAGGTTGTTGCTCTATTAAGTGCTCCGCTAGAGAAATATAACGATGTTATGACTGCCTTGAAGCTTTCAAACTATCCCCGCGTACTGGAATACCTTGATATTCCAACTAACAAGGTCATGGCAACTGTTATTATTCAAAGCATTATGAAAAATGGAACACGCATTTCTACTTCCGACAAGGTATGTGTTATTTTATTATCTTGTCTGCTGTTTGGTGAGTCTTTTATGAACATGTCTTGGTTTGTTTGTAGGTTGAAGCGTTGTTTGAGCTGATAAAGGGGCTTATCAAGGATTCTGACGGGACTCCTAATGATGAGGTCATTTGAGTCCTACTGACAGTCATCTTGGGCTTTTCCTTACAATGCCAATTATTTTTTCTCCCACAACCTGTCATCTTCTACAATCAAATGTTTTTTGTACATTCTAATATAAGCCAATCCTTATTTTTTTGATCCTTCATTCCCTTGTTTTTTCTCATTTTCTTCTTTCCTCTCCTCTTAGGTGGATGAAGATGATTTCAATGAGGAGCAGAATTCTGTTGCTCGTCTAATTCAGATGCTTTATAATGATGATCCAGAAGAGTTTTTTAAGGTGAATAGCTTATATCCATGCTTTATGATGATGGTCAGAAGAAATTTATGTTGCACGTGTTTTTATACTCGGACTTCACTCTTCCTAACTGCAGTTGACAGTTTAAGCTGACTCCATTTTTAACTACTGATATTTCTGTACTGATACGGCTTTTGTTGTTGTTGTTGTTGTTGTTGTTGTTGTTGTTCTGTAGTGATACAGCACATGGATTTTACCATTGCAAAAATTATCTTTGTAGGACTAAAATAGATTTTCTGTTAACTTTAGCCTTTTCGCTTTAACTTCCATACCTAAATCATAACCGACCACTGGATCCTGTGATAAAGAATACTCATCTGTGATTTATTTGTTTTGAACTTATGTTTCATAATATTTGATATGATGCCTATGAATGCTAACTATATTCTTTAACATTTACTTTAATTTGTGCTATATTTATCATGCACTGGATTGCAGATCATAGATACTGTGAGGAAGCACATATTGACCGGAGGACCAAAACGTCTACCTTTCACTGTTCCACCTCTTGTCTTTTCTTCTTTAAAGGTTTGAATGACCATTTTGATTAGTTGCCTGCTTTTATTGTGCACTTTTTCACCTTGTTTGTTGCTTACATCATGATGAATTGATAATGTTGGAGCAAAAGCATAGGTTGTGGCACTTCGGTTTAGTTTTGATTCGGAGGTTTCTTTGCAATATTTCATCAACTTTACTAGATGATAATTGATTAAGGTTATAGGTTCAGCAACTTGTTAATGAGGCTTTGGATGTAGATAGTTAATTTTCTATCTATTCGACAACTCTGACAAAGGAGACAACTGATGTTAGTATGTTGCAATGTGTTATCATCAGATAGAAATTGAAGTTGACCTTCCATTTCTGGCTGAATGAGTCATATTGGCACAATGAGCCAATATAAAAATCAAGTCAAATTGCCAAGACTGCTTGACCTTTATAGTTTATGCTTTCTTGATGCAAAAATGATTTAAAGACCTACAAAATAAACCTACAAATCAACCTACACCATAGAGATAGTGACATGTGTCACTTGCTTACTATTGATTGTTTAACAAGTGATACATGTCGTTTTCTTGTGGTGTAGGTTGATTTTGTAGGTTGATATATCATTACTCTTCTTGATGCTGTTGTTCCCTTTGTCACTTGTTTTCTTGATTGATGGCCTTGTTTTTTTGGGTTTTTTTTTTTTTTTTTTTTTTTAATTTTTTTGATAAATAAAATTTACATATAAAGCAAGGTACATGAATTAATGCAGCTTATGCACTTCATTATTACAGTTGGTCAGACAGTTGCAAGGTGGTCAAGATGAAAATCCTTTTGGAGATGATGCATCAACATCACCGAAGAAAATTTTTCAGCTTTTAAATCAGGTAGTGTTTTTTCCCCCTGAATGTTTAGTTACTTTTGTATGGTGATTTGTGCCAGGCTGCCAGATTAATAAAGTACAAACAATAATTGAATATTTAATAATACTGAGACTGTGAAGATCTGTTGGTGTTTTAGTATTTATACAGCAAGTGGTCATCTTTGATAATTGACATTACATCTTGCCTCTTCTCCCCTTTTGGTTTGTGTTAAATTAAAAGTAATCTTGAAAGATTATGTGCAGTTGGTTAATTTGTTCGATGATATTTTTGTTTTTACTACCTCAGACCATCGAGACTCTAGCAGGTGTCCCGGCGCCAGAATTAGCACTGCAGTTGTACTTGCAATGTGCTGAGGTACTGGAATAAATTTGGTTCTTAACACATTAAAATGATATTTCCTAACTATTGCTGAATTTTTTTATTTTATTTCTTTTTCTTCCATAAGGCTGCAAATGACTCTGATTTGGAGCCTGTTGCATATGAATTTTTCACCCAAGCTTATATTCTGTATGAAGAAGAAATTTCTGTAAGTCTTTTTGTAAAACCCCTTACTAGCTCTCCCCTGCCTTTTTTCCCCCTATCTCGATGGGATTAAGGGTAAAATTTAAGGAGGGATTTTTTATGACGACAAAATATATTGCCTGACTCAATCATGTGTTTGTGTTGTTACACTAGGATTCCAGAGCACAGATCACAGCTCTCCATTTAATAATAGGAACTCTTCAAAGGATGCACATCTTTGGTGTTGAGAACAGGGATACTTTAACACACAAGGCCACAGGGGTGATTATTTATTTCCGTTACTTAGGTAGTGCTCATATTTACATTCTACCAAATCTTCATTCGGTGCCTTTTCACTGTACAGTATTCAGCCAAGCTTTTAAAGAAGCCAGATCAATGCAGAGCTGTGTATGCATGCTCACATCTATTTTGGGTCGATGATCATGATAACATGAAAGATGGAGAGAGGTATGTTTCATTTGATATGACATCTAGGAGGTCTCAGACTTCTGAGCACTGCTTATTTTTATGTATTCCAATGTTTCTATGAATTGACATTAGGATTCATCTCTTGTGATTTTATAACAAAGAGGTATTTATTTCCGAATTTATCTTGTTATAATTCTTAAGATTTTATTTTTCGTATTTAATTTTGAACCAGAGTCCTTTTATGCCTCAAGAGGGCTTTAAGAATTGCAAATGCTGCACAGCAAATGTCAAATGCAGCACGGGGTAGTACTGGATCAGTTATGCTCTTCATTGAGATATTAAACAAGTAAGATTAGCATCCATAATATTAAGTAAACATTAGTTTGCTTTGCTTTCCTTCGGTATAAAATGGAAGATTGATGCTGTTTATGTTTGCAAGGTATCTTTACTTCTTTGAGAAGGGGAACCCACAAGTCACTGTTGCTGCTATCCAGGGCCTAATCGAGTTAATCATGAATGAAATGCAAAGTGACTCCACAACTGCAGATCCAGCAGCGGATGCTTTCTTAGCTAGTACTATGCGATATATACAGTTCCAGAAACAAAAAGGTGGCACGGTAGGTGAGAAGTATGAACCTATAAAGGTTTGACATGCTTGATGGCCAATGCCAGCAATTAGTTCTTGACTGTCCAGCAGATGTTTTCGATTTTCTTCTTTTGGATTTCAACTGAAGTACTGCAAATTTGTGTGTTCATGATATGTGCTGACAGCAAAATTACTCAATCATTGAGTTAGGACTCCGATTCACTATGTAACTCGAGAGACTGAGACACTTTTGAACTTTAGTAGATCTTTTTTCCCAACTTTACATCAAAATTAATAGAATTGGTTTGTAGCATAGTTGCTAGATTTTATTTCTTCTAAGTTGTGTGCAAGGGTTTACACGGAATTACGGATATCTAGTGTAGAGAGGTCGACAATTCGTCACTGTTTATTTTTATGTCATTCACGTCCCTCTTTTCTTTCTTTCTATATTTTAACGGATTTCTGGTATGCGTGGGAGTGTGTTTCTTTTGCATAGTTCGTATTAAAAATGGATGATTGTTGAATGTACCCCTTGTTTTGGAAGGGCAGTAAAGAAATGTTGGTTATGTTTGGGTGATCTATTGATGTAATATGTTACCTTACCATCCTGCTACTTTCCTTTCTACTATTATTATTGAATTTCAAAGTTGTTTTTTATTAATAATTTAGGGGATAGTAAAAATGGTTCACATACAAGTCGACATAAGAATGAACAAGTTATTAATAGAACTAAAGACCTACGAACGTGTAGTTTGAGAGGAGACAATAAAATTGAGTTAAGGATTAGAACCGTAAATGAACAAGTATTAAAAAAAGAGTTCATGGGTTTAAAGGGCAAACTTGACAAGTTGTTTAGTGATGTATTTTATGCTTTAAGCTTGTGGTTGAGGAAGTACCGATTATAATGTAGAGATTATTGTTTGCATGTATATTAGTTCTGGACGTTAAAAGCATCAAATTGATTCTCACTTGGAAGAGGCTCAGTGCAAACTATAGAATTTATAACTTCCCCTTCTCGTCCAACTGAAAAGAACCGTTTAAGATATATATAAACTGTCAAAATGAGACAAGCCACTAGTTTGACCATTTTCGAATAGGGCGAAATATTATCATTAAGAATTTAAAAAAAAAAAAAACTTAGTTTTCAACTACTTGTCTAACAACAAACTAGAGCTAGCTCAAATGTCGATTAAGTTAAATTTTTGAACAAAAAATAGTGTTACACTATTAAGTAATGCCTTGCTAGACCAAAAAATAGATTAAGGATTTGGTAACAAGAACCATTAGGGCAGTTGTTCAAGTGCATTTTGTCTTTCGGAATTACCAAAGACAACATTTTTCAATAACTTTTTGCTACATCGAACTTCTTAAAAAATTTAATAAGAGCCTTTGTTAACATTTGTCATAAATTAAATTTTAAGCCAACAAACTGGCCTGATTCCAAACCAGGCCAAGTAAGAAGTAACGCTTAAACAAGTTGCCGCAAGATTTGGTCGAACAATTTGGATCAGTCCATCTTGAAAGCTCTAATTTCTGACGGACCCTTTAACAAGTACAAATGAAAACTAAGAAACAGCTATAACCCTGTACACAGCCATCAGCCAAGCTATATATCGAAATACAAATAATTTAAAAATATATATATCTTTAAGCAAACAAGGTCGTTGTCCTAACTGGATATTCCAGTCTATGAATACATAAATCAAAACGGATGTCATAAGAAAAAGGTGGGAACCATGAAATGCAAATTTGACTATTAGAGTTGACAAAATAATTCCAAGAAAGCAAAGCATTAAACCACCTTATGCTTCAAGGAGATCTAGAGTATTTGTAGGACAAACACCCAGACTCCAACTTCTTCAATAGTAAACAAATGATGAAAAGGAAGAAGGGGAGGGGAATACAAGTAGAACAGAGGGCAGTCAAATGTTTACAGCTAATGAATCACAATATTGAACACGCCTTTTGTGCTTTATTCTTCTTTTTCTTCTGCTTCGGTGGTTGAAGGACAACTCTTATGGCAGCATCAAATACTGCCTTCACATTCTGCAATGAAGGCCACAAATAAATTTTAACTTACAGATTAATAAATTAAAAGTAGTCAGAAACTTATTCATTAAAGTACCTCCTGTGTTTTTGAACTGCATTCGATGTAAGCGGGTGCATTAATCAGCTTCCTAAGCTCTTCTCCCTTTAAGCGGATGCACATGTCAGATTTATTGTATTAAATAAGTAAAGGAGTTCTAAAGCACCAAAATGAATATTCACCTGAGCTGAGGTAATGGGCACGGCACCAGGATGGTCAATGCAGAACTGCTTATCATCCCGAAGATCTGTCTCATTATAATTTGCAAAAATGATAAAGGACTAAGTCTTAGTTGATGAAACTACACAACCATTTGTCCTCTCGTTACAAAAAAAGGGGAAATGAAACTAAGGTGAATATATCTACCTTATCTCTAGATATGATTTGAAATATTAATACATATCTAGAGATAGGGCCAGCCTATCACTGTATCACAGATGCACTGAATGAATATAACTAACAACCAACTAGAAGCATCAAAACATTGACCATAGCCGTTGTATGATAACATGGAGATGAAAAATTGGAGGAAAGAAAAAAAAAACAAGGAATAAGAACCACCAGCAATCCTCCAACCTTCTAGCAAATAGAAAGAGCAAATTCAGCAGTTCATCACCCAGATAACAAAGTTATAAATGCATTGTGGAAAGTTTATACTCCCTCTGTCCCTGAATATAAGACCTTTTTGAGACTTTTATTTTGTCCCTATTTATAAGACCCTATAACAATTTTCAATAACAATTAATTACATCTTTCCACAAACACCCCTATTTACTTAACACGTTTTAGATTCCCAATAACATTAATAAGGGTAGTTTTGAAAGTACAGTACATATCAAATGTTCACATTTTCAATATCATTAACTAAATTAACCAATTTTCTTAATGGACGTGAAATACACCAAAATGGTCTTATATATAGGGATGGAGGGAGTATGATTTTCATCATAACACAAACTGTGATTGTTAATATAAATAAGGAAATGCTAACCAATGCCCTAAGGCATTGTTTATGGGAGAAAAATGGTTATTATGCATTGGAAATGATGAGTTTAATATATCGAAAACCGTTAAACTTAGTTTTCCAATACTTGTTTACCCATTTTGTATTCCTTAACAAGACCCTATAAATAAATATGCTGGGAGAAGAATCTAATAAATCATGTAACGACAATATCGGGATCACATAAGGTAGGAATAAACTTACCAAGCTTTGTGCCGACCAGAATTATGGGCACACCAGGTGCATAATGCTTCAACTCTGGAATCCACTGGAAATGAAACCAACACAAATGCAATTTATCAGCAAACATTCATAGTCAGAAATATTTTACTAATTAATGCATAACAGTCAGTATATTGTTTATTATGAGAGAGGAATCCACACAATTATTTCAAAGGAAAAGGCAAAAATGCATATAAAAAAAGAACAGCACAGTAAAGTGGCATAATTACCTTTTTGGATACATTTTCATAACTGGCCTTGCTTATGAGAGAGAAAGCCAGAATGAAGACATCGGCACCACGGTAACTCAAAGGTCTTAATCTGTTATAATCCTCTTGTCCTGTTCCGCAAACGACACGACAAATTCATAAAGTACTTCCCACATCATAGATTTCATAGAAACAAGAAAGTAAATACGCAACATTACCAGCAGTGTCCCATAAACCCAGATTAACAATGCTTCCATTGACAACCACATTTGCACTGAAATTGTCAAAAACAGTTGGCACATAATCCTGTTTACATGCAAAGTGTAGAGTTAAAAGAATGATAATTGTCTCTCTTTTCCAGTAAATATACATATATAATTCAAAAATCTAATGACTACCAAATCTCATATCATAGGCTCATTTGTGCAAGGCTTTTTTTTCCCCTAGAAAAAAAGCTTTTAGAAAAACAAAAATAATCAATGCTGAAACATTTATATACTTGTTTGGTTGGGCTTGGATGGACAAAACTGAAATTCAGCTCTTAGGAGCATGTCCCAAAGATGATATAACAATACACCTTTTAAAGTAATTTTTTTTTTAAATCTATTGACACATTTTGTTGCAATGACAAGCATTTAATCTTCCCAAGCGGCTGCAAGATTGCATTAAGACCACATTTTCTGGCTATGGTATGCAATTGTGATAAGCACAATATAACCAGAATGGTGGCTACAACCGCAATTCAGAATCATTGCTTCCGGAAACGAAGTGATATGCAACCGAATTAACATATATTTTCAAATTGAATAAAAAATTGAAAGCAAAAATGTGACATTTGAAGGGCTTACAGTGGGGAAAGTGTTGCTGGTGTATGAAATTAACAAACAAGTTTTACCGACAGCTCCATCCCCAACGGTGACGCATTTAATGAACCTAGAAGCGCTCATCTTCTCCTTCTCCTTCTTGTTTTCACCTCAGATCTTCTTCCACCTGAGGATGACTACTCGATCGAAAATGATAATGATGATTATTACACTTTGAAATTACAGCCTCCAAATTCTGCTGCAGCTGCTACTTCAATTACACCTCTGTACGAATAGGAAGAAGAAGCGTAACCAAATTGAAAACAATCGAACAACCTTCCATGTATGAAAAGAAAAAGAACATTAATTTGGGAAATGCAGAAGGAAGAGAATGTGGGGAAAAAATGGGGGAAATGAGGAAACCCTAATTGTTATTGTTATTGTTATGAAGGAAAATGAAGAAAACAGAGAGAGAAAGAGAAAGGGAAAGGGAAAACCTTAAGGCCGGGAAATGCTGCCGTTGAATCGTTCATTCATTCACACACACAAATTATTAGTATTACAAAAAATCACAATCTTCTTTGTTTTGTTTGTTTGTTTGTTTTCTGCAACAGAATTATTTCTCGCTCTTTTTCTCTCTCTCTCTCTCTCTCTCTCCCCTTATTATTGTTTTTTATATTTCTTTTTTATCTTTATCTTTAATTTTTAATATCTGTTGCTGTTTTAATATTTATTTTCTGTTTTTTTCCATTTTGAGTTTCTTTACCGCTCGTGTTATTCGCAACCATTTTCGGATCCTGACTCCATTAATTCATGGTCCCCGATTATTTTTCTCACTTTTGTTACTATTCTCTTTATTACATACTCCATTACATACAAAATAAAATAAAACATGTAATAATAATTCATTGTCTTTTATTTTTGGGTTTTCTTAAGCAAGAGCCTAAAAGTAGATGTATTTCATTGGGAAGTGTTATATTGGTAAAATAAAAAGACTTTGTATTTATTTTTTCAATGAAATACATCCACTTTTAGGCTCTTATCCTCAGCCCTAAGAAAACCCTTTATTTTTTTTTCCATATTCCCTTTACTATTACATGTTAATGCACCTCTTATAAACATGTCCATTTTTTATAGTCCATGAGTAATAATATTTGTAACATATCTTCCCTATTAAAAAAATTATAAGGTTGAAAAAAAAAACATCTATAAGACTGCATTATAAAATGAGCAGTGATATTTATCAATATATATGTATATGAACAATGATATACTAATTTATAAATTAGCCTATGCCATAAAAAAATTAATATGTGTCACTTATCAACCAATCAATAAAAATTAAAATATCACTTCGTGATACATGTAATTTTTTTTCTTTTTGTGATATAAGCTAATTTGTAAGTTAATTTTACATGCTTAAATATATTTTTTGTATAAATATTATGCTAATCTTGATGGGAGAATCAAAGTTAGGTTAAAATTGGTTAATCGTACATGTTTCTGCACATGCCATGGTGTTCATCGGCCGGACTTCTACTCACTCCTTGATGACTTTGGAGAGCTTCACATTTTTTAACAAGGTGGTCTTTTCATTGTAAATGGGCTGCAGAATTTGTTTTAACATTAAGAATATGTTTTGATGGATGAAATGAAATAGATTGGAATGAAAGCAATAGAAAAAAGTTATAATGATAAAATTATTTTAGCAAAGGAATGAAATAAAACCTTCTCTAAACTCTTAGAAAATTTTCGCTTTCAAAACTCTCAAATGTTAGAATAAAACGAGACAAGAAAGTAGTTCAAAATAATATAAGAAATTGACAGATTTATAAAAGTATTTTGATGTTTTTATAATATTAATAATTGCAAATATATCAGTCTATTTTCGTTCTGCTTTCAATAAATCAGAATTTGTTTCAAAATAACATAAACCTTAACGTTTCTTTACCATCCCGGTTGATAATTGATATGAAACTTGTATTTTCATATTTTTCGTGTGTCCTCTATTGCATTTCAAAGCATACATGACAGATGAACCGAAATTATATCTTTAACCACACAATTGACGCATCAGAATCAGATATACTCAAACATATTTAGTGTGTTTGATCCTCTTGTTCAAAATGCTTGTGCGCCAAGCATTAACCCTCAACGTGCAAGCAACCAAACACTTCGACTAACCAATACTTGTGACAAGCTTTGAACTCACTTTCATCAGTTTGTGGAAGACTTTGTCAAACAAATAATATGATGTTGATCACTGCGGATATTTTATTGTATTAAATTGGAATGGAGGAATCATCTAATTCTCCAATCTCCATGGCATCAAATTTCTTATCTTTTACTCTTTTGCACCCAATCTGCCAGGTGAAAGTTGTGGAATTTAACTACAATTCCCTAGAACTCAGATTTCAGCATTGTTGTGGGCAACAAAAAGACAAGAAGAATATGATCTTCCTGGACAATAATTATTGACCATGCCTCAACTTTTAATGATACAACTTTGTCATAGCTTTTTGCCTACTATATAATTGGACCAAAGGGTAGGGTGGGATCCAAAATACAAAGGAAAAAGTAAAATACAAGTGAGATATTATCACAACATACACGCAATCTCACTGAAAAAAATTGCATAAAGCTGGGATATGAACATCAAGCCGAAATACTAGGATTTACAGAATGCATGAAGCGTGTCGTCCAAGGCTTTTCTGTCATAATCCCCTGTGAAAACGCAGTTACCTAGAGGACCCTTTAAAAGGATAAGCCTTAGCAACCCATCTGCAACCTTCTTATCAACCTAATATACCAAAATAAATAAACCATTGGTCATAAAATATTGAAAGATATGCAAATGAAAAATATCTAACAAGTATCCGAAACATATCAGATATAAATACAGAAACCATTTTGATATATATCAGTGTTACATAGGTCATGATAAAAACAAATCCAACATAAAAAAAGGCACTGAAGCATCAGCCCCTTACCGCCATGACAGATCTGAACATGTTCACAGTCACAGTTTCGGGAGGAGAGGTAGGTAACTTAGCCTGTTTTAAAATGTCTCTAACTCGCTTCACAATAGAATCATCAATCCATCCTAGGCGATATGACATGTCAACAGCCATTACCTGTGTACAATGGCAGACAGTTTCCAACAAAATAGATCAGGTATTAAAAGAAACACATTACTCTCTAGTGGAAAAGAGGGCTAGAATAAATATGCATGTAGGCATAATCCATGCCTTTATTTAAAATATACCGTGCCAGCTGCAACAGCCTCGCCATGTAGCCACTGGCCATAGCCAACCCCAGTTTCTATTGCCTGAAATAAGTGCCATTGGAAGAGTTAAACCCATGGAAATTGACGGATAAGAAAATGCAGAAACAAAATTCTTTAGAATAATTTGATGACACAACAACACAGCAAACAAATTCTTAGATTTTTAAACATTATATTCTAAAAACTACAATATGTTAGTAATCTGAGAAATTATGAAAGCTGAACATTTTTTGAAGTAATTAGTATGACTTGCAGCAAAATAGCATGAGAAGGGCAAAATAGCTTATGAGGCAACCTTTCACCACCCAAAAAAATAAAAAGCATATTTTTCTTAACATTCTTCATGTTCTATTCTCCATAGAAACTTAAATTCCATGTTTGAAATACCTGGACCTAGGACCAGCTGATTTGGAACAAGCTAAATAAGTTTGTATACCATCTTAACTACAAATTTTTTTCTCAATCAGTCTATGTCTTGATTTCCAAATTCCTTCTTCCTTTATATTCACAATTTATGCTTGTTCACATAGCATTAATTTTCACAAACAATTCATGTCTCCAGTTTTGCAACTTAGAATAAAACAATAAACAGTCAAAGAGAAGTACTCACATGACCAAATGTATGACCCAAGTTCAACGTTGCCCTCAGTCCACTTTCCTTCTCATCCAAGGACACAACCTCCGCCTTGTTTTCACATGATCGCTTTATAGCATATGCCAGTGCACTAGGATCTCTGCAGTGGACGACATTAAATTGTAAAAACTGGAAGAATAGAAGAGCATTATGAGAACAACAGCATTGCATAATAAAAAAAAAAAAATTACATACGCCAGCAAGAAAGTAATATGTGGCCAAAATAAGTAATGAGAAATCATAAAGCTCAAGTTTCTTTTTCAAGCCAAATTACATATTTTAGCATAGATTTCCAAAAAGATACTATGCTTTTATCACCCATGAGATGTTTCCCTATTATTACAAGCTTCACAGTAAAAATGGAACATGTTAACAGAAGGGGATGCAAGCTTGTCATGGATCAGTATGAATATTACAAAATTACCTTGCCATTAATGCTTGCATGTTCTTCTCTTGCCACTCAAAAAATTCTGCATCCCTAATGAGCCCATACTTTATAACCTCTGCAAATCCTGATGCCAGTTCCCTATCTGGCAGTGTATTTAATGTGTCCGTGTCTACTAGCACACACTGAGGCTGGTAAAAAGCACCAATAAGGTTCTTCCCAAGGCGATGGTTTATCCCAGTTTTACCACCAACTGAAGAATCGACCTAGAAACATAATACACAATACAATATAATGAACAGGTAAAGAAGGATAAAGTAAATAGTGCAGAGTGCAGACTATAACCATTAAATTTATATGGAGCAGTAGCAAATATAATTGGTATAAATCATAAAATAAAAAGGAGCAGCAAAAGACCTGTGCCATAACAGTGGTAGGAATCTGAATAAAGTTAACACCACGTAGGAAGGCAGCAGCAGCAAAGCCACACATGTCCCCAATCACACCACCTCCAAGTGCAACAAATGTGCATCGTCGATCCAACCGTGACTCGATGGCCTTGTCAAAGACTTTCATAAGAGTATCCTATGAGTTGATACATGATACATGAGACCAGTTCATATGCAATAACCAAGGGTGCCAACAGACACAACAATCAGTTCGAAAGTGAAAACGGCTTTACTTACCATGTCCTTGTACTGCTCACCATCTGGCAAGATTACACTCTCCACAGAAACACTTTGGTTTCCGGTTGTTAAAGAATGAACAACTTTGTCCAGATAGAGTGGCGCAACGGTGTTATTAGTGACCACGAGGACCTTCTTTCCATGCACATGCCTATAACACAATGATCAACTAGTAAGAACAATGCAAATGCAATAGGTTTAGTTCTCAATAAAAATTGAAGTGAGGGCGTCCCTAGGTAAATAACTTAATTAATTGAAGCGTAAACTATCTATAAGCTGCTGCTGTGGTAAGAACAAATAAACTATCTATAAGCTGCTCGCTCTCCTAAGAAAAGAAAAAAAAAAGAAAGAAAACTTGATGATAAAAGGAATAGGGATGGTATAAAAATGGGAAATAGAAATGAAAAACAAAGAGGAATAATGAATAGTAGGAGGGTAGGTGCCTCTGGAGAAGGTGGGGTTGATTGAGCAATCCGGATCCAATGTAAATGGGATAGCTGCGATCACCCAAATCAACGTCGACGACAGTGGGAGCGAGGGGTTGGGTTGGAGAGACAAAGGGATCCATAACTTGAGAGGAGGAAGAGGAAGAAGAAGAAGAAGAAGCGCATATGATTTTAGGGGTGGAAAAAGAAATCAACTTTGGGTTGAAGGGAGGATGGAGGAATTTAGGTTTGGGAAGGAAGGAGGAGAGAGGAGTGGGTGGTTGTTGTTGTTGTTGTTGTTTGTTGGAGGAAAGAGAAAGAGAAAGAGAAAGAGAAAGAGAGAGGGTGGAGGAAGCCATTTGGGTGGGTTATAGCTTGAAATTCAGGAACTAAATATGAGAGATGAGGAGGAAAAGGAAAAGGAAAAGGTTCTTGCTTGGTACTGTTACTGCATATGGGTGGGAATGGTAGGTGAATGACAAACAATGGAACATGTTTTTTTTTGGTTCAACAGCGGAGGCAGTAGTCGTAGAAGAGGAGTGGTATGGGGTTAGGTGACGCCTACTCTCGTCCTTGGATGTATATTTAATCTTTTATTATAGCGTAAATCATGTTTAACTACTACATTAAAACAAATTAAAGAGATAATTACAATTTTTTTAATTTAAAAAATCTATTTTAATATTACAATTTTTTTCTTGATTTATTTTAAAATTTCATAAATTTATTATTTCACGTTAATTAGCAAATGACAAATGGGTTTGGCCTAGTAAAAGCATGTTAGGACCATAAGATATTGAGAACTCATAAGGTCAGAGGCTCAAATCCTTGTGGAGAACATCTCTTGGAAAGGTGGCACCCCACACATGTTGCTCCAGGTGCCGGGACTGTGAAGTTCCACTCCACAGTTTTAGATACACAAAAAAAATTAGCAAATGACAAATAAAAAATAAATATTTTATGAAAAATACACGCTAATTCTTTGTTTTCTCCGTAATTCTCTCAACTTTACACATTTGCACTTCAAGATCAAATATAAATCTATCATTTTTCTTCTTGTTTTCAACTTGATTCCCATAAGTATTCCTCTCATAAGCAAAGAATTTTTAAAAAGTCAAGAAGCATTGACTTTTGCATTATTTAATTAAAGATAACACATGGTCTGGTACTAACTAGTAATTTTTCCATTTTATGAGTGCATTAGAATAGTCTATTCATATAATACCGAAAAGAATATGATATGATATATCCAACAAACTCAATCCTTACACATACAAGTTAATGAGCAAGGTTGACTCCTAAAGTACTCATTTTTATTACAAATAACAATGGAAGTATCAATCAACCATTAGGAACGATTGCGCTGACGTAATTTATATCCCACGTTTGAAGAGGTTGTGCTTGAATGCTCTTCAACTTCTTCTGGAAGTAAATAGCTAGGATCATCAATGCAATTTACATCATCTGTTAAATCAGCATCTATCCACTGAGACCAATTCTCATCATCACTCTCTACATCCAACAACTCCTTTCGCATTTGCAAGTTGTTCACCCTGTCCATTAAGGTTAGTAGCATCTGATGGTTCAATATTTCATAGTCCCTACAAAATTAAAGAGCAACTTTTGTTAGATATAAAATCTATATAGCAGAAGGTTACTTGTTTTCATGTCTATAAACTTGCCTGTACATGCAAATGGCATATAGAAGTTGAACTGAAGAAGCTAACGTGAAGAATAATCTGAGTTTATTTATAATCCAGGTTTGTTGCTCAATGCTGTCACTAGTGAAACGAATAATAGATACTTCAATGAATAAAGTAGCACAAAGTCCTGTATGCACATAACCGATCACATTTAACCAATAATATATACTTAGATGATGTGTCAAAAGACTTTTAACTTTTAAGCACATTAAAAGAAAAACATGATATACAACTTTACCAATGTATAGCCATGGTCTAACATTGTAAGTTTGCTTTGTACTGGTCAGCATATAGATGACAAAAATTGATATGGAATAAATGAAGAAAGCTTTGATCATTCGTGATTCAATCAACATGGCGTTGTGCAAAGTGAAAAGCTTGTCTAAAGCAACTAACATGCTAGCTTGCTTTGATTCAAAAGTTTCCTGTCGAATATAATCGGAGATTCTAATGAAAATCACAATCATCATAATGTGGTAATACTGATGTGAATCCAAATCTATAAATTGCATAAACCTGAGCAGCCAATATGGATTTTGAACTTTCCATCAAATGATCATGAACTCCTTGAATCTGTTGCTGTCGTTGAAGAAGCTCTTCATGTTGTCTATGGCCATATTCAGCAAAATGCTGCAGGGTTTTGCTGGAGTACATAATGAAGTAAATACAATGATTTCCAAAGTGATTCATGATATCAATTAAAACTAAAACTTATATTCACCTGCTCTCCTCTATTGCTTTTGATTGAATCTCTGATAATGAACTTAGACCCTCCAATGCCATGGATTGTCCATCTAGAAGTAGTTGCTGCTTATCTATGGAAATTCCAGCCATATTCCCAATATCTTCAGCTTTGTCATGCAAGCTTGTCATCTGAATTGACATAGCATCTCCAACTTTAATTACCTCCTTCTCAATTTCGACTGCTTCATCTCTTAACTTCTCTATTTCTTGGCCCAAATAATTGTATGAATCCTTAAGCATTGCCACCCCATCTTCCAAATTCTTTTTCATGACCTCTTGTCCTTCTTCCAACTGTGATTGTGAAATTGCAATTTTCTTTGTTTGCTCATAGACACTTTCTGAATGCCTCAATACAACATCAACATGATTTTCCACATTTTGAGCAGTTTCGGCAATATGTTGCGTACGAATTTCGATTGAACTTAGGGAATCTTGAACTTGTTTTGAGCTTTGTAATAGATGTTCTGATTTCTCTTCCATGCTATCTAACTTGTCCTCCACATACTGTGCAGACCTTTTCAATTCAGTCACAAGTCTTTCAGTTTCATGCTTGAATGCATAAGCCCTGACCAAAAAAACACACAAGGGACAAAAATTTAGTTAATTTTCATTTACATGAAAGAAATACACCTTGAAAATGCAGAACTGAATTAGAATTGAAAAATGATCGTCTCCCGTCACTTTTGAACCACACATTTGCTTTGAAACAACAATAATAGATGATCAACAGTAACAAAGTATGTGTAGAATTCAAGGTAGAATTTAACTAAGGTATTGTATTTGTAAGAGAAATTGCACTTAACTGTAACTGATGACAAATGGAGTTTGTTTCAAGGTAGAATTCAAGGTAGACCTTATGAGCAAGGTCATCTAAAGTTGTTAAGCATTTAGCCATGGAAGATTTTGGATCACAGTGTTCAAAAGGTGGCCTACCAGAGTCTTTCTGAAAGCAATCACTAAGATGCCAAGCAAGTCTAGACCTTTTCTCATTATCACCCAAAATCTCAGAACAACCAGCAAAAAGATGTTGATAAGCATTTTGCCAACATGAGTTTGATGCGACAAGTTTCTTCTTAGCATTCTCTACCAACTTCATTCCTCTACTGTCTTGGAATCCCTCGATGGAGAATTCAGCAGCAGAACCTCTAAAAGTGTTCTTATTTTGATAAGAAGAGCTATCACTAGAGGGTGTCTCTTTAGATGATGAAAACCAACCCCATGACTCTGATCTTAATGAGAAAGATAGTAGCAAAATGAAAAGGAGAATATGATAGTGATGATGACCCATTTCAGATTTTTATTGAAGAAGTTGTTTGCTGTCCAAAACTGTGATTAAATCTGCATCATCAAACACATGATAAGTTAAACAAAGTTTTTTTTAAAAAAATAAAATAAAATAAAACAATAATGCATGCATTCTGACCACTTGTTTGTAAGAAGAAGGAACTTGAATTAAAACAAAAAAAACTAAGAAATTTTTTAAGGAAGATAGTCACAAAAAAGATTAAAATAAAAAAAATATTGTTCTTTAGGTTTTATTTAAAATAAAAATTGCAAAACAGAATGTAATTGCGTTTCATGCATCCTCAAAGCCACTGCTAAGCCAGTGTACGTTAATATATTATATTAGTAGAAATATTTATAAATAACTTTACATACACATGAAAAAAGAATCGGTATCAAAATAACAAAATTGATAAGGAGACACAAGTCAAAATAGAAGAAGAAAAAAAAATGATACTATAAATCACAGATGCTATGAATAAAAGTTGACAAGTGAGAAACAGTAGTAATTTGGTTTGGAGAAATGGAGAACCAGATATAGATCACTGATCAGAGTACCCAAATGTTTTTAGACGCGTGGTAATGCGTGAACTACTCGAAGAAAAGATGAAACAGAGTAATATGCGCGAGATAGGATGTTCCATTTGGTTTGATGGTCATTGCTAAAGAAACGTGTTGGTTCGAAGGTAACCAACCGTCCTAGTATGTGTTAATGAGAAGGGGTCACCAACTCCCAATTCCATTGCTATCTCCGACTCGAATTATAAGCAAATTCAACCACTTTTATGCTTATTAAAAAAGTTAGTTGATTGTATTTAATTTTCTAAAATTTATAAAAAATAGAGGTATTTTAGGAAAGTAGTATTGGGAATGAAACAAAAATTAATTAAGATTACAATTTTCTAGAGATGTTTTAGAAAAGTGACATTGGGAATGAAACAAAATTTAATAAAGTTAATTGATTTTGCTTATATTTTAAATCAAGAGAAGGATGTTTTTTGTTGCTTATAATTCGAGCCGGAGGGAATGTCTTTTTAACGTGGGCATATGGCTAACAGGCTAAGGAGTGTTTTTAAGGAAGACAAAATAAAAATAAAAAAGGATTTGTAAGCAGAGGGTAAGAACTCAAAAATAGTTAAATTTCATAAAAAAATTGATATATTTTTTTGGTAAAAAATGATATATTTAAGGGAGATAAAAAATACTATTATAAATATTAAAATTAAACACTTTTTTTAAATGCTTTTCAATACCACTCTAAATTGTGGTTAGATGAGCTGTTTTTTTTTTTTAATGTATCCAACCCTGGCTTGTTTGATAAGTATTCAGTGAATAAATAAATTGTATCTCTTCTACCTGAAACAACAAAAAACAGTCTTTTTTTTTTAATGTTAAACATGTTATCTTTTAAGATAAAATTGATTATTTTGTTTCTTTAGCAAGTATCCTTAAAATTGATGTAATAAACATGCATTTTCCAAGTTTTTTTAGGTAGCTATCAATTAAAGTGGGCAATAAAAAGTCTAAAAAACAAAGTTACTCCAATAAAAAAAAACCAAAATAAAAAGGAAAAGTTCTATTTTTTTTAATGATCAAATAATCCTAGCAAAGTATGTAACTTTGTTCTATCTTAATCACTTTTTAAAATTAAAATCGTTTTATAAACTTTTTTTTTTTGAGGTAAGACGTTTTATAAACTTAAAACCAAACACAAAATAAATTTTGCTTTTTCATATTTTTTTTAACGTTCATTTACTGTTTTCCAAGCCTAAATCACTCATGCGTAGGACAATGTTGATTTATTAGTAGCTAATAGTAATATAATTCTTATGTAAATTTATAATTCAAAAACGGTAACAAATAGTTGGTAAGTATTATAAGATTTTGCTGAATCTTCATGTATTGTATAGGCAAGGTTGGTCTTAAGGTTAAGTTTAAGGGGTGATCTCAACGGTATATGGTAAAATGGGGCTCCCAAAAACTATTTTATTCTTACATTTGTTCACTTCTATATTTAGAGGAATTAATTGTTTTTAACCATTTGATTACAAATAAGTTATCAATACTAAAAAAAATTATTTACAAATAATTTAAAATTGTTTTTTTAAGGATTTAAAACTTGAATCTTACTAACCTTCTATCTTTAGCTTTTCATCACTCAAGACTTTGTTTGGTTGCACGAAAGAAAATGGATGAGAGAAATAGAGAAGAGAGAAATGGGGAAGAGAGATTATGATGAGAAAATAAGTAGATTTTGCGGTTGTTTGATTTGAGAGAAAATGTGAATAAATGAGGAAGAGAGAAAAGTTGATTTTTCCTTCCTTTTGTTTGGTTTGATAGAAAATGAGAAGAATTTTTTTTCTTTTGAGATTTCCTTATTTCTATGTCTAAATATACTCCCTCCGTTCCCCTAATTATAAGGTCCTCTTAACACTTTTATTTTGTCCCTATTTATAAGATCCTTTACCAATTTTCAATGAGCATTAATTTTTTTTCCACAAACACCCCTATTTATTTAACACTTTTTAGATTCTCAATAATATAAATAGGGGTAATTTTGAAAATACATATCAAAAGTTCACATTTGCAATACAATTAACTAAATTATTCCACTTTTTTAATGGACGTGAAATCTCCCAAGAGGGCCTTATAATTAAGGACAGAGGTAATATCATATTTTCTTTTTCTTTCCAAAATCTCTCGACTTTTGAAGAGAAAACTTTTTTGGTGGACCTCATAATTACTTTTCTCTTTTCTTCATTTTCTCTCTTGAACCAAACAAGAGAAAATGAAATTTTCTCTTTAAAATCTCTCCTTCCATTCTCTTTCCATCCATTTTCTCCTTTATCAAACAAATTAAAATCTTAAAAAATTAGCTTGGCACCAAAAACCGGAAGGTAATTAGCTTATTGATATTTTGTTATAGTGCTACATTCGTTTCTTAATTTAAACTTTAGATGTGAAATTTCACAAAATTAAGAATATTTAGAGATATTAAAATTAATAATATTTGATATATATATATATATTTTAAAATTATCTTATTATTTATTTTTTAAAAAAATGATCTTATAATTATTGCTGAGTATTGTTTTTTGAAATGATTGTTGAGTATTGTTAACTAAACATTTGTGAATTGAAATGAATTCATTTAAATTGAAATAATAATTTAAAATATTTTATACGCAAAAAAAAAAAAGAAATTTAATTTAAAAGTACTTACAAAAAAATAAAGGGCAAGCTATCGACAAACAATGTTTGTTTATGAAGGAAGGATTCTGTGTTCTTCACTTCACTTGTACTGCTCTTCTCTTATCGAACGATCCATCGTAACACAATCAAGTGATTTGCGTTTCTCTTTTGGTAATTTTACTTCCTTCTCTCCGCTTTAGGGTTTTCCAAAATACTAATCAATTACTATATTTTTATTTCAAATCATTATTTCTATCGAATGAGCCGAGTTGCATTTGCCATTTGCTTCCCCCGTACTCGGAATCATGTCAAGTTTATGTTTTTGTCCTTCAATTTTTTATTTTTATTTATTTATTTATTTATTTTTTTGCTATGGTGTTTTCAAGCTGAATCGTAGCTATTGCTTAGTTTTCTTTCGCACTGAAGGTTTTGGTGTGTCCTCACGATTTTTATTTGTTTTCATTTTTTGTGCATTGTTTGTTTTTTTTTTTTTTTTTTGTGTACACCAAGAGTATCCCAGCCGACAGCCGAAGGCTAATCCCCTCCGAAGCGTAGAGATCACCGAAGTGGGTTTTGCCTCTACCAACAAAGCTTTTTTCATGCCCACGGCAGGGATCGAACCCCTGACATCATGCTTAAGGAACCCAGCTATTTACCAACTGTGCTGGGCTTTGTTGGTTGCATTGTTTGGTTTTGTATGTGTATGCAGTGCACTTTTAGCTTTCAACTTCTGGTTACTATGGGCTATGGCTATGGATGCCTATGATTATGTTACCTTTTAGCTTATTTTGCTTCCATGGTTCATCATACATATTCTGTGTTTAGTATTTGGCTCATGAAGTATATAGATTTGCCTTTTTTTTTTTATTATTATTATTACTAACCAAGGTATCCCCACCCTTATGGTTATGGACAAGGAACTAATGTCTTTCAGGATGCGTGGCTACCCCTCATAACAAGTGTCGTTCCGAGGGAACAAACCTTGTCATTTACCATTTTACCTTGGTGATGTATTTATTGATAAGATATGGGAATTGTTTTTTTTTTTTTTTGCGTGTGTGTGTGTGTCAATGAATTTATGAATTTTCTATTTGTATCCTTTCATCTGCTCAGCTGTGTCGAATAAAGACACAGCGTTCTTCTTTTGAGTTTTGAGCCACCCTGGTTTTTTATTTTCTTTTGTGTGTGCCCTCATGTTGCCTGACTTTTGAGTTCTTTATGTTCAAGTTCAGAAATATTTTTACTACTTAATAGTAGTACATAGAAACCCTATTCTTTTGGGGGCCTGTATGGGAATCGAAGTGTTTTTCTTTTCTGAATTTATGTCTATTGTGTAAATCTCTGTGTTTAAATCCCTACTTATCAAGCACTTATGTTCGTCACACTATAGATGGCAGGCCATGTTACAAGGTCAAGAAGACTAGAAACTCAGCAGCAAGAGCAGTCAAGGGCTAGGTGGACGACACCACTTACTAAGATACTTGCAAAGGTGATGGTTGACCAAGTTCACGATGGAAATAAACATAACAATTTGTTCAATAAGAAGGCGTGGAAATATATATGTGATGAATTCTACAGCAAAACAGGTCTGAAATGGGACAAGGAACAACTCAAAAACCGATTTTCAGTCATGAGGAGGCAGTATACTACCGTAAAGTCCATTCTTGATCAAAGGGACTTTACTTGGGATGATGCCACGGGATCTATAACGGCAAACGATGAAACTTGGGATGAATACATCAAGGTATGATCGTTAATTCATCATATTTTTTTGCTATTAACTACATACCAATTAATGGCTCCACCTAAAGAGGAAACCTTTGAACCTATGCTCCGTTTGATGTTCCTTTAAAGATGAAGATTAAAATTCATGGAGGAGCTTTAAATGTAGAATCTATTTTTGATTTTTACTCCCTGATCAAAGGGATACTGGACTTAAGATAGGGCTTAGTAGCTGGTTAGTCAATCTGCCATAAATTTGAAGTTCACCCTTGCTTTGGTTGTTTAACTCAAGTGATAAAGTGTGGATGTTCATGATAACCATGTAACTGTTGAGAATGTTGGGGCATTATCTATTATAACCTGCAGTATCTTCATAAGAATCCTTGGTCTTTATAAGAATCCTTGGTTAACTCTTTTTTGGAATTGCAGAAACATCCTGATGCTGAGACTGTAAAAAGCAGTGGCTGCCCAATCTTTAAGGAGCTATGCACAATATTCTCTGAGCCAGCAACCAACGGCAAGCATGAATATTTAGCTGCATCTGAGGGTGAACATAGTTCTAGGCTTCCTCGTCCAGAGCCCTTGAGCACGCACCATGAGGAGTCCTCATCTGATTCGCAGGATGAGGACGATGCTAACGATCCTGAAACAATTCAAGCAACTACACCTACTGCAGCTTCAAACCGCAAAAGAGGGCGTAAAGGAATTGACGATGCTATTGCTGAAGCGGTATTGGAGATGGCGGCTGCTTCAAGGATGAGAGCAGCTGCCATAGAGCAATATAATGCAAGATATAGTTTGGCTGACTGTATTAGGGACTTAGATTTGATGCAAGGTGTCGATCAACAACTATACTTTGCTGCTCTAGATCTGTTCAACGAGCCTAATGCCAGGGAAGTATTTTTGTCTCTCAAAAAAGACAAACGTTTAACTTGGTTGCGTGGCAAGTGTGCTATTGCATCAATATAGTATATATATAAGTAGAAAAAAAGATGAAAAGATCTCCTTTAGTCAGTTTAATCCGTTAGTAAATTATTTACCTGCTTTGATTATATCATCTCATTCTCATCACAATGTTTCTGATGAGTTCGTGTTGATATATTAAGGGGCTTGCAATACACAACTAACACAAGTATATATGAAAAATGTGAGACAGAAAGAGATACGTACGAAGGATGAGGTAAGAAAAAGAAATATTCTGATGATAATGTTTATAATAAAATAAAATTGGAGTTGATCTTTTCCATCCAATTTCACGACAGTAATTGAGAACATATTATGCTCATCAAACGAAACCTGGCAGAAAATAATATGAAGGTCCAACCATCACATCCACAATCGTACGGAAGAGGATGTTAAAGCACTGAAAAGAAATTTCTGATTAGAAATGATCATTATTAATAAGGTTTTCTTAATTTCAGCCATGAGGCCTAAGGATAAATATCCAAATGTGGAAGTTCAAGAAAAACTAAACATTCAAAAAATTGGCCACTAAAAGAATTTTAATTCTATTAAGTTATATCAGATGCATAGAGTAGAGTTTGGACATGAGTCATTGTAAGAAGTTAAATTTAGTTCACAAATCATAGGGACTAGGGAGCGTTTGATTGCTAGCGTGATTTTGAATCCCTATTTGAAAGGAGGAGAATCCAAATTTTTGCCTTTCTTCACAAGTAAGATGCTCAAATTTGTTTTGGCTTAATTTTTCTAATAATAATAATAATAATATTCTATAAAACATAATTAAGTCACATTTCCAATCCAAACACCATCTTAAGGACATGTTGCCTTCCTTAAGCGGAACCATTCCTAAGAAGAAAGGACACCTTACCTTACTAAATTTTCACTCTAATTTTCAATTTTTCTCACCTATATGTATTTATATTAACAGCACAATATAATGAAACTAAGTGAAACTCCAAGCTATGTCCTTTTCAGCTCCCTTGACTAGCAAAGTTGACAGCGTCTGCTTCCACTCTGGAATGAAGATTCTACACCAAACCAAGTCCTACACAAAAACCCAAGTAAACTAGATTGCACTATTACATTATACTCTAGCCTCTAGGCACCAGATATATGATATAACTGGGTCTAAATACAATCTAGGGATATGGGCAAAGGTGATCATCCTCCTCGTCATCATCATCTATACAGATCCATGTCAATTCTCCAATGGTAATATCCTCTTCACATCATGCTCCTGTTCAGAAGCTTTGGCTTTATTGTACACTGATTCAAAGACCTCCATGCACACACTTGAAAACCCCACAATACCCTGAAAAACATGTGGGCAGCCCATCTGCAAGTTATTCAGTGTCATTGCCCTTGTTACACTCACCGACTTTTCATACCTGTTCTTATCTTCCTCAGCCTTTGCTTTCAAAGTTTCCACCTTAACACGCTTCTCGGTGACAGGGTCCTTGGTTCTCATGGTACCTGAGGATTCATGCATGGAGTATGGACCATACTTGCACTCCAAGGATCTAAGCTGAACCACCTTCTTCTCAAGCTCTTTAAATGCAGAATCTGATCTCTTCTTTTGTTTATGCTCTTCTGTCTGTTGAACTACGATGGCATGAATAACAGTCAGCAAGCTTTTGATTCCTTCGGATGCTACCTTGTCCGGTATACGATCAACAGCAAGGTGCCATTCTTCACAAAGAGTTACTATCTTTGACTCTTCTGTGGTTCTGCTCAGTGGGTTTCGGCTAAACTGGAGAAGGCTGAGCCTTAGCCAACATGTGAGGGATTGGATATAATCCCTGTGGGCCTTGAAGAGATTGCAGAAGGATTGGTGCCACTGTTGTACTTCAAGCTCTAGCTGAAGGGTTGCCTGCCTATGAATCTCAGAAGTGGGGTTGGTTGATGGTATTGTGTTGAGGTATTCCAGCTGCTGAACTATGTGCTTTTGGACTT
Organism: Crotalaria pallida; assembly: GCA_037953625.1. Taxonomy (NCBI): domain Eukaryota; kingdom Viridiplantae; phylum Streptophyta; class Magnoliopsida; order Fabales; family Fabaceae; genus Crotalaria; species Crotalaria pallida. Next base: position 125,837,263 of record CM075655.1, on the reverse strand, counting down.
GATGACACTCATACATGCTTCTCCACATGCTCATCAATCTGCCAACATTTAGAAACATAGAAATATAGAATACTGAGTGAGATTGATTTCATTTTAATCAAACTACTACTACAATAGTACAATGGCTAATGATAATAGAGTTTAATCTTGATGCACCGAATTGTAAAGTTCTTCAAACTGACAATCAATCATGGATTACATTATGCATGATTACTTTTGAAGAATAGTCAAAGAAATTTAATAATATGGTAATGCATGATTGGTTGATGCAGTGAAAATTTAAATCCATAATTCCATATTAATAAGTAATAACCCAAAAAGCAGATATATGCTAGGACATTCTATTAGCAAAGCACAAGCAACAATAATACTTGTAAATGTCAGGACAACCATTCAGTAAGAAAAGTGAAATGCCCATCAAAGAAATTAAATTTACAGCAAGGGTCAAGTTATAGCAACAGTTGTGCTTTCTTTTCACAGATTAGTACTAGTGCTACATTTTCAAACATGTCCCTGAATTATATACTGTACGACTTGCCAAAGAAATGTAAAAAGTAGACCATGATTCATCATTAAAAAAAGGATATCATGATTTATGATCAAACAACAGACAGATAAAAAAAACTCTTTGGGCGGGGACCATAAATCCATAACATCTCATCCAATCCTTGGTACATATAATGATATAATCATGGAAAACATTTCGTATACGGTATACCCCTACTGCAACACCTTTGTTGGAGTGAGGTGACTTATTTTAAGTTTATGTATTCGTACACCCATGTGTAAGTCCTTACAAAAAAAATTTAAAAAAAAAAAAAGAAAAGGGGCTCAAAGACTACAAAGAGTGTAACAAGAATGTCTGGGCCAAGGGGCTTACAAGCAAAATAAGCCCTGATCCCTAAGGAGACCAACTTAATAAAAAAGAAAAAAAAAAAGTGATTTTAGTAGTACAGATTGTACTAGTCACGATCAAGAGTATCTATTTGTCTTATTGCACAAAATTAGATGAGTGAAACACATCAAACAAAAAAAGCAGTCAAAAGAAATATTTTCTACTGTTGCTGCTATACTAGGCATGTACTCTGACCAAAATTGAAGTAGTAGTTGACTTCCACTCAGCAACTGCTAACAGCTGTAATGTAATTCAGTCCCTTGAAGCATAAGAGCCTCCACCTCATATGCAAACCTCTCTGTACCCTCCCCCACCCCCCACGCAAGCAACTACCCCAAAAGGGTTCCAAAAAATGGTAAAATTACACTTACACCCTCTGAAATTTAATTTAATTTAATTACACTGAATGGCCCTTTTATTTAAAATTGAAGTGGAACAGGACATGTACATGCATAACAGAAAATGACAAGACTAACCCTTTGACAAGCTCAATGAGTTGAGGGTAGAGCTCTATCTCCCTTAATTTGATGATTTCAGCAGATGTACTATCAATGGCCTGAGAAGCAACCATCATCTGTGATTCTAATTTATCCACCTCTTTCTTTGTCTTTTCTGTCTTCACATAGTCACCCCTCTTCATCTCTAGCTTCCTTAGCAGCTCCACCTTCTTCTCATGATCCATTTTTACTGTCTTAGCCAGCTTCAAACAACCAGAGAATATTAGAGTAGTTCAGCAACCATCAATGGGAATTATAAATGAATCTATCCCCAAAAAAAAAAAAAAAAAATGGGATTGCCTCTACAAATGCTTTAGAAATCTTACACCCATTGATGAAGGAAGTGCAAATTGAGCAAAAAAACTAAGTAAAACAATAGTTCAATACAAAACCACTACTACTAGAATGTAGTTGTAAATATTAAAAAGACTTCTTCATTAGACCCACATCTAATTAATGCTCACAAAAGAGAAGTCTTCTTTACCCTGTGTCTTCCCCTTTCCTTTTACTTTTGTTATTACACTCTAAAGAAAGTAAGAAAGATAAAACTACATAAATACCTTGACCTCTTGGTACAATTTCTTCTCCCATGCATAAAGCCTCTCCACAGTGGAGCAGTGGCCACCACTGCCACTTCTGAAACTATTAGCCCCAAAATTACCAACTGGAACATGAGGTGTTCCCACAGCCAGCTTGCCAAATCCATTCAGTTTCGGACTCGAACCCCATGCCCACAACGACGGTCCCAAACTCCATCCATAGCTGGACATTTTACCTATCACCAAAACAAGTACAAAGAACACAACCTTCAAAAAAACAAGGTTGAAAAAGACCCAAATGGTCCCTTAAAAAACACATGAAGATTGCATTTGCTTCTCATAAAACATAAAAATGCCAATCAAATCGGTTCTTTTTAGGATAAATCTTAGAAACAATTTGGTCCTTATCTAATACCAATTCAATCAACATTTCAGATTATTAAGTATCTAGAGTCTAAATAACAGTAAATGTTAAGAACAAACAAAATGAGCTGCAGTTTGTTTTTATACCCAAAAAAAAAAAAAAAAAACACTTGCTTGCTACTTTATTTTCCACTAGCAAATCTTAAAAGATGTAAACTTCAGCAGACTCAACAAAAAAAACCCAAAATTTGTTTAATGATTCTGAAACTTACTACCTTTGGTGTGATCAGAAAAACCAGCAGTTGGAACTTCAAGGAGGAAAGAAACCTGAGCACCAGCATTAGCAGCTTTGAGAAAATAATCATCAAGCTCTTTTATAACTTCAACCAGATCCTTACTATTCCTTGATACCACCATTGCAAGCTCACTACTTTGGTTAGTCTCCTTGGAAAACCCGCTCACCACAGAAGGAGGCGCCGCCATGCTCGCAGCCGCACCGGGGGCCATGGCCACCACCTCGGAACCGGTAGTAGTAGTAGTGGCAGTGGTAGCTTCCCACTCTTCCTCAACAGCAGACCTTGAAGAAGGAGGTGGAAGGGGTGGCTGCATGAACGGGTCCCAGAAATCCCAGGCGGAGGAAACCACCGGCGGCGGCGGTGGCGGCGGTGGAGGAGGAGGAAGAGGGGAGGAGGGGGTGACTGATGAAGCCCATGTATCCGAACTAGGACTCATCGGAGGAGGAGGCGGCGGAGCCATTGGGGCTCTCGGCGGAGGGGAGGGAAGTATAGGCTGTGGTGGCTCCGGTGGAAGATGGTGGTGAAAGAAGGCGGTGGTGGTGGTTTGGGTTTCAAGATTAGAAAAGTGAAGAAGAGCAGAGCCAGTGGCACGTAAGGAGCGAATGTACATAGCATGAGCTGCGGAGAAAGCGTGTCTTGATTCAACAAACTGTTTCATGTAACGCTTCCTTGCTTTGCATCTTGACACTGTTTCTTCTCTCTCTATTCTTGAATGGCAGCACCCCATGATCTATGAATTTTGTATGTCAACAAAGTTTGTTTCTTTTTCCAGAGATAAAAAAAGAAATGGTGATTCACTTTGGCTAGCAAATTAAAGTTACTTTTTTCTCCAACTAAACTAAGCCATTCCACGGAGAGATTGATTTTTTTTTTTTTTTTTGCTTTGTGGGATGTTTGAAGTAGCTAATAGTTGAGTTGAATCTGGAAGTACTTCAGTTTGAGGTAGGAAGAGAATGCAGGTTAGGGATTAGGGTGGTGGTGGTGGAAGGAGTGGGAGGAAGAAGAAGAAGAAGGGAAAGTGAAAGAGAAAGAGAAAGCAACATTGGGAGTTTTGAGAAAGAAAGCAATGGGTAGCTAACAGACAGACAAGGAAGGAGCATTGGGCAGAGAGCCTGCAACACGAAGACACTAACTCTATTTTTATTCTAGGAAAATGCTAAAAAGTGTCTTAAGCAGTCTTAAACTAGACTTACCAGGCATTACATCATCAAATATTTTTAGATTTTATTTCATTTTAATAATGTTTTTATAATATAATTTCAATAATTTTACTTACTTATAATTTATAAAAAATAATTTCAAATAATATTTAAATAAAAAATTGAACAGAAGTTAACGTTACAATAATTAAAATTAACGATAGCTACCAAAAATTATAAAGTACATGAAAAAAATATAACATAATACTGAATGATGCAATGAAGCGTATAATGACACTTTATTTAAAATTATTAATTTATTTATTTATTATTTCATAACAAGACAATATATATAAAAAATAAAAGATAAAAAACATATATTTAAGAGTAAATTATTATTTTTATTATTTAAAAATATTATTATTATTATTATTTATTAGGATATTATAAAATAAAAATAGATAAAAGACAAAAAAAATGGGTCTCATATAGTCTTAAGTTGAGTCTTTTATTTTACAAACTCAACTTAAGACTCTCTATCGAATTTTGAAGATTAGTATAGTCTTAAAAGAGTCTAATAGAAAATATGATGTTAAGACTTTTCATCAGACTCTCGCAAGACTTTGTTACGTTTGCCGTTATTGTTAAAGGCTCAAAAGTATTAGAAAGATTTTGTACAAAGTGTAGCTTTTAATGTTTTGAAAAAAATAAATAAAGACTTATGATGTTTTTTTCTTTTACGGATATTTTGATAAGTGTTCTACTTATTAGCAAGATCTTTTATTTTAATATAATACTATCATCCAATTTATAAGTTATATTATAAAATAAAAAATTGATATAGTATTCATAAGTTATTTTGTATATTCCGTAAGGTATTTATGGTTGCTTATTCTTATAATCTTATTTGTCTTTGATTCATTAACGTGAAACAATGAGATTATGAAATTCTCAATATAAATTAAAATGATAAATTATAATATTAAAATATTTTTTAATGGTTCAAAAATTGTATCTCCCCTCTTTAATATTTGTAAAGTAGTTATGTCTAACCTATAATAAAGATTAGAAGAAGTATAAGTTAATTTAAAACTTCAAAAAAAAAAAAAGCTTAGGACACTTATTAAGTACTCCCTCTATAAGACACTTTTGGTAGATTTTACGTCCATTAACAAAGTTGATTAATTTAGTTAATGATATTGGAAATGTGAATATTTGATATGTATTTTCAAAATTACCCTTATTAATAATATAAAGAATTTAAAAAGTATTAAATAAATAAGAGTGTTTGTGGAAAAAAGTAACTAATTGTCATTAAAAATTGATATAAAATCTTATAAATAATAACAAAATAAAAATTTCAAAAGAATTATATATATAAAAACGAAGATAGTATCAATAAAATGTTATTGAAAAATGTGATTTTTAAAATTTTTGAGCCAATCAATAATATGAATTTATCATTAATTTTGCATCCCCGGTAACCTCAAGTACACTTATTAGAATGAAACAAAAATATACCTCACCCTTGGGGTGAGCGTGGGACGGGTTGGGACGAGTTTGGTGTGGCCGTCACCCGACCCGTAAATATTAACGGGTCAATTTTTAAACTCGTACCTGTTCCTAAACCCGAAAAAATCCGAATATATGTGGGTCTAAATAGGACGGGTCAAGATGAGGACGGGTTCGGGTTGACCCGGGACAAGAATCACAAGCCTAAAAATGGGATCAAAGTAAAACAAGTCACTGCAAGATACTAAGTTTCGATGTATACAAAAAAAAACTATGCTAAATTTATATTCAAGATTTCACTTATGGCTACAAAAAATAATTAAACTAGGGAAATATTGTTTACAAAATGCCATTTATATAATATCGTACAACAAAGGTAAGAAAATGAAACTTTTGAAAGTAAAGTCAAGTAATAAAGTGTCACTTAAAAAATAAATAAAAAGTAATTAAATTGCTAAGTTAGAAATGACGTCATTTAATATATGATGTATTGTATAAATATATAATATAAAAATAAAATAAAAACATGTTTACATCATTAATATATATATATATATATATATATATATAATGTTTACATATATATCGGGTCGGGTTGGGTGACCTTGAGTCAAACCCGAACCCGACCCGTATTCTGTGTCGGGTAGCTTTATTTGGACCGAATCTGTCTCATTTTCACACATGAGACAGGGTCCAACCCGACCCGAACCAACCGGGTCCGGTCCGGATTACCGGGTCGGTCCGGGTCCTACACACCCCTACCTCACCCGATCTTTTGTGGGATTTTCATTTTTCATTAATATTTTATTTCAATTTTTTATAGTATTTAATTATTTATTTTCACAAATATCATTATTTATTTAACACTTTTTAAAATTTTAATAATAAATATAGGAGCAGTTTTATAAAATATATTAAATTTTCACATTTCCAATATCACTAACAAATTTAACTATCTTATTTGATCGAAATGAAAAATCTAAAAAAAAAAATTATATATAAAACCAAACAAATACTCGTCAATACAATTATTTTAATTTTTTTTTAACTTTTTGTTATCAACTCTTATGAAGCAAACCTAGTACTTATGGCCACTCACATTAATAAAGACATTAAATAAAAGTAAATAATGTAATACTCTTTTTTTTATTATTATTACGAAGGAGATACCTGAGACTATAACCTAGAACCTGGGGGCCTAAGCTACTTAGATGTGGGCATGGCAACTGGGCGGGGCGAGGGCGGATTATGCACTTCCCACACCCGCCCCCGTCTCAAAAAATTGCCCCCGCCCCCGTCCCTCGTCGGGTATCATAAAAGCCCACCCGCCCCCAGCCCCCGTCGGGGGTCGGGTAAAACCGCACCGTACCCGCCCCCGCTTTTCTTTTAAAAACAACTTTTCTAAAAGAGCTTTTATTTTATAATATACCAACTTTTTCTTTTAAAAACAACTTTTTTAAAAGAGTATTTTTCACAAGTGATTTTTATTAAGAGTCAAAACATTATTTTTAATATTTTTTTTATTACTATTATTATAAATTATATATAATATATAATATAATATGCATATATAGTGTGAGCGGGTCGGTTTCGGGGCCGGGTGCGGGGCGGATAGTATAATTACCACACCCGCCCCCGCCCCGTGATTGAAAAAGCGGGTTTTCCCCGCCCTCGCCCCGATACCCGATTAGAACGGTTTTTCCCCGCTAATGGCGGATCGGGTTCGGGCGGGTGCCCGCGGTTCTGGTTTTTTTTGCCATGCCTACTTAGATGTTCCTGTAGCTACCAGCTGGGCTGACTTACGCGGACTATATAATACTCTTTAATGCTTCGTTCTATCTTTAATGTGATTTTTTATACAAAAATATATACAATATTTTTTTTTAAGAAAGTGAGTTATTCATGTATTATTAGTTTCATTGAAAATGTGAATATTTGATATATTTTTTTAAAAATTATTATTGTAATTGTTAACTTGATTCTAAAAAATATCGAGTAAGTAAGAATATTTCTAAAAAAAATAATTAATGTAATTGAAAATAAAGCTTATATTAAAAAAAGTCTTCAAAAGGGACTTACATGTAGGATTTAATCCTTCCATCTTCCCTACAAACGAGCTGTTGATACAGTGGTGTCAGGGGTTGCACTCGGTAGGGTGAATTACTGTTCAATCCCCCGCAACAACCTTGGGAGAGGAATAAAACCTTAACCCCGAGACCCTCCTCGAACTAGATTAGTAGGCCCAGTGCGCTAGATACTAGGGTGGAAAAAAAAATCCTTCATTCCCTTAATATAAGGTCATTGTGTAAACTATTTTGTCCTTATTTATGAGATGTTATTGCCTTGTACTTTTCAATAACATATACTAATTATGTTTTTTTCAAAAATACTCATATTTACTCAATTTTTTTAGAGTTTTAATGATAATTAATATGAAGGTGGTTTTGAAAAAAAATATACCAAAGATTTATATTTTTAATATTCTTAATAATACTAATTATTTTTGTTAATTAATGTATAATCTCTCAAAATGACCTTATAAGAGACGAAGAAAGTACATTATATAAATAATATAATTATAACTTTAAAATAATGAGCAATAAATTTGGTATATTTTAAATAAAAAATGTAGTGTATGCCTCAAGGTATATATTAAAGATTCGTAAAAAAAAAAAAATTCATGAAAAAACTATATGTCATATTTCAGAGTATTAAATAAATTACTTTCTCATAAAGATTGGAATACAAAAAATTCTATATTATAAAAATAAGTTATCTTTCTTAAGAATAATAATAAAGTATTACTTTTCAACTAAAATTGTTTTTTATTTAAATACTTAGATACATATTATAAAAATTCATATAATTTTAATTCATACTATAATTTTAATAAAATTTATTGAGGATTAACTATGTAAATTTCTTTACACAGTTGCTACATCATCTATTTAGTGTTACCTTTATTTAAAAATTCTATAATATTTAACACATGAATTATAAAGGACATTTCCTCCGGTTTAAAAAATAAAAAAAAACTAATTTCACACTTATTAAGGAAATTGGTTGATTGTATTTAATTTTTTCAAATTTATAAAAAAAAAAACAGAGATATTTTATGAATGTAGCATTGAGAATGAAACAAAAATTAAATGAGACCAATCACTTTATAATTAATGATGTTTTAGAAAAGTAAGATTGTAAATAAAACACAATTTAAGAAGGTTAAACTAAAAGAAATATATTTTTTTTCTTATAATGCAAACCGAAGAGAATACATTGATATAATGAAAAACTTTAACATTATTGATATAATGAATAATCTATTTTATCAGTTTATTTTTTTAAAATAACGTACGTAAATTTCGATCACCACAAATATATACTCCATCCGTCCTAAAATGTTAATATAATAATGTTGAAAAGTTAAAAAAAAATAAATGAACATTCTTTTAATGCATTATTTCTCAAATCAACCAATTATCAAAATAAACATTTGATATATGTTTTCTTAGTTAACCAACCACAAAATATAATATGAAATTCCAATTTTTTATTTACTATTTTAATTTTAATTTAAAACTTATTTTTTCATATTTTTTTTATTTTCATTAACATTTTGAAACAAAGAGAGTAAGTGTTTTCCGTAATAAATATTAATAAAGTCAAATTTCAAAATAAAATTTTAAATGAGAAAGTGGCAACTTTGTCAATTTTTTATTCCTGTCCTAAATCCCAAAAACTAGGGGTGTAACGGTCCGGTCCGGTCCGGTTTATGAGCCATATTACGGACCGGACCGTTCAATTTAGTATGGTCCGGTCCGGTCCGATCCCAACATTATTTATCCTCAAAGATCGGACCGGACCGGACTATTTTGCATTTCTTTCCTTTTTTTTCTTTAAAATCAACCAAACATATGAGCTCTGCATTTTCAAATCTTGGTGACATGAAGTCTCCCGGTTCTGAAATTTGTCACTAAAATGGGCACTAGACTTCATGTGCAATAGACTTCATGTGCAGTAGGTTTTTGGATTTTAGTATGCATATATGCCACACGAAAGGTGAAAGGCTAAGAAAGTGTTTCATGAATGGCTATAGTACAATTACCTTACACCTATAGTACAATTTTAGAAATGACTGTGCGTGAGTCAGACTGACTGTACTGTACAGTAGGTTTTCTATTTATTATTATTTTTTTAATTATTAGTCCTATCGGTCCGGTCCGATCCCAGCGGTCTAAAATTATCAGGGACCGTGAACCGGACCGTTCTAGAACGGTCTGAATTTTTTGGGACCAGACCGAACCGTGAGACCGGACTGGAGTGCATTTTTCGGTCCGGTCCGGTTTGGTCCGAGCGGTCTCGCGATCTCAGACCAGACCACTTACACCCTAACCAAAAACCAAATGTTTAAACAAACGATAAGATAATATCACATACTTATAATAAGTGTAAAAGAAATTATAAGGACCTAAATATATTTTTGTCCTTATAAATATATACGATTTTGATTTTAGTTTTCGAGATAGAGGTATTAATTTAATTTAATTTAACTTCATCTTTTAAAATCAGGATTTTCTTAATCTCATCTCTTATGATCGAGGATAAACAATTTAAAGTGATTATTATTTTTTGAAAATGATGCATTAAATAAATCAAAACACTTATAATTTTATTTTTCAAGAAATAATAACCATCTTGAGATATTTATCCTCGATCCTAAGAAATGAAATTAAAAAAAAACCCTTAAAATTATTATGTTTCTAGAATCGAATTGATACATATGTGGAAATGAATTTTGAAACGAAATGGGTCAGTGGCTCGGAACAAATCTTGATTATCCCTAAATATGATTATAAGGGCCTAAGGGATAATCCCTTTTATGCATAGTACTAGTATTTGATATTACTTGACGATGATTTGGATTTGCTTGACCAAAATACCCCCTTCCAAGCCCTCTAGAGTTTTTCTATGATACATGGGTTAGCTATTACTGTACTATTATATTATCAAAATTAACTTTACAGAACGTGAAGGAACATGCATGGCATGATGCAGTACAGAACATACCCAAACAAAACTACTTTTGCAGAGTTGCCAACGCCAGACAAGTTGCACGGACGGAGAATCCTAAAAATAAAAATGGGATCCAAGGGCATTTTGGACTTTTTGGTAGTTCACAATGGAAACAGCGGCCATCTCACAAGTCACCGAGTATGGTGTGGGATTTGCTACAAAATGTATAATACTTCATATCTTGTTCCGAATACAAGTTCATCTTAACAAAATTTATGAAAATTATAAAAGTGAATTAATATTATTGGTGATATTAAAATTGATAATATTTGATATATATATATATATATATTAAAATTAATGTTATATTTAATTTTGAAATTTAAAATAATATTGGATAAATAAAAATATTTTTATAAAAAATAATAATATAAAAAATCGGAGCTAACAAAAAAAAATAAAAATTGGAAGTAAAAACCCTATAAATATAATTAAAAAATTATTGATGATAACTTATATTTAAGAAACAAAAGAAGCATCCCATCCATTCCAATTTATCTTTCGCTTTATGAGTTTCATACGGATTAAAAAAAATTACTTTAATACTTCAATTTTCAAAAGAAGAATAAGGAAACCTTACTATAATATTCTCACATTATATTAATTATCACACATTTTTCATATTTTAAAATGTTTAAAAGTAAGGTTAAAATTGAAAAAAAATTTAATTAATGCGTTTTAAAAATTTAAATCATCAAATATTTAAAACAAATTAAAAATGCTAAATTCACATATAAATTGGGACAAATAGAATAATAATATAAATGAAAGATCAAGAATAACATTATAGCATAAGTATTAAAAAAATAGCCGTCACTAATTAATTATAACACAGTTAAAGGAAAGAATAATAATTCACCAAAAAAAAAAAAGAAGGAAAGAATAATATACCTGAATTATTCATTTTTTACCATCTACTTTGTATCACCACATATCTACTGATGTGATATCTTGTTAACATCAAACAAATAACATATTTTTTTAATAGAAAGAACAAAAACAAAAATATTTTAAAAATTAATGACTAATCCTAATCAAAATAATTTATAAAAATTAAAATAAAAACACGCTAAATAATTTTTAGGAAAAAAAAAACCTTAAAAATAAATGAAAATTTTGCTTGTGAAACGAATCTTGTCCTCAGCAAGGAAGACACAAAAAAATGAATTCCTTTTCCTTATTCTGCTTCAAAGCAATCAAAGGAATGAAATCCTTTACTTACATTACATGTCACCATTCTCTTCCCTCTTCCTTTGTATATAAACCATTCACACCCAAATGCTTTTCTGCACTCCCTCCTTCCTTAATTATTCCATCTTCCTATATCTTGAACAAAAAAGTCTCTTTTCTTGCACCTCCTGCATGCAAAGTTTGACCATGGCCAAACCTGTGGTTTACATTGAATATCTCAAGGAAATTGAGAAGGCACGCCGTGACCTTCGAGCTCTCATCTCTATCAGAAACTGCGCTCCTCTCATGCTTCGATTAGCGTTAGTAATTAACACTAACAACAACCTCTTCCTTGAATCACTACATGCATGATTATTAGAACATAATTGCATGTGATTTTTCTAAGCACTCATGTCACTGCTAAATAGTAACTACTAGCTTTTGATTATCCTCCAATAATGCTTAATTCTCACTAGATTTGTCTCTGTATAACCAGAAATTATTAATAGTTGGTCTTGGATCATCACAACCTCATCCGATAGTGTTTTTATTGACAAATATACATGTGAATTTGTAGGTGGCACGATGCTGGTACTTATGATGTTAAAACGAGGACAGGAGGTCCCAATGGTTCTATCAGGAATGCACAAGAGTTGAATCACAGTGCTAACAAGGGGTTGCAAAAAGCTGTTGAATTCTGTGGTGAGCTTTCTTCTTCTTATTCTTCCTTTGCCTGTTCATTTGGGTATACTCCCTAAAAAATGACAATTTTTTTTCTCAAACTAAAATTAAAATAATTAGTGAAAAAGTTTAGAAATCGTAAACTTTGAATTGTTATTAGGTGATTAAAGCAAAATATATTAAATTAGTTATTTCATAATTGATTAATGCATTAGACAAACCATTACTTGCATCTCTTTTATTTATTTTTTTTACTTTTGAAATTTTTTGTCATCAATATATATTTGTTTTCTTCTCTGCTTTAACCCTCAATGCTGTTTGCTTTCTTTGGAGAATTGAATAGAAGAAGTGAAGGCCAAACATCCGAAAGTTTCATATGCTGACCTCTACCAGGTTATTTTAGTTTTGGCATATGATTGTGTGATAAAATAAATTAAATAGTTTTATTTATTGATTTGTTGATCATATATATATGTATATAAACTTGTATGTGTATATATATAAAATTAAGCTGGATTTATATTTCAGCTAGCTGGTGTTGTTGCAGTAGAGGTCACTGGGGGTCCAACAATTCACTTTATTCCCGGAAGAAAGGTATAAAAGTTTTGTGAGGCCTCATAATTTATGCATAGGTTTCACTTTATACTATATTCATTCTACTCTTTTTTCTTTGCTAGGATTCAATGGAATCTCCACCAGAAGGGCGCCTTCCAGATGCCAAACAAGGTAATTAATATTTGTATCTCCTGTTTTTACTATCTTCGGATATCTCTTCATTATTGGGTTGGCATTGCTGATCAATGTTATCATTTGATCAACAATTGATTTTCCTACCTGCCTAGCATGTGAACAATTTATTACCTCAAACATGGCTAAAAATTATTACCTCAATATATATATATGTTTCGTATTTACTTATGTGAGATGTTGCCTCTCAACTTATTATGGATCATAATATCTATTCAACATTTAACAATTGATTTATAGAACATTTTTGTTATAGATTTGATAGTGATTTTGCCCATGCAAGTCTACTGCTATTTAATTTGGTTATACCGTGATGCACTTATACTCCTCTGTTCCTTTGTTATTTGGTTCTTCTCTTTAGCTAGAGATAGGTATTTCTACTTACCATATTAAACTATAAATTTGGTTCTTTCTTACATAATAATTATTCAAATAAAACATGGTCATGGAAAAATATCAGGTGCACCACACTTAAGGGAAGTCTTTTATCGCATGGGTCTAACTGATAAAGACATTGTGGTTCTGTCTGGAGGTCACACATTGGTAAGAATGACATTATCCATTAGTCATTTTAAATGCATATTAGAAGGATACATTTAATCTCAATTTTTAATTTTTTTTTCCTCATTTTGGTAAAGGGTAAGGCACATATGGAACGCTCAGGCTTTGATGGTCAGTGGACAAGGGACCCTTTGAAGTTTGATAACTCCTATTTTGTGTAAGATCACTTGTTACACGATCATACGGAATTGTTTGTTTATTTAAAATAGTGCATAAATTGAATTTTCACATAACAGGGAACTATTGAAAGCTGATTCAAAAGACTTATTGAAGCTTCCCACAGACAAGGCTTTAGTTGAGGATCCTAAGTTCCGTCAGTATGTAGAGTTGTATGCAACGGTAATGGCCATATAACTGGAAACATTTAGTGGTGTTTGATTTGCTTCCAGTTTTAATTTTTATTAATTAATACTAGTAATTAAGAAAGTGTGACAGTGTTTTTATTTTATTTTCCAATTTTAAATTTTTGTGAAGAAATAATGCAATCAAATTTAGAACGATCTAAAACTTGCTAACTATTTTCAATATTAATAGGATGAGGATGCTTTTTTTGAAGATTATGCAGCCTCACACAAGAAACTCTCAGAGCTGGGCTTCAATTTCAAGCCAGAAAAGCGTTCCCCGTTGGCCCAAGGAGCTATAGCATTTGTGATTGCCACAACTGTGGTGATCCTGGGTTACTTACTTGAACTGAACAGAGAAACCCATTGAAGAGATTATTGCATTAATTATTGTTCTAAATATATTTCTTGTCCGAAAAAGACTTATTATTTTCTTCTTTCCAAAATAAAATTCATTACTTCATGAGCTTGAAATAATACTTAAAATGTACTGCTCCAACTTGAAATATAAGAAAAAAAATATACTTCTTTTGGTTTAAAATAAAAGCAAAATTAACCAACTTTCTTAAATTTTATTTTATTTTCAATGCAATTTTCCTAAAACATTCCTAGAAAATTGTTATCTTATTTAATTTTTGTTTCATTCTCAATGCAACTTTCTTAAAATACCTCTATTTTTTTTATAAATTTAAAAAAATTAAATACAATCAACTAACTTCCTTAATAAGTGTAAAATTAGTTAAAATTGCTTATAATTTGAGCCGGAGGGAGCAGTGTACTTTGATATTCTCATTAAATTCCTCCACGTCTTGTAGCACGTTTGATTTAGTTTTTGTATGTCTCAAACTATGGTTTGGGGAAAAGATTGTTCAATACCAAATCATGGTATTGGATTTCGAAAGTTAAATTATGGTTGTTTGATTATGGGCGAAAAATTATTTTATGGTATTGGACCAATGAACCAAATTATATCAAACTTTTGATTTGGAATAATACAAGAAGAATTGCTAAAATCAATAGTTTGGATTGATGAAAATCATTAGTCCCAAACCATATAATAATTTTTTTATATTAGGATGTAGTACTATTTCGCCTAAATTGGGGTTATTCGCTAATAATAATTATTGTAAAGCGGTCTTTAATATGATCTAGATCTAACAAAAAATGAGAAAATATGAATTCTCAACTATTTATTAATGCCTTGGAGAGACCACTTCTTATTTTGCACAAAAGCAATTCATAAAACACAAGCAAAATAAAAAAATGATTAAAAAAAAGTGTATTTGTTGAAGAGTTGGATGGTTTTAGAAATCGTTTCTCCCGTGACATAACTACCTACCTTGTCAATGTGTGACTCAACTCGCAATTCGAAAAAAAGAGACTATTTATGAATTAGAGAGACTATTTCTTATTTTATACAAAAGCAATTTATAAGGCACGTGACAAAAAAATGATAAAAAAAATTATTTGTAGAGGGTTGAACGATTTTAGAGATTATTTTTCATTTAGGAGTAATATTCACAACAAATAAAAACATGAGAATAAAAACCATAATCAAACAAGCCTAATTAGAGCCCGTTTGTTTCTGCGTTTGGGGTGAGTCCAAACGCACGTTTGGACAAAAGTAGCCTCTCACATGCTTTTGCGTTTGCGTTGGGCTGCCGCTAATCCAAACACGCTATTAATATGATGAAAACAGAAAGAGGAGTAGGGAACAAAGATTTGGTTAATCAAAAAGTGCAAATTTTTTTTTATAGGAAATTATAGCATTTAATATTAGAATAAAATTTTTAAAATTAAAAGTCAAATGGCCTATTAGCTCAGTTGGTTAGAGCGTCGTGCTAATAACGCGAAGGTCGCAGGTTCGAGACCTGCATGGGCCAATTTTTTTTTTTTTTATTTTTTTCATTTGTTGATTGAATAGTTGTAAATTTAAATTTTTTTTCATATGTTGATTGAATAGTTGTTTAGGGGAAATGTACTCCTTTGCCTTATACTAGTAAACAAAAGTTAATTTTTTTTTCATTTGTTGATTGAATAGTTGTGAAGGGGAACTGTACTCCTTTGCCTTATACTAGTAAACAAAAGTTTGTAATTGAGTAAGCATAAGCTGCCTTATATTAGTTAGGGTATGTTCGGTAAAACTAGCTTGTAGCTGTGAGCTTGTAACTTGTAGCTATGAACTTTTACCTTGTAGCTATTAAGTTAGCTAGAAGGTTAGAGCTTGTAGCTGAGAGCTTATAGTTGTTTGGTTAACTATTTGAAATAGTGTTGTTCGACAAAACTGGCTTTTGAAGTAGCTAAAAGTTATTAAATGACGAAAAAGGGCATCCAACATTTTATTATTTTAAATTTTTCAAAATTTTTCTTTATTTATTAAATAGTTAATTAATTAATTAAATAAATAAATATAAATTTATTAAATTATAATTAATTAAATTCATGTTTTTCTTAATTTATTAATTACGTAGTTAATTAATTAATTATAGCAAAATTATGAAATTATAATTAATAATTAATTAAAGGGTAGTAAAATAATTTTAAATTTTGTTTGAGAGTATAATTGATATATGAATTATTGAAAGCTAATTCAGTTTCTTGAAAGCTACTAAAAACTAGCTTTCAAAAGCTACAAACTCATTTTTTAAAAGTTACAAGCTCCTTCTAATTTGTGTTCACTGAACGGGGCTAGTAACTTATTGACTGAATCTAAAAGCTCCTAACTAGCTAAAAAGTTCCTAATTACCCTTGCGGAAGAGAGCCTTAAACAAAAGTTTAATTTGTAATTGAGTAAGCATAAGCTTAAACTCACCATGCACCAATGCAATCATATGCAAGCAGAAGAAGAACACTAAAACTTCAGCCATTTACAGGTACGAGTGAGTTAAGTCAAGAAAATTGGACTAGTAGTCTAGTACACTGTACATAAGTCTTATTATCTGTACAACAAAATTGAACATCAGCACCGTACTTTTTATACATCATACACTTATTATTCTCTCTCTTTTTTCACATCATTTCACTGTCACAAAAACACGTAGACCTGTGTCTGATGATGCTGGTTCTGTTGCACAAAAGACATTTCCCTGCATATTATATATATTATATATGTATATGTCAAGCTATGATTTCTGATGTTAACATGTGGTAAACTTCTATACATTTCTAGGCTGCCAAAACCAATCCTTTGTTAGCTCTGGCCTCATGTTGAAAGTCAAGATGTTCTTTTAGTGAGTGAGAGAATGGTAGACACCATTAACTTGAAGTCAATCGGCTTTGTTAAGTAAGCATCCATGCCCACCTCCAAGCATTTGGCTTCATCACATGACATTGCATGAGCTGTAAGAGCAACAATGGGAATGTGCATTCCTGTTCCCACTTCTGATTTCCTTATTGCTTTTGTTGCTTCATAGCCATCCATCTTTGGCATCTAGGTTTTCCACAAAAAAAGACAGAAAGAATCAGAACATTTAAGTGCTGCGATATTTACATGTGAATTAAAGTGGTATGCACTATTAGAGTAAAGAAAAAATTCATTGACATCCAGTAATATATTGACATCGGTCTATTGATTTTAATAATTACGACAAATAAATAACAAGAATACTAATTTGTCAGAATATGATTGAATGCCAGTCTAAAACTCATTTACACGGTGCATACCAATTAAACTAGTTATTTATTGCGAAAAAGAATCACCTGACAATCCATTAGGACCAAGTCATATGAAGGGCAGGTCAAAATATCAGTTTGAGATCTTGTGTTTCTTTCCTTCTGGAGAGATTCCCTCCTACAATCTTCAACACCTAGCATGGAATTGAGAGCATCTACTGCTTGTTGTCCATCACCTACAGCAACAACAGCAGCTCCCATTTTTTCAAGCATTATGGTTGCTACCCTCTGAATTACTGGTGTATCTTCTGCAAGCAATATCTTTAAGCCTTCTAGAGATTTCTTTCCGTTTACTTCTTTACTTATGCTTCTGACCCTATTTGTTTCCCCATATTCTGATGAATCTCCACTTTTAGCTTCTGTTGGAAATGATAGTTCTTTAGTTGACAGTGGTTTAAGTTCAATATCTTCACTGGCATAATTGGAATTCGGGCTGCTCTGACATGACTCTTGTTTTCCTAAATTATTATCTTCCAAACATTCATTGGTTAATCCAACTAAGCAGTTTCGTTTATCTCCACAGGCACTAACAGGAGTAATATTAGAACCACTCATTTCAGATATGTCAGAATCATCAGAGGTAGCAGTAGCATCAAAATTTGTAGAATCAATCTCAAGAAACTCATGCAAATCATCCTCTTTCGTTGTTGACCTTGGAGCAGTCAAGCTTTTCTTTTGTACCTCAAGATTCTTCTCCTTTATGACAGCTTCCAAAATATGAACCATTTTTGCTTTGTAAAGGGGTTTGTTAACCATAAGTACATGGCCTTTACTTCTGAGCTCCATCTTTATGGTATTGGAGGTGTCATGATTTAGCACCCATACAAACTTTGCTCTCACAAAGTACCTGTGAAGGAAGTTAAGTTGTTCCTTCCATATATCTGTGCTCAAGTCAAGTATTCCAATGTCAACAACAATGACAAAAGTTGGGTTCCTGATATCTTGTATGTGAATCAATTTAGACTTGAATCCCTCATTTAATGGATAATGTGCATCAAAGTCATTATTATGGACGGAACTTCTTGCATGAAAGAGTTCACTCAATATTTGTGTTAGTCCATTCCATTCAGATGCTTCCATGGTGCACACCCCGTTTTTCTGTAACCACTTGGATGCAATTAATCGACCCATGTTGCCTTGCAGTGCAAGCAGTACCTGCATTGCCACTTATTATTTAAGAATCTACTCATTATTATCCTTGCAGAATTTCAGTGGTTTTCTCTTATTATCCTTGCAATGCTTAGCCTATTATATACACAAGCACAAAAACAAGCACATGGTATTTCAGATTTTGTTTCTTGCCAAGTAGAGCGACTTTACTTACCACCAAGCCATTGTTTGTCAAATCTATTCCGCAATGCTGTTCTGTTACATCCATGGGTGCACTGAGAAGCAAGCTCAATCGCATTAGTGTTCCTGGGCCCTCTTTTTTGACAACCTTGATTTCTCCACCCATCTTTTTAACCTGCCACCACACAGGTAATGAGATCAAAGAAATTTATATTCAAGTCAGGAAACTCGCAATTTATTTTCAAAAAGAAAAGGACACAAAAAAGGAATTGATAAACCTTGAGATGAAACCATACTCATCTAAATCTAAAATACATGACAATGCTCTAGTTACTTTTATTAGTTTAAAATAAGCAGCTGACATTAGCATCACCTATCTATCTATATGATATATGGAGTGTTAATGTGTGATCTAAGACATATGTTAAGATATCCAAAATAAGTATATTTGCATTAGAAATTAATGTTATTAATGCACATGAATTTTATAAATGTATCAATTCCCAATGCAAACTTAACCCATTATGCACCAGGGCACACATTAAAAAAACCCCATGATATATTTACATGTTTGCGTGGGGAAAACAAATATTTTATCTTTCACCAGACACATTCATTATGAATGGTTATTGTAATTTACTTGTATGAAACTTTCCACATTAAGGATCTTACTCACCATGTTTCTGACAATGCAAAGACCAAGGCCAGTGCCTCCATGCCTGAAACGAGTAAAGGTTTCAGGACTCCATGAATATTCAAAAGGTTCTTTATATCATGAACATTTGTGGTAATTTTTAGAATGACTTTTTTTTTCTTTATCTTTATGTGAAGTATAAACAAAAAATTACTTACAGTCTGGTAGTTGATGGATCAGCTTGCTCAAAGCTTTCAAACACAGAATCCCATTTACTTGGGTCAATACCTATAAAAACATGGGATTCACATGAATCAGGCATAAAAATATGACATACATCAGAAGCAAATCATAGTGATTTATCCTTAAATTGACTTTTATCATGACACAAAAGGGATGGTTCCAGACAAGTTTTCGGGTTCATACCACAGCCCGTGTCATCAACTTCAAACCATAGTTTCACTTTGATATCTTTCTTAGATATTATTCTCTTTGCATGGTTTGCATTTTGCTTCTCTCTGGTCTTTTGTACACTCCTTGATTTCTTCTGCTCTAGAGGAAAACTTGGACTATCACAACAAAAATATGGGGTTTCACACCATCCTCGCAGCATAATGTGACCCGCTGTAAGACATTTGAAAGAGTTTAGATGAATATAGATGTCAATTCCAATAAACCAATCATGAGTTTTTGTGAGATTCTTTTTATATTTCAAGCAGGTGACCTATTTTATTTTATTTTATTTTTTTCATTTTGTTTCACTACCACTAGTCTACTACTGTAAAAGAAAGTAGAACATACATACAAATTTTGACTTACAAGGAGTAAACTTAATTGAATTGTTGATCAAATTTGTAAAAATTTGAACTACCCTAGCAGAATCGCCTCGAACTAACTTTGGCATATCATCTGCAGGAAAATAGTTATCATGCATCAGAAACTTGTTAAACAAACTTCTAATCATCTACTTTTAGATGAAATTAAAAACCCTCATGCAACCAAGCCGAGATTCATATCATACCTGACAGGTCTAAAACAGTCTCCACATTGTGGTTAATGCACTGCACAGAAAACATATCTACAAGCCCCTCAAGCTCCCGTCCCAAGTCAAATTCTGCATCTTCTAGGACCAGTTTTCCAGATTCCACCTAAATTCTATAAAATATTAGGAAGCTTCTTGGCAGAGGTGAAGTTAGTTTTGTTTCAACAAAGAAAGATGAAATTAGTTCAGAAAATTAAACATTCTTGAACATAAAGTTTAGTGTATAAGTTATATCTCACCTTGCTCAGATCCAAGATGTTGTTAAGAAGACGGAGCAAAGCAGTTGAGCATTTTCTTATTTGAGTAACTGTTGCATATTGTTCATTTGTAAGGCAGTCATCAGATATAAGAATGTCCAGCAACCCTATTACTGCTGCCATAGGTGTCCTCAGTTCATGACTGAAATGCACCAACGAATAAATTTTAGTTAATCAGTTTCGGACATAAAATATGTATCTGTAGTTTTCCTCAGATTCTTTCTAGCCATGGATCAACTGATTGTTATATTGTTGTTCCTTGTGTAAATTATAAGCTTGGATCATAAATTTGCTAAAGCAAGTTAATGTTTAGTATTTCCAAAACTGAACCTAAAAAGTGAAAACCAACCTCATGTTTGCAAGAAATTGACTTTTATAGTTGCTTGATGCCTCTGCCTTCCTTCTTGCTTCCAGTTGATTTATCAGTTCTGCTCTTAGATCCATTTCCTTTGATACTCCATTTGTCAGTATCAAAATACAAACACATCCAATGACTAGAATACATAATGAGGCAGATATCAGAATCACCAACGTTTTGAAGGCTCTTTCATCTACCTGCCCCATGATATACTTTCTTGGTATGATGATAACACCTACCTGCACAAAGTTTAAGTCACTAATTTATAGACTCTCAATAGTTATAATAGGATAGTTGGTTAGTGAAAACAGAAATGAAATACAGGCAGAAAGTTTTCCTTGAATAAAATACTCAACAGAATTACTGAAAAAAAAAATAGTGACCACTTAATATATTCTACTATAGATCCTTTTTTAATTTCAAAAGCTATAGTATTATACTTAAGATCCAATATAAATAATAGGTGCAGTGTCATCAAAATTTACCAAAGGAAGTCTCTTCAAGTGTAGGAAGAATGAGTCAATATAATATTGCTGGTGGCCTAGCTTGACATTCTCCACATGAATCTCATGTCCTGGAGGAAAATTGTTACCATAAGTTCTCTGTAACCACTCAGCTCCTAGTCTTATTACATCATCTTCACAGTCAACAGCCATCTTTAGCTTGAGAGACTTTGTTGAATTTGTGAGTAGAGGTGAACTTGTGGAAGTTGCAAGCAAGTAACCCTCTTGAGAAGTCAAATACATATGACCACTATGCAACTCAACTAGCTCTCTCATTAACTGTCCTACACTATAAAGTGCAGTTGTGACACCAACAACTGCTATAATACTTTTATTAGAAGAGTCCCAAACTGGCAATGCTGCTGAAAGCAAAGGCGAATCCGTGAACTTGCTCACTGCAACATGCCAGGAAGCTACACCATCAGGTACTTGAGAAAGGCCAGCTATGTTGATTAAGTCTTCAGGTGCAATTTTCATGGCTTTTCCGGTTTTCTCACCGGTAATAGGGTCAAGTGGTTCGCGGTACCAAATTGCAGACTTGTTACCATGAATGGCTTTATCATCCCAAGCTTGATGTGTTGAAAAGGAAGTGAACACCTCATTAGAATTGCTGCAAGCACCTATGGAGTAATTTGCTAGATCAGAGTAGATGTAAAATGTGTTGTTATCCTTCAGATCTCTATGGAATGCTTGGACAAATCCATTCTTATAATTGATAGTTATTGAGTTGAGAGCTTTTCGACTAGCAAACAGTGCCCAAGTTACAGCCCTCATTGCTTCATACAGCTGCTAGAGTTGGAACATTACAAATGTCCAAGACATAATTAGTTAATATGATAAATGCTAACAATGACTCAAACATGATAATAAGCAATAATATGGTCTCAACCCATGAAGCATGGATACTTCAAAATAGTCACCGGTATGTACAACTATACAGGTATCGGATACTCCTAATTCTATTTTACTAGTACAATTTTTTCATTTCACTTTCTTTTTAAACATTTATACTGTTATAAATGAATACACTATAATAATTAAATAAATATTAGCATTTTATCATATTTACAATGTCTCATACTAATTTTAAATATTGAATTGTAACCGTGTCATTGGTCATACCTCTGTGTCCATATAATATCATGTTTGTATCCCAAAATTTTATCTATAATCTAAGCATCATAGCACAGGTCTCAAGTCTCAACCATAACAATAAAACAGAAAGAGTGACTTAGTTTATGATAAAATAAAACAGTAAGAGAGCATAATAAATTAAAATAAATTAGAAGTCAACCTCAACTTGCTCTGCCTGAGAGGCAGGGTTGCTGTAACGTCTGATCACATACTGAGAAAGCTTGACCTGAGCTGTTGTAATTTCAGCTGTGGAGTTCAAAATGTTCCACATCCTCAATATGGGCCGTTGCAGAAGTTCATAACGGAGACCATATGCCAAACTACTAAGTGATTTTGCTGTATAAATCTTTGTGAAATGCCATGTCAGTATAGTTAGTAGCCCTATCAAGATGGCTAGCATCACCTGCATGAAACAAAATATTTTTAATTATTTGAAAACAAAGGGTCTAATATCTTTTCTACCCAACTAGTACTCATAGTAGTACAGAATCAGTGAGCAAGTGCATGCTAATACCAAAGTTAGAGACCAAAGTTTCATATCATACAGTATATGGAAAAAAAATTAAAAGAAAAATCACTGACCATGATTGCTAGTCTAACAACAAAGACACTGTAGTAGGATGAGAGACAATGAGTGCTGGCATATTGGAATTCTTCTTCTTTTTCAACGTCCCTGCGGAAAATTCTTCTACCAGTTGGTATGTTACTTTTGTTACATGAAGTGGTACAACTGAATAATCTTTCAAACATGTATCTGTACTTGGTACTCGTTGGTGAACTTTCAGAAGAGGTTTCTTCTATGTCTTCTGCCATATTTGCCTCCTTGCCTGCTGCTGCTGCTGTTTGCTGATGCTGTGAGCTTATAAAGCAACACATGAAAGAGAGCTTCCACCTTTGTTTTATGTTTATGCCTAATTGTCAGAGTGAGATAAGCTACTTTGTTTTTCAGTGTTCCCAATGTACTACACGTGTTATAGTTATTACTTATTAAGAACTAACATTTGAAATAAATAAAAGAGCAAATTCTCTCATTTTGGCATTCACACTTTATGTTGCACGTCTTAATCAAGAGAGGTCAGCTGATTTTAGTGGCAGAGTGGATTTTTTATTCCTACCATCTGCATAAAAAGGGCCTTATTAATTTTATATTCTACTAGAATATTGAAAGCTGATATAAGCCACTGAAACTGTTTGCTAAGATTAATGGTTAAGGTAGTTGAAGGTCTAAACTCTAAAATGATATAAGTAATTTATTTGTGTCAAATAAATTAATTAACTTAGTAATACTATCAAGTATCAAGAGAACACATGATGTGTTTATGAGTATAGTTTAAACTTTAACAGAGAAAGGGGAGGAACATGGAAAATTGGACAAACTTATCTTGATTAACATAAAAGGGGAAGGTTATATCTTTATTTTTCTTCTTAAATTAAACTCACAAACACACCCTTAAACTCCTCGAAGAAAAAAGGTTATATTTGAGAGAGATTCGAGAGGACAAACTATTCTAATGATGTTAAAATAAATAAAAATTATATAATATGGTACAAAATTAACCTATAAGCCGACTACGTTAGAGATGATAAAAAAGCTCCACATGATCGAACTAGCTCGATTAAGTTCGTAAAAATATAGGACCTAGACAATAAATTTGAAGTTTGAATTATATTCGTGTTTTTTTACGGTACGGTTATGGCTTG
Source organism: Crotalaria pallida (assembly GCA_037953625.1). Taxonomy (NCBI): domain Eukaryota; kingdom Viridiplantae; phylum Streptophyta; class Magnoliopsida; order Fabales; family Fabaceae; genus Crotalaria; species Crotalaria pallida. Next base: position 125,812,858 of record CM075655.1, on the reverse strand, counting down.
AACCTAAAATGGATTAGTCTAAGTAAGACTGAGTAGCACGAATTGTCATCTTTAACTAAGTAAAGCTAGGAAAAAAGAATGACAGGGTGCGACTAACCCGAATAAGCTCGCAAAAACATAAGGTCTAGACAACAAATTTGGAACCCGAATTATACTCATATCTTTTTGTCACGGCACAGTCATGACCTGAATGTGAATCGGGCCAACCCAAAAATGATCGAGTGACACAAATTGTTATCTCTAGACTAGAATTTTCAAAAGGTAATGTATAAAGGATCGGAGGGAGTAATTGTTATAAAATATAGGGTTATGGAAACCAATGACTTAAGAGTATTGGTTAAGAAATGAAAAGAAAAAGTGTGTATTGGAAAACAAAATTCTTTTTTTTTTATAAAAGTAATAAATATTACATTTTTCAATATAAAAATTATTTTTAATTCATTAACCATTGTAAAAATATATAATTGATGGTAATATAAGTACAATTAAAGTTACAATTACATATCCTAAAAAAAAAAAAAAAAAGTTACAATTACATCGATGTGTATGCCTGTATGTGTTTTGGGTCATTTCGCACTAGCAAGAGCAAGAGGGGTTTTATTAAGTGGGGTGTTTTTTTATTCCCTTGTCAACTATGCTTATGTCTTTGATCAGATGCTGCATTTGCCACCAATCTCCCCTGACCTAATTCGATCGATAATATACATTTTTTTTCATAGATTATTTTCACCACTTTTTCATTAAGTTATTTTATTCTCTCTTTAAAGTATAATTAAAAAATAAAAATATGATTATCGAAAGAAAAAAATATGAAGTGTGATCCAACAACAAAAATGTAGTAAAATTAATGGTAAAGGAATTTGTTATTAGAATTTTCTTCTACTGTTGTCATCGTTTGAACCACAGCCACATGTTAAGAGCGTACAAAGGCAAAGAAACCGTACCAAGAAGCATGCTCATGTTTGGATACTTATACTACACAATGATAATATTAAAACAACTCTGTTACATAAACATCAATATTTGACATCTATACGGGACACCTGCCTTTTTAGGCAAAAACTGATGGATCCTGCAGTTTCTCTTTCTTACAGACCCACCACTACTTTTTACATAAAAAGACAGGTGTCTGCCCCAAATGTCAAATACAGATGTCAAGATAACATTTTTGATATTAAAAATAGACAAACAAATGCTATGGGCGTTCATGGTTGTATCACGTTAGATTTAACAAGATCTAATCTCAACGTAATATTTTGATCGAATTAATTTTTCCAAATTCAAATTAGATTGAACATAATGTTAATTAGTATGTGTAGCCTAAAATTTTAGAAATTGAAAATGTAGAAGGCTCTCTATCTCTCTCTCTCAAGGAATTTTATGAACTTTTCCTCGAAGAAATCTTTAGCTTAAATAAAAAACTAAAAATCTCTTTCAATAAATTTAAAATGGAGACGACATCAAGATGAAAAGCAAGTATTATTACAATCTTAACCGAATTTTATAAAGTCTTTTAAGACCGAATTTTCCATCATGTCTTGTCTTAAGAGAATCATCTTTGAATTCAATGAACTTAATATGATGATATCTAGTATCTAGTAAATCTTCCGTGATTTTATAAAAACCATTGCTTTTCTTTCTAATCATATCGATTCATCGAATTCTAGGGAAACTTCTTTATGCTCATCAAAGGTTGAAGATTATCAAAGTTAGTTGCCTCAACCAATAGATTGACTAATACCATATTTTAAACAATATATAGTATATATGTTAATGAAAACTGTGAAATGTCGTTTTTTGTTATGGAAAAGATAGATTCAGGAACAAACTTTTCACCGACTTTGAATTTGCTTCAAAATCTAAAGGAGAGGGTCTCTTTTATAGGGAGCAATGATCGTTCTTCCCATTTGAGTAAGAAAATATGAGACCATGCTAGCCTTTGGGGGCACGTTAGGGGATCCGAATCTTCCCAACCAATGATACAGAAAATGAATAATAATAATAATAATAATAATAATAATGTGATATATATATATATATATATATATATATATATATATATATAGGGTTGTGGCTATAGAAAAGCTGGGCATGCATTTTCCAAAACCATCATGAAGGAAAAAAAACAAAAATCCTCTTTCCATAATTATTTTCTGCATAGCAAACAAGTTAGCTTTCCAAATTAAAGTCTAAATTATATTTGTACTGACCCACTGAGTGAGATACCTCATAGTCTCATACCAAGAAGCTATGTTTTCAGATAACGAAAAAAATAATGAATTTTTCTTCATATTCTCTAGTTAAAAAAGGTTGTATATATCAACAGGGATTGACTCAAGTGGTGCGATCCTACCAATTTGAGAATTTGGGAATAGGGCCTGAGATTAAGAAGTCTGAGGTTCGATTTCCGGTTAACACACCCCGCTGGGAGAGGCATAGGAACACGACCTTATGCAGGATTAGTCTCAAGGATTCTTTGGTATTAAGGATGCTCTTGGGAACATCTGTGATACTGACCAAAGAGTACAGAAAAAAAGTTTGTATATATCCTCTTTAACTCATCCAACAAAATTGAAACACATGAATTCAAAAATAATATATAAATATAAATATTTAAGTAATGAGTAAACAATACTAGCATACAAATAAAATTATATAAAATTGAAAATAACAAATAACTGCCTATTAGTATCAACCTAGATCCGTCCCTGGATCGATGCCACAATAATGTCCACATTTCAATTTTGGACTTTGCTACATACATACTCCAGTAAATTAAATCTGAAACATTTTGTTACTATTGTACAATAATGAAAATAATATTTCTACTTGTGGTACCCAAAAGTAGAACAGCTACTATTACCTATATATATATATATATATATATATATATATACACACCAACGTGGGTTGATCAAGTGGTAGTTCACTTGGTCCCTTAACCAACTGGAACTCGAGCCTGGGTATGGAGCAACCCTCGCTAGGAGACCCCTAACGCTTAGTGTGAGCTTAGTTGGGTCGAACCGGATGAATCAGATTTTGGGTAAACCAGATCCAGGTACCGGTTGGTGTACACCCAAAAAGAAAAAAGTACATACTATTACCTCAACGGCTCAGCCATTTTCAAGTAATCCAAAGGATAAACTAAATCAAATAATTAAGTAATAGAATGATAAAGTTATGTGAAAGATGTCAAAAAACAAAAACATGGTCGGCATGATATATTTTTTGTGTTGAGTGGTTGTAGCTGTTAATCAATTTGTGATCTGTTTCTGATCACAATAGTTTTAAGCATGCGAAGAAAGCTTTCAAAAGAAAACTTAGATAATATTAAATGTGGGCCTATTAAGCAATGCACTGAGGTGCCTTTGACTTTGCTGAATTAGCCTCTAGAACACAGCTTTGGTGCTCCAACTCACTAAACCACGCAAAGGCTTTCTTGTTGAGGTTTTAGAAGACGAATAGAAGCACTAAGCTGAGGGCTTAGCTCTTTTTATTTATGTATAGTGAACAACTTGGGGTGAAGAATCTCCACTGTACTCTATGTTCATTGCATGGCTAAAAGATAATCTAATAATAAACAATAAGATAGTGATAGATGATCCATTCATACTTTTTTTAAAAAAAATTAGTAGATTAGTCTTCTAAGTTAATTTTAGTTTTCAAGTTGGTCTTATAATTCTTTTTATTTAATATAGGTCTTTAAGTTTTTTTTTTATAATTAAGTTATTTTTTATTTTCAAATTTATCCTATATATCACTTTTCCAATAGTTTTATATCATAAAATTTATTTTTGGCTTATTTAAGTTTTTAGTCCCTAAACTTAGGTGCTCTTTTGAAATTAGTCCTTGATCTTTTTTTTTGTTGCTTTGGATCCCTAAACTTTTTCAATTTTTGAAAAATGACTTTGTTGTTGCTTAAGTGATGATATGACCGATGAAATGCTACATAACCTTCGCAGTATCGATAGATAACATACTAGATGATGCCACGTGAATTTTAAAGATTAAAAAAAATTCAAATTTATTAAAAATAATTAAAATTTGTATTTTTTAAAAAAAGAAAATAAAATCCTTTAATAATTTTGAAAAAAAAATTTAATAAAAAAAATCATGTGGTGTTACAAAAGGCTACATAGCACTTCATTCTTCGATGTCGGACAAGTGACGTGACATTTCATTGGTCATATCATCACTTAAGCAACAACAGGGTCCTTTTCCAAAAATTGAAAAAGTTTAGGGACCCAAAACAACGAAAAAAAAGATCAAGGACCAATTCCAAAAGAGTACATAAGTTCGGGGACTAAAAACTTAAATAAACCTTTATTTTTTTATGGATCAGGTTTGAACACGGTAAATGAGTTTTGTAGATATTTTCATTTCTAACTCAATGATATTAAAGATTATGAATTTTGGTTAAAAATTGAAAAGTTGTGAAAGGCAAATGTTGATAATACCAATATAAAAAAAAATTAGTTTTTGGACCATATTAAAAAAAAATAAATTATTTATTAGTTTGGCTTATTTATGTTTTTGGTTCCTAAAAGTTTAACGTATTTTGGTTTTAGTCCCTAGAAGTTATTTTGACCGGAACTAGTCCTTAATTTTTCAAACATTTTGGTTTTGGTCCCCTCTGTTGCAAAAAATAAGTTATTTGCTGACATGGTTAATGAAAATCCATACCAGCTGCACGGGATGTGAATAGCGCCAAATAGGTGATGTAACATGTATGATTTAGGCTTATGAACTCAAAATTTTGCGTACGGGACAATTTTGCGTATCGGACCATTTTGCGCCCGTTGATCTGTATCATCTACATTATATCACCTATTTGACGTTACTTCAGACCATATGGGCTGCTGATGTGATGTTTCACTAGCTACACAAACAAATAATAGATTTTTACTAACGGAAGGGACTAAAATCAAAATGTTTGAAAATTTAAGGACTAGTTCCGGTCAAAATAACTTCTAGGGACTAAAACCAAAACACGCTCAACTTTCAGGGACTAAAGACATAAACATGCCTATTAGTTTTTGCCTTTTATTAATTAAAGCCATCCCCTCACATCTATATGCTTAAGGTATTAATACTAAGTTACTAACCATTAAGTTTGTTAGTTTCCCAAGTTTACATGTTACTCCACTTGAAATTAAATAAAATGCCCTAAAGTCTAATTGTCTAAACATATTAGCAGCAAGCAATAGCAAGATATGCAAAATCTTTGGCCACTGACAAAAGAGAGAAGAGTAGATAAAAGGAAACAATAATTCAGTGACATTCCCAGTCATATTCAAAACAAGTTTTGAAGTTCTATTCCACGGACGCATATATCAATTCTCTGGGTTAAAAGAAGGAATTAAATTCGTGAGGACCATAAACTAAGAGTTGAAATTCTTAGCTATGGTTTTCAGAGAGAGTCTTATTTCCTATTAGAAGTACAATATTAGTTGCCTAAAAGATATTTTAGGAATTTTTAACGACAATTCAAGAAGTCACCTTCACTGTACTAATCACCGAAATTATGTTCAATGATGAGAATGTGGATTCCAAATACGATTAGGCGTCAAAATGTTCTAATTAACAGTTCATTGTTCTAATTAATTGGACGGTTTTCCTTCTCCATTCCATTTATTCTGGATCACTTTTGCAAAGCATAGTATCTCCAGGGAACTTGTCATACAAGAGCACGTGTATTGTGTAACTGCAAAAATATCATAAACATAGGCTATATCAATACTTTTTTTTTAATAAATAAAAGATGTCATATATATAAATCCAAGACCAGGCTTATTTATGACAAAAATAATAATAAATAATAAATCCAAGACCAGAATTGATGAAGTAATTATCTTGCTAAGAAAAATCTACATTGCATTTTAGCAAACTTATATTTTCGATTATTTTTACCATTTTTTTTACCTATTATACTCATCACAAAGCTATTAGCAAATCATTATTATAATGGTAAAAAAAATATCAGTAAAGTTTTAGGTTAAAGATGCATATCATATCATCTATGATAAGGGTGGACAAAGTTTCCACACAAAATAGCATTTGATTCGCTGCAAAAACTTTTATAAGTTCATATATTGAACATTTGGGAGTCTGCGGTGCATATTGAAAAGAAAACGTCGCCCTCTTAAGATAAGCTGGTGCTCCCATAAAAATTATATTAAGCATATGCAACAGATAAGGATTCCATAAGCCACTAACTATCTTTTACCCAATTCCCTAACTGTGTGAATCACAACCAGGCAAGCAAAGCCCACCAGCGCCTGGTCCACCATTTATTTGATCCTTTCTCTAAATTTAAATTTAAGAAGTTGACAGATGGAGAGTCTCGGACAAAATATATATTCACATAGGAAATGTAAGGTAACGAAAAATTATATAAAAAGTAAAAACACTATTTTCATGTTAATATGTAACATAGTACAGTAATAAAAATGTGAGACTTTTGATAAAAAAAATAAAAATGTGAGACTCTATAAAAGTTAAATAGAAGTTGAAAATATTTTCTCTTTTTCTAATCCTTTAACTCCCTCCATCAAACAAGAATAAAAATCACAATATTTTCATACGACGATACCTTAATTTACGAAAATACTAGGGCACGTGTAATGAGGGTTGTTGTTGTCCCATTTTTAAAATTTTTTTTACAGTTGATGGGGCAAAGAAGAATCGAAGTTTTAATATCTAACCAATGCCGAATTGTCGCATAACACTGATATTTATCTTTGTTTCACACTTTCACTGAGCAGTAAGCCAATAGGTAATATCTAAAGCAATAAAGCTCAATATCACTACAAAATATCAGAATAGAAAATGCAAAAAATTAAGAATAGGTGGAAAAACTAAAAAAGTATTCCGATAATGTTCGTCAATTAGAGTTGCTCAAGAGATTGAATATAACATCCAAGAAAATTATTAGTGCCAATGAAATTACAAACCGATCACTTATCAGCACTGATTTTCCAGCACGTACGCGTGTACCTAAAAGTAGCATATGATACTATTAAATCTACCTCGTTCCACAAAAGATGAAAGTGATACGTGATTATAAAAGCACTATGGAAATAACTAATGCCAACAAAGAACACATGTCATGGAGGAGACCAGAACCAGAACCACAAGCGAAGAAATTCATTATTTTCCAACATTCATCACTAAACATGAGGGAAGTTCTTGCTACCCAAGCAATAAATAGTTAAACACAGTTCCCACTTGCCACAAACCAGGAAAAGACAAAGCAGAAGAAAACAAAACAACAACAACAACAACAACAACAACAACAATATAAACAAGTAGAAAAAGTCATGCCTTATCTAAGAGAAAAGGTGGGTAATGGAAAGTGACAGCAACACACTTTGATTGTATGATGATGGCCAAAACCTAAGTTGAAGAACTCGTTCCATAAATTACTTTGTCATTTTAGCCTTAAATTCAGAAGCTGCAGCTTTAGCACCAGACTTGGCCAGGGTGGTAGGCTTAAGAACACTCTTGGGGTTAATAGCCTTCCTAATTTTAACAGCAGCCCATGCAGTACCAATAGCATGACCCGCAGCACCGAGTCCTTCACTTGTTGCCTCAGCAGCTTGTTCTCCATATCTGCACAAAAATTGCCAAATTTAGTTCTGAACTGTTAGAGAAGCACAAAGCATTCCACACCCACTCTAAGTTATTTGGCTAATTCTCAAAGCATGTCATGAAAAATAAAACACAGAAAAATTTAGCAACTGGGAAATTTCATTCCCAGCAGCTGTAAGTAGTTCCCGCCATAAGAAAGATTTTTAGGACTCACATCAGGAGGGAAAGCAAGAAAACGATTTGGACTTTAGTTCACAATAACCATAAACCCAGATGCAATCCTTGTTTTTTTTCCTCACTTTCCTACTTTCTTTTATTGGGGAATTCGAACTCCTGTTCCCATTACATCTCCAGAAAATTATGAGTAACTTAAGTGATAACTGATAATGAATGTATAGACTTAAATAAGCACTGATTTTGCAAAAACTTCCAATCCTCTAAGCACATGTTCAAATTTGGTTTTACCTAAAAGTAACACAATACTAAAATTCCTTGTTCCACACAAAGCGAAAGCAATATGTGATAATGAACACACTTTAGAAGCATCTTAAGCCAACGAAGAACACATGCCATGCAGACCAAAATCACTAGTGAATTTCATTGATTTCCAATATTCATCACTAAAAACAAACGAAGTTCAAGCTACCCAAGCAATAAACACAGTAGCCACGCACACCCCACAAAAACAAATCATGCATCCATATTCCCAGGTATAATGCATACAGAACTTGCACAAATAACTTGGACAGTGAACATTTTAGCCTTAAATTTAGAAGCTGCAGCCTTAGCACCAGACTTGGCCAGGGTGGCAGAATTTAGATATCAAAGGTTTGTTATTGGACATGATTCATGATTGAGCATTATGACATTGTTTGATCCATGTATGTAGCCAATCCCCCTACTGGGAAATAGCCTTGCTTGTTGTTGTATTAAACATACTCATTTCCTACTAGAAGATTTGGTTTTTGATATTAACAGTAGCGCCATTTGATTATTGTATCTGAACCCGCCTACTTGGAAGGCTTTGATTGTTGGACACTAAAACTGTGGATCATATGACATGGGTATTTGATGCAGGTATTCTACAGACCAATATCAAATTACTGGTGAACCATATAACCCCATAATATCATCACAGCAGCCAAAAAAACGTGAACTTCTAATTAATAGTTCAGGAAACAGAACATACTACACCAGATTCAATCCTTAAACTATAGGTATTTTATGCTTTGGATGACGAATCTATTAAGCTTTACCTGTGGTTGACAAGCTCGGTTGTCACGGTGGATGATGTTGACATGACATTTTTACCAGCTACTTCAAGAGCATCACACACTTTACCTGTTAACAAGAAAAGGTAAACATTAAACATTACACAAATTTGAAAATTCAAACTTTTCCCAGACGGATTCAAAGTTCAAACAATCATGCATAAAAATTAACTCGGTAGACTACAATGTGCCAAAAAAACCATGGCGGTTTGATCATAAAAAGTCAAAACATTAAAATATTGTTGCATAAACGGATGTCAAAAAAGGCTGATTTTGGACAGGGCCTGTGGGCCACTTATTTGCATAAACAGATCAAAGAGGCTGGATGAAAGGCAGACGATTTAGAGAGACAAAATTTGATACCAAATAACAGTCATATATTAAGAAGCATAATCTAAGTGACACATGCGCTGCCACAGACGAGGACATCAGTGTTCTCAAACTCAAAATAGTTCAGAGTTTACATATCTCCATAATCCGCTTATAGATACTATTATTGCAAAAGAACTTTATCCAAATGATAAAGGAATGACTGAGCCCGAATCAGCCAGGTGACAATCCAATGTATCGCCCAAAGAATGGAACCCTTCTGAAGCCACCACAAGGAAAGTACAAACTTCGAGTCTAAAAAAATAAAATATTAAGCTAGAAGAATGGTTATCTTATTTTCTTTCCTTTGTTTAAAGAAAATAGAGGGTTATCTACTTCTTCCTAAACTCCTTTGATGAAAGATGTTTCATGTTTGGCTACTGGATAGAACTTAAAGCTCAAAGCCTCAAACAACATTTCAGTGATGCGAGTTAATAATAAGCCTCATGAAATAAAGGATTAATAATTTAATATAACTGACATACTGAATCCATCCAACGATGCAAGAAGAACTTCCCCAGGTAGAAGGCTGAAAAACTTCTTTCCTGCTTTTGAGTTTACCACTGAACTGGCGAAAAATCCAGACACTGAAACAACCCCAGAAAGGACCCCTTTTGCTACTTTCTCTGTCATTTTAGTCACTCTCTTAACCCTTGAAAAAAGAAAATAAACCAAAGGTCCGAATGTCAATTATACACTCGCTCAAACTTATAAAACAAAAAAATACAACTAACAACTCATTTGCGTTCAGATAAAAAAGTAAAAATTCATAAGTAGCAAATTCAACTTCCTTGTCAATTAAACATTGGAATATTGGATGGACAACATAATGCACAGCAAAAGAAAAAAAAAGTAAAGATTTTGTTTAGGCTTTGCAAAAAGAAAATAGTGATATAAAATTAAGACTTTCTTTTTGAATCAGACTAAGTGAAGGAAAGGGAGTGATCGAGTTCATGCTTTTTCATGTTGTAGGCCCATTGCTGTCTTTCGTATCCCTTAGGAAGTCAAGTGCATTTTCTTTGATAAATTATTTAGGAATAATATGGTGTTAAAGCTGCGCTTACTACAGATGGACTGAGCCCAGATCTCATTAGCTTGGAACCAACCGGAGGGACTAGAAGGGGGAAATAGCCAGGGAACCAAGCTTGCTCTCACTGCTTATGGATGGACGTGGGTAGGATAATAGGCTGGCCTCCCGTTGAAGAAAAAACACTCTCAACGAGCCTTGCCTTAAGGAAAAAGGTATCGTAGACAGAAGTTGATCCGGTAGATCGACTAACAGTTTGAGCTACTGCTTGTGATAATGAATTTACCCCTTCCACTAACTACTTCTGAAGTTAGGTAGTTAAGGTTTGGAATCCAAGCAACTATGATAGAAAGGCATTGGCTTGTTGCTTAACCCTTCGCCTTTCTTTTGTTTTGAATCAAAGTAGGTCACGACTATTGTCTTTTTGTTTACTTAGGTCGGGGGAAGCTACCGCTTATACGACGGCTATGCTTCCTAGTCTTGCTTCAGGCAAAGCTTCTAAAGACACAAGAGGCATGTCATCCAGTAAGGGTGTTCAAAAAATCAATGCAAAACTACTATATTGGTTCCTTAAGTTATTTTTAGGTTACAAATCAGACTCTTTAAGTTTTTTTTTGTTTGTTTCAAGTAAGTCTCATAAGTTGGTGTTGTCCAATAAATCAGTCCTTTCCGTTAATTTTCTCCGTTACATGACACGTGACACCATAAGAAAATTAAAAAAAAAATCATTAAACCATTTTTTAACACGTGACATTATTAGTTGAGTGACACGTGTCATGACAACAACTTAGAAGACTTATTTAAAACAAAAAAAAAATGTAAGGGACTGATTGGTAATCTAAAAATAACTTAAGATATCAATCTAGTAGTTTTGCCAAAAATCAAAGACCTGACCTGCCCTACTAATTAATCCAGATGCGATGAAGAGGGGCCAGGTCTTGATTTGTACTCCGTAAGAAGTTTGATGATGCAACTCCTTACAAAACCCATGAAATATTCTGTCCATTTCTGTAATTAACTATCATCTAAACCCATAAAATATTACTAGATTAAAAGTCACTGACAAGTGACAACAGATAAAAATCAAGACACAAATGCTTATTGTAATTAATTTCTGAACACCTAACAACCCCTTCTCAGACACTAGATCTACTCAGACAGAAAATGAGACATAAAAAATGCAACAACAAATTCGGGCACAGAAAGAACAACAACAACAAGTCAACAACAACACTATAGACAGTGTATTGATTAGAATGAGCTTATTTATGGTAACTACACACCTTTTAATCCGCTTCAAGGTTTGAGGACTAATCTCAGCTTGTTCACCCGAACTCAACCTCTTCTTCATCACCTTGTTCCCCCAATTCAACCTCTCCACAGTCACATCCCCACACCACAGAATCCCTTTAATCACTTTCCCCGATCCACTCGCAATCATCCTCGCCGCGCTTCCATTATAATCCTCCACATTCGGAGCCAGCGTAGTCCAATACGCGGCGCATTGCCCCTCCATCATCTCCTTCTTCTTCTTCTCCGTCTCCAACTCCTTCGCCGAAACCTCCTTCGCAACCGAACCATCCAAAACCTCCCCCTTCTTCTTCGCCTTCTCCGAAACCCTCTGCACCGAGAAGTTGCAGCAACTCTCCAACACCGAATCCAGCTCCTTCAACAAATGTTCTTGTCCCTTGGACGCGATCGTTAACCCGTAGCTCAAGAACTCGGTCGAATCGGAAGAAGCGTTGGATTCGTCATCTTCCACGGCGTTGGGGACGCGGAAGGAGAAGAAGTAGTGAGAGTCGTCGACCTTGACGGCGGTCATGTCGGTGGCCAGGGGCCATTGGATATCGTCGGCGACGCGGGCGTAGACGGCGACGGCGTTGTCGCCCTGGCGGAGGCGGGCGACGGAGAAGTTCCCGGAGGCGAGCTCGAGGCTGTAATGAGTGTCGATGAGGTTGAGGATGGAGCCGGGGATGTTGATGAGGATGTCTTGAGTGGCAGCGGGGGGAGCGGAGGGGGTTGGAGGTGAAACGGCGTCGTTTTGAGGGAAGAGATCATGGACGAGATCGTGGATATCGATAGCAGGGTAGAGATTAGTGGATTGAGATTGTGAAGGAGGGTCGGGGTTGAAATCGATGACCTGAGGGTAAAGGGGAGTTGTTGTTGTTGTTGTTGTTGTTCTGGGATTTGGGTTTTGTGTAGCCATTGATGAAGATGATGATGATTGATTGATTGATTGATGAATAGTTGAATACTATTGCCTTCTATTTCTATTTCTATTGAGTACTGCTACTGTAGTTTCAAGCAAACTTCAAGTAAGAGTGTGGGGTGGGTCAAATGTCGGTGGTTTTTTTCTCTTCTTGTTTGAGTTGCAGGGAAAAAAATTGGACCAATGACAAAATGACGCGTGGATGGGTAGTCTTCTCCTTCACTTCTTCCCAGAGCTTCCCGCGCCAATATCGATACTATTACTCTTCAATCTTCGTCTATACTCCTTCCTTCCGTATAATAATACTCCATTTTACGCCCTGCTGTACTTATTATGGTACAACTAGGAAAATTGATGCATGGATCTTAAATTATACTATTCTTTTTATAATTTCGAGTTGATATAAATTTTGGCATAAATATAAAAATTGAAATATTAAGTTAATACAAAATATATGAGAATTAAAAGATCATAAAAAGTATATCCGTAAGAATATAGGTTTTGGAGTTCTGGAATTCTTGATTAAAAAATCAATTATTGAGCAAAAGATAAATCTATTTAATTTTTACTTTAAATTTTTTAATAAAGATATATTAGAAAAATAAAACTAACAATATTATTAATTAAAAAAAAATGAAGAGTGTGAATAGTCATACGGGTGTGTCAGTGTACTCACTCGTATCTTCATTTTCTTAATCCTTTTTCTAATCCACTATTGGTGTTTCTATTTTTTTGGTAAAGACTTTTTGGCATCTCTTATTCATTAGACTATATATCTATGTGAAAAAATATGTGTATTTGTGTTCACAAAAAAAAAATATATATATATATATATATATATATATGTGTGTGTGTAATTGTGCTATAGAACGAATAAATATATATGATCAAATATAACGAATAATTATCTAGTGTAATCGTGCTATAGAAAAAATAATTATATATATGATCAAAATAGTTATATCACTAATACTTTACTCATCAATTTTTCATATTCTATTTTTGTTTTCAGCACTTGTTTTATCAAATCGTTAACTTCCACAAAAAGACATAAATTTTAGTTAAGTTAGAAACTATAAGTTATTTAATTAGATCAAATAAAATCTTTAATATTTACTTTCACCAAAAAACATAAATAAAATAATTTTTTTGAAACTTTATGACAACTCTCAAAATGACAAGGAATAAATTAAATATATAAAAAAAGAAATAAGCTAGGGATAAATTATTTTTTTATTCGAGTACTCATTTGTATATTTTTTTTTATGATGTATATCTGGAGAGTCTAACGAACATCAAAATCAGAAGTTTATTTTCCAAAAAATTTTGTACATAAAAGTGTTTGAAAATATGTATTAAAGAGATGGAAAGAAATGAGAAGAAACAAAGAAACCGAAAGGGAGAGAAAGGAAGGCAACCAGAAAAAAAACGAAAGAAAAAAGATGAAGAGAAGTGTGTCTCTAAGAAAACATGATGAACGATTATGATTTAATTTAATAAAATATGATGGATGACTAAGATTAAAAGACACAAAACACACACTTAATGATGAATTTAGGAGAGAAATGCAACATTAGGAGGGAAAATAGGTTTTTATGAGGGAAATCTTTTTTGCCCTTCTACTTCTCCTATTTTATATTATGTTGATTGACAACTTCTGATTTTTTTTCTTCATATTTTAAGTATCATTTATTTTTTTATTAAATGCTTTAATTATTTATGTTTTTTTTCATTACGAGTGTGAAATTTTTAAATAAAAATTAAGAGGGTAAAATTATAATATTACAATATATTTCAAAAAAGGATTTTCTTAACCTCAGCCCTTAGGGCTGAGGATAAGAGTTTAAAAGTGGATGTATTTTATTGAAAAAATAAATAAAAAGTCTTTTTATTCTACCAATACAACACTTCCCAATAAAATACATCCACTTTTAGGCTTTTATTCTCAGCCCTAAGGGCTGAGGTTAAGAAAACCCTTAAAAAAATTAATAAAACTAACTACTTTCCTTAAAAGATGTAATTCGATTCGGTTAAGTATGATCTATAATAAAAATCGAAGGAAATATTATGCTTCCCAATCACACATTAGTTTGCATACTAATCTGAATAAAGTGCCAACACTCGACTTGTAGTTTTCCATACTCTTTAGCATTTTTAATGAAGGATACTTATGATGACTCCTCATTTCATTTTCTAAATCTGAACCGTCACTTTCAAGCTCTTTAAATATATACTCTTCCTCATTTCTCTTTCTCTCACTTCTAGTCACAGGTCCTTTAGCCATTTGTCTAGCCTCAAGTGGAGGTACTGGTACTGCATTATCTGCATCAGGTTTAGGTACTGATTGTGCTCTATCTACCTCATTTTCATCAGGTGCTGCTTCTGTCACAGGATCTATTGATGTAGATTCATCTCCCTTTGAGTACCCTTCATTTCCCACCTTATCATCAGAGTCATTAAACCTAATGTCTCTAACAATGTCTTCACTGAGGTTGTCATCATCTTCTTTAGGGGTATACATTCTCTCAGCATCAGGTGCAGGTTGTTCAGCATCAGCCTCAGCATCACATGCAGGTTCATGTGTGTTTGATTGTGGATCAGATGATGACTCTATTATATGAGGTTGAGAGATTGGATGAGTAATGTACATCCTAACCTCTCCCCTTTTCCTCTCCAGCATAACCATTTTCCTTGCCCCTTCACCATCTCTTAATTCCTTTATTTCATCACCACATTTATACCAAATTTTATCTATGCATGAATATTTTAAATCCTTCACCATCCCTAACACTTCGAAATGACTCTACCTATCCGCCTCACGCTTCCATAATGTCTTAAAACCTTCATAACGTGTCCTTTCCTGATTCTGAAATTTGCCCCCGTGACAAACTTCAACTTTAAAATACTTGTACGTCCATACTTGCATCCAAATAAAGAAATACATTATATCAGAGTCCAATCTAAGCAAAGAATAACCGAACACATAAACACACTAAAATGCAACGATTAAATAAGCATAAATCTTCCACATCATCCCAACATGCAATAAACTACCTAGCATTAACAACATATCCCAAACCCTCCCATTATTGTATCCACTTTCAAACCCTACATATTCAGGTTCATAATAAATAAATGCAAATACAATACCTAGGTAAATATTGAAAACTCAATAAAAAAAAACCCATTCCAAAAAACAAAGACCAAATTCTTCATTCCAAAAACCTCAACTTCTCACTCTTTAATCACTGAAAACTCCAAAATAAAAAAACGCCCAAAATGCTAAAACAACCAACCCTATAACTAAAACCAATGAACCCCTAAATTTTACACCATTTAAAAGCAAATAGAAACTCATAGCTTGTTTAGGAGACTGGTCTTGCACTTGATTTTTGAACACAACTTCAAAAGTGTCATCCTTCTACTCAATCCTGTTGAATAGCTAAACTCCAAATCACATTTTTGTCTCCTTGTCTTCTTAGTTTGTGCTCTAATAGGGGAAACATTTCCCTCAGTTTGTGAGTGAGTTTATGATACACACACTCTCTCTTAAGAATACGTAAAGATTAAGGTTTAACTTTGGCTCCAAAACGACAATGTTTTGAGACACAAATTATGTAGAGGGAGAGAGGGGGACATGTGTGAAGAGCCACCTGTACAACTGATGACCACGTAGGATTAAAATTGACACCATCACAGTTGGGACTAGCTGTGTTAAGGATTTGAAACGTAAGGGGCAAAATTGATACGAAATAAAGGTAAATGACCAAATTGAAATAAAAAAAAGGTAATAAACCAAATGAGCAGTTTAACTTAATTAAAAAATAATAATCTCCAATAATGTGCGAAAAGATCACGTATTAGTTTTTCTAAAACACTTTTTTTTAGCTAAATATATAAATGGGGTTGTTCTCAACGGTAAATAAAATTTGCCCTCTATTTAAAAATAATCTTTGTTTTGTTTTCAATTTTTCTGCTGATTGGTAACATGTTTTTGTTTTAGAATTAGTCCATGTAGTGTGTTAATGTTTTAGACTCGGCACCTATAAAATATATATATAAATATAAATATAAAGAGAGAGATATATTTTTGGGGATGATCCAATATAGCGGAATCAAATACTCGCACAGTTCCCGAATCCAATGTGGATTATTTGGGCAAAAAAAAATGTAAAGCCCAAACATCACCTGGTTTGGACAAAAAAAGAGAGAGAGAGAGGTGTGTATATATATATATATATATATATATGTGTGTGTGATATGCTAAGGTGAATTAGCAAAGAGTATCAAAACTTTTGAATAAAAATACTATTATTATATTACAAAAAAAAATACTATTATTATTTTGAGATAAATTTACTTTACAAAATTACTATGGCAAAAATGTCTTTTTAAGAATTGAAAAGAAAAGAGAAAAAACTAATTTCTCTCTCATCTCCAACACATCCAAATCCCAATTATCCCTGCCATTCTCTCCCCTCCCTCCCTGATCTGAGAGAGACGCAAAGATAAATTATCATCGCCGTTACAAATATGAGAGTGAGAGAGAGATAGCTAATGAGAAGAGATTGAGAGAATGGAGAGTGAGATTGCAGCCTTGGAGAAATCGCAACCCAGAAGAAGAGTCCAAGTGAGATTGAGATGGAGCCTTCGGTTTGCTGACCTCCCAAGTCACGAGATTTCACTTCTCATCACCGACGGCATAGTCTCTGTCGTTAATCACTTTATTTCTTGTGGTGAAGGGCGAAGAAGAAGCCACCTTCGCCGCCGGCAAATGAGGACTGTGGACTTAGGGCACTCTTCTTCTCCGTCTCATCGTATGATTTGGTAGTTATAAATTTTGATAACTAATAGGAGTAAAATGGATATAGACTAATTTATGTCAATTATCGTTTTGTTAAAAAAAAAAAAAAAAAAACTTATTTATTTATTTTATTTTTTTTGGTCCGTTAAAAACTTATTTATTTTATTATAGATATAGATAATGGTTAGATAATCAAAAGTAAGAGATTATAGTAACATAGATATAATAGATAATATAGAAGATAAACCACGCTTATATCTCATTGCTATAAATACATATATAGCATATATTTCTTCCTCAAATTACTGTCTCGCTCATTCCTCTGTAGTTAAGTTTTGATTTTGAAGCACAGTTGACTCACTTGTTCCTCTGCAATTAAGTTTCGGTTTCAACTACAATTTATCCAATTTCAAGAGGTAGGCCACTCCACGACAAAATTTAGATTTTTGTTTTTCATTGCAGTTAAGGTAGTTTTTAAATAAAAATTGAAACTTTAGCATTGATTGTTTATACGTGTGCTTTTTCATTCCCCCAGAATATTATAATATTATAATGTTGTTCGATCGAGAACTTCCGTTAGATTTGTGGGTTTGTGAGATCGTGAAGCATATTGATTCCCCTAGAGACTATCTCAGGTTTCGTGCCACGTGCAAATCATGGAACCTGAACTTGCCAAAGATACCAAATCATATGAAACTTTCAGTTCCACATCTAATGTTACCTTTCGATTATGAGACTCATGCAGTGAAGCAGGAATTCTTCCACTCAAGTTTGCCTGTAGATATGCCAGACACGTTATTTCGTGGGTCCGACTTTGGTTGGTTGATTAGTGTTGGTCTTGATGGATTAATAAGAATGTTGAATCCACATACCAAGGCTCAGTTTGATCTTCCACCAATGTCAACCATTCCAAATGTTGTTACTTATAACCCTGATATCCAAGACGAAGAATATACTATAAAAAGGACTCTCCCTCCTAACTTACCATATGCTACTATTTATACCACTTCCAAATATCATATTCAAAAAATGAATATCAAGAAAATTATTATATCTTCCCCTCCTCCTGACGATCACAAGAAGCAGCAGCAGGATGACTTCATGGCTATAGCTATATATGGTGAACACAATCAATTGGCATTTTGTAAGCTTGGAGACAATAAATGGAGAGAGTTCTCCACACCGGGCGACAGAATATCATATATTCTTGAAGATGCAATATTTTATGAAGGAAAAATCTATGGTGTACGTTGTAATGCTCGGCTTGTTGAATTTGACATGAAAACTTCAACTGGAAGTATTAGTGACATGCCACTTCCTCCCAATGATGATCCTCATGTTCCACTATCTGGCGTGAATAACAAGTTTTTGGTTTGCAGTGTTGAAGGTGATTTGTTAATGGTCGTACGATATTGGACATATACAGAGAGAAGAAATGGTAATGGTAATGGTAATGGTGTTGGTGATGGTGCCAGTGGTGATGATGGTAATGGTGATGGTGACAATGCTGATGATGATGATGATGATGATGATGATGATGATGATGATGATGATGAGGAGGAGGAGGAGGAGGAGGAGAGTTTCTACAAGACTTCAAGATTTAACCTATATAAATTAGACAAAAGGGAAAAAAAATGGAGAAGAATCTCTAGCTTGGGGGATTCTGTTTTAGTGGTTGGATTAAACAGCTCTGTCTGCATATTACCTTTCAATGATGGTAACGGAAAATGGGTGAGAAATTGCATATATTTTTGCGATAACAATTTTGTATATCACTATGATGAAATTGTAGGTGGTCATGATGTTGGTGTCTTCAACCTCGAAGATGAAACAGTTGAAGAATTATTCCCAAACGTAGAATTTATCTTTCCTCCTCCATTGTGGTTATTTTCTCAAAATTTCATATCTTATTAGCTTCTTTAATTTGGTTATACCATGTAGAGTAGTAGCACTATTATGGATTTTCATTTATTGAAACTCAGAATTTTGTAACTATTTTTTTTATAGAATGCTATATTGATGATAAGAGTCATTTGCACAATAATCCCCTAACCTACCACAAGTAAGATTTAGGTTTTACAATAAAAAAATGGAAGATTTCAATTAATCACTAAACCATTTTTAAACACGTGACATCATTAAGGGAGAGGCCTTGTTAAGAGGAAGATTTAGGTTGGGTTTGTGTTTTCTCGGGATTTTTTGGTCACACTTCTGTGCTTCAAGTGGAATTGCTGGCTTTGTTAAGAGGCCTTCAAATTGCGAAAGGTAGAGGAATTCAGCGGCTTCAATGCCAAACTGACTCTCTTGAAGTGCTTCGTTTGATAGAGCAGGATGTTATTCCCACACATAATTATGCTTGTTATATTCATGAGATAAAGGCCCTTTTAAGGGAGTTTAGGTATGCTTTCTTGACTCATACTTTGAGGGAAGGAAATTACTGTGCTGATTGGTTTGCCAAAGAGAGTGTTGTTAGAGGTGTTTCTTTCAAGGTTTGGGATGTGCTGCCTACTGCTGTCAACCATTTGTTACTAGCTGATAGTATGGGTGTCATGTTTCCTAGGCTCTAGTTTGCTTTAATTTTTCAGTTGTACCAAAAAAAAAAACACGTGACATCATTAATTGAGTGACACGCGTCACAACAACAACTTAGAAGACTTATTTGAAAAGAAAATGTAAAAGACTAATTGGTAATTTAAAAATAACTTGACGTATCAATCTAATAATTTTGCCAAAAATCAATGACCTGACCTGCCTTACTAAGCGTGTGTTTAGTTTCGCGTTACCAATCCACAAACCCGAAAAGCCGTGCCTGTGTAGCTTTTGGAAACGCGCGTCTCAGGCCTTCAAAACGCGAATACAAACATGCTGTAAGTAGTCCAGATGCTATGAAGAAGGGCCAAGTCTTTTTTTTTTTATATATAAAAAATTTGGGGCTAGGTCTTGATTTGTAAGAAGTATTACTCTTCATCTATACTCCGTCCTTCCGTATAATAAATAATACTCCCCTTCCTTCCTTATAATAATACTCCATTTTATGCCCTGCTGTACTTATTATGGTACAACAACTTTCTTTTATTTTTTCACTTTTATGTATCATTCATTGTTTTTTCTCATTTTTATTTTTATTAAATGCTTTAATCTTTTTCATTAATGATTATGAATTTTTTTAGAAAAGTTGAGAGGGCAAAATTATAATATTACAATATATTTTCAAAAAAATTAATAAAATTAACTACTTTCTTTGATATATGTAAGTCGGTTAAGTATGTTCTATGATAAAAATCGAAGGAAGTATTATTTTTATTATATTAAGAAGTTGGCCCGTACGATGCACTTGGATTAATTTTGCATTTAACGTTATGCTAATTTAAAAATAAATTTTGGTAATGTGTTTTCCCATACGAAATATATATATATATATTGTTATTTGAAGTAAAAGTTTTGATATTTTGTCTTTTATTTTGGAAAATGAAACGTTTGTAAAAAATATTTTCTAACTTTATTATAATAATAATAATACAAAATGATTAAAAGCAAGAATAAATAAACAAAGATTGTGTCTAATCTTTATGTTTTTATATTAAATTCAAAATTCATTCTTAATTATAAATAGAATATATGGATTTGAAATATAAAAAAAATGAAAAATAGAAGGATTATTAGAATACAGTCAATTTTTATGATAAAAAAATTGATTAAAAAAGAAAACAAGTATAAAGAATTTTTGTTACGGGCAAGTTTAAAAAACACAGCATAAAAGAAAGATACATGTTATATACAACAAAAACTCAATCCTTGCTACTATGTGATTTTAGAATTTTTTATTTTCAATTGAATAAACTTATATTGAGCAGTGGTTCTATGTCGTGCAAATTTTGTATGTTGTGTGTATTGATTAAATGAAAATGAGGTTTGAAAAATCAATGGTCGTAAATTATTTTGAGATGAATGGTGAAAAATCATTCATGTGATTTTTTTAGAGAAAAAAGTAAACATGAAAATTCTCCCATTTTATAATAATATTGATAGTATATGATTACTAGCTCTGAGCCGTTGCAGTGCACTGGTTATGACTGTAAAATTTATAGATAAAGATTATCATTAAGAAACGGCGAAAAAGAGTTTTACAAAATTGTCAGGGTTCAAATCAAACCCATACAGTAAAAAAATTAATTTAAATGATCGTGTTGATAAATTTTGTACTTTTTTATATGAATCAAAAATAACACTTTTTATCCAATGTATTTCCCTTGTTTATATGATGGATAAATTAACATTTTACATACTCCCTCCGGCTCGAAGAATTATAAGCAATAAAAAATATATTTCTCTTGGTTTAAAATATAAGCAAAATTAACTAACTTTATTAAATTTTGTTTCATTCGCAATGCCACTTTCCTAAAACATCTCTAGAAAATTGAAATCTTAATTAACTTTTGTTTCATTCTCAATACTACTTTCCTAAAATACCTCTATTTTTTACAAATTTGAGAAAATTAAATACAATCAACTAACCTCCTTAATAAGCGTAAAAGTGGTTGAAATTGCTTATAATTCGAGCCGGAGGGAGTAATTATCAACTTTATTATGATGATAAATCAAAACAAAATTAGTATTAAATATTTTGATCATTTTTGTTTGATAGCATTATAAACATAATTAATGATAAACTATAATACTCTCTTCGGTCTTATTTATAAGATACTATTTTGACCCTATTTATAAGATCTCATTCCAATTTTTAATAACATTTAATTACTTCTTTCCACAAACACCTTATTAAGTCAACACTTTTCGAGTTTTAATAATAATTATAAGGATAGTTTTAAAAAAGTATATCAAATTTTCACATAAATGTCATTAACAAATTTAACCACTTTCTTTAGTAAAAGTGGAAAACCCTAAAATAACCTTATAAATAGGACTGAAGGAAGTATCATCGCAAGATAATAACGGCTCTTTGGTGGCAGCAAGGGGAGCAGAGGGGGTTGGAGCGAAAATGACCTCATTTAGGTGGGGATGACTCTCATATTCCACATCCTTGGATCTTATTCTTCCCTCATCCCCGTCCCCATATCCCACTTTCGAGAAAGATGGTTTCCCATCCTTTTTTTTTATTCTAATAAATTCCCCCACCCACTCCTAAAGTCTCGTCCAATCCCTCCCACTTTTTTATTTTTTTTAATTTTTTATATATCATCCCCTCATTTCCTCGTTTTTTTTAACTACTCCCTCCTATTTTGACTATCCCGCCCAAACAGTATAAGGGTGCTTCTATCATGCATCGTTTTTTGGTGCCCCTATTCTTTTTTTTTAATTCTAATAAATTCAATATATTAAAAAAAATATACTTGGAGTTTTCTGTGTTATTTTTATGTGCATGTTTTTGTTATTTGGATTTAAATTTTTTTATTATATGTTTCCTGACACAGGTAATAGTGTAAACAAGTAAAATGTAAAACACCGATTTTTTTTCTTTTAAACTACTCCCTCCTATTTTGACTTTTGCTTTCAAGCAGGTGGGTGAGGTCTTATGAAGAACGAAGTATGAATATAGTCTTCTAAAATTACGTTAATCTTCTAATATCAATACTTCAAGAAACTAAAATAAACAACTCAAATCAATGGTTGTAGGATTTCTATTTCTAATTGACCAGTAAAGAGCCAAAACAGTTATGATATGGTTTTTTCTTTATATAATAATTATTATTATAATAATAATAATAATAATAATAATAATAATTGAAAAATTACAAAAAAACTAATATTATAACTGTATAAAAATAAATAATTAAGGTTATATGTGTAAATACTCGGGGACGAAAAAACAAATCTCATTTTCCGTCGCGAAATTACCTGAGAGAAAATATCTCTCTCGTCCCTGTCCCCGTGGGAAAAAATCCCCAAATGGGGGATCCCATCAATAGTATCAAATTGCCATCCCCAGAGGAGAGAATAGAGAATTATACTAAGGAGGAAATGCAGCTTCTCACTTCCTCCCAAAGCAGCAAAGCTTCTCCCGCCAAAATCAGTATTACCTTTGTTCATACTCATTCCTTCCCTGTAATACTCCATCTTATTTTTGCATCGTTTTACTGTGCTCGTTCAAAATGGATGAGTTTCTAATACTTTCTATACTCATTATTGTCACTTACTCTACCCGGTTTTGTTGTTAGTATTATTTATTTATTTTTTGTTTCTTTTCGACCCCAAAGCATGCCATCCTCAAAACAGTAAAATTTAAAAATATATTAGCAAGGATTTTATGTTGGTATTACCTTATTTATTGTTGTATCATAACTATATTCTTTTAATGCAGAATATTGAATTAATTACTTCTTTACAGTATGCTTCAAATATTCTCTCTTTTATTTAGATTCTTGAATTGTATTTTAATTAATTAATCATGTAATTATAATATTGTTATTATCTAAATAATCCATGTACAGAATGACTAACTAGTCTAACAATTTATTTTTAAATGTCGGATTTCTTAGTTCGCTCGTCAAAAATGACTACTTGATCATGTAATTTCAGTCATAATTAATTTAATATTCTAAATAGAGAAAGATATAATTATGATAAAATAGTACTACACAAGGTTATACCAACATAGGCTCCTTACTAATAGGGATGGGCACGGGTACGGGCGGGCCCGGGTAGGACATATCCATGCCCCTATCCGCGGGTATTTACGAGTATTTATGCGGGTAATGAGTATTTGCGGGTACCCACGGGTTTTAACTTTTATTATTATTTTTTTTGAAAATTAAGCCAAAGTTATACTGCACCAGACGCTATATGTACTGAACCGCTCATCAAACAATTGTAATATAGTAAAATGATATGTCCAATTAAATTGATAATTATGCAGTGAAGGTAGATATGATTGGTACAGATACGTATGCACTCGTTCATATCATATGGCTATCTATTTCCTTATATGAAAAATCCATACAGCTACTATATGTTCTACTTTGGGCTTGCAGCATCAAAATTGGGCGATGCAATATCAAAATTGGGTGTGGATCAAGCCACACACTCTATTATTTATACTAATATGTATATATATTTATTAATAAAATATTATTTTATTTATACGGGTATCCGCGGGCGCGGGTACCATAATACCCATCCCCACCCATAAGGGAATAGTGCGGGTACCCGTTGCGGGTATTTGTGCGGGTACCCGCGGGCATGGGTATTTTGCCCATCCCTACTTACTAACATATTTTCAAATTTGCTTAATTACATTATTAATTGCTATAATTTTATCAATGATTCAATCAAATATTAAAATAGAATAAATCCTTCTATAATTATAAAAAAAGTATTTCTTAAATAAATAAAGGGCCCTACTTTTTTGACCTTCCTGTTTAATTAGTTAACCCCCTTATTTAAAGGAAAATTCCATAATATCCTTACAAATTTTCAATAAACCCAAAATACCCCTTTTTTATTTAGTTTATTAACCCCAAAAAAAAAGGAAAAAAAAAAAGAAAAGGAACAAGAAAAGGCACACTCGCCTTGCCTCCTGCGAAAAGGAACTCGATTTGTAAAGCTTTACAGCACGTTGAGAAAACTTCTCAATTTCTCAGAGCACCACCTCATTGGCAAATGCACCAAACATTTGCTAAGCGCGTTACTAGAACCAACGTCGTCGTCACCTCCATCGTCGATGAGAGCCTCAGTCACCATGATGTCATCCGAAACGCTGCGTTTTTCTTCGGTCTCAGTCTTGAGCGCCTTCTTCGCACGCTCGGAGGTTGGGTCCCACGTGTTATCGGGGTGAGGACGAAGCTCCTCCTCGCTGTGAGCATAGCGGCACGTGTCGCCGTGGCTGCAAGCCTTGCCTTGGCGCCTGAAGTAGGAGCAGAGGCTTGTCTTCCACATCGGATGGAGAGAACGGTCGTCGTTGTCGTCTCTCTTCCGCTTCTCGCCGGGAACGACGACGTCGTCGTTTTGTATATTTACTGGTATGCGACTTGGGCACTTTGTAAAGCTTGCACAAAGACACACTGTAACAAGAAAAGGAACTCGCCTTGCCTCCAGCGAGAAGGAACTCGCTTTGCCTTCAGCGAGAAGGAAAAAAAAGAAAAAAATATATAGCTCGCTGAGATTCCAGCGAGCTACACAAATTTTACACTTTCGCTGGGACCTCAGCGAGAAGTCAAAAAAAAAATAAAGTAAGGTTAATAGAGTCTTAAAAAAAAAAGTGGGTTAACTAATTAACGGGGTGGGTCAAAAAAGTAATTCCCTAAATAAATAGATTAGAATAACAAAGTTAATCTGACCTTTTGGTATTGATGGAGTTTTCTTCGATCATAAATAAATGATCAATTTAATATTCTAAATTAATTAAGAAAAATATAATTATGATATAACAATAAATAAGATTATATCAGCGTAAGATCCTTGTTAATTGCTATTATATTTAAAAAAATTTAATTAAATTAACTACTAGTATAATTTTATTAATAATTCAATCAAATATTAAAATAGATAAAACCCTAAATAATTAAAAAGATTAAAAGAAACAAGTATTAAACAAATATAATAAATAAATAAAAAATTGAAAATAAATAGAATAAATAAATAAATAAAGTTGAAAAAAAGAGTTGAAAACGGTATAAATAAATTAGAATGGAAAAAATAAGTAAAAAACAAAAAATCACTGTCACGTTTTAGCGGGAAAGTTAGAAGAGAGAGAGAGTCTTCGTCGGCGTTATTCATTTCATTCATATTTTTCCGGTGGTGCCGTGCTGCGGCCATTGGCGACAACTGTTCTCAGGCCATGGATAGCGGCGATGAAAGCGACCGCTACACGGGGGCTTCTCCGCTCCCGACTCTGCTTTACCCTTGTCCCTTCTGCGACGACACCTTCGCCACGGTGGAGCAATTAAAGAATCATAACAGGAGATTTCACGAGACTCTGATGAAGAAAAGGAAGCAAAAGAACAAGCGTGTGAAAGAGAATCGTCGGAAGGATCATCCTTCGGGTGACCCTTCGTGGCGGTGCCCAAGCATGTCTTCCGGTGGCCGGCGAGGGGCATAGTGCCCTAGCCCGCCGGCGCTAATTTATTTAATTAAGGTAATAATATCTTTCTTTTTTTTTTTTCTTTCTTGTTTCTTGTTTCTTCTTTCTCCCTTCTTCTTCTTCTTTTAAAATTTTCATAAGCTCGTAGCTACCTTTTGCACATGCAGGTTCTGCGGCTTCGGTGCTCGGACACGGACAAAGCAGCAGTTCACCCATCGACCTCACCGTTTCATCATTTTCCACACCGTTCATCCTCCACCCTCTCCGGCCGTGGTTTCAGGGACCCAAGAACACTTGGTTCCTCCAGGTTAAATTAAATTTAATCTTTAATTATATTGTTATTTATTTTAATTTTCATATTGTTATTTGGTTATGGTAAAAATAATATCTTTTCTAATGCTAATATAAATTTTATATATGATATTATACTTTTTAAGTATATTGTTTATTTGGTTCGGTTGTTTTTTTTAAATGAAAAATGACTTCTGCCGATTATACAAGTTTCTGCCAACATTGTTGGAATTTCCAAAAAAAATTCTGTTGGGATTAAAATGGGCTGGGGGCTGGAAAACTCACGAGTGTGCTCGTAAATTATTAAGCTTTCTTTGGTAATGTGAATTTATCTGTTCTCCCGGAGAAATGTTATGTTATGTTATCTGCCAAAATGTTTTTTTTTTTTTTTTTTTCAGCTCAAGTATTAGCTTGATCTGGTTTGTAATGAATGCAGGTGATGAATCATATGTTCTCCTTCTGGATTTCTCTTATGCATCATTATAATACTGCTTCTCTGAGCTGAGTTATCGTGAAGAAGTGTGCAATTAAGTGGAGAGAAGACCTCAGCCATCATCACCACAGAACAGAAGTGGAGTGGAGTGGATGCAAACACTCAACATGAGGAAGAAATAGCCGAAGATGATGAAGAAGAAGATGATTACTATGTTGATGCTGAGGAAGAAGAAGGAGGTTATGAAGATGGTGATGGAAGGGTTGAACTGGTTCAAACTCCAAAGTTTAAACCTGGACAAATCATAGACCCAATCGAGCATGGGTCCAATTGGTCACTGTTTTTAAAGTCTGGGAACTGAGAGATTCAATTGATTGGACAACTCTTTGTTTTTTGTTTTTTGTTTTATCTGGATTGGAGTTCACTGGAAATCTTGTAAGACTTTAGTGGATGGAAATTGGTGTGGTCAAATTAGTCCAATAAAAGGACTTCTTATATTCAATAAAAGGCATTGGTGCCATGTTGACATTTACTAAGTATTTAACCTGCTTTCAAGTTTGGCCAGTTATAAGCTAATTTATATTTGCATCTTACATGATTCTTGTCAAGTTATATTTGCATCATTTATACTAGTTGCATTAGACCAATTGTTCATTATTAACCGCATAATAGTTGCATTTATATTAATTGCATCTTGTTCAGCGCACACTCATTCAAAAATTAACATTTTATTGAAAGGTTGTTGAAGAAATTTCTATGAAAATTGTTAGTTGGGCGCTAGGTAACCTTTACTTCGCTAGAAAACATTTTGATATTGAGTTGCGCCATTTGATGTCCAACAGAAATGCCAAAAATCATTTTGGGTTTTTTGATGTCTGGCCGAAATGTCGAAAGTCATTTTGATATTGAGTTGGGTCGTTTGATGCCCCGACAGTAATGTCGAAAATCATTTTGGGTCCTTTGATATCCAGCAAAATCGACGAAAGTCATTTTGATATTGAGTTGGGTTGTTTGATGCCCCGACAATGATGTCGAAAATCCATTTGGGTCATTTGATACCCACCAAAAATGCCGAAAGTCATTTTAACATTGAGTTTGGGCTGTTGGATGCCCCAACATTAATTTCGAAAATCATTTTGGGTCATTTGATACCCGACAAAAACTCCGAAAGTCATTTTGATATTAAGTTAGGATTTTGTGATATTTGCAGGAATGCTAAAGAATCATCATTGATGAAAATTTGTTGATTGGATTATCCATTGTATTTCTTTGATAGAACTTCCAGATTTGTCGAGTGGTTTTCATTTCCAAACAAAACTGGTGTTCACTCATTTACTCGTTCCTTACCTTGATAGCATCCAATCCGTGGTTCCGATAAGAAACAAGTAAAGAGGGACAACTATTGACAACTAATTTTGTCCCCCCAAAATAAAATAAAATGCAAGAATACAAATAAAAGTTTTTCATAAAAAATAAGAATAAAAATAATTAAAAAATAATAAATTTTGAAATGATATGACAGTTTTTTTTAAAGAGATTTTGAAAACAAAAATGCTTTTTCAAAAAGGATAAAAAAATGTAAAAAGTAAATTTAAAAAAAATATAGTTTTGAAAAAAGAGAAGAGTTTTTTTTTGTAAAAAATAAAAAACGATAAATAATAATTTTTTTAGAAGATAATATAAATATTTTGTTTGAGAAAAGTTTGGTCAGTTTTTTATCATAAAAGATAAAATTTTATCATCAATTTTTTTTTAGAGATAAATTAGAATTAATCTTTAATAAATTTAAAAGATAAAGTTGAAAAATATCAGGAAATATTCTATTAGATTCTAGGGTATGTTGAGAAAGGAACCCTACTTTTCTTAACTCAATTTTTTTTTTTATAAATAGAGGTCCCTACTCCCTCCTCACTTTCAAAACAAAAACAATTGAGAGAGAAGTGTAAAGGAATAAACTGATCTGTTCCTCACTTTCACTCTCGCCCCTAGCGCACGCGCCGCACACAGTCCCGTTTACATCTCTCGCTAGCTCCTCTGCCACGCCAGTACCTGTGTGACACGTGGCAATCTGGTCCCTGCAGTGCAGCACTTTCTCTCTCTACTCCTTGCTACCCTCACGTCTACTCCTTTTGGGATTGTTGACTGTAGTACTCCCCCATCAGGTTCTTCATTCTTCTTTTCATTTTTTTTTTATTTTATATTTATTTTTTATTAATAAATAATTAAATAATTAAATAATAAGAATAATTTAAGATGTAGTTATTTTTTTAATTATTATCTAAAATTGGTTGTGCTTTGTTAAGTCAATTTTTCTCACCCAAATTTAATTTAATGGTGAAATCTCCTTAACCTGAAACAATATAGACAAACGCATTATCGAGGTATGATATGGTAGATGCAATGGAAGTCACCCTAAAAAATAAACCCTAAAAAATAAACCGTAAGACTCAGCAGTTAAAATACTGAATAAGACAGAGTAATAACTGAGTTATTTCAAAATGAAATCAAGTGAAAGAGTGATTATGTTGCACTTACTTCTCTTTCTCATGGGTTATAACAAGTAGACTAAGCAACCCTGTGTGGTCGCCAAGTAAATACCTAGAACCATCAGGATCAACTCTTCCATAAGCTTTTGTAATTGACTGAAATCCACACCACAATCTATTATTAATAGAAGTCCGATACTCACGTCATACATTAGATTCAATTCATAAAACAAAACAAGAAATCACTGCAGACGGTTTATATGAAAGTAAGAGAAACCATTTTAAAAGCATTAGCACTGCAGTACACTATGGTCTCTTCCCCAATAATCAGCACACCACAAAGCAGTGGGGGAACTGGTATCAGTAAATCAGCCCCATTATCAAGATTGTTCTGGGACCATGGACCCACAACAAAGTCTTTATCTTTCAGGGCAACCTCATATGTTTTAACATGACGAGCATCTTAGTTATCCTGTCATTGATGAAAATATTATATCAAAAGGCATAGAATTGTTGTGCTAAAATCAGTTATGTTTCATACTGAATATGTGACATGAAGGTTATGAAAAAAAATGCAGCAGAGTAGAAGAAAATTTTCATTGATGATAAAACGTCAAAAGACAGGTTAAGCATGGATTATTATATGTGAATATGTCTAACCATAACATGAAACTACAACATTACAACTTTGACACATGGGTCATATACACTCTTCAGAGATCAAATTTTGGTCTAAAACCTGTGTCAACCATTCTAAATTTCTAATACAAGTCCGTGTGACGTTGACACTTCAATGTCACTTGAAAAAACAAATTACATGTAGAACTTGCCCATGGACACATTTCTCTTCTTTTGTGGCACAAATTTATGTTAAATCAAAAATTGAATGAAATTATTCTGGAAAAAAAAAAGTAAGCACATGGTATAATACTGATCACACGCTTGCTGAACAAAAATTAACTCCAGAACAAATGTAGGCAGGTCCCTACAGGCACAAAAAATTGAAAAACTTCAAACACAACTCCCTCCCTGCTGCCATAACAATTTTTGGGGCAAAGAGACACCGCTAAAGATGTGAGCATTCTGCTCCAAGTAGACACAAAAGAATTTAATGGGACTAGGAGTGGTTTGAAAAAAATTAACTCCAGAACAAATGTAGGCAGGTCCCTACAGGCACAAAAAATTGAAAAACTTCAAACACAACTCCCTCCCTGCTGCGATAACAATTTTTGGGGCAAAGAGACACCGCTACAGATGTGAGCATTCTGCTCCAAGTAGACACAAAAGAATTTAATGGGACTAGGAGTGGTTTGAAATAATTTGAACAAGCGAAACACAAAGAGTTTGGACACTGTTCTTCCTAGTCGCTTTTCTTAACACAAACTATTGGCAAAAAATGGGGATTATTGATGCAAACCTGGACACTTAAATCGATAAATTCTAAAGAAGAGACAAAAATAATTTGATGCATAAATTGCACACCAAAGCTACCAGAGTATGAAAAACAGAAAAAGTGTACATTGTCTAGCTTCTTTTCACGATCACGTAGAGAAGATCCAAATTGTTATAAGAATAATGCTGAATTGCTGATTAGGATCAACTCAAGCAGCTCTATTAAAAAAACTAGTAGCAGCAGGACCAAAAGTATAAAGCCAAATTCAGAGGACAAGGCAGATTATACTTTTTTGAATAATACAATAGATTTATAAGTCTTAGATTTAGGCAAATGCTTGATAAATTGATATGTATTTTTTAAGAATCAGAGTATTGGCATCAGTAAAGAAAAATCAGTGTGTTAAAAATAAAATTAGAGTGTAAGATAAAGGCCAAACCATTTTAACACTGTTAAAATTTGACATGGAATAGAACACGGGCAGACAGCACCTGTGAAGGTAGTGATCTTCAAACCAAGTCAATCAATCAACTTGCTAAATAACTTCAGCATGTGATCTTCAAAACTGATTTGCTAAACTCACTCTTATGTTTATGAATGATGATGTGATCAGTTTTAAGCCACAAATATAAATCAAACAACAATTTATTATAGCAAGTTGGCAGCTATACAAATTTATGATAGCTTGCAAAACAGTGGAACACAAAACTATAATGTATTACAGCAATCTGACATAGATGATGCATTACGACTGCGAAAATCAACAACCTATAATGTAAAACACAAAACTAATACCATCTAAAGGATAAATTAAGACACGAAAATTTAATAAGCTAACTCCTTGCAGACAGGAAAAAAACTCAAATTAGCCAAAATAAAAGTTTAACATTTGAACCAAAAATATTCAAATCCCTAATTCATAATCTACCTTGAACTACTGGATCCTAGGTACTTATGAGTGATCTGAACAGAGAACTAGTGAAAAATTCAATGCTCTGCAAAAAAGTGAGAACATCAATGCTTTAATTAGAACTAAGCTCTGTTGAACGATTGGGAACTAGATGCGAATGGACGAGTGATTGAGAACTCACTGATTATAACTTAGCTCTGTTGAACGATTGAGAACAAGTTTTTGAGCCCTTTTGTGAAACAAATCATTTTTGTGAGATTGCTGCAAAATAAACAAATGGGATTAGTGATTCAAGTACTTACATAAGGTTTCAAAAGGACATAGATTATGCCAAAAGAGGCACTCAAGTATGGCACCTGCATTGGAGCAACAAACTCAATTACTAACAATATAATATGTAAATTATGAATTCTCAGCGAGCCACATGTGCTCTATGAATTTGTATAAGTGACATTGCAAAAAATACAAACACAATAGAATGAGCAAATTTGCTTAGACAAAGAGAGGGGGGAGCAATACAAGATACCTTTCTAGGCAAATTTGCTTCGGCACTAGTTTTGCCGGTATTAGTTTTCACACCTACTTTATAATCATCTACAAAAATAAGCTTTCACTATGAAAATAACAATGGATAATTGATAAATGATAAGGATTTATGCGTAAAAACTGATGAGGTAAAAAAGAAAAAAAGTGAGATAACATCTTCCTTGTTTAGAAACTCATAGAGAAAGTTACCTGTGTGGATCTTGAAACTTCACCAAAAGGACCATCACTTAGTTTCTGTTTGTTGTCCTCATCTGATAGTGTTGCAGGAGTCCCTTACCCGTGCCTTCAACCCTTTTATAACCATAACATTTCCAGTTTAGAATACATGCCAAACAAAACTACAACTTTGATCAAAAGGGTTATAAAAAAATGATTTTGATTAAGGGACCTTGTGAGAAGGGCCAGAATCTCATTCCTGCTAGTGGTGAGGGTTTCATAAATCCTCTTACGAAGATCGTGAACATGAGTCAAAAGATAGGTAGCCATTCAAAAACTTCAACTACAACAACAACAAAAACATCAATGTAAATGCATATCCTGTAGATAACATGACAGAGACACTTCATAATGATTCTTCAAATGCATTGAGATGTTGAAAGCAAATTTGAAACTTGGAAGCATTTCCTCAAACAGGTTTTGTGCAGTAAAATGAATGAGAGAATTGAGAAGCTAAAAACTATCTTCTCACTCCTTGTTGTTGCTGCAAAATGACTAGAGATTAGGGAATAGGGATTATGAAAAAATCTCTTAGCTGAAGAAGCTACACTGATCCTAACCATTAAAAAGCAATAACATAACACAAACTCTGAATCAGATGCAATAATTACACAAAAAATACTAACTTCCCAGAAACCCTAATTAAATTACAAATGTTACACACAAATATGAGAGTGAGAGAGAGATACCTAATGAGAAGAGATTGAGAGAATGGAGAGTGAGATTGTAGCCTTGGAGAAATTGCAACCCAGAAGAAGAGTCCAAGTGAGATTGTAGACTTCGACTTCGAGTGAGTGAGTGAGATTGAGATGGAGCCTTTGGTTTGATTAAGTAGCCTCGTATCTCTTACCTAGTTTCGACGTGTAAATTTTGATAACTAATAGGAGTAAAATGGATATAGACTAATTTATGTCAAATATCGTTTAATTATAAAAAAAAAACATATTTATTTTTTGAGTCTTGCTATAAGGTTAATCGGAATGGTAAATCAATTATAAATTAATATAAATCATTTTCTCTAAAATCTCAAAAATCACATTTTTTTTATAACAATAAACCACTTTTATTATCTTAATAAATGTCATAAGGACACTTATTAGCATTTTCCTTATTTTATTATAGATAATAGTAGTTAGATAATCAAAAGTAATAGATTATAGTAATAAAGATAATAGATACTTCTAATATAGAAGATAAACCACACATGACACATGTATCTCATTGCTATAAATACATACATAGTGAAGTGTGTAAATACAGCTCCTTTTCCTCAATTAACTGACTCACTCATTTTTATGCAGTTAAGTTTCGGTTTCAACCACAATTGACTCACTTGTTCTTCTACAATTAAGTTTCGGTTTCAACCACAATTGACCCAATTTCAAGAGGTAGGCCACTCCACAACAAAATTTAGATTTAAATTTAAATAAAAGTTGAAACTTCAGCATTGATTGATTATATGCGTGCTTTTTCATTCCCCCAGGATATTATAATGTTGTTTGATCGAGAGCTTCCGTTAGACTTGTGGGTTTGCGAGATCGTGAAGCATCTTGATTCCCCTAAAGACTATCTCAGGTTTCGTGCCACGTGCAAATCATGGAACCTGAACCTGCCAAAGATACCGAATCATATGAAACTTTCAGTTCCACAGCTAATGTTACCTTTCGGTTATGAGACTGATGGAATACTACAAGTGAAGCCGGATTTCTTCCACTCAAGTTTGCCTGTAGATATGCCAGACACGTTATTTCGTGGGTCTGGCTTTGGCTGGTTGATTAGTGTTGGTCTTGATGGATTAATAAGAATGTTGAATCCACATACCAAGGCTCAGTTCAATCTCCCACCAATGTCAACCATTCCAAATGTCGTTGCTTATAACCCTGATGTCCAAGATGAAGAATATACTATAAAAAGGACTCTCCCTCCTAACTTACCATATGCTACTATTTATACCACTTCCAAATATCATATTCAAGAAATGAATATCAAGAAAATTATTATATCTTCCCCTCCTCCTCTTGATCACAAGAAGAAGCAGCAGGATGACTTCATGGCTATAGCTATATATGGTGAACACAATCAATTGGCATTTTGTAAGCTTGGAGACAATAAATGGAGAGAGTTCTCCACACCAGGCGAAAGAATATCATATAGTCTTGATGATGCAATATTTTATGAAGGAAAAATCTATGGTGTAGGTTCTAATTCTCGGCTTGTTGAATTTGACCTGAAAACTTCATCTGGAAGTGTTACTGACATGCCACATCGGCCCAAGGATGATCCTCTCATCCAATTTTCTGGTGTGAATAACAAGTTTTTGGTTTGCAGTGATGAAGGTGATTTGTTAATGGTCGTACGATATTGGACATATACGAAGAGAAGTGATGGTGATGGTGATGGTGGTGGTGGTGGTGGTGGTGGTGATGATGATGATGATGGTGATGATGAGGAGGAGGAGGAGGAGGAGGAGTATTTCTACAAGACTTCAAGATTTGGCCTATATAAATTAGACAAAAGAAAAAAAAAATGGAGAAGAATCTCTAGCTTGGGGGATTCTGTTTTAGTGGTTGGATTAAATAGCTCTGTTTGCATGCTACCTTTCATTGATGGTAACGGAAAATGGGTGAGAAATTGCATATATTTCTGCGATAACAATTTTGTATATCATGGTGAAATTGTAGGTGGTCATGATGTTGGTGTCTTCAACCTCGAAGATGAAAGAGTTGAAGAATTATTCCCAAACGTAGAATTTATCTTTCCTCCTCCAGTGTGGTTATTTTCTCAAAATGTCATATCTTATTAGCTTCTTTAATTGGGTTATACCATGTAGAGCAGTAGTACTATTATGTATTTTTATTGATTGAATCTCAGAATTTTGTTACTATTTCCTTTTAGAAGGTTGTATTGATGATAAGAGTCATTTGCACAATAATCCACTAATCTACCACAAGTACGATTTAGATTTTACAATAAAAAATGGAAGATTTCAATTAATGAGATTTTTTATCAAGTCGCCAACCTGAAATTTATTTGTTTTTAAAATTTCAATAGAAAAGTACGTATTTCCATGGGACCAAGCTCAACAATCAAATCAAAATTGTTGACAGGGCCACCCTTAACTGGTGGAGGTTCTTGCCCTATGTCCCCTCTAACCTTCCATGTCTTCTTCTTCTTCATTTTTGACTTCTCTTGGTTAGCTGATAAACTTACCTCCTTCACCTTCTTTATCTACATAATAATAATAAAAAAAAAAGCACCAATTCAATCACCCCTGACCAACTATTCACACGGACTGTACAAAAAATATTCAATCACAAGGTAGAGATCTGTGTACCTTCTTTATGACAAACATTTTCTTCAATTCAATCTTGATTAAAGTTGAATACTCAACATCTTCACCAGACTAACCACAATGAAAATAAGAAGAAAAAAAATCAAACAATTATTGAATAAGTAGATAACAGATAATATTATCACGAAATAAGAGTTGGATCGTTTCGAAAAAACAATTTAATTAAACACTTATTTATTTTGAACTAAGCTATCATTAACAATGAGCTCTGCAAAGAAAATTGAGGACACAAATTGGAATTTTGGTAGTGTGTGCAATTATATTGCAAGTGTATTTTCTTGTAATTGTACACAACCTTATTGTAATCGCAATTTAA
Source organism: Crotalaria pallida (assembly GCA_037953625.1). NCBI lineage: Eukaryota > Viridiplantae > Streptophyta > Magnoliopsida > Fabales > Fabaceae > Crotalaria > Crotalaria pallida. Next base: position 125,776,608 of record CM075655.1, on the reverse strand, counting down.
AATTTTTGAAATAAGTTAAAAAGACCTTATTTTTAAAAGAATTTTACCTTGTTGAATTAAGCCGAGGAGTGCTTATAGAAAGGGAATATATATTTTTAATAAGTTTATGAAAAAGATAATGATGTTTAGGGTAGTTACTTTATTATACCTCATATAGATGTGCTAAACGGAGAAGCACTGTTCCATCATCCAACTCCTGCAAAAATCATGGAGTTAGAGGGAGAAATAGATAAATAGTGAATATTGCACTAGTAGTACTTACTATAGTAAGTTATGAAGAAGTTCAAGTCTACCTCAAGAGTTATAATAGCAACATTAGGAGGCAAGCTATAATTTGGGTCCATGACAGTTCCTTTGATCAAATTAGAGGACTTCCAATTTGCCAAATTCTGATGAATTAATATCTTAGAATATGTAATATATATCGTGATAAATAATCCATTAAATTAAGTAACTATTAGTTACAGTTAAGTCAGTCAAACCTCATCATGTGTAAAAGCCAACAAGAGTGGTGAGTAAATTTCTTGACCCGTTGTACGGCGCCAGCGTGAACCAGCTCCAAGTTTGTGAATGTTCATATAATAATTTCCTCTGACCTGATACAAACAATGGTTTCTTTTACAAATAGGGAATGAGAATTTCATGCATGTTTGGTAGTTTCACAAATACAAGACTATTCAACCTTAGGGCCTAGGGGTGTGTTTCAATTGAATTCTTAAAAAAAAAACTAGGCAAAAATTTCATCCAATTAACTAGTTAGGTAGCAATGATATAAATTTGGTAACATTTTCATACCGTTAGTCCTTCACATGTGTTGTTTACGCAAACTTTTTCATTCAGTGCTTCGGCTACTCCTTTGCCATCATCCTGTAATACACACCTTGTGTGGTAAAAATCAAGCATTAGTAGATTGTAGTATACAATAAAGGTTTAATTATTTGTCATGTAATTGAACTTTAGGATCGTTTTTGTCACAGATTTTTGTTTTTGTTTTTTTAGTATCTGACTTCCATAAGTTATTTTTAATTTTGCTATATACTCTTGTTATCAATTTCAGACAAATTTTACCAACATGTCGCACCGTAATCCTAATTAGAGGCAGAAGGTTAACCACGTTGTACCACATGAGCGAAGATTTTTTTTTAAATAAAAAAATTATTTTTATATTTTTGTTTTTTTTAAAAGAAAAAAATTGGAGAGAGGTCGTCTTCGCTAACATGGTACTAGGATTTTGATAAGATATCTAAGTAAAATTGGGCCGAAATTGATATATAGTAGGAATATATGGCAAACTCAAAAGTAACTTTCAGAGAGCTAAATATTTGGAGGGAAAAAAAATGTGACAAAACAATTCTAAAGTTAAAAAACCGAATATATAATTAAGCCTACACTAAAATTCTTATAATTATGAACTAAAATGTACCATGTAGTGTAGTATTGTATACCTATGAAGCATTAATTCCACTTCACCGTCTTTGATGCTAGATCCACCAGTTGCACGATCAACCAAGACTGATAATTCAGATTTCTTATCCTCAATATAAATTCCAAGATTGAGCTGGAATGTGATAAAAACAAGTTAGAAGAGTCTTAGACCAACCAAATCAAGATGTTCTGAACTCATGAAACAAATAAAAATGAGAACTAGCATGCAACTTGTTCCCTATTATTGGTTGGCCAAAGAAAATTGTGGGCTATTTTTCATTTCCTTTTTTCCTTGATTATCGGTAACAAAATCCCAAATTTGAGATGAAATAAATAAAGAAAAGAATTTTACTGGATAATAGTTTCCGGCTACAGGCTGGTTAACTTGAAGGGGCCAATCTTCTCTATGATCTCGAACCTGCATAGCCATTGTTATGAGTTATAAAAGTCATTGTTGCAATTTTTTCCCTGGAGAACTTCAATATAAACAGAAGACAATTTGTGTACAAGAATTACCCTTTTCAGAAAATCTCTTCCGTTAGAATCAGTATAAAACTCCTTGTTTGTAACCATATTAGTTGTCATTTGCGTGATCACCTCTTTCCCAACATAATCCTCCGTAGGAATCGGACCAATCTTCAAAAACAAATTCATGTCAGATCAAAACTTGTTTTATGTATAACTTCAGAATCTAGATTAGGCCAGCTAACCAGCACGGTATTCTATTTGGCTTGCTCGTTAACTCCATAATTCATTTTATTACACAAAGCATCAGTATACTTTGAACTACAAAACTCAAAGTTGCTCAAAAGGTGTTGGGCTGAGACATACATTAAAACAATTCCTTACAACATATGAGAGTGGTCTTCCAAAAGACTAGACAGTGTAACTTACAGTGTATTCAATCTCAGCATGCTCTTTGTCTTTGTAAAGCCTAGTAACCTAAAAATAAACAATAAAAAGTCAACAAGGTACTCATGGAAAGAACAAAACCATTGAATTTAAGTAATTAATGAGTGCCCCCATTACAATGAGCTGGCTAACAGTTATCAATAGCATGTTGTGCATAGAATTTAACAAAATGAGTTTCAAATTTCCTCACTACAGTGCTCTTTTTTTATGATGAACTTGTCTTGAATTTTATACCCCTTGCTATTCTATTCTAATCAAAATAGCAGGGCAAAGTGAAAGGTACAAAAGGGCCATCAAGTGACAATGTCATATGCCTCTCATGCAACATTCATGCTTTTGTATCAAGAAATCCAGACATAATATATTGAAACTAAGGATATATAGGACTTGCTAACCTGGTAAATCCACGAACTAAAATTCTGATGAACCTCATCAACTAGCGGTCCACGAATTATCTTCAAGGGCACCTGCGTTATCTCAAATATATCAAAATTCATCTATTGAGATCATAAATAGTGTAAGGAATATTCTAAACTAAGGATATATAGTGTAAGGAATATAAACTTAATAAGAGAAATAGTATACAAATATTGAAATGAGAGACTTTATTTACTAGTTTCATAATGCACTTCTGATGTTATTTACTAAAGCCATAAAACCATGAAATATTTTGAGCTGTCCGATCAGAGGAAGGGACTTACTGATCTTGAAACAACAATTGGAGATCCAGAAGGGAAGAATACGTAAGCACCAGAACCCTGAAGAAATCACATAACTGATATTGAAGAATACTCTGTACTAGTTTAGTTTGTTATAAGAATAAGGGGTCTGTGCAACAGAATCACAGACCTGATCACTGTCAACGCCTCTACTAGAATTATACCAGAGGTAGCTTTGCTGGATTGGTACATCGACCTGGAAAATTTAATTTAAAAAATATGAAATATTCTTCATACACAATTAAAATTATGGAAAAGTTTAATTTATTCCCTCCAACTTTGGGTCTTGTACATTTTGGTTCTTAAAGAACTTAAAAAAAAGTGTTAGACCATCTATATACTTTGTAAAGTGTGTTTTCAACCTTGCTTAGTTTCCATCAAACTCTAAGGGCTGAAATCACATTTTAATAGTTTTAGGATAAAAGAGAGCATGAAGCTAAGTTGAAGAGGATAAATTTAATCTTACTTGTAAAGAAACTTGGTACAAAAATAGTCACAATGATTTTCACATGACAACTATGTAAAATCAAATAGGAAGACCAAAATGCTCAGTTAAAAGTTTCAAGTTTATAAAGTTTGAGGATCACAGTGCAGATAATCCTAACTTGGAGGGGGATAGAATAGTCTTTTTCCTTATATCTTGATCATTGGTGCCAATAAAACTAGGCATGAGTGGTAGAAGCAAAAATATTGCTTTCAACGAACAAGCAAAATTAATAGAGTACATTCTTCTGTGGAGTAAGAACGTGGGAAATTACTTACTCCAGTCTTGGAATTATACATTCTTGTGAGTAATCCAGACTCTGAAGAAAATGACATCTTTAAATTTCCTGGTCCTATTTCAGTGGTCTTGTTTTGTGTAAGAATTCCCTTTCTCCTTTTGCCTAGTCAAATTGTAACACAAATTAATCATATGTAATGCTGAAAATTGATAAACCACAAGTTACTATTAACTCCACCTCAGTCCTTCATTATTTTTATTTAATATGGTTATCATGATAAAAACCATTCATTGAGTTTGAGTTACATTACCTTCTCCTTCTCCTGGTGCTTTAGAAATGAAGTAAGTACTCCATCCAAGTGGAGGTACAGAAACCTGAAAGAGAAGCCAGTATTTTGGGGCTTGTTTTGGTGAAAACCCCATATAGGCTTTGACGTAAAAGTTTCTTAAATTTTTTGTAACACCATCCACATCCACATATTGAGCTTCAATGCTATTGCCCAATGAATCTTTGACAACAAGCTTAGCATCATTGACCTTCATATATAAGCAAAACAGCCAGAAAACAATTCAATGAAAGAATTATCATAAACATCTAATGTATATCGGGGGATCGAAGATAATTAGTTCTAAAGGCTTGCAACCTTAATGTGCTTACAAGGGAATAGCTAAATTGACAGCTTCATCCATCACTGAAACTATACAAGGGGACAAGTACTACGTTAATGTGCAAACTGTAAAGTTCAAGTTCATACCCTTTTTTTTTCTTTGAATAAAATAGTAATATTCTAGAAAGGAAAGGTGATGATTTAGATGAAGTCATCCTAAAGTAGTGAATTCAGGATTTGAATCCTAACATTGGCACTTGAATTTCACACAAAATCATACTACTTCACTGCCACTATGACCAACCATTGGTTTTATAACTTATTATAGAATTTCTCAGAGCCCTTTGGTTATATTAAAATGATAATTGGTGTTCAAAATTGAGAAAAATCCTTGCTAGCATAATCCATAGTATATAATAAAAGCCATTTTATGCACTCAAAGCCTTACCCCTCTTCTCCTTAACAACAATAACAACCACCAAACTTCTTCCTACTTTGAATCAACCTTCTAAACAAGGAATATAAAACTGTTAATAACTCTTCTTGTTGAATAAAGCTCTTCATAAATTTACCAGGGCACAAATGGCAGGATGCATCATGAGGTCAAATGACAAGACTTTCATTCTATTTCTTAAAGAGTTTGCTATTCAAACTTCAAAGGTAAAATAGTAGAACAATGTTAAATTTTTGTAATGTCTAGAATAGTAGAATGAGGATTTTAAAATGAAAATTTCCCTATTGGTATCGGTTTGATTGAAGAACATAATGCCTTGTTTCCTAGTACATAGTAGTTTGATCATGAGAGTCTTCAATCTAGCCACAAGATGGAAAAGTTTACAAAGAAAATAATAATTATATGCGCCAGTTTAACATATGAAGATGCTCAGATTACATGAAACTCCAAGAAATTCTGATGCCACCAGAAAATGATAGATACTCACCGGTATTCTGAGGATATCGGTTCGATTCCATCCCAACGGGTTGTACACCACTAATACCTGGAAGCAATCAATAATGTATATATCTCTTATCAAAAAAAAAAAAAATCAATAATATATATATCATAACATAATAAATAAAAATATTTAGCCAAAAATCCTGAACAAAAGATGATAACATTACCAAACTCTTTCCTTCTGGAATACTTTCTTCTGTTGGTGGGCAGTAACTGATATTGAGTAATTGACACTGCAAAAAATCAAAAATCAAAAATCAAAAATCAAATAATAAAAGGAAAAATAGAAAAAAAAAACTATTTATCAATTAAGTATAGGAGAACTTCAACATCTACAAAGACAATTTACATAAGCTGTTTTGACTACAAAATAAACTAATCTAAACACAGCCCAACATGTTTATATGATTTGCTTGACATATAGACGAGCAACCGAATTGATAGCCTAAGAAATTCAATTTAAAAATAGAGATGCGAAGGTATATTCCTAATCATTCTTTTAGAATGTACTACCTGGGAAAATGCAGATGCAGGTGCCGAGCATTTAGCCCTCGATTTCTTGCTAGCAAGATAAGCCAACGAAGAACTAATGACAGTTTCCGCCTGCAATAAGTCATTGCTTTAGGAAATTATCTTGTCATAAAATACATCATTAGAAGTTAATAAATTTGAAACCAACACATGGTCTCATGTTGGAGTCTTATGATTGGTTTTCCCTCCTCGATTCTGGGTTAATAGAGGTAGAATTAACTTTCCCATACCAGACCAAAAGAAGTTAAATTTGGAAAAGTTCAAGATCATCATCACCTTTGAGGCTCCAATAGCCAGTCTTTTTGCATAGTCATCAGTTGTATGTTGTTGGGCAGTGCCACTGATAGCATCATGGTGCTGTGCAATTCCAAGAGCATCTCCAAGGTCAGAAGTGTGAAATCCAGTGGATTTATTTCCACCCAAAAATTCAAGTTGACGTGCTGCCTAAATAGAAATATCAACAATGTTTCGGGTTTGTTAGGACTTGTTGAAGAAAAAAATCATAACTAATTTTGATCAAGACATATCTATCAAGAGTAAAGGCAACGTTATACCAAATAGTATCCACTTAGCATCCTAATATATCGCTTAAGGTTTGGGCGACTGGTGTAATAGCCAGTCCAATAACCATTTGGATCATCCGCATACCTATAAAGAATTAAGAAATCAACATCAATAATGTGCATAAAGCAGTTACCAGAGCAGTTAATAAAACAACTTTTAACACATCCTTACGGGAAGTAATCGTGTGTTTTCAGGGGCCATGATTGACTTGCTGCATTTTTTGCATCAGTGTAAATAGATGGAGTAGAATACAGTGCGTTCACTCTACCATCCTGACAAGATTAAACAAATAGAAACATGTATTTGAGTAATTGAGTTCATCATGATATAATACATGTATAAAAATGTTTTGCTATGTATGCATTGTTATAAACACCAACCTTGTTAACATAGTGAATTAGTTTATCCATTTGCTTGAACCAAGACTCAGCATATTGGTACTGGAAATCATCACCCATTGTCCACATGATATGGTTTGTCCTAGTCACATTTGCCTATTACAGGAACAAGCAAATTACTTGCACATCCCTTTTATTTATTTATTTATTTTTGCATAGCAAGAACAAATACTAAGAAAACCACACTTTGTATTGGCATAAAGATCTTGGAGGTAATGAACCTACTTGTAAAATAGCTGCATCAATAAATTCCTGTACTCGCTGTTCAACATTGTAATCAAATAGAAGGGGATCATCCTGCAGTTTGAGTTGACTGATACAGTTAGCAATATGCTTTAAGATAATATGTAGCATGACATTCAGGATGTTTAGGTTTTAATGATAGAATTCAGAACTCAGAACCTGTATTGGAACAAAGTCATCAGTGAAGACTTCAAAGTGAAAACCATCTGGAGGACCATATCGATCAGGAAAAGTATTGGCAAAAATCTGCAATGGTAAAAAAGACAACACAATTAGTCATTCTAACTTAAGAAAGAAACGAGTCACAATAAAAGCCCCAAAAAAAAAAAGGTTCCAATTCAAACCTGAGCTGAAGAACCAAAGGTTTTGGACCCACGCCACACAACTTCAAGGGATTTATCAACTTTGCGCTTAACTCTGTCCTGATAATCAATCCTAGCGAAATGTACAGATTCAAATCCAAGCTGCAATGACAGTAGCAAAGCAGATTATTCATTTTTTTTTTGTTTGAAAAAACCACAATTATTATGAAATTAAATAAGCAAAGCATATTGACCATTGGCAGCAAAATTCTTTCAACAACCCTATCAATTCTCACATACCATATGATGCAGGTTAAGACTAATAACACTCCTCATTGACCAATAGTAAAATAAAATATAAGAAAATTCTTCTAATTGTATGGTAAAAAAAAGTAGGGCATTACTTCCATATAATCAATTTTTGGATGGTTGCACAACAACCTCTTGATGAACTGGTAATTGTTTTGACAAATCATTCAGTAAATACATATTATTGTCACGTGCTAAATTGAAATAGCCAAATTTTGATATTGGGTCAAATTTTAAAAATTCAATTTTTGATTTATTTAAAACTGAAGTAGCTATGACATGAATTCATTAGATGATTTGTCGAGTAATCATTGGTTTATCGAGGAATTGTTGTGCAACCATCCAAAATTTGGTTGCAAGATAAAAATATTCATAAAAGTAATCAATGATAAGATAATGATCGTGTAAACAAAGTGAATTAGATAGACCTCGGCACCAAGTAGGTAAGCTTGGACAGCAGAGTGACCAAATGGATCAATCTGCCACCCTGCAATAGGGGTCTTGTTGAATTGTCTTTGGATGAAGCGATGGCCAAGTGTCGTTTGATCAATCATGTCTATGTAGTGGGTCGTGGCTTCATCGTGCATACACCAACCACCATTTCTACACCGCACCAAAATATTAATACATCATCATCTTTTCAACATGTCCAAAAATACATATAGAGTAGTAATCTCTCTTTTCCATTTACACACTTAAAAACTGACATACACAAATTCTAGCTGCCCTGCTTCCACAAGCTTTCTCACTTGTGCTTGTGTTTCTACACTTTGTTCTACCCACCATCTGTGAAAAAAAGCCTGACATACATAGGGATGATAATTAATATAATGAATTTGCAATGTGGTGAAGTAAAAATACATAGCAGTATTATTTAAACAATCAATTCAAACACTTATTTTATGCATAACTTTGCTTATAAACTATTATGTATGTGTCACGGGAAAGTTGTCGAAATCAATTATTCAAATTACATTTCCAAGATGCCTAAGCATTTTGATCCAATAGGGTAGATTGATTTTGACACCATTCAAACATTGTTGATAACTCTATTAACATAGTTCTTAAGGTCCCATTTGAACATTATTGTTAATAAGAACATGGTTACATTAGACGGCAAGGTCCACGATTTTACCATCTCAGCAAACACAAACTTTCTGTTTGGATCACGCTGGAGGGACATAACCACCGAGTCCAGCACATTCTCAACACATGCGTTCTGCATAAACAATATAATCAGACTACATACATCAATGAAAATATATGTATATAAAATCAGTGCACAACATTGAATTATGACTCTAGTCTAACTCTAACCTGAATAGAATTGTTTGACCCAACATAGTATTGGTCAACTGTTTTTAACCAACCAACATCATCATGGGAATGTGGAACAAGATGAACATTCAATTTGCCAGGCTCAACACCAGCTCCAGTATTGTATTTGACAGAAACTACTGTACCATATAAACCAAAAAAGAAGAAAACAGAGAGAAACTTTGAAACTAACATCATTCTCTTCACCATTTTCAGCCCTCAAATACTAGTGCCACATGACACAAGCCAATGCTGTCACAGAACCTGGTTTTATGCAGACGTTTTACTTAAACTAAGGTTTTGAATTGAAACGCAAGAATGTTTGGTATTGTATCACAAAATACTTTGAATGCATTAATTATTGAAATTGCATATTAATCCTACCTTCTGATGTTGTTAAATGCAATTGTTAATGATATTTGAGTCAACAACATTTTATATGTTCTTCAAGATTATTTTTATAATTATAAAATGTTGAGTAAATATAAATATTTGCGGAAAAAAAGTATTCCTTGTGTACCAATATCTTGTGAAAAATTTGTAAAGTCAAAGAAAATACTCCCTCCGTCCCTAATTATAAAGCCCTCTTGATACTTTTATTTTGTCCCTATTTATAAAGTCCTTTACCAATTTTCAATGAGCATTAATTACTTTTTTCCACAAACACCCCTATTTATTTAACACTTTTTAGATTCCCAATAATATTAATAGGGGTAATTTTGAAAATACATATCAAAAGTTCACATTTCCAATACAATTAACTAAATTATTCCACTTTCTTAATGGACGTGAAATCTCCCAAGAGGGCTTTATAATTAGGGACGGAGGGAGTAAGAATTAATGTAATTCATTAATTACAATTAAAAACTATACAAATTTGTCTCATTTTTTCACTATAAATGAATTTCATATTTTCTTTCCTAATAGTTTGATAATATTTTTAAAATATTTGATTTATGATTTTTTGGGACATAATTTTTCACTTTTTTTTACCAAAATAATGAGACGAATGAAGTAATTAATAACATTGAAAATTGAAATAAGAGCTTATAAAAAAAACGAAAACAATGTCACTAACCAATTATTATATTTGAGAATAGAGGAAATATATTATATTATTGGTTAATTAAGGATACATGTATTAAATTGTTGGTTAAGTAATTGATTGATTTGATAAATAATACATTACAATTTTTTATTAAATTTTTAAAATTTTATTCACTTTATAAAATACACACACTAGTATATTTTTATTTTTTTGAATTGTTACGATCGAATATCTTATTACTCCTAGACAAGCTGGCTAATTACTTAGTAAAAATAAATAAATTTAATCTCAGTCTTTAATGTTGATGAAAAGAAGTTTAATAAAGAAGTTTTACATTAAAAACTCAAATATTTAAGAATTTAGAACTGATAAATTTATGTTTTCAATGTTTTTTTAGTACTAAAGGCTAAAGATTAAGAGGAAAAAATAAATTGTTCTTAGATGTGATTAGAAAGTGTTTTGCTAACAAATGTCCTAAAAGTAGGAAAAACATCACAAGTTTCAACATGTCTTTCTCTCGAGAACTTAAAAAATTACGTTTTTCAATGTTTTTAAACCATACTATTTAGTTTCTTAGGGCACTTGTTTATAGAAAATCATAATAGTTTCGTGTATAATGATTTTGGAGAAAATTAATTTTTGAAACAAATTAATTCACAAAAGATTTTTTCGTTTGATCTTATTTACTGTATAAGTCATATTTAATCATATCACATATATCAAAAAAGATAGTCACATTTCTTGAAACTTTAAAAAAATATTTTAAAATTATAATTTTACTCTCTTATATTCCATTGGAAATTTCACAATATATTATTTCACATTAAGAAATAAAACGTAAATAAAAGAAAAAAATAATAAATGTCTCCTAAAAACTACAAAATAACATATAATAAATAGGATAAAAAATTATTCTAAAATACGATTTATAAATAGAACAAGATGAAATGTAGAGATTCCAAGTAAAAAAAAACAAAGCCAAACCAATGAGCAAGAAATAGTTAAAAGCATCAAAGACAAATAATAACAACACCTTAGGGTCTATTAGGTAAAATTAGTTTATAGCTGAGCCTGTAACTTGTAGTGGTGGGCTTATAGCTGTAAAGCTAGTTGAAAGCTGTGAGTTTGTAGCTACGACTCCTGCGAACTTATAGATGTTTAGCTAACTGTTTGAAATAGTGTTGTTCGATAAAGCTAGCTTTTGAAGTAGCTGAAAGTTATTAAATACCCGAAAAAGACATGCAACTTTATATTATTTATGCTTTATTATTTTAATTTATTAAATAAATAATTAATTAATTAAAAATTATTAAATTATAATTAATTAAATTCATTTTTTTCCTTTATTTATTAATTATATAGATAATTAATTAATTAAAAAAATTATTAAATTATAATTAATACTCCCTCCGTCCCTAATTATAAAGCCCTCTTGACACTTTTATTTTGTCCCTATTTATAAAGCCCTTTACTAATTTTCAATGAGCATTAATTACTTTTTTCCACAAACACCCCTATTTATTTAACACTTTTTAGATTCCCAATAATATTAATAGGGGTAATTTTGAAAATACATATCAAAAGTTCACATTTCCAATACAATTAACTAAATTATTCCACTTTTTTAATGGACGTGAAATCTCCCAAGAATGCTTTATAATTAGGGACGGAGGGAGTAATTATTAAATTAACAATTAATTAAAAAATAAATGGAAAATGCTAACAAGTGCCCTAAGGGCACTTATTAAGGGAGTAATTATAGATAAAAATTATTGGAAAGTGTGATTTTTTATGTTTTCGAGAGAGTGGTGAATGTGAACTTATGATTTTTTTCCATATGTAATAACCTTAACAAGTCCCCTTAATAAATTAGAAAACCTTGATTTGGTGTCGGTAAGTAGTGCGCTGGGATTTCATAGTCACTGGTTCAACCTCGGAATGAAAACTCACACATTCCTAAAAGAAGATAAGAATCTCACAATTATTAATGGGATCTACTTAGGTGTATTATGCTCTAGTGACGAGACGAATCGTATGGCATTATCTAATCAGTAAATTATAGCTCAACTTAATTTTGAGAATTTGAACATGTATGAGATTCGGTAGGTACTTGTTTTGGACTTTTGGGTATTAATTTTTTTTTTTGGTGTACTTTTTGGGTATTAATTTTAGATTTTTTTTTTAACCTCCCTCATTACTCGTTGGCCCCCATTTAGGTTTTTATGGACGAAGTTGCTATTTATTTACCGCCTGAAACAAGGCGGAAGAGCTTCCCGATTTTAACAAAGCGAAATATATCAGTTTTCAACTTATGCAAGTCGTAAAATGTTCCGACTTTTAAGAGGTGATAATAAAATAGATATTTCCGACTTTTAACCGTCGGAAAGAATTCGTTCCTTTGCCTCGGTTCTCTGAGGATGAGGCCATTTTTTGTGACGAAGAAACAAGAGAGAATGAGAGACAAGAGAAGCAAATGACTTTATGGAGAAAACAGAAAGAAGATATCTTACGAAGTCTTGAGATCTACCCAAGTTAACATTGCCACCAGTTTCAAAAAGCATAATTTGGACAACTCATCACCTTTATTCAGGTCCAATGAGCTCACGCATATAGCCCCACGCGTTGACAACACATCTGTCTCAACACAAGACTCCACGCATTCTGTGGCACCATTGGATCTTCTGGGCACATCTCACTCTCAACCGTTGATGTCTTATCAAGAATCAAATCTATCTCAAAGCATTCCAATATGGTTAAAAAACTAGATTTTTTTTTTCTTTTTCTTGATTTTTTATTGCCTACTCGGTTTTTGTCATCTTTTTTTTTTCTTGGAATTGTGTTTGCAATTGTTTCCGACGGTTAAAAGTCGGAAATATTTATTTTATTACCGCCTCTTAGAAGTCGGAACATTTTACAAGTCGAAAAACTGATATATTTCTCTTCCGCCTTATCAAAATTGGGAAACTCTTCCGCCTTGTTTCAGGCGATAAATAAAGGGCAACTTCGTCCATAAAAAACCCAAATAGAGGCCAACTAGTAATGATGGGGTTAAAAATGAAAATGTCTTAACTTTATTTCTCATTTTTAGGTGATAGTACTTTTTTTTTCTCCGTTTTCAGCTTATAATGTTGTTTTATACCCCAAAACAAAACTTATGCGTATGTCCTCAGCACCGATCACACACACACACATACCAAAAAAAAAAAAAAAACACTAAACTAAACTAAAATATTGACCCCTTTTTTTTTCTTCTGAGAAACATAATACGCTTCTCACAACAGCCAAAAATGATTTTTCAAAAATCCTATCATCATTCGTCTGTTTGATAAACTGCGTAAATCAGCTTATAAATATTTTTTAAAAAAATCCATAAATGATTTTAAATGCACCAGACACTTGAAACAATTACAAATCATAGATTCTGAACTGACTACTATAAATTTTGATAAGTGCAGGACAACAAAAAGCCTGTTTAAGTTAAAAATAAAAAATAAAAATCACCCAACACTTAATCGAGACATGTAATGGTTCCAATCAGCTCTGAAGATACAGACAGGTAAAAAATAGTTCCCCGATTAGCACCACTATCTACCCAATGATACCCATGTCTCTCATAAGGAACAAAATACAATCTGGCAGTGCAAAGTGGATGCTGAAGATTATTTCTTCTCCTCTTCCTTTGATGGCTTGTCGTCATTCTTCTGCTGTGGCTGATGAACATACAGCACAATCATAAAACAGATAGTAGTAAGAAAAAAAAATTGGAACAGATACTCCTTCTAACGCAAAATGATGGTAAAAGAATACAAAGAAATTAGATCAAAAATTGTCTATCTTTATGGGATGGAGGGAGTATCTTTTTTTCACAAGAGAAAAAGAAGCTAGAACAAGGCATAAAAAGTTGATACAGGCTTGGCAGAAATTTAGCATTGATATTAAAATATAGTGATACATAAAAATAAAAAAAAAAAATCAGGTAAAATCTACACAATCATATTTAAATATGCTATTTGCAGGAACAGCTCGCTATTGTCCATCTCTGCTCCTTCAAGCACAATATTACCCGTCCAAACAAATTGAAATAAGAAAAGAAAAAAGAACGAACACCATTGACTAATTTGTAAGATAATTACCAAAATTTTGTTTTAACATATTTATTTTATTACTCAACCTATGATGCGTTTTCTTTTTTATCCTCATAACAAAGGCAACCACCATCCTCAGGCCACTAAATAGGCAGAGATAAACCACTTCAAATAACAGGATGCGGAATTCGACTAATCGGCTATTGCTGAATAGGGAAAAAAAAAAATCAATGAGACAAGGGGAGAGAGGGAAAGGATATCAGGTTGAAGGTTAATTTGTGCCTTGAAATTCAACTAGGCCTCAACTGAAATTTTCTACAAAATTCCTTTAAAATCTAACGTATGCATAGAAAGACTAACCTCAGACTGATTTTGCATGGAGGCAAGCAAATCTTTGACAGACGGATCATTTGGGTCAACCCCAGGAAGCTGCATAGGGAATAAATTATTACTTAGTGTAGAAGATATAACATATCAATCCATTATGTTAAAATAATAAACAGATGATTCCCAGGATTTATTAGACATACTGAGGCAAGGATAGAAGATACAAAGGATTGATCTGCCAATAATTTACTCATGTCTGACTGGCTTGCTGCATCTTTTGTACTATCTGCCACTGACAATTGGAGAGCTACAAGCAACAAATGACAAGTCAATAAAAAAGTTATAAGAACCACCAAAGTTTTCCCATGTACTAGAAATTCTAAGATGCGAATTAATTTAATCTCGTCCCAAGTCATGCTAAGCTTCTCAAAGCAGAGAACACTAAAATTCAACCAACGCCAACCCCATGAAGGTGACATGTATCACATGGTGGTTCTTAACTCATTAGTGATTGATTTTCAAGTGACACGTCACATTTATATGGTTAGGAGGATGTTAGCCTGGTTTGTTAGGAGGATATATCATTTCTCAATATGTAAATGCATGCTAAACATCATATTGTTAAACAGAAGAACAAGACGTAAAAAACAGACTCTCTACATACTCACCCATGTTTAATAATATGTGAAGCATGTACCGTAGGACACTTAAAAAAGGAGTTGTGTTAACACATTGCATGCATACCATACATATCAGACATGACATGACACTTAAATGCATAATGGGACATTTCAAATTTTTCTATGATGCAGTGTCAACATCTATGTTATTCCATGCGTCTGTGCTCGGTACTTCTTACATGAAGAGGTGCATAAAAAGCATAGAAACTCACCTAAAGCCAACTCAGGATCATCTAATGCTGCTTCTGACATATCTGCATCTTTCACATCAAGGCCAATAGTAGAATCATCCATTGACATAGCAAGCGCCTGCTCTAGCAAGGCATTCTCATCATCCTGTTTTCCATTGAAGGTCAGGGAAAGGCAATAATTTTTGGGGAATTATAAGGCCTAAATGTCATATCAGAGGCGGAAAGAAAAATTGATTTCAGCATGCACTTATAAAAGTAAAATGATGCTAGAAATAGCAGTTTCCAAACTTGGAACCCGTAACCTATGAAGCCCAAATACTAAAAAATTGCTAGAGTACAAGTGCCATACTCTTATTTTATACCAATAAGCTATAGTGGGATAGCATGTACCAGGATAGCGGGTAGCAGGGTGGCCAACCAATGGGACATTTAGGGAAGCACAATAATTTATACTATATGTAGGCAAATGCTAAAAAATAGAAAAATACACAATTGTCCGCTTTGCTATTCCACAATAGCATGCTATCGTGACACTATTGACCACTTAACTTTGAAAAGAAACAAAATGGATAAAAAAGGGCAGAGAATTTGTTTTATGCACATTTCCACCTATGAACTTTGTCTAGAGAAGATAAAGGGTATAAACTAGAGAAGGATGTGGGACATTAGTGGAGCTGTACAGGACCCACTTGATGAAGGCGATAGACTTTTTGAATTAGCAGAGTTGTCTCTTGACTAACCAAACATAGAAGCGATGCATATTTGGATGATGGGAATGAGGTACATGAAAATGATAGTTATTATTAGACAGAAAATAGTAGGCAAATGACTAGAGCAGGACTTCTTTTAAATAAGACCAATGATGCTATTTGTGACATTCCGACATCGGTTGGGGAAAAAGTGAGCAATTTTTGAAGCCGGTTCCATTTTCAATACTGAACAGGCAGGATACAAGGTGCTGCTAGCACTGCAGTAGTGGAGGTGGTGGTCAGAAAAAGAAATTTAAGACTGTGGTCTAGATTGACTCAAGCCTTCGCGATCTTATAGATTTTTGAAGTTTCCGTTTTACATTCACGGAAATGAGGAAGAGATCTCCCAGGACAAATAAGTGACCTAGGACCCACTATCTTCATTGATAAGCCTCCATGATCTTATAGATTTTGAAGTTTCCGTTCTACATTCACTGAAATGAGAAAGTGATCTCCCAGGAGTATGTTTCAAGTGTAGTAAGCCTTTGTGACTAAACTATTTTAGAATTAACATAATCAACATAAATTCACAATTTTTTTCTGCAAACTGTAATATGCAAATAGATAATTATATTCTAGTCGAGCAAGGAGAAAAACACCCAATACAATAAAAGCAACAAAGACACCAACCATCAAATCATTTGTCTTATTCTCAGCTTCAGAAGTTGCTGCACTGGCACGCTCAGTCATTGTCGCATCTTGTGAACTGGCTGGCTGCTCGCCTCCTTTCTCTTGTTTGGAAGCATCCTCTGCAGCCTTTTTAGCAGCGGCTTCCTGCCTGGCTCTCTCCTCTTCCATTGAAACTCTTAGAGCAAGAGCCAGTTCAGGATCCAGGTTTGGATCCACTCCAAATTCAAAACCAGATACACCACCAGCTGCAGCTGCTGCTGCTGCAGCAGCAAAGCCACTTCCTCCTTCCCCATCACCAGTGAAAATAGGTGTACTGCCACAGAGCAATGTTACATAAATAACAAGGAATTAGATCGCAAATTCCTGACATTGAGCTAAAAACTTAACTCTTATGAGAGAAACAATAGATAGGAAGGAAAAATACAACAAGATTAAATTGAACCCACAAACCTTATAAGTACATCAGAAAGAGCATTTGGACCAGCTGGAACGTGAACAATGTGGCTAGTATCGTTATTGTTAACAGCTGCAAGGAGTGCTTCCAGTTTTTCTGTCTTCCCTTCATCTTCTTCACCAAAATTGACAATATCAAGAGCTACACTATTCTTTTTCAACTTTCTCCCTATCATTTCCAACATTTTCTTTTCATGCTTAACAGGACTACAAAACATCAAAAAATAAAGTTAGACAGAAAATAACTACAAATAAGTCCATTTTGATAAAGCTTTGAACATAGCTAAACATACCCTCCAGCAAAAACAATAATCCTTTGCTGCTGCTTTTTATTCTGCCGATGCTTAAGAGCCAATTGTGCCACCTGAATACCCGCAGCTAAGTTCATCTCACCACCTATTTCTAGTCCTAATTAAGGAAGAAAATGGGAAAGGGGAGTCAATTTTTTGAACAGAAGAATCCGCATGTAACACAATATGGCAGAAAAATATGCTGCCAACTTGTTCGATTCAGAAATGTGATTACAGAAAGAGCAGCCTTATACAGATGCTAATAACATCCAAATGGAGAAGAGGCTCAACAAACTTGAAGCCAATTAACAAAACAAAATAGTTTTACAACTCAGAATTTCAGCGCATAATTTGTTAATCCCTAATCCTATCTCCTTCTAAATCTTCAGGAAGCACTCAACAACAATATGCATCGGCATTAAGAAATTATAGGTATAATCTTCAAATAACAATTAATAATAAAACTAGATCAAGTGGAGTAATAAACTAGAGAAGAAGAAGAAGAAAAAATAATTAGAGAAGAATGCAGCAAGCTTCAATTAATACTCACATCAAACACTTATCCCATAGAGGGCATCATGGACCAAGTAATAAACTAGAGAAGAAGAAGAAAAAAAAACAAAAAGATTCACAAAAAACATACAATAAGAAAATAAAAACTAACCATGCATGCAAGCTAAGATCTTGCCCAGATCACTAGTAGGTGTGACCAAAACACGAACACCTTTCCCTGCCATTGTGAGAACCCCCACTGTATTTTCTGGATTGGACTGTATCATTAAAATTCAAAAAGAAAAAAAAAACATTCATCAGCACAGCTGAAATCTTACTCAATTATCTGAACCTCATATTCCCAATTCTAAAATACATCAACAATAAAACGCATAATTAACACTATCTCAAGCCAAAAGCTAAGTCTAAAACATTCCGAATTTTATCTCTGACTACTATAATCCTTAAAAAAAAAATCTAAAATAGATAATTAAAAAAATAAAGGAAAAATAGAAGAACAGAGTATTATTTAGGTTAAGGTACCTGAGTTTTAGCACCACAAATAAGATTGACAGCGTCAGCTTGAGCTTGGAAGCGAGAAGGAGCGTAATCTCCGTTACGCATCCATTCGGAATTATCAATACAGATCATTGTAGCCTATTCAATAGAACAATTCAAATCAATAAGTGTTCAAATAACAACAGCAGGAAAAACCCTAATTTCATCAGGTATAAAAAAAATAAGAATAGTAATGGGAAATTGACATGATACGGTTAGTTGAAATTAAGAGAGGGGTTGGTTTACCTCTAGCACCATTGTTGAAGATTGAGAGCGAAAGATCGAGATTTTTTAAGAGAGAGAGAGAAGAATGTTGTGAACGAAAGTAGGAATAGAGAGAGAGAGAGAGGAGAGAGAGAGAGAGGAGAAGAGAAGGGTTCTGAGGTTTGGTGGTTAACTTACTAGATGGTTAACATGGGTTCTAATCAGCTGTGACGATAACGCACCGTGCTTTCTTCTCAAACGCCAATAGCCTAAAGCCGCGTAAGATTATTTATTGGGCCTAAGAAGTGGGCCTGTTCTCAAACTTAAGCCTGTTATTCCTTTCCCACGGACGGTATTACCCTTATATCTCGTCTCCATTACACACTCAAAAAAGAAAAGAAAAGAATAACATAACACTGTAATTGAAAAATAAAATACGCAATACTAGAACTATTTTCGAATAAAATATTTTTTGTTTAAAAATTAAATATTTATATTTTTTTAATATAATATAAAATATTATTATGCAATAAAAGTATATAAATAAAAGATAAAAATCGATAAGTTTACAACTTATACATTGTTTTAAAGATAATTTAACGCATGAATGTTGAACCCAAAAGATATGAAGTTTGGCTCCCTCATGGCTCATCCATAGTTTTGTACATGACAAAAAACTATGATTTTCGTACGAAGATTTGATAGGTTATTTTTTAAATTGTTTTTTAAAACTCAACTTACGTTTAAGTTGTTCAACTTTCATAAAAACTTTTGTACAGGGATATATAATGAAGTCCAATATGACCCTTTTTTTTTTTTTACCGATTTTCTTAACTAACTTAAATTAGTTAAAGTCCAATGTGATTTTCAAATAGCAACAATCTCAAACAAAAAGTAAATTAATTATTTAAATCTCATATGACATGATATATTTTAATTAAAAATATAATTTTATATTAAGTAGAGATGGACAGAATCTAAATATTTTTTATAGCAAGATTAAGTTTGATATAACAAAATAATAAAAAAATGAATTAAATTTTGAACTTTACATATATATATATCACCACGTCTCAATCATGTAGGATAAAAGGGCTAAGACATTTGTAAAGTTCAAAATTTATTTCATTCTTTATAAGTTTTTCTTCACACATGCATTATTTGTGTCTCTTCTCGTTAATATTATGGTTCAAATGTTCAATACGTTAAAAAAATTGCCACTTAAATCAATGTGAGAGGACGTTAACAAGAAGTGCTTCAATTTTAATTTATCAGTGTCCACAACACTAGCACAGTAATCTAAAGGCAGTAGAGGAGATAAATTGATAAATCATCTTATACAGCATGATCATGATTCATGATGATCTTCACACATATCTTTAGTCCCTGAGGGGCTTCCTTTGTCACTGGCTAAGGCATAGTAATTTGACTTGTCCATTTCATAATCATTGTCACACAAAATAGCACCCAATGTTGTTGCTGATGTTGTTGATGTTGCAGAGAGGAGTGCACTAGATGAACCTTGTCTGCCCTTCACTCTTCTCTGCCATTTAGACAATGATTCTCTTACACTTTCAGAGATCAAAGACTTCTTGAACCTTGACCCCATCTGCACGCATTCACATAACCAAGATTTTCAGAGATTAAATAATATGCCAAGGACCTAACTCGTTCCAAGAACCAAAAGTACAAGGCTGCCTGGCGCCAGCCCAAGAAATGTTTAATTCTTAAACCACTTCATCATAGTATTATTAGAGTCATAGTTGTATTAAATTATGATTAGTTACTAGTTAGTTACTTTCTCATTATATATATATATATATATATATATATATATTTGATGTATGCACTTTCACTTATTAAGCAAATTGAGTTCTTCTAGTAGTTTTCTGTCAAGCCTTCCATTTCTCTTTTCTCTGCTATGTTGATTAACACACAGAGGCACTAATACCATGATGAGTCAATTAACAGCTTAAAAATAATTAATTTGTAGTAACAAAATGGACAAGAACAAGAAGTTTCACCTGTGTGATGATAACATAGAGAGGAAACGTTATAAAGCTGCACCAGACTTGGGAGATGACCCTGTGACAAACCAGAAGAGCAGAAATAATATGATTTTATTTGGTGTCTGGTGACATGCATTCCATTTATAGGCGAGAAAAAAAAAAGGAAATGACATTGACAACAACTAATGTATACCCGAATGACAAGCGGACCACAATTAACGTTTGGTTCTTCATAAAACAAGAAGCCTCTTTAATTTCCCACTGAAACCAAAAATAAGGACATTAATTAAAGATTATGTCGCCAAATATCTGGTTCAAAGAAGCAAAAGAAGAAGGAAAAAAAATCGACTGCCGCTAAAGTAAAAGCAGCAACAAGAAAATCATTGGCCAAGTCCTTAACTCCAACCAGAAGTCCAAAACCAAAAGATATCATGGTTAGTTCATTATATATTTTCATAAGGCAATTATATTATGATCTGAAATTCATTCAGAGATCATTATATATTTTCATATTCTGAATCCTTGAGGTATGGAAGCGAGGAATGGTGTGAATTAGCTACTGCAATATGAAAACAGTGCTAGATTCTTACCAGGGACCATAAGAATGTTGCCATTTCAAACGCATTCTGCAAGATAACAAAAGAGGAAAAGCAATTAAAAGAAGTGTATCAATGATTATAGTAAATGGAAATCCAATGCTACTCACCAAGAATGATATCAAATGTATTAAATGCAACAGAAGCTGGGGCTTTCCAAACCAAAAGAGTTCCTCTCTTAAGTTAAAGCGAAGAGGTCTCATGTAGAGGCAATGATCCATTATCTCAACAGCTAACTTTACCACCACGCGATGCAGTTTAGTACCAATTATGAGGATCAACTAAAATGAAAGTCAAAATCATATGAAAATAACCATTAGTGTAGTGTAACTACTGGTAGATACTAGATACTCGATGGTAAATAAGAAGCCACCGAAAAAATCTTCAGGACTTACAATTGCTGGAAGGAAAGAAAGCCAGAAGTAAATGTTGCTTCCTGAATGAAAATTACGGAGTTAACATTGAGACTAGTCCATGAATAAAGTAGCAAAATATGTCAGAACGGAACACTGTCAATATTGCAAGGCCACAAACATATTAATTAGTCCAAAATTAATTTGTCATCATCATGGCGAAGTATCTACAAAATATGGTTGTTGTTATCAGTTAGCAATAGCAACGCATTATCAGAAAATTGCACTAGCATCTTTTCTGGTGATATAGCTCACTGAAATTTTTTCTTAATTCCGGCAAATAAAATGTTTACAAAAAGTAGATAAAAACTCATTATGATGCATTTGATTTCTGGGTGTATAAAATACCACCGACTTCTCCCATGATAAAAGAATATCTAATCCTGCAGTTTCTCATAGAAGGGTTGTCCATGATTGTAGAATTGGCAGCTATGAAAATTCTAACTTCTATCCAAATTGGCATTTACTAACATTAGCAATGTTCAGACATTTTGAATTTTTATAGCAGAGTTCACCACTTTAAAACAGATTATTTGCTCAAGTTGCTTAAGCTCACATGTCCACAGCACATTTCAAATCTTAATTTCAGACTCACATAAACTTACCATGAAAATTTAGAATCATGCAGCATATCGCATATATCCAGAGAGGCACACTGTAAAAAAATTCCAGATAAAGCTATCAAATTTATTTTCAGGAACCAAATCAAAAGGTATCGCAATAATAAAAAGGTTGCAAAATACTTTCATCAATATCTAAGAAATTTTAGAGAGCATTTTAATACAAGCTTCAAGACATAAATTAGCGTTAGTAGTCACGTGCCTGTATTCCACTCTTAGCATATGATGACTGCACGGAGGTATATTTTTTTGGAAAGTTCTCTTTATAAGGGAAGAAGGTGTCTTTTAGGCCTCATTAGCAAACCAGAAACATGTTCATTTCCAAACTTTGGTATTGAGCCTCTTGCTTTGTTTTTATTTATTTCCATAAATAATATTTTTTTTTTTAAAAAAGAATTGCATCAAGTGTTGTCATTTTATTTGCATATCAGAGTATATGAAGATTTATTATTTCAATTTACAAGGATATTAACATGGTCTTTATAGGATACTGGAGATTCATTTTATCTCCCATAAATTTCAAATTCAGGTGTGCATAGGGAAAAACAAATTCTCTTTACAGAATCTTTAAAACTCTAATTATATTTGATTTATATAAATTGCATACTTGCATGTACTTATCAATCCTATTTAATTAACCTAGTAGTCACGAAAGCCAGTTTATAGTAACAATTTGATATACTATGATAACCGAATAAACAAATTCATCTTAATAAAGAAATCGCACCTAATACCAACAATGTCACGAAACTCGTCATCCATGCTTCGAAGCATATAGTTGAGGAAATCATATGTTAGAGGAAGCTCATGATTCTACAGAATAACAGAAAAATAAAATATGCAGAAGCATTAGCTAGTGAACTTAGTTTTTCATCTTCACTTCCACATTCCTTTTTGCACTATGAGAAAGCAGGTTACACTTTTGCACTCATACCTCATGACTCACAAGCTTCCCTTCCTTTGTTTTCAGGTAGATGGGATTGTGCATAAAAAGTTGCAACATGTACTACTACTGTGAAGAAATCCAGCTTCTCCACTAGCCTCTACTATCAATTTGGTGTAAACTATGTACTTGGTGCATGAGACACACTTTCATTTAATGGAAGTTGGAGTTATATTGTGATAGAAAACACTCACTGTGATGAAGCCAAAGCGCAAAGCCATATAGTCAAATCGGTTGATGGAACTCCAGAATTGACGACTGAAGCATAGCTGCAAAATTAGTTTGTAAGTGTTTCTAAGAGGCCAAGGAAACTGCTGCTAGAAGTATGAAGAAAATTATGGCATGCACACTTGGCAGACTTCTTCCTTACATACAGCACATCGTGTGAGGGAAAGGGAAGGAATCTTAATGAAGTTAACTTTGTTAGAGAACTACAATCTTATCTGGAAGAGAAGTGCATTTGGATTGATTTATCCCTTTTGAAATTAAGATGCGATTAATATAACTGATTCATGATTCATTGCATAATTTTCTAGTTCCTCGTACGATGAAACATGAACAACATGTAGTAAAAAAAACGTGAAGAGAAAATAAGACCAGCAAAGAGTGATTATGTAGAGTACCAGCCAAACAAGAACTTTGTGACGACTCCAAGGATGGGATGTATGGTGAAAGATGAATGAACTGAGTCGCGTCAATCTTAATGTTGGTGTACTTTGTGGAGTATCTAAACTAAGACAATTTGATCAAAAAAGAAACATATTTAAGAAATGCCAAGATTTAATGCATTGCAATTTGCAACAATTAATAAACTAACTATTGGCTCATTGCAGTTATCAGATGCGAAGCTTAGAACCTTCGCAACTTTCTATAACCATGGTCTTGGCTTCATTTTCCCATATTCTCCAGCTATATATCTGAATAAACTCTAAAACAAGAAAATTAGTGTGTAACCACCAAAACTAGAATAGAAGAAAGTTTGGTCATGACTATTTTAACCTTGATCATGGCCAGGACAATAGCTACAAAGCTATAAGAAATATGAGTGACCCCAAGAACAAACAGTAAGGAATGAAGCTGCTCAAGACTTTCATAAGAAGCAAATGATTCTTGACCCTGCGAAGTAAGTTACAAGTTTTCAGTAAAATGTGCACTTATGAAGCCTTTGTAATTGAACTATTGATCAGAATTGAACCATGAGAATACTTAGTTTACTTGCTTCACAAACCAATGGCAGAAATGAAATTGCATATTGGCTTAAGCATTACTGATATATGATTAAAACATGATACCTCGGGACAATAATCATGCGGACCATTGTTCACTTCTTCTTTGAGAATTGTTCTATTTGAATATTCTGAATTAGACCACGAAATATGTTCCACTGTTCCAGAATTCTTTTCCGTTGCACATGGAACAAATTTGCTGTGTAATGCTGATGACTTAACACAAATTTTTGCCACATAAATAGTCCCATGACCCATCAGCAATGAAAGCAGCCCAAAAAGCATTAATTCTGCTTGAAATGGATACGAGAACTTCAAAATATTTTTACGTATATAATCTGAAAATGCTAATGGGATCTATTTGGGGGTACAACTTCCTTACCATCTTTGATCCTTTCAAGAGCAGAAAGCAGAGATTTTCTCTTAGTTCTGTCCAACCACTGTGATAGTATATTCAAATATAGAAGAAACTCATGATTATTAATGTGACATATTAAAAGGAAGGAAGGAAGGGACTGTAGTTATGTACCTTTAGTAATGTTTCTAAAGTGATATTAAACAAAAAACTAACAGAGACCATTAGGGTGATGACTGACGCTACAGCCCAAGTGGGGGTTTCAGCCAAGGTTCTCCCTTCTCCATTTTCTTCCACCATTTTTTGTTATCTTTCCCTAAAACACAAGATCTTGTCACGAAAATTATGTACTTGGTATGTATGGTTTGTTCAATGCTGAACATAGATTTGGCCATCCCATGAATGTGGAGATGTTGTTGGAGGTGGCTATGACGTGGCACAAAATGTTGGAGACCGTGTGTACTTAGGAAATCGATTACCTGATCCCCCGACCATCTCAAATTCAAAGTGAATTTCAACATGGATCTTGAAATCCTTAGGCACTAGTGTTGTGTTTTTTTGCCATTTAACATTTAATCATTATTAGTAGTACTTTGCCTTATGTTATCAATCTCTCACTTTATCAATGTTTTTAATATCATAATTAAACGGTTTATATATTAAAAAAAAAATTAAACGGTTTATACATAAAACAAAACCATATAGAACGAAAATATTTCTTAAAATTATTTCTTGTTTAAATGACCACAAGTTGAGAGCATCATGGTCATTGATTCATCAGTAGCTAAAGATAGATTCGTCGTGGGCTCAAGCTGTGTTGGACAAGGACTTTTCCAAAATTAAATTTTCAGCTAACACAATACTGTTCCACGTGAAAATCAAGATCTTCAGCTAGCGAAAGAAAAAGAGAGGGGAATTTTATAAGCACCTTGTCATTTTCCAGGCTTATGTATCGTTATTTAATTTATTATTTAAATATAAGTGATTACATTACATAATTAATTATAGTTTAAAACTTGATTTCCATATCACATAATTTTCCATATCTCATTACTAGACATAATTAATTGGAAAATGTTTAAATGACATCTGTATTTGACATCTGGGGTGACATATGTTTTTTTGGGTAAAAACTGGTGGGTCCTGTAAGACAAAGAAACTGCATACCCACCGGTTTTTGCCAAAAGAGACAGATGTTCCGTACAGATATCAATGTTTATGTAACAGAGTTGTAATTAATTATAGTCCAACACTTCAATTTTTTCCTTTTAATTTGTGAAAAACACTATTTATCTTTATTATCATTCCTTTTTAGCTCTTTTGTCTTTGCAACACCTCATCTTTCCCATCATCACCACCACTGAACCCAAAGAACCGCCTCCGTTGCAACACCCATTCAACCACCTCTACTTTCACTTTCACTTCCTCCATCACAATTTTGCCCCAATTGTATTCCTAACAATTTCCACCTCACCTTTGTGTAACCCCTATCACCCACACATAGAGAAGAAGAACATTTAGTGGTGAGTGGCTCTTATGGTTTGCATATAGAATGGAGCTTGAAAATTAGCAAATACTGTATCTTAAAAATAATATATTTAATATGATTCATAACAACATCAAAGTCAAATAATGATAGTATAAATAGCTCATACATTCTCAGTTTAGGAGTGTTTGATGGTGTGATTGGAGAAGATTAGGGTTGAATTGGATCAGAGAGAGGCAAATATGTTATTTCAATTTATTTAATTAATTTTTTGTTATTTTTAGTCTCAATCGTTATTTATTTTTACTAATAAATTTATGGTTGTGGTAAAGTAATGCATGGATATATAAATAAGGTGTTGTACAATGCAACAATCTAAAAGTGTTGGACTATAGAAGCTCCCTTTAGTTTATTGAAAACAATTTTTTAATGTTTCCATTTTTAATAACCGACTGTAAATTTAACATATTTTATGTTAGGTATAAAAATGCATTAAGACGAAGGAGACTATCTATAATTGAGATCAGAGCTCTTCTATGGTTGATGATGCTTTTACAGGAAGTTTGTTCTTAACCCAATCCTCGTAACCGTCTCTCATGTCCTTCACATTTTTAAAACCCTAAAAAAGTTCATATAAAAATCAATACACTTCTGTTAGTCTCTTTATCAATCAGATAGAAAATCGAAAGACGCTTTTTATTAAGAAAAAGAAAGGTTCTATTTAAAAAAAAAAAAGTTGATTATGCATAATTAGCTATGTAACATGAATTTTGAAAGAAAAAAAAAAGTTATATTTCAATGTTTTCTATTTCCCAACTTGGAAGTAAGAACTTATTTGTTTCAATTTCTAGAGCATTGAAAATGGCATAAATTAACTTACATGAGTCAGAAGATCAGTGGTAGCATACAGAGATCTCACCCCACTTTTGCAACCCTGATATACATAAATATTCGATTTAGAGAAATAAGAATCTTGGGCCCGAACTAGCATTAACCAAAGACAATTAGAAATTTAGCTCTGTATTTAGAATTTTAAGAAAATGAAGATTGTATTAAAGACTAGCAAATAAATAAATAAATACCACGATGAGATTATCTTCTTTATTGTAAACAGATGAAACCTCCTCCAAAAAGTGTGGGTTCTTCACCATACCTGTTCTCGGAAAGACACAAGATGGATAGCACATTTTTTTAAGGTAGAATTTTGTAATAATTAGTAACATACTGATAAATAAACAAAAAATCAAAATTAAAAAAAAAATAAATAAATTAACAAAAAAATCAAAGATGCATCTCCAAAATTGACTTGGTTGTTATTGTTACCCTTTGATGTATTCAACATGTATGGAATGTTAATGATCTTAGTTGCATCCACATGCCCTTTCCCAAACTCTTCCGCCGTCCTATCAAATTAGTATCAATTACCATAATATTTAGACTAACATTATTAAACATGAAAAGTATAAGACAAAATTCCATAATTTAAATAATGATAATACTAATAGTACTAATTTGTTACTACCTGACATCCAGATAAATGTAACCGGAATGGAGTAGACCCCTGGCTGCATGTACATCAATGGTAACAACTTCAGCTCCTGAGCTACAGAGCACCAAAAGAAGAAGAAACACAGCCCAATAAATAGCCATACGATGATATGGTACAGTAGTAGTGACTAGTGATGACTCTAATATAGCGTGCTTAGCCTAAATTCTATATATAGAACTATAGAACTCATTGAAAATGCAAGCTATTAATATGCAGCATATGGGTTTGGGTGGATCAAGTTTCTCCATATGAGAATATCTAGGGGCTGTATGTGTTGCTTGGTATTACGGAATACAGCAGCAGCAGCAGTATTTTGATGAAGATTAGGTGACGCGTCATCACATTCCACTGTTCCAGCTACATTTCTTCTCTTTCTAGTAACACCGTTTTTGTTAAGGTGCTAATGATAACATTGTTGGGGCCCATTTGATAATCTATGTGCACAATTACACCAAGTTGCGGAATCATCAATTTGTCTCTTACGAGTAATATATATTAGATCGAAAATCATCATTTTACTGTTAATTAATAGTTAAATTTAAAAGTAAAGCAATAATCAAGAACCAAAAAGCATTTGTCAAGATCTTAATTTACCAAGCCAGTGAAACAACAACTGCCTTTGTTTAGTTATCTTTAGTTTGCTGTTTCCTTTCTGTGAGTTGCAACTTGCAAGTGACAAATTTGAGTTGTAGGAATACATGTCTGCATTAATTATTATTCATTCTCTATTGAATTTATTTGAGTTACTATCACATGTGACGTGTGCAATTGAGGATTTATATGTTTTGTAGGGCCTAAAATGGATGGTGAAAAACTAGGAGCCTTCCATCGTCCAAAGGTTCATCCCGGTTAAGTGACATGACATGGTTTCTTCAACTTGATATAATAAAAATCAATATAATACACAAAGAATGAGACCTCCCCAAAGATACCAAGTTCCATTTAGTATTTTTAATGAGACCTCGCAAGAGCTGTTTAATTTTTAATTCTAAAATTTGCTAACGAATAGTAGTACCAAGTTTCACACATCAGGCGGCAAAACAAAACCATATTCTAACAACATCCTATTTAGAAATATAATATGATTGCTTATCATCATCAATTGATTATTCACACCTAAAAATATACTTTACTAAAATAGTATTTCTCAGTTGTCAATTAGGGTAAGAAAAACAATCTGTCACGTTTATGATAATTCATTTTCAATCTACTTAATGAATTTAGGACCTAAATGCAAGAACTTAAGAAAGGGAAACTATAAATAACGAATGACTTACAACATTGAAGAGCCAGAGTCAAAGCAAAAAGCAAAAGCATACATATATAGGATTCAAGTTCTTTAGATATTCAAGTTGTTCCTAACTTGTAAAGTTGTTATCACTATGTTGTTATTATCTAGGTTCACAGGTGGAAAATGGGTTGGATTTGTGACAGCCATATGGGTTCAAGCAATATGTGGAAACAATTATACTTTTGCCAACTATTCTGATGTATTGAAGAGCCTAATGGCTCTAAACCAGATGCAACTTAATAATCTCTCTGTTGCTAAAGATGTGGGCAAGGCTTTTGGTGTTTTATCTGGTCTCGCCTCTGATCGTTGGCCAACTTCAGTTATACTCATGATCGGAGCTGTCATGGGATTCATAGGATATGGAGTTCAATGGCTTGTTGTCAGCCACACAATTAGTCCACTCCCTTATTGGCTGGTAAATATACCTTTATTCTCATAATATAATAGGATACTCAATTTATTTATCTTTTAAAGTAACAGGATACTGAATTCATTATATTCCACTCTTATTTTAAGCCAAATTTTAGGGGAATTTTTTGGTATGCATAGTAATTAGTAAGAGTGTTGTCAAGCATTTTACTATTAGTTATTGGTTATTTTATTAAGTAAAGCATTAATTTAGGACTTAATATTTTCTACCTCATAATTTGTGTCATTCCATGTATCATTCATTTTCATTTGGCCCATAAAATGAATTTTGAAATAAATATATATTAACTTAATATTTTTGATCAATAAAAATGAGTGACACGTGAAGTGACACAAACTGTCAGAGAGAAAATGTACTCTCTTCCTTAGTAAGTATTTTACAAACTTTAAAATCACCATATAAGTCCTTGAAAGCTTTTTATCACATCATTCAAATATTTAAAACGTTACCATTGATAAATTAAGCTCTTAAGTCATTGATTAAATATTTTGGTTTACCAACATCTCACATATTTCACTTGCTCTGTTGGTGACACATAACTTTTAAGTATCTAACCAGTAACAATTATCATCTTCGGGGCGGCTGAAGTGAGCGTTTAATACTTTTATATTTTTGTTAAAAAATTAGCACTCAACATTCAATTAGGTCCATTAATAAAGAAAAACATTTAATTAATTTGATTGCTTCACACTGTTAGAGAATGATTTTGGAAGTGTATTGCAGATGTGTATATTCTTGTGCTTGGGGGGTAACAGCACAACCTGGATGAACACAGCAGTGCTGGTGACTTGTATGAGGAATTTTCCACAAAACCGTGGTCCAATTTCTGGTATACTCAAGGGTTATGTGGGACTCAGCACAGCAATCTTCACAGATATAAGCACTGCTCTTTTCTCCTCAGACCCCTCCAAGTTTCTGCTAATGCTTACAATTATTCCTGCTGTCATTTGCATTATTGCTGCTCTTTTCCTTCATGAAACATCACCAGCTTCTACTTCTTCAGAAGAGAAGCAAGAAACTCATTTCTTCAATATATTCAACATGATTGCTGTCACAGTAGCTGCGTACCTATTGGCCTTTGACATCACTGGACCTCATAGACATGTTCTTTCCTTGGTTTTCACGACAGGACTTGTTATCCTTTTAGCTATGCCACTTGTTGTTCCTTTGTACATGGCCATCTTCAAATCAAGTCCTGATGTTGTTGACAAAGAAAAACAGATTCAAGAACCGTTACTTGCTGAAAAAGTTTCAGCAGAAAAGAAGGAAGGGAGGCAGAATGATGAAAGAAAAGTAAAACCTGTGATAGGGGAGGAGCATACCATCATTGAAATGGTGAAAACTGTTGACTTCTGGCTTTTGTTTGTGTCTTTTCTGTGTGGTGTGGGAACAGGATTGTGTGTGATGAATAACATGGGGCAGATGGGACTAGCACTTGGTTACTCTGATGTTTCTATATTCATTTCCTTCATTAGCATATGGGGTTTCTTTGGACGCATTATTTGTGGCTCACTCTCAGAATACTACATCAGGTTTGCTTACTAGTACCCTATCTTCAATTCCCACTTCTCAAGAGATAATATCGGTTGCTACATAAAGTGTGTCACAATTCTATGCCATAAATTTTAATTGATCAATCTATTTAAATGTCTGCTAATTAAATATAAGAGATGATAAAATTTGATATTTCTTGATAAATCCGAATACATGACACATGATTGTGACACATTTTATGGGACGACGGATGTTAACCCATTCTGAGACACGTCTCTAATTCATTGGCCTTAAATGTTATTATTGCAGAAAAACAGGAATGTCTAGGCTAGTTTGGAATGCTGGTTCTCAAGTACTTATGGCTCTAGGCTACGTTGCAATGGCCATGGCCTTGCCAGGATCACTATACATTGGTTCAATATTAGTGGGAATATGCTATGGAGTCCGTCTAACTATAACTCCAGCAGCAGCTTCAGAGTTATTTGGCCTTAAATACTATGGTTTATTATACAACATCCTCATTCTCAACCTTCCTATTGGTTCCTTCCTCTTCTCTGGTCTCATTGCTGGGTATCTTTATGATGCTGAAGCCACTAGTGTGCCCGGTGGGGGTAACACTTGCATTGGGGCACATTGTTTTATGCTTGTGTATGTGATTATGGCACTTGCTTGTGTCTTAGGATTTGGATTGGACCTGGTGTTGGCTGTTAGAACAAAAAATATATATTCCAAGATCCGCCTAGAGAGAAATCTTGTCAATTAGTAAATTATTTTTGTCCCAATTAGTTCAAGGCTGAGAGATGATGCTCTTTTTCATTTGTAGATATATAGGCTTAGAAAATTTGAGGTAGATTTTTCAGGTTAGAACTTGGAAGGTGATTGTCAATATATATCTGTGATGTGAATCCATTTGCATCAATTTTATGTAAACTGAAGTAATATTGTCCAAGTTTTGTTGCTATTGCCTAAATTGAATACCTACTACTATTAATTTTAGTTAAGGTAAATCAAATTTTAGAATTTCATTTTGATTTGGTACTTAATCAACATTGCTTTAT
Source organism: Crotalaria pallida (assembly GCA_037953625.1). Lineage (NCBI taxonomy): Eukaryota > Viridiplantae > Streptophyta > Magnoliopsida > Fabales > Fabaceae > Crotalaria > Crotalaria pallida. The sequence continues at coordinate 125,744,427 of CM075655.1, read as the reverse complement.
GCCTTTATCCTTATCAAATTGAACTTAAACTTATAAAATTCCGATTCATGTCTAATGTTTAATGCTTGTATGCATCTCCATCATGTTCAAATATTTTCTTCACTTGGATTGATCTTCCATGGCAATTCACTGCAACATTGAAGCCAACTCTGGAACACTTAAATATATAATACAGAAGTCTGTTTTGCTTTATAGGAAACAAGACGATACTTTTAATTTTGCACACCCTTTTGATAATTATTGTTTCCAGCGATTGGTCTTCTTTCAATTTTCAACCTCTTCAATTCCTGCTTTCTTTGACCTTTTTTCATCGATCGTAAACGTTATTCTGTATGGGCAGCTCCTTACTTAATGGGAAAAGGTTATGTCATATCTCATATGTTTTTCAGATGATTTTTGTTTTTTGTTTATATGTTTTTAGATTTTCAGATCCAAAAATATTCTGTTGTGCATGTGTTTTTTGTTTTGATTTTTTGCCCCAAAAGACCCAATTTAGTGGAAGGGTTACTACTTACTAGCGCTTCTGTTGCTAAAACTAGAAATGGAATCTCGTAGTAAGTGCATGTTTGGTTCTGCGGTGAGTTAGCCCAGAATCGATTATGGAATGCCAACGTTACTAACAGTTGCTTATGCTCTAACGTGATTTTGGGGCAGAATTGATTTTCTGATACAGATACGAAACATGCTATAATTTGGTCATCCTGATATGGGTATCTCTGCAGCTTTATTTATTTCATATTCTGATAACAAGTGACGTCTGAAATGTGCCTATGGAGAGATCATAAAGAGTAAAAGCATTTCTCACCTTTTGAATATGATGATGATGATGATAAGATGATAACAAAAGCTCTGAATTTTCTGGATTGTGTTCCACTTTTTTATACTCCTTCGGTCTCTCACAAACATAATAACAAATTGAAAAAGTAAAAAAAAAATAAAAGAAAATCAAGGAGACATGTATGTTATTGTTTAACCTATTAATTAATTATCAAATATTTAATTTAATTTATTTTACATTGATCAACAAATTACACTTCCAAATTTATAATTTATAAGTTTTTTATTAATTATTTTAACTTAAGATAAAACAAATTATCGTTTTGTACCATCCTTCTAATATGGAGGGAGTACTGTAATAACTAATAAGATTATGCTAATATTTGCATAATTGCATGAACATGGTTTTCATGGTAAAGAGTAAACGCATTCATAATTATATGTATTCGGTATTTTTATCCAAAAAAAATTATACTCCCTCTTCAAATATAAGCAAATATTAAATAAAAATATTTTATTAGTGGTCTCAAATATAAATAAAACTTAACTAATTTTCTATTTCTTATACAATCATTCCTAAAATATTTCAATAAAGTGATTGTTTTTTTTTAATTCCCAATGCATATTTCTTTAAGTAGTCTATTTTTTTATAAACTCAAAAAAAATTAAACACGCTCAACTAATTTTCTTAATAGATGTGAAGTTAGTTTTTTTTCTTATATATATGAAACCGGAGGGAATATGTATAAAAACCATAATTTTCATATTAATCTAAATTTCTAATAAGTTTTTTTTTTTTTTGGGTTACAGTACGTTGTTAATCTGCATAACTACGTACTTATCATTCATTTCTGAAACAACAATAATTAAGAGATAAATCTCAAAATTATGTGAAATAAAAACACAATGCGTTTTTTAATACTCTTTTCGTCTTACAAGAATGGTGAGAAATTGAAAAATTAAAAAAATTAAAGAGAAATGTATTTAATGATTTGTCTAACACATTAATCAATTATCAAACACCTAATTTAATTTAACGCATTTTGTATTGATTAATCAATCACATTCAAAATTTACAATTTCTAAATTTTTCATTTTTCATTTTAATTTTATTTTGGAAAAAAATTAATATTTTTTATGTGGATGGGAGGGAGTAGGTGCTAAAAAACACAACTTAAAGATTTCATTAAAAAAGTATTCATTAAAAAAAAATCCATTAAAAACTACAGTATGTTAGTTTTTATGAGGAAAGTATTTGTTGCGTTTGAGTGTACATAAGAAAAATATCATTGCTCTAGAAAAATGATAACTCATTCATGATGTCATCAAGATTACAATGCAAGTATCCAACCAAAGGTCTCATCCCTTTCTTTCTATTCAATTTTATCATCTCTTTTCTACTTTTCATCATCTTTCTATTGCTTGCTTTGAAAAGAATGCACCTTGCCTGAGCTTCAAGATGACATTTCATAAAAAGGCTTGAAAATACGTACATGCTTAATTCTAAGCTGTTTGTGAGTAATAAGTAAAAATTATCTATCAACTTATCACCATATTCTTCGCAACCAATAAAAATCCTGATAGATTTTTTTGAACAATGATGATGGAACGCGACATTCATCCAAAGTTGCCAGCGTCATAAATCTCAGTCCATTCTTTAGATTCCCCCAGAAAATATCTTCGTAAATATCTTTCCTCTGCTTAACCTCGAGAATTCATATAATTGAGTTCAACAGTTCCCACATCTTTTCACTATTTTCTGTTCATATCGATCATAAATTATCCTAAGGTGTCATTTCTTTTAACTAATACTAGTAAATAGTATAGTTTTTTTGAATGCCCAACTAATATCTAGTAACCCTAAAAAAAAAACAAAACTAATAACTAGTTTACTAAAAAAAAAAAAAGGAAACTCATGATTGAAGTGATTAATACTACTACCAGAGCAGCAAAAATTTCAGGTGCGTTTTCATGCACTCAAACCCCAGATATTGGTTATTAAGTTAGAATGACTTCACTTCTTAAAATAATTTACTTTTGAAATTTAAATTTAAATTTGTTCTGTATGATTGTTGTTTTAAAATTGACTTGGCTTAATAAATTTATGCCTAAAAATTAAAGATAAGAGTTTAAATAATAATAAAAGGATTGTTATCTTAAAATTAATTTTTGCCTAATTTTAATATAAACATATTTTATTTAAACAATTAATTTCAGTTCTTAGGATAAGAAAATCCTTCGAAATTTTAATAATAATTTTTTTTCCGATTCTTTGAATTCTCGTATTTTAAAATTGTTGTGACTTTCATAATAACTTTGTACAATCCGGATTTAATTTTGAATTCGGATTTTGTGATTTGTAAATTGTTTTGGTTAATTGTCTTCGTCAATAGTCTTAGACATGAATGAACTTCTCTTTATTTATTTTCATATTATTATTTGAATTGGCATTAATTATCTAGAAGTGATTAATGATATTAAAGATAAACTGTAATATTAGATACTTACAATGATTATACAAAAAATTTAAATCCAAACTCTAACAATACTAATCCATGATTCAAATCATCCAATGTTCAAAATTCAAATCCAAAAATTATTACTTTGACAATAATATCACCTAATCACTATAAGTAACTTAAAATTATATGAAGAATTGCTTAACATTTTTTTAAATGGTCATTTATTTTTTTTATGGGGTTGGTTACATTGCAATATTCCTTTTGTCTTTTTTTTCTAGCAATTTCCTGGCAGGATCGATTGAGCCAAAAGGTGATGATGGGCCTCAAAACCCACTAATCGGTGTCATCATTGTTAATTTGAAAGCCAATTTGGTTATTTCATTGTAATAAAAGGAATTAACTCTTAACTAGTTATGATATGTTGACACCGTGCATAAAATTTGGTCATTTACATCTTTACATAACTTTTTATATATTGTGAAATTTGTCAATCCAAACATTGAATTATATGTTATTATCAAGTAGATTAAGTCTACAAAATTTCATAGAATATTAAAATTATTTGATACTTCATCAGACTATTCTATTTTAACGGATAATATGTTATTTAAAATATAAGTAAATATGCATTATTAGATTACATACCTATGAATCTCCGAATGAGCTGAAATTTGGTATGTATGATCGTCATGATAATAACATATAATTCAACAGTTGGATTGACAAATTTTCATCATATATAAAAATTTATGTGAATATCTAAATGACTAAGTTTTACACATAGTTTCAATCGATACTAACTCTTAACTTAATCCCCCTACTCCACCCTCCAATTCCAAAGGCTCAAAATTAAAGAATTCATGATAATTAAAAACAAGAAAAAATGTGCAATAAATGATTAAATTATTATACTTTACATAGTACATTCTAACAATCTTTCAAGACTACAATGGTGTTATTATTGATAGTTCTAATTAGATCCCATTTTTTTTCTCTAAAAAGCAAGATAAGGATGCCCGCATTTGAGATGTCACTATGAAAGGGACAACATAATTAATTAATCAAGAGACTAAAAGAGAAAGAATGAGAGTAGCAACCACAAATAATAATAATGAGGCTTTTGAAGCAACAAAAGGCTGGCTTCTTGTGGAGGCTCCTGTAGCTGTGGCCATATCAGCTAGCCATGAAGGAGAAGCCAATTCCGATTGCTCACTATATGATTGTGATCCAGACCCTGAAGCAGAATCCGTTGCTTTTGGAGATGAATCTGTTGAAGACTTTAGACTGTAAAAGAAAAAGGGAACAAATTTGAATTAAATCTCACGAATGAAGAAATGATAAACACGTAACCGGATGTGGACTGGACTTATGAACCTTTTGAGTTAAGGACTAAGGTGGTATGTTAAAACTTGGTTAATATAATTTATAACTTAGCCTATCCTAGCAATTTCTCTTTTTTTTTTAAATGGTTATATAATGAATAAAACGTTAATTTTATTCGTGATTTTGCACACCACTAATGGTATCAATATCAACACGAAAATACTCCAATCACATGTTATATCACAAATAAAACATCTGATACTTTGTTTATTACTATTAGTTATTGACAAGTGACGTATTTTATGTTGTAAATTTGATTTATAGACCAATATATCATATTTATAAATGTTTTTTTTAGTATTTTACGAGTCTGTAACATAAATTGATATTGATGTAATTAATACACATAATTTTATAAATGCAACAATTTTCAATACATAGTTATAAAATGGAATTCTTGAAATATGTCTTACCCAAAAAAACAAAAAACAAAAGGGTTTTTTTTTTGACATCACTATTTACTCATCGGCTCCCATTTTTTTCAGTCTTATACAAGACGGTAGTGTAAAATTTACCATATTTTTCCGCCTTATACAAGGCGGAAGTGCAAAATTACCATTTTTCCACCTAAAAAGAGGCGGAAAAAACTGATAATTTACACTATCGCCTTATATAAGGCGGAAAAATGCACTACCACCTCATGTAAGGCGGAAAAAATGGGGTCGGTGAGTAATCAATGCGTTCAAAAGAAAAACTCAAACAAAAAACATAGCACTCTATTTGTTATAATCCTAACACAGTAACAATTGCAAAACAGGCGCAAAATTAAGCCAAATAACAATAATGGAATGGAAAAGTTTTACCTTGGGGAAGAAGGGCAAAACGTGATTGTATAATCAGCTCCGGTACAAGTGAAAGTGCTTGTGGCATCATCATAAGCATAGCTATATGATTTGGGACACGCACTCTTAAACATTTGTGAGTACACCGATGGCTTACACGTCGAAGGGTTTCCGAATGCACCATTGCAACAATACTCTGCTTTCCCAAACGCCTCACAAGCACTCTTGCAAGCCCCACCGCCTTCCACTCTCAGCTCCGACGGGCACCGCTGGTTCAAATCAACGCTGCAACCCGTGGCGGCGCACGACCCCGAACCGCCACCAGCCACCACCATCATCGGCAAATTGTAGCCGTCGACGAGGCTCACATCGTAGTAGTCCATGGAACCGGTGCCGAGCGTGAACTCAGCAAGGGTCGCCGGGGGCGAAGCTCCGGCGCCGTTGCAGTTTATCTCGCCGGAGCCGCAGTCGGCAGTCGCACATGTTCCTCGGCCCGAACCATCGAATTTGCAGTCGGTTCGGGCCCAGAACCGGCCGGACCAGCCGGCCGGAGCTTGGAAGCTTCTGGAAGCTCCCTTTGTGAGCTCAAATCCTGTGGTTCCAAGGTCCGGTGTTCCCAGAATTCCAGGCCACACAGTGAAATCACATTTGTTCATGAATGTAAATGTTGCCCCTGATACCCCTGCATAAAAAAACAGAGCAACCTCACTTAGTTTTAACAGATTTCTGTCACAATTATTCAATTAATTTGAAAATGGAGAAATACCCTATTCATCAAAACCAAAAAAAGAATATAAATTTAGTAATTTACCTTTGAAAACGAGGAAAAGAATGAAGCCCAATAACACTTGAGATTGAGGAAAAGAATGTGTGTGAACCGAGAGCAGAGCCATACTCTGTTTCAATTTAAAAGGGGAATCAGAGGTTTATGTAATTGTATGTAGATGGGTACAATAAATAAAGAATGGTAAAGGAGAACTAGAGGTTTATGATTTTGGTACTAGTGCCTATAGTGTATAGATATAAATATATATATCACTCTCTTTCTGGGAAGAAAAAGAGTGAATGGGGATGGAGAAGGATTGGAGTGGTGAGGGGAATCTGAATACAAGACTTAAAGAAGTAATTTATAACTTGAGTGAACCGCCACACTTGTTTACTGCTGTAGCTGAGTTGTGTGAACTTTCGACCTTTCTATCGTTAATACATTGCTTTCTTTTTCCTTTTGTCTGTTAGTGCAGTTAAAAAAAAAAAAAAAAAACAGAGAGAGGGGGAAGAAAAAAAATCAGTTGTGTCGGTTAAAAAATCTGGTGCACCGTAATGAGTTTGTCCGGCTTACAACTTGGTGAGGTGTCAAAATACTGTTGGTTCTCTTGATTGGCATATCCATGTTTTTCATGAGTGAGCTGCACAAAGCCACACTTTTCCTATCGCTTGCAAATGAAAATAAAATACCAAATACATAATAATTTTTTTTTACAAGACAAGCTCATATTGTAACTTTAAGTGAATGCAACCTTATGATTCAGGTGTAACTGGATTATCATGCAATATGTTATATCGGTTGTATTGATGACACCTCCATTATCATGTTGATGAGTGTTGACATTACTAATTATAGGTTGAGAGAATTACATAAAGCTATTGCTTAATTATGTCAAAATTATTTTTTACCTTAAAAAAATTATGTCTAAATGATTTTTTAGTTGAATTGATCTTTGGTACAAAAACTTACCGTTCTTTTTAGCGTTTTTTTTTTTAATGCTAATAAGTGTTTTAAGAGTATTGTTTAAACATTTTAAAACAAGTAAATCAACATTGAAAATTTAAGTTTAACGCTTCTCGATATATTACATGTATCATTTTCTAAGATAAATATACATTTTTTTCTTGTTTAAACGATTCTCAGGACACTTGTTAGCATTTTTTTTCCTTATAGCCGCGTAAGCATCACTTTGTATTTGAAAATATAAAAGAAAGATGTGTTGGAGAATAATAAATGGAGGAAAATTAGTGGGAGTCCTGTGGATTTTAGCACTTAGCATGACAGTATATGTGATGATATGATATGATTGTATTGTCATCATGGAAATGCTCCACGTGTCCGTGACAATACCTTGTTAACAACCTATGCAAATATAGTACCGACAAGAAACACCTGTTACAATATGATAGGTCAAGTGGTAGCTCACTTGGTTTCTTAATCGATTGATCTCGAGTTCGAGACGTAGTTATGAAGTAATCCCTGCTACGAAACCCCTACCGCTTAGTACGAACTCAGTTAAATCGGATCGAATAAATCGGATTCTGGATAAAGTACCGATTGATGTTAAAAAAAAAAAAAAACACCGGTTACATGTTTCGCGCCAAAGTTTCCTCCATATAGATAGGGAATATTTCTGTGCCAGGAGGAGGAGCATTTTGATTTAGGATAGAATAGTTGGTCAAGTGGTAGTTTATTTGGTCTCTTAATTAACTGGTCTCGAGTTCGAGTTTTGGGTATGGAGTAATCTCCGCTGGAAGACCTTTACCGCTTTGTGTGAACTCAACTGAGTCGAACCGGATGAGTCGGATTCTGAGTAAACCAGCTTCGGATACCGATTGGTGTAAAAAAAAATACAAATGGAATTGCACGGGGAAAATCCAAATTATCTCTGGATTATGACACTTTAAATTCCTTTACAATGCAAAATAAAAGCATTAACCAATTAAAAGAATACACAAATGAAAATTATTAATATAAATGGTAAGGGATATGATGTTACTTGAGCAAATGACAGAAGCTCGATTTCCGACTCTTGCAAATGTAAGAAGCATCGCTAATAGATTATTTCCGAAAGGACTTAACAATATCAAAAATATTAATCACTATTTGTACGGATATATATCTTTAAAAAAAATAGAAAAGTAAATGATCATTTTTGGCCCCTAATTTTGCATCTATTAGTCATATTGATTCTTGATATTATGAAAATAATAATTTAATTCATCATATTGACCAAATAACAACTTGAAATGAATGATTTTTTGGTTTATTAAAAAAAAAAATCATAGTGATGGTTCTATACCGCTGTGCTTCCTCGAACTAAATGTCACCTGCCTCTTATTTTACACCGTCTACTCTTCTAGTAGTGTTTTAGATAAAGAGTTTGTTCCACAAAACTACCGTATAATTGTGAGTTTGTAGACGATAGCTTTGATTTTATAGTGGATAGGTGTGAACCTAACTTATAGCTGTAGGGTTATAGGTGAAAACTTATAGCTGTATAGCCAGCTTATTAAACTAGAGCTGTTTAACAAAACTAGTTGTGCAACTCATTTAAACATGTTAAATGACTGAAAAAGGGGTAAATGATAATATAATTTAGTTTTAAAAAAAAGGTAAAATTGAGATGTGATTTATTGAAAGCTCTTATTTTTTTTATCAAAGCTACCTGATGTAGCTTTCTAAAAGCTAGCTTTCAAAAGCTATAAGCTTCCTTTTTGAAAGCTATAAGCTTCTTTTATTTTTTGTTCGCCAAACAGTTTTAATAGCTTATTGACCGGATCAATAAATTAAAAGCTACCAGATAACCTGTAAGTTTCTCTTGCTAAACCCGACCAAACTATTTCACCTTCTACTTTGTTGAAAGTTGGACTATTTTTTCAAGCTCCTCTATTTCTAATTTTACTCTTCTCATTTTATAACTTAAAATTACTAAGCCTCCTACTATTGTCAAACTCTTTTCTGGCTCATCGGCTCCTAGTTTTGCACATGTCCAAACAAGTGAGGGAAAGAGGTTTGTGTTGTGCTTTAGCTCAAACGAGGGAGGTCTTGAAAGGCATGTCATTTCAAACTTTTTTTTTTATTTAGTATTTTGACACCCCTTTTTAATAGTTGACTCCCAAAATTTTCTTTTCTTTTTTTTTTCAAAATAATCTTGTATATGTATTTTTTTTTCTTTTTTAATTTTCGTACGTTTAGGGTTCAATTTACGAGTATGTTGAATCAACGTATGTGTATCTTTTTCACAAACACTAACCCAATAGCGTATGAAAAAAAAAAATATATTTTACCCAATATGCTGATTCTCTAATGTAGGTGCATTTTTGCAGGTACGCTGGCGTACCAATATTCAGGAGCAGCATATTTTACCCGGTACTAATATTTATGGAACGGAGGAAGTATTTTGCCCATCTCGAATCTAAGAGCTAATCAATTGAGCTGGCGGAGACAGGCACCCAAAACTAATGACTTAGATGAATATAAATATATAATACAATGAACAACAGTTAACCAAAGGAGCAGTATATTTGCAACTTTACACTCTCTGCAAAATAAAACACGCATGTTTCCCCCGAGCATACATGCAAAAATTACATATACACCAAGCGATGAGTATTTTAGAATTTTCATTATTTTAGGGGTGTCAACTACGGTATTAAAAAGGGGTGTCAAAAAACTAATTTTATATATATATATATATATATATATATATATATATATATATATAAGCAAGTCAATTAAAGTTAATATTTGAAAAAATATATTCTAACCTTTCATTTCGCCCCAACAAACTTCTATTTTGTCTAATTTATGAATTTCCAATATTGGCCTGACAAAGTTGAGTTTAAATATCGAATTGGTCCTTATAAATATTGACATTTTTTAAATTAGTTACTACATTTTAGTTTTTTTCCCAAGCTTTCTCATTTCATTTTGGTTTTGATTCTTATTGTTAACTTTAGATGAAAAATGTTGAAATCAAAACGAAGTTGAAAAGCCGGGACTAAAACCCAAACGAAATGGAAAAGTATGGACCAAAACCTCACAACAATAAAATAATAGGGACCAAAATCAAAACTACATTTACATTATTCTAAATTATAGTTAACGATATGGACTAAAAACAAAACGGACTGAAAAAGTAGGAACCAAACAAAAAAATACAAAAAGTAATTTAAAAAAATCGACATTTATGACAATCAATTTGGCATTTAACCCTAAAGTTTAACTGTTTAAGCAACAAATCTCATCTAAAAAAAATAAACTTCTTAGAACTGGCAGGGTACTTGTGCCCGACATAGATGTACTACTAGTAATAGGATGTTATTGGGCCTCCGAATAAGTGTCTGCATATAGTCCATTAGTTCAATGCTACTAACAATCAAGAGCGAAAGAAAAAGAGGTTTTCATTTTTTGTGGTGCTTGATACCAGTTGTGCAATTAGAAAAAGAAATTCGCTTTTTTTTTTGTCCACGCAAAAATAATTGGGTAACCATGAATCGAAGATCGTGAAGGTAATCTAGGCAGCACGTAGAATATTGTGTTGGAGGCACGCAAAGGTAATGCACTTACCGCGGCATTGTTTAGATCATAACCTTTAGTTTGAGTATCTAATAATTGAAACTGAATCCTGTACACTACAAAATCCGAAAGTCCCTTTCTGTCTGAAACATGATACATGGCTATTAGGCTATACAAGTCATGAGTGAATAATGGGGATTGTGTTAAAACGACAACTATCTCACATGCTTGATGCTTGAATTCAAAGTCTAAATGTCCCAAATTTAAAGTCATGTCCAAAACTTTACACTGCACGTTTGGCTTAGAATTTATAATTCTTTGTGCAAGAAACTTTATTCCTTTTGGCGATCACTTCTTCAACCTATCTTTTTAAGTACAGATCCCCTTTCAAGAGAATTGAGAAGCGAACTTCAATTTCTTCATTGTTATTGTTAATTCTCAGTGACTGTGTAGGACTACTATATATGTACCGTGACATGTTATGGACCTTTAATTTCAAAGTTCAAAAGCAAGTCATGCTTATAGATTTATGTGTTGGCAAATGGATAATATTAGTACACTCGTTTAGCCACCCATGCTGTTTTTTACCAATTTTGATTTTCATTCTTCGCAGACCTATAAATTTTTATTTATAGGTACATATTAATTATATCTTGATGTTTGTGAATGATTTTCAACGTCTAAAAGCAAAGTTTGAGCTTTTATTCAAGGCTACAAATTAAAAAACAAATTTTACCTGAAATATGTTCCATAAAGTGGTCAATGTACACGTGAAAGTCATTTGGTTGATGTGTACTAACGCCAAAACTGACGTGGTTAAATTGGAAAATTTATGGATAATGATCGCGACAGGAGTAACCTAACACTCTCTATTAGATAATAATGTGACCAAGAGTCCAACACCTAGTTAACTATATTCTATATTTATACAATTGGTTAAATTATAATATTCTAACCAACATTGTTAAATTACCAAGCCGCACTCAAACTTAATTGTTGTCCTATTCAACATATGAAACATGGTGCTTGTTTTTCTTTTGCCTATGGTTCACTATTAATTAAGTAAATTAGAGGTCCGTATTGCACATCTAGTTAATTGTTTCAATTCAACTCTTAATGAGTTGAATTCTAATGTGGTTCACATGGGATAAAAGTCATCAAAAAAGTGGAATATGACGCAGGAACGACTTTATTTTCAAGTGTCAATGGTTTTTCTATATTTTAAAGGCAATTACTAATTAAAACACTAGTTATAAGCTCATCAAGAAATGAAATATAATGAGACTCGTTGCTTTTCTTAGCTTCCAATATATATATATATATATATATATATATATATATATATATATATATATATATAGTTGAATACTTAATTTTAGCAACTGTATGTAATCAACGTCTTGGTCCTTCTTTGATTCGTTAGCACGGCGTGTAAAGTACCATGTCTCATGTGGATAAGATTGTCCTCTTTTTCGACATTTTTCCTTTGCATGCACTTTTAGTCTTTGATAAATTAAAGATTTGAAACAGCAACTAACAGCAAGATCTACGGCAAAAAGCTGTTTGTATAGACGTGGTTTATTAGACTTGGCTAACCTCGCGATGTTAATGATTCAACTAATTAATTGTTTCATGAGAGGGAAGTCTCTGATGATAGAGAGAATACCAAGAAAAAAGGGACGGATCTAGGACTTTCAAGCATGAGTGTTATTGGTCCTTTGTGCTTAATTAATTAACGTTTTTCTTATTTGAAAAAAAAGCGCTGGTGTTAAGAAAAATCGAACTCCTTGCTACCTAAGGCATTAGAAGTTTATATATATATATATATATATATATATATATATATATATATATATAAAATTTATTCAGTTATCAAAAAAAAAGTTGATGAGATATTCCAATGAAACCAATGTCATTTTGGTAAGAAAAAAATTATAAAAATATCATTCATTATAAATATGGCAAACAATTTTTTTTTTTTTTTTTGTGTTTTAATTTTAAGTATCCACCGACGCGAGCATGCATGGTGATTAATCTTTATGACACTATTCGACTTTTTCGGAGATGGCCCTCAATTGAAATTTCTTTATATTCGTAAGAGTAGTTGAGGATCTAACTCCCAACCCCTAGCTTAACTCCCAAACAAATTAATATGATGGAAAAATCACATATCTATGCTATAAAAAATTAGAATGAAATCTAAATGTGCTTCTCACACACACATACATATATATATATATATATATATATATATATATATATATATATATATATATATATATCGGTTATGCATGGATTGAAAACTTTAAAGGGTTGTTACTAGTTATTCCATTTATATACAAAGCTGCTAATATAATAAAGCTATGAACGGCAAAAAGTTTTTTAGTGTCCCGGGAAAGGCTGAGTTCATACTAGCATAGTAGCATTGTCGAAGCTTTATCAGTCTTTATGTTTGGTTAATCTTGGCGTTAGGGTGGTGGGTGATACATATCTTGACAGGAGAGAGATTGGCAAATTTATACTCCCCCGGCCCGTTTTAATCTATTTGTTGTTTAAGAAGTTTCATACGAATTAAAAAAAATTATTTAATGTTTTACATTTCAAAAAGATTATAAAGCAATTTTACTATTTTATCCTCATACTACATTAATTATCACACGTTTCACATATTTTAAAAAGTTTAAAAGTAAGCTTCGAGTTGAAAAAAATTAATTAATGCAAATCAAATTCCTAAAACCGTAGATATAATTTTGGAATAAGTTGAAGACATTAAAGCGACCGATTAAATTGTGATGAGAAGAGTAGTTGTGGACAACATCGACGACTATGAGCAATCTTTGTGCTTATTAAATCTATTATCTATATATAAAAGTATCCCTTTTCGAGACACCACGTTTGTCGAAGAAATTTTCGAGGCACCACGTTTGTCCCGTGAAACTTTCCTCGCACAAGAGAATTTGTAGATAGATAATCATTATCTCTAATCAAATTTACAATTTAAAATTAAATATATTATTTAAATTTATTTAATCATTATATGTTTGTAGGTAAATTACATTATCTCTAACCAAAATTACAATTTGAAATTAAATTAATTATTTAAATTTATATAATCATTATCTGTATGTGAAATCAATATCCTCAATTTGTTGAACAAATCATTATCCTCAACAAAAATATTTAAAAAATATTAAAAAAAATCAATATATATATATATATATATAATAGGCTCTACCATTCAATTTTTAAAGTTCTATCTACTTCTAAGAATTCTCTTCTCCAAATTCTTTCTTTTATTTTTATTTTTTCCCTCATTCTTCTACTTAAAGCTCTTAATTTTGATTTTTGAGTGTTTGATGAATTACTTATTAGATGATGCATATTTTGTTATACTTTTAATTGACTTTTGTTTATTCCTCTATTTAGAGCTCTTAATTTTGATTTTTGAGTGTTTGATGAATTACTTATTAGATTATGCATATTTTGTTATACTTTTAATTGACTTTTGCTTAATGCTAATTTTAGGAAGAATGACATCAATGAGTTACTTCAAACAAGAGCATGACCGTTGTTATACATATTTACTTTGATTATTCTTTGTTAAAAGAATATGCAAATAATTGATCCTTTTCTCTTTTCAAAGAAGAAGAAAAGGGCTAAGGCTTCTAGGATTAAGAAGAAATATTCTGATCGTATTCCGGTGAGAAATAATTTTGGTGAGTCTTTTGCCTATTTGAAGAAACAATGTTTTTCGATTTATTTATGATTTTTTTTTCGTTTTTGTCCTGAGATAAGATAAACGATGAAAAAGATCAAAATATTTAAATATGAATAATAATAATAATAATAAATGTGATAATTATATTAAAAAATAATAATGGTAAAAGAATATTAATTTATCCACAAAATAAATATAAGAAATATCTTATAATATTATCCAATAAAAAAATCAGAATGTATAATTTTGGTTTAATTATATATAATTTTTTTATATTAGATGTGATGATTAAATTTAAAATATGCTAAATTATCATGTCTTATGCAATATAAAATATTTTGATTTATCTTTAAATCTACTCATAATACCATCAAACAAAAAAATATAAAAAAAGTTTAATTTTCATTTCACTCTAATAATTAATCATGGAATACATTAATTTAATACTCATCAATACATAGACAAATATAATATTAAATATATAAAAAAAAGACAACATTATATTCATAATAAAGTGCAATGTGTTAACCAAGATAATCAAAAATAACAATTTCAATGTCGTCTTCATGTTCTATGAAATAGTGGATATTCCAATTTATCCTTAAATTTTCTCATAATACCAATAAACAAAAAAATCAAAATATTTAATTCTAATTTATTTTTAATTATCATAATAAAGTTGATAATCATTAAAAGTATTAATTTATCTATTAAATAAATATGGAATATCTAATTCTGATATACTTTTGATTCATCATAATAAAGTTAATAATCATGTAAAAAAATGTTAATTTATCTATTGAATAAATAATGAAAATCTAATATAAAAAATGTTATTTTTTATTTATATAAGGAAGTACAAAATTTTTCAGCAAGCTCATTTTTTATTGTTGTTTAATAATAATCTTTACTTTAAAAAATTTAAATATTAATAATTCGTGCATTGCACAGGATAAAAATAAAAAAGTTTAATTTTGATTTCACTCTAATTAATAAAACATGCTAATTATCGATCAACTAAATAAGGAATACATTAATTTAATATTGATCTATACATAAATAAATATAATATTAAAAAACGAACTGTCATTATCTTCCAATGAATTCATATCCAATGAAATAAGGGATATTATGATTTATCATTAATTATTCTCATAATATCATCAAACAAAAAAAAATCAAAATAATAATTTTTTATTTATCATAATAAAGTATATTGAATAATCCTTTTTTTATAATTATTTTTGTTATTGTTTAATAATAATCTTTACTTTATAATGAAAATAATAATAATATTTAATTTAAAATATTTAATATAAAAAAATTTAATATCAACAACCTGTGCATTGCACGGGGTAAGAGCTAGTTTTTTTATAAGGTTTTATTATTCATTGTATTAATATGGACAATCCATAAGAAAATAAAAATATAAAATTAGTTTAAAAAATCAAAGAATTTAATTCCTAAATATCTACTATCTATACATAAAAAGATCCCTTTTCGAGGTACCATGTTTGTTAGAGAAATTTTCGAGGCACCACATTTGTCCCGTGAAGCTTTCCTCGCGCACCAGAGAGTTTGTAGGTAGATAATCATTATCTCTTATCAAAATTACAATTTAAAATTAAATAAATTATTTAAATTTATTTAATCATTATATGTATGTAAAATTATTATCCTCAATTATTTTTTGGAAAAAATGTAATCATTGTCCTCAACGAAAATATTTAAAAAAAATATTAAAAAATCACAAATTTATTTAATCATTATCTGTACGTGAAATCATTATCCTCGATTTGTTAAAAAAAAAAGTAATCATTATCCTCAACAAAAATATTAAAAAATTTATAATAGTAATCATTAACCAAATTACAATTTGAAATTAATTTAATTATTTAAATTTATATAATCATTATCTGTATGTGAAATCATTATCCTCAATTTGTTGAACAAATCATTATTCTCAACAAAAATATTCAAAAAATATTAAAAAGATCACTATATATATAATAGGCTCTCTCACTCAATTTTTAAAGTTCTGTCTAATTCTAAGAATTCTCTTCTCCAAATTCTCTTTTTTATTTTTATTTTTTCCCTCATTCCTCTACTTGAAGCTCTTAATTTTGATTTTTGAGTGTTTGATGAATTACTTATTAGATGATGCATATTTTGTTATACTTTTAATTGACTTTTGTTTATTCCTTTACTTAGAGCTCTTAATTTTGATTTTTGAGTGTTTGATGAATTACTTATTAGATGATGCATATTTTGTTATACTTTTAATTGACTTTTGCTTAATGCTAATTTCAGGAAAAATGACAGCAGTGAGTTACTTCAAACAAGATCATGACTTTGGTAAATTTTTTTTTTTTTGAAATTTTGATAAGTTGTTATACATACTTACTTTGATTATTCTTTGTTGAAAGAATATGCAAATAATTATCTTTTTCTCTTTTCAAAGAAGAGAAGGGCTCTCCTAGGATTAGGAAGAAATACCTTGATCGTATTCCGGTGAGAAATAATTTTGGTGAGTAAGAAACAATGTTTTTCGATTTATTTATGATTTTTTTTTCGTTTTTGTCATGAGATAAGATAAATGATGAAAAAGATCAAAATATTTAAATATAAATAATAATAATAAATGTGATAGTTATATTAAAAAAATAATAATGGTAAAAAAATATTAATTTATCCATCAAATAAATATAAGAAATATCTTATAATATTATCCAATAAAAAATCAGAATTTATAATTTTGGTTTAATTATGTATAATTTTTCATATTAGATGTGATAATTATATTTAAAATATGCTAAATTATCATGTCTTATGCAATAGAAAATATTTTGATTTATCTTTAAATCTACTCATAATACCATCAAACAAAAAAATATAAAAAAAGTTTAATTTTCATTTCACTCTAATAATTAATCATAATATCATGGTAAAACGTGTTAATTCATCGATCAACTAAATAAGGAATACATTAATTTAATACTCATCTATACATAGACAAATATAATATTAAATATATATAAAAAATAGTCAACATTATATTCATAATAAAATGCAATGTGTTAACCAAGATAGTCAAAAATAACAATTTCAATGTCGTCTTCATGTTCTATGAAATAGTGGATATTCCAATTTATCCTTAAATTTTCTCATAATACCATTAAACAAAAGAGATCAAAACATTTAATTCTGATTTGTTTTTAATTATCATAATAAAGTTGATAATGATATAAAAATATTAATTTATCTATTAAATAAATAGGGAAGATCTAATTCTTATTTACTTTTGATTCATCATAATAAAGTTAATAATCATGTAAAAAATTGTTATTTTATCCATTGAATAAATAAGGAAAATGTTAGAAAAAAAATTGATTTTTTATTTATAAGGAAGTACAAAAATTTTCAACAAGCTCATTTTTTATTGTTGTTTAATAATAATCTTTACTTTAAAATATTTTATTAATATTAATAATCTGTGCATTGGACAGGATAAAAATAAAAAAGTTTAATTTTGATTTCACTCTAATTAATAAAACATGCTAATTATCGATATTAAAATAAGGAATACATTAATTTAATATTGATAAATACATAAATAAATATAATATTAAAAAACGAATTGTCACTATCTTCCAATGAATTCATGTCCAATGAAATTAGGGATATTATGATTTATCATTAATTATTCTCATAATACCATCAAACAAAAAAAAATCAAAATAATAATAATAATTTTTGATTTATCATAATAAAGTATATTGAATAATCCTTTTTTTATAATTATTTTTGTTATTGTTTAATAATAATCTTTACTTTATAATGAAAATAATAATAATCTTTAATTTAAAATATTTAATATAAAAAAATTTAATATCAACAACCCGTGCATTGCACGGGGTAAGAGCTAGTTAAATATATTCCTTAGCTTTTTTAAGTTGATTGTTTACTTTAGATTACTTATACATTGTTTTTGAAACGGCGAATAACAAAATCTTTATAAATAAAGATTTTTTAAATATCGGTTTGATAAAAAAACTCAAAATAGATGAGTTTGTTTGAAAAATTAAAAATATAAATTTTGACTTATTTAATGCATTAATTCTCAACAAAAATTATCTACTTTTGAATATTTATCCTCAACTCTTAAAAATAAGGTTAAGAGGATCCATAAAAGAAATTAAATACTTTAAAAAGTCGTCAAATATAGTTAAAAAAAGTGTGGCATTTTATGTTTTTCCATTGAGAGGAAAAAAATGAGAACTTTTTTTTTATTTACTATTATTTACTACCTCCGTCCCTAATTATAAGGCATTTTTAATCGGTTCGCATAAATTAAAAAAAGTAGTTATTATTTTCAAAGTTATCAAACTTCCAAAATTACCCCTTTATTAAATTAAATACAATCTAGATTGATGTAGTTATTCTTAAGAGAAAAGTAAAATTTTTTATGGGAATATAGAATATAAAGTAAAATCATTAAAGGTATATTTGGTATAAGTTATTTAATGTTGTTTAAATATTGTAAAATAACTTATATTTAAGAACAAATAAACCTTTAAAAAAGTGACTTATAAACGAAGACGGATGGAGTATTTAATAACAAGACCCAAAAAAAATTTGATGACTAAAAGTATAAACAGATATGTTGTCAAAGACATTTTTAGGCGGTGACATAAACAAATCCCGAGTCTATTTATATCATTAAAATTGCTTTAAAAATAAAAAACGATGTGTATTTTCTGAAAATCAATGATATATATGTGACCGGTCCGAACCACCAATGATTTTTCATTTTAAAGGCTTTTGTTTATGCATAAGTTGATAAAAATGAAAGAAAATGCTAACAAGTGTTTTTAGGATACTTTTTAAGAAGTTGAAAGTAATATTTTGTCATAAAAAAATTAATTTTTGGAATTATTAAAAGAATGATTAATACTAACATATGATTATTTTACCACTTCTAACCATCTTAAAAAAAGAAATGGATAATAAAAAAAAAGTAAGGTAAGAGGATCCGAATAGTTGTGATTTGTGAATGGATAAAAGATAGGAATGAGGTGGGGGATTGATGACGTGCAATGTTGTGGGCTGGCTGCCAGTTTATACTGGTTGAGTGTTGGTTCCCAAATTTAAAATTTTTTTATGATTGTCGGAATATTTTTCGATATTTCTAAGTTGAAAAATATATTTTTTTTATAATTTTTTTAATAAAAAAATTTATTTTCAAGGTCGAAAAATATATTTTTTTATTCGGGAATATTAAAAAATATTCCAACAAAATCCTGTAAAAAAGAAAAAAAAAACGAGGTTCCCAGCTAAAAACGGATTCGGAAACTAATTTTCAAACTTGTTTCGGCGACGAAGTTGATGTGGCAACTCCACCTTTTCTGCCCGTTTAATCTGCATGCTAAAAGCCCGAAAATAGAAAACTTTGAGAGAAATTAGTTTGTCCCCCAAAGTTTTGATCAAGCCACCTTAATTTATTAGAAAAAAAAAATTCACAATAACGTGCAGATATTGAAAGAAAATCATGATCTATGATTTTTTTTATTCCAGTAACTAATAACTTTGATTGAAAGTATGCTATGAGTTAGATTTACGACTATGATATAAAGTGGTAAAAATAATTGTTGTGAATCTAACTTATGTCTTTGATTTTTTTACAGTTTTAAATTCCAGTCATAATCATAATTTTTGTCATAAGTTGTGACTTCCATTCACAATCCACACGTTACCATGAAAAAAATTTAAAAATAAAACTTTAATCAGGATGAAGAACAACATACAATATATAACCTGAAGTCATGGATGATTAAGAGAATTGGAACTGCTGGGTGGCTTACAAATGAGTAAAGTAAATTTTGACCTTCCTTATTACTGCACAAAAAGTGCGCCTCATGTGACACCCAACTTTTTAATAAGTAGATCAGCGTAAAAGATTGAAAGTGCAATTTTATCATGATAATAAGTGCAACTTTCTTGTAAATTGCTATTGAAGTTAATCTATGACTGAGATAATTGCTTTTCCTTTCTTCTTTTTCCCATTGCAAGTTGCACAGGAAACATCGTGATAAGAAGGTAAGATAGGATGATAACATGGCGCTGATGCAATAAAGTTTAGTAGATGAGTGTGATGATTATATTGCCACCACCCAAGGTGTTGATTGCAAAAGATTGACACACTGAGATACAATACGACCATTAAATCAAAATTTTCAACCCATACATAAATAGGAGCCTACTGCTCACATAAAAATATCCATGTTTTTTTAGAAGTTTTTAATACTTTTTGTTAAATGATAAATTATATTCCCATTATCCCATAAGTTATATTCATTTAGGTATTTTATTTTATCCTATAAATTATATATTTTTTTAAAAAAAAACTCAATACTCATTTATACTTTTTTTCTTCTAAGTATACCTTTATTTATTGCATTCTCTTTTTCACAACTTATTTTCGCATATCTCTTTAATATAATCTTTATACATTTATTATTACTCTATCCTATTATTAATTGAGGTTAATTCAGTCAAAATATAACAAATTCTTGCGTCATTTACTCATTTCTTAATCTATATGCAAGAGTCTAAAAAAACATGCTAATTTATGGGACTGAGAAAGTATATAAAACTCTTTGGAAGTTAACAAAAAAAAATAGAGAATCTAACCCCCAAAAAAAAAAAGAAAGAAAGTGAATAGATAAAATAAAGATAAAATATAAAAGCTGGGTTTGTATGGAGAAAATTTTATTTGGTGTATTTTTTTCTGCAATTTATTTTGTTAAAAAAAATTATCAGATAAGCTAACCAACTGAATTATTTTAATCTTATAAATCGAAAAAACAATAAATTCAAATCTAATCGAATTCATGTTGAAAAAATAATTCAAATCAAACTCAACCAAACTTCAAATTAAACTACTCCCTCCTATAAGATCCTTTTGAGTTTTTTTTTCTATTTCATTTCAGTTTTCAATAGCATTTAATTACCTTTTTTTTACAATTAACCTTATTAAGTCAACACTTGAGAGTTCCAATAATAATTATAGGAACAATTTTGAAAAAGTATACTCAAATTTTCACATTTCCAATACCACTAACAAATTTAACCACTTTCATTAATGGAGTGAAAAATCCAAAAAAAAAATTTATAAGTAAGACCATAAGGAATATTTTTTAACAAATTAAATCCAGCTAAACTAAAGGCATGTTTGGTTCCACTTCGGAGAATCAATTTCAACCCCAAAATCATGTTGGAACTGAAGCAACTATATATATATTACTAACTTTAACATTCCAGAATTGATTCTGCGTTAACTTACCGCAAAACCAAATATACACTAAAATCAGTTTAGTTTTACTCATTCCGTGTGAACGAGTAAACCCATTCTCAAAGTAATGAACAAAACTAGTCATTAAAAAAATGAAAATGGGAGTCAAACGCACACACATGTAGTTGGCTTCATTTGATGAGAAATTATTAACTGGTCTGATTTGGATTAATAGCAATTAGACATATAAGAAAATAAAATTAAAAAATAAATAAAATAAAATGAATGAATAATTATTTTTATTATGTGTGAAATTATTATTAGTTTGAATCATGAATAATAATAATAATGTGAGGGTAAAATATCATCTAATAATTTCACCATTTGGGGCAGGTGCAACTTGCTATCAAACAACAGGATCGATCCAGCGAATCAAAATTGCACCGTTTTATTATTGAAATAAACTTAAGTTTCATATTTACAATTGGGCAAATTGATCCTATTGATATTTTATTCTCTGGGAATAAAAATCCAAAAATGCCCTCCTTCTTTTGTCTCTTTAGGTAGAGGACAACAAATACATACAAATGGCGTGAGACTTGTGAACTGAAGTAATAATGTGCTACTTGCCTAATTCTGTCTCTGCATCTGAACCTTCCAACAGTAATAAGGGTACGATGAAGACATCACCAATATGCAAGTTGAGAAGTGACACAGGTGCTGATTGTATCTGTTGGAACTTCAACACCAAGTAGCTACCCCCCAATGAGCTGAACCTGATTCCATACTTTATAAGGGCAAGTTGAAAGGTTGATAGAGACTGCTATTGCCTTGGGAATATCTTCTCATGTCACTCACTTCTTGTTGGGTTATACTAAGAGGAAAAAAAAAAGACACTAAAACAAAATGTATAAGTAACATACACTTTTTCTTTTAACACAATTCTAATTGAGATGGATAGCTATCCCCCAAAATATTTAACGCAACAAGCTTGAATTTGAGGAACACTGTTCTGTATGTTTAAGCTGTGGATCAAACCCCTACCTGTCCATGTCTTTTGTTTTCAATATAACCCTTTGATGTGAGTAAGGTTAGAAAATTAGTGATGACTCATGCAGGCCACATAGGCACATACTCAAATCATAGCCCTCCAAATTCACCGGCCATGTAATGTGACATAACATTGGCAGTTAGTGAAAACCTAATTGAGTATTATGCCACAAATGCCAAAATGCCAACAAAACAGAGGCAACTGCCACCGCCATGACGTTGTTTGGTGACCCATTCACATAACCTCGAGACACATCCACAGGCATTGGATATTTCCCGTTCCCTGACTTGATCGAACTGCATTCAGATTCAAAAGCTCGTTAGAAACAAACATTGATTGCACTCAAATCTGAACACAAAATCTAGCTAGCTAGCATAACGCAAAAGTAATCTAATCCTACACGAATATGTTGTTTGACTTGTGATGCTACACTGACGGTGCATATCTAAAACTCTAAATAAAGAAAACATGAAAAATATTTATATATTTTCCATTCAACTAGAAATAAAATAAATAAATGAAAAAGAAACGTGACAACCATATCAACGGTGATACCGCACCCATAACAGGTCCCTCAGTGACATGCAACCAAACTTTTTTTCCTTCAAACCGTATGAAAACTTAAATATATATTCCTTGTCCTAAAACACGTTTTCACAGCTCAAAATTCAATGAATCAGTTGATGATGAAGTGGATACTTCAAAGAGTTTATACAAAATTACAAAGTACAGTACTGTATTAGATTTATAAAAATTCTTTATAGGACATGATTTTTTTTTAAAATGTTTTTTCAATGAGTCGGGTAATTATTAGAATTTTTTTTTTAATAAATCTCAAATAAACTTAATAAATATTATTAAACCATTAAATTGAATGTGCCTTAAAGCTTAATAAACTAGTTAATCAATTCAGAACTACAATTTAAATTATTTGATAATTTAGAGTAAAATGGTATAAGCTCTTAGCTTAATAAGCTACTGTATCTTTTTTTTTTTTTTGTTTACATGAGAGGTCTGGGACTAGAACCCATGACCTGGGAGGCCTGCAGCCACCAACTGGGCTGTCTTACGCGGCAAGCTACTATATCTTTTAATTTATCAAATACTTATAAATTTGCGATCTTGGCGGCCTATAATCTAAAAACTTATGGAAATAAGCTTTTCTTTAACCAAACAACATTGCTAGTTTTATAATTTATTTTTTATCATCAAATAAGCCTGTTGGTTGTTGATGTCACTAATTTTTAAATAATCTTATGTTCTTGTCGGGAATGGCTCAAATGCATGAAAATATGAAATATGTATCGATGCATGTGATAATTTTATTTTTGCTTTTTAAATTTTTTTAATATAGATTTATTCAGAATATTTTTTAATACAAGTTCGTATACAGATTTATAGGAATATGTAAGTGATTTTTATAATTTGAATTTATTTTTTTTTTTACTCTGTATTCTTAAAAAACTATATTGAGTAAAACTGTATTCAAAATTTACATATATTCTGATAATCTTCTTGTCAAAACACACTAGCTTATAAGTTGAAAAAAATGATGATGAATAATAAGAAGAATAAATTACCTGGTGGTGGGTGCTGGACAAAAAGTGACAAGGTAATCCGCAGAGGCACAAGTGAAGGTGCTGGTGCCATCGTCATAGGCATAGCTGTAAGCGCGTGGACACGCACTCTTAAAAAATTGCGAGTATGAACTAGGCCTGCATGTATCTGGCGTCGCGTAAGCGCCACTGCAGCAATACTGCGGATCCCCAAATGCTTCACACGCGCTTTTGCAAGCCACGCTCTCTTCCCCATTGCCACCGTTCACTACCCTCAGTTCCGTCGGACACCCCTGGTTCAAGTCCACCACGCACCCCGTCGTCGTGCAATTCCCGGCGCCGGTGCCGCCCTGAGGCTCCACCGTCATCGGGAGGTTGTAACCGTCGACAAGGCTGACGTCGAAGAAATCAAGCCCGCCTGCGCCGTTCAAGGTGAATTCTGCCAGGGTGGCGGGAGGGGCGGCGCCACCGCCGGCGCATTCCACGGTGGAGGAGCCGCAGTCGCCGGTGATGCATGAGAATTTTCCGGTGGTGACGTCCTGGGAGCAGAGGGTGCGGCCCCATATGCGGCCGGACCAGGCGGCAGGGATTGCAATGGCATTAGACTCGCCGGGAGCGAGGGCGAAGCCGGTGGTGGAGAGAGGGGGTGTTCCGGCGCCGGTTAAAATCCCTGGCCAAACTGTGTAGCTGCACTTGTTTACTATGTTGAATGTAGTTGAATTGAAACCTATTACATGGTACAAACATAACATAACATAGACATCTTGTTAAGAATCCAAGTTAGCATTTGTAGAACATATACTTAAAAAAAATAATAATTATAATATCAGGTTTTAAATTGTAGTTGTAGTTATTTTTCAAAATTGCAATTGCAAATCAATGCTAAATGACAATTGGAATTATAACGATCATAAAAATTGTAATAACAATTATGATTTTGGATCATGATTTATATTTATCTTTAATTTAATTTGTCAATGTTTGCATAAACGGATATGATAAAATACCTTTTAGAAATTGGAAGAGAAATAGAATAAGCAAAGTAGCATAAGATTGAGTTGAAGTAGCCATGGTGGAAAAAATATGAAGGTAATGAGATTCAAGAGTGAAAAAAATGAGGATGGGATAATTTGGTTGCCCTTGGTGAAGGGTATTTTGAAAATTGGTTAGAATGGAAGATGGGAGGGAAGTGAATATATAGAGTTTGAAGGTGGGGACCATGTGCATGTGTGGGGTCAAGATGGGGCAGAGGGTGAGAGAGTATGGGTCAGGGTCCCACTTTAGCAGGGCACATGGATGCATTAACCGCCACTGTTGAGGTCGGCAAAGTGTCTGATATTTTTTTTATGACTTTGAGTGTTATTATTTGCATAAGCACTAGATCTAAGGAATCTGTATACAAAATGACTTGAATAATAGAGATGGAGGTTATCGAAGGAATCAACATGAGTGCTGATAGGACCCCAGGCAAGGAAGGAAGCTTGAATTGGAGTTTAAAATGGACGGCTACGAATTTACATGCACGGAAACCATATGAATATTGATGGAGGAATAAGTCCTAGGTAGTAGGGACTCTTTCATTTGAAGGCATCAACATTTTTAAGCAACATAACATAAGAATAGATGTTGAAGCTGAGGTCGGTCAATTTATTTAGGACTTAGTGTTAGTGGTCAATTGTAAGGCAGGAGTACTACTTGCATGTGAGTTTTGTCTCTCTAAAGAATCTTAGCTGCAGATTTAGCATCAAAACTGTCTATAATCACATGGAGCATTTTGCCTTGAATTTTATGACCCATACTCCTTTTTTAATAATTTTTTTGTTTGGAGGGAAATTGATTCTTTCTTGTTTGGTGGAGTATTGTACTACATGTACATGATATACTGGTTAAACTCTTTCTTTTTTTTTTTTTTTTTTTTTTTTTGCGTTAAACTAAAAACCAGAGATACTTTTTGCATTTCAAAAGAGACACTTTCAAAGATCAAATATTTAATTTATGGGCTTAGCGCCCTCCATTACCCATAAAAAAATATTTAATTTAAATGTATAGCAACATTATTACTGCTTATTATAAAGCCCCTTTAAGTAAATTAATGGATCAAGAGGAACAGTTGTTTTTTTTTAAATTTTTTTTTAAATATTACTATAAAATTATAGCTTCATCCTTTTAATTCTTTTTAGAATGTTCATAAATAATAAATGAACAATAAAAAAACATAAAAAGTCAAAGTATTTTCTAAAAATAAATAAAAATAACAATAAATACAATATAAAAATAGCTTATTAAAAAAATCGCCAAAATCTGGCACTAAAAAATAGCTTATAATAAAAACGTGAAGGAGTATATATTTTTATAAAAAACAACAGTTTGTAAATGTGTCATAAAAGGTTTTTTTTCCCTCTATTTCTTCATTTATTTTTAAAAATCCTCTTAAATTTATATCACAACAACCATTTATTATAGAGATATGATAAAGGATATAATAAAAAATATATATATATATTTAACTCAAATAAATATAAAGAATAACAATACTAACATTTCAGAAAACAAAAGATATTTACGAGTAACAATTAACGAGCCATTAGATTTTAAGGTAACAAAAAAATTTAAGCCATTAGATTTCAAAAGTGGAATTTTTGTCACATCACTTATTAGTCATTACTCAACAGACCTTGCATAATATGTGAAAAAACCCAAATTACCCTAAAAAAAAACCCCTATTTTTCCCTTTTCTCTCATCCTTCCCTCTTTGCATAAACAAAACACCCCACCCCCTTCTCTCAAATCAATACTTCCTCTCCTTCACCGACTCCCCACATCCTCTCAAACGTTTCCTCCTTTTGCTATGCATGGTTTTTTTTTTAAGTTATGTCGGAATCGTAAGGTATATTTCATTATATGTGAAATACTTGATTGGTGAGATATGTTTGGGAAAAAAAAGAGGTTTGAATCGTAAGATATATTTCACGACCTAAAAAGAAAAGAAAAGGCTTAGATAGTGAGGCACCAAAAAAAATTTTGGTATACCCCACTACCTATTTTTTAATTTCTAAAAAATGCACATCCATCACAACCCATGAGAGTGAACGTTACTCTGGATTGTATAATGAGTGAATGTAACCATAATATGATCATGGGTTGTGATAGAAGTGTGGTTTTTATAAATCTAAAAATTGTTGATTTAAACATTAAAAAAAAAATAATAGTGAGGTAGTATACCTCACAACTCAAACTTTGTTTTTATACCTCACTACTTAAGTTTTTATCGAGAAATGAGGTATATCTCACAATTTCGAACTGACATAAAAAAAATAAAATAAATTATCAACATTATACATGTACTTTGTTTCTTGTTCATGCATTCGCTCATGATTTGGGCAATAAGTATGAAAGATATGTGAAATGGGAGATGTAATTTTGAGAGGAAGAAGGAGTAAGAATTTTTTTTCTTTAAGGAGTAATTAAATTTTTCTTATATTTTTTTTTGGTGTGTAATTTTTCTTATATTTTAAACTGCAAAACTTATATTATTTTTTTAAGACCATTTGTAAGTTCGGTATTGGACTTGCTTGAACCAGAAAAGAAGCATAAGACCGAAGTAGCATTATATTTAGGGGTGGGCACGGGCACGGGCGGGCACGGGTAGTACCTACCGTTACCCGCTATGTAAGAGGAAAACACTACCCGTGCCCGCCCGTTACCCGTACGGGTACCCGTTCACGGGTTTTTGCGGGTATATGCAGATACCCACAAATATGACGGGTATCCACGGGTACCTATGTTTAAAAAAAAAAAAAACTAACTGGACACTAAACTAATCTATAACATCATAATATTTATTACCAAAGCTATCATAATATTTATGCTAAATTTAATGTCTTCCAAGCCAAAGCTCTAAAGCTGTCCAATACATACAAAGATATAATGCCAAATCTGTCCAAAAGTGCTTCTAGCACATTAAACATAATGAATACTAAACATAGTCAAAACAAAAACTACCATCAAAACTCCAACACATTAAACATAATAAACATCCAAAGAAACTCCAATCAAAAAACATTCTTCAAAATTTGCCAATGATATTCAAATATTGGCATCATTCCCTCCAGCACCACTTTCATCATTTGGCTCCTACAATATAAAGTATACAAATAAAAATTAAAAAAGAAAATATTCATCAATCTAAATATATATTAAACAACACAATCAATATTAAAAGCATAGCTAGAGCATTGACTTCAATATCAACATCAACATCCTCCAATATTGTACTGCATCCAACAGTGTCCAATGATGCTCTTGAAGAGCCTGAAACACAAAACCAAAAAATACTTATAAAACTTTGATGAATTAATATAAATCTCTAATTAAAAATAAAGACATGGTTACCTTTCATGCTACTCCTAAGCCAATCCTTGAGACACATCAATGCCTCTATAGATTTCGGGTGCAAACTACTACGATGAGGAGTAAGGAATCGTCCACCAGTACTAAATGTAGATTCTGAAGCAACAGTGGTGATGGGAATTGCTAATAAATCTCTTGCAATTCTTTGCAAGGTAGGGTATTTTACCCCATTTACCTTCCACCAAGCTAAAATGTCAAACTCCTCACCATTATCAGGTAGTACTTTCTCCTCTAAATAGACATCCAATTCAGTCCTACGGTGCAATGTAGCGACATTTTGTTGAGAAACAAAACATTGAAATTTTGCCCTCCAATCTACATTTACTCCAAAACCACCCACATTTGCAACAGCTGGAGTTTCAGCTGTTGATGTCTTGTCTTTATCATGGCTTTTCAGATCATATTCTCTTAACAAATCATCACATGTAGCTTTCACCTTTCCTAATTCATAATCAGATTTGTCACCATAAATTATGGGGAAAAAAATTCTAACCAATGAAGTTTGTACCTAGGATCTAGTACAATACCAATGGCCATCAACAAACTTGTGTCTCCCCAATACTTGTCAAATTTGGTTAGCATGGCTTCAGCCATTCGGTGAATGACAAAATTAGGGAAATTAAGCCACTCAACCAAAGCCAACTTAATTTCACATACTTTTGGAAAGAAGATATTTGCAGTTGGATACAAAGAGCCAGAAAACAGCAATGTTATATCATAAAATAACCCCAATCTTTGACAAATCTCACTAGCCATCTCCCAATCATCTTCACTAGGCAAACATGTGTATTGAATTTCTCTACGTGCCAATCGTGCAAAGACATCTTTGTATGGTATGGCAACATGAAGCATTAAAAACGTAGAGTTCCACCTAGTTTTGCAATCAAGACCAAGTTTTTTAGAATACACAATATTTAATTGCCCGCATGTCTCTTCAAATTTCTCTTCTCTTTTTGGTGTTGCTGTCCAAAAACCAACACTATCTCTAACCCTCTCTATAGCACTAGAAATTATGGACAAACCATCCCTCACAATTAGATTCAGTATGTGAGCACAACAACGCATGTGAAATAGCTTACCACCCAAAATAAATGACCTAGGAGGGATCTTACCCAGTATGCAATCGATCATTTTATCATTTGTAGTGCAATTATCCACCGTCAGAGTGGACAGCTTTGCATCTAGATTCCAATCCAACAAGCATTGAAACAAGCAATCACTAAGAACTTCGCTAGTATGAGGTGCTGGCACATATATGAACCTAACAATATAAAACAAAAATGTCACCATAATAGTACAATAATATTAAAGCTTACATTTAGAAAATGTGTGCATAAGTATAGTACTAATACCTTACAAGCCGATCTTGTAAGGTCCATGAATCATCGATATAGTGTGCCGTCACAGCCATATAGCCTTTGTTTTGGTTACTAGCGGTCCACATATCAGTTGTAATTGCAACCCGACTATGATTCTTTGACATCAGCTTCATTATCTTAACCCTCTCATCATTGTACAACTTCATGATGTCTCGCTTGACGGTATTGCGAGAAATTCCTTTAAACGAAGGTTGCAAGGAAGCACAAAATTCCTTAAAAAGTACATGATCAACCATGGCCAGCGGGTACTCATGAAAGATTATCATATTAGCAAGTGCATGTCTTGCTACATCTTGGTTGAATGCATAAGAACCAACCAATACCGTATCACGCTCTCTTTTTGCTGTTTTGAGAACAGCTTGCCTTATATTTTGATTGTTTTTATATTTGCATGACTTCAAGTGATTACGCAAGTGTGTTGTTCCTTGCGATGGATCACCCAAAAGTTTCTTCTTACAATGAGAGCAATTTGCTTTCCATTCTCCATTTATTTTAGACCTCGTGAAATGCTTCCAAACATTAGACTTTTGTTTTGGAAACTCCTCTTCAATTTCAGTTGCATTTGGGCTTTCAGGTTCTTGTTGAGTTTGGGGATGTGCCAATGATTCACCCACATTAGGAGGAACTTGATCTTTCCCATCATCCATAGGAATGGAAGCTTGGTTATTTGACATCCTACAAATCATAAACCATAATATAACATTAATACCAAAGCTGTCCAATAATAACATTTTCAGAATTTCATTATGGTTAAAAATATGTACTTTATATATTCATTTTAATCATATCCTTTAAAAAAAGGCAAGACAAGCAGCAACTGTAAGGCACCCCATTCAATTCAATTTCTTGGCTAAAACCTTGACCAATGACATTCTTAAGGCAATAGTGACAAATGTGTTCAGATTTGTTACAGATTTTTCGAGTTAATTCCAAATCATGTCTCTCTTGCTATGATACCAAGACTACTCATATTATGCCCTTTTGATCAATTAGATTATCATTAAACAAGAAAAAAAAAGCAAAAGAAACTTTGTAAATCAAAGAAAATTTTGTTAGTGAATAGACAAAAAAAAAGAAAAGAAAAGAAAGGGGAATGAAAATTCGTTTGAGCTTTTCTGTTACTGCTTCTTAGCCTTTTTTAGACAGTGAAATTTGTGTTGTTTGTTGAAATTATTGGGAAATTGAATATGTAGGAGTCTGTTTTATTTTTTTGGTTAAATTCATAAATTAAAATAAAAATAAAAATTTGTTTGGCGGTGACAGAGCTTTGATTACATGAAATTTTGCCATGATTCTTTGAAGCTTGGCAGGAGGGGACGTTTGGTTATGTTTAGGTAGCAAAATTGGTAAACAAAAGTAGCACTAAATAGAGTACATATTTTGCAGACCTCCACTCTTAACAAGGTAAAGCAGTATGGTAAGTGACTAATCAAATATGAAGGAAAAAAGAGATACCTTGAATCCTTGAGAGAGACGACGGCTGAGGCGAGAAGACTCGGTGGCAACAGCGATTCCAGCGGCAGCAGCGATTTCAGCGGCAGCAGCGAGCGAACCACGACGACGAGTGGCGGCGGGAGAGAGCGAACCAGCGACGTCGAGTGGCGGCGGGAGAGAGCCAGCAAAGGACGAATTTGGAGGGAGCCGGATCTAGGGTTGTGTCGTTGTGGAGATGAGAGAACGAGAGTGAGGCTGTGTGGCTGCTGTGTTGTGTGGCTGCTCTGAGGGAATGAGGGTTCAGTGTAATACATTAGACATTATGGACAACAAAGGGTAGTATATTAGGTTAATACTCTGTATAATTACAGGGGTAATTTAGTACTTTCACACTAGCGGGTACCCGCGGGTACGGTACCCCAATACCCGTGCCCGCCCGTTCATTCACGGGTAAATTTAAAAAACGTTGACTTAATACCCGCGGGTACCCGTTGACTACCCTACCCGTGCCCGTTGCGGGTATTACCCGCGGGTACGGGTTTTATGCCCAGCTCTAATTATATTTCAGCCCATAATGGGAAAGTATCAAACTTTTCCTCACAACCTTAAAGTGAAACTCCAAGACATCATGTTTATGTGAACAAACTTCTTTCACTTGAAGTACTCATTGGCAAATCCCACTTATTTTAAACAACCATAATTTAAATTAAACTTGACCAAAATTATGAATTATAAATGCACAAACACATATGGGTTTTGGTTTTGGCCCTTTTATTCCCGTGAGTTCGGATCATCCACGTCATTCTACCAAGGGTACGCAATACTTATACACGTGTATGCTGATTTGACTTTCCGTTAGTCCCATTAGCCATTAATGGATTTTTCTTAATGACATGGATTAAAATCAAATTTTCTAAACAATTATGGATCAATCAAGGTCAAAAAAATTTATAGGGACCAAAATCAAAACATCCCCAACTTTCAGGAACTAAAGACATAAATAAGCCTTTTCAATACTATCCTTATTATTATTATAGGGATTCTAGAAAATGTTAACGTAACTGGAGATTTTTAGAAATAAGTAATTAAATGTTATTGTTGGAATAATAGGATCAAATTTTAAAAAATGTTAAACAAAAGATATTTACGAGTAACAATTAACGAGCCATTAGATTTTAACGTAACAAAAAAATTTAAGCCATTAGATTTCAAAAGTGGAATTTTTGTCACATCACTTATTAGTCATTACTCAACAGACTTTGCCTAATATGTGAAAAAACCCAAATTACCCTAAAAAGAAAAAAAAGAAAAAAACCCTAATTTTCCCTTTTCTCTCATCCCTCCCTCTTTGCATAAACAAAACATCCCATCCCTTTGCTCTCAAATCAATACTTCCTCTCCTTCACCGACTCCCCACATCCTCTCAAACGCTTCCTCCTTTTGCTATGCATGGTCAATTTTTTTTAGTTATGTCGGAATCGTAAGGTATATTTCATTATATACCTAATAAAATCTTGAATAGTGAAATACCTGATTGGTGAGATATATTTGGGAAAAAAAAGAGGTTTGAATCGTAAGATATACTTCACGACCTGAAAAGAAAAGAAAAGGCTTAGATAGTGAGGCACCTAAAAAAAGTTTGGTATACCCCACTACCTCTATTTTAATTTCTAAAAAATGTACTACATCCATCACAACCCATGAGAGTGAATGTTACTCTGAATTGTATAATGACTGAATGTAACCATAATATGATCATGGGTTGTGATAGAAGTATGGTTTTTATATATCTAAAAATTATTGATCTAAACATTTTTTTTAAAAGATAGTGAGGTAGTACACCTCGCAACTCAAACTTTGTTTTTATACCTCACTACTTAAGTTTTTATCGAGAAATGAGGTATATCTCACAATTTTGAACTGACATAAAAAAATAAAATAAATCATGAACAACATTATACATGTACTTTGATGCTCGCTCATGCATTCGCTCATGATTTGGGCAATAAGTATGAAAGATATGTGAAATGGGAGATGTAATTTTGAGAGGAAGAAGAAGTAAGAATTTTTTTTCTGAAAGGAATGCTACTTGTTCTAGTGATAAGATAATTAATAATATCAAAAGTAATTAAAATTTTTTTTTTATATTTTTTTTGTGCAATTTTTCTTATATTTTAAACTACAAAACTTATATTATTTTTTTAAGACCATTTGTAAGTTCGGCATTGGACTTGCTTGACCCAGAAAAGAAGCATAAGACCGAAGTAGCATTATATTTCAGCCCATAATGGGGAATGTATCAAGCTTTTCCTCACAACCTTAAAGTGAAACTCCAAGACATCATGTTTATGTGAACAAACTTCTTTCACTTGAAGTACTCATTGGCAAATCCCACTTATTTTAAACAACCATAATTTAAATTAAACTTGACCAAAATTATGAATTATAAATGCACAGAAACATATGGGTTTGGGTTTTGGCCCTTTTATTTCCGTGAGTTTGGATGATCCACGTCATTCAATCAAGGGCACGCAATACTTACACACGTGTATGCTGATTTGACTTTCCGTTAATCACATCCATTAACGAATTTTTCTTAATGACGTGGATTAAAGTCAAATTTTCTAAACAATTATGGATCAATCAAGGTCAAAAAAATTTATAGGGATCAAAATCAAAACATCCCCAATTTTCAGGAACTAAATACATAAATAAGCCTTTTCAATACTATCCTTATTATTATTATTATTGGGATTCTAGAAAATGTTGACGTAACTGGAGATTTTTAGAAATAAGTAATTAAATGTTATTGTTGGAATAATAGGATCAAATTTTAAAAAAATGTTACATATGGGACTCGAGGGAGTAGTTAATAGAAAATAAAACAGCTTTAGTAATCCCTAAATTGAAAGTATGTTTGGTGAATAAGAAAGAAAGAAAGGCAAGGTTAGGGTGTTTGGCAAATCTTAAAATTGTCATTTTAGCTTATTTTTTGAAAAAAAAATTAATTTTTCTATAATCTAAGTTTATTTGGTAGCTAATTTAAATTATGAAAGAAGATTAATTTTTAATAAAATAATCTTAAAACAATCAAGAAAATAGGAGCTTATGATTATTTTTTGAAAGATTATTTTTCATGATATTTCACTTTTCTCATTTTATCCATTCACAACTTCATCATTTCAATGACACAAATTTACTTTTCAATTATAATATTCAATCACAAATCAATTATAATTTTAACATATTATAATCATAACAAAAAGTAATATACTGAATATAATCATAATTTAATTTTTCCGATTATACCAAACACACCTTAACACACTCTTTTTATATTATATTTTAACACATGTAATCCGTTATATATATATATATATAAAAAAAAAAAAAAAAAAAAAAACCTATCTAATCCAGTGGGTCCACATGAATTTTCAAATAAAAGAAAAAGCATAAACTGTGCATATGAGGAAGACTGGTAAGACATAATAGAGAGATTCATCATGAATCTGTGTTCATTTCCCACAGATGCAAGTAACCATGTTGGCCGCAAGTTGCAACCACAAAAAAATTGGTTGCTCAAATTGCTTTACAATTCTGTTCGTTGTCCTATGAATTCAAAAGACCAAAGGTCAAATACCAGAACAGCCCAATTATGCGGCTCTTGCAAAACCTCTGGGATGTGAGATAATCAGATAAGTAAGATAACTATTTGATGACATCACCTAATCCATCCAGAAGAGCAGATATAGCTTACACTAAAAAAGATAATAATATATATAGATATAGAGAGAGACATAGACGTATAGAAGAATACAGTAATCAATCTACTCATACAAAATTTACATATGTTATACCAAGAAAGACCAGCTGAGTTTCTTTGGGTTACTTAAGCTATTAAGTATTAAGCATTATGTCAGGAATTCAATCTCTATCATAAGTGTAAAAAAGACTTTATTGATAAAGACAAAACCCTTCTCTCGAATGGAATTAGTCTTCAACTGAAAAATACCCTTAATGTAAAAAATAAAAATTTAGATATGTTATTTATTAAGTAATGGTCGAAAATCAAACCATCAATATTTGAGTAGACTGACATACTTTGATTTATTTGTCGATACTCCCTTGTTATGTTGATTTAGAAATTGCATATAAATTAAAAAAATAATAAATGATATAAAAATTTAATATATTTTAATTAAATTATCCTTATTTAAATTTAATAATAAAAGATAGATTAATAATAAGATTATGAAAATTATATTAAAGAAAGGAAAAATGATGATAAAAAAGAGAATATAATTAATAAGGATATGTTTGAAAAAAATGTAAATAAATATTGGAGTTCTAAAAATATATAACTTGAGATGAGGTAAAATAGCTAAATGAATATAATTTATCATACGAAAGTAATATTTTTCTATAAGGCTATAAGTTGAAAACCATAAAAGCTATCTCCGTCCTATAGTTTATCAACGAAGTTGCTCAAGTGATGCGATCCTAGACATAGGAATACGACTTCGTACAAAATAAGTCTTAAGGTTCTTTGATATTAAAAATGTTCTTAAGAATAATTATGATCCTGGCCAAAAGAGTACAAGGAAAAAAACATAAAAGCTGAGTAGTAAAAATACTTGGATACACAAAATTTAACAAGAATCTTAGAGAAATCGCATACAATAAGGTCAAGGCTTCAGCCAAGAAAAGAAGACAGCTGAGTCAACTTATAAAGTACACTATGTACTATAAATTTATTACGTCAGATTGTCACGTACACGTAGTTTAAATAAAAAAGGATCCCTTTTATTTATTTATTTTAAAAAAAAAAAAAAAAAAACACAAATTCTTTGTTTCCTTGGCTAAAAGTTTCAGCCTGTGAGGGGTAACTGGGTAGCAGTATAAGAGACAAATTTAAGTCACTTTTCACAAAAGGGACATTAATTCACAATATACACAACGATTAGCAGGCAAAAGCAAAAGCACGCATATGGTAAAACAAAAGACTTTTACATTTGCCCTCATTTTCAATTTTTATGAATTAAAATACTCTTTTATATATTATTATTTCTGACTTTCAGGAGTAAAAGAAATAAAAAAATTTGACTCTTGAAAGTCAGAAAATCCTAGTATACCTTCAATGGCTGAAACTTTCCAGCTTTGAGTTCATCTAGAGTGTTAGCAGACCATTAGCTTCAAGCTCAATTACAAGCGCATCGTCCGAAAGGATGAGTTAGAATTTGAAGTTAAATAGAGTAGTAATTTTTTTTAATGAAAAATATGGTTGGTTAGTGCCCATCAAGTTTATTGTATTATGCTTCTTTGACTGTACCTCCCACGATTCTGGTGTGTGGATAGTATCACTTTATTTCTGAATTTTTCTCATACCTTTATCTACTTATGTGATTTAGTTGCAACAAACTTGATACTTGATAAAATGAAAGTCAGGTGTTTGAGCTTAGGTATGAGTATCATTGAGGACAAAGTCTTGGGGTGGTTTTATATAAAAGCGTCTGTATATACTTTTGATTTTCTGATTGGCAAGACTCTTAGAGTCAGAAATAGTACTCCCTCCGGTCCTATTTATAAGTCACATTCTAGAAGGATTCTTTGGTCCTATTTATAAGTCACTTTATATATTTTTACGAGGCATTTATTATTATTTTCTCTTATTTGTCCTTTGCTCATTAATGTGAATTAATACAATCTGAAATTTTCAATGCAAGTTAAGAGGGTAAGATTGTAATGTCGAAGTATTTTTTTAAAGTTTCAAGAAACCTAACTACCCTCCTTGGTCTATGTGATATGGTTAAGTATGCCCTATAAATAGGGACCAGAGAGAACATGTAGTTTAATTTTCCGACTTTTGAGAGTTAACATTTTTTTGACTCTTGAGAGTCGGAAATAAATAGTATGTAATTTAATTTTCTGACTCTCAAAAGTCATTTTTTTACTCTAGTCAAAAATAATAACGCATAAAAGGGTGTTTTAGTTCATAAATATTGAAAATGGGAGAAAAATTGTTTATGGGGAAAAAAGCAAAAGTCAAACAAAATAGCAGCAATTTTGATTCTGTAGCATATAATAAAACCACCATCTGTAAAACAGTAATAATAGATCCATCATCCTATATTTGATTAAATAATCCATAAACCCAATCATAAAAAAAAGAGCAATAACTGTAAAAAAAAAAAAAAAAAAAAAAACTGTTCTATCGAGAAGCTTGAGAACAATCCCTAGCAAAGTGTCCAGGCTTGCCACAGTTGAAGCAATGTTGTTTTCCAACATCAGAGCTTCCACCACTTCGATTGCTGCAATTCTTAGCATAATGACCCTGTTCTCCACAATTGAAGCACTTTCCAGCAACAGGCCACTCCATTTCTCCATTGTCGCAATCCTTCGCCATGTGCCCTATCTCTCCACACTTGTAGCACGCCCTGCCGCCACCGTTGCCTCTTTCCTTCGGACAATCCCTAATCATGTGCCCTAATCCGCCGCAATTGTAACACTTAGCAGAGCCGCCGCCACCTGCATTGGCCTTCTGGTTGCAATTCCTAGCCATGTGGCCAGATCCACCGCACTTGAAGCATCCGTCGGAGCGGAGAGTGAGGGCATTGGGGCCGACGACATCGAAGGCCTGGTAGTTGCCGTTGTCGGCTTTGCGGATGGAGAACTCGACTTCATCACCGACAGCAAGGGTGCGGTAACCGTCGGAGACAATGGCAGAGTGGTGGACGAAGACTTCTTCTCCGCCGTCATCGGGTAAGATGAAGCCGAAGCCCCTGGCATCGTGGAAACGCTTGACGACGCCCTTGAATCTCTGCTCCTCCGCCATCGAAACCCTAGAAACCTGAAATTGAGTTGAATTGAATTGAATTTGTTTGAAGAAAGAAGAGAGTGAGGGTTGTTATTTATAATGAAATATTTAGAGGGGTGAGGAGGTGGTGATTGGGGGAACCCAACCCAAGTGAACCGAACCAAAGGAGTGTAAAACCGCGTGAACCCTAGAGGTTGCCGCCACTAGGGTTTGGGTTATTTGGCTGACCCAAATCCACTTATTGGGTTATTTGTTTGGACCGGGTGGGTATGACTTATGAGTGCTGCTCAAGTTATGCTAGGTTTTCCTTATATATCAACCTAGATTATTATTATTATTATTTTTTTTAAAGACAGAGATTTTTTGGGTACAAAATATCGCCTAGATTATTTCATAATTAGATTTTTTAAGGCGATACTGTTGGCCCATGTCTAGAAAATTCTT
Source organism: Crotalaria pallida (assembly GCA_037953625.1). Lineage (NCBI taxonomy): Eukaryota > Viridiplantae > Streptophyta > Magnoliopsida > Fabales > Fabaceae > Crotalaria > Crotalaria pallida. Next base: position 125,705,639 of record CM075655.1, on the reverse strand, counting down.
TATGTTTTTTTTTCCTCCCTTCAATTGACCTAACAAATTCATGAAAAAATAAAGCCTTAATTATGTCACAAGTCCTTGAAGTTTTGGGTATTTTTGTCAAATACCCTTATTCTTTTTTGTTTTCAATGTTCGACTTACCGAAGTTATTTCTGAATTTGTCATATACTTCCACTACCAATTGTGGCTCATTTTTCTAATATGTAACATCGAAATCCTGATCAGACGCAAGAGGTTAAGCACTTGGTGCCCCATGGGCGAAGATCATATTTTTTTTTAAATTTAAAAAACTAAAAAACATAATATTTTATATTTTTAGTTAAATAAAAATATTAATAAAAGAATTGAAGAGAGATGTCGTCTTCGCCCGTGTAACATCACGCAGCACCACATAACCAATCTCTTGCGTCTGACAAGGATTTTGATATTACATGTCATCAAAGTAGGCCAGAATTGATAGTAGGAGTATATGACTCAGACATTGAAAAAAAAAGTATAAAGATATTTAGCAAAAGTACCCAAAACGCCAGGAACTTGTGACATAATTAAGCCAAAAATAAATATTCAAATATTTTTTGAAATGTTTCGATTTAAACATTTAGTTCTCTAAGTTTTCAAATTTTTGTTATGTTACCATTTCAGTTATTTCCGTAAACCAGGTACTAGAATTATGGATGGGAATGAGTCAAGTCGTCTCATGGGATTTATGACTTGATCCATTTAAAGCCTAACTCAGCTCGTTTCGTTTAATAAAAAGGTTTGGTTTAAACTTTTTAAAAAACCTATATATTTAAATAAGTCAGGCCCAAGTTTTATAAAAGGTTTAGTAGATTAATTGAGTTGGATGGTTTATTTAACTTTATAAATACTTATATATTATATTTTTTTAATGATTTAAATTAAAAATAAAAATATAATATGTATATATATAATACTATAATTAAAAATGAAAATATAATTTCAGAATCGAAACTGTTTATGTTTTTATATGATTTTATTATATATATATATATATATATATATATATATATATATATATTTTGTTTGAGTTTTGATGATGTTTATATTTCGTTTTATTTTATTTCATTCACATAATTTGATAGGTAGATATTTTTTATGATTACAATTAAATATGAGAATTTTATTGAATAATAGATTTTTAAGCGAGCTTTTGGTCAAGCTAGGTCTTAAAATAGGTCGAATTTGGGATAATGGGTCAATATGCAAGTTTGGTCTTATATTTGATTCATGTTATTTATGTCTTTTGTAGTTTTATAAAAGTATTTTTGGGGTGAAGTACAGAGTTTTGCACGTAATGGTTTTACACTTTTACGATGTCCTTTGTGTTAAAAGTCCTATTAGGTAACGTAATGAGGGTGGCTTTTTTTATATATGCGAAGAAATGAGGTTGGTGGTGTTGGGATAATAAGCAACTATTTTTATTTCCTTATTTAACATTTTGAAGGCACTAGTTTGTATTTTTTAGATAATAAGCTAAATCTTTAAAGATTGTCATCAGTCCTAAGACAACGATACTTAATAGAATTATCTTGATATTTTATCTTCTAATTTTTTAATTTTTTTTTTTTTTTGAAACTTGATATTTTATCTTTATACCTATGGCTTTATCAATAATCTTATAACAAACTATGTTGCCAGATAAATATCTTATAGAATATACTTATATTTTAAGTAGATAAATCTTAAATCTTAACAAGATAGAAAATCATGAAACGAGAAACTCAAGAACCAAGGAATTCTGATCGTAATACAGGTCTCAAAAATTATAAATACCAACATGCAATACACTCTTTTTATCCCTAATCTTACACTTGAATACACCACTTGCCAATAGTGTTGAATTCTTATGACATATTCATGAAAAAACTTTCACTAAATCTTTCTCCACTAGTATAATTATAATAACTCCGAATAACCTATATTTGGTTGATTGGTTATGGTGTTTCCATACCAAACCAGTATATGTAAGAATAATTGTTAAGCTTTTATTTAAATATTGATATTAATTTAATAACAAATATTTAAAATTATATTGAAAACAATATTAGGGTGTGATTATTTTAACTTAGGTGGGATATTTATTTTTTTTTAAATTCAAACTAAGGATGAATGTGGGACTAGTTAGATTCGTCCCCCACTCATCTTTAAATGTTGATTGGATCAATATTTAGATACAAAATAGCTCTTAATTACATAGGATATATATATAAAAAAAAAACGAGTAATGATGTTTGAATCATCTCATAAACCCGCCAAATCTAAACGAAACCAATCCATATTTGATGGTTGGGTTGGTTTAACGAGCTTAGGTGGCCTTAATGGAAAGGATGGGATCAATGGACCAATGGTGGTCAGGTTAACCGGTTGAGATCACGGGACATTCAATCATCAAATCAAGTGAATGGGATACGAGAGAGGGTTGAACGCTTAAAAATGTTAAAATTTAAATCGTTGAAACTGAGTAGAGCCGGCAAAACGGCCCGGCTCGACCGGGCCGGCCCGAATAAGCCCGCATTAAATCCGGGCTTAGGTAACAAAATTTGAGCCCGAATTATTCCCGGGCCTCTTTAGCCCAGCCCGGTCAAGGCCCGAGCCCGAAGCGGGTCGGCCCGAAACCCGTCCGGGTAGCCCGAAGTAAAAAAAAAAAAGAAATTCAACAAGGCAAGTGATATAGAATAGGCAATAAACTGCGGCTGCAAGGAGCAACTAATGGAGCAAACTGCTCAGGACTCTTTGTGCATCGACAAACTGCTCAGATCGTGTTCTTCAAGCCTTTCTTGACCAACAACATGAAGCAAGCGGCGGCCTCCTTCAAGAATGATTTAATCCCAATTGCTTTCACTCTCAACCCTTATATATGAGTATAATACCAAATGCACTTAAGACATGTTTATTTAAATAAAAAAAAACCCAAAATGACAGTCTATAACAAGTTAAAGAAATAAAGGGGTCCAGTGACAGTAAAATCGTTCTAGTTTTCTAGCCAACTTCACATAGTTATCCACCCGGCTTTGTGGTCATTGATTTGGTGCCACCTTTGATCAATGGCTGGAAATGTTTACCCGGTAACCCGAATATAGTCTCTTTTTTTTTTAAAAAAAAAAATATTTGTCTTGATCGTAGAATTTTTTTTGTTTAAAAAAATTTTTAAAAAAAAGTTGTCGGGCGAGCTTAGGCATGAACTTAGAGGCCCGAATTTTAGCCGGGCTTTTTTAGCCCGGCCCGATCAAAGCCCGAGCCCGAAGCGGACCGACCCGAACCCAGCCGGGTAGCCCGAATTGTCAGCTCTAAAACTGAGAGACAGATAGTGTTATATTTCATCTTTTTTCCCTTTCTTTCCATTTTAGTTTTGGGTTTTTCAATGATAGTCTAGGGCATATACAGGCCCGGTCTTAACCTAATTTGGGCCCTAGGGCGAAAAAAAATTTGGGGCCCTTAATTCAAAAAAATAAAATTATTAAATTTAAATTAATTAAAAATTTAGTATATATACGAATAATCAATTAAAACAATGACAACAATCAATAATAGAATTAATTATTAAAAAATAAGATTTGAAATAATATAAAAAATTATTTAGTAAAGAGGTAATAAAATACATTTTCCATGTTGGATTACAAAAGTAAAATTCATTATTTCATATATTTTTAAATTAAGTGAGCAAATGAAAAAACAAATTAAAATATTATGCTAAAATTCATTGATAGTTAAAAGATAAAAAGAACTTGCAATTATTAAATTTTTTTTCAAAAATAAATGTACCATTAAAAAAAATTATGGGCCCCTAAATTTTTTGGGCCCAGGGCGACCGCCCTTGCTGTCCACCCTTAGGGCCGGGCCTGGGCATATATTAATAAACCCGTTATATAGAAAATATGTACAGGAAATTAATATAATTAATACATATAAATTTTATAAATGCGATAATTTCTAATTCAGAATTACTCCCTCCGGTCCTATTTATAAGACCCTTTTGGAGTTTTTATTTTGGTCCTATTTATAAGACCCCTTTCCAATTTTCAATAACATTTAATTACTTCTTTCCACTAACATCCCTATAAAATCAACACTTTTTAGAGTTCCAATAATAATTATAGGGGTAATTTTGAAAAAGTATATCAAATTTTCACATTTCCAATGCCACTAACAAATTTATCCACTCTCCTTGGTGGGAGTGAAAAACCCCAAAAGAGTCTTATAAATAGGACCGGAGGGAGTACTTAGTATGAATTTATTAACGACTAATATCAGAAAAACACCTTACTTTTAATGATTTAATTTAGTTTTCCCGCGTCATAATGGCAAGGCTTTCTGTGTAAGCAAAAATTACTAACTCAACCATTCAAAGTTTATTTTTTATTTAAAAAAGTTCAAAAAATAAATGACAGATGATGATGATTATCCTGAACTAGGGGTGACAAATGGATGGATTTGGATTTGGATTTGGATCCTAACCAACAACCTATTTATTTTTATTTTTTTATTATTTAAATGAGAGGTATGGGACTAGAACCCATGACCTGGGGAGGGGGAAATCCTAAGTGTCCTTACAGCCACCAACTGGGCTGTCTTACGCGGACAACCAACAACATTTTTAAATCCATTACATCCTACTTAAAATTATCTAAATCCATCCATATTCTAACTTAATGGATGAATTTCAATCCATCCGGTGCACTTTTTTTAAAATTTTCTTATAAAAAATTATACAAAATAAAAGAGGAATAAAAAAATAAAAGAAAAAAGCCGATAAAAAATTACAAAAAAAAGACCGGCCCTGTCATCGTTCTCCGTTCCCTGGAGATGACGCCTCCGACCACGACGGTAGCATCTTTGAACTTTACTATGATGACGGCAACGGTAACGGCCTTCGCCCTCTCCCGCCGACGATGTCGTAGTTCTTGCTAGGATCTGGCTTTGATCGGTTGCTTGAGCAGTTCGCTCAGATCGAGATTAACAGGTTTGGTCGATCGGAGAATCCGCCGGCATCGAAAGCAGCGATCGAATTGATCCCGACAATCGTGGCCGAAGAATCTCACGTCTGCACCGATTCGCACTGCGTGGTTTGCAAAGAAGCGTTGAGCTTGGTTCAGACTTCAGAGGCGCATGAGCTTCCTTGCAAGCACATTTACCACTCCACGATCTAATCTCTTTGTTGCCGTTGAATCATTCAAGCACATGCTCTGCATGCGTTACAAGCAACCCATCCATTTGCCATTGATTTAAAAAATTATTTTTTGTATAAATTGTTTTTGTTAAAAAAATAATTTTTGATATTTTTTTTAGAATTTTTTTCAAAATATTATTTTGGATGATATCCATAGGATATCTAGGATAGATTCAAATCCATCCAATTTTAAAGCAATTCAATGGATCATATCCATTTAGATCCACTATTTCAAAATGGATGGATTGGATGTATGAAAAATGTAATGAATTAGGATGAGTAATTGATTATGGATAATTTTGCACCCCTATCATGAACTATGTGATCCCTGACCACCTAATAATTGCTCCAGTATAAGAGTGATTGGACTTAACTTTAATTTTATTTAATTTTTTTTTTTTATACTTGGGTCTTATTCAATAAATAAATCCTGACAAAAATATAAATCAGATGACACGGCCACACGGGTGATATTTGTCTTATACAATGAAATTGAATAAAATTACAAAAATATCAACAAGAACGTGGGTGAAAAAACAGGATTGTGCATTTCTTATATAATCCTAACATGCTCCTCATTTATCCACAACAAATATTTTTGTCTTACTCAATCTCCACAATGCACAACCCTAACATGAAAATATCAAGAAGAACAATATATAGGTTTATTGAAATCTTATATCAAAATCTACATCATTAATTGAGTACTCGAGAAGGGATGGTTCATTTAAAAATGTATATACTACAAAATCCTGCGTAAACATAAATTATGGAAACTGGTAAACTGAAGTTGGCTTCATCTATATATGATCCTCAGTTATTTCTTGTAAGGCTGTCACAATGAAAGTTGTTCATGAAAAAGGCATAAACCATCACAGAAAAATTACAGGGGCTTAATCTTTCTATACAATGCAGGACTAGTGATAGATTTTGCTGCTCCAAAAGGTAGGAGTTGATATTTGTGCAACTTAATAGAAATTAATAAACTTCCACATTCCATTGCTCTGCCTTCTTTAATTGCCTCTTGTACTCGGTCCAATCAATGCCTACATTATATATAACAAACACAACATGATGAACAAACTTTCTCTTCATGACCAAGTGTAATAATAATACGAAAGGAAATTGTTTCTTACCTTCTTTAGAAGCCAAAGGCACCATTATTTCATCAATACCCTTTTCCATTCCTTTCAATCCACACATGTAGACAAAAGTGTTATCCTTCTTCAGTAATTCCCATAGCTCTTCTGCATATTGAGCCATTCGGGTTTGAATGTACATCTTCTCTCCTTTTTCGTTTGTTTGCTCTCGGCTCACAGCAAAGTCAAGCCTGAAATTTTCAGGTGATTTCTCCTTCATCTTTTCGAATTCCTGCTCCACGCAGTTATAGTACTAGTAGCATCAGCACATATACAATAAAATATAGGGTTGAAGAGTTCTGGAAAAATGAGGATAGTTTGATTCTCACCTCCTTATAAAGCAGTGAGCTGCTTGTGGGGACACCCAAAAAGAGCCATGCCAAACCATTGAACTATATATACATGCCAAAACTCAATTGGTTAATACCTAACCATGCTCAATGGTCATTGGTCACTTACAAGCAAGGATGAATCCAGAAAACATAGGAGTGAAGCGACATAGTGCACGAGTCAAGGTTACTACCCGATGGGGTCTGGTGTGTGTATAACTAATTGTTCACGGGGGGAAGCACCAATGCTTGCCGCGCCCTAGATCTATTCCCACGTACTACAAACACATTTATGACAGTATTTAAACCTATGTAGTTTCTTATGTAGCAGTCACATTATTTTGCAAATGTTTACTAGGCATAAAATTTAAAGATCCATAAATACAAAATATCTGTATGCCAGTATGTGGTTGCATCAAAATATAGTGCCTCATGTGATTTCCTTCGCTCCAACTCTTGTATGGGAATTTTAGGCACTCTATACATTACAGCTTCAAAATCCTGGTTAATGCAAGATACTGGAGTCAAGAAGGATATAAGCTTTTGTGTACACTTACCTTGTAGTCTTCATGCTTCTCGAAGAAAATTTTCCATAAAAATGAGCGAAATGGGGCAATTCCAGTTCCAGTTGCCAACTATGGATAAAATTGCAAAGATCAGTGATGGAAATCAAAACTTCAATCATCAATACACAAAAGGATCAAGTGTTCCTTTTTCAATTAAGATGAAGGCCATCAGTTAATGTACCATGACGATGGTGGCATTAGGATCTTTTGGCATAAGCATTTCTTTACCAACAGGTCCAGTAATCTTTACTTCAGATCCTGGCTTCAAGTCACCTAAATAAAGAGGACCATAAGTGATAAAAGGCAAATGGTAGTATGAAAATAACATAGCATTCTTGTGACTGGATATCTCATGAGAAATATAGATGAATTTCTTTTAGAATACGTTATATAAAAACTAAAGCTATTCATTCTTTTTTTTGGATCAGGGAAGCTATTCATTCTTACACAAGAAATTTGAGCAGACACCCTTGACAATTTCTCCATTTTCATTTGTGTAAACAAGACGTTTCACACATAGGGAAACCTGTATTATTAAGGCAATATATATCAGATTGCAAATACATTAAAGTCCCGAGGAAGAGAAGAGATAAATTGTTGGACAAGAGAGCATGTTAAATTTTTGTCCGGTCCAAGATGGATTTTAGCATAAACTTGAGCATTCTACTCCCAAATTAATTTGTGTGGTCAATACTCAAATGACAAAAATTTAATAAAAGCTCTATGAAATTTAAACAATTAAGTCCCCGTTCATAGACACAATAATATAGAGAAATAGCATGATTAGTTCACTGAATTAAGAAGACTCACTGTTTTGGAGTCTCCAAAATCACCAATGGCACTGCTAGCAATTGAATACAGTCTCAGCTTGTGAGGTTTGCCATTCTTGTCAATTCCATCTGGAATTACCCCAATTGACTGTCCTTCTCTGTAAGGAACCTCTCCTGAAATAATACAATGTTAGTTTTTTTCTTTCATGTTAATAGAGTGAAAAGCGTTAGCTCGCACCTTCAGTACTGAAGACCATGTGCCATGTTTCTCCCGGTGCATCATCCCCGGTGATCTTTGTGTTGAGCAGGACTCTTCCGGTGTATGGATCCTTGGGTTTGAATTTGTTCACAACCACACCTTCATCCTGCTTCTTTGATTCTTTTACAACTTTAGTAGCAGGTGCCTCTGCGGTTTCCACGACTTGAGCTCTGATGGAAAGTCCTCTCCCACTGATAGAAGCATCTCTGTATTGGAATGAAACCTGAGAAACAACAACCAACCTAGACTGTTAGCAAACATGGCAGAGCCTACATAAGAAGAAATAATTGAGAGGAACCATGAAATGAAAACAACAGTATATCATGATTCTAATAATTAATTAATGAAAACAAAAAGTGAAATACAAGAAACATTTTTGCAAACCAAACATACCCAGTGGAGAATGATACAAATGAGTAGTAGAGCTTATATAGTAGAATAATGCAACTTACTAAACTAAATCTCTAATAAAGATCACATTCCAAACAGAACCTAACATTGATTGAATGAAGAAGAACGATATAAATGGTCTGAAGTAGAACTTTTATAGTAGATTGCTTTCTAACTAATCTCTAACTAATGTAACTAACTAAAATGTCTCTAGAATAAAGATCATATTAAAAAAAAAAAAAAAAAAAAAACCAATTACATTGCTAAAATAGCACTCTCAGTTGCTTCAAAATACAAGTCTATATATAGGACATGCATACCTTTTGGAAGGGTACTCTCTCTAAGGAAGAAAGAGAGGTTCTGCTTGAAACAGCGGAGGATGATGGAAAGGAGACTGCAGCAGTCACCACAGAAGCCATGTTTATGTTAAAAAAAAAAGAATAAATGGATGGAGAAAGAGGAAGTAGTTATGTTAAATGAAGTGATGATAAGTAAAAAGAAAGAGAAGGAGGATTTTATTAAGATTGAGTGGATGATATTTGAAAGCCAATGCAGTGGTAGATATGAGGATAAGTCTATGGTGTGATATATGGCACTCAACCATGTAAGGATCTTCTTTAGGACTTGAGGGTCCCAGGCCACTAAAATCATTTCCCAAATAAGATGCAGTATTAGTAAAAATAAACTACTTTCTGATGGTTAAAAAATTCAAAAATAAAAAAATTAAAGTGACATATGTTTAATGATTTGTTTGACATATTAACCGTTTATCAATTAATTAATTTAATGTATTTTGCATGGATCAACCAATCACAATTCAAAATTTATCATTTCTAAACTTTTCATTAATTATTTTAATTATAATTTGGAATTTTTGTCGTCATGGTGGATGGAGGGAGTAAAAAGTAACCATCCGATCTCAAGATTCACAAAGCTGCCCGATTAATAATTTCCCTATTCTATCATGTGCAAAATAAGATGAGAGTTACTTTTCAGCCCCACCCATTTCTCTTGAACCCCATTTTCTTCCGCCTCTTGAGAGGCAGAAGTGTAATTTTTTTGTTTCCCGCCTCATGGAAGGCGGAAGAGCCATTAATTTTACACTTCCGCCTCTCAAGAGGCGGGAGAAAATGGGGTTCAAGAGAAATGGGTGGGAGTTGAAAAGTATCTCTCAATAAGATAACAATCCAAAATGGTGCTTCATTATTGTTAAACCAGGCACCAGCACTAGAGTGCACCAGCGCACGCGCACCAGCACCACCAGTGCAGCAAGTGTGCAACACCAAGCATCAGCCTCGAAGTTTACAGCTGGCATAGGCTGGCATTTAGTTATTTAACTAACTGTAGTTAAATAATTAGTAATTGTAATTAGGAAGTAGCTCTAACCATAGTAGGAAGTTAGTTAGAAGTTAGTTAGGTGTTGAACTAACTATAAATACCAATTGTATCATTCTAATTCATTTTGAGTAATAATAATTCAGAAATTTCCTTTATTCTTCTCTCTACCTTCTCTGCGTTCTCTTTCTAGATTCTTCTTCTTTTAGCTTCTATAATCAATTTCTCATCTTAGATTCAACCATTGTTGAATCATTCATCAAGTATCTTCAATTCTTAGATGGTATCAGAGCTCTTCGCTGAGCTCTGCTGCGCAATTCAGAAAACTAACTGTAACAATTCTTATTATCAAATTATATTTTTCCTTTTTTAAATGTGTAACAATAACTTAGTATGCTAATTTTTCTTTCTATCTATTTAAATATTAATTTTTGTCACTAAAATAAGGATACATAGACCTAATAATCCGAATCAACTTAACTCATATTTTTCTGTGAGTTGGTTTGACTCGATTTTAACATTCAAGTATAAAATATCCTGACTTGACCCAACTTAACCCAATATATTTTTGTTGGATTAGATGCTTAACCTCCTCAATAACCACGAATTATATCCCTAGCAGTAGGCAGCTACTCCAATATTTGAAGCTAAAGGATTCACAACGTTCTACTTCAAGTAAGCATATATAACCTCTTATTTATTTATGGGTTTTCTTAAACTCACCCTTAGGGCTGAGGATATGCATCCTACAGTGGTTAAGATGTCTTGAAAAAATAAAAACATAAGTTCTTTGATTTATTCTATGCATCATTTTCAAGAAATCCCAACCACTTTTGAGTGCCGAGGGCTGAGATTAAGAAAACTCTTTATTTACTATTCTTTAAAATATGGGAGTTACTATCATGCAATCCAAAATTGGATGGTTGCTATGCAACCTTTTCTTAAACCTAGTTAAAATTAGGTTTTTGCAATTTAGTCCAACATAAAAAGTAAATTAAAAATTTAGTCCTTTGTACCTATAGACAAATTATAACTTTTAATTTTAAAAAAAATTTAAAAGTAGTTAAAATTAGTCACTTGTGTAAAAAGGGTTAATGCAAGTGACTAAATTTAAAATTAAAAGTTATAATTTGTCTATAGGTACAAAGGACTAAATTTTTAATTTACTTTTTATGTTGGACTAAATTGCAAAAAACTAATTTTAACTACTTCAAATAATGACATGGCATAGGTGACAACTTCTTATTGGTTTAAGAAAAGGTTGCATAGCAACCATCCAATTTTAGATTGCATGATAGAAATACCCTTAAAATATATGCACCATAATTTTTCTCGGTATTGGAAAGAAATTATAGAGCCATAGACAAGGCAGGCTTTGCATAAGTGAATTTGGGCCAAGGATTAGCCTGTAATATATCGGGCTTTACTGAAGCCCAGGTTCTGAGCGGGTACACTTGGGTTGCATGGAAGCATGGAAGAAAGTAAACGAATAAGCCAAGGGTTTTGATTTTTTGGCTCATATGTTCGAATTTTTATCAAAATGATGTCACCATTCTTTCAGTCTTCGGGATGTTGAAAGACTTTTGCGTCTCAAGCTTATCGGAAGAAAAAGAAAATGGTGGAACGGTGTTTTTGGGCTAACTAAAAAGTATCCTCTCCCCTCCTCAGAACCAGAATCCAACTATATCATGAGATTATTTTTCCCTTAAAAAACTTTTGCTTGTTCTTTGTTGAGTTTCCTTTCCATCCTCAGAAATAATGTGTTTGGAATTTTTTTATTTTGAATTACTTGTCATTTTGTCGCTTCAATTTTGTTCTCTGAAACTGCTCCACATTAAAAACCAAAATCAAATGTGAATTGAAATAATGCAAGGACTTGTTTATACACCTGGGGTTCATTTATCAGGTGCATTCCAATATTTCTCAGTTCTTTTTTTTTTTCGGTGTACCAATATTTCTCAATTCTTTGACCTTTTCTTTTTTTCTTTCCATTGAATGAATCAGCATTATGTTGGTCTACCACATATATGTTTGACTGGTTAAAGCTACCACATGCATACCAAGTAAGTATGGTGAATTGGTCATATTTTATTTTATTTTTTAATTGGCATTGAGTCATATTTCGTTGGTCACAGAACAAGCAACACAAATATTCTGCCTACTAGTAGCTAGCTTAAATAGAACTGGTATATGGAAGATGTTCATCTAACTTCTAACCCATCCATATTCCATAGTTGTAAAATAAATGGAAAAAATGATTTGAACAAGGGTCTTAATAATGAATGCTAAGAGGGCACAGCACAAAAGGAGAAAATTAATAGAAAAATAATTTCAACTCTTTTCATATTTTAAATTCACCGTTCATTATAAAAACAATTTTTTTTTCGTTACCTTGAGCAAATATCCTCAAAGACCTTGTTAGTATTGTCCATTAAACAAAATTGATACGAAAATGCGATTACTCAGCCCTATATAGTGTATATTCGGTCATGCAGTGAGTTAACCCAGAATCCATTCTGAAATGTCAAAGTTAGTAATAGTTGCTTCTGTTTCAACGTGATTTTGGGGCCAGTGATTTAGCAACGCGGAACCAAACATGCCTATAGGATAAATAGTCAATGGTGGCCATATTATTGCAGGGGACAGGAGTGGTGTTAAAAAAACGAGCAAATTGACAGTCCCGTGGGATATTTTATTTTGGTCAAAAAGAAGCATAGTGGTTAGCATGAAGGAATCAAACTAAATATAAGAAGTAACCCCTGACGTGGGAAGTGGGACGTGGGCTTTGTTTGAACACGTCCAAAGCTTGGGTCAACTAGTCTTGTGCATAAATTCCCTGCTTTCTATTTGTCCTTAAAAAGGTGAGGAATCATTCCAAGTAATCTCTTCTTAATACTCTTTTATGACTCTTAGCTTCAGTCCAACGCAGTCTTGGAAGAGTTTGGTAAACAACTCCTTAGACTTGGTAAACCTAGTACTCTTTGCTATATACTTCACATACTAGTTACAAGTACCAAAAAATACGATACATAAACCACTACCCAAAGTCTACCCGATACGAATACCTCAACAGTACAGGAATACCCATGTTTCAGAGGGTAGTATCCTCGGAAGGTCAAAAGTAAACGGTTACTACCTTGTGCGGTTGTACCATGCGTTAAGAGTTATTTTAGCAATAACTCACAAGCTAACATGAAATATGAACAGACAGAGATGGTCGAGGTAAACAATTTTGCATACAGTTAGTTGAAAATGCATTCGTATAATTGAAGAAGTCATCAGATTGTATATACAATTATACACTCAACGATACAATAAATACAATTATACACTCAATGATCGGAAAACCTTTACAAAGATGACAATCTTCTAATACTTCTTCCATCTCACAGATATGAAAAAACATTGAAAATAAATAAATAAATAAATAAATAAATTTAAAGAAACATGAATTTGTCTAAAACATCAACAAATCATGGAACAACTAATTTAATGCATTTTACATTGATCAACCAATCACAATTTAAAGTTTATTGTTTTTAGGTATTTTCATTAATTACTTTAACTTTAGTTTGAAATAAAAAAATTTGTCATTTTTTACCATTATTGTAGAACAGAGATAGAAAGAGTAATAATCAACCCAAAGATAAAATAAAATGACGACTATGTAATAGTCTTCTTATTGAAGTAAATGTACTTTTTGGAATCCTCTTGAACCTCTAGACTGGTAAAGCTCCAACTTACTCTTTGACTCTTGCAACAATGCTTCGAGGGTTTCATCCTGTGTCATTGAAGCTTGTTTGGATGCCCACTCAAGCACTCCAAGCACCTGAGCCTGAGCAAGTTCTTCACTGTCTGGCACATGCAATGCAATGTAGGATAGCAGAACTAATGCTGGTTTCTGAACCAACTGTTCCCCAAAATATACAAGCTGAATCAAGTGTTTTGCTCCGCCTGCGTTTATAATCGCCTTGGAGTGATCAATGTGGAGGTAGTTCTCGGTGCAGGCAAATTTTGTTAGCGCGATTGCTGCCTCCATCAACACCTCCGCCTCTCTTTCATCAAGAAGTCTCACCAAGGGGCCAATCATCCTTGTCTCCGTTGCCTTGAATGTCCTTGCCAAATTGCCAATAGCCTTCATACAAGGAATGAGGAGGTCCGAATCTGCTTTCTCAATTATCTTAACCATCTGATCAACAACAGCTTTGCAAGCAGGAGAGTTCGGCTTGAAAGCAGATTTCCTCAAATCAGTGTCTTTCTCAGCCACAGCCGTTATCTCCATCACCGCCATAGCAGAATTGTACTGCACAGCTTCGGGTCCTCTCTCAAGGAGAACCGCGAAACACAGCAGTGCCCTTGATTCTGTGATGCTACGACAAATCTGCGAATTCCCCTTCGCTAGTTGCCATAGTGCCCTTGCCGCCATTTCCTTCATGCTGGCCTTAGTCTCAGGATCCTCAATCTCCCTTCCCTTCATGTTAAACCCTGAATGTGAATGGCTATGCTGATGATGATGATGGCCTTGCTTACCAATACCATTGGCATTGCTCTTGAGAGAATCACTGCCCTGAAAATCCTGTTTCGCTTCATTTGCCTGATTCTTATCCTGCGGCTTTGCTGCATTATGAACCGCAATAGTACTAGTAACCACCCTATGCAACTGATTCCTAGCTTTAGGATTACCAAATGGATGCGACATCGAATTCAGTCCTTGCATCTCCACATCTTCAAACCCCTTCCTCGCATTATTACTAGCATTGTTATTGTTACTACTAGCCATAACAACAGCATGAATGGAAGTTGGCTTATGGCTAACAATAGCATACTTACTATGTTCCTGAACGGTTTCGAAAGCGAGGTGGCTAACAAGCAACCTGATAATATTATGCTGCGCGAAAAGGTCCTGACAACTGCGATCGTTCGCAGCGAGCTCAGAAACAGCCCAAGCCACAACACTCTGCGCTTTCATCGGACCTTCTTTGAGAATTTTGGCAAACACAGAACACACACCCATGTGAACCATGTGCTGAACGCTCTCAGGGTCACGCCCCAAAAGGCCAATAGCCCTTGCACCATTCTCTTGGCCCTCTGATTTCCCTTCCTTGATTAATTTCAGCAACGGCCCGACGCCACCTTCCTCGATGATCAGCTTCCCGTAGCGGTCATTGCCGCGGGCGAGCGACACGAGGGAGGCCGCCGCGTCGGACCGATCATCCAGTGAGCCGGTGGAGAGTATCGCAATCTGCTCCCAAATCAAGCAGAGGATGGGATCGTTGGCGGCAATGGGAGGGAGGCCGAGGTGCTCGTCGGCGGCGGCGCGGTCGTCGGCGGGGGTGGAGACGCGGAGGAGCCAGGAGACGTCGCCGATGGAGTTTTCGAGGAGGAAAGAAGCTTTGCGGAAGGCGGCGGTGTTGAGGATGGTGATGAAGCGCTTGAGGCCGTTGGCGCGGGACTTGAGGACGAGAGAGAGGGCTTTGTCGAGGACTTGTTCGGTGTCGTCGATGATGCGGCGGGCGGGGCGCTCGTAGAGATCGGAGCTGGCACGCGCCGCCTGACGGAGGAGGGCGGCGAGTTTCTCGGTTTTGGATTTGAGTTCCAAACATTCTTGCTTGAAAGAGGTGGCTTCGTCAGCGGCTTTGCTTACTTGGTCCGCCAGCTGGATCGGTTTCACTAATATCTGCTTCACTATGTCACCCATCTTATTAGTATTTAGGGGTATACCGGTAATTAACACAGAATTAAAAGAAAAACCCAAAGTTTTGGAGTTTATGATTGTAGTATCAAATTGAAATTGGTGAAATAATTATAAAAATGGGGTTTCTTTGATGAAGTTGGAAGGGATGAAGAAGTTGGAGGAGAGATAAGATGAGATGAGATGAGGGGAACGGGGAATATAAGAAGAGAGAATGTTAAAATGGAGATGATGTAATGATAATATTGATGGTGTTTGGGGTGTGAGGGGCTTTTTGGGGAATTATGAGAAAGAACAAGTAGAGATTCAGAACAACAAAGATGGTGTGTCTGTCTGTGTCAACGTTGGAACAGCTTCTCTGCTCTCTCATGGTCGAATGGGTAATGTTTCATTTACGAGGTCAAACCCCGTTTGATTTAAGGCACCCTCTCTAATGAAGCATTTGAGTTTTCCTTTGCGATGCTCTAAGTTCATATCTTTAAATATTAACCATTGATTTTGAACAAAATGCAATCAATGGCTGAGAATGTGTGACTATTACCTGATGGATTGGTTTTGTAATTTTGTTACATTAATAATGTTTTTGCAATATTGTCCCTTGAATGAATTAAAATATCTTTAGTGCACATTTTTTAAAAATATTACTGAAGCACTAATTTAAGGCACTAATTTTATCCGTAAATCCAATGAATTGGAGGCATATTTTAAAAAAAAAATATTACCTAAGGCACTTATTAAAAGTTTAAACTATGATTATTTTTTTAATATTAGTATTCTTATAAAAATTATAAAAATAAGGTACTTGTCAGTGAGAATCTAATTTTATACTTTCTTCAAACTTAATTATTAAGAAAAACCGGAACAAAAATACATGGAAATGATTAAAAAATTAAAATGATTAATAAATATGCTTACAAAATCAAACTACAATTAAATTTACATTATATAAATTAATATTTGATCTTATTTGTGAAACCCTATTCTAATTTCCACTGTAAAAACAAGTTCTCCAAATATACTTGTCGCTGTCAATATGTTAGCCTCCTTGCTCGTAATCATCATTAACATCCATCATGACTCCTAATCAACCTGCATGTATGTTCCACAAATAAGGATCATTCGAACAAAAAAATTAACCTATTACAAAATGGTTAATAAGTTAATACTGCAATTACTAACTTACCTCCTCATTGCTATAATTAAAGCTGAAATTTTCACTTTAGCCACTGAAATTGCTATCCAATCCTTCTTCCACCCCACTATTCACCTCCCTACTACTCATCCTGTAAAAATTTAGAATCGCTCAAAAATTATCCAATTGAAAATTAACAAAGACTTTTACAAAAAAAAAAAAAAAAAAAAAAAAACTAACAAAGACTAACAACATAACTTATTATGGCACTAAGCTGGAACACTACACTAATCTGCTCCTAATACTGTTACTGTACCTGATAATCAATTAAACACTACCCTGGAGCACTAATTCTTGCAACCAACACACAAAAAGGAAAGGAACAAAAAATTAATCAATTAAAGCAGCAAGACGAAAACTTCAATGTTGGTAGCATTCTGTTATTAATATTGCAGCAAAGGAAATGAACAATTACTTAAATTTTGAGACAACGGCACCTAAAAACGTATGGTATTAGGCTATTAGCTAGTAGCTACCATCACTGCACAAAGATTACATTTATTCTCTTTCACTCTCCCTGTGTGTATGTGTGTGAGTATATGCAGCACCTATGTTCATGTGTTTTACAACAATGAACAACAAAGATGCATGCTATCAACGGGAAAGCAAAAGCGAAGGAGTGAAAATGATGAAGTAGATCTGACCGATTCAGCCCTCGCACGCACCGCCGCTAACCTTCGCCTATGCCGTTGCTAACAATCGCCGACGCCGTCCCCGCCGCTAAGCAATACAGGTCTTCTCTCTTCTACGGTCGTCGGCGTTTTCTGTTTCGGTAAATGAGTTAATGATTTTGTGCTTCTATGGTCGTCGCCATCTTCTCTCTTCTATGGCCGTCGCCGTCTTCTCTCTTCTATGGCCGTCGGGGTTTGAACATAGGGTTGGTGATTTTGTGCTTCTGAAACCACACGCCAACTCCAAAATGAATCTTCCAGCAGAGGACTTAAATGATTTTTTGCTTTTTTTTTCCAATAGGACTTCTTTGCAAAATGAATATAATATAGGGTTAAAAAAACAAAATAATAATTTACCTTTACTATTCACATTCCTCATTATTACAAATAAAAACTCAAACTCCCCATCATAGAATCTCCCTTGATTTAAATCATTTTCCTTCTTCCTAATAGTGTTTTTTTTCCTACTGTTTAGTATACATTATCTATCGTTTACTTGTTTATTATTATTATTATTTTTAATTAAAAATAATACTTCTTCGGTCATTATATATAAGATCCTTTTAGAAGAATGTCCACTAAAAATTAGTTAATTTAATTAATGAAATTGGAAATATGAATATTTGATATCTATTTTCAAAATTACCAATATTAATAGTATTAAAAATCTAAAAAGTGTTAAATGAATAAGGGTGTTTGTGAAAAGAAGTAATCAAGTGTTAATGAAAATTGATATAGGATCTTATAAATAGGAACAAAATAAAAGTCTCAAAATGATCTTCTATATCAATAGTGAACTGTTAATATAATAAATTTTACACCATTAATGTACTTCCATTAATCTTAACTAATAAATTGATAAAAATAAATAAAAAATAAAAACCTACCAACCTTATCTCTTTAGGAAAACTTCTAATGTTTTCTGTCTTTAATTGGATTAGCTTTTCATGATGATGATTAGTTAATACTGTTAGTGGTATTAGAATTAATAATATCATGTACTATATTTTTTCAAAACCACCTATATCTATAATATTATATAAAGAAAACAGGTTTGTACATAAATTTGTATTTTCCTACTATACCCTCCTTAATTGAAAAAAAAACTGCTCAAATTATTTCACAAACTAAAATAAAATGAGGGGAAGGGAAGTTACTGGCAGAAAAAAATAACTGCAACCAAACAAATAAAAATCAACAGACAAAGCATAAAGGCAGAAAGCTAAAGGAAATAGAAAAAGAGAGTAAGAAGAAAAAAAAACGTTGTCAGTGACAAAATGAATGCTGATTTACAAATATAATATTTTATGACAAACAACACTTTATAACGAAAACATGACAATAGGAATGCGGATCGACGCAAGTAATTATAGTTCATACTCTAAAAATTGTTAAATAAATAATCAATGTTTTTCAAAATTGGAATAAGGATTTACAAGAAGAGACAATACCAAAGCACTAACCAGTACTTATAATTAGAGATGAACAGAGTAATAAACGCTTTTTCGGTCTGCCTAGCTATGAACTTTTTAGCTAGTTAGTAGTTTTAGATTCAGTTAATATTGTAACTTACTAGCCCGTTCGATGAAACAAATTGCAAGAGTTTGTAACTTTTAAAAAGAAGCATGTAATAATTTTTTAAAGCTAGTTTTCATAAATCCACTTAAAATAATTTTCAAGAAATTAAATTAACTTTCAATAATTCAAGATTAATTATACCCTCCAATATATTTTTAAAATTTTATTAATTACCTCAACCCAATTAATGGCAATTTAAATTTAAATTAAATGTGTATTTAATAATTATTTATTATAATTTAATAATTTCATTACATTTCATTAATTAATCAACTACTTATTTAATAAATAAATAAAAATAATAATTTAATTTAAACATTTCGCAAAAGAAAACAAAATGAAAACATAAAATCACATTCATAATAAATAGAAATTATTCTTTCCGATCCTATATATAAGATCTTTTTGAAATTTTTATTTGGTCTTATTTATAAGACCTATATCAATTTTTAATAACATTTAATTATTTTTTTTCCCAACACCTCTATTAACTCTACACTTTTTAGATTTCCAATAATAATTATAGGGGTAATTTTTAAAAAGTACATCAAATTTTTACATTTCAAATGTCACTAACAAATTTAATTACCTTTTTTGGTGGAAGAGAAAAATCTCAAACAAATATTATAAATAAGATCGAATGGAGTATAAATTAAACATGGAACCACGATTGTAATTATCATAAAATGTTTTCGCAAAACAAACCTTATAATATATCATTTTAAAAGAAAAAAACACGTCCATTTTAAATTTCTTATCCACGTGTGGAAATTATTAAATTCTTTCAATTTTACATTATAAACGAGATACTCCAATTTTCAGAGAAAGGTAAAATATTGTCCTTTTTTTTACATGAAACTCACTGGTGCTGGCTCCCAATCTTTTTAATTCGGCACACAGCCACAAGGTTTTTTTAAAAAGTTTCTCTTAAACTCAACCCTAACTATCAAAAATGGATAATCCCCTGATTGGTAAACAATTTTTGTATCAATAAAATTGGTAATAACACAATACTTCATTCAAGTTAGGAACAATATCGTCTTTAACTTTATCATCCAATTATTAAGAAAACGACAACATAATCCCAAGTAATTCACTTTTCGTCTTCCTTTTATATTGACTAGAGAACCACATCCATGCACCGCACGGGTATAAATGCTAGTAGTGAAAACCATACAGGTTGCTGGTAGTTACTTGTATTATATAAGAATAGTGGACATCAACAGGTTACACGACAGTTTTTTTTTTCCTTTCCAAGTTACTAGAACCGCTATAGCAGTTTAATTTTACACTACAATGTGGGAAAGAGGTGGTAATTTTTTCAATTAGGAAGGGTATAATATGAATAACAAATTATGTACAAAAATTAGTTATAAAACAGTTAAAAAATTGTTTTCTTTATATAATAGTATAGATTAAGACATTGCTATGTGTGAGAAATCACTTGTATGGTTATTTAATTGGGGCTAAATACTTTTTTCGTCTTTTATTTTATTTTGAGTTTTAATTTAGTCCTTTAGTTATAAAAAAAAACATCAATTTAATCCTTTATTTTTATTACGTTTCCCAATTTTGCCATTAAGTTATATAACGGTGCTAAAGTTTGACAAAATATACCAAAATTTCACCATAAATTCTTTTCTGAACACTAAAAACTGGACTTGATGTTGGAATCTTCTTCTCTCTCATGATCAACTATTCTTTAATCTATCTATTCTTTCTTTCACTAATCTTCATCTGTATCAATTCTTCATTTTCTTAATCTCATCACCATAATCTCTTCTCCATTTCTCCTCTAATGAAGTAACAACCCCATTTGTTCTTCAAGGGAAGTTGGTCATGAATCAGTGAAAGTGACACATTTATAGACCTATTGGAGTGGTCCATGAACTTAACAAGTAGGTGAATGTTGTTGGTGTTGTTACTATTGATGTTGGGGTGCAAATTTTGACACCCCACGTAACACTTTATACATCCCATTTTTTTAAAAAATACCAAAAATGCCCTTCCCACCCCACCCCTTCCCACTCCACAGCCAGCCACCCCACCCTCTTGGCTCACTGCCAGCCAGCCACCACCCACTTCCCTTCCCACAGCCACCCCGCTGAAACCGTCGATCGTGACCCCCTTCACGACCCTGCCACACAGCCACCCCACCGTCGGTCGTGACCTACTTCACAACCCAAGTCGTGACCCCCTTCACGACCTTGCCACACAGCCACCCCATCGTCGGTCGTGACCTTCTTCACAACCCAAGTCGTCACCCCCTTCACGACCCTGATATTAACACAAGCACCCCACTGTCATCGTCGACCGTGACCCCCTTCACGACCCAGCCACCCCATACTACCACCGTCGGTCGTGACCCTCTTCACGACCCAAGTCGTCACCCCCTTCACGACCCTGCCATCCCACCCCACCCAACAGCCACCCCACTGCCCACTGCCACCGCCCCAACCCTTCACACCACCACGATTTCACAAATCTACCCTGTGATTTCACGATTTCACAACCGGTACTGGAGGAATGATGAATTAATGTGTCTACTGGTTCACACCACCCAAGAGAAAAGAGAAGAGAGAAGAGGAAGAAGGAGAAAGGTGGAGACGGTGGCCGGCTCACGATTTGCGAAGCCCTTGAGACGAAGGCGAACGCGAACGACGGAGGGGCACGAAGGACAACAGCCGTGGTACAGACGATGGTAGTCGTCAATGACGGCGTCGATTCACGAAGGTCGTGACCCTTGCCGTGATTCGCGAAGCTGTAGATGCGACTGCGACCGGCGGCGACGTGATGCGGAGATGCGACTGCGACCGGCGACGACGAGAGGTAACGGAGGAGGAAGGGTGTGGGGGCGATTGGCGAGCGGCGGCGGAGGAAGGGTGTGGGGTGCGGCTGAACTGGAAAGAGAAAGTATGTGGAGTGTGACAATGGAAGAGAAAAAGATGTCTAATGGGTTTGATGGGGTTTTTTTAAGAAGGGTAATTTTGTATTTTCACTTAATAATGGGGTGTGTGAATTTGTATGTGGGGTGTTAGAATTTTTTTTCTTGATGTTGTTAGTGTTAGTGTGGAGAAGTGAATAATAGCAAGTGAACCCATAGTTGGTGGATGACACTGCCTCCATTGAACTCGAACCCGGCCCAATTAACACCCTCTCTTTTGTTTGGGAGATAAGATTGCTGAGAGTGAGGAAAGTGCTTACCAGGGTATATTAGACTTTTCACCCATGGTCTTTAAAGAGTGAGTGAGATTGAGATAGATACTTGCCTGGGTGAGGGAGACTGAGCCCCCATGACATTATTTTTTTTAAATTAAACTTGTCATAATGGATAAAGAAGGAGATTAGTGGAAGAAATAATATAGAGAGTAGAGAGGGGTTGACCATGAGAGAGAAGAAGATTCCGACATCAAACCCATTTTTCAGTGACCAAAAAAGAATCCATGGCGAAATTTTGATATATTTCGGTGAAATTTAACACCATTATAATGGAATGGGAAAATTGAGAAACGTTGCAAAAATAGAAGACTAAGTTGATTTTTTTTTATAGTTAAAGAATCAAATTAAAACCTAAAAATTAGATAAAGGATTAAAAGAGTATTTTAGCCTACAATTTATTAGGTTCCATGTTGAATTTAAATGTTGTAAAATGAAAAGAATGCACCATTATGACATTGTATCGTGAGTATTCTAGCAGTTTAACTTATTACACGAAGAGTCTGTGATGTACTCGTATATCCACTGAAACAAAATTAAAAAAAAAAGTTGAAGAATTTTTTTATATGAAAATTCATTCAGTTTACTAATTTTTTGACTGAAAAATTGTTCCAAATATTTGTCTTCAGAATCCGTCTTTGTAACAAGGGATTAAGTAAATTGTAAGATTTGAAGTGAGTTGATGAAATGAAAGAGTTCTCTGTTGGTTTTTTTTCCCATGAAACTGTATACACTATATGTTTATGATACTGAATGCTAGGAATGAAAATGTCAGGAAGAACGACCTAGATAAGTTTGATTTGGATATTTTACTATTAAAAAAATATGCTCTTATATTTTATTTTATTTTTTTTATAATATTTTTTTTTTATAATACTCTTATATTTTATTTTGAGGTGTAGGGGTTGTAAGGAGAAAAAAGATAAAAATAGAAGAAGGATGAGTACTTGATAGTATAGT
Source organism: Crotalaria pallida (assembly GCA_037953625.1). Taxonomy (NCBI): domain Eukaryota; kingdom Viridiplantae; phylum Streptophyta; class Magnoliopsida; order Fabales; family Fabaceae; genus Crotalaria; species Crotalaria pallida. The sequence continues at coordinate 125,682,357 of CM075655.1, read as the reverse complement.
GTAAAAGCAAAAATAAAATATAAAGAAAATGAGGTATAAATTAATGAATTTTTTTACCCACGGTATTTAAGGTTAAAGATAAGTACTTTAATTTAAATTTATTTTCTTAAAAAAATAAAAATATAAAACTTTCTCGTTTTTAAATACATTATTTTTTTAAAAACTTGATTTTTTTAAATTCTTACTTTAAGAATAAAAGATTGAAATTAAGTAAACCCAAACTAAATACATTAGTAAAGTGATCGTAAGATTATAAGGGAGAAAAATGAAAAGTGTGTCTAAGAAAATAGTGCTGTTGCAACTTGCAAGCTCATAAGAAGAAACAAATTTGGTTATTTTTGTTGATTGAAAGAATCAACAAATAAGGGAATGTAAAGGACAATGATATCAGAGTGGTGCAGTGTATGGCAGTTGGTGTTGGCTGAAGTCTGAAGAAGACATGACCTGTAACAACTTCACAGCGGATTTAAAAGCGTGTGAAGTTAGTTAGTTAGTTACACTTGCGGTATTACATTAGCCTGATTTAATTTATAATGGAAATTGCCACAAGAAGAAAAAAGTTTAGATGCTGCAAGCTGGCATTCGCAACTAAGAAATAAATATAAATATACTCCCTCTTATGTGATTGAGAATCACATTTGGTATATGTTTTGTTGTTTTCAACTCTTTCCATCTCATATTTTTCTCCTTTTTTTTTAAGAATAATAATATATAGGAACCTACAAATTGGTTTAGGTAAAAAAAAAAAGAAATATATGTAACTTGTTAATTAAACAATAACAAACAAGTAACACATTATTTTTTTTAATGGTAACGGTTGATTTTGTAAGATTATATTATTTTTGCTTTTTTAATGATATTCTTCGATCAATAACTAAATATTAAATTTTTTCGAGATAGGGCGAGTTTTGGAAAAAAAAAACTATCTCTACCAATAAAATATTTTTAAATATATAATTTTTTTCAAACTTTTTTTCAAATATATAATAAAGATCAAATAAATATTATTATACCTAAAAAACCCAATAATTTACCAATCTTGACAGATTTTGTTGGTTTATATGTCATATATTTTTTCCTTGGTTCTATATTTTATGTTCAAACTTCAACTAAAAAGATAAAAGAAGTGGATATATATATATATATATATATATATATATATAAAAGAAGTAAGAAATGGTTGGATTACAGCCTACAGGGAATGGCTCCCACGTAATGGCTATAGACTACTTCTCTGCACTAGTGAGTTCGTATAAGGTTTATTTGTGAGATAAATAATCGTCAAATAATTATTTGAAATGTTATTCTCATACTTAAATTCTTAAAAATAATTAGTATAAAAATATTATTATTGTTTTTTTATTGAATTTGTAAAATATTATTGTTGACGAATACTAACAATGCGAGTTCCTGAGCAACAAAAATTTACAGTGGCGTTTGATCACTTGGAATGCAATTTACAATTTAGTACTGAATGATTACTTTGGAATTGCAATAATTAGACACGATGTTGGACAGTCTGGCATGTCTAATGCAGATGCTGATGCTTTAACTAAACTCAATCCGCAACACTTTATAGTTTACACTGTACCTTCATCATAGTACACAACTTCACTCCTAAAGTCGATAGCACGTAATGCTGCAAAGCATTATCATTATCACACAATCATACGACTCAAGTTGAGAATATCTCGGCGGAGAATATTAGAGCATCTTCACCGGGCAAATCCTTTTGTCCATAAAAAAGTTTAGGACGTCCCTAACCGGTGAAGGGAGAAATGCTTTTGTCCATAGATATCATTTGTCTATAATTAAGGACAAATGAATAGTAAGAAATGTGGGGTAATATGTGAGAAAAAGTTGTAAAATATTAAGGACAAAAATGAGTTCATAGGTATGGAGAAAAAATGTGTTTGTCCTTAAAAGTGTAGAAAAGTGTGAAGAATAATAAAATAATATGTAGGATCCATTTAAGGATAAAATCTGTGTCCACGGGTGGAGATGCTCTTAGAACAATCATCAATCTTTAATTCTTATCATATATTTGAGATTAGAAAATTTGCATTGAAAATAATAGTAATAAAATTATTCTAATTAAATTTTTTTAATAATTAATAATAAAAAATTCTATTTCTAGCTCCCTATACCGCTTTCTTTTTTCTTTTTTTTCTTTAACTTTTTTTTTTGAACCTCATAGTTTACTCGTTAGCCCCCATTCGTTTTTTTGGACGAAACTACCCTTATTATACCGACTGAAACAAGGCGGAAGTAACATTCCAATTGTAACAAGGCGGAAGAAAATAGTACAAAGGTTTTGATTTCACAAAGGCGATAATATACCGATTTCATAAAGGAAGAAGTTAATTTTTGACTTTCCGCCTTATGAGAAGCGGAAGAAGAACCTCTTCGCAATCTCTTCTTCTATTAATTCAATTCTACTTCCTATTGATGAATGTGAAAACATAACATAATGTTATGCAGGAAATGGCCACTCAAACAGGGGCCATGCCACAAATAAGTGAAATGAATGTTTTTTTTTTTTAATCATAGGCAACTAACAGCTAAACCAGACAACATACATGTCTGTTTCATTATTACCGTCTCTTAATAATCCGTAGATATTACGACTACAATAAGTAGGAAATAGATTTTTTTTCTTCTGCCTTGTTAAAATCGGAAAATCAGTTCCGCCTAGTTTCAGTCGACAAAATAAGGGCAACTTCGTCCATAAAAACCCAAATGGGGGCCATTGAGTAAACTGTGGGGTTCAAAAAGAAAAAGTCTTTCTCTTTTTACAATGGAAATTGCTTTTTGGCCCCCATTATTGACTTTTTGGCCCCCATTTCAAATTTTCATGGACCAAAATACCCTTAACAGTGTTAACATTTCCGGTTCTATGGAATCGGAAAAGTCTTTCCGGTTCTTCTGAACCGGAAAAATCCCGGTTTTTCTGAATCGGAAGACTTCCGGTATAGCACAACCGGAACTATGTATTTTCGCTGTATTTCCACGAGAAAAGAAGGAAAAAAGAGAAAGTGTTTGTTTGGAGATGGTAAAGTCAATGCTCTGCTCATCACCTTCAAGCACGAGAAAAGCCTCAATGGCGACGTTGGAGTGAGTATTAATTTTGCACAGGGAAGTGAAAGGGTTAATGTGTAGATCTTTGAAAGCTTCTTTGAGAGCTTTGAGAAGTGTTAGGACTCGTTGCTCCTGAAGTTTATCATCTTCATCCATAGTTGATTATAATTGAAATTCAGCATTTTTTTTTATAATAGTTGAAGAATGAAGAGACATAGCTAATTTTTTGGTTTAGAAGTGTGGAGGGAGACAGAGAAAGATAAGAGAGTAAGATAACGAAAAGAAGGGAAAAACAATACATCCGGGTATGTATTACCGGAAGGATTCCGATTAGGAAAAACCGGAAAAGTGTGAAAATTAATTCCGGTAAAGTAGAACCGGAAAGAATTTTCCGACTTAAGAGAACCGGAATGTTTTACATGCTTAGGGGCATTTTGGTCCACCAAAATTTGAAATGGGGGCCAAAAAGTCGATCGCGGGGGGCAAAAAGCAATTTCCTTTTACAATATCTTAATTAAAATTGTATTCGGTAAAGCCCAAGAGGGTATTGTATGCGGTGTATCACCACTTCAACATTACACAAGGGCCCAGGCCCAAGCCATTTATGATTAGAAACTTGAGGGAACGAGGTCCTTGGAGTCCATTTCCATATGGGTTGTATGTTTTGTCCCACGGAATTATTTTCAACCACACATCAAAATAACCCAAAATATATATTTCTCTATTTCCCTCACGTAATCTCTCCCATTCTTTTTCAATTATCTCACGACAACAAAAAATCCCATTACTTTCCCAACTTCTCATTTTCTTTTAGGGTTGTTGATACCCAAAAAATAACAATCCAGTAGCAAGGCCCAATTCCATGACAAGGCCCAAACTTGCCAAACAAAAATAAAAATCTTTAGCGAGATTACCAACATGTGCCAGACACCCACCCCCTTTGGTAGTCAGGCGCTACCTCCTGAGCGCTCACCCATCAAAGAAGGGGACGCCCAGGAGGTATGCCCAGGAAGACACGCCCTCGAGTGCATCACTATGGCTAAGAAATTACAGAGGAAAATGGTGACGAATGAAGGCGCACCCAGGGCATATGGCCGTATGCAGAGCGCATCCATCCCATGGAGCACACAAACAGACAAGGGCAACTCCAGTTTCCCATAAACCCCACGGCTTGTGCAAGAAGCCAAAGAGGAATCTTTGCTCACCTCATTTGGTCCTTCCCAAGTCAAAGCCAAAGATGGCATGCCTTACACCCCTCCTCCTGCAGCCATTAATGCCAATGCCAAAATGAGGAAAGAAACAAAGGAGACATGATAAAGGAAGAATATGCAGCAGGCAAAGGGGAAAAGTGCAATTAACCAGTGGGAAAAGCAGGAAAAGCAATAGACCAGTGGGCAAAGAACACACTATAAATAGAGGGACTTCATCCTCCATGGTGGCATCAGAACCAACTCCAACAACACAAAATGCATTAAACACTGGTTCTCTTCTCTAAGTCTCAGAGAAAGAACATTAGAGAGAAACAATTGTGAGAAACGTGAGAAAGAAGGATGAATAGCAGAGCGCACATCCCCAACCACCATTGCCACAACTACTTCACCACTGTAGCCACTGTACCAACGTTGCAGCTACCATCACCATGGTCATTGCTTCACAAGCTGTGATTCCTGCTTCTGTTGCAAAGGGCGTCCCCAACAAGTTGGAGCATCAGAGGCGCATCCCACCACAATAGAAATAGTACTTATAGTATTAATTTACTTGTATTGTTTGTAGTACTTGTACGCTTTTGAGGTCATAACTTCATTAAGTTTACGAATCCTATTATCATTGTATAATTATCATCCTTGCAATAAAAAGGATCCGAAACAAGGATCTTACTAATAAGTGCCCTGAGGTTACTAGGAATGGTAAATCAATTACTCCATCCGTCCCTAATTATAAGGCCCTCTTGACACTTTTATTTTGTCCCTATTTATAAGGCCCTTTACCAATTTTCAATGAGCATTAATTATTTTTTTCCACAAACACCCCCTATTTATTTAACACTTTTTAGATTCCAAATAATATTAATATGGGTAATTTTGAAAATACATATCAAAAGTTTACATTTCCAATACAATTAACTAAATTATTTCACTTTCTTAATGGACGTGAAATCTCCCAAGATGGCCTTATAATTAGGGACGGAGGTAGTATAAGTTAGCATTAATCATCCTCTCGAAAATCCCAAAAATCACATCTTTCTGTAACAATAAACCACTTAACTTTTAGTATCATAAAAGGTGCCCTAAAAACATATGTTAGCGTTTTCCTTTATTTTATAACCTCTCCAATTTGTTACTCCTTTTTGTCGTTTCTTTTTACTTTTGTATGACCTTGGAATTTTGGATCCCGACGGCATAATGAGATAAAGTAACATCAGTTCTCCTCATTTTCATCCATAAAAGATGTATAAGTGCATATGTTTACGTAAGTAATTTCTAAAGCAAATTATATATGCAGCTCTTGTGCCTGCCAGACACCATTTGACAGGAATGTATTTTTGTGCAGTGGGTTTTTTACGTGCACAATTAGAATAAACTTTTTTAAAATTTTCGAATCTCCAAAGTCGGAAAAAATGTTTTCGACAATGGGCTATCAGACAAACAATGTATATAAATATTTGTGGGGTTTGGAGTTAAGTATTTGAAGTATTAGGTTTAATAAGGTTGTGAGGGGTTTGAGGTTGAGATGTTTAAGAAAGAGAATGAAATAGAGAAAATGAAGGAAAACATTAACCAGAACTCCAGAAGTATTTTTTATTTTTTACACATTCTAAAGAGATTTAAGACAAATTCACGAAGGGAAAAAAAGTTTCTTAAAGAAATGAATTAATAAGATTTCAGCTGTTGAATAATATAGCAATAAATCAGAACTATAAGTTAAATGTTGTTAAAAACGTAAATTGAACTTTGAAAATGGACCAAAAAAAAGGTTAGGATCTCGATTCAAGAAGAAATCACAAGTTAAATGCAAAAACTAGCCTTTTTGTCTGTCATCTAGATACTGTTTAAACTATAAAGCATCCTGGTCCTAACATGAAAACAATGTGAATCATACAGAGTCAAATCAAATTAGAATTGAATCCAATTTAAGATATCAGATTTTCCTTGCTCGTCATTTCATCACGGTGTGATACTTCAGAGTTTACTAGCTTCACAGATAATACTGTATATTGTTATCTCCATAAGACTGTAAGTAAAAGCAAGTAATAAAAACATCCTAATGTACGATATATTACTGCACAGGTCCGTCTCAGTACTAATGATCCAAGGCACGTCTTTATTGTTGGTCAGAAATTTGTGTGTTAAATTTATGAGTTTATTCCAAATCAAATGTACTCCCTCCGTTTCATTATGTTTAGCACAAAGATTAAGAAAATGTTAATTATTGTAAGTATTATGTATTGTTTGTCCAAAATGCCCATATTTAATCCTTATTTGAAAATTGTAGTAGTATTTAATTTTTATTAGTAAGCGTGTTCATTAATTAATGTATAGTGGTTTAAAGATGAGATAGATGATAAAAGTAGAATTAATGAGGAGTAATACAAATGATCGAATGAAAGATTAAAATTGTAAAAACATATTTTATGTATTGAAAATGTAAAAGGTAAAACAATATGAAATTAAAAAAAAAAAACTAAAAGGCCAAGCATAATGAAACGACGGAGTAATATACATCATCATCATGGGTGGTATAGCCAATATATATACACTCACGAAAGTACTTTGTTGAAAAGGAGTGTACCATGTGTGTAACAAGTTGATGTTAATTACTGTGTGTAACCAACTTGTTGTTTTAATTATCAGTTATCGACTATCATATTAATCTTACACAGATTTGCCTCGCACAATATATATGCTGTATGCCCTCACTTAGTGAGGTTAATTGCCAATTTTAACATCCATTTAACAATATCTATGAAAGCTAGCCAGCTAATTAAGATCCATTTGTTTGCTTAACCAACAATTATCCGAATGCGAGCAGAAGTGCTCTGTTGTCAGAACTAGTACCTATCTCCTTAGCTCTGTTCACCGTATATAACAATACATACACTCCTTGCTCCCTTCGATCTTATATATACAGGGCATACTTAATCGTATTTCCCGGATTAAGGAAATTGGTTAGTTTTGTGAATTTTATGAGAATATATTGTAACATTTTCAATTTAATCCCCTCCACTTTACTTGGAAAGTTCACATTCCTTAATGAATACGGAGTAAAAAAAAACATAGTTAGTCAAAGCATTTAATAAGGGCAAAAAAGAGAAAATAATTAATGATGCATAGAAAATATAACGTGTCCTATATATAAGACCAAAAATTTCTTCTAGAAGATGCCCTATATATAGAACCAGAGGATTACATTATTAGTTTGAAGCCAAAATATATACTATATGCACTGTTGACTGGCTAGTGTTTCCAAACATTAAGAAAGTGCCCACTGCTAATTGGTTAAAGAAATGTGTTGTCTTTCTCTCCTTTTTCAGCAGAAAGAGTTGCTCTAATTCCTTTATTACAACAAATAATTAACGTTTTCTTGTACTTTCCTAGATACTTGGGTTACACGTTTATATTTTCCCTTGAGCCATATGCGGCCCATCTTCTATTTCGTTAACGTGTATATCATGTAAGTAAACTTAAATATGGATTATGGATTATAGTATAACATTATAATACCAATAGATCAGAGCTCACGGCATATATTCACATACATGAATGGAACTAACAAGTAAGATACAGTTCCTAAAACAAGGGAAGTAGAGTTCAACCCTTAACAAAATGAATAGGGAGAGTGATTTGAAAGGAAAAATCAAAAGGTGCCTCATACAATAATGCAATATATATTGTCGTTGATGTTTATCTGCACTGTTAATCAGTGTTAAACATTATCTTTCTTCATTTTAAGAATCGTTATTAATTCATTTTAAACGTTAGGTTTGGTTAACCTTAGCTCTTGTTAATCTTAGTGCTAAGTGGTTAAAAAAAATACATTAGAATCAAAACCCATAATCACTTGAAATATGTTAAGTTTTTAATGCAAATGTATTTTTTAAAATTTTTTATACTCGATTTTATAAGCTGAATTAAAAAAGATCTTTTTTTAAAAAAAATAAAATAAAATTATGATGCAGCTTTGAAGTTCTTTTAAGGTACTGCTCTGATGGGTTGTGACTTGTGAGCTTTATCCCTCCTAACATTGTTAGTGTTGTGGCCTTGTGGGCGCATAGCTTTGCTGTGTTAGACTTTTATTATTTTTAGGAAAAATGCAAAAGAGCATTTATAGGATATTGATTAAGAAAGTAAAATAAATAGTTTTATCTTAAAAAATGTTGAATTAAAACATTGAGAATTAGTGAATTTATATTTTCAAAGCAAATTTTCTTTAATGGATTTTTTAGCTAATGCCCTTGAAACTCTAGTTAACAATACCCTTATTTTCATTCATCTATATCTATATATAAAAGGGGAGCCACTTTTGGTATCCACCATTTAAAAAAAAAAGAAAAAAAAAAGAAAAATATCTACTTACAAAAAAAAATATGACTTTCATTCCTACTCCCTTAAAAAAAAAAAAAAGGTCGATAATGGTTACCAAAAACCGTGATGGCTAAATTATGTATTTGGTCTCTGACCTTATTTTTCAATTTCAAATTTGTCCCTTATGTTTTTTTGGTATGATATTGATCCCATTTGTTTCTTTTTGCTATCAAATTGGTCCATAAGTCATTATTTATCTTACATGTCAACATCCTATTGATCCACATTTGCAATGTTGGAGAGAGAAATGACATGTGTGCCTATCTTATTGGTCCACATAGCATGAACAGTGATTCATGGATCAAATAGATAGTGAAAAGAAACGTGAGAGACCAATATGATACCAAAAAAACGTAAGGGACAAATTTGAAATTAAAAAATAAGGTAAAGGCCAAATACGTACTTTAGCGAACCATGATTTATGGTTTTCTTACTCCAACACCTTCAAAACCATTCTCATTCTATTAATGCCTTTTAGTTTTTCAAATTCTTGAATTTTCATTTTTTTTATAAGCGAAGTTCTTTTTTGTTTTTTTTTTGTTTGTTTTTTTTTTTATAGAAATAGGAGAAGAAAAATTAAATCCCTCAAAAGGTAGCGCCCACGATGGAACTGGAATTTATAATTCGCAAACCTTTATACTTGATACATGACTATGTAAATTACACCCACACGCCTCTTTAATTTTCTTTTAATTTTTTCCTGCATCAATTTTTAGTTTTTACTCTTTTTTGGACTGCCATCCCAATTGTTACCCTTTCTGTCTCTGCCTATAATGTTGACGAACCAAAACTTTGATACTGGGCATTTGGGCCAACGCGTAAGAACTATGCGCCTCTCTTGGGCCAAAGGATAGGGTTTTATTAAATTTGAGCCTGGTAGTAGTTATTTTTTTTTTTTTAATATACTTGATAAGTTTTTAACGAAAAATTAAGGGCATCACTTTTAAAATTGTTTTTTTTAATGCATGTATAAATAAAGAATAAAACATAAGTGAAAGTAGATACGGATTACGAAGTACTCCATGATGTTTTCGAAACATGGGTACTCCTAAACTGGTGACGTATTCGTACAGAGTATACCTTGTTTATGTAATTCAATATTCACTCTATTTCTTAATTTTTGACTTTTAAACATTTTTTTACTCCATTTCATAAACTTTGTATTTTTTAATTTCAATTTAAAATCATAAAAAAATTTCAATTTTAACTTTATATTAAATATTTTTTTACTCATTATTAATCATACTTTTATCTTCTATTTCATCCCTAAACTAATATACATTATTTAATGAACACAATTCTTAATAAAAATTAAATATTAATTCAATTTTTAATAAAAATTAAATAATAACATTTTATATAAAATATATATAAAATTTACAATAATAAACATTTTTCCTAATACTACGTGTTTGTCATTTTTAAAAACTAATAAAAATTAAGGAATGGAGGAATAAATGTCGAATGAGCAATCAACTTTCACAACTTTTCCAACTGAAATAATGGAGAGGTGGAGAGTTTCTCCACACATTATTTCATACAATCTTTACCGATAAATTAAATTATCTATGGAATTTCAAATTTGATTTCTGCATTTGGGAGTAAATATAACATAATTGTATCTCATAGGACATGCATGGCAAGTTCCAACTCCGAAACTCATGCTTTGAGTTCAAACTATCTTTTTTTTTTTAAATTATAATATTTTGAAAAAAATAAAATAAGGTAATATGTTTTTAATATTTTTCCTAACAAATGAATCAATTATCAATTCAATACTCCCTTCGTCCCTAAATATAAAGCCTCTTAGGGAGATTTCACGTCCATTAAGAAAGTGAAATAATTTAGTTAATTGTATTGGAAATATGAACTTTTGATATGTAATTTCAAAATTACCCCTATTAATATTATTGAGAATCTAAAAAGTGTTAAATAAATAAGGGTGTTTGTGAAAAAAAGTAATTAATGATCATTGAAAATTGGTATGAGGCTTTATAAATAGAGACAAAATAAAAGTGTCAAGAGCGGTTTATATTCGGGGACAAAGGAAGTAATTTAATACTCGTTTATTAATTACTCAATCACACATTATAATATTTAATTTCTAAATATTTTCATTTATTATTGGGACTTCATTTTGGAACACTTGCTTTTACATTTTTTGGTTTCTTTTTAGATAGAGGGAATATCCTTCTCATTATTTTTATAAAAATAAATAAAAAAGTTCTGTCACAAATTAAAATTAAAATAATAAATAATACTATAGTACTCTCTTTGATTCGAAAGATAAGAAAAAAAATATATTTTTCTTGATTTAAAATATTTTTAAAAAAAAGTAACTAATCTTTTAAAATTTTGTTTGATTCTTAATATTACTTTATTAAAGTATATTTAAAAAATTATTATTTTATTTCATTTTTAATACTACTTTTCTACAATACTGATACATTTTTATAAATTTAAAAAATTAAATACAATTAATTAACTTACTTAATTAATAACGATCATTTTTTTCTTATATTTCAAGAGTCTCACTTACCTTAATTAGCCATTTTGTCTCGAAGCCACAAAATATTTCTAGAAGGTAATATTCTCTCTCATCTGTGATTCAATCCACTTAAAATATTTGGTTTTGATGAATCATATTTTTGGAGATTACTCCATGACAACGAAAAATAATAAAGCTATTGTGTCCCACAAGGGCCTGAGCAACGCCCGCATCATAACGAGTTTATATATATATATATATATATATATATATATATATATATATATATGTACATTATATATATAGATAGATAGATATATTCTTCTAGAAGAACAGAAAATAAAAGTACAATGGTATAACAAGACAATAATAAAATTATAAAATTATTAGTAATAATTTTCAAGGCTGCTGAAAAGTCACCTCCACGACGAAGAAAAGATGTGCCTTTTCTTCCATTTCTTTTTTCATATCTGTCTATCAGTTCGTTTTTATATGCGGTCTATACTTTTTTTTCCCTCTTATTAATTCTCTAAAAGGTAAGTTATGGAATAATTATAGCCACATTTAAAAAACAAAACAAACGAAGATTTCGATCAGAGTTCCCATTGGGCCCCACTTGACTGCTATTTTTAGTCATAAATTTAAACTAAAATGAATTCTGAATCTCGAATTTGATTCTTGTCTTGAGGATACTGAGCAGAAAAATCGTTTTCGCAGCGGTATGCCAAGACACACCATATCACAATTTGAGATTGTCTATTTTGTTAGCAAAGCTCTCTTTTATAATTATTTCTGAGAATATGTCATACCATGTAAAATTCGTTGCTTTATGTAACCAAAAAAATCGTTGCTTTAAGTGGATTAGTAGGTAAAAAAGAAATTAAAAAATAAACACTTTTTTTGCAAGAGTTGATCACAGTAAATTTCGTTGATTTTATTTTCCGGTTCTTAATAAGGCTTTTTAAATTGGGGAAATATGCGAAAATTCAAAGAAAAAATTTAATATTGTTAATAATATTAAAAATATTAATTTATGATATAAATTTTTAAAATTACCTATATAATTAATATTATATTTTAAAAAATATTAAATAAATACATTTGTAAAAAAAAGTAATTTATTTCATTAAGAATTGAAAAATGGATGGCTTATAAAATAAAAAGAAATATCTTGACATGGACATGTATAAAGCGAGGAAGTATTTATGAACAAAAATTCTTGGCTTCGATTCCTTGTGGATGCAGAAAATTCATGTTGGGAGACTTACCTGCCATAGATAGACACGCGACCCAGATCGGATCCGGCCGATTGTACCTAAGTAGTATTTGGGGAACCGGATATGAAAAAAAAAGCGAGAAAGCATTTATGAATAATGGTTCTGAAGATATTCCTTGTTAGGGATCTCAATTATAAGAAAAAAATTTTTTTATTGATTTTAAATATAAAAATGTTAACTAATATATTCAATTTTTAATGTAATTTTGTTAAAATATTCTTATAAAGTGGTTAACTCATTTAATTTTTTTATTTTTAATATTAATTTTTCAAATATATTTTTTTTTATAAATATGAAAAATTTAAATAAACCTAACTAACACTTTTTCAATAAGTGTATAATTATTTTTTAAGAGTTTGTTTATTCTCGATTCTTAAGATCGATTGTGGATAAGAAGTAAAAGAGTAGAAAAAAATATTGGAAAACAAATCCACTGACTTTTAAAGTATTTAATATTTATTTTTTCAATAAAAAGATACTTTTTTTAACCTCTTATCTTCAACGCTAAAACCAGAAATTAAGAAAATCATTTTTTTATTACTTCCTCCTACTTAAAATATAAGGGGAAAAAAATATAATCACGCTCAATAAAGAAACCAACGAGGGTTAGCTCAAGTGGTGCGATCCTGTTAACTTGAGAACTTAGGAATGGGGCATGAGCCTAAGAAGTCTCAGGTTCGATTCCCAGTTAACATACTCCGCTGGGAGAGACATAGGAACGCGACCTCGTGCAGGATTAGTCTCAAGGTTCCCTGGTATTAAGGGTGCTCTTGGGACACTTGTCGTATTGGCCAAAGACTACAGACCCAAAAAAAATATAAGAAAAAAAATTAACTTCATACTCCCTTCCGTCTCATTTTTAAGCAAAAATAATCAATTCACACTTATTAAGGAAGTTAGTTAAGTGTATTTAATTTTCTCAAATTCATAAAAAATAGATTATTTTAGTAAATTTACATTCGGAATGAAACAAAAATTAAATGACTAAACCACATTATGGGGATATTTTAGGAATGATTGTATTGGGAACAGAAAATTAGTTAATGTTTGTTTATATTAGTGAAATGTCTTTTTTTGTTTTTAAATGAGACCGGAGGGAGTATTTATTAAAAAGATTAGTTGAATGCATTTAATTTTTTTAATTTCATGAAAAGGTATACTACTTTAAGAAACGTGTATCGAGAATGAAGCAAAAATTAAATAATACTCCTTCCGGTCTCGATTGTTCCTTATTATCTGTCGCTTTTGGAAAAAAAATTGTTTCTTTTTATCTGTCGTATTGAGGATTTCAAGAGTGTAATAAATGTTATTTTCCATGTTTGTTCCTATTTAATATGTCTTGGTTTATGTAAATAATTGAGAAAATATAGAGAGTAAAGTTACAGTGGAAAAAACATAATTAATGTATTATAAATATGAGTGATGATTAGATTTCTTATAGGGTGTGTTTTGTTTGAAATACGACAGATAAATAGGAACGGAGGGAGTATAAGCCAAAAAAAAAATCTCACTATTGGTCTTAAATATAAGAAAAATTTACCTATCTTTTTATTCTCAATGTAATTATTACTAAAATATACTCTATCTATAAAGTGGTTGAATCATTTCATTATTGTTTCATTCCCCGTGTAAGTTTACTAAAGTAGTCTACTTTTTTTTATGAATTTGAGAAAATTAAATGTATTCAACTAACTTTTTTTAATACTTGTGAAATTAGTTATTTTTTCTTATAATCAAGACCGGATGAAGTACTGTCACTTTATTGAGCTATTATATAAATAATTGTATTGAATATAAAAAATTATTTAAGTTTTGATTGTATTCGATACCACTAATAAAATATTTTTATTTGTTTATAATATTAAATAAAATTAAGTTTTGCCATATTGAGGGTGAAACAAAAATTAAACAAAATTACAACTTTTCACATGTATTTTAAAAATATAACGTTGAGAATTAACAAATTTTTTTAAAAAAAAAATAGTTAATTTTTTTATTATACTTTATACTGTATTAAGAAAAGAAAAAGAATTATATTTTAAACCAGCAGTAATTTAGATTTTAGACGATAGCAACATTGCTATGCATGTGTGAGGTTCCCTCAACCAGGTTCAAAAATCGTTCTTACTTCATTTGTTCTGCAAACGGCAAAACTGTCGGTGCAAGGACCGGCCACGGACCACACCAACGCTATCTGACAGAAAATCGAAAAAAACCCGCATGGATCATCACATGCACTAGGCAGTAAAATATCGGAAAGTTTAAAAAATCTTAAAGAAGCAAGAACTAATTTTAAAAATAAAAAATTGTTAAAGAGAGTACTTAAGGCATTGGTTAAGAACAAAAAAGGTAATTTTATTTTGAAAAATAGTGAATTTAGAACTTCGAGAACTAGTGGACTTGAATTTTTAATACAAGTTTTTCTTTAATATATTCCTTAACCAATACACTTAGGACATTGGTTAGCAATACCCTTAAAAGTAAGATCTAGCTAGTGTATTCGTTAAAGTTATTAAAAGCAATAAAATACTATTAGTATAAATTAACATTAATCATTTTTTTTGAAAATTTAAAAAATCACATTTTCTTGTGACAATATTAATTTTAATTTTTTAACAAATGTGTTAGCATTTTCATTGATAATACTCCCTCGTTTCTTTATCACTATTTTGATTTTGAGATATTTTTTATTTTTTATTTATTATTTTGATAATTTTAATAGTGTAATGAATATGAACAAACATGAAAATTAACATTTATTACAATCTCGAAATCCTAAAAAAATGAACAATTTTTTTCTCCAAAAACTGCTTTACATATAGAATTGGAGAATCGAGTATAAAAATATGGAGGTTTTTAGTTACTTCATGCACTGTACAATGATGATAACAAAATTGCAAAAATAAAAAAAATTAAGAAAACATCCATGTAATGATTTGTTTGCTTATCAAATAATTAATTTAATGCATTTTTCATTAATAAATCGAGGAAATTATGGCACTTGTTAAGAGATCATATGTAGTTAAAAAACATTGAAAAATGTAGTCTTTGATATTCTCGAAAAAAGAAAAACTAGAAAATTGTGTTGTTTTTTCTATTTCTAAAAAGTTTAACAAGTGTTTTTGTTAGAAAAACACACAGATCAATCACAGTTCAAGGTTTACCATATATATATAGGGCCCCATATATATATATATATATATATATATATATATATATATATATATAAGCCTTTTTATTTCTTTCTCCATAGTATAGGGATGGGCATGGGTATCCACGGATGCGGGTAGTGCATACCCATGCCCATACACGCGATAATTTGCGGTTATTTGTACGGATAACGAGTGTCACGAGTACCACAGATTTTAAACTTTTATTATATAATTATATATTTTGTAATAATAATTATACATAAAAATAATTATAAGAAGAATAGTTTATGATAAATGTTTATCATTATAATTTCAATTTTAAAATTCAATATGAAATATAAATAAAAGAAAATTTTTATGCTCTCAAAGTAATAAAGAAATATTAACATATATAATTTTTATTAGCAAACTATAATTTTATATATGCGGGTAACCGGTATCATAATACCCATCCCCATCCGCAAAGGAATAGTGCGGGTACCCGTTGCGGGTATTTTTGGGGGTACCCGCGGGCATGGGTATTTTGCCCATCCCTACTCCATACCTTATTAGTTGTGTTTTTTTAGAGAAATTTTTTGTTCTTTTTTATCTATCATTTTGAAAATTTCAAGAATGTAATTAAAATTATTTTTCATATTTATCTACTAAGTAGGTCTTGATTTACATAAACAGTAAATAAAAATCAGCGGTGCTAATATAAAAAGAAAGAGCATAATGAAAAAACACAATGGAAATAAACATAAAAATATCATTTGTTTTTTTATACCCTTCAAAAATAGTGTAACACCCTCACAAATATTTATTTAAATTGAGTTTTATAAAAATGGTACTTGAAAATTTCGTTTTAAATCTTAACAAAAATCTGACAGAGTCTCCTCTGTTTATCGGACTTTTCCAAAAATAACTTTTATAAACCTGTCAACCAGTACAGTTCAGAAAATATTTATAAACATACTAATTTAATTTTCATGCCCTGCTAATCCAATAAAACATATTCAGGGCTTGCGCGAATGAAATATAACAAATCCAAAGAAAACTAAATTTTTAACATAATAACAACTCTCTCTTCTAATTAATTTTACAACACTCCACGGGGTGGAGTGTAGCCCTGCTCGGCCAATAGCTTTGCAAGCTCAAACCTCAGTACCTGTGGAAATAGTAAGGAGTGAGTATTACACATAAAATGGGGAAGCAGATTCCAAATACGACATAATGCTATACCAAGCCATACACATTTAGCAATTCATTCACAATATAATAAAGCTCAACATATCACAATTCATTATCAAAATATTCCATTGGTTACTCAAGTCAATCTTGCCTATTCGTTCTTATACATCATTTTCATAAAGTCTTTTATTCCTTACACTTTAATCATATTCATAATTCTTTTCAATCTGTCCCTGGTCACGACCTACTGCGTCTGCACCCCTGTGCACTCACGTCTTACTGCGTCCGGGTATAATTCATTTTCATTCTTTCCCCTGGTCACGACCTACTGCGTCCAAACTAATGTGCTGGTCACGACTTACTGCGTCTGGATATGTTTTCATTTTCCCCTGGTCACGACCTACAGCGTCTGCACCCCTGTGCACTCATGTCTTACTGCGTCCGAGTATATATTTCATATTCATTTCATCCATGGTCACGACCTACTGCGTCTGCATCCCTGTGCACTCACGTCTTACTGCGTCCGGGTATAATTCATATTCATTTTTCCCTGGTCACGACCTACTGCGTCCGCACTAATGTGCTGGTCACGACTTACTGCGTCCAGGTACATTCTCATATTCATTTTCTTTATTAACCTTTCCTCTTACTCTTATTAACCATTTCATTACCCTTTCAACCACTTAAACTTTTTAACAAGTACCATATTCAAACCAATCACAACATAACACCTTTACGTTATCCATATTACCCCAATTATGTCTTATAACTTTAATTAGCACAAATCAAACAACTTCATTAATATCATCACCATTATCCTTAATTCGTACTTAATTTCCATTCTTTGCCTTGGTTTATAAAATAAAATCATAACTCAATCATTTAGCAAAATGAGCACTTTAAACTATAATCATCACCAAATCACAAGTTTATATATCAATATTAAAAATGAAGCATATCATCATCTAATTATTTTTCCTATGTCATAAGCTCTAGTTATTTATTACCCTATAGTATAACAACCTAAACTAACACATAACTCTTAGTACCCATTATATGCATATTGTAAACTAAACCCCAGAGTAAGGTAATACTCACTATAACCCACTCCTTACCTTGCTTTTCCTTAGACACTTCCATTTTGCACGATAACGTCCTATCATACCAGGATCCATTGCCTACGCGCAGTGACAGGCTCTAGAGCTTCTTCGTCGTCTACCATTTTATATAAATCAAACAATCAAATTTAATACGCCAAACCGACCCAACTCATCAATTAAACCATCCAATATTCCTTAGACCAAACACTTTAGAAATTTACTTTCGAGGAATTTAGGAGTGGAAATTAAAACAATTAACTTCGACATTTCGAAAATTGACAAGTATTGGGTTTGATTCAAAATCATAAAACAAAATAAGTTAACTTATTGCATTTTTGGTTTTAAGGTATTGCATCTTAAACATGTCTCCAAACCATAAAATTATTGGACTCAAGCTCATAAAAGCAAGATCATGTCCTTTTTATTAAACTAGTATAACTTCTCTAAAAAAAATATACGCTAACTTCTGAAACCTACATACTCACCAAAAATTCATTAAAGTCAGTTAGTTTTAACTTCAATTCCCAAAATCGCTTAAACACTAACGATTTCTTATTGAAAACACTTTAACTTTCGAAACTACATGCTTATCAAAATAATTTAAAATCAAATAGCTTTAATCACGATTCACAAGGTCAAATGCATATGATACTTGACGGTATGAATTTCGAATTGAAAGAGAGTGGTTTTTGTCCAAAATAAGCAAATCACATTTCCAAATCCAATTAGCTACACTCTCCTTCAATCTAGAATTAAAGTTCAAGATAGATTTAAACTCGGATTAGCGTATGTCGAACATATTCGGCTCCTAATTAACCGATGTGTTGTTCAGCCTAGGGACAAGTCCGCCAAGCTAATCAACAACTCACTTACATAGGAACCCAACACGTTTAACTAAAGTACTCTTTAAAACAATTTATTTGACATATCATTCAATCCGATATTATCCCAAATCAAAGTAACTAATTAAAATCATTAAAAATAATACTTTGATTATAGTACAATTCACTTTTCACAATAATAATAACATACTAAAACCATTTAAAACTATATTATTACCCATGACATTAAAATTAGTATTAATATAAAAATTAAAACATAACATAGAGTAGTCAAAAAGGTACTAGGATATACCCTCCATTATGGTTTTTGTGGCAGCAAAGAGGCGAAGGCCGGTTCGGTCAGCCTCAACCTGGTTCAAGGCAAACCCAATCCAGTCTCAATCAGCACCATAGTAACCACAGGCAGCAGTAGCGGGTCACGTTGTCGGTGATGGACTCCCTCTGAACCACGAGCAAGAGTTCCATGGGTGTGCAGGCAACCACCTTGGATCGTGGCTGTGATTTTCATGGAAAAGGAGAGAGGGAAGACCGTGATGCGAGGGAAGGAGGTGGCGGCAGCTAAGACAAGGAACGGAGGTGGCAGTTCTGTCATGGACGACGTCGTGAGTCGTGGTTGCTGGTGGTGGAGGCCATGGCTCGCGATTTTGACCAACCAAGGGAGAGAGATCGCGAGTGATGAAGAAACCAAGAGGGAGGAGACGTGTGCGACGGCGACGATGCCTCGAGAGAGAGAAGGCGACGACGATGGTGGCTGAAAGCGGCGACGATGGGTGACTTGGCGGCAGCGGGAACCGAGGGAGAGAAAGAGAGATCGGGAGAGAGAGAGAGCATGAAATCTGTGGGGTGAAGTGACTATGGGGTCAAAAAACGAAGAAGAGGGATTGGGAGGAGAAAGGGGGCGGCGGCTACACTTGCAAAAGGAAGGGGAACTTAGGGTTTTGGCCCCCTGCACACACAGCACACGTACAAGGCCCTCTTTTCCCTTTTTTTTTTCTTTTTTTTTCAAACACATACACACCCATATATTACTTATTCTTTTATTTTTAAAACTCAAAATACCAATATTCAATTTTAAACACTATACATTAATACTAAAATAGAAATTATAAAGTAAGAAACTTATAAATATTTTCAATAAAATATTTCCATATGAAATATATCAAAAATAAGGTAAAGCACAAAGTGTATTTTATTTTTTATATAGGTTAACTATTTTAAATAAATTTACTTTAGAACATGAAAGAAATGAAATATACTTTCGTAATTAATATAATGTATCTTAGGAAAATACCCAACAACTAAATAATTGATTTTTAAGAAACATATATTTAATTCGATAAAACTTATAATTATTCTAGGGATTAAAATTAGGGATGTTACAAATAGGATTTATTATAATCTTAAAATTCTAAATAAAAAAATCTTTAAAAAACACTATAGTAATAAAAAAAAGAAATGGAGTATACAGGAAAACTTCTCATAGGAGGGAGCAATGAATAAGAAAATGAAAACGATAAGAAGTGTTCTCCGGTTTTATTTATAATTTTGTGGTTTTTTGGTTCATCAAGGAAAGTAGTTAAAGTGGTATTGAAAATGTGAAAATTTGATATTTTTTCAAAACTACCCATATAATTATTATTAGTACTTTAAAAAATGTTGATTTAATAAAGGTGTTTGTAAAAAGAAGTAATTAAATACCATTGAATATTGAAATGAAATCTTATACTCCCTTCATTCCATAAAGTTAGTAAAAAATATAGAAATTTTTTGTCCTAATATGAAGTTAAAATAGTGAATACTGTAACAGCCTACCATAAATAATACCCTAATGACCCAGTTGGATTTGGTTACTTAAAAATTTCTTTTCAAAGCTCTTGGTTACTCATTAAAATCCTTGGATACATTAATTACTTATGAAAATTCTCCGTAAAATTAGACGGAGTTACTTTGTTTATTGGACTTTCCCAAAATAAGCATTTCCTATTAAACCTGTTATAACAACATTTATATAATTCAGAAAAGCCAACTGGGCATCGTGCACAAGTGCAAGTGTACATTCATATTAGTCAAAAATATTTACAAGTCTTGAATTAGTTTGATTTCCAAGAGATAACCCCTTTCCCAAAAGGTAAAGTAGTTTTGGGCCAACCTGATGTTGCATTTTAATACCCCAAAGCATTATTTACATTTTATACCAAAAAGTGTTACATTATAACCAAAATACTTGGTCCATAATATGTTTCAGAACCTACTACTACAGCCTACTCTCCTTGGAGGGAGAGTATTCCTGCCCGATCTGCAAAGGTATATACTCAGTCTCGATACTTGCGTAAAAACAGAAAAGAGGTGAGCATTACACAATACATAGAAAATACATTCTAAAAAGACATAGTAAACAACTAAGTCCTCACCATTAACTATTAAATTAAGTCTTATTCGGCACCTACAGTATCTTAGCTTCCTTTCATGTTTCTATGTCCTTGCCTCCTTAATCATTATGTTTTTTTATAGTTCTATTTATTCATTTCTAATCTTTCTTATCCTTCACTCACCTCGTGGCGGTCTTATTACCATTACTTTCTGCCTCTAAGGCGGGTCAATTTATATGGAGGGTCAATTTATATACACGCTCCTTTATGGAGGGTCATTATTTATATTCACATACATCCTACTCATACCTCTACACATATCATAGTCGTACATTCAATCATATCATAATTCTACACTATAGTCCTATATTCACACACCAACATAGGTGGGTCCATCTCACATTAGTGGTATAGTTCCCATTGTTCATTTCTCAACACTCATAATTAATTTGCTCATTACTTAGCTCCTTCCAATTCCATTCTAAATTCTAGAATTCTTAACCTATTCACTTCATAATCCCACTATCCAATATTAATATTTAAATTAAGCCCTTCTCTAACACCCTCATCATTTTCACTTAGTATCAATATCCCTAAGTTTCCGTATTCATTATCCAACATTAATATATATTTTACCAAGTCTACAACTCATATTTCCTTTTCTTTATCTACTTCACAAACATCCCTAAGGTTCCATATTTCATATCTATCAATATTTATATATTTCTACGAGCATACTAACAAGTTCCTTTCTATACTATTTACTCTAAAATCTATCATTATCAAATACCTTAAGGTTCTTTACTCTGCTTAATTTCCTATCCTTAGTCCTCACTATATACAATCTAGAATATACCCTCTAAATAGAGGTAATACTCCCTCCTTACCTCAAATTGAAGGGAAAGAGCAACCAAAACCCTAGCTTTTCCTTAGCTTTATGAACCCTAGCACTTGAACCTCTTAGCCCTAGCTTGCCACCTTAGTATAGCCACCAAAATACGAGTATGAATGAGCTAGTGATGAGAGTTATATGAGGGAAGAGAGTTCTCCTTTGTTTGAGAAGATTGAGGCATGAGAATACACCAAAACCCATGATCATGGAACTTAAAAACTTCAAGGGAGGTGGTGATGGGGGCGTGAGGTGTGGTGTGATGATGGGGGTGATTTTGTGCTTGATCTTGGCTGGGATTTTATGATGATGATGTTGCTTTGTTCTTGGTCCCTTGAGAGAGAATGAAAAGATAATGAAGAATGAAGAAGGAACGAGAAGTCTGTTTGTTGTTGTTGTGTCTTGCCTTGTTTTTCTTTTGCATGAAGGAATAAATGAATTAATGGCCTCAAATTAGTGGCTTCACAAGGAAGCTTCTTTTGCATGGTTGGAAATGAATAGCTTCTTGAAGAAGCTTTGCTTAATTGGCCTCCAAGTCATTATTTTTTTCTAGGTTATACGATCGGTAATTGATTACCTAAGGCAGTAATTGATTACCACCCTAATTCTTCAACTAATTACTTTCTCACAGAAATCTGATAATCGATTACCTTCCCCAAGGTAATTGATTACTTCCCTCAAATCAAATTTAGGGCTTCTCACATAATAATTGTAATAGATTACATCACTAATTTTTCATATTTTAATGGTTTTTAACTCTAGGGCATTACTCTTAACTCCTATACATAATTCTCTAACTGATTCTTTCATTGGTCTTAACTTAGGCTTATTCTGATTAAGCTTGGAATAAGAAATCAGGATATTACAAATACTCCCTCTGTCCCTGAATATAAGATCCCTTTTGAGAATTTCACGTCCATTAAAAAAGTGGAATAATTTAGTTAATTGTATTGGAAATGTGAACTTTTGATATTTAATTTCAAAATTACCCATATTAATATTATTGGAAATCTAAAAAGTGTTAAATAAATATGGGTGTTTGTGAAAAAAAGTAATTAATGATCATTGAAATTTGGCAAAGCATCTTATAAATAGGGACAAAATAAAAGTGTCAAAATGATCTTATATTTAGAGACGAAGGGAGTAAAAGAAAATTAAAATTGCATTGTATATTCTATGATTGATTAATTAAGGAAACATGCATTAAATACTTTATTTGGTAATTAGTTTATCTGGGAGACGATACATTAAGAATATGTTCCCTTTTAGTATTTGTTGAATTTTAAAGATTTTACTACTTTTTTGGGACTGAGAAAGTACTAAACATGATCAAAATAAAAACCCATAAATTCTTATACTCCATCCGTCTCATTATCTTGGTAAAAGTCAAACAAATCAATGAAAGTAACGGACTATCTATTTATAATGTATGTTTCATTCATTAATTATAAATTGATACTCCCTCCTTTCCACTTTAACTGTCACTTTAGCATTTTCAACTTGTTCCAAATTATTTGTCGCTTTAGGAATTCGAGGGTGTATTAATTGATTTTTTTCAACTTTAACCTTGCATTTAAGTGTTGAAATATGTGAAATGTGTGCTAATTAATGTACTTTGAGGATATTATAGTAAAATTATCTAATATTCTCTTGAAAATTGAAATATTAAATGATTTTCTTAATCCATGTGAAATTTCTAAAGTAACAGTTAAAGTGGAACGGAGGGAGTATTACACAAATTTTCATATCATTACAATTAACACATATTGCAATATTGCCTATAAAAAAATTTAAATGTGTTTTCTTTACTCACTTATCAATCATCAATACAATATATAATAATTAAGATTTTTCATCTATTTTTTTATTTTAATTTGAAACTTTTATTTTTTGCATTTTTTTAGCAAGGTAATGGGATAGAGGGAGTAAATAAGATTTGAGAGAATAAATGTAATTAAAAAATATTCCCTTCGTTCCTAATTATAAGACCTTTTGACACTTTTATTTTGTCCTTATTTATAAGACATCATACCAATTTTTAATGATCACTAATTACTTTTTTTACAAATACTCCAATTTATTTAACAGTTTTTAGATTATCAATAATATTAATAGAGATAATTTTAAAAATATATATAAAAAATTCACATTTCCAATATAATTAATTAAATCAGTCAACTTTCTTAATAGACGAAAAATCTAAAAAAAAATCTACGTTTAAAAACAAAAGGAGTATAAATTTTTATATTTTCGAGAGATTAATAAATATGAATTTAATAATTTTTCTTTTCAACATCAAGTAATCTCAGCCATTAGATGCATGTTTCGTTTTCATTAATTTTGCTCTTATCTCAACGTGGTTTTGACGTGGCCATTTCGTGGGCTAGCTATTCGCCATTTCTTTCCTATCCAAACACGAAAGGGAATCGTAGGTCCCACTCACTTCATGTGCGTTGGAAGTTGGAACCGACAGGGGTACCTCACAAACAGCAGAATGCCATTATTACATCTTCTAGAAAGCATATGCTTCTAGAATTTCGTTACGAACACCCCCCTCATGGAGTTGACCCCTGATTTTAATAAGATCAAAGATTCCAAACTTCATGTTGCACACTTGCACCAAGCAAATTTTATTTCCAGGAAGATCCAATTAACGTGGTTTGAACTTTCCGTTAGCTAGCCTCAACCAATTAACGTCTCAAATCTCAATCACCCTCAAACAAACAAGGGATAGCATGTTTGGTTTTTAGCTTAAATATCAATTTTTATCCCAAAATCACGTTGGAATAGAAATAACTATCAGTAATATTGGTATTTTAAAATTGATTCTGGGCTTACTCATCATCACAGAATCAAACATGCACCGACTCTCCTTTAAAAAAGGGAAAAAAACAATTGCCTAAAAACCAAATACTAGAATAGATAATAAAATTAGAAAATGTACTCCCTCCCTAATCATATGTACCCTCCGGTTTTATTTATTAGCAAAAATAATTACCGGCACATGTATTAAGCAAGTTAATTGAGTGCATTTAATTTTTTCAAATTCATAGAAAAATTGAATACTTTAGGAAATTTGCATTGGGAATGAAACAAAAATTAAATGTTATTATAACCACTTTGTAGGGATATTTTAAGAATGGTTATAT
The DNA here is from genome assembly GCA_037953625.1 of Crotalaria pallida. Classification (NCBI taxonomy): domain Eukaryota; kingdom Viridiplantae; phylum Streptophyta; class Magnoliopsida; order Fabales; family Fabaceae; genus Crotalaria; species Crotalaria pallida. Next base: position 125,657,261 of record CM075655.1, on the reverse strand, counting down.
TGAGAATAAAAAATTGGTTAATTTTTGCTTATATTTAAGACCACTAATATGGTGTTTTTTTCTTATAAATGAGACCGAATGGAGTACTCCTTCCAGCTCAAATTACAAGCAACCTTAACCACTTTTTACGTTTGTCAAGAATATTAGTTGATTGTATTTAATTTTCTCAAATTTATAAAAAATAGATACTCCCTCTGGTCCTATTTATAGGGCATACTTAACCATATCACACAGACCAAGGAAGGTAGTTAGGTTTCTTGAAACTTTAAAAAAATACTTCAACATTACAATCTTACCCTCTTAACTTGCATTAGGAATTTCACAATGTATTACTTCACATTAATAGACAAATGACAAATAAGAGAAAATAACAATAAATGCCTCCTAGAAAATACAAAGTGACTTATAAATAGGACCAAATAATCCTTCTAGAATGTGACTTATAAATAGGACCGAAGGGAGTATATTTTAGGAAAGTAGTATTGAGAATGAAACAAAATTGAATAAAATAACAATTTTCTAAAGATGTTTTAGGAAAGTGGCATTGGGAATGAAACAAAATTTAATAAAGTTAGTTAATTTTGCTTATAGTTTAAATCAAGAGAAGTATGTTTTTTTAGCTTAAAATTCAAGCCGGAGGGAGTATAAGATTTTTTAGGGATTTTATAAGACATCATTTCAATTTTCAATTGTATTTAATTATTTTTTTTTCACAAACTTTTTAAAGTCCAATAATGATTATAGAAATTGTTTTGAAAAAGTATATCTAATTTTCATATTTTCAATGTCAATAACAAGTTTAACCACTTTCTTTGATGGAAAAGAAAATTTTCAAAAAGGTCTTATAAATAAAATCAAAGAGAGTACTCTCTCCGTTTCATTGAGTTTGACCTTTTAGGCCCGGACACACAAATTAAGAAAGTGTTGATTATTGTAAGTGTTATACTCCCTCCGTTTTTTTTCTTTGGTCTTTTTGGAGTTGTGCACACAGATTAAGAAAATGTTGATTATGATGATTATTGTAAGGTTTATATATATTTTGTCAAAACTGCCGCTATTAAATCTTTATTGAAAGTTGTAGTAGTATTTAATTTTTATAAGTAAATGTGTCTATTAATTACTCCCTCCGTTTTTTTTCTTTGGTCTTTTTGGAGTTGTGCACACAGATTAAGAAAATGTTGATTATGATGATTATTGTAAGGTTTATATGTATTTTGTCAAAACTGCCCCTATTTAATCTTTATTGAAAGTTGTAGTAGTATTTAATTTTTATAAGTAAGTGTGTCCATTAATTAATGTTTAATGGTTTAGAGATGAGAGAGATGATAAAAGTAGAATTAATGAGGGGTGTGTAAGTTCCATGATGAATGTTTTGATAATGACAAAGTGTTTTGAACAAGCTATCATGTGATGATCAAGTTCAAGTTCAATTTCAACAAGCAACAACAAACATCAAGTGAAGAAGAGAGAACAAGCTCATGAAGACTTAAGTTTGAGTGTAATTGTTTTTGTTTTATCTTTTGCCTCTCAAGCTTCATAGGTTTTCATTTGGGTAGTTTGTTTAGAGGGTAGTGAATCTCATTCATAAGTCATGATTTAATCATAATTTGAGTTTTCACTTAACCTAGAATCAATAGGTGGCTTAAAGGTTTTAAAGGAAAGGTTGGTTTTTGAGAAAACAAGTTTTAAACAAGTGCAGTATCAATCTACTCGAGTAAATCAAGATTTAATCGAGTAGTACTCGAGTATGCTGCAATTTACTCGAGTAAACACTGCTGAACTGGTTTTTTAAAATACGATTTTCACTTCTCAAAATCAGTTTTCAAGTGCCATAACTTTTGGGTATTCTATATAAACCTTTTCCTAACCTTTGTGATCATAACCCATCATTTTGATATTCATTTTACAAAGAATCAAGCCACTCTATTCTCTCTCATTTTCAAAGATCAAAGCTTTTCTATTTTCATATTCTTTGATCAAGAACCTTTGAATCTCTTGTGTGATTTGTCATAGCTATTGATTGAGATTCATTAGGATTGTTATGTGTATTCATTGAGTTGTAATCTTTGCAATAAGGCAAGCCACTACAACAAACAAGAAGCCTTGATGTGTCGATTATCATCAAGCAACGTTCATTGAAGAAGAAGAAGTCTTGGTTGTGAATCAAGCAAGGAGAAGCCTTGATGTGTAGATTATCATCAAGCAATTGAAGACTTGTTGTGTCGATTATCAACAAGGGGTAGAGGTTAGATTAGAGAGAAGATCAATAGGATTACAAGGCAAGGGTGTCGGTTATCTCTTGTAGGCTAGCAAGAAGGAAGTCTTGTGAGGCAATCACTTGTAATTTGAGAACTCTAATTCGTCATAGTGAAGAATCTCTCTTGGTTGAAGAGGGGACTGGATGTAGCTTTCAAGCGGGTGAAAGTGAACCAGGATAAATCGCTGTGTCGTATATCTAAACCCTTACTCTTTATATTCAAGTCATTTGATTGCGTTCTTGGTTGAAAACCTAGAAAGATTGATTTTCATAATTGATTGAATTGAATCTTTAATTGTTCAAATTGATAAAGGGAAAATCATTTTCATAACTAGGTTAATCAATAAGAATATAGGTGTTAATCATCTCCGTTGAATCTCTGATCTTTCATGTGAATTGATTGATTTTCGTATGCAAATGAAAACTTGATTTTTCTGGTTTTTGTCAGATATACTCGAGTAAACGAGTCTTTAATCGAGTACTACTCGAGTACTCTGAAATCTACTCGAGTAAACCTGAGAGTTTTTGGAAAAATATTTTGTTTTAATTGTTTCGATTTGTTTCGTTCGAAAATCTTTCAAGGTATCTTGTACACCTATTCAACCCCTCCTTCTAGGTGTATTCCTAGGGTTTCTTTGTCTCTCCAATCACCAGTTGCGGTTTCCTCAGGGTGAACTAAATGATTAGATGAAAGGTTAAATTTGGAAAGAAAAATATGTTTGTGTATTGGAATTGTAAAAGGACCAAAGATATGAAACAAGGAAAAAAGGCCAAAAGGACCAAAGAAAAAAAACGGAGGGAGTAATGTTTAATGGTTTAGAGATGAGAGAGATGATAAAAGTAGAATCAATGAGGAGTGAATTAAATGATTGGATGAAAGGTTAAAATTGGAAAGAAAAATATGTTTGTGTATTGGAATTGTAAAAGGACCAAAGATATGAAACAAGGAAAAAAGGCCAAAAAGACCATAGAAAAAAAAAACGGAGGGAGTATATGGTTTGTTCAAAATGTCCCTATTTAATCCTTATTGAAAATTGTAGTAGTATTTACTTTTTATTAGTAAGTGTGTCCATTAATTAATGTATATTCGTAGTGGTTTAAAGATGAGAGAGATGATAAAAATAGAATTAATGAGGAGTAAGAGAAATGATTGAATGAAATGTTAAAATTGAAAACATAAATATGTTTATGTATTTAAAATGTAAAAAGCCAAACATTGTGAAACAAGAAAAAAAAGCCTAAAAGGTGAAACGAGAGTACCTTTTAGATTTTCAAAACAAGAATTAAAATTAATTTATGATTAATTTTTAATAATCTTGATGAAATGCCCCAAATTACTTTTCTGGATTTTTGGTGGCTGTGACACTTTAAGGATTTGATCAAACTCACACTACTATTGTGGTTGAATCTTTCCGAATCTACCGAGAATTATAAATAAGTACGGTGTTATGATTCAATATTTGGATAGTGTAACACTATGGTTTCAAACAATAAGAAGAAAAAAAATAATCAATTCTCTTTGTTTAAAATATAGAGTAAAAAAGTTTTATAATCTTTTTAAATTTTGTTCTATTCTTAATTTTATTTTCTTAAAATATTTTTATAAATTGTTTATCTCATTTAATTTTTGATTTATTTTTAATTTTAATTTTTAAATTATTTTTATATAATAAATTTGGAAAAACTAATTAAAATTAACTATCTTTCTTAATAAGCGAGAAATTAGTTATTTTTTATGTATTTCATACAGAAAGAAGTATGAAAGTAAGGATTCATATTTACACGATGGATTTTTGGGGTTGTGGTACTTCTTCTATTTCAAATATAAGAAAAAAAAGACACTTTATTAATGGTTTTAAATATAAGTAAAAATTAATTTTTTATTTTCAATATAATCATTTTTAAAATATCTCAATGAAGTGATTGTATCATTTAATTTTTGTTGAATTCTCAATGCATGTTTTCTAAAATACTTTACGTGTCCCTAAATATAAAACTCTTTTAACACTTTTATTTAGTCCATATTTATGAAACCCTTTACTAATTTTAAATGATTGTTAATTATTTTTTTCCACAAACACCTCTATTTATTGAACACTTTTTAAATTCTCAATAATACTAACAGTGTAATTTTGAAAATACACATCAAAAATTCAGATTTTCAATCTAATTAACTAAATTATATATTTGTGAAATCTTTCAAAAAGATTCAATATTTAGGGACAAAGAAAATAATTTATTTTTAACGAATTCGAAAAAATTAAATATAATCAACTTATATTTCTGAAGTGAATACTACTACCGTACTACGGAGTTTTACAAATTTTAATAGATAAAATAGATAATGCAATGATTCCACTATCATTCCACGTAAAACAACCTTAAACTAAACTGCAAAGACATGAAATGGAAGAAATATTCTTATAGTAAAAAAGAAAAATAGATTTTTTTTTTTTTTAAAAGTACTCCATCGATTCAAATAGTAGTGATCTAAAAGTAAAGCAAATTAAGTGATGTAATCATAAAACTGAATACAATTGATATCAAGAAAGTCACATATTGCGATTTTGGACATCCGAAACTCATACATGAAATTAACCGAACCATTTTTATTTTCTCAGACAAAAGTTTAGCAACTTTCATTATCTTCTTTCTCTTTTAAGCATAGATAGCAGATTTATGGTTTAAAAAAAAAAAGTAAATAACAAAAAAATCACAAACACTACTTTTTTTTATTTTCAGAACGAAGGTCATATTCATTAGTAGAAGGAAATAAAAGACTTCACTGTAAATAATAAGTACAGCAGGCCCGCTCCCAACTCAGCAAAATGCAATTAGTACTAATTCGTAGTAGTAACCGTAATTAGCAAAGAAGTACAGTACTTCATTCTTCTACGCATCTACTCGTATATGTACAAAAATACATACTCTAATTTGCAATTACTACTATATACTCCAGGCCTAGGCAAAGCGCGTCAACAACTGCGCTTTCACTCGGACGAGTCGACTCTGTAACTCGCTACCAGCACTGGTCTGTTTCCCAGTTCCGACTCGTGTACCCTGTAAACATCGACGCTGTAGACAACGGTCGTTGTCGCCTCCGGAACAGACTCCGATCGTACATGGCGCGCTTCTCCGGATCCGAAAGAGTGGAATACGCCGCGTGGATCTTCATAAACTCATCCGCCGACGAGTTCTTCCGATCAATCGCCGCCACGTCGGGGTGGCAAACCCTGGCCAGTCGCCGGTACGCCGCCTTGATCTCCTGGCTGGATGCGCCGGCGGGAATACCTAGAATCTCGTAGAGCGATGCGGAGGACATGCCGTGCGGGTTCAGATACGTAGAAGGCCTCGGTGGCTCTGTCCAGGTAGATCGTGCATCGGCGGTTGCGGTGGCTGTGGCGGTGGCGAAGGCAACTATAGGCCTAGATCTGACGCGGCACGGCGGCGGAGCAACGGCGTTGCCGGAGAGATTAGCGGCAGAGAGAGAAGAAGGAAAGGAAACGGAAGCAATCATACCTGTTTGTGTAGTGATGCGAAACGGTGTCGTGTTATGAGAATTGGGAGTAGAAAGAGTGTATGGAAGAAAAGAAGAAGGGGGTTAGGGTTATTATATATGGAATTGAGTTGGGGGAGAGAGAGAAAGGGATTGAGGGTGTGGGCCCTACCACGAGCATAACCATGGGTAAAGGGTGAATTACAGTAACTAGTTGTACACGGAAAGAATAGAAACAAAAGATTTCTTATCCAATGGGCGCTCTACCTTGTCGATGCGCTGACTCAGACAAGGGAACGCAAAGCATTGCCTTATCCCAATTTTCTTTCTTGTTCTTCTTCTTTGTTCGGTTAACGCAATCACTGGTGACTAGACAATTAGTAGTAGTACTACTGTTCCTTTTTTGGTACCCATCACTCTCATACTTGTGCAATTCTTCCATGCCCATTGTCTTGCCCTATTCTGTGGTTTACTCCCTTCTTTCCTTATTATTTGTCCCTTTTTTTTGAGATTTTTTGTTTTTTTATTTATACTATTAAGAATTTCAAGAATGTAATAAATGCTATTTTTTATGTTTGCCAATATTTAATAAGTCTTGATTTACGTAAGTAGTGAAGAAAAATTAATGATTATATAAAAAGAAAGGGTATAATGAGAAAAAACATAATTAATGTATTGAAAATTTAAGTAATGATTGAATTTCTCAAAAGACATGTTTTGTTTAAAATATTACAGATAAATAGAAATGGAGAGAGTAATTTTTTCTTTTATATGGTGGTTTATGTCATTCATGAGTGGTTTCGAAATTTATTGATTTATTTAATCAGGATTCAATAAAACTACCCACCAGACTCTTAGTATACGACTTTTTTTTTTTTAATGAATCAGGTATCCACCTGTGCAACTGGGTGACTAATTTCTCGTACCACGGTCGGATCCTTTCAGGGGCGATGCTCCCAGTAAGACTTGCTCCATTCACACGCGCCTCGGGTACGACTCGAACCCGCGACCACATGCTTAAGGGACACAAGCCCCATTCACTTGTGCCAGCCTCCACCGGTAGTAACTAGTATACGGCCTTCTTAATAAGGAAGGAAAAGCTCACGTTTATACAAAAATGATGGTTAATATCTATCGTTAATTATATTTAAAATGTAAAGTGTACCAAAAAAATAATATTTAAAATGTAAATATTTGATATATTATTTTTTAAAAAAAATTATTTATATAATTATTATTGAGATTTTAAAAGTGTTGAATAAGTAACGGAAATAAGTAATTAAATATCAATAAAAATTATAGTAGAATGTATTACGTCCATTTCTTAAATTTTGAGCTTTTAGGCTTTGACACATACATATTTAAAAAGTGTTGATTATTGTAAGTTTTATATGTGTTTTGTAAATGTCCCTATTTAATTAATTCTTATTAAAAAATTGTTGTAGTGTTTAATTTTTATCAAGAAGTGTATCCATTAATTAATGTATAGTTGTTTAGAGATGTGAGAGATGATAAAAGTAAAATTTAATGGGGAGTAAGAGAAATGACTGAATAAAAAGTTAAAGTTGAAAAAAAATAAGTCTATGTATTGAAATTATAAAAAGACAAAAGATATGGAAGGGCAAAAAAAGCCTAAAAAACCAAAAGTTCAGAAATGAGGGAGTGTTATGATGATGATAATAATAATAATATAAATAGGAAAAAAAATTTCACAATTGGATCTTATACTAAAGAACAAAGGAATTATTATTAAATACTAAATAAATAGCATTAGAAGTTCAACATCACCTTCTTAATTATATATTAATTATATATGACATGATTTAATATTATTTTAGTCACTTCTCTCTATCAATGATTTTGAGATAAAATTTTAATGTTGTATCAAAATTTGAGCTCAATTTTTCTCTAGGTGTCATGAGTCAAAAGTTGCGCTTTATTATTATTATTATTTTTTTACATCAACCGGTATCCGGATCTGATTTAACCAGAATCCGACTCATCCAGTCGACTTATCTGAGTTCGCATTAAGCGGTAGGGATCTCCCAGCGAGGGTTGCTTCATATCCAAGGCTCGAATTCGTATTAAGCGGTAGGGGTCTCCAAGCGGGGGTTGCTCCATACCCAAGGCTCAAACTCGCGACCAGTTGGTTAATGAACCGAGTGAGTTATCACTTGACCAACCCACGTTTGTAAAGTTGCCCTTTATTATTAGTTAAAAGTTACTACTTTTTACCTAATTTATGATACTTTGTTGGAGAGAAATGAATTAGGTCATTTCTCTTATTGACAATTATTTTTTTTTATGAAACTTTGACATACAAATATTACTACAATTTGTTATAGCTTTTGAAAAATAAATATTTTTTTTAACATAAAGAAATTGTTGAGAATTGCTAATAAAAGTTACAAATTGATCGGTTTAATCTAAGACTCAATGGTTTTAACTCACTGTATAAATGTTATAAATTAAATTATTGTCGAGGTCAATTAATAATTGTTACTCTTTCCGTACCTAAATATAAAACTCTTTTGGAAGATTTCACGTCCATTAAGAAAGTTGAATAATTTAGTTAATTGTATTGGAAATGTGAACTTTTGATATGTATTTTCAAAATTACCCCTATTAATATTATTGAGAATATAAAAAGTGGTAAATAAATATGAGTGTTTGTGGAAAAAAGTAATTAATGATCATTGAAAATTGGTAAAGAGTTTTATAAATAGGGACAAAATAAAAGTGTCAAAAAGGTCTTATATTTAGGGGCGAAGGGAGTATTTTATATTTTTTTATATCTATATTTTTTTTTAAAAAAAAAGACATTTTTCATCCCAATCAAATTACTCCTATATATAAAAGTACACTTTCTTCATTTGAATTTAGTAATACCTCCGTCCCCAATTATAAAGCCCTTTTGACACTTTTATTTTGTCCCTATTTATAAAGCCTTTTACCAATTTTCAATGAGCATTAATTACTTTTTTCCACAAACACCCCTATTTATTTAACACTTTTTAGATTCTCAATAATATTAATAGGGGTAATTTTGAAAATACATATCAAAAGTTCACATTTTCAATACAATTAACTAAATTATTTCACTTTCTTAATGGATGTGAAATCTCCCAAGAGGACTTTATAATTAGGGACGGAGGGAGTAACAAATTTCAGGTAATAATAAAACTAATTTTGCCGCTAACAATAATGTCCAAAGCCTAAAAGACTATTTAGGCTCAATTCTGTTTCTCTTCGATTGGACGAACAAATTAAAGCTTTTGTGCAGGGTTGACCCATAGGTGGATGGTGTGAATATCCCCTCTATTTCCTTCTCTCCCTCTCTTGTCAATTTTCTTCATTTAATGATAATCTATTTTGCAAACAACATTTAATTCAATTAGTAGTATTTATTATACTGATAAATTATTTAATGGTTGAAATCAGAAAATGAAGAGTACTAGTATATTAACTCAGGTGAAGTGGATATAGTCCACACCACAAAAATTCTACAAAGCGAAGGTACCCTTAGCTTGAAAGGTTTTGAATAAAAAGTACTCCCCTCGAGGAGTGTAAGATCTCGAAGAGAAGGGGAGGTGAGTTTGGAACCATCTAGAAGTAGGAGCTATCGGATGCAGGCATTTCATGATGATTTTGCTCAAGTCTTGAGTCGCTCAACATAACAATCATCTCCATCATTTATCCGAAATAGGCTAGTTATATCCTTGATAGGTTAGTTGACCCCTCACTTTGAGAAGGGAGGAACTTGCTGCCACCAACAATTTTCATTACTGAATGAGCTTGAGGGGGCATGACTCAAATGCATGAAAGTGAAAAGCATGCGAGGGTTAAAAAAATCATTGATGCATGCGAGGGTTTTAACCATTGATTTTATCTTAAAAAAAATTTAAAGAGATTTTATTTTGAAATTAATGGTTAAAATTTTCACATACATCCATATATGCTTCTTATTTTTATACCCCCAAACTTGAATCAGTCATATTAAGGTAGAGACCCTGATGAGTAATAGACCTATCGGTAAAGAGAAAAATTTGCTCATTTGAACTATTGAAATACATTGTAAAGAGAGAGTTAAGGAGTAGAATCAGAACAAGAAAATTAGTAGCACATGAGCTATATAAAACCAATGGTCTACAATAAAAGAATATAGAAGAGAAAGAAAACTAAAGGGAATGGCCAAGACATCAATGCAAAACCTTAGGTTTACATTGACCCTGTGCATGTCCTCATGATATGTTAAGTGTCTAGCTAGCTAATCATTTTTATCACCTCTTCCAAAAAATTAGTGCTCTTTTTGCTTGTTTATTGTTCAAGCTATTGTCTTGAAAAGTTTTTTGCTTCCTCATTATTTTATTGGGTTATCTATAATCTTATAAAACTTACAAACTCATGAATCTATTAAAATTTTTTCCCAAACGATCGTGAAATAATGTCTCGTAATTTAATCAACAAAATTGGTCTTTGAAATAAAAAATATGCACGAAAAGGTTTATCCATTTAAAATATACATATTCTAGAAACCTTAACAATATCATTTAGAGTTAATAGTCACATAGGTCCCCGAAAGATACCTGTGGAATCAGTTAGATCCCTGAAAAATTTGTGGAATCTCTTAAACCCCTCAAAGATCATTTTGGCGTCATATTAGTCCCCCCATTCAATTTCGTCAGGATGGACTTGATGTAATTATACGTGGCACGTTAAATGCTTTGTTGGCCCAATGCGATGTTGGAATGTTAGAAGGTGTCACGTTTGGGCCAACAAAACATTTAATGTGATGCCAAATTGATCTTTGGGGGATTTAAGAGATTCCAAAAATCTTCAGGGACCTAACTGATTCCAAAATGATCTTTGGGGTGTAAGAGATTCCACTAATCTTTTCGGGACCTAACTAATTCCACAGGTATCTTTCGAAGATCTATGTCACTATTAACTCAATAATTTATGTAGCAAGAGAGGACTACCGCGAATACTAGGGCCCGGCCACCAGCTACTAATCGAGTTGAGCATGATTTTCATGTTCAGAGTGCACTACTCCTAACATAAACACATAAAGCATCTAACTGTATGTTTTCCTTCTAGAAAGAATACTTGAAATATCTTACAATACTTCCATTCGCTACCACTGGTATGTCATTGTAACCTACAAGTCGTGTCAAATGCATAGCTCTAGTGCTCTAATATTTAAATTGACATGGAAGCGATTCATACTATTTAATTCTCATTCGTTGGAAACAATTATATGTCTCATTCAGTGCCATACATAATTATTTTGCTTTTAAATTAAACAATGTAAAGTAGGAGTATGGAGTATAACTGCGGGATAACGTTTTCAATTCATTACTCTGAATCTCTCCGTTTCTATTTATCTGTCATATTTTAAATAAAACACGTTATTTAAGAAATCTAATCATTACTCATATTTCCAATACATTAATTATGTTTTTTCTCACTATACCCTTTCTCTCTCTATAATCATTAATTTTTCTCCGCTACTTACATAAACCGAGACATATTAAATATGGGCAAATATGAAAAATAGCATTTATTTCACTCTTGAAATCATCAATATGACAGATAAAAAAAATCTCTCCAAAAAACGACAAATAAAAAGGAACGGAGGGAGTAATTAATAAGCAAAGGACGTTTGGGCGAAGAAAAGTGACCAGCAAGACTCCTTTGTTCAGAATGCATTATAATTATACAGTAATTCTCATAACAATGCAATAATTTATATACTACGTATTACTGTAATTTTCAGGTAAATTTTAATAAGTATCCTATCAAATGTAGTAAAATAAACAATTAAAAAAAATATAGTTTTTGTATTTCTAAGAGAAAAAAAATAAGATCTTGGATTTTTTTTTTTTTTTTTTTTTTATAAATCTTTAACTTACGACAATTGTTATTAAGATCCGAATTTCTAACTCTACAAATAAACTTACTTTCTTCGTTGCTATGGTAAATACTATTACGTCTTTTAAGGTTGTTGATAAGATCCTAAATCTTTTATTAGTAAAATCCTAAGTCCCTAAATCTTTTAAAGTTGTGACACATGGTAGATTAAAAAGTATAATTAATATGTTTATTTGTGGTAGATTTATGTTTTTTTCCGTTTCACCTTTTATTATTTCTATAATTAATTTTATTGTCACCATCTTTTTATAATAATTAAGGATATAATTATAAAAACCGTAACTAATATGCCATGATTTTGTAAAAAGTTTATATTATGAAAGAAAAAGTTTTCTTAAGAAAAACTTAAATGAACGTAAAAATTAAAAATGCAGTACTTGATATAAACAATTTCCTTGTCTTGAAGTTTAAAAAAAAAAATGTTAACAAGTATCTTTGATGCATTAAAAAATCGAATGTAATAAATAACTATTGGAAAAACATTTTTTAATTCCCAAAACACCGAATAATGCATATTCATGATTATTTCAAAATATACTATATGTGTATCTATCTATCTATCTATATATATATATTTATATTGTAAGCAAGAACAAAGAAAAAAGCAATATCCTTGTCTTGCATATACGGTGAAACGCACAACCTATCTCCAACTCCAAACAAACGACGGGGGCCAGCAATCAGTGCCATTACTTTTCTTCCTCGTCCTTATCTTCCTTCCCCTGTCCTCCATTTCGATTTAAAAAAAAAATGGTAAAAAGGTGATATCACGCCCATCATCTATATAATTTTAACTATTTTAGTATGTGATGCGACTGCAAGATCCGAGCATATGGAAATGAATTAAGTAAATAAGTGCATATATATATATATATATATATATATATATATATATATATATATATATATGTGTGTGTGTGTGTGAGAGATTGTGTCTTTGACAAGGACATATATATATATATATATATATATATATATATATATTTACATTGGGCAATAATGTTGCGGTACTTTTCTAGGATGAGGTATCATGCATGAAGTGATGAATTACTATTAAGCACGTCATATATAGTTACTACCGGTTTTAAACATTTAGTTATTTGTGTAATTATCCGCATTTTGTAATGTTTGATAATTCACCTGTACCTATCAGAAATCGTAGACATTTTCATTTCCCTTCCCTCTCTGGTAATCCAAAGGGCACTTTAACATTCCAGCAAAATCTTTGTTCTTACTTACAAGTTGCGTGCATTATTGAAAGTTTATGAGTACTAGTATGATTGCATCAAAGTCAAAGGGAAAATAGTTCCAGTATTCCATGATGCAAGACGAGCTCGTTAATTTATTCAAAAAAATAATTAATTAAAAGTCAGTTTAATCAGTACTTGCTGGCTCAAGTGGTGAAGATTTGGTATTTTGGTTTATCCCATAAATATGCATGTTCTTAATTAATTCTATTCATATAAATCAAAGTTCAATAACATACTGGTAACTTCTAAATATGAAGACTCTAAATATTACGGTCCATAGGAAATTAATAAGAACACGGCAACTGAAATATTCGATTAGTTAATTAATTAATTAAAACTTTTATTGTTGAGAGAGAAAAATAATAAATTAGTCTCACATTGACTAGAACATAGTAAATTGAACAACATGTAAGTAGAAAGAATCATGGACCTAATGTCTTAAGGTTTTGGGTTAAGACATGATGTCATATTATGTACTTCATCCGTCCAATTATCTTGGTAAAAATATGCAAAAATATTAATATTTGTCTCATATTAAAGTAAAAAAATAAACAAAAAATCTTAATGATTGAAGTATATTGTATCGATGAATGATAAGTAAGGAAAACATATTTAAAGATTTTTTTGGAGGCAATATTGCAATGTGTATTAATTGTAATATATGAAAATTTGTGTAATAATATCACTTTGTAATTAATGGCTGAATCATGCATTATATTAAGCATATAAAAAGTATTGTTGTTCACTTAACCTCATTAATTTACACTCTCCAATTAAGCAAGGACTTGGATCAACGGGCCTAATTCTTAATTCAATTAATTCTTATCAAGTGATTCATCTCATCTTCAATTCAATTTGATTTCATAATTCTAATTGTTATTTAATTAATTTTCATGAGAAAGTTGCAATGACACTTGCTCTCTGCCCTTTACTCCATCAATTAGAACTTTCATTTGTCGGTATTCTGAATTTGAATTTTAATACCCCGGCCCTGTATTTGGAATACGACGAGCATGAAGCCAAGCAACAAGTGAAACAGAGATGTGGACGATATTGAAACAGGCCCCGCCAAGCTGCAAAATTTGGATTTTGATAGCACTGATCAGACTTGTATATATGAGAAAATATCTTGGATTTTTCTTTCCAAGTGCGAATCTCCACTATCTTTGGGTGTTTCTTGAGGAAAGGCAAAACAAATTGAACTAAATAATGGATTTGGCAATTGTTAAGCCATCAGTGAGAATTGAAATTGAAGAAAAGCAGTCACCTGATTCCCTCTTGTTATATTTCACAGCAAATTTAACCAAAGTATTTCGGCTATCACAAATTATTTTGTCAAAAACTAAAGTTGAAATAATCAATGAAAATATTTATAAATTGCAAACTATATATTGTGATTGGTTGATTAATGCAAAATGCACTAAAATTAATTATTTGATAATTGATTGATGTATTAGATAAACTCTTAGCTTGAATATATATTTTCTTAATTTTTTGACTTTTACCAATAATAAATATATATATATATATATATATATAAAATGTCTTATATTTAAATACGAAAAAGAATAATTAGTATTAGAAGTTTCGTATGGTTAAAATACTTGTTGTTGGATTATTACTCTCATTCGTCTGCCTTATTTTTTGTTAGTATGGTTCAAATATTTATTAAATTACTTTTTCATTGTGAATTGGTTTTGAACTTGAATTTTAAGAATAAAGATTATTAATAAGACCAGACGAGAGTCGGTTGAAATTTTTAATTGAAAATTAGACACATATAGTAACATCGATGGTGACATCTACATGAATATTAGTACTAAAACAAGAGGTTAGCTTGCCAGCATAAATCAGCATCACAATATAAAACATTTCTACTGTTTCAGTTGCGCCATATGTTTATCCAACCACGCATTTTGAAATCGTTAATGTTTTGTCCAAGTCATCCTCTTGCTGGATTTGTTCGTCCACAAGTCTTGATGCCAAACGTTATTTTCAATACCCAAATTCTGAATGGTTATTATATTCTAGATGTAACAAGTATCTATATTAGCGTCAGTTAGTGGTGGAATATTATTTGCGTCTTTGAACTAAATTGTCCATCCACGCAGATGCAGGTAAAGTCCAAAAATATATATGGTGCTCTGGCATATTGCTATTATTAGTGACCAATGAAATATTGGAAAAAGATATAGATGCATAACAGATAAGAGTAATATTTCAACGTATAATGATAAGCCAATAAGGTATGTAAAAATAGTTTACATAAAAAGTTTCTTATTTAAATATTCAAATACGGGTTCGATCCCTGTCGTGGGCATGGAAAAGACTTTGTTGGTAGAGGCAAAACCCACTTCGGTGATCTCTACGCCTCGGAGGGGATTAGTCTTCGGCTGTCTGCTGGGGGATACCCTTGGTGTACACAAAAAAAAAATATTCAAATACGGAATGCTTCACTTTCTTATCTTTTAAAAAAAATATATATATATTTGGCTAGTACTGTTTAATGTATTGTACTTGAACAGTACTATTTAATGTTTAATTTAAACATTTTATTCAATTACTAATCCAAGAAAATATCAAAACTGCTACTATTTTCACAAAAGAATCGATCCATCCACTAAAGAACGAAAAATATCCCCACAAGTACCAACAAAGCCCAGCACAGTTGGTAGATAGTTGAGTTCCTTAAACATGATGTCAGGGGTTCGATCCCTGTCGTGGACATGGAAAAGGCTTTGTTGGTAGAGGCAAAACCCACTTCGGTTTTCGGATACCCTTGTTGTACACAAAATATATATATATATATATATATATATCCCCACAAGTACAATTTAGAGCATAAATATTTCCGATATGTTCGTATAGGTGTTAGTAATTGAACCATACTTGCTGAAGTTCGATCTAGTTTTTTTTTATCCTTCTAATTTTTATTTTTTTTTTCAAAATAGAGTATTGGGAATTTTTTCTTTTTTTTTATTTATACTTCGTAGGTTTTTTTTTTTTTTGATAATTACTTCGTAGGTTAAGAGTGTGACATACTAGTTTTAAAATTTTAATTTATGCTAATCTTTTAAAATACCAATAATTCTACACATATCAAAAATTTAAAACTCGTATGCTATCTTTCTAACGTAACTATATACTCGGCGGTCGATATAATGGAGGCACTCTTATATGTTCAAATTTTAATACTTGTGGGTTACCCCCTTAAAAAAATAATTTAAAAAAAAAAACTGAAAAAGATATATTTTGGAAAAAAATATTATTTGGGGATCAAATATTGTTTAAGAGGTCAAATGACTGGATCCTGTCTGTTAGCCCATAAAGTGAGCTCGAATTATCACTCCCACAGTGACCCAGAGTTGAGCCCAACAAGTCAAATAAGCCCGAACTAGAATGAACTCAAACAAACTGGTTGTGTTTCCCACCCCCATCCAACAATAGTCCACTACTGTTTTGTGGTAAGGTAAATATCTAATCTAAAGTAATGAAGGGTAAGGATTGAATTTAAATTATTTAGTATTTAAAAAATAATAATTTTGTATTTAAAAAAAATACTAATTTAATATTTCAATTATAAACCTAATTTTTCCATACATATTTACTTTATTTGAATCTCAACTCAATTTTTAGTACTTGTCAAATATAAAGGTACATATACTTAAGCTTTTTTGTACAGGAGATGAAGGAATATCAATGCATTCCGTTCATAATGAGAAATAGATGATGAACTTAGTTTATCCGTTGTTATCTAATTATTTTCAAGGAGTTTGAGAATTTAAATCCTATAAATTATTCACAAACCTCATTTTTAAATGTAATACTAAAATTTTTCCATCCCTCCTCGACCCTTTCTCTCTTGCAACCACCATGATCATCTCGCAGTTGTCTCCTGCGACTATAGTATCCACTATCTCCCCCTCAACAACGAATATGGAGATGAAATGTGTTTGATCTTCGTGAACTAGTTCTCAAACGAAGGCAAATCGCGTGGTCCAAAAGGGTGAAGATGATGGTCCTATATTCATATTTAACAAGAAGAAACCAACGTATTTATAGATTTGAGTTCGTTAATGGAGGCTAATGGATCATCAAGTTTGATGGATTGCTGGTCTTCACCACTAGCAACAAATGCGGAGAGGAAACCGAATATGGATGAGGGAGAGATGGTGGGGATTTGTTGCTCAACGGAGGTGACAGATTATGGTATTTAGGGTTATTATAGGAAAAACATAAGAGTTTGTAATGATATATGAGGTTTAAATTCTTCGACTCATTTCTAAAACCTCATTCCTAAAACGGGCTCGGGAAAAATCGAGGAACATTGATGTATCCCGAGAAGTTGATTAAGGTATTTTTCACTAATTCCTAATACTTTTCATTTATTTTTAAAAGCTGCTGCCAAAGTGAAGTTGGATTTAACTTTCATGGTGATTTTCCTCGAAGAGGCCCTATGAAAAGTTGTAAGTCTGATGCAGGTAATCAGGTTGGCAATTAGTCCCCAAACCCCATAATTATCCACCAAACCCCATTTTAATTGCGAAATGTCCATTATACCCTTCTCCATTAAAAAAAAGAAGGAAACAAACCCCAAACCCCAGCCACGTTTTCACCTTCTTCCACCCCAAGGAAAACCCCATAACCCCATGCAAACCCCCCTTCCATATCCCATAATTTTACAAACCCATTTATCTCTTCTTCTAACTTTTCTCTTACATTTTCAAAACCATACCATATTCTACCTACAAACCACTTCATTTGGTTATCTATTCGTAAAGGAAGCTCCAGTGTGTTCTCTATTGGCGTTGTTGAAGGTAAAATCATCTCTTCTACGTTTTTTTATTTTTTTACGTAACTGTTAAAATTCCGACTAACTAGTGTCGGAATTTTCTAAAATTCCGACACGGGTATTTCGGAATTTATTACTAAATAATTTTCAAGTGTTTTCTGATATTTTTCCGAGATAGATGTATCAGAATATTGATAAAATTTGATAAACCCCAATCGGAAATAATAACTTAGTCAATTTGATATCACCCAATTGAAACGTAGCTTACTGTGACATTTTTCCGAGATACTAAATTCAGAATTAATTAAAATTCCGGTAGGTTTAATTCAGAATTTCTTAAAATTATATGATTTGATACTTTTCCGAGACGATTGTATCAGAATATTCATAAATTCTGATAAACCTATATCGGAAATAATAACTTATTCAATTTAATATAAATTCCGAAATGTTTAATTCAGATAAAATTATGATACGTATTTTTTAGAATAGTAATTTTTTCTGATACCCTGTTATCGGATTTAACAGAAAAATCCATTAGATCACACCATGAAGTTACACTCATATATTGCAACAAAGTAAATTGATACCGAATACGCTCATATATTGCAACAAAGTAAATTGATACCAAATACGCTCATATACCTAAACATCAATTCTTTAATTCACGTAACCTTAATCCATGTTCAAAAGCAAATTTAATCCACATGTTCAACGCCTAAGCTTAAAAGCTATTACAAATAACAAAAAGCCAAATACTAACACAAGTTCAAAAACTATTACAAAATGACCAACTATATTGATTCTAAATCAACAATTCCTCCTCAGTTTCTTCTTCTCCGGACACGTCTCCCTTGACCACTTGCTTCATTCTCCGCCTTTTCTTGCTGCTCAGCCCTACTACCCCTAGTAACCCGACCACCGCGCCTTCCGGATTACGTGGCTAAAGCTTAACGTTACTCCCCAAAATGCTGTCATATGAAGCCAAAAGAGAAAACCAAAACAGTTAGGGATAGCCCAATAAGCTTATATTTTGGCCTCATACAACATCATTTTGGGGTGTAACGTTGAGTTTTAGCCTTGTAAGACCATTGGTTGCCACGTAGGAGGCTCCCATTAACGGTGTTAAGACAGAATTATACGAAAGGATTTATTTGAAACAAGTTACAAACTTCTAGATTTATTTGAAACGAAAAAACGTTAAGGGACAAAATCGCAACAAAAAAATAACTTACAGGACCAATATAATAGTTTTGCCTTCTTTTTAAGCTTCGAAGAGAGCACTTATATATATTATCTATGAGATAAAACTTTTTTTTTTCACTCAAAACGAAATCACTTTAGATTTGATAAGTTTTCGGAATTTAATTGATTCAATAATATAAAAGTTTAATATGTGTACTGACAGTGTAAAGTTTTTTACATTGTCGGTACATCATCTATCATTCATTTGCATTATTTTTATTTAAAAGTCAATAACTATACACCCTTGAATATGTTTTTTTTTCTTTTCAAAAACCTAACCAAGCACGAACAAAAATTAGAGTTGGCGAAATGACCCGACCCATCGGACCCGACCCGAATAAATTCGCATTATAACCGGGTTTAGATAACAAAATTTGAACCTGAAATATATTCAGGCTTTTTAAGCTTGGCCAGGCCCGAAAGTCCGATATATATATTTTTTTTCTGATTTAATAAAGCTAGTAATATTATAATACATAAGCCCTTTAAAAAAAATAATGGTTCAAAACCATGGTCCACCAAGCTTTGCACAAAGCAGTGAAGCACACGTATGACTAAGGCACTAAGGTTGAAGCCATTAACACCAATAATCCAATATAGTATTATGGTGATATACACCATTCTTATAGAAAAGAAGTAAATTAGAGAGCGTGAAAAAAAATAACACAATTCTTGAATGGTGGATGTTGCATTGACAATGTACAAACTATTTTCTCATAATGTAAACAAAATAATATTCCTTAAATCAATTACAGACTACAGTAATTGTTTTCACCACAGATGGATTCAATGCATCGATATTTTTTTCTTCTTGTAGTTGGATTCAATGCATCAAATAATATCTATATCTATATCCCTTATCTATTGCTCTGGACTGAAAATGCTGCAATACAGGTGTCCAGCGTTTTGTTTTGTCTGGCGTTCCAACTAAAACAAAGGAAACAGAAGCGAAGGAATCGCCTGAAAATGAAGTGACGAAACCCAAAATAATATTCTCTCCTTGCCTAAATATAAGACTCTTTTGATATTTTTATTTTGTTTATCAATTTTCAATGGTTATTAATTACTTTTTTGACTTAATTATGTCACAAATCTCTGAAATTTGGATACTTTTGTCAGATATCCTTATTTTTTTTTTCAATATCTGACTCCGATCTCGAAGTTACTTCGGTTTGTCATATACTCTGCTACAAATTCTGACCAATTTTGCTAATATATAAGAATCATGATTAGACGTAGGAAGTTAAACACCTGATATATTGTTACTCCCTCTGATCCCTAATATAAGCACCATTTGACCAATTTCACTCTCTTTAAGAAAGTTAGTTAATATTGTTAGTGGTATTGAAAATGTAAATATTTGGTATACTTTTTCAAAAGTACCCCTATAATTATTATTGAAAATCTAAAAAGTGTTGAGTAAATAGGGGTGTTTGTGAAAAAGAAGTAATTAATGATATTAGAATTTGGAAATGAGACTTATATTAAGGACAAAAAAAAAAGTCTTCAAAAGGAGCTTATATATAAAACCAGTGGGAATATAATATATTCTCAAAAATCAAAATAACTAACTATTTTTATTGATACCTATAATTCGATTAAACATGTGTTATATAGTACTCCCTCTGTCCCTAATTATAAGGTCCTCTTGATATTTTTATTTTGTCCCTATTTATAAGGCCCTTTACCAATTTTCAATGAGCATTAATTATTTTTTTCCTCAAACACCCCTATTTATTTAACACTTTTTAGATTCCCAATAATATTAATAGGGGTAATTTTGAAAATACATATCAAAAGTTCACATTTCTAATACAATTAACTAAATTATTCCACTTTTTTAATGGACGTGAAATCTCTCAAGAGAGCCTTATAATTAGGGAATGAGGTAGTAGTAATAAAGAAGAAGGGGAGTACTATCTTACATGAATATCCGAGAATAATTAATGATTACATAGAATCTCCATGTATTACATAGAAAAAATAGTAATAATTTATTAAAAATCAAAGCAATTATTACATCTTACTGTAGTATTATGTGATGAGATAAAGGATCAATTGAAAAAAAATATTACTAATAAAATAAAGATAAAAGCATTACCATTGAAAATACAAGTATATCACTTTCCATTAGATAAATATGTGATTTTTGTCCGAGTAAGACAGTCCAGTTGGTGGCTGCAGGGACACTTAGGATTTTCTCTTCCCCAGGTTATGAGTTTTAGTCCCAGACCTCCAGTGTAAAAAAAAAAAATGTGATTTTCCGATAAAATTATGCATTTTTCTCTTTAAGTAATAACTTCACCACACTAATATTATTTTGTTTTTTTAGTATCACTCCCTTGATATTAAGAATCTCTTCTTAACCATTTCAAAAAAAAAAAACCCTCTTTTTAACAAAAAAGGCTTAATCATGTTTGAGGCCCCTCAGTTTTGGGGTCATTTTGACATATCTTCTTTTTTTTTTTTAAATGTTTACGTCCTGAAATTTGCTCCAGTTTGTAATATATCCCTTAATGCAATTTTTAGTCACCGATACTGATGCGGATCACCAGAAGGATATTAGTTTTTTTTAAAAAAAATTAAAATTTAAAAATTTTATTTTATTTAAATAAATAATTTTGTTTGAGGGATTTAAAATTTAAAATAAATAATTTATATCAAGGGACTGATGCTAAAAAAAAAAATATTAGTATGATTTTGATTATTTTATTGTTTTTCCAGGGACACAAGGGAGTTAGGAGTATTAGTATTTTTTAAACTTTTATGATGGGAGGTGGGTTAAGAAAACCCTATTACGGTATTTGGGATGAAATAAAATGGATACAGCACTTGTGTCTGTGTGGCAGGCTTGTGGAAGGCACAAGTTTAGTTTAATGCGCGTGCGTGCGTGCCAATACCACCAATATTACCGTACCTTCCTTCTTCTCACTTTCCCACTTCTTCTTCTTCTTCTTCTTCTTCTTCTTTATTTATTTAGGGAGAGTTTGGCACAGCTGATTCTTTAATTTAGTAATCGCATAAATGGGGGATCAGTGGAAGCCTCCTCAACCTCAACAAGACTTGTCGTCTAAAGTTGCAGCAGCAGCAGCAGCACCTTCTCACTCTCTACACGACCCCAGGTTCCTTTTTTATTTTTTCTTTATAGTATTGTAGTACTTTAATTCTCAATTGAATTTTGTATTCATTATTTGACTTTCGAAGCGAATTATGATAGTGTAGTAGTTATTTGGAGTGATGTGATTTTAATATTTTTGTGTAGGAAGAAGAGGGGTGAAATGGAAAAACGGGTAGATCCAGATGGTGGTGGTTGTGCTGCCCGAAAGGTTCAGAAGGCTGACCGCGAGAAACTCCGGAGGGAGCGATTAAATGAACACTTCCTCCACCTCGGAAACACAATTGGTCTTTCCTTAATCTTAATCCCATTCCCAACCTTTACTATATATTGCATGTTTACTTTTTTTTTTTTATTTATAGTCAGAGTTTTTATGAGGAGAGGGAAAACTGTGTTGATCGAATTTAGGTGCTTGCACTTTATAACCCGTAGCTTCACTAATTGAGCTAACTATCGGAACTGTTGCATGTTTGCTTTATGTTATACATATTTGATATAAGGCTTATTTATGTTTTTGGTTCCTAAAAAAATTCAACGTGTTTTGATTTTAGTCTCTAAAACTTATTTTGACCGGGATTAGTTCTTAATTTTTCAAACATTTTCGTTTTGCTCTCGTCCGTTAGAAAAAAAATCTTTTATTTGTTGACGTGATCAGCAACCAATGTGAGGTGGTGCCAAATAATTGGTGTGACATGGATGATCAGCCCTATGACTTTTTTTTTTTTGAGTATGAGACCATTTTGTGTATGCCATTTTACATCCGTGGGCTTGAATCATTCTCGCCATATCACCTATTTGGTGTCACCTCACATCACGTGGCTGTTGGTGTGATGTTCATGTCAGTGGATAACAATTTGTTTTTAGCAGCGGGGACCAAAAAACATTTGAAAATTCAAGGACTAGTTCTGGTCAAAATAACTTTTAAGGACTACTCCAAAACACGCTTAACTTTTAGGGTCAAAGACATAAATAAACCCATGTATAATATATAAATAGAATAAAACATGACGTGAGATAAAAGTAGAAAATTTTGGTTGCATTGTTTTTGAGGGGTAGCAAAACATATTTAAGAAAACAAAAGTCCAACTTTGACACTGCTTCTGCTCATACCTGTGAACTCTTATAGGTATATCCAATTTGTGTACCAGACCAACCATGCCACCGGGGCATATTAGAATCCCACCCATTTCTTTTTTCTTTTGCCCTCAAATTCACTGAGTCTAACCAGATCCTAAAAGGAAAAGAAAACAAAGTGCCAAATTGGATAGAAGTAGTTCAATTTACTGGTGGATATTTGCAAATTCTCCATAAATCATTGTTTCCTAACTGGAAATGATGTAAGATCCATGCATATTGCATTATGATTTTCTCTGCGCCGAATGCTGATTGCTGGAACAGAAACCTTCATTCAATTTTTGATTTTGTGCTGTAAATGGCTAGTGCAAGCAGGATCATCCTTGCTCGATTTTTACCTGTGGTACCTGCTGTTGCCATTTTTCTGCTTGGCATATTGGAATATTGAATTAGGTTAATTTAATTTTTAGGCCTCTAAATATAGGTTTCTTACTGAGATGGTTTTACCAGAACTTTTATTTAGTTATATATAAATTATATAAATATCTCTTTTAGGATATACTAGTGCTAGTAGTCTTTTTGCCTACTTCAACGTGTTATGCCAGTTTCATGTGGTAGTTATAAAGTGATTGAGTTATTTTATGTTGCCAAACTCAAAATGCAGATCCTGATAGACCAAGAAATGACAAGGGAACCATTCTTACAGAGACAATCCAAATCCTAAAGGATTTGACTGCTGAAGTAAATATACTGAAAACAGAGCATAAAGCACTTTCTGAAGAGTCTCGTGATGTATGGTTCTTGTTTGTTTAAATTCTATCCTCGAGATTACAAAACGTGGGTGCTGCTTATTTATTCAATTGAGTTTTTATTCACAGCTAATGCAAGAAAAGAATGAACTCAGAGAAGAGAAAGCATCTATAAAATCCGATATTGAAAATCTTAACGCCCAGTATCAGCAGAGAGTCAGATTCATGTTCCCATGGACTGCAGTTGACCATTCTGTTGTCATGGCTCCACCTTATTCCTATCCAATTCCTATACCCATCCCTCCACCCGGTCCAAATTCCATTCACCCATCTCTTCAACCTTTCCCTTTCTTTGGAAATCAAAATCCTGGTCACATTCCTAATAGCTGTTCAACATATATTCCATTCTCAGCTCCAGCTAATCCCCAAGTGGAGCTGGCATCAGCTCAGTATGCTTCCACGTCCCATGTTTCTAGCCAACGAGTACCCCGAAGCAAGTCGCCATGTCAGAGAAGGTGCAGTGATTCTCACGATGTGGCTACGGAGCTTGAACTTAAGATGCCTGGATCATCAACACAACAGGTAGGTTATGAAATCTTTTTAAAAATCAAACTTGTCAATGCTGGAAACAGCTTTGAGCTTAGGCACAACATTAAAGTTGCTGCCCTTTGAACCGAAAACCATGGATTCGAATACTGAAAAATAACAGGTAAGGAGGCTGTATACATTTACCTCCCCAAACCCCACTAGGTGGGAGCCCCATGCACTGGGCCAACGAAACTCGTTTCAATGCTTTTTAATTATCAAACCTCTATTTGTTTTTTGTAGGACTCTGCATCTGGAGGAAGGAAGGGTAAGCATTCAGCAAGGAACGGTAGTATCATCGTAGGTGGGAGTGCTTCAAGCAGGAATTCTTCATGCCATGGACTTCAAGATAGCTCCAACAGCGTGGGTGACATCCCAAAGGCTGATAACTGATTATGTATTTAGATTCTTGGGCCATTTGACCACGTCATATCATATACGATCTTGGGTCTGAGTATAATTTGGCCATAGTAGGTGCTATCATTTCTAAAGTAAAATGATCTATGGAACAGTTCTTTCCCTGAGCAGCTGAAAGATGTTGCTGAATAGAGCATGTATTCGATTCTTAGACTACAAAGGAATCATAACCCTCTATGTAGGGTGCAAGTTACATACTAACCTATCTTTGAGCCATTTCACTATGAGCTCTCAAAAACTTACCAACCCTTGTAAATAATAGATTAGCATGTCCATAGTAGTGGAGGCTATCAATTTTCTATACGAGTTCGTGTCTTTTCTGCCGATTTATGATCTTTTGGATATATACTTGCTCTTACTGTGTAACACACTTGCAATCTCAGTGATTGAGAGGGCCACAAAAGATTGACTTTGAGAACACTAATTACAATTTATTTCTCATCTTTACGTTGTTTTGACTTTTCATAACTCCTCGTTTGAAGGGAACGATGTTAAATCAATTGTTGATATAATCAAAGGAGCTATTATTCCAATTGCATAAGTTTTATGTGGATTATGCCCCAAAATTTTCTGGTCTAAATCACAGGCTTTCTTTCTTTATGGGCGTGTCAAATCTATGCATAAGAAATATTTGAAGCTGTTGTATCCATAGAGACTTGGATTTGAGAGATTTTTCCGTTAAGATAGAACAATCCCATGCCAGTCGATCTATGCACCCAAATTTTCTATTCTGTTATGGCTTCATCCAGATTTGATATATAGAGTATATATGTAGTTATACTCGCATTAATGTTATTTCTATTAAGTGTGTAATCTATTGCACAAAATATACAAGATGAGTCCTCTCCTACTCCGACTTTCCCGGAACCTTCGGCAGCTCAGCCAAACCCTAGTGAGGATGGAGCGAAAGAAGTTTTCTTGAATAATATATCCTTTTCCCAAGTGGATCTTACTGTATTAACTATTAAGATAACATAAATAATGGGACTTGTATTATTGCAAGGTCCTTAAGAAATAGTCAAATATAGATGATAATTACCTACCAAAGTGGACTTTTTAGCCCATGTACCAATTCAACTCAACCTTCCAAAATTAACAATTGGTTTGTCAAGAAAATAACTCACCTAGAATATAAATTGATTTGCCCTGAATCCTGATGGTCCAGTTTTTGAACCCATTAATTTCTGAAAAATATTAAAATACCCTAACTTTCCTTCATTCTTCTTTCCTATCCCTTCCATTCCTCGCCACACCAAGTGATTCTTTCAAACTTCATTTTTCTTCCTTATTACACCCTTAGTTCTTCTGACAGATTTGACCCTATTACTCACATCCATCAGACGAGACATCGGATCTTATATTAACAATATATTTTACGTGATTAGATGGCTCATCCAATAGGTGGAAAAAATATGATCACAAATGTGAATAAATATATATTTTTTAATCTGCATTCTGCAAGCACAAACATGTTACTTCTAAAAAAAAGCACAAACATGTTAATAGGATGAATTTCCTTGCACTTTTAATTTTATATTCACTCCTTGTTAACTACTGATATAAAATAAAAACTCAGCAATGATTGGTTAATAGAGCATGAATAAACAATTTAAGTGTCACATGTCATTATCGGGAATGAAAGTTACATAATACGAACATGTTAGTGGTTATATACTACTAGCAGTTTGACAACTGATTCATTGAAGGCATGCAGCATTTGCTGCCTGAGAAGAGTCCCTTGAATATCTATGCTAAACTCATATCCCAAGCAACAATTAATAAGAACAGCTGGGCGCAATTCCTGTTTCCAGGGGAAGAAAGAGGTAGAAAAAAAAAAAAAAGATAAGAAAATGGAACTCCAGATCAATATGTTTCATTTGATCATAACTTATAGGATTCTTTTTTTTTTTTCTTCTTTTGCTAGCAGATTCTTATTTATAGTTACACATTACATGTATTGCACAAACAAGGCAAGAAAACTCTGATCATCTGATGTACACTGATGAAACTGAAGCCAATCCACGCAGGGTCTTACACACTCTACTAAACAACACCACTTGACATCGTTCTCTAGACTCAGCTTAACACAAAATCCTGTGCGGGATGCCATAGCCAATATAACTTGAGTTTTAGACTTTTAGATTTCCACAAGACGGTATCCACCCAAAAAAGAGTTCCACAGAATAGTCAGATCAAGCAAAATCTGCAGTAGATATCTTAAGGGCTCCTGCACAATCTGTACATGAGATAATCTTCGAAGGGAACTCCATCACTCTTACATCCTGAGTCATCTCAGCCTCTGAAACTCATCTAATCTTATATCTTCCGATGACGGATACCTGGGCTCATCACATTTCGACCAATGCTTGCATTTCTTAGAAGTCTCCGAAATTCCGGTAGGCTGATCTTTCCATCTTTGTCAATATCAGCTTCCTCGAGCAACGGATCAACAGATCCTTTCAAGCATGTATGCTGTAAAGCCAAAGAAGTAATATAAGTAGCAGCAAAAATGTGTCTGGTCTAATGTAAAAGAAAGAACTTATTTTTTTGGTAATAAATAAAATTTAGGGTTAAGGGTTGCTGCCACGTCCAGGTTCGGGACAGGCTTCTAGACTCATCAAACAATTACAGAAGTATTTTTATAAATATCCCAGCAGCAACGGACACTGGTAGGAATCAAACCTAAACCCACTAAATTGGTAAGCTCTGATCTTACCACATAAAGACACTGATAAACTCTCCCCTCAGAAAACAGAAACCTTAATTAATGATGAGTATCAATTTCAGTATAATAAAGGAGCAGTAGTTGAATAAATCTTATATAGGCACAACCCATGAAATGCTTACACCTCCTTAAAAATATTTGTAATATGGGTTTTGTTGAATTTTTATGTTACTTTAATCAGGTTGGAAGGTTTCATTGGTTGTGCCTACACACACCCTTCTGGCAGAAGTTTTTAATTTTTAACGAGAGGATTATTCAGGGAGCATGAGTGAAGAATGAGACCAACCACTCTAAGTTCATCAGTAGTAATATAGCCATCCTTATCTAAGTCAAATTTCTCAAAAGCGGCCTGTGAGCGTTGCTGCCACTTCTCGGAATCATGTTCCTCCAATTGATGCACATGCAATGCAGCTGCTACAAACTCAGTGAAATCCACTAATCCATCTGTGTTGCTATCTATCTGCAAGCACACAAGACACTGATTTATATAGCATTTTACAAAGAAAAGGATGTTCAATATCAGAGTACTAAATTCAGAGTAGGATAAAGCAGTAATAATGAATAAGAGCGATTAAGGGAAGCAACATCTGAGGTCATTATGGGGGGAAAACCAATGAACACCAAAGAAACTCCATGTCTTTGAAAATTTGGAAACTGGAATAAAAGCTGATAAGTAACCAACAAAACAGTGTGTTGCCATCCAAGGAGCAAAGACACTGACCGCTTGCAGTATCTCTAGTACACGTGATTCTTTCAACTTCCAAGGGAGATCTTTAGCAAGGGCCTGAACAAAATCTTCATATTAGACCAAAGCATGGATAAATATTTAAGGGTTTTACTTGCTCACTACTAGATAAGTGATGTGTTAAGATTAAATATAGTAAGAAATCCAGTTGATTAATAAGCTACCTGTCTCATCTCTTCAAGGCTAATGGCACCATTTTTGTCCACATCTATAGCATCAAACTGATCTTTAAGATCAGACAACTCCTCTTCATTAAGTG
Source organism: Crotalaria pallida (assembly GCA_037953625.1). NCBI lineage: Eukaryota > Viridiplantae > Streptophyta > Magnoliopsida > Fabales > Fabaceae > Crotalaria > Crotalaria pallida. Next base: position 125,628,621 of record CM075655.1, on the reverse strand, counting down.
TGCTTGCCAATGCCTGCAAGATAATCAAGAAACAAAAAATGGACATCAAACAGGTTTCATTCCATCCTTCTAACATGCAAAGACTTGAGTTGATTTTTATTTCTTACCCTAAGTGCAAACTGTTTCAATCGACTATACTTCACAAACTGTCGCATGTTGCTCAGGACAGATATATCAATAGGAATCTCCAATGCCTCCCCTCCTTCTCTAACCCATGGATGTGCTGCAAATATCAGAAATAATCAAAACAACAAAAAAAATTAGGGCACTGTTAAAATTAGAAAACCATTTAGCATGTTTGCCGAGACTAAACTGAAAAATAACTGCTGTGCATTAATTCAGCATACCAAGTGTGGCCGAACAATTAGCGCATAAAGAATTGAGTGGCGCTATTAATAATGATGTTTAATTGTTTATCCTCCTTCCTACTTTTGGAAATGATACTTAAGCATGCTGTATCTCCTTTCAGATAGCCAGCTTATTGACTGTAAAGTTACTTTTTGACTGTTGTGGACTTGCAGCAATAGTTGTGCACAATCAATAATGCAATATGTTATTTCAACTTTTTCTCCCTTTATATTCATTCTTTCCTGATTTCGTCCCCCTTCCTCTCCTTTTTCCTTTTTAAATTCAACATATTTAAGCAAACATTCAACGAGGAGCTTTTTTGTAATAAATTGTCATTAAAAGAGATTAGTATCAAGAGTTAATGCAATTTGCAATATTCATAGATTCAATACTTGGTATCATTAAAATTTCAAATACTTCTCAAATACTATAAATTCAGAGCTACTAAAACTTTAAGCTTTATTGAGCACTTAAATTGAGGCAGTGACCAAAATGTGAAATCGTTTCAAGGAAAGAAAGTAGACAACATGATAAAGAGCCTTCATAACAATATTTTTATTATTATTTTTTTTTTTTTTAAAGAAGCAAAAAGAAAGTGGGTACGTACACAGAGCCTGAGCAGCAGTTAACCTTGCACGAGGATCCTTCACCAACAGTTTCTTCACAAAATCTTTAGCAGCATTACCTATGGTTGGCCATGGCTTCCGGCGGAAATCAGGCTTGTTCCGTAATACCTGCATTAAACATAACAGCAAATGTTGATTAAAAATAAAAACTTTCTTTTATCACAATCGAGTGGGCAACGAAAGAAAGGGCCAAAGACTTACTCATGTTCTTAAAGAATAAAAAGAAAATCAAACAGAAGTTACGGGAAACTCAGATTGTCATTGCAATAAACTATACCTCTTTGAAGATACCATCCTCAGTCTTATCCCAAAATGGGCGTCTCCCACAAAGCAATATGTATGTGATCACACCAATACTCCATACATCTGATTCAGGGCCTGACTTCCGTTTTAACACTTCAGGTGCAACATAGTAAGCACTGCCAACAATATCTGTAAACCTCTTTCCTGAAGTTTTGTTTAAAAAAAAAAAAGAGAGAACTGGAACTGTCAATAAAGGTTGCAAGAACATTTATTATACAAAGGGGGTTAATAAATGAAACACATGTTCTCACCAGGTTTAATGAAATCAGACAAACCAAAATCGGTAGCCTTTAAAGATGAATCATCTTTGGGTGATTTGAAAAGAAAATTCTGCATTCAAAGAGAGAACAAAAATTAATGTCTATGAGCATAACTCCATGAGTCCATGTCGCGTAAGTATGAATCATCTTTGGGTGATTTGACCATACCTCTGGCTTCATGTCCCTATGTACCAAACCATGTAAATGACACTCAGCTGCAACCTTAAGCATCTGCCTTACGACAACTGCTGCATCCTTTTCAGTATATCGGCTGTCCTTCCTGAATAAAGAAAAAGGATGACAAAGCTAGACACATAAATCTGGCTTATAAATAACTTGGCTTCATTATCCTGGTTCAGAAATTCGAGCAGCTGCCAGCTGCAGACATTCTAAAAAGGAAAAAAATCAATCACATATCAAACAATACTTACTTGGACAATATCCGATCTAGTAGTTCTCCGCCCTCACATAACCTAAGAAAGTAAAATAACAAGAAGTTCACCTTAATAAAAATCATGTAGATATACATAAAGGAAAAATAGAAAGTAAACAGGCACAAATGATTTGACAAATTGGCTCCCAAAAAGATAAATCCAGTATTTATTGCAGTCAAGTGCTGGTCCAAAATAAAAGTGCATGGTGAAACAGCATAAAGAAGATTAGAGCAAAAGCAACTTACTCCATAACTATGTACACATATGAATCATCCTCAAAAGCATTATAGAACTGAACCACATTTTCATGGCCGGCAAGCTCTTTCAATATCTTGACCTCTCGCTTAACATCCTCAACAGCTATAGGGAGAACCATCTGCCACCAAATTCAAGGATCAAATATGAAACATGTAAAAACCTCTCATGCAAAACCAATAAAAAGTTGCAAAAAAAAAAAAAAAAAAAAAAAAGTACATCTTAGGAACTTCAAACTCATAATTCACATTTACTTAACACCAATTGCAGGACTCTGCATCCTTGAAAGAATTACTCAAAGACACTTTTATTTCAATTACTTTCTATGACGAGGGGATGCAACCAAATGGCTTAAACAATTTGCAGAATAAGACATAACTCATATAACAGGAAAGATAATGATGAAAAATACATCTAAAACCGAAACCCCATAATTTTTCCTGAGCCATTGACCAAAACAAACCAAATGGAAAGAAAATAATGAAAAAGGAAACAAAGTTTATTTCATTAAACATAACGAACAAAAAACACAAATGCTAATAACAAAAATTAAAAATTAAAACTTTGTCCAGCTGGAAGATACAATGAATCATAATAATTCATCATCATCATCAATAATGAATGAATGAATGAATACCTTGTTCTTCTCGAGTCTCTTAACGGCAACACGATCCCCGTTTGCTTTATCGACTCCAACATAGGTGTAACCGAATTGGCCATGCCCCAACAATTTCCCAAGCGAGAATCTCCGATCAAAGTCTTTATCATACCCGAAATCCGTTCGCTTTCCACAAGGCACGTGACCCCCTTGCCGCCTCGAAGATACCTTGTCTTTCGTTCTGTGATTATTATTATTATTATTACTATTGTTGTTATCTTCCTTCGTCTTGTGCCGTTGACCACCGGTCAACGGCTGCTGCTGCTGCTTCTGGATGCTCACCACCGTGGTCGTCACATCTGATTGCGTGCTCGAACTCCATTTACGATTATGATTCGAGGGTGGTGCGGCGGCGGAGGTGGTGGTGGAGGCTACGGATGCGGCGATGCTGTTGCCGACGGTGGCGTTGTTGGTGTTATTGTTGTTGTTGTTGTTGTTGTTGTTGCTGTTGCTGTTAGAGCCACTCACCTTGGTGGTGGAAAAACAGATGCCCATGATAGTAGGAAAGAAATAATGAAAAGGGTGTTTGAGATATGAAAGAAAGATAAGATTTTTGGATATAAAGGGAGGAATTAAGAAGAATAAGAAATCATTAAATGAAGAAGAATGAAGAAAGAGGGTGGGGAATGGAGGAAGAAGGGAAGAAGGAGAGAGGAGGGTGGGGGTGGGGGTGGTGGTGGTGGTGGTCAAAAAAGAACTCTGAATTAATGAGAGAAAGCCCAAAGCTTTCCCCTCTCATAATTCAATTCCAACCTTTTCAACTTTTTTTTTTTCTTTTTTTCAATTTAATTTCTTCATTTTCATGTTTAGTTGTCACTTATGTCATTTTAGAGTTAGTTTTAATTTTAATTGGTTTTATTCTCCCTTCGTCCTTAAATATAAGACTAATTTAAAAGATTTCACGTCCATTAAGAAAGTGGAATAATTTATTTAATTATATTGGAAATGTGAATTTTTGATATGTATTTTCAAAATTACCCTATTAATATTATTGGGAAATCTAAAATATGGTAAATAAATAGAAGTGTTTGTGAAAAAAAATAATTAATAATTATTAAAAATTGATAAAGGATCTTATAAATATGGACAAAATAAAAGTGTCTTATCTTTAGTAACGGAGGAAGTATTACACCAATACAATTTTGCTTTGGTCTTAGGTGTCCCCTGTTGCCTATTTCCTGCATGTTAGTTACTTAAACAAATTCACTCACATTTTGTTATTTTAGTCCCTTAAATTTTGATTTTCGTGCCTGTTTTAAGTTACAAAAATGACTTTTGAAAAAACAAAAATTTTCATTACGCTTGACCTTTCTTCCTCGAGTCTTAATTAGTTATCACCAACTTTAAATAAAATTAACAATAAATTTTGAGAAAATGGAGAATGCATCAACAATGTAAAGGTTTTTTACATCATCATTGCATCATTCATCATTCATTCGCTTATGGTCGTTGACTTATAGATTAAAGTAATACGGTAGATGATGGACTGATGGTGTAAAAAACTTTATACCATTAGTGCATACCCATTAATCTCGTAAATTTTTTTATCGACATTATGTTATTATATACTCTCTCCACAAATTAAGAAAGTGTTAATTATTATAAGTTTTATGTGTATTTTATCTAAAATGGTCTTATTTAATTCTTATTGAAAATTGTATTAGTATTTAATTTTTATCTGTAAGTGTGCAGTGGTTTAAAAATGAGAGATGATAAAAGTAGAATTAATGAAGAATAAGAGAAATGATTGAATTAAGGGTTAAAGTTGGAAAGAAAAATATGTTTATGTATTAAAATTGTAAAAGAACAAAAGATATGAAAAGAGAAAAAAAAGTCTAAAAAACCAAACAAAATGGAATGGAGGAAGTACTCCCTACCATTTTTGTTATAAATCATTTTGATCAATTTTCACATATTTTTTTTAAAAGTTAGAAAGTATTATTAGTGATATTGAAAATATAAATATTTGATATACTTTTTAAAAACTATCGTTATAATTATTCTGTGATTCTAAAAAAATATTGAGTAAATATAAGTATTTATAAAAAAGAAATAATCAATGCCATTATAAATTGAAAATAAAACTTATATTAACGACAATATATATATTCCTTCATGCATTCGCAACCTTTGTTTCGAAAACTCGTTTTACCGTCTTTCATCAAACTATTTATATGATTAATTAACATACAAAAGATTTGTATTATCTATTTTCAAACATTTTAACCGTGTTCAATAGTATGTCAAAAACTTTGATACGGTTGCTTGAATTCCTGTTTTATTATGTGCCTGTTTTAGATTGGTGTTCTATTTGCTGACCTATGAAGCCCGAATACTTGATACGATACAATATGGATACGAGAATTTTTTAAAATTCAAGATACCATACGACATAAAATACGTGAACACGAATATATATATAATTTAAACGAAAGATTATACATTGATAATTTTCATTCATATTGTCATTAGTTGAAAATGACATTAGTACATAATTATAATGATCACAATTTAGAGAAAATAATGGTGTATCGATGATGTAAAGTTTTTTTACACTATCAGTTCATGATCTACCATTCATTTGTCTTACTTTTATCTAAAAGTCAATGACCATGACCATAAATACATTAATGGTGGATGATAAACTGATGGTGTAAAAAACTTTACATCGTCAATAAACACCCATTAATCTCCACAATTTAGTGGACATAAAAAATGGTTATTTACTTTTATTAAAAATACTAATTAAAAAGTTACTTTTAAAAAAATAATTATTAAAAAATTCAAAATAAAGTCAAACAAGTATATGGGAAGTATCGAAAAGTATATGAGAAGTATCATAAAAATGATTTTTAAAAAAATAATTAAAATTAAATAAAAAATAATTGAATACTTTTGAAACACATATGAAAAAATATCTTACGTGTATCGATATTAAACACGGATACAACACACTTTTCAAATTTTGGAGAATGGCTTCATGGATGCTCACTAACGCGCTTTTGGTGTTAGAACGTGTGTCTTCGTTAACACTAACTATTGTAACTTCTGCGTTTTATGTCCGTGCTTTTTTTCTTTCCCCAAGTGAATGTGGATTGTGGTGTACTAATTACTAAACACGCTATATTTTTTCTTCATTGAAAATATGGTTGTCATGTCCACAATGGTTTGTGAACAAAAAAGTAAAGCTCTCCATGGTACATACTTGCTCTCTTTTGATCATGTTCGGCAATTTAGATTAGTTTACTAAAGTGGAAGGAGCCACACCCATCTAATCTAAAAAAGCCAATGAAAACCAACGAGGTGTGACACACCTGATTCGGGACTTTGTTCTCGGTCCATAAGAATATAGGTTCGAATCCCACATCGGCGGTATGAGTCTCTTGCTTTTTTGGGAGTGGTTGTTCTCCTCCGGGCAGTTTACAAGCTATGACCTGGAGGTGAGGTTGTCCATCAAAATCGTCAATGTTCAACAATGATGATGAGATTTCCTTCGTAAATCAAAAAGCCAATAAAAAAACATATAAAATTATAAATCAAGTTATTATTGCCACGAGAAAACAAATCTCTCAGAAGTCCACTGTAAAATGACACTAAGAAATTAAGAATAAAAGATGAATTGAAGAAGGGTGCTTCTAGCTCATGTAAATTGAGATAAGGAATCAAAATAAGATGTGTATTTTGGAAATTTAAGTCAACTATTTTGTGAAGTATTAAATTGATTATTGAGGATAAAATGTTTTATAAAGCATTTTTGCATTGAAAACTTAAACATTTAAGACTTGAAACTTAATAAATTTATGTTTCCAATACTTTTTTTCTATTTTTTAACCTTTTATCTTAGGGCCGAGGTTAAGTAAACCCTTGATTTAATTATGTTTCCAATTATTATTGAATTTTGGGTTGTTTTATCACCAACTTTGGTTTTTATTTTTTTTTATTTTTAATATAAAAAAAAAAGTAAACATGTTGGTCCATGTGGCTAAGTTTGTGCTGTCCTGTAAAGATTGACTAGGATTATAAAAATAAACGTCAACTAATTTTAATCGGAATTAAAATTAAGAATATATGACAAACGAATGTAACTTTGAGAAATTAGATATTATAAAAAAAAGAACGGATGCCTATGACAATATTAACTAAAATTTAACCACTGAATACATAGTTAGGCTTAATTGTTTTCCAATAAAAAAATTGTTCCTTTTTTTTTGTCTGCATCTTGGTATCCGATCCATTGGACTAACTAATCCAGTTCGAGGGGGTCACGGCTTAAGATTTTATTCCTATCTCTACGTTATTATTCTTGACCCTAAGTTATCATTTTCCATTTAAAAATAATGCTACAGATTTATAAACACCAAATAAGAAAAATGTTAACGTTGACAAAGTCTTCAATCGTGTTAAATATGGAAAATGCTAACAGTATCTTATGAATTGTTAATAACGAAATTTAAAATATTTTTTAACACTAAAAAATGTTTGATTTACTATTATATCAAGAAATATAAACTTTGTTTTTTAAACAAACATATCTACTCCAAGTATGTCTGTATTACCTAATCGTATAATAAATGGATGAATGCACTACAAAGTCAATATCTAAAGGTGTCTTCAATTTTTCTTCAAAAGGTGTATTTTATTCGTAGATCAGTTACAGTATAAGTAATGACCAATATGACAATTATAAGTACAAAATATTTCACACTAATAATAGTTAAAGGGAAAACAAAATACACTGCAACAACAAACTATTCCACGTGGACATGGATCATCAGCAATTGGCAAAACCGGACTCTAACAGGAGATAACAATAGGCTTTAATTCTAATATAACAATCTCATTGATGCTGAGACTAAACTCAGTTCGGCGGCAAGAAATCTCAGATTTAAAACGAGAGAGCCGCCGCTGGATGCTAGCCAAATCAATAATCGGCAAAGAGAGATCTGTCTCGACGAGTAGCTTTCCAATTATTGGAACAAAGAAGATGACCATCAGATCTGGAAAGTAGAAACTATCTAGAGACATCTCTCTACTAGAAACACACAAAACAAAAATAACTTGCACAAGACAAGACAAAACTCAGATAAACTGGGAAAATAAACCCAGATAAACTAGGGAAATAAATCCACACACTTTCTCAAAAGAAGGGGAGGGCCAGATATCTCATCCCTATCAAAAAACAACATATGAAAACAAGCAGAAGCTAAGGAAGGACGAGGGGAAGGGAGAATTTGGAGATTTTAATAGATAAGGTGTCTTCAAACTTATCCCCAAGTTAAATTTTTTTTTCTTTAACATTCCCATTCTTTCAACTGTTTTTTTTTTTATATACATGAAAATTTAAAAAAAAAATAATAAAACAACTTCGATGATAAATAGAACCAATCGAGTCAGCTAGCAACAGCGGGGAGATTATTGTTGTTATTTGTTGTAACAAAGATACCGACGCATATTTTTGTAACATTTTACATATCATACATAGTAGACTAGTAAGACTACAGTGTTACTTCTTAGAATGCTCTCACAAACGCGTCATCTTAACAGAATTCATATACCCTCTTATTGCCTGAAAAATTAAAAGGATTAGAAATATTTGAGTGACACAGGTAAGGGGCATTCTGTCAAAACTGTTTGAGAATTAGAAGTTTTATGGAAGTAACATGCTACTCTTTCATCTACTAATAAAAATAAGTAAAATTTTGAAAAATCAATATAAGAGATTATGTTTTGAAGGTAGTACTTCTTTTGATAAACATCTTTTTAGGAAAAAATTTGATCCTATTCATATTTTCAGTAATATTTGTCAATTAATTATTTCTTTTCAAAAATAACTCTATTATTTTAACACTTTTTAAAATTTCAATAACAAAAACAGGGATTGTTTTGAAAAAAAGTATATTAAATATTTACATTTTCTATACCACTAACAATATTAGTCCACTTTTTGGTGAACATAAATTTCCCCAAAAAAATCTTACATATAAGATCGGAAGGAATATCATCTATCAAATAAATTAATTATAAAAAAATAATTGAATGCATATTTTTTTTATAAACCAATAGTAGAATGAAATCTTAAATTTTTTTATTCATTACCATAATTTTAATTTGAAACAAAATATTTTATAATTTTTTACGAACTTTATAAGATGAAAGAAATAGTAATATGTTATATTGGTCCATGACTTTATGGGCATCGATCAATTTAATTTCCTTAAATTTTCGAAATTTCAAGTAAATACAAAAACGTGAGTCATATTAATCCATGATGTTAATGGTTGTTAGTGGTCCTTAATGTGAACTAAAAAAAACAAAGATCGTTGGCTATCGGTCAAATTAATCTATGAAATTTGTGAATATTGATTAAATTAATCACTGACTTTGTGGACCACTAACGACAATGACTAATATTACTCATGTTTGTTATATCAGGGACTAATTTGAAATTTCAATAATCTCGTAAACAAATTTGACCGGTGCCCATTGAGTCGGAGACAATTTCATATATATGGGTTAAGTAATTCAATTTATTATCCTTTAAACGGGTATCAAATTATAGCATTTAAGTGTATATTTGGTATATAACTAAAAAAAATTACATTATTATTATTATTATTTTTATTTTGATTATAATTTTGTGAGATTATAATATGCTAAAATAATGATCTGTTTATGTTTAGATCTCTTAGCTGAAAAAGTGAATTTAAGCAAATCTATTTTATTTTACCGAATAAATTAAAAAAAAAAAGAAGAGTAGTTCATATATTAGTTCAGAATAAAGTATCTCATCATATATTAGTGAGAGAGTACGCTATTGCTATTAGAGTAGTAAGATTAAAATAAAAAAATTTTATGGGTGTAAAAAGTAATCTTGCCAAAAAAAATTACGGTAATATGAGAAAGACATGAGATTTTGCATTTTTAATTTTTTCAAAAAATATAATCTAATAATCTAAATAAATAGCCAAATATATCAATCATTAAAATCTCAAAACATAATCTTTAAGCTCTACCAAATATTCCTGAATCAACAAGATTAACTCTCATGATTAATTAAAAAAATTCCCGTCATTGTATATACACAATGGGGATGTTTGGTTTAGATTAAAATTATGTTTTGAGTTTTTTTTTCTAAAAAAAAAATAATCATAATTTAATGTGTTTGATTACAAACGCATATTATATCTTTAGGTTATATTGTTTGAAAAATAATCGAAATTTAACATTTCATTCATATGTGTTGTAAATTATTTTTGGATACCGTGTAATTTTCCTATTTTATCCTTATTACGCCAACAACAGTAATTACCCCTTTATTATTCCATACCCTTTTTTTTATATATATTTCTTATGTTATCCAAACATAACAACAAATTTATTTTTCAGCTAAAAAACTAAAATATATTAGTTATTTTAATATATTATAATCACATATTAAAATATTGATAATCAAATTTTATTAGTTATAACCAAACACGTAATCTCCGATCCATAAATCGGATTTTTATCACCTCAGTGATTTTATTTTTGTGCGCTAATTCATCATTGCCCATTTGCCATATAGCATGTACTACCTGCTAATCTGCTGTTGAATATTACTCGTACTAGTACTTGCTTACGCTACCAATAGAAGAAACACCAAACATGCATGTTCCCGGAAGATGGAAGAAAAATGAGGAAAGAGTGCTCTGTAGGTTGAAGATATACCCTCTTCGTCAGAATATGCATGCCCTAGCAAGCAAAAATTTCCAAAGTAGCACTTTGACTTGACTAAGGTTTTCTGGCCAATTTTTTGATAAGGTGTTTTAATTTCGAACATGGGTGGACGCCAAGATTAAAAGATTCCTATGAGACCTTCTACTCACTAACTACTGTCATTAATATTTGTTTTTTACACAAACCGGTACCCGAATTTGGTTTACTCAGAATCTTACTCTTTCAATCCGACCCAACTGAGCTCGCACTAAGCGGTAGGGGTTTCCCAGCGGGGATTGCTCCATACCCAAGATTCGAACTCGAACTCAAGACCAGTTAGTTAAGGGATCAAGTCATCAAGCTACCACTTGACCTAACCAAGCCCACGTTGGTTCACTAGTGTCATTCTAACATGATGGCCCCACATACACACAGGTAGACGGTCTTTCCGGTGAAAAAAAAAATTAATTAGCTGTATTAAGAAAGAAGTTCGTAATACAGCTACGTGAGGTTGAGACAGGAGGTAGTAGTGAAATCTACAAAGAAGAGGCAAGTGGCCCAGGTATTAAGAAGAATAGAGTCAGAAATCCTTTAGCTGGCAAATATAAATAAATTATAATTTTAATATATTATAATCACATATTAAAATAATGATAATCAAATTTTATTAGTTATAACCAATAACTAATAAATATAAGATTTATTAGTTTTTTTGTTTTATTCTTAAATATAAGATTTATTTATATTTTTTGTTTTTATTTATACTATTTTATATTAATTTTTAATAATGATTAAATATAGTTATTTAAAAGACAATAGAAAATAATTTTAGATTTGGGATTTTTATAAAAAATAATTTAATTAATAGTTTAATCAATTAATAATTTAGTGCTTTATTTTATCGAGGGTTGCTTAATAGGATAAATAGTGTTTAAAATAATTAGTATTTGAGGCAGTTATAAACAATTACATATATGTTGGGGAGAGTCACAATAATTTCATTATTTTTTTTATAGACAATAATTTCATTATCGTCACTATAAATCTCATCATATATTTAAAGCTACACCAATTTCATATTTAAATTGGTGGTTTACAGTATTGCCCCATGCGTGGCACGGGATTATTTCTAGTTGTTATAGTTTAGTTTCTTTGTGCTTTCCGATGTGTGTATGTCTATATATATATATATATATATATATATATATATATATATTATGTTTAAAATGTTATAATTAGGAGGGACAGAGAGATTAAAATATGCCATTTGAATATTTGCCGATAAAAAAAGGGTTTGTTTTTAGGTTAGAGGATAAATAAGTTTATTGTCTGGTAAATATTAAAAAAAAAAGTTAGTTTTGCAATGCGAAAGTACATTTTTCAATCTTTTATCCTTAGCTCTTGCTATTGAGGTTAAGAAAATTTATAAAAAAAAAATTAAAAAAAATTATGCAATTTTACTTAACGTGTTGAGGCATACGTACGCCTGGTTGGTGCGTGATCGGAGCATGTGTGGCATTACCAGAGTATATAATTTGGAAGCTTGTAACCTGGCGTTTGCTTCGATCATGAAGTGTGAAAGCAGACTACGATAAGATAGATACAAAAGCACACATTATTTATTTTGAAACAGTCAAACAAGCACGTTTTTGTGTGAAGTGGGGTTCACAGTACAGTCGGTTTTGTTTTCTAACACTTTAGGACCTTGGGAAAATAATGTTCCTTTTTACACTATATATATATATATATATATATATATATATATATATATATATATATATATATAACACTTTGCATGGTACCTTTTAAATATAATAAAATGTCATATCATACTCTAAATATCTAAATATTAGTATTACACAATGTTTTTGCGACGAGCGACCTTTTCTAGTTTTTTATTACTATAGAATAATCATTATTCAAGTCTGTAAAAATGCAAGCGCATGACGAGAACTTCTCAAAATCTTAATCTCTCGTCAGCTATATTCCCATTCGCTTTTGCTCACTCCAAATTTTGAAGTTCTATTTTGCCACGCTTGTATGTTAAATCGAAAACGACTTCTATGATTTCGATACAGTGACCATATTTAGTCACATAAATCGCATTTGGAAATCTTTTTGCGTCTTTGCTTTCGAGAAATCGAAATCAATTTTGAAACGAATGTGAACAAGATCTCAGTGTAAAGCAACAAACTAACACACATATAGGTATACGTATGAAGCTGATATCATCTTTCAAACTCTAGGCTTTAATTTTAAGGTTAGTGAACCACGATACTTTTTTTTTTGTTACAACCCACTATACAATTGATTAAGGAATACACTAATGAAAAGAATAATATGTTCTAAAAATTTAAGTTCATTAATTTTGGAAATATAAAATCTATCATTTTTTAAAATAAAGTCATTTCTTTACTTCTTTAAATAATGTCTTCATTATTTTAGGAAAATGCTAACAAGTGACTACTCTTTAAAAAATCAAAAGAAGTAAAATATTATTGTGAAATGTTGTATCCAATAAATTGATAAGCTTTATATTTATGTTTAATTTCCAATAAATGTTGCTTTTTTTTTATTGATTAAAGAGTGCTTTATATTTATGTTTAATTTCCAATAAATGTTGCTTTTTTTTATTGATTAAAGAGTGCCGAGGATACTCGGTTGCAAAGATCCATTATTTTAGGCCACAATAATTTAAACCAAAGTTAGAAAATGGATACTCCTTTAATTCCTAAACATAAATATTAGTTTTGGACTTTGTCTTAATTCCTTTTATAAGTATTTTATTCACTTTACCTATAGTATTAATTAATTTTTTTTTCAAAAAATATTCTTCACATTATTTTCTTTTGGTCAACAAACATTTAGTGATACAATACTTTAATTCTCTCTCCATTCAATATTTTCATAAAATTATTTCTAAGTAGAAAGATGTGTGATAATAATAATTAAGGATAAATATGTAAATACACTTTTAATCATCAACGAATTTAATATTATTACTCATTTGAATTAACTTTTTTAATTCACATGCAGAAGCACCTCAAACATTTATATTCAGGAACATAAATAGTAGTATTAGATAAGATATAATAATTTCAATCACTTGACATATTCAACAGTCCAAATAAATGGACTCTTATCTCTAAAATGTAAACCATGTTTTAAAAGAACAAATTTAGGTGAATTGGTTATCTCTAAAATGTAAACCATGTTTTAAAAGAACAAATTTAGGTGAATTGGCTTTCAAGAACTTATAAAGATTAAATCGAACTCACTCATAAAAAATATTTTTAAAGATAATCGGAAATTATCTATAGATAAACTCTCACATTGTCAAAAAAAATTCAAATTAACGTCTTTGTGAAGTATGACCCAAAACCTTACTGATCGGATTCACAATAATTCCATTTCACAAGTTGAAGAAGACTTCCATAAGACCTGGTCAGTGGTCAGCAAGAGTAGGTGGAACAACAACTTTCCACGTAATCGTATATTATGTATGTAGTATATCTCTGTGAATTAATCTAAAAAAAGGTTCTGAAAGAGGGAGAACAATTATCTCTTTGTATACGTACCAGATGTTAAACAAAATAAAACATTGTCATTATCGTTATATATGGGTTTTTTTTGCCATGATCACGAAAAGTGATGCATGCGCAAATGCGCAATACCTTTATTTTAAATAAAAAATAAAAATAAATGATGTGCAGGATGTGCAAAGTTTTGTATGTTACCAATTTGAACACACAGTAGTAAGCATGCATAGCATGTTCATGTTTTGTATTCTAGAAATAAACAACCATGTTCTGTTTATATATTTTGCATTGCTTAGCTTTGCACATAAAACACCAATAGTATGCCCGTCAATAAATAATACTCCTTCAATTCCATAAAATTAGTAAAAAACATAAAAAAAATTTGTCCCAAATTGAAGTTAAAATAATGAATTAAAAAAATTTAAATTGCATTGTATATTTTGTGATTGAAAACATGCATTAAATACTTGCTTTGATAATTGGTTGATTTGGGGACAATGCATTAAAAGCATGTTCACATTCTCTTCGACTCCACTTCACGTTCAAAAGTATACACCGGCAAATAGTATTGCGTGGCGATTATTGATAACTTGTTATACATATCATTATTGGATGGAAATGGTTAAAATAGGTAATGGTCATTGGTTTGGACTAGTACGAACCAATAATCACCGGAAGGCAGTCTCTGCACATATTAGTAAATCATAATAGTACCTTAGCTTATTTATTAAATAGACCCTTAATTTATATTTTTTTCTGATCCTATTTAATATTTATTTGTCATATTTAAAATAAAACATATCATTTAAAGAATGTAATTATTACTTATATTTTAATATTAATTAATTGTGTTTTCCTAATATATTTTTTCTTTCTCTAAAATCATTAATTTTTCTACACTGCTTATGTAAAATACAAATGTGCAAGAGTTAGGAGTGTTTTGTTTTATCTTGAAAAATGATAACTTTTGTGTGTGTGAAAGCTAAGCCAAGGAGGGCCTTAATGGGTTAATTGGATCATTTCCTTCTCTGGAAACAGTTTTTTGTGATTTTTAATTTCTCAGTGTTAAATTATTCATGTGAATGGTGTTGAGGAGCTATATCTTTCCAAGATACCAGATTTTACAGGCATGCCAAATCTTGAGGAGCTATATTTTGAAGGTTGTACAAAACTTGCGAAAATCCATTCATCAATTGACCTTTCAAGAAAGCTTATTTGGTTGAATTTGAGAAACTGCACAAGTCTAAAGAGTCTCCCCGAAATTCATCCATAATGAGAAGTAAGTAATATGCATTTTCTTCCTTGGTCTAATTACTGTAGGTTTGTGATTTCCTTGGTAATAAGCTTTAATTTAGCTTCTATTATAATGGATAATCTATATGCATTTCTCAGTGTGAGTGTATTTTAATATAGGTGCATTTCTTGGTGAGTGTATTTCAATGTTAGCATAAGTGTCCTTTTTAAGGATATCTTCTTATAGTTCCAGTATTACATGTGCTCAACTAGAGGAATGTCACCATTCTATTGAGCTTATTCTAATATTGAGGGTCTTGCTGTTTGCTACAACTATTACTATTTTAATTGCATGTTAGCAGTATTACTAGAATTTGTTTCTTTTAATTGATGCATGGGTACCAATCAGCAAGTAATTACTCATCATGGTCACATAACAGAAATAATCAAATGCTGTTTGTTGAGAACTTTGGATGTTTAAATGTTAAGTTTTGGAGATTTTTCCTATATTTTTTGAGTTTTGAGTGTGATAAATTGTTACATCCTGTTATTTATGGTTGATTTAAAAAAAATACTTGCTTAATTTTCTTTTAATTTTTAAATTAAAGATGATGCAAAGCTTTGATTTTTTAAAAAACTTGATTCTGTTGGTATGTTTTTCATCTGCTTTCAGTGTTATAAGAAACTGAGACTTTGCATCATCTTTCATTTTTACATAGTGTTACAAGTTTGTTTTTCATCTACTTCCAGTGTTATAAGAAACTGAGACTTTGGTGCTATACTTAACATTTACCTGGTCTTGCATCTTTCTTCTACTGATGTCGCACTGCTGTGCTAATGATCACAGCTCAATCATAACGATAACTATAGCTCAGGTATCAATTCATCTATAGTATGACAGTATTTGTTTCACTTACTGAGTTTCTTAGCTACTTCTTCACAGTTATTAATACTTGATCGTTATGATCACAACCCAAGC
The DNA here is from genome assembly GCA_037953625.1 of Crotalaria pallida. Classification (NCBI taxonomy): domain Eukaryota; kingdom Viridiplantae; phylum Streptophyta; class Magnoliopsida; order Fabales; family Fabaceae; genus Crotalaria; species Crotalaria pallida. The sequence goes on along the minus strand of CM075655.1, from coordinate 125,612,291 downwards.
ATTTAGGGTGATAATTGACATTTTTTTCTTCTACTGTTATGTACTGCCTTGCATAAATTGGATGCAACAAATTTAAGTCCCTCAGCTGCAGAGCAACAAATTCTGGTACAGCGTTCTTCATTCCCAATTTTCCGTTTAATTTCGTTTATCCCTGTAATATATTTTAGATAAATTGGTTTAAGTATCGATTTGGAAACTTTTGTGCGTAGAAATTTGATAAGGTTTGAGAAAGAATATGCAACAAAGTATCCATTTGAAAACTGTGTATAGAAATTTGGTCAGGTTTGAGAAAGATGCCTCAGTGACAGGATCAATGTTCATAAACACGTGAATGGTAGCTGATGCACTGATGGTGTAAAAAACCTTTATTCTGTCGGTGCTCCATCTATTTCATCTAATTTCTTTTTATTGGCCATAGTTATCAATAACAAATTTTCCAAAAGATTAAGCTATTAGGCGAAGACCAATTATTTTCCAAATTTTAGTTTTGTATTTACCAGAAAATCATTTGCTCTTCCTTATAATTTCATGTTAAATGTCAGTATATGTGGCATTGCTGCGTTGTAGAACTTGAATGTTTAATTCGTTATGAGTATAGTAAAAATCGATTATACTTTAATGAGAAATTTTGTTTACAAGTAAATGATACCAAGAGGATGCAACGCAGCATTGATTTGTTTGAAAGTTGTACATATTTATTTAGCTTGCATAATTACCACTCTTCTGCATAGTGATTAATTTGTCATTCAATTATATGTGTATTGTTGTAGTTTGGTTCTAGAATTGCAAGGGAATCAAATCGAAAGAATTTTGGAAGCAATCGAGCAGCAAATCAGGCGTCTGCAGGCAGTGCAAGGATTTATACGAAATCTAATTTTAGTTGATTCTTTTATCTCTCTTGCTTTTTTTTTGGGAGGCACGTGGGACTTAATTTCTTTTCTACTACTATTTCATATCATTAGTAGATCTAAGCTTTGTCCTTTGACGTTTGTTTGACCAGTATTTGGGCTTAGTTATCTGTCAGACTGTCACTATTTGGTAACAAATTTGTCAATGTTCTACATTCTGAGAATCAGAGTGTCTGCCTGTTTAATTTAGTGTCATTCTTTAAAATTAATTAAAACGGTCATTTATTTTTGATTTGAAAATAAAATTACATTTAATCACAAAAGATTATTTTTTTATTTATCGTTATTGTATCATAACAATCGATTTTTGAACTTGAATGTTGCTGTTGCACCATGTGCTTTATTGTTTTCTGGTGTTGCATCATGTACTCTGTTCAAACTATTGTCGATCACTATATTTATGTGGGGTGGGTTTATGGAAGATTAGAAAAAGGAAGGAATTTGGAAGATTAGAAAAAAAAATCAAAGAAATTATTGTTTTTGGATATAAAATTTATCTTAAAAAAACAAAAAAAAAATAGTTATTTTTAAAATATAAAATTTAAGTCATGATAACAAATTTTAATCAATGGTTTGTTAATAAAATTTAAGTCATGATATGAAACCTTTAATAATTTTCCGTTTAAATTAGGGGCTTCGCGTAATGGCCCCGTGCATTGCACAGGCTTGCTTACTAGTTTATTAATTAATTTATATTTTTTCTGATCCTATTTAATATTTATTTGTCATATTTCAAATACAACATATCATTTAAAGAATGTAATTATTACTTACATTTTAATATTAATTAATTGTGTTTTTCCCATTATATTTTTTTCTCTAAAATCATTAATTTTTTTACACTGCTTATGTAAACCAAGACTTATCTAATAGGAGTAAACATAAAATTTAACAATTATTACACTTTTAAAATCCTTAAAAATTAAAGATAGATAAAAAAGAGCAAAATTTTTTTCAAAAAAGGACAGATAATAAAAATTGGAAGGAGTAGTTGAATAATACACTTTACTCCCCTTTTTTGGATCTTAATCCTCTGTTTTATATCAAATAAAACATAATACTAATTTTTTTTAAGAAAAGTAATCCTTACTCAGATTTGCTTTTGGACTAATTTTCAAATTTCAATCAAACGATCTATGCCTTCAGGTGAATATATAGAGGGCAGGTATTTAGTGGAACATCGCAAAACATAAAAAAATATAATTTAAATTCATTATAAAACTTAACTATCACCATTCACTCAATGTCCCAAAGCCAAGTATCGCAAGTTGCAAATTATTTGATTTTAATACGAGGAGGAAGTAGTAGGCAAAACTTTATTGCCCATGTTGCAAAAATTGTTTGCATGGGTTTCCTAAATAATTGAAGGATAAAGCGATTTGGTGTGTAGATAAAACAAAACGAATTGAAGCACATTATGTTACAGTATTATGTTCTTTTGGTTCAATCCTTTTATATATATCTATGTTAAGTTTTATTCTACGATACTCCCTCTGGTCCTATATATAAGACATACTTAACCATATCACATGGACCAAGGAGGGTAGTTAGGTTTCTTGAAACTTTAAAAAAATACTTCAACATTACAATCTTACCCTCTTAACTTGCATTGAGAATTTCACATTGTATTATTTTACATTAATGGGCAAAGGGCAAATAAGAAAAAATAGCAATAAATGTCTCCTAGAAAACACAAAGTGACTTATAAATAGAAACAAAGAATCCTTCTAGAATGTGACTTATAAATAGGACCGGAGGGAGTATCTAGCAAGTGCTACCTTAAGGTCTTGGCCGGTTTAAGAAATGAAACATTCAATTGCTTGGTCTTTTATTAGCATGTTGACAATGTACTCAATTCCAACTATGGCCCATTATTTTCATTAAATATATAGACTATAAGTCAAAGACCTCTCACTGGGTCCTTAAACTAACATAGGCATAGTTATTCGATGATGCAAATTAAATAATTAACAAAATAATATATAGTAAAAGGACATGACCCCTCAATTTTAGGCAAGAATCTCCTCTAGAGGTTTGGCCTTGTCCAAGTCTTGCAATTGCTTCTCCTTGGTCAACTTCTTTAGCCTAGCATTCTCAAGGTCATTGCTCATCTTCTTCTTGTACATTTCTGAAAATGAGATTGGTTCATCAAGTATAGGCTTCTCTCCCTCTCTAACCTTGAGCGGGTACACTGTTGCCTCTGGTGCTGGGTTTTGGAATGTGGCTATGGACAACCGGCTACTGTTTGAGTTCACCACTGCTTGGTGATCAGCATTCTTGAACCTCCCATTGCTCAGATACTGCATGCATGCATTACCCGCGTAGATATTAATCGGACGAATTAAGAACTCGCAGTGAAAAATAAGTCAACACAAAAGAATTTATGACCTAAAATATTTTTTAAAAGTTTCAATAAAAAAAGGAGTTTGCTTAACCGCAGTCCTTATGACTGAGGATAAGAAGTTAAAAATGGTAAAGATACATAGAAAAACTAAATTCACTATCACTTGAATCATTAAATGTTTAGTTTTTCTATAAAAATGCACTTTTTTAATCTCTTAGGGCTGAGGTTAAAAGAATTCATAAAAAAATATAATTATCCTACTTTATGATCCGATGAATCTAAATCATTGATGGTGCAATTATTAAATTAAAATTACTAGTATTTCATAAATTAATGGTTTAGATTTGTTAGATACCAAATCATGCACACAAATTTTTCTGGTAAATGAGAGAATAGATTATGTTTATTCTATTTTTTTTCCCAAAGTTCTCTTCAATTTAGTCTTGAGGGTTGAAAATAAGAATTTAAAAATTGATGAATTATTTTTTTTAAATACTAAGGATATAACACATTTTTTTTAAGTTATCATTATTTGTCATGAAATTTATTCAATTTAAAATCTTATCTTCAGTGTTCTAATGTTGAGTTTAAGAAACTATTTTTAATTATAACTGTACCATATATATTCATAAATATTTCTATGATGCAACCAAATTTTGGATAATTGCACAACAAATTCTCTATAAAACAATGATTACTTGACAAATCATTTAATGAATTCATGTCATAACTACTTTAACTTTATATAAATCAAAAATTAAATTCTTGCAATTTGATCTAAATCAAAGTTTGATTATTTCAAGTTAGTTTTATTGCATTGTATGACATGTATTTACTAGATAATTTGTCAAGCAATTATTGATTTATCAAAAGTTTGTTGGGCAACCATTCAAAATTTGGTTATTTGAAAATAATGTCCTATATTCATTTAATTTCCTATGCAATTTGCACCGTAAAAATTTCACATTATTTTTGTACAAATATTTTGAAAAAAAAAATAGAAAATGAAATAAAAACAGATCCTGGTTGCATATGTAGAATACTCACGTGACCATGATCACCAAGGTTGACAACAAAAGCTCCCTCAATAGGCTGAACAGTGATCCAAGTCTTACCATTATCCTTAGTAGCTTGAAGCCCTCCAACAAGGTCCTGAAGCAGAAGGGTAATGGTACCTGGATCTGTGTGGCGCTTCAGTCCTAATGTGAGGTCTGGTTGTGGACACTTAGGGTAGAAATTTACCACAACCTTTTGGTCCATATCCACACATGCCTTTGTTAATGCTTCTTTCTCTAATCCCATTGCCTCTGATAACACCTCCAACAACTTGCATGCTAAACTCATTAACTTATCACTGTATTCCTCAGTCACCTTTATCCACCCTTCTGGCTTGTTTGGCCACCTTGAATAATCTCTGTTTCCAATTGGGTATGAAAAGTATGTCACAATCTCTCTCCAATCTCTTACCGCTTCTCCCTTCACACAAAGCATATCGATCATCAAGAAAATGTTATATATATGGTAAAATATTATTATCAAGAAGTTTCTTTTTCTACCTCTCTATGTATAGATTGATATACTCGTCACACACACTCTTTTCATGAAAAAAGACGGGAAGAACAATTTTCAACTATTCTCTATTTTTTAAAATTAAGATAGGAGTGTATTTAAAGATAACAATAACTATGAAACTTAAAGATTTTTTTAATGTGGTGGTGTAACAAAGCATTATTGAGATTAACACTTAGTCTAACAAATTAAATTGTCATTACATATATTGTTTGTTATTACATATTCACTACTGTTTATATTACTTTTAACTAAAAATCAACGACCATAAATCATAAACATATAAATATTGGATGATGCATTAAGAGTCAGTGCAACAACTATTTTCTCTTGAAATACAAATAACATTTTGTTACTAATTGAATGGTGTAAATTGGAAAATAATACTTTCTTTGGTTTAAGAAAATATACTTTATTATTTAAATCAATGACATTTTCCAAAAAAAAGTGATGTACGATTGCTTTAAATGAAAAATAAGAGAGATGAGAGATATTTTTCTAAAAAAAGGAATGGATGTATAGAGTAAAAATGTAAACATTAAAGAGTAGAGATATGATTATTGATTTTGTCATTGAGGAATGTTAAAATAATGTTCTGATGTCAAAATAAGAACATTTTAAATATTGTGATTTCTAAAGTATTTCCTATCTTTTATTTTTAACAAAAAAAATTAAGAATAAATTGAAGCATATTACGTACTTGGAGGTGGCTAGAGACTATGAAACCGCCCTTCTTGCCACCGGACATGTCATATCTAAGCTTCTCTTCTGGTGGTAATGCAAAGAACTCTTTGGCAAGACGTGACATCTCTGAAATAAGTTTAGTGTCCACGCCATGATCAATAATCTGAAAGATGCCCCATTCTTCACAAGCCTCCACAATCTTCTTGCAAATCTCTCCTCTCCTTCCATTCACCTCTTCAATTCCATTGAGTGATATCACTGGAATCACGTTGCTAAATTGGTTGTACGCAACTTTTGGACGTTCATCCTCATCACGAATGAAACTAGACTCAAGGGTTTTTTCCTCAGCCAAAGAAGTGAGGGTTTTGGTAGGTTCCATTTTGGTGCGTGAACTAGTAGGTAAAGCTTTGTTATGTTTCCTCTTATTTTCTTTGTGGCTTGTATGTGATAGTGTGCAAGGGTGCAAGCAAATAAATATAGGAGTTGAAATTTATTGAGGGATGGGTAAAAGGGATGGAACATGATGTATGTGTATAATGTGCCAAGCGGGTGACAGCATGCACTATCTAACTCTCTTTCCCTCTAAATGGATGGTCTAAAAAAATTATGTTATTACAAATCACATTCCTCTATTCTTTAAACCTACCAGTCTACCACCCTCCCCTCTTCTCCTTCGAGAAACTATTTATTAATACCAATATGCTTGCTTAGGGGCATTTCTATATTAAATTTTAATAATCACTATTCAATAATGGCAAAGGACAGCTAATAATACCATTAAAAGGTTTTCTTTAACTCATACTCATTTGAAACGAAACATTTGCTAAGTGATCTACATATCCACATGATCTACCTAATTAATTTTTTAAACACATACGGCACTATAAATACAAACTTTGAAAGATTAGTTTTTTAGCCCAAAACTTTATATTCCCTCACTCAAAAAAAAAAAAATTGCTAAAAGAAATTGACTCAAAATTAAGTTACAATAATAAAAAAAAGAGATCGAAAAGCTTGGAAATTGCATATAATAGTGTGTGATTGTGTATCAATAAAAAATATATTAAATTATATTACTTGGTGGATGATTGGTTGATTTGTTTGACAAAATATTAAAAAAATGTTTTTTTCTTTACCTTAAAAATTTTAATAATATTTTTTGGACTGAAGGAGTATTATTTAAAATTGTTTTTCAATCCATCTAAAATTTTCCAATCTTGGTCATATGAAAAAAAATGATTATTTTGATCACATTTGAGATTTTTCTAAAGATGATTGTTTCCTAAAAATGATATTATTAGAAACGCATATTTTCAATATTTTTTACATGTGGTAGTGGCTTCTATTTATTAATAATGAGTTGTTAAAATTGAATTCTTTCTATTAAAATAAAAATAAAAATTATTTTTTAGTCCCAATAGTTTTTAAATAGGTCCTTATAGTTTAAATATATTGAAACAACCCAATAAAGCACAACACAATTGATAGATAATTGGGTTCTTTAAGCACGATATTAAGGTTCGACTCCTATCGATCGTAGATATGAAAAAGATTTTGTTGGGAGAGGTTGTACCCACTTTGGTGATCTCTCAATCTAAAAAATGATTAATCTCTAATTGTCAACCGGATGACGTTCTTGGTTCACTCAAATATATATATAAATAATTTTTCTAATAAAGGTTTCACTCAATGAGTCCCTGATTATAGGGACCAATTTAAAACTTTTTATAAAAGGAATTTAATTAAAAACTTTTTTAACTATAGAGATTTATTTAAAATTGGACTAAAATTGTAAAGCCAAAAGACTATTTTAATAGTCCGCCCAAATGATATAAAGCTGCGAAATATAAAGTGTTAAAGCTCGATGATAGCACTTTTTCATCTCCACTTTAAAAAAAAAAATTGCCTATTAAAAAAAAAAGATTAATCTAAGTTTTTTCTTAAAAAAAATGTTATAGCATAAATAATTATTTTGTCATCATGTAACTTGACAAGTACACCCTACTTTTTGTTGCCCTAACATGGTATATTGGTAAGGGTTTTCCTTTGGTACTCTTTCAAAATAAAGGGTTTTGGTACTCTCTCATATTTATCTAATCAAATTATGACAACTGAAATATATTACTATGTGAAAAAAGTGTATAAGTTTAATAAAATTTTGCAATCAAATCTGTGTGATCTTATTTTGCAATCAAATCAATTCACAACCATTCCCAAATCATGAACCTTAATATCAAGTTTTTATTCATCTTGGGCCAACAACTTCAACATCATGCCACTGATATCAATTTTCTTGCTAGATAACGATGAAAAAAAGAACACTTCCCTGTATTTTTATTTTTCTGATCAACTTAAAAAATTGTATTGCTGCAGTTAAGATATAATCTTCAGCACACAAGAACATACGTTTTCGTCTAAATTTAGCGTAGATTTTTGAGCACAAAAAATATATAAAAAGTAAAGAACATCTTAACATATAATTTTCAGTCTTTATTGAGTGCCAAGAATATCTCGGTTTTTGACATGGTAGTATATTGTACTTGTCATGATTTGATTGGAAAAAATATGAGAGGGTACCAAAACTCTTTATTTTGAAAGGGTACCAAAGTAAAACCCTATTCGGAACTCTTAATAGTTAGTTAAATCACCCCTATTGAAAAATTAATTTTTTTTTTGGAGGTGAGGATAAACATCTTTAAGAAAAATCGTGAATAAGGTATTGATTGCACAATTTTTTATTTTTTAGTTTTTTGGGGTGTATATGCTAAAATGGTTGCAAAATAATCCCCTAAAACTCTACCCATGCCTGCATGCAATATAAATTGGGTTTTTATTTTGTCACCCCAAGGTTTATGGATGTCACCCCATATGTATAAAATATACCTATTATGTCCTTTTTTAAAAAAACAACTTTTAATATGGGTCGTAAGAGGTACTTACGACCTGAAGCTCGTAGCACTCTCTTACGACATTTTAAAAAATTAAGTTTTAACACGAGTCGTAAACATGTGTTTCGACCTAAGTTTTTTCACAAGGCGTAAACAAGTGCTACGACTATAAAGTCATAATAGTCACATACGACTATATAGCTCTTACTACCCGTATTAAAAGTTGTTTTTTTAAAAAGGACATAATAAGTATATTTTATACATATGGGGTGACATCCATAGACCTTGGGGTGACAAAATAAAAACCCTATAAATTAGCCTATGATGGGCCGAGCAGCCCAAACACAGAAAAGGCCCAGAATTCAAAAGAAACAAAAGTAACGGCTATTTCCTTTTCAGCAAATGGTAAAACGCGCACGCCCCAACGGTCATATTCATCCTATTCTCTCTCCTTTATAAACCTTTCCATTTCGCTTTATTATCTCATTATTCTTTTGTTCTCCTAATTTTCATTGTACTTTGCTCTCGACTCCGTAACATCGTTTATAGCATTCAACTTTCTGTGATTTCGATTTCAATGGAGACCCCTTCATCCGCAAGAAGAGTCACAAGATCACAGGCCTACGCTTCTTCCATCGGCAGTAACAACGTTCCAGTTTCAAGTAAGTGATAATTTCCATTTCTCTTCCTCAAAATTCAATCTTTTTTCATATCTAAATAATGGGCTTAACATAAATTTATCTTCTTTAATTAATCTCCTCAGGGAAGATCGAAGATTCTTCCGAAAAGAACCCTTCAAAAACAAAGGAAAAAAGCAATGGGTGTGCTCTGATGGACATAACAAATGATTCTCCAATAGTGGGGCTTGCGAATGGTGGGAATCAAGAGACACCGTTGGCGAAGCAAAGGGGTAGCAGAATGAAGAAGACACCAGGGTCAGGTGAAGCATTGCTAAGGGGTCAAGTGAAGAATCTGTTGCAGAAGGTTGAAGAAGAGGCCGTGCTCTCTAAGATCTCTCTTGAAAGCCGTCCTTTTCTTCAACTCATGAATTCTCCAATGCTTCTTGTTGCTCCTACACCTGCTAATACCCCACAGATTCCTAATCTTTCTGCAGGGAATTTGGTTTCGGGGACCCCTTGTACCGTTGTTCAAGAACACTTAATTCCTCAGGTTAGAAGTTAGATTAAATTGAATCTTTATTTGTTATCAGCTGCTTCTTTAATACTATTGTTATTTCGATGTGGATAAAAAAAAAAAAAAAATCTTTTCTGATGTTAATATAATTTTATGATATTTATATGTTTGTTCGGTTGTATTTTTAATTGAAAAATGTTTTTCTAATGAAAAAATCACTTCTGTCGACTATATAAGTATGATTGGACTTTGGCTAAAAATGTTTATCTATAAAAGAAATGTATACTTTCTGCCAAAATTGTTTTTTGAGAATCACTTTTTTTTAATAGAATCTCTAATCGTTAAGATCGTATTTATTCATGCATTTTTTCCCCCTTAAAAGTTTTTTTTTTTGGAAAAAATCCTTACATTATATTGATCTGCTTTTTGCTTATTGCAAAAAAGTTTCTGACAAAATTTTTTTTTCAGCCCAAACAAAAACATAAATTAATTGATTTGATTTGGTTTGTTATGAATGCAGGTGATGAATCATATGTTTGATGGTAAGAAAAATGAAGAGGATGATGAATCTGAGAAGAGTGTGATAACCAGGTCCCTCCTCCTGGACTTCTCTGAAAAGTCTGATGCAGCATCAGATTGCTTCTCTGAGCTGAGCTATGAGGAAGAAGTGGTGCAAGGAAGTGGAGAGAAGACCTCAGCCATCACCACCACAGAAGAGGATGATGCTTCTATTTGGTCAATACAAGTGAATGCAAGCACTCATGATGAAGATTATGAGGAAGAAATAGCAGAAGATGATGAAGAAGAAGATTACTATGTTGATGCTGAGGAAGAGGAAGGTGATGATGATGGGGGTTTGCTACTTGATGAACTGTGTGAAGGGTTGAACAACATTAGTGTGAATGAAAGGGTAGGTCCAAAGTTTGAAGGAAAACACACAAGATTTGTTTACAACAGTGATGATGAGATTGTGAAAGAGGAGGAGGTAGGAAATGATGACTCTGCAGCAGCTACTTCTTCTAATGTGTTGCGTTTGAAGGGAATGCCAACACCAAAGGGAAAGCATCTGCGCTTTTCTGAGGAGGAATGAGGACAGGAATTGGGACATAGGAAAGGGGGCAATTTAGGAATTGAGACTCATTTGATTGGAAGGTTGTCTTTTTTGACAGCTCTTTTGTTTTAGGCTTTTTTTTTTGTTTTGTTTTGTTCTGTTTCTGCTTAATCTGAATTGTGTAGTTCACTGGAATCTTTTTAAGATTTTACTTGTGAATGGAAAGCAAATGGAATGTGTGACCACAATTGGTGTGGTCAAATCTATAGTCCAATAAAACTATCTCGCCTATTACTTTCTGAATAGTAATTTTCATTTAATAATTAAATTTTTTAATCAATTATTTAAAATGAATAGTATCAGTCAACACCCAGTTAAATAAACTACAAATTTAAAATGCTAAAAACTTTAATTATAAAAAAAGGGTGTTGCTAATGAGTGCCCTTAGGACACTTGTTAAAGAATACAAAATAGGTAAATAAGTATTGAAAAACTAAGTTTAACGGTTTACGAAATCTTAAATTTACTATTTTCAATGCAAAATAACCACTTTAAGTTGCTTAAACAATGCCCTAAGGGCATTGGTAGCATTTTCCATAAAAAAAATCAATCAAAATAGGTAAACTTAACGGGCCTTAATCATAATCGTGCCATCGGCCATCCTTCTTTACATTTGGTGTGAAGAAGGTCATGTCTTAGCCATGTCTTTATTTGATTGTTTTTTATCAATTTGGTGGAGCACTTTTTTTTTTAGTCTTTTTTTGTCTTTTGTTTGATGTTTTTCTTTTTTGGCGGAGATTTTTTTTTTTTTAAAAACATTTTGGGCGATGTCTCACATTTACGTAGTTACAAAAATTTAGAATGATTTTGTTAAAATGATATATCATTTGCTCAAAAATTATCTTAACATGAGGATGAATATTTAAAAGTTATGAGGTCATGCATAATTAATTCTCAATTTAAAAAACTTTAAACAATAATCGATATTATGCCATATTTTTTTTTACATACTTTCACGGCATCCTTTCTATATTCTTAAAATAAATAAAAAAATTTGATGCAGTAATCCAATGGATGGAGAAATACCGTGATTTGAAAAAAAAAAAAAAAACTAAGTTTTAGATAATCAGATTATAAAGTTTTACGGTCAATTAAAATTTAATTAAAAAACTATTTAAAGTGTCATAAAGACATTTTTTTTAATAAAAAGAATGAATTTAATAAATGAATTAAAAATTTTATTAAAAATTTAAACAGATTTTAAATACTTAGTTATAAAGTTTTATATGAGGTCATGCATAACTAATTCATAATGAAAAAAAAACTTTAAACACTAATCAATTTTTTAACATATTTTTTTTAAACACTTTCAAATCTGTATATTCTAAGAAAATAAATTGATTCAAGCAGACGAAGTTTTAAAATTAAAATATTATGGAGACAATTTAAAAAAAATGAATTTAATATATTTTTAAAGGGTCTTTCACATCTGAACACGTTAATAAAAAAAAAAAAATTCAACCCCAATAGAATGTGAATAGATCACGTTTTAGTTTTTAAATAACACTTTTTTAGCTAAACCTTTGGCTGATGCCAAATGCAAATAGTGAATAAAATCTGTCTTATGTTTTTTTAAAAAAATAATCTTATTTTTGTTTTTCAAATCTTTGCTATTAATTAACATCATGTTTTTGTTTTGGAATTAGTCCATGTAATGTGTTGATGTTTTAGATTTAACAACTATAATATATCCCCCATATATATATATATATATACACACACACACACACATTTTTTTTATTTTATAAAATACATTGAAAAATGATAGATCAACCTACAAATATGCCTACATCACAAAGGAAGTGACATGTGTCTTGCTTATTATTGATTGATTAACAAGTGACACATATCACTTTCTTATGGCGTAGACTTGTTTGTAAATTGATTTTATAGGTTGATTTATCATGATCAAATACATTTAATATATTTGATTTTTGGATTTAGTTCCTATATATAACATCAAACTTAATAAATTTAAGAGATTAAAATTAAAATTAAATTTTTTTACAAGTAGTACACTTATAATTAAGATAATTTTTTTCTTTCTAGGTCATGTAAAAAAAATTGTTTTTGTTAATACATCTACGGATAAATTTGTTTGCAAGGTGACAGTAAAAAAAGAAGGTATCTAAACGAGAAATATATGAAGAAGTGAAATGATGGAAGGATAAATTAGAACATCAAGCTAGATCAACTATCAATAATTGGCAAAAAAAAAAAAAAAAAAAAAAGCAGCGTGTAACGAGATTGGTGATGTGTTTAGAAAAAGTTCTTAATTTTATTATAGAGTAAATTAAGTAGAAATGTGACAGTTACACACTTACAACAGTGAAAAAACATCAGTGACTAAATTGATTTAATAGAGTGAAGTATCAATAATATTTTTTCAGCTTTAAAAAAAATTATAAAAATAAATCGATTATAATGATTACTATTTTGTAGAAAATTTGTATGGATATTAAAAATATAGTTTTCAATATAAATCATACAGTTACAATGATTAGTATTTTGTAAAAAATTATAATTGTAAATCAATTATAAATCAATTGAAAATTTGTAAAGGTATATCAATTGATTTATAATTTATACAAAATGGTATATCCATACAATTGATTTCGATATAAATCATTTTTTCACCTTTATATTGGTTATAATTGATAATTGATTTATTACTGTTAAAAATTTGTAAAATAGACTACGTATGACACATTTAAAAAAAGTATGTCACATGACATGGTCTTCCTTTTAGATATAGTGTTATTTTAAAATTTTTGTGATTGATAAATTATTAATTTATATTGCATATAAAATTCTAAGCACAAAGCACGGGCTAAGAGAATACTATTAAATAAAAATAAAAATGAACATCAATAGTTAAAATTTTAAAAATTAAAAACATCCAAAAATATATTCTTAAATTATAAAATGAATTGAAATTGTTATGTCAAAACATAAACTAAACCAAATACTTCCTCATCTAGAATCATTGACATTTTAATTTTGTTTTTATTTATAAAGCTATATACCAATTTCTAGTGATAATTAAATATTTCTTATCACAAACACCCGTTTACTCAACACTTCAAATTTTCAATAATATTTGTAGAAATAATTTTGAAAAAATATATTAATTATTCACATTTTCAATATCACTAACTAAATTAACCAACTTTTTTAATGAGCGTAAATTCCGCCAAAATGATATATTTAGGAGCGAAAAAGTAACAACACATTAATAGATATCTTCAACTAATGATTTCTTTTTCATTTTTTCCATAGGTATCCACACTACAAGAGGAAAACATGTCATTTCCACATGAGACCTCTACGGACTGTATAGCTATTGGGTCAAGTTCCCACGATTACTTTTCTATGGTGGCGATAACTCTAGCCAGCCCTACATGAGAAGAGGGGCAAAAAAAAAAAAAAAAAGACCTAAATTATTTACACCAGAGTTTCAGAATAAGGAGCGTTTCTCAATTTAGTCGGAATATGTACACATTTACATCAATGCTACAAACTTCATGAGAAAATACTCCTACCAGATTTTATAACTTAAAACCAAGGATGCCATGTTGGATCCATCATGCACAAGTTCCTTGGGTTCAAGGCAGCTTCAACCAACTCGGTAACTCCCCTCTGAACGGGTTGGGGTGGCTCCATCGCATTCTCCTCCTAAATAAACAGGAACGAAAACAAAATATCAGATATATAAACAGGAACAGGAAAAAAAAATACAATACAAATTTTTGATACAACAAAGAGATAAAATCTTGAACGTTCTGTTTAGTCGCTTCACCTCTTCAGAATAATTTTGTGGGGCTATTCCCTTGATCCTTGCAACAACATGCTCCACATTTGTGATAACCTTCTGTTTGAAGTCAACTGGGCTCATAGTACCACCTCCAGCCATAGGAGCCATGGGCATCCCAAGCGGTCTTCTCCAAGACCAGGACAGTAGCTCATCACGGAAAAACATTGCTAGATGATGCCATAGATGCTGACTTTGCTGCAATAAAGCAATTTAAGAACAAATCAATAAGCAGTCGTGTTGCACAAACTACAATTCAAACATCAAAATATTGAAAAACTTATGTGTGTGTGTGTGTGTGTGTCTGTGTCTGTGTTTTCTCAGTTCTCACTTTAGGTGAAGCCACAGCCTGTGCTGCTGCACACATTGAAGATACGATAAGGCCTTCCACTCCATGGGAGAAGAAAGCTTGCATATTCCTTGTTAGCCTGAATGGGACCGGCTCACTAAACTCAATCAGTCCATTTGCATCATAAGCAGGATGAAAATCAGTTTGAAAAATTTTTCCGGTGTTCTTCGCAAACAAAATCTTGTTTGGGGACCTCCCACCAATTTGTAGCATAAAGGACATGAAACTTGAGAGGGCAAGCTGGATGGCAAATTGCTTCTTGAAAGCCCACATATGGTTACCGCTTGGTAGAGTTTTGTACATGTATTGTGAAAATATGTTGTCTGTAACAACACTTTTTGTTATTTCAGCGTAGGCTTGCATACGGAGATCAAAAACAGCTTCTGGAGATATTTGACCAGATATAGCCTGGTTCAACTGCTCCTTGAAAAAGGTTATTGGAAGATCAGCCTCTCGGTCATTCCTAGCACAATGATTCTCATAGACCTCAAGGAAAGTACTATACATCAAATCATCTTCTACCATGCGAACCTGTCAATATAAATATTTTATAGAGATTAGTGGATACATTTCAGCAAGTAAAGGATGTCTGATTCCAATCACGGCCACAGGTCCATCCCTCTAAAAGACAAGGAAAAACGGAACAATCATCGAAGTAAGGAAAATAATTTTAACCTGGGACCAAACGGGAATAATTATAGGTGTGTGAATGCCTATGTGACGCCGTCTTGATTCTTTGTGCTTCTCAAACATTTGGTTCATAACACGGAAAAGCTGCAATATACGCTCATCACTTCTAGCATTGGGAGTCAAAGACGTCTGGACAATAAAATGGCGTTGGGAACCATCAGAGCCAATCAGAGTCAAACGGCGGAAACTGCTCCCATGTCTTCGCACAATTGGAATATCAGCTGCAACCCTGTCCAACTTCACAGTATGATCTGGGGCAATTTCCTGGAATGTAATACAAAATAATAAAATAATTACACGAGAATCAGCAGAGGATGCACTGAAGACTCCCACAGGCTAACATGAGGCTTATTTAATCAAGATATAAAATAAATAATGAAGATCCATACTGAATTATTTTTTTTTAAAAAAAAAACACGCAAAAGATATAAATAAACGTTTTCGCATTATTTGAAAAAATAAATTCAGCAGTTACCTGATCAGTGAAATACTGCCCTGGAACTTCAACATCAATAACATGGAAGTCCCGCAATACCTTGCTTTCTTCTTCCAGCTTAAGTACAGCAGGAAACCTGTCCTCAACATTACTTTGAAGAACATTTTTCCAGTGTTTCAAACGTTCTGTCAGTTGAGAGAGGGTAGAAGGGAAAGTGGCAGCACTTTCTGGATCAAGATCACGTTCAAAATCCTGTTTGTATTCCCTCACAAAATCGACATGCTTATTTACAGCATCTGCTGAAAAGCAAGCCCTACAAACCCCTGAGAGCTCTTTCTTGAGAGATTGAGGAACTTCTGCAGTTGTAGCTGTAGGATATTTGTAGCAGCGGTGGAGCAAAGCATTAACCACCGCCAAAAGTCTCTCTTCGGGCAAAGTGACAAACCTTGAGCCAATTTCTGTTAGCAGGACCTGGAAACAAACGATTTGTCAAAAAGTGATTTTTAGTTTAGGAAACACATGATCGAGATCCATACAATTCATTTTCACATGGATTAAGTTCTATCCTCAGAACCACTACTTTCTTGCAAGCAACATCACAGATTAGCCGCAAAAAAGTACCAACCAGGTTTACACCACACATTTAACATTCTTTTTCATGGGCCTGCATCCATAGTGCTGCCTTTCATGTCCACGCAGCTACTTTGATTAAAAGGTCCATTCAAGAAATGACGTATAGAAAAACCTCAGTTTATCTCAAGTGCTGTTAGCAATGATTTTTTTTGTAATTTTGAGGCACGAGAGTAGTTGCATGCAGCTAAGAGAGGGAGTGGGAAATGTGAGAGGACATACATTTACAATCAAGTAAACCAAAGCAAATTTAAAAATATAAAAGAACATCACCTCGAGTTCACTAGCCAAGTTAGCATGCTTGCTCCTAAGAGCCTCCATTATGTCTTTTGCAGCATCAAAAGCACTGGCAGCTGAAGCCACAAAACCTAAAGCACCAGCACGCCTTAAAGTATTCTGGCCACTTTCATTGAGGTTTGCAGAACCTTGCTGCAAAGGTTGGTCATTTCCATTATGCATGCTGCTTTCTGCACTTGACCTTTCAGGTTCATGGCCATGTGAGTTTCCACCATCATGAGAAGCAATACCGCCAGCAGACTGAGAACCTTGGTGGACATGTATATCAGATGACAAGGCACTCCCACCTGGACCTTGTACTCTTGCATTTCCATCGGCCAACCCACCAAGAGAACCTGCACTTGTACTAGAGACACTTTGCTGTGTTCTTTGCTGAGCCATTGCTATTCTACCAAGTTCGGATTTATTGGCAACATCACGTCGTTCAAGTAAGTATGTGCGGAGCCAATAATACAGAGCCTGTGAAATCCAGGAGATGAAACAAAGGATTAGTAAAGGTCTCCATGATTCGCAATGAACAAATGCACGTAACTTTTACCTGAGGATACAAGGTTGCAATCTTCAGAAGAACAAGTTTACAATGAGGAGCTTCTGTTCTCTGAAGGGAGAGCAAGAGCTGAGGAATCCAAGAAAGCCAAACCCAATGTGGTATGTGATCAAAGTACTTATCAAATGCCCTTCCAACAGGCTCACTAGGATGAGTATCAAAGCTAAGAAGATAAAGCACGCGAGCTAGATGGCTTCTGGAATTGGACACACCAAATTTTATACCTTGCAAGAAGCAGCTGACAGCATATTCCAACCAAATCTCTTCATGAGTTTCTCTGTAAGCCTGCTTGAGGTAGATGATAGGTAAGTACAAGGCTCTAGTTAATAGTCATTGGACATAACAGGAAGAAAAATAGGTAAAAGTGAATACCATATCACAATAGTTTCCCCAGCTTATCCAACCCTTGGGCAAATTCTTAAAAAGACTAATGGCATTCGAATATGCAAGATTAGCACTTTCAGAGTCGTTCAATTTGAGTAAGAAATCCCCTTTTAGACGGAAAATTTCACCCTTGTGCTTTGCAGGAAAATACTCTAGATTAGTGCTGTTGATCAGATTAAGACCGGTTGTAACTTCTCCCTTCGTTTCTAAGTATGCCTTTGCCTGCTCTGTTATCTTGACAAAGGCTTCCTGTAAACACATAAGAGAGCAGTTCAGATAAGATCTACACAAATTCCCAAACATCAGAGTACACTGTAGTTAAAAAAGGACACATAAACAGGAAACAAACAGGAGAGCCATGGTACCTGCCTAGATGCATACCTAAGGAACAAAACTTAACAAGTGATGATAAGTTAACAAATTTATCAGAATTCTCCAAAAACCAGCTCACACATAATAATAGACCCTTTGAAGAATTATCAAAGAGGCCCTATATAATTCTCAGAATTTATAAAATATAATAACCATGCAAGGATAAGTATCCAAAATGCCGTTAACAGAAGCAAGCATAATGGCAAAACAGAAGCTGTACTTGCTAAAACTTTTAACTATGAAAAAACAACCATACCTGCACTTCCATGGTTGAATGACCATATAGTTTCTCAAGTATGCTGACACAAACATCAAAGAGGCCTTGCTTACGAGCAATGTGAGCAAGTCTGTTGACAGTCCATGCTTTGTCACGGTAACCAAGATGATGAAGTGCAGAGTTTGTGGAGCCAAAATCTTTGAAAGCCTCGATGACATGATTATACATTTCATTCCTCCACTGCAGCAAATCATACCAAACAGACATATTATCCCATTCATTTGGAGTTCTTAGTCTCCAGGTCTCAAGGATATCCTTCAGATCGGCATAAAGGTTTCCTTGCACACCAACCACAGAATTTCCAGAGAGTTTATTTCCATTGGAAATGTCCAATAGAATCCTGGCTGACTCTTGAACTTCAACTATTTGTTGGAATTGCTGTAGAAGGGGAATCCTGGAATGAACTGACATTTCAGGCAGCTGCCACCATTGTTCCAGAGCAAGATCAACACCTTTACCCACCATGTTCTCGGCATCCCCTACACCATTTGTATTTTTGTCATGAAGTGCAAAGTATGCTTGAATTAAACGAAGTTTTGGAGTTTCCTCCACTTGAGCTTTAGGAATGACATGCTCCTTCATATACGTCCAATCAGGCAATTTCCATAGACTGTCGAGCAAAATTTCATAATTCTCAACACTCTTACCAAAGTCTGCAAGTGCATCCCATTGACTAAGTTGACTAGCACAGTATAACCATTGCTCTTCCCAGAGACACATCTCAGCCTTTGGTACAGTATTGTTATATGTTCCTTGGGTTGCCTTCACCATGGCTTGATAAAAGAGACTTTGAGCACGCTGCCAATAACCATGCTGAACAAGTGAAAGCCCAGCCCTGGTTTCTGCAGTAACTGATCTCTTCTTCCACAGCCCACACCTCATGTCCTCTTCATTGAGCAAACGATAGAGCTCAGCCAAAGACTCAGAGCATTTGGAGTCATTAGGGAACAACATAACATGACTTTCCAGCAAAGCCAGTGCTATGTGCCATGCATTATAAGTTTTACCAATATATTTAATGAGCTCACTTGGCATTCTTGGTTGAGGATGGCTCAACTGAAGACCTTCTAATAGAGCTTGCACTACATTTGGTCTACTGGCTTGCTGCCTTTTATGATAATCTTTAGACAAAAGCGTAATCATTGGTTTAGCAAGTGTCACTTGTTCTTCTTTATGTAATGTAACCCAGACAATTGGAAATACAAGAACCCACAAATGGTATGCAACATTTGCATCTGTATGGGCTAACTCTCTCAATGGAATTAATAGGTCAGCCACCTGGAAAAAAAAATTGTTATCAATGTGTAAGTGGAAGATTGTAGAATATTTGCCACAGTGCACACAATAGTTAATTACCAGCTGGTGCCACAGAGAAACAGTGAGGGGTCTAAACAACTTTTTAACAATTGGAGAAACTAAGTAAAATCATAAAGAAAATCAGATTTTATTATACATTAATATACCAAATGCTCCACAAGTCCACATAGTACAGGTGTGCCACTGCAACATGTTGACCATACTTGACGCAATAAAAATAGCCAGCGCAATCAAATTAAATACGTAGTATATGACCTCGAATATAAAAGGCAATAATAATACTCAAAGATGAAGCATATTTGGTTTACCTGGAGTTTGCTCATACTGTTCAGAAATTGGGCATGCTTCAGCACAAGGGTCTCAAATGTTAGTGGAGCATCCTCAGCTCCTTCAGTTACATCATTTACCTTGTGCTGCATCCCAGATGATTCTAGATGATTGCTTGAAACCAGAAGAGGTTGAACCCTGGCAGAATTTGGAGCAAGGGTGATTGGTTTATCCTCAACTAATATTGCCAAGAGAAGATCGAGGCCTTGTTTGAGCCAGAAGACGTCACTCAAAGCTCCCCAGTCTTGAATTTGGATAATGAATTGAAGCCTAGTAAAAAGAGTTTTCCCAAGAGACTCGTGATATAGAGAGAAAAATCTCATCCTAATTTCAGGATCTCTAGCTCGTAAACCAAGCATAAACTGCCTTTCCACCTTCTGGAAAACCTCTTGACGCAGGGGCAAAGGGTATCTGAAAAGCAATAAAAAATAATCGTGACAAAATATAATCCAAGCATAGCATACACAAACTGAAGATGCATTGCTTACTTATTTGAGTCAGCACAAATTCCATAAAGAAGTTCGAGATATTTCCGGTCCCACTCTTCCAGAGCAACAGGAGTGAAGTTTTGTTTATCAACTAGTGAAAGCTTCTGAAGAAAAGAAACTATCTCCTTGGGAGTGAGAAAGGGAGGTGTAACTGATGTTCCTTGTTTACAGAAATCATCTTCAATCCACCCTTTAATCACATCAAGTATGCAAAGAAGTACACTTGCATCAATACCTTTCTCTGAGAGCAAAGCATTCAAGATTTGAGATACAGATCGTTTGCACTCAGGAACAACCAGTACCCTTTCAGTGATAAGTTTTAAGACAGACTTTAGATTTGAAATAACTGCTCCAATATCAGCACCTTGACGAGAAGAAGTAACAGCTGAATCTGGATCTGATCTCTGACCCTAATAATGAAGGACATTTTAAATCAAAAAATTGGAAATGGAAAAGGGCAAACATACTCATTATAGATTAAAATTAAAGAAACAAAACGAATATCATCTCCTAAGCAAGACATGTTAAAACACATTGTAATGGCCTCTCATAGAAACTCCATTTAATATATTAGTGTGTCACAGTCAGACAAATATAATTCAGCTAAAGTTGCCTGCGGTGGCAACTTGGTGTAGGGCAAGTTTATATTGCCAGAAAGAACAAGCATAAATATAATGGGGGGGGGGGGGGGGGGGTTAAATTTTCATTTTTAAACTAAGAACTATAAAATAAAACATTTATTAAAGTGTAAATTGCACTGTAGGTCAAATAGGTTCCTGAACTTTTTTTGAAAAAAAGTACTTGGATCCCTGAAACCATTTAGAAAATTTGTAATTGGGACCCTCATACTTTTCTATCAGAGTTCCAAAATTTATAAAGGACCTGGTAAGAGTCCAAGAATAAAAATGATAGTGGATAGATCACTTAGCGACACATTAATGGAAACTTAACAAATACCTTAACGGAAAAGTGTCTGAAGAACCTTGTCACAAGTTTTTTTGTGTTATCCCGTTACAAACTTTCTTTTAGTCAGGGACTTTTTTTTGAAGAACCATTTTTTCAGTTAACAAATAACTTTTTTTGAAGAACCTTGTCACAAGTTTAATTCTTCTTTACTTTAGTTTAATTTTTACGCTGATAATAATTGCTTTGTATGCAATAGATCAAAACAATCATGAATTTATGACAGAACATAATGGCATTGTTTGATCCATGTAACCAACCCCGCCAAGTGGGATTAAGGCTTCTTCTTGTTGTTGTTAAACAATCATGATAAAAAAAAATATAAAAGGACGAGGCAAAAACCAACATACTTGTCTTAAATGAGAACTTGCTGATGAACCCATATCACGCTGCAGTCGTTGAAGAATGCGAACCAAAATTAAAGGATCAATGAAATTCCTTTGTGCCTCTGTCAGGGTTTTAATGACAAGTAACAGGAAACCAATTGAACTAGCATTATTATCATCACTAGACGTTTGAGGAGCTGTGACAGTGGTAACATGCTTCTGTATCAATTCATCAAGCTTCTGATACAACAACTTAACATCAGCAAGCGTTGTAGCTGCTTCTTGAGGAAAAGCAACAAAGATCATCTTCAACAGGGAGCAAAACGACTTTCCAGCATCTAAAAGTTTGTGCTTGAAACATGGTTCAAGAATCTAAGGAGAAACAAAAACACAACCATGAATATTTCATATATTTGGCAAATCAGAGAAATAAACAAAATGTGGTGCGACCTACTTGAGAAATCTGGTTAATGTTGTTCCTTATGAACAAGTGAGGCTGTTTCTCTAAAACTTTGTTCATGACATCCAAACCCTGTGCCAGTGCGGTGGAAGGGTCCTTTGCTTGAGATGGTTGAATACTGCTCAGCAGCTTTTCCAAATAATTAAATTTTACATTTGCATTCGGCCACACCTCCAAAGCTTGTGAAAGTAGCTCCAAAGCTTGTTTGTACATCGCATTAGTTTCTTTGTCCTTAGGCTCAATGACCAAAGCGACCTAATTACAGAAGTCAGTCGATCATCAATATCAAAACCTCAGTAGCGACCTAATTACAGAAGTCAGTCGATCATCAATATCAAAACCTCAGTAGCTAAATGTTCTAGAAGGAATATCCATTTAGAACGTTTTTATTAATCGATTTTAAGTTTTTAACTTTTGCCTCAACATAGAAGTGCCACATCGGTCACTTTCACACATAAACATACTTGTCTTTTGTCTCTTGACATCAACGGTAAGATGCAGAATGACGTATGCTAAGATAAAAAATAATAGGTTCTCTGAACCATTAATCCATTACTATAGCAGACAACAGCTACAAAAACTAAATAATCAGATAAGAATAAAAGAATGACAATAAGGCAACCCAAGTATCAAGGTCATTAAATTCACGCCATAAGCTTGCTAGTTTTTGGGCCAAGCAACAGAAGCATGTACAGTTAAACATTGGATATAGCCTCTTCCAAAAAAAATTTTGAAAAATCTCAATATGAATTAATAACCTGGCACCAAAAACACAATGCAACACAGGTAAAAAAGCAAATTAGAAGTAAGCCTCACTCTGATAAGAAAATTGATAATCATTTCTTCCATAGCAGCATTTGGTTTAAATTCTTCATCAGGTTGACTAGATGATCCAGGGGTTTCAATGTTTGGGATTGATGATGGACCACCGGGCGACATCACACATAGGGATTGCAGACCAGGTTCTGCCTTTACTCGCCTAGTTGCATCTTCAGGAAATGTGGACCCATCCACAGATCGCTTAGAATCAGCTGAGCTAGAATTGAAGACATCATTGATTTGGCTGGGAGCTTCGGAATCAGTAACAACTTTCATCTCATTTTGTCTTTGCCTCTCCCAGTTTACAACCAATCCAGCAAGTTCAATTGCAAGACGTCGGTTTTCTGCCGTGGTATTATATGGCAATCCAAGGCGACTTAGAGAATTCACCATTTGAGGAACGAACTGTGCTCTGCAGCTGTAGAAGAGATCTGAATGGCGAACAATAAGTTGGAATATGTGAATCAGATTCGGAATTGAATGACCTTCTTCAACAAGGATCTTCTTAGTATATCTTATCCATATGGGCATCCGACAATCACCAAGGGGCAAACGTCGGGGCAGTGCAGGCATGAGTATATCAAGAGCCTGCTTGACCAACATTTTATTTTCTGGTTGGCAAGTCCTAAGAAGAGCTACAAAAACCTGCAGTCACAAATCAGTGTCAGGGAGCTGGTGTGCTATCTACATACAAATATTTACACGGGCATTTGTGCCTATGAGATTAAGTGAGTTAGATACACGGAATAAACCCAAGCTGTCAAAGCTCATCCAAATTTCAGATGAATTTTGTTCTGTACATGGATTGCACATGGCACCTAGTTTGACTTTTTTTAGTTTCAATTGGTAATGTAATTTGGAGACCCTGTTACAGTTAAGGAGCTACTAACAGTTTCTGTTAGTCTTCGTTTGTGTTTGGCATTTTCTTCAGTTCTTGCAGCTAGAATATTTTATTACCGATAGGAAGTTGTTAACAGTGACAGCTGTGGGACAGGAGTCACGCAGAATAGTTATATAAGTGGGTTTCTGCTTCCTGTGAAATTAGTTTTTTGGTGAATATCAATTTATGTTCTTAGATTCTTTGTATTAACTCTCAATTCTCTCAATATAGTTTTCTCTCACTTTATCTTCATCTTCAAACTCTTCTTATGAGCTGGACTACGAAGTTTGCTCCTTATTCAGCCATCTAGTTTAACATGAAAGCTCACGAAACATAAAAAGAACAGCATGCATACTCTTGGGTTTTATGCTTCTTAACAAACCATCCCCACACAAATGTACTCTTAACATATGAAAACAAAGACTGTTTCCAACTTCTGTACCAAATCCAACTGGAAAACATAAAAAGGGAAAGAAACCAGGGGATGTTTCCATAACATAAAATGCCTTATCTGTGCAATGGTATAAACATGAAAGATATTTGCCAAACTTTTTCGAACAGTAAAAAGAACAACAATGTCTACCACAAAAAAGTAAAGAGGCTTAAGCAGATTAGCAATAAGGGACCAATTTTCACAAGCTAACATCAATACAACATACCCCCTTACATTGATTTATTCCTATCGATGGTGCAAGCTTTGACTTCTAAACAGGTTCTTAGGAGGATATCTTATCATCCTATCTGAGGCCAGAATTCCAAGTAGGCATTCGAATATAAATTATAGGAAGTAAACCAGACACTAGAGTGATTAAGGGACCTTATTTTCCATAGGAAAACATTTCATTCAATCCATATAATGACTAGAGTGGGTAACCCTCATTTTTACATAATACTACTGAGTAAAGAAGGTTTTAACATAAGTCCATTCCGTACCTGAAGTATTATTTTTTCTGGGGCTTGATATGCCTCCAAGAAATGGCAAACATTCACAAATGCCCATTGTTTGCTTGCAGTATCTTCGCGCTTAAGATGATTCCACCCAAACTTAATCAATTCCTTCCTATGATGGACGAGATCACTTTGAAGATATTTAAGAAGCAAAGTGGCAAGCTGCAGAAGTTCTATTCTTAAAGCCTCATCATACTCAGCAGAAACCTACAGAAGACAGACATGAAGCATTGAAACACGTGAACCTAAAAATCTGTATCAAAGATGCTGAATCATGAAGACTTGAAAAGAACGAAAAAAATAAGAAATTACACTACACTACATGAGGATATAGTGATATACCTCTTCTGGAGGATCAAGAAGTTTATCCACAATTGTTTTTATAACAGAAGAATCAACAACTTCCCAACTTTGGCCATTCTGAAAGGCATGTGCAAGCATTGGAAGAATGAGCATTTGCATTACTATCACTAAATGGTCATGGCCAAGTTGTTTTGACTGGAAAAGGTTCAGAAAATGCAACAAGAGGGCCTTTTTCATGCCTGCTGGATAACCTTCTGCAACCTAATAGGTCCCAAAATAGTTGGCAAATGAATTGAATATAAGAATAGATTTAGATCTTAACAAAAAGTTCAGATCCGATAATGAAGTACCTCAATAATGTAAAACTCCTTCAGGAATGTATAGTCAATACGACTATGAAATAAGAATATCGTAAGTATATCAAAGAGAACATTCACTTCGTTTTGGTCATGCCTCAAGTAATTCAGGAAGCATTTGACAAGCCATTTACTTTCTTTAACCTGCAATTAAAATATGACCATTGAAACAAGTTGACCAACAATCACATCAAACCACTTAGAAGACATGGCAAATTAACAAAATCATAGTTAAAACCCTCAAAAAAATTTCCTAGTTAAAAATCAATAAATTAATATACTAAAATATGATTTGAAGAGACAACCAGCACAAACCGAAAGAAAATTAAAGCAAAATCAGTATTTGAGCATCGAGGCAAAAATTTCAAAAATCCACGAAATACAAAAATATAAAATTCATAATAGAAAACTCAAGTACTTGAGATGATAACAGATATAACAAATATAAATACAAAAAATTTATGCAGATAATCAAAACGACATAAACATGCATTATCCAACCGACACAAACGGTTCTAAGTTGCAGTTGAAGAACCATACAAGACAATACGAAGGTGATATTAACTGAAACGTAGTCACAAACTGTTTATTAGAGATATGAGCTTCTGAGCTGTTTATTAAATCAAAATATCAAAACATTGCATATTGACATCTTACGATGAAAGCAAAATACAATCGGAGTGGAAAAAAAAACTGCATAATGATGTATAAATGAAACACTTATGTACTTTAAGAAAATTCGAAGATTCAAGTCAGGGCAGCCAAATGCTAATACATTGGTGCTTAACCAGTAAAGGAAACAAATATCTCATGCATCCAAAAATATTCCTTGCAAGTCCAAAAGGAAGATTGCTTGAAAAGAAACCAGCAAATTACAAACAACGTTAAAAAGGCTGCAGATGCTAAATCTACGAAAATAAAGTCAACTCTAGAATTCTCCATATATGCTTGCCCACAAAGCAATGATAAGGGCTTATAAGATCCTTCATAAACACCGGTTTGAAAAAGTTAGCAGTTGACTGGGTTAAGAAAATTTACTAAAGAAGCATACATAGGATGAATTTCTGAATCTAAATAGAAGCTGCTATTCCTTCTTCCATAGTGTGATATTTCTCATATCATCATAAGACTAAAGATCCAAGTGAACAAAGAGGGAAATTTCTAAAAGAGAATTGTAAGGACAATAACAATAATCTCAAGTTGCAGAATTCAACAAACACTTGCCGCGGTTTGAATCAAATAGGAAAGACATGAGCAGCACCCAGAGCCCAAGCCTCTTAATTATTGTTCTACATTGTTTTGCAATTTATCAAGAGCGAATCAAAAGCAAAGACCAAAATTGAAACTGTTAAAACTATAAAGGATACCATCAAATTGAAATTGTTGATGCAATCACAAAGAAAAAGAAAGAAAAAAGAAATCATGATAAAATTATCCTTCTAGTAACAATTATGATATAGCCGTAACAAAATAGAGCTTATTTATACTTACTTGCACAAGGTTCAGCTCCTGTTCATTTTGCAGCCGGGATATTCTTGCAGGTGACTTCCATACAAGTACTAACGTATCAAACACAATACGGTTACTTTGCAACCAGCCAGGGATTAATTTGACAAGTGTTTTTATAAGTGCTAGTCCCTGAAAGTAAGCATCGGACGTTGCATTGGGAGCAGGAGCAGGTGGGTTAGAAGCATCAATAGAAGGAGCAGCACTCTGTTCACCCAATAAACCAGTATGATTGCTCGTGGATGCAGGAACCATTTCCACATCAGATTTGGGTAGAAATTCTGAAAATGCACTAGAAAGAATCTTTTGTGGTGACTTTGAAAGTTCATCTCTCAATGGCTGGCCAGCTTCTGAACAAATTATATACATAAAACTGGATTTACAGGAAACAATAAAACAAAGAAATAAAGTCAGCATTCAGTCTTATAGATATATAATTAAAGTTTAGTATTACAGAACTTACCGCCTAAAATACTTTGGTTCACTTAATCGAGCAAGAAAATAGTCAACTGCAAGGGGTGCATATCGATTTAAAAATTTTGTAAGTGGAAGGCGATACGGACTATTGATTTCACTGTACACTTGACCAGGAGGAAGAGCTCCTTCCAAATCAATAGTCAAGGTTACAAGTTCATCAAGGAACTTTGAAGCAGCAGCAGGGAGCAAGTGAAAAAGCTCAATTATAGCTGCACCAATAGAGAATGATGCCAACGGTGAATGTATGAGCTAAGGAAGTTGCATTAGAAACACACAAACTAAGTAGTTTAAACAACAGATGTAAAACCTGCAGCAATCTTTGGTTCTTCACCAGCCTTCCATGACTTCTGACTCTGGGCCAGCTTTTCAGGCTCCAGCCACCTCTTTAGATGCTCTAAAAGTTTGCCACCCAAAGTAACATTAAACCAATTGGACAAAAGTTCAAGCAGTCGAGCTAGGCCTTGCAGAAGAGGCATACTGAGATTTTTTGTGTGTGCCAAATTGACCAATATAGGCCTAAGGCTGCTTTGCAAAAGTTCTTTAGGCATCCTTTGATTAATAACCTAAGTGACATGGTGGTGACAAAGCAATAAATGAGGTTAAAAAATAATTCCAAGTCAACTAAAAGCATGCATGTTCAAACTAAAAAACACATACCCATAGATGAGATATTATAATGATATCATGTGGTTTGCTTACACTGCCACCATAATAATACTATATGTAGCTAAATAAGCAGTTGCATTTCTGAACATACATTAGGGAGATATCCGCTCATAAATTGTCATCAAGCCAATAAAGAAGAAAAAACCATCCATCAAAAAAGCTAAGTATACCTGTCGCAAGCCCTCCTTTGCAACGGCAACAATTTCCGGTGTCCGACAGGTTAAAGACTTGAAAAACATTGAAATAATCTTTGCCCGCAACTCAGAATGACTTGGAGTTCGAAACTCAGCCCATGCCATTGTTGTACAGAGCAGCTCAATGCAAGCTGTTCGAAGTTTAGTCAATGATGTCACAACTTTGGGGTTGATAAACTTAGCAACCCATGCATTGTCATCAGACTCTGCTATTTGTAGTGCATCTTGCAGGAAGGTAATTAACTCAGGAGTCAACTTGAGCAGAGGTGGCCTTAAGGCTAGACAAAAATTCAACGCTGTAACTGTTCCAACCTACACAAAAGATATAATCAAGTAATAAATGCATAAAAGCTCATAGATAATCAAATAATTATTATCGATTATAGAATAAGGAATTGAGGAAACCTGTTGATCAACAGTCTTTAACTTGAGCGGGCGAATTATAAGAGGCTGGAGTAAAGGCTGATACAATGGCTCAAGTAATTCAGACACCTCACTACCAGTCCTGCTAGCTAAAAGTGCCAAGCATGATTGTACATTTTTTCTAACAATGACAGATGCATTCTGATTGAACAACTCTTGAGCAAGAAAATCAACTACTCCTTGAAAACTTTGCCTCCGTGCATCACTATTTGCTTCATCAGCATTATTTACCACCCGAAGAACTTGAGTGAGCACTTGGCTTGTCTCTTCCTGCTCCTTGCTGGCATATATTGGAAGTTTTTTAAGGACATATATAAGACCACGCACAATTCTTACTTGGAAAAGGCAGAGGGTCTCAACAGTGACCTTTCCAACCAAAGCACCCAGTCCCATGACACCACCTATTTGTGCTTGCCATGTAAGTCCATAGCAACAATGCAGAAGACGGGGCAACAGTTGTTCAAATACAGGAACGCGGACACTTGGGGGCGGAGAATATACTGGATTCATCGATGGACTAGAGACAATCATTGGTGTACCAGGCCCTCTGGACATGATGAAATCAGTATGTTTTGAACGAGCTAGGAATACAAGTGTTTCTGCAAACACATTTAACGCACCAAGAGCAGCTTTGGCATGGAGCCTGTTTTCATCTGCAAGCACATCAACTAAAGCATCCAAGAATATTAGAGGCTCCAGCTCCTTCAGATTTGAACATGCATTAGTTTTTGGCCTAGCCCCAACATGAGCATTATTTGAGATTGATGAACCTCCAAGTGTGGTTGCTGGCACATTACTGGATGAAGAATCAATATGAAATATAACTGCAAAATGGCGACATATATTGACAACAAAATCATCTGTAGTATCTGTAAGATCCGGCTCCCCATTGGCAGCAATTACAGTCATCAAAAGAATCTTGAAAACAGACTTCTCGGCCATAAGTTGAGTCTTTGTCTTAACACCCAAGTCAGCCTGAAATGAGGTCATGTATTATTGTGGTAATTATAAATATACCATAACATTAACTCATCTACACATGCAACTCTAACTAATATTGGAAGTAAGAGAAATCAGCATGAATGTGACACGGCAGAATCCTAAAGGTAATGAACTGCAGCAGAATTATTGATATTTGATAAGACTGTTCACGGAGGAGTGATCAAAGAAAAATGGGGAACACAAGGTCATGTTTTGTAGGATATGGAAAGTTCAAAAACAATACCACACTAACCTTTAGTTCAGTTGACTCAGTCCTGCGTGATGATTGATCAACTGTAGAAACCAACAGTGCAGATAGCTGCTTGGATGTAAATCCCTCATCAGTAACAGCTCCAGGCAAATTGAGCTGAGATGATAAACAAACACGAAGGAACTTTAGAGCCTGCTTCCGATAGAAACAATCCATGCCACAATTTCTGTTCATTACAGCTTCCACAGCAAGATTTATGCATCGATCAAGTGGTACCAGGAATGGAGTTGCAGGCTCAAATGTTAGAATTAGGCGAAGACCATGCTCAGGGTTCTCTTTACACTCAAGTGCCAGAGGCTCCTTAAGGAAGCGTCTGTTTCGACCACCTAACTTGCCAAGAAGTTGCAATGCTTTTGCACCCCAGGGGTAGGGAGCTGGCCTTAAGTGAGACCACAAGGCCAAAATCACCTCAGACATAACATTGGCCATACTAGGCTCAAGGAAGTCAGGATTTAAACTATCAACCCAAAATTCAAGTGTTCGTAAACCTAGACTCACTAGTTCGTCACTTCCCTTAAGACAGAACACCAAAGGCTTCATAAGACGAGAAAGGTATGGTAAGAGAGAGCTTAAACGGGCAGGTAAGGTCATGCAGAGCTCCAACAGAAGATCTCTCATATCTTCCCCAGCTGGCCCTTCCAGCATAGCCAACAGCATATTGAGGCAGGGCTGCAACATGGGGATCAAGTCCCGCAGCAAAAGTTCAAATTTGCACCCTGAAAGTGTCTTGAACATTATACGAAGCAACTGCATGTAACCAAGAGGTCGGTCAACTTCAGTGGCATTTTTCATGCAAACTTCCATTATAACAGGCACATGAGGCTGCAAAATCCGTTCAAATTCTGAAGGTGCTTTAGCTACAGCACCAAATATAAACCGAAAGAGATGCAAAACCAATTTTGCTGCAGGACAATCTGGGTTTTTCAAGACATCAAGTTTGCTGCTCACAAGAAAATTAACAAGCACATCAGCAAAGGGCCGGTACACTTTGGCAGTGGCAAGAAGGGTGGAGAATATATGGACAAGTTGAGTGTTGGATATCATGCACTCAAAAAGTTCAGGCATACACAGAGAAAACATATCCATAAGATCTCGAGGTTCCATTATGGCCAAAATCTGTGAGAAGAGATGAAGCATTTCCCTCTCCTCATCTTTCTCCTTGAAAAGTGCTAAGCAATGTACACCACTTTTTAAAACACCAGAGGCTTTGCATACCTACACAGCAACATAAGCTATTAAGTATTAACTTAGAAACACCGATGTTAGAGACTTAGAGCTAACCAGATATATTACCTCTTCTTCTCTCATGCCCCTCAATGCTTGAGATGGTGGTAAATTCGGTGATGGCGTGACAAGCACCTGTAATGGAAATGTTCCGTGGATTAGGAAAAAATAAATAACAAACATTGCACACTTTCACTAAAGAAGGGGGTATAGCGGAGAGAAATTACTATGCTGAGGATTCGTTACCTGAGATCTAGGTGAATGTGCATGAGTGATGCTCCATATGATTGTCTTCATTCCTGAAAATATAGAGAACGTAAATCAATGATAAAATAATACGGAGAACAGCAAAGAAACTAGTTGACCACTTTACACTCAAAAGAGGAAAAAATTACCCATCACTAATGTCTTGATCAAATGTTTGCAATCATTAACTTCTTTTGAATGCTCTACAGGGACCTGCAAATTCAAAACTGCCTGCATAGAAAAACAAAGTTCAAAGTCAAACCAAGCAAAATTCAGACAAGCCATGATATGGCAACAGAGTATATGAAATTTTTTAGTGCTCTTTTTATAGCCTGAGGAGCGAAAGTGATTTTGTTTCCCTCTAGTCAAAATAGAGTCCATATGGCACATGGTAAAGATTATGGTTAGAATGGTGGAGAACATATGAAACTAGGACGGAAATTAATGTGCATCTTAATGTTGAGAGCCATCTACTTTTGGTCTATAAGCAAATGTATAACTCTCACATAAACTAAAGTATTCCCGAGCAGTTACCTAACTGATGATTAAAACTAGAGACCGTAGGGCATGATGATGAAGTTAGAATATCAATGTCCCCAGTTACTTTCTACCAAAATTGCAAATCAAGAAAAAGCGGTTCCTCTCATTTAAAAAAAAAAAACAAAAAAAAAATGTAAACCAGATAATTGTTTATCATTCCTTATTTCCTTCCTTTCACTACCAGGGAATTATATTTCTTTGTTTCCTTCAACAAAAAATGCAAACATAGTAGAAAGCTAAGCAAATGATGACAGCCGGACACCAATTCAAATGTGACGATAAATATCTAAGTATCATTATATAGAGTTATACACTAAAAACATTTTCATACAAAAGGTTTCCATCAACCTGCACGGGAAGTTCAAGCTTTGATCTCAAGGTAGCTCGATCCTTTCCTTCCTCACCTTCTTCCAAAAGCTATTTAAAAACCAAATAAATGATTATTAACAGGTTAAGAAGAAACACTTTTTCAATACAAACTAGTAACAATTAAAATAATGAAAGTTGAACACTCTATATTGTAGAAATTACAAGGTAATTAATCAAAGCTATGTTAGTAAATGTTCCGGTTATAACCTAACTCTCCACTAAAAGAGGAGAACCAGGTTCAAATTACCCTTCTCCCTTTAGATTACCATTAATATAGATTAAGGAAATTACAAATACACCATTAACATAGGGCAACTGATAGGGATAAATAGGAACATTAAAGTACCACAACTAACCTGGGGTATTGTACGTTTGAAGGTACTGAATTTCCCAACAAAAGCATCCAGAATGCGGCCCTATAGAGCAACATAATGCATGTAAATGCCAGAAACAGATAAAGCGAAATACCAAATTGTCAAAATCAAGCGGAAATTGGGCAACAGACCAGTAGAATCCTTGCTTCATCTGTAGACTGTTGATCAACCCCTTTCTCAAAAATTGGTTCCACCTATATCCAAAGGAAAGATCATAATATGAGAAGACTTCAGGATCTGCTAGGTGCTAACAAATCCTAGATATCTTTATTTTGGGAGAATACAGGAGCAGGAATAGAAAAAGAGAAGTTATATTCACTAAAGAAGATTACAAGAGAGAAAACTAGATATACTCTAAAAAGAGAAAAGGCTGAAAACAAAACAGAGATAAAAGAAAACAAACCAATTGCACCACCTAATCCCCCCCTCCCTCCCCACCCCCACCCCCACCCGGGAAAAAAAAAAGAAAGAAAGAATAAAAAGGTCAACCCCAGAATGAACCACAAGCAAAACACAGAAGAGCCAAATAAAGAATTATGTCCTAACTCCTAAAGCCAAGGAAGCAACAAAATTCTAAGCTCATATCACCACCAAACTAACATCTCAACCAAATTTTACCTTACTACTTTTCTATAAAGCCCATGCAACTAAAAAAGAGTAGGGACCGAAGTAGGAAAAAGAAAATAGAGAACAAAATTGACTGCATTCCGAAGAGGAGTTAAGAAAAGCACCAGATTCAACATCAAGCGAGCACAAGTGGTGTGGATGCTCAATGACAATGATGCGTCATGCATATTGCTTGAGAATAAGTAAATAATACGCGACAGCTGCAGCCACATAGAATTCAAATTAGTAAAGATCTGTGTTGGGGATAATACATCAGTTAAGATACTTGCAGCAACATCATGATAAGAAAAAGAACATGTCATGCAATTAAAAAAAAAAAACAAAACAAAATTGTTCCAAGAAATGTACATAAGCCCTTGAAAGATTTTGGGAACATAAACTTGATCCTCAAAAGATTATTACATCAATTCACTGAATTCAGTACACAAATGATACTTTTATGACATCAAAATGGTCCCAACAATGCTATGACTAAAAATCATCATTGTGGGAACTTGACTATAAATTTTTTCCTGATTTTGCAATTCTGCAGGAAATTTCCAAAAGCAACATACAACTCCTATCTGAAGATAAGATTAAATAAAAGAGAAGCATACCTGCGATAAGGAGAGATCTTGCCGAACATGATGCACAATCTCTGCCAAAAGACTATAAGCCAAGGGCCTCAATGTCTCAAAGCATGCTCGCCCAGTGCCAACCAGAACCCTAAAATTTTAAATATCTATAACATAAGAGAACATTCAATGCCAGCTGAAAAACTACCAGTTTTATTTCCTGTCAACAAAGCAAAGTCACCCAAAAATATTCCACTTATCCTTTCTTATATTCTCTATCTTCCTGACTAGTGACAACCATAGATTTAGATGTGTCACTACAATTTTCACTTCTTGCTCGGATCCCAAATATCAAACATTGGAAACACAAATCCAGAAGCAAAATTCAAGATGCCACGAACAAAAGATATTAAGTAACCCTTATCAGGACAAATGAGTTTCCAATACGAAGATACATCATATACTTTAGTAGTTCTTTGTTCAATAACTACAGGTTATTGTCCTGCTACATAAAGTTAAGAATGAACCACTAGTGACCTTCCAACACTCAATTCCAGTCAAACCAAAACAAAAGGGAATATTAGAAAAAATGATCTCTCTAAAAAATATTACCGTGAAGGAAAAATAACAAATCAAAGGGGTTATTTAAGACAGGTTAAACCAATATAGGAGTTTAATGTAATAACCACTGGACACTTCAGGTGTTTATTTATACTTTATGGATAATTTAATTAACAGGAGTCCATATTTCGAATTATTTCCAAAAAAACTCTGAATCATGATGGTATTTATAAATGTTACCTTTCTTCAAGTAGAGTGTCAATCAGAGGAAATAAACCTCTCCTGAAATCAGTTCCAAGGACATGTTTCAGGGATATTAATAACTCCTGCAGCATCCAGTTTTGGCTTAGAACCAAAGAGAAAAAAACTTCACAGAGAAAAGGAAAAATGAAAAACCGTATCACCTTTCTAATGGATACAGAATCAGAACATGTTACGAGCAAATTCACAATGCTTTTGCATATACTTTCTTCATGTGGCCTTATATAATCGGCATAGCTTTTCAACAGATAAGTTAAAAACGACACTGTCTGCAATAACAAAAGAAGAAACTACTAAGCATATAATGGATGATATCAGGGAAATGAGTTGGAAATAAATGGACTAACAAGCAGATAAATATCTGTTGGTCCAATTGTTTACAGCAAAGTAGCTATGATTAATTAGGATATACGGTATATCTCTACCAGCTATTGGCCATCAAATGAGGCTTCTAGTTTCAAAATTTTATTCTGAAATAGAAATCCATCTTAACACTGCCTGGATAATAACTTCAGGAATATAACTAGACACCTGAGGAGTGGATATCTAATTTCCCAATTGCTTATTGTGTAATATTTAAGTATAAGATGTGGAAAATGCAAAATGCAAATACTTGGTATGTCACAACCAACATAAGGATTCTAAAGCTTTTATATATCTCGTAAAATATTATATTTCCACTAACTAAAACATCCAAATTAAAATTTTGCAAAAATATTTAGCCAAACTTTGCACTCACCTTAACCTGGGCACCCTTGAGCTCTATGAAATGAGTTTTCAAATGAGGAGGAACCCTTTCAGGCCCTGGAACTGATATAGCCGCAACCATCAATGGCAGTAATTGAGGAATATTCGCTTGAACAAGACGACTATATAATTGAAACAGGAACATCACCACCAGCGGACTCTCTGTAACTATCTTGAATGAGCGAGTGCTCGGATTAAGCTGCGAACCAGTAGCAGCAGTAGTATTTATAACTTGGTCTGAAAGTGAAGTCTCCATGGGCTTGACATCTTCCCCAGTCAATGCCATGTTGTCGAAGAAATGACTAACGGTCAATTTAAAATTCTGGTAAATCTTGCAGACAAAGTCGAGAAATGGCTGCACCTCGTTTTCTAGAGTTGGCCTAAAGTTCCTTAAAAGGTCAAAGATTATACGGATGCAAATTAAGCCATTCTCTTCGTTATCGGTGGTAAGCACCTGCATCGCAACCTTCAAGAGGTCCTGTACAAAGGGACGGAGAACTTCACTGTGCGGAAGTCTATTCAATATCTCAACAACAATATTCCGGAGCTTGTGCTCTGGATTGTCCACAAACTGCGGCTTCGTAACTTGCAGAAGTATCGCCGAGAATGCACGAAAGTAACACTTGAGAAAATTCAAGTACTCGGCGGTGTGAGCAATCTCAAGACTATCCCTAACCTCCATCACCATCTGCAGCCTCGCCTGAATCGCTATTTTCACCAAATAAAAAGAAAACCATGTTTAATTTTTAAAAAAAAAAAAAAAAAAAAAATATTAAACAATAACAAACTGCTAAACAGAAATAAATCAAAAACAACGCAAACCGAAATCACATAATGCTAATACAAATGAAATCAACAGACAGACAATTCCATGATTACGTTAAATTAGAATTTTCCTTCAACATTCAAAATACAAAATCAACAAAAGTAGCTATCGTCGCAGAAAGAGAGAGCTTACGTAGGTCAGGCTCGACGAGATGGCGTGAATGTTGGTCGAAATTCTGAACGGGACTCATGATGAAGAAAGCGGTGGTGTTGTAGTTGTACTTGTTGTTGCAGAAATGAAACCCTAACTCGGTAGATTGAATTCAAGGAACAATTCAGAGTGAATTCGGGTTTAGCAACGATTCTAGGGTTTAATAAAACAACTAACACTAAATTGTAAATTGTAAATCGAAAGGTGTGTGACCAAACACCGCTCGCTCTGTATCTGCAGAGTGATAAAGCTATCAGCAATGACAGATACAGGGAGGGGTTGATCGTAGAGACAAAGAAGAAGAAGAAGGATTTGCAGAAGAAGAAAAAAACTAGTAGGTACAAGTTTCTACGAGTAAGAGTTAGAGAGTGCGAAATTTAGGGCTTTGAGATTAGATGGTGGTGACTGGTGAAGGGAGGTAGAGAGAGTTACTTCTGTTCTGTGACTAACATTTCCCTCCTCTCCTCTCCTATTCTGTGCGTTTTATACTACACTCTAAAACTCTAAACCCATTTGCGTTTCTTCTATCAACAACAAAAACAACGCAGATACTTTAAAAAAAAAAAAATCCAAAAAAATACATTTGTCACGCAAATGCTACATACATTTGTAGTTATACTGTGAACTATTGGGAGGGCACACAAAAAAAACATGACAATGCAAAATGTATAGGACAACAGTTGTAAATTGGTAGAGATTTTTTTTTTATAGAGGTGATATATATATATATATATATATTCATACATATGTATATGTATACATTAAAACCAACACCACAGGGAGACCAAAGAACTTGCACTAAAAATCATGAAAATTAAAAGATTTATCTTGTGGTTAGAAATCAAGAAGTAGTAGATTTAGCCACAAGTTATTATCTACTAGTATATTCAAGATTAACATGTATTAATGAAATTCATTTTTCCTTGATGGATTCTTATGCTCCTTAGTGTGTGCAAGTTGCTATTTGATCGCCCTTTTGGTATGCTAAAGTTATAATATGTCAACCATTGACTTTATTTTGGCTAAAAAATTCTTACATTTCTTTCACTGTTTCACACCAATAGTGATACACTATAATCCCAAAAAAAAAAAAAAAAAAAAAAAAAAACCAATGATATACTATAGTCAGTATAGTGGTAAAAAAAATAGTTTGATGTATTGCCATATAATGCAATGTAAATAAATCTTGTACAAAAGCATAACTTAAAGGGTTTTTTTCCCTTAAAAAAACTTAAAGGGTTTTTTTTTTTAATAATATGTTAGATTGGTCCTTAACTTTGTGGACACCGGTCAAATTAGTCTCTGAGATTATCGAAAATCCAAATTAGTCCTCAAGATAGGAACACATTAGTCATATTAGTCCCTAACATCAATGGTTCATGAAGTCACGGACTAATTTGATCAGTTTCAACAATCTCATGCACTAATTTGACCGATGTTCAACGGTCTTTTTTTTTGTCAGAATGACATCGTTTTGGCCATTTCGTTAGTCCACGTTAAGGATCACTGAAGGTCATTAACGTCAGGGACTAATATGACCGACGTGTTCCTATCTCAAGAATCAATTTGAAATTTCGAAAATATCAAGAACTAAATTAATCGATACCTATAAAGTCATGGACCAATATGACATATTACTCTTTTTTTTTTTCCTCCCAATCAGTCAAGGACCAAATGCATGTTGTTGCTTGATACAAGGTGAAAATAAATTAACAATAAGTTAATTATATGAACTTTAACCTCACAAAAAAAAGGTGTTTATTTTACTAATTTTGTATGTAACCAATTTCCTCTGTTAAATAAGTTTGAACATTTAAGTTTGGCTTATCTAGTTGATGAAAGGGAGGAGCTAAAGTACCTCAATGAAAAATTTCCTACTTGGAGACAATTGAGATGAAATTGTTCCATTTTCCAACCACCAAAACTTCAACTATGTGTTTAAGATTTTACGATGTTAGTTGTCAGGTCAGCTGATAACAGGGATAGCTTAAATACCTTCATAAAAAACTTAACTCACTTTTTGTTTGCTTTATACAAAAATCACGAGGTCGTCTACAAAACATATATTTGTGAGTTTTATGCTTTCACACAATGAGAGATATTCAAATCTAGTATGCCTGCAACTACTTGAGACTTTCAGTGAGGTATGTTATTGCTTGCACGGATAGAAGAATAGAAATAAGATCTTATTGTCCCCAAACCTCTAACTTCACTCGAATAACCCACAATCCTGCCATCAACGAAAATATGTAATTAAAACTCGTATTGATACGCCAACCTTTTCAGATCAAATTTTACTAGACACTTAGATGAGTTCCTTTTGTATAGCCAAAATAAATATTGGTTGGTCATTGCATTGTGGAAAATTGATTGTCCCTCAATGAATGAACATTGGTTGTAACCTTTAGTTAGTCTATGACCTCTTCCACGTAATTTTAGAGATGCATATGTATATGATGTTGCATTAAGCTATAGGTTTGTAATCAACGCTTGAATTTTTGGTGAGTCAATTTTAGGGGTTAGAGCAATGATTTCTTTTTAAAAATTTGACCTTCATACAGAATTCCTTGACTGTAAGAGTGACATCTTTCTCAATCACCTCCCAAATAACCTTATGGAAACCTCTTATGTATCCATTTGAATGGGGCTTTTAATATGATTGATAATGAAAATGAACTTATATAATTCTACATCGAAGATCAGTGTAATCGATAATAATTGTTGCTCCATTATATTAGTTTGGATCCTATAAAAAATTATGCATTGGCATTATATTGCTTTAATTGTCAATTTCAAAAGTGATTCTACTTAAGCTTGAAATGTCTTTTTTGTTAGTACAACTTCCACATTTGCTTTCCTAACACAGATACTGAATTACTCATGACACTCTTGGGGGAATAAAAAAATTACAGGAGATTTGTTTGATCATTAAACTACTAATCAATCAAATCATGCAAGACTTAAAATAGCTATCACTTTAATTTTTGAATCACAAAACAATGAGTAAGAAAAAAACGATAGAAGAGACTAGAGTTTCTTACTAGGATCAGAAGATGATATAATTTTTTCTCCCTTGAACATTTTTCTCACTTCAAATTGTGTTGACTTCTTCTTTCCTCCACCTTTTATAATTCAAGTTCACAATGACATAGAATGGGTCATGGGGTTCATCAAAGTTAGACTTATCTTAAATAATGTATGAGCAAAATACTCACTTTATCGATGAAGTTTGGCCAAGCCATCACCAACAACATAGGGAGTCAATGATGAAGGTAATAGGAGAGATTAAGGTTTTACAATGAAATTACTACGAACAAGTTCTATAGCTTTAGATTAAAACTCATGGAATTTAGGGTTGGAGATGGTATGTGATTGAG
The DNA here is from genome assembly GCA_037953625.1 of Crotalaria pallida. Taxonomy (NCBI): domain Eukaryota; kingdom Viridiplantae; phylum Streptophyta; class Magnoliopsida; order Fabales; family Fabaceae; genus Crotalaria; species Crotalaria pallida. The sequence continues at coordinate 125,572,299 of CM075655.1, read as the reverse complement.
TAATCGTGCATTCCCTATTCTCTGAATGATTTGAATTGGCACTATCTAATTAGAAATTGCAACCCTTGTATACACAACTCATTGCACATTAAAAAAAAACACAGTGATAATATTTATATATATATATATAATAATAATAATAATAAAAAATGAAAACTTAAAAAAATCGATATGCAAATATATATTAGTATTGCAACCTTTTTTTCTTTACCATGGGATTCCCCCATCATTTGGTGAGAGACTAATCATGTCCGCTAGATCGCTTGCAAAATCTCCCCATATTGAAAATATTGAATAATTGTTTCAACTTTCAAGTATGTGTATGAATTTAAGAAAAATATCGTTAATTATATTTAAGAGAACGATTTATAATTTAGTCACGATTAAAACTGTCATTAATAAACGAGGACATGTCATAGAAAAACCAATCGAGAGCGGTTACGTACTCCTTACGAATCGGTCTCATGAATTTAAAATGAGATCGGTTTGGAATCGCCGATCTTCTTTTGATCCGCATTTACAAGATCGGTTTGGAATCGATCTCAAAGAATGTTCAGAACCGATCTTAAAAAACTAATATGTAGCAATGTTATGTTATAAGATTCAACTTCAAATTTTTCATATTGTCCATCATATCATTTAAGACTCACCAAACTCACAAGACTCATGCATCAACATGACGTCATCATATGCTTTTATACTCAATATCATTTCAGTAATGTTTTTTAAACGTAATTTCAATAATGTTAATTACCTACTATTTTAAAATATAATCCGAAATATTTTTTCAACACATCAATATTTATAAATTTCGAAAAACTATATTTGTATTCAAATAATATTCAAAAATTAAAATATTCAATTTTGTGTCCAAAAACGTGTCACAGTCATTTTTTATAAAAATATATATAAAAAAAAAAAGCTGAAGATTGAAACGGTAATATTATTTGTTTAATTTTTTTTTTTAAAAAAAAAACACTTTCATTCTTATATTCTCATTCTTGGCCGTAATTGTTGAGATTAAGAAAACATTTTCACTTTCAATTGGGTTCACAACTACCATTTGCAAGCTAAAAGTTATAAGCTAATTTTGAAAAAAAAATAATAATAATTATCTTCCTTAGATCTAACCGGAGGGCCCTGGCTACCTCGCTTAATTACTAACTTAAACGAGGCAGCAATAGGATACAAAAGGTTTTCTCTTAAGCACGAGATGCCCAATTTTTATTTTCTTTCTGAGAATATACATGGGCTCAACTGTTACATGAAATGAAACCTTTAAATGATAGTATACTATAAGTGTCTCAAAATGAAAGGAGACAAGTCCTAATCAAGGTTGCAATTCAGAAATCCGATTTCAAATAGATTGAACTAACAAAATTATCAAGACGGTCCAACCACCCTTGTCAACTTCAATTAACGAAATACTAGTGAAGTGGACGCGAAGAAAACAAAGTTATGTGATTCTACTATGTTTCTTTTCTAGTTATCCAATTATTACACCACCAATAGCCATTACTAAATGACAATAGGACTAGTCCCCCTCTTGTATAAAAATGGAGCTCTTTTGGTGCCTTAGCCTTCAGACATTCATAACAAATTTCATTGTACCAAGTTTTCTAGACAGGTATTGAGGTATACATATAAATAAACATGGACAGGGAAGAAGGTGGATTAAAGATCATGGGACGCACAGAGATTGACACTCGTGCCCCATTCAAGTCTGTTAAAGAAGCGGTTATGTTGTTCGGAGAAAGAGTACTAGTGGGAGAAATTTATGCCAACAAGCTCAACGAGGTTCTCCCATTTAATTTCACTTGCTATCTGTATAAAACTATATATATATATATTTTTTTTGAAATGTATTAAACTATTACTCCCTCCGTTTCACAATGTTTGGCCTTTTAGGTCTGGACACACAGATTAAGAAAATGTTAATTATTGTAAATATTATGTATAGTTTGTCTAAAATGCCCCTATTTAATCCTTATTGAAAATTGTAATAGTAATTAATTTTTATTAGTAAGTGTGTCCATTAATTAATGTATAGTGGTTTAGAGATGAGAGAGATGATAAAAGTAGAATTAATGAGGAGTAAGAGAAATGATTGAATGAAAGGTTAATATTGGAAAAAAAATATGTTTGTGTATTGAAAATGTAAAAGGCCAAACATTGTGAAACAAGGAAAAAAGTCTAAAAGGCCAAACATTGTGAAACGGAGGGAGTAATTTCATTGCAACTGTTAATGTAATTGCCTCTCTAGTACAAGTTTAACATGCTAATGCACGAGTGTTGTAATTATATGTGCCTAGCCAATGCATACTTATTTAGCTTTAGCTGATCAATGAGGTTCAGTCTCATAAATAGTTATTGTCCTTTTTGTTTTATCACTAATCACTAATGATAGTTAAACCTACAAAATCAACGAATGCGTATACATCATAAAAGGAAGCAACGTATGTCACTTGTTTAATAATTAATTATTTGGTTCTTTTCTTTGGAATTGTTTCTCTGCTCCAAATCTCCAACTTGAAGCCAGTACATGTAGTTACTAATTTTCTCATGATCACAAATGATTAAGATGCGAGTTGAAGCGAGTGAAACCGGGAACGCACAATCTAGAGTTGGAGCACTGGAAGCTGAGCTTGAAGAAACAAAGCAAAGCCTTCAGAAAGCTATAGAAGAAGCTAACTTCATGGCTCAATGTGTCAAGTCCCTGAAAAAGGAACTGGAGAACGCAAAGAAAGAACTAGAGGACACAAAGGTAAGAGAAATAATGTTGCTGCAGCGACGGGATCATAATCCAGAGATTGAAGACTTCAAGTTCATTGCAAATGCAACAACCAATGTGGAGATGAAAACACATATTGATGATGATGAGGCAACAGAGTTTCAAAAAAGAAGATATGTGAAATTTGCTAGTCCTCATGCACTAGCTCAAGTAATTCCTAACAAGGATGAAATGCTAGAGAGACCTCCTTCAGTTAAGAAGGGTAAAAAGAAGCAACTGATGATGATGCCTTTGTTAGGGAGGCTTTTCTCGAAAAAGAAGGGAAGCCATGAAGTTGATTCTCCTAGAGCCTAAAGAAGAGCCATCCTCAACTTAATTGGCTAATAACATGGTTCAATTTCTATCAAGATTTCCTTATTCATAACAATATGAGTGTCCTCATTTTTTTATTATTAATAATTACCCGTCATTATGTGTGTTTTTTCTTTTTAACTTCTAGCCATATCCCACAAGGAGGAGAAAATTGTCCCCCCCTCCCCCCTCAATTTTGTAAATTTGTTACTCGTATTTCTTTATTGAGCTGGGCTGACATGGAGTTTGATTAGCAGCAAGAGAGTTTTTGAAATTATATAAAATTCAACTAGAGAAAATAAAGTGTTTTTTTCTGTATATATAATATACCACCTGGATATTTCTTTACGTCATTTGTCTTTGCTCAAGATTGCATTGAAGTTTTTCTTTTTCTCTGGTCCTTCTTTAAAAAAGTTGTTCAATTTGTATCGGTAACTTTACATCGAAATATTTAGTTGGAGTCAACTTTAAGAGTACAGACTACAAATTTAATTAACTTCATAAAACAACTACAGTACATTCGTGTTAGTTGAACAAAGCAAGAGGGCATTTAATTAGTACATTTTGCTTTTGATTATTATTATTATTATTATTATTATTTGTTAAAATCTTTTTTTTTTACCCTTCATAAGATGATGATTTTGAGCTGTTTGGTGCTTTGAATGCAAACTAAGCTAATCCAAACACAATTACATAGAAATATAAGGTCAAGGTAAAATATTAAAAGAAAATGGTTGGTGCATCGACGGTGTAAAGTTCTTTTACACCGTCACCATTCACATGCTTATGGTCGTTGACTTTTAGTTAAAAGTAATACAAATGAATGGTGGATGATGGACCGGCAGTGAAAAAAAGTTTACACCGACAGTACACAGTCATTAATCTCAAATATTAAAGACATAGATAATATAAATATCACCATCTAAGTAGCATAAATGGCACGTACTGTGGCCATTCCGCTAAAACTTCAATATATTGGCTCCTACATACAGAATAACAGAAATATCCAAGACAATCTACAAGGACACTTTTTTAAATTTAGGATCATAAACATATATATACATAATCATTCATCACTGATCTTCGTAATTTAATCCTAAAGAGGAAGCCCCAAAAAAATTCTAACATCATGTACATTCATAAGTCATAACCAGAGGGTGGTTTTGGCAGCTGAGGCAGCCCTTCCACCAAACTTAATTGTCTTCGCAGCTTAACAATGTGAGCTTGCACCTAGGACAATGCAAAACACACTCAGCACAGAAATTCCCATCAACTTTATAAAAAATAAAAGGTTTATTTAGGTTTTTAGTCCCCGAACTTATGTGCTCTTTTGGAATTGGTCCTTGATCTTTTTTTTCGTTGTTTTGGATCCCTAAACTTTTTCAATTTTTGGAAAAGGACCCTGTTGTTGCTTAAGTGATGATATGACCAATGAAATGTCACGTCACTTGTCCGACATCGAAGAATGAAGTGCTATATAGCCTTTTGTAACACCACATGATTTTTTTTTTTATTAAATTTTTTTTTCAAAATTATTAAAGGATTTTATTTTCTTTTTTTAAAAAATACAAATTTTAATTATTTTTAATAAATTTGAATTTTTTTTAATCTTTAAAATTCATGTGGCATCATCTAGTATGTTATCTATCGATATTGCGAAGGTTATGTAACATTTCATCGGTCATATCATCACTTAAGCAACAACAAGGTCATTTTCCAAAAATTGAAAAAGTTTAGGGAGCCAAAGCAACAAAAAAAAAGATCAAGGACTAATTTCAAAAGAGCACCTAAGTTTAGGGACTAAAAACTTAAATAAGCCAAAATAAAATAATGCACAAGACATTGGTAAAGATTAAAAAATTGCTTTCAATCAATAAGAAAGTAAAGTCCACGTGATTAAAAGATTGTACGCATTTTCATTTTCAGACTTTAATCCATATGACTACATAAAATAATGTTGCTTAAGGGGGGAAAAATGGAAGTTGTAAGGTCAATACTTAGGTATTGTTCTGTAGGTGCTTGTGGCATTGCACCCCAAAAAGAATAACACATATATCAGTGGTTAAACATGTTATGTATTCGTTAATGAACTATTACATATGCAGAACTGCACCTAATTTTGTCCAAGTTGTAAAGCATCCACACAAAACTAATGCAGAATAAATGCCATTAATAAATTCCTAGCAAAAAAACAAGCTACATAAAATAGGGATAAAAGAACAAAGCAGCAATAACCTGCTGGCGAGCAGCTGCAAGTTTCAAGAGCTCATCAGCCTCTGAGAAGTTCAAGAACCATTGGCTTAGAGGATGATCTTTGGTGTCACCTCTCATAGTATCAATTGGCACTGCAGGAGTCAAAATAAGGGAAAATCTAAATGACTAATTCTGAAAAAGAGGGGAAAGAAAAGGAGTACTATAACAATTAGAGGAACTTACCAGGGCTAGGTAAATTCAAACCAGCAGGCAGCCTAGGCACAATAACAGCAGGATGATTCAGCACACGTGCGAGAAAACCATCAGAGGGTTCAGGGAAAACAATCTCATTGTAAGATTCAGCAACAACAGGTTTCTTGGTTGACTGAGTACCAGTTTCATCTTGTGGATATAATTTCAAATGGTGAAACCTACAAGGACAAAACCCATATTCATCTCGTGGAAGAGCGTATGAAGAACTTATTTGGTCTTATCCTATCTATCATATAAGCACTTAAACAGGTGTCCTGAAAGAGATAATTAAAATAGCTTGTGACTTTCCTATAAGCTTTTTCCATCTTATTTCAACAAAGTTATCAAAGAGAGCTTATGGTAAAGAAAAAACTCTCATGCAATAAGCGGTTATTAAATAAACAATTCATTATATTATTAACCCAAACACGCCCTTAATCAAAAAAAGCATGCTTAAATAATCAACCAAAAACAGAAAGACAGCATGGAACTCACAAATCCAAGTGTTTTTCACAGACATCACTGTGGAAATAGAGGGTGATGTGTATTTCAAATTCACCCCAACCGCATTCTGATAATTGAAATGGGGGTGATTCAACAACTCTAGTGGGGTTATTGAAACTGGGATGCAACTGAAACACAACCTTCTTTATCAACACCCCGAGATCTTCATTCGAAGCTCCCCGCACGTAAACAGTCCACTTGTGAGATTGAGACCTAGTGGAATTAAAAAAAGATCATAGACAAGGAATTGCAAAAAATCAGCGACACATAAATTAAATATAGAACTTACTCACTGGCCTTCTTGCCCAGGTAGAATGCAACACTGCCATACACTATTGGGACACAAATTTCAACATCTTTAAGCCTCCTGTTCCCATTCTGAACCAAAAATGAAATCTTTGAAAACCAAGATAGGGACTTTATCATCCAAAAATCAAAACCCATAAAAGTAAAAGAAGCAAAAAGCAACAAGGTAACACAAACACACAATTAGGGTTGAAAATTTTGCAAGAGAAAAAGGTTACCTTTTTATCGGCATCATCAGAGGAGGGAATTGAAATTTTGAGACGAGAAGGCTTAATGGCAGAGGAACCATCATCAGGGAGGTGTTCAGCTTGTCGTTTTGGGGGTAACGGGTTAGAGTGAGACATTGGGTTCCGAAATCAAAAAAGACACGAATCAGAGGAAATTGGGGTTTAGGGTTTAAGTGAGAAATTGCGGACAGTGCCACAGACACACACTTCACCCTACCGACTCAGGAGAATGTTTTGGGTTGTTCTGTGTAGAGGAGTTGTTTGCTTTGGTTTGATTCCATTCCCCAACCTCAAAGGTTGTTCGGTTTTTTATTTATTTATTTTTTATTTTATGAGCATTACACATTTTTGTTAATGGATAGTAGTATTACGTATAAAGTTGACAAAAGTAATTTTTTTAAAATGAATTATTGTAAATCACAAATAAGATAGTTGTTTTTGGGGGAAAAAATTAAAAGATAAAATAAATTATGAAGAAATTATAAATTTAAACAAGGTATAAGCCAAACATCAAAAAATAGATGTTGCTGTCGATGTTATTTGAAATTTATTTTTCAATTCATTCCATAATTTACTGCCAGTAAAAATATTTATTTCCTTCAAACTGGTTATTTTTATGTAGAGAATCATTGTAACTTAACTTTTTGAAAATTATAAACCTTAACTGTTTGTTTTATTTGAATGTTTAAAATTACAAGATAAGTATCTTAAAAAAATTTATAAAAAAAAAAAATTGTGAGGGCATATAAGATGGCTCTCCTTTGATTGGGCTATGTTTAAGGATAAAGGGAAAAAAACACCCTAATTTAATTTTTATATTCTTTATTTAGTAGAACTTTTTAATAAAATTATGACGGATCAATTAAATGAAAAATGTAATTAAATATTTAAAAGTGTCAATCACATTGTAAGAAATTTGTGGTATGTTAGTTTGATGATTATTTTTTAAGTCTTTATAAATTTAAAGTGTAAAGCCTTCTTTCCTCTATTTTCTCTCTTCTTTCTCCGTCTCCCTTATCCTCTTTTCTTGTTCTTCTGGTTCTCCAGTCAGTGAGTGAGGGAAAAGGGTCTCTCCCCTTCGGTGTGAAGGTTTTATCTTGTTTTTTCAATTTTCTACCAGATTATCTAGGTCTTTTTTTTTTTTTTTTTTGCCTTTGTTCAAGTTTGAATTATAAATAAATGTCAATTCTTCAGTTGCATGAATGTTTTTGTTGGGGGAGGTCCGGTGTGTTATTGCAGTTTCTAGATCTGATGGCTCCCTTCTCTTTTAAAATAACTCGAAATAGGTTGTTATTCGTAACAGTTCTTTCCTTGCATACTTCTGACTCGGCTTCTGCCTAGCGGATCTCTTCCTATAGTTGAGATTCTTTGTCGCCGAAAAGTGCTTACTTCCAGTATTGATGAGATTGTTGTCTTGAAAATTAAGGAAGGTTCTTGAATATCTTGTTCGAGACTGCTTTAGGAAGAAGTTGATACGCATGTCCGTTTTTGGAAGACTGATGCAGAATACTTTTCTTTTCTTAATTATGTTTGTGTGAAATCTATGTATTTTATTTTGATATTGCTGGTTTTGATTGTATTATTTTTTTTCTTAAATGTATTACATATTTCCAAGCAAAAAAAAAAAAAAAGGAGTTCTTGTAATATTACAAAATAAGAAGGTCAATATATTTCATTAAAAAAAATGTAAAGCCAAATATCCTGTGTTTGATTCATACAGAGATACATCCAATGTAATGTGAAGATTTTATAAGTAATTCGGTCGAAAAAATTAGTATCTCATCTAATAAGTAAGAAATACCCCTATTAATTATTTTTTTTTTAAAAAACATTGCATAAAAATATTGTAATGTTAACTTCTGTATCTCAATATTAGATGGGGTAAAGATGAGAAATTTGGAAGTGAGGAAATACATTATATGTCAAAAAGAACTTATCCTTAAGACCCGAAAGAGTAAAGGAGAATTGTTACACCGAACATCGAATTATCTTACCGTGAAATAGATTAATAAATAATTAAAAATATATATTTGCTATTTTTTTTTTTAAACTTACACTCCTTTTGTTTTTATTTATTACTCCATTCTCTAGTATCTAAATATAAGTCACCTTATAATATTTATACTATTAAATAACTTATACCAAACATATTTTTACTATTTCCACCCTATATTTAATTGAAATGAATAAGTATGCACTGACGGTGTAAAGTTTTTTATAGTATCAGTTTATTATTTACCATTCAGTTGTATTACTTTAATTTAAAAATCAGCAATCATAAACGGATGAATTGGTGGATAATGCATTGACGGTGTAAAAAACTTTACACTATCATTACATTACCCATTTTCTCTATTTAATTAATCTATTCATATTCCAATAATTTTTTTAACTTTTCTTATGATAATAACTGCGTCAATGTAAGGGCATCTTTAAAACTTTAACATATTTTTCAATAAAAATAATAACAACTTTAACGTATTTTTCGGTATGAGGTTAGGTGTGAGATGTTTTTGTCTTTGAACTTAGCTTATAAACAAAAGTTAAAAAAAATAATAATATTTTTTTTTAACTTTTAGCGCCACTATATTATAAAATGACTTTGAGAATCTAAATCCTTAAGTTATAACAGGCCAAAAATATAAAATTAATATACAAAGAAATTAAAATAAGTGGAATCAATAAATATTTCCTCGTATGTTACTCTTACTCTTCAAATTTTAAGATTTGACTTTGCAAGTGAAAAAAATAGACAAAACTGTTATTATTGTTTTTACATTACTTTTGTCTTTGAAATTTTGAAAAATAAAATAAAAATTTAGTCTATGTTACTCATCTTAATTCAAGGTAGGCTGATAGTAGTTATTCTAAGGATGCAACTGAAATAGATTAAGTAATCTCAATATCAAATTGAATTAAATTAAATATTTATTAGTTAGTGATTAAACTGAAAGATGAATTAAATGACATCATTTTTTAGGGACTAACATGAGTACATTTACAATCTCGCGGAATAAAGACAAATTTTCAAAATCTTAAGGACAAAAGTGAAACCATCTTGTATTGTCGAAAACCAAAATAATAATTTCGTCGAAAAAATAGTACATTGATATATGTTACAAAGGATATAATACTCCATCCATTTCTAAATATAAACACTCTAAGGTAGATTTTCACGTAGGTTAAAAATGTTAATTAATATTATTAGTGATATTGAAAATGATGATATTTTGTATACTTTTTCAAAATTAATCATATAATTATAATTATTATCGAAACTTTAAAAAATATTGACCAAATACAAATATTTGTGGAAAAAAATAATTAATGTCATTCAAAATTGAAAATTGAGATTTGTGCTCATATTTAGAGACAAAAGAAACGGAAAAAGTAGAAATCAAACTCTATTATATATTTTAGAATCATAACCTTGAAACCAGACATCTTTTCATGAAACAAAACTCTAAGAATAAAAGTTGAGAGAACCAAGAGCAATGAGATATGTCACGTGTCCCGAGTAATTTAAAATTAATATTTTTAAAATTAAAAAATTTATCACAAGTGATATGTCGTTTCAATAATGAAGTTATATATCGTTTCAACAGTAAAGTGATACATTACACTAACTTTATACCTTTTGAAATAAAGATGACTTGTAGTTTCAGCAATGAAATGGTACATCATTAACTCGATACCTTTTAAAATGCCGTACAAATATATATATCAGAGTTATATATATATATATATGTGTGTGTGGGTGTGTGTGTGTTATATTATGTTTTTGATTTATTATTTAATTGGTAACTGAGTATGAATATTGCACAAATTAAAATGGACAAATTACATATTTCATTATAAATTCGTTATAACTCACGTTGTATGTAATTATATTTTTAAATGTATTGATTGAAGTTTATCTAAGTTTTTGCATGTTCTAATCAATTAAATAGAAAAATAAATATCAATTACTACTCATATTTTTTATTCTTCTAAAATCTAAATTATAATTATTATATTATTTAATTGGTAACTGAGTATGAATATTGCACAAATTAAAATGGACAAGTGATATATCTTTTCAATAATGAAGTTATATATATCGTTTCAACAGTGAAGTGATACATTACACTAACTTTATACCTTTTGAAATAAAGATGACTTGTTGTTTCAGCAATGAAATGGTACATCATTAACTCGATACCTTTTAAAATGCAGTACAAATATATATCCCAGAGTTTGATATATATATATATATGTGTGTGTGTGTGTGTTATTATGTTTTTGATTTATTATTTAATTGGTAACTGAGTATGAATATTGCACAAATTAAAATGGACAAATTACATATTTCATTATAAATTCGTTATAACTCACGTTGTATGTAATTATATTTTTAAATGTATTGATTAAAGTTTATCTAAGTTTTTGCATGTTCTAATCAATTAAATAGAAAAATAAATATCAATTACTACTCATATTTTTTATTTTTCTAAAATCTAAATTATAATTATTATATTTTACAATTATAGTTATAAATTATTATTATCATTATCATAAATAAAAAATGAGAATGTTGTAATAAAAAAAAATCAGAATGTTTAATGCTTATTTAATTTCAATTAATCATCATAAATGTGATAAAGCAATCAAAAAATATTTTAATTTGTTCATCAAATAAATAAAGAATACTTTGCTTTAATATCGATTTATAAATAAACAAATATACTATTTAAAAAATGAACAATCATTATTATTTTCTAATGAATTCGTATTCAATGAAGTAAGTGATATTCAGGGATATTATTAAGTTTATAATACCATGAAACAAAAAATCAAAATGTTTAATTCTTATTTAATTTTGATTAATCATAACAAAGTTAATAATCATATAAAAGTGTTAATTTATTCATCAAATAAATAAGAAATATGTTAGATTAAATGTGTAATTTTTTTTATACATATGAGGAAATACAAAATTATCAACAAAATAATTTAGATTATTTTCTTTAAGGGTAGAGTATAATTGGAACTCTTGCCTTTTTTATGATTATTTTATGATGTTATTTAATAATAATATTTACTTCATTATAAAATAATAATAATCTTTACTTTAACATATTTAATATTAACAATTTAAACATTTTGATTTTAGTCTGCACCATTTAAAAAATTAAGTAATATTTATGATGTTATTTAATAATAATATTTACTTCATTTTATGATGTTATGTCTTTGATTCCTAAAAGTTCAACGTGTTTTGGTTTTAGTCCCTAGAAGTTATTTTGGCAGGAACTATTACTTAATTTTTTAAACATTTTGATTTTAGTCTGCACCATTTAAAAAAAATGTTATTTTCCAATGTGACCAACGGAACTGCCCGTGAGCAGCCACATAATGTGAGCTGACGTTAGATAGGCGGTATGACGTAGATGATACAGGCTTAAGACGCAAAATTTTGTGTATGAGACAATTTTGATATGAGATCATTTTTTGTCCGTAGGTCTTTATCATCCACATCATACCACCCATTAGGCTTCAACCTCATAGCACCTGGCTATTGATGTGGTTTTCCGCTTGACACATTAGCAAATAACAAATTTTTTCCAAACGACGGAGACTAAAATCAAAATATTTAAAAATTTAAGGATTAGTTACGATTAAAATAACTTTTAGGGATTAAAACCAAAACACACCGAATATTTAACAACCAAAAACATAAATAAAACTTTTTTTTTATATATAATTTCCTCCTTTTTTTTTTCTTTCTCCTTAATCTTCTTAACTACGAGGGCAAAAAAAAAAAAAAAAAAAAAAAAAAAAAAAACTAATTTTCGCTTTATTTTCTCACTCTCATTTTCTTTCTTCTTATTTTCTCTTGAAATCCAAACAAGCAAAGTGAAAGAGGAGTAGTTGTTGGAAGAAGAAGAAGTTCCAACTCAGATCCCGTCATAACCTTCATCTCTAACTCACCCGATCCTCATCTTTCAGGTACTTCACTTCTTCTTCTTCTTCTCTGATTCGATTCCCTTTCTCTCTATTCAATCAACTCCATCCATCCCCAATTTTATCTTCTCAGCTTGGTTTTGCAGGGTTTTCATTTTCAACTCATTCTGCTGGGTTTGCCCTACAATCTCATCTTCTTTCTCCTTTTCGTTTATACCTGTTTCAACTTGGAAAAAGTTATCATCTTTGAAAATATCAACTGATTTATTTCATTTACTGTTTTTTTCGTGGATTCTGGTTGGATTTTCCCCAAACCACTCTGAACTGAAAGTAGCTTTAATTCTCAGCGTTTTTTTTTTTTTTTTTAATTTAAGGAAAAGCTACTTCAGATGATATTCATGGGCTGCTTTTGTTTGATCACAAACATTTAAGTTTAATTCTGCAGTAGTGGTTTTTGTGAGTTCATGGGCTCATGGATCAGGTCTCACGGCTCCATGAGCGTTTAATATTGCAACAAAGCTTTAGCTGTACAGGGTATTTAGACTTTTTTTTTTTTTTGGTAGGGAGTGCGTATAGGTGTCATCATGTCCTTGAAGTTTTTCTGTCACCAATTAAGTCCTCAAAAAGATTTAAGACTTTACCACATGGATATTATTTCTATGGACTTGATTGCTGACCAAAAAAAAAAAGTTTCCATGAGCTTGGTTGGTGACTGAAAAACATTTAAGGATAACATCTTTATCCTTCGAGGACGGAGTTAAGGGTTTACTCTAATTTGCCATGTATTTGTCTGGTATAATTTATTTTCATATTTCTCATGTGTTAGTATAGGAGGATGCTATAAACTTTTTGAAGCTTAAAAGCACTCAGTATTGCTTCACAGAAGACATTATTTTTGAATCCATAGAAAGTTACTGGACATTTTTATATTATATGCTTTTTGAAATGTTGAATCTTTAAACATATGTATGATTAACTTACTTGCAAAGTGTGTTTTTCTGCTTTGCTTTTTATCTTATTTCAATAATATGCATGGAATCAACATTGTATGCTGCTTCCTTTTGATTTTGGAATAGCTTTTGAAGAATGATTTAAGCTTCCCGATGTCTTCCTATAACTCTTTGATGGAGCTTTGCCATTCATCATTTATTGAACTGGCCTTGTTAAGGGTTTCCATTGGATGAAGTATTCGGCTTATTAGCTAGCTTTCTGTTATCCCGATACGTTGGCTAAGTGATTTAACAATTGACTTTTATATTATGCTCTAATGTTTCTATCCAACATTGTTGGACAGGGAATGGCAGCAGACAAAGATAGTGACATGTCAATTTCGAAGTCTCAAATGAATCAACCACATGAAACAAGTAATCAGAAGATTGAAATAACCCTTTCCCAAGTGGATGTATTGCAAACAGAGCTTATGGAGCTAAAGACTTACGTACAGGGTTCAGAGGACAATGCAAAAAAGGAGTTAGAGGTTCTTTGGCGACGAGTCAAGACTGCTGCTACAATGTTAACTTACTTAAAATCTAAAGCTAGACTTATGGCTGTTCCTCACCTGGCCCATACATCTTGTGGCATCAAACAATTAGAGGGTGTAGGCCTTGTTGACAGAAATGGGATACCATTATCGGATTGGTCTAAGGATGTTGATCTTTCTTCATTTGATGAGGCAGATGAAGAATCGTGGATAGGAATTAGCCATCAGCATGGTTCCTTAGATGAACTGGATGCAACTTATATTGGTGAGACACTCAAGTCTGTCCAGCTGGTTGCAGATGTGATGGAAGCCCTTGTCAAAAGGGTTTTACTGGCGGAATCAGAAACTGCAATTGAGAAGGAAAAAGTAAGTTTAAGTCAGGAAGAAATTAAGCGGAAGTCTGCTCAGTTAGAGAATATGTCTAAGAAATTAGAGGGGATGGAGCATTTTGCTTTGAGTACAAGTAGTGTTCTAAATGAGATGCGGCAGAGAGTTGAGGATTTGGTAGAAGAAGCAATCAGACAGAGAGAGCGAGCTTCCGAGAATGAGGAAGAGCTTTGTAGAGTGAAACAAGAATTCCAGTCTCTGAAATCATATGTTAGCAGTCTAACCACAGTAAGAGAAACATTACTTTCTTCGGAGAAGCAATTTCAAAATATTGAGAGGCTGTTTGAACAGTGAGTATATTTCATCACTATATGCATATTCTATTATTATTACATGTCTTGATAATCATTTTATGTTTGACCCGCCTCAAGATGCTTGAGTTCAATGGCTCGGTGCACTTGCTTCTTTTTTGTGCTTAATGTAGTTTGCTTTAATTTATGTTACTTGGTTCCATATCATCATGCGGTTTTTCTTAGATAAAGTGCCTCTACATTTGCAACATAATGTTATTCATTTTGTTGGTGTGGATATAATTTTCTGTATGTATATGTGTACAGCATTTAGGCTCTTGTTAAGATCATATTAACGATGAAAATAACACAGTAGCCTTTAATGACAAGAAGTAAACTCTAAAATTCATGGTGTTGAAATATTTTATGATTTCTACAATGGCCAGTTACAAGCTCACTACTACTTTATAACTTTGTTCATGGCAATTTTGTTAACCGTAACTCTTTTTCTAATTGAACCAGCCACAACTATCCCATTTGTCCAGGTTTCTTATAAAAACAGTAACGTGTACTCGTGTAGTGTGAGTTTCGAATTATCCCGAGAGTTTCTGGTTTTACTATAAAGAATATCACCTTGCTGGATTTTGTCAATTTGGCATTTTATGTATGCATTTTCCTGCTACTCTGTTCCTGCAGTATCAAACAAAATGTGTAACTTGAATTCTTCAAAAAAAAATTTGTGTGTGTGATCACAGTATAGTTTGAATAGTTATTGCTTGATTGGCATCAGCTAACTTTTCAAATGTTTGGAATTGGTCTTTGTATTACTTATGCGATGCACCGATGCAATCCAGTCACTTGAAATCCTAGTTGATGAATGCATTTGGAAGTGTCTCTCCTCGTTTAGGCACATGCAGGCATGTTCTGGCCACAAATCATTTAAAAAAAAGTGGTATACTTGTTATAATAAAATGTCAAATGAAGCACAGATTCAAAATCTGTTACAATGTCATTGTAACTTGGGTCTTGTGATGTGATGCTTAATGGTTTGCTTGCTGCATTTTTGTGTTAATACACGCTTTTGTTACATGTCTACATGTGAACATACACCACATTTGCTTACTAGAGTAAAATATTAAATTCAATTCTCATGCAGAATGTTAATTTCTATCTTGAGATGTATTTGTCTTACTATCTGATGTTGCTCCTTTGCAGGCTAGTTGCAAAGACTACTCAATTAGAGGGTGAAAAATTGCAAAAAGAGACCGAAGTTCAGAAACTTATGGAAGAGAATGTGAGATTGAGTGCTCAACTTGACAAGAAAGAGGCTCAACTTCTGGCACTGAATGAACAATGCAAGTTGATGGCCTTGAGCGCTTCAAACATGTGAAGCTTCACTGGTTGAAGAACATGATTAAGTTCTCCTCTCATACAGAAGAAGCACACACAAAAAAGAAAATACTCCAAAAACATCATTAATGGCTTTATTTTTTTTTTTGCTGGTGTCACTTTTGTGTCTGTGTGAGATTGAATGCAGAAAATACACTGTACTTGAAGTGTAAACTTGGCATGCTTTCTTTCATTAGAAAAATGAGGCATGAGGTGGTGTCTCTTTGCTGTAAATGTTAGAGACCAAATCATCCACCTCACACTCGCATCACAGATATCCATCATTAATAATGGATTACTATAACATGAATATGATCATCCACTAATAATGGAAGCCATAATCACTTGAATAACAAGACAACAACTATAAAATAAGGGTTTTCTTAATCTCAGTTTATCTCAGCCCTTAGGGGCTTAGGGCTGAGAATAAGAACTCCAAAACGGTTATTATTTCTTGAAGAAATAAAAGTATAAGTCCTTTTATTTATTTGATGCATCATTTTCGAGAAATAATAATCACTATTGGATGCTTATTCTCAGCCATGAAATTATGAAAACCCATAATAATGCTAATATTGTTAAATAACAAGCCTCTTTATATTCACATTTATGCTATAGAGTAGTCGATATTTTTGGTGAGTATGGGTTATTCTCACGCACTAGTGTGAGGCAGTTGTATGAAGCTCCAACGCAAATACGCAATCTATATTGCAAATGATTCAAAATTTAAGCTAGCTCTAGCTCATAAGTTAGAATCGCTTTTGAAGATGTGAACGCAGTTTAGAATTTTTGTGTTAACATGTTTTGTAATTTAATGAAGAAATCGATTTCACAACAAAATTATGGTTGTCTAAAAATGAAAAGAATGAAGTTTTTGCTCAAATCAGTTATATAAGTTGATTCAAAACCATGGTTTGCAAACACTAACCTAGATAAATAAAAGTTGTTAGCAAATCGTGCCTTGAGTAGTTCAGTCAATTTGGCGAATTATCAAACATAAAAAAAAAATTTCTCTCTAAAATAAGTTTTTGAGTGGATAGCTTCAATCAAATGTAATCATCACTGATCTAATTTAAAATTTGTATTACAACAATTAAAAATAAAACCAATGATAAAACCAAAGGTAGTCGAGCTTCAAATTTCTTTCATCCTCTCTATCCGACTATTCTTGATTTCAGTCAAGTTCTTTCTATTGCGGAATTTAGAGGTAGAATGTCTATATTAAAAAACACTATCTAGTCTTTGGGATATATAAATATATATATATATATATATATATATATATATATATATATATATATATATATGGCATGTATTTTTCCTTTCATCTCTTAGTTAATTTTTTTATATAATAAAAATACTCCAAGTGTCCAATAGTAATTACTACTTTATTTTTCATGGTCAAGACATCAATAACAACTCCTGAAACCTAATCAAACTTCATTTCACCAGATATGTCTTCCTGTGCAAACTGCAAAAGGCAGCAAGAAGCCAGCCAGAAGATCAGAGATGACTTGAAATAAAACTAACTTATTTGATCTCATGTAGATATATCACGTTCCTCTTAAAAATTACTAATATTGAATTTAGTTCTGCACTTAAAGTAACACACTTAATACAATATTTGAAAATGTCACACTCATATGTCCATATTGAATTAGAATTTGGAACATAAACAATGGTGTTCACATTTAATAAATGAGTTTTTTTAACCTCAACCTTAGGAGCTAAGTGTAATAATCCAAAGGGTCTTGCTAAGGATACTTGATAGCAACACTAAATATAGAAAGATATAATTATTAGAAAACTAAATATAGAAGTATTTAACCCCGACCGTGTGGTTCAGTGGTAGGGATTGATCCACGCTTAAGTAAGGTTAGGTGTTCGAATCTTGCCTTGTGCATGCAGCAGCATTAAATTTCGGGGCCAGCTGTCCCACCCATTAGAGGTGCCTACAAACCAGCGAGGAGATTAGTCACTACGGTCGGCGGTGGACACTCCGGTCGTGGACAAAAAAAAATAAATAAATATAGAAGTATTTTATTCTCTCAATACATTATTTATCAGCAAAAGTTATTCTTTTATAGTTTGTTTTTTCTCAGCCCTAAAAACTGAGGGAAAGAAAATCCTAAAAAAAAAATTGAAAATGCCACGCTCATATATCTATATTGAATTAGAAATTGGAACATAAACAATGATGTTCAATATAAAAATTAACCTTTCATAGCCCAAAATAATGAAAACGATTTGAGTGGGTTGGCCTAGGTATTTATATCGTACATTTGAAGTAAGTAGAGATTTGCGAAGAATCTAGAATTTGTAGTTTTAACCATCCAAAAGAGTCAAGTGGTAATAGTTTGATGAAAAGCTCAACCAATGTTTATTGTACTCCACTACTCCGTCGTTTTGAATGTAAAATTTTACACTCTCCGGCTTACAATATAAGCAAATTTAACTACTTTCGCACTTACTAAGAAGATTAGTTGATTGTATTTAATTTTTTTAAATTTATAAAAAATAGAGGTATTTTTAGAAAAGTAGTATTGAGAATAAAACAAAATTAAATGCGGAAACAATTTTCTAGGTATATTTTAAGAAAGTAGCATTGAGAATGAAATTTAAGAAGATTAGTTACTTTTGCTTATATTTTAAACCAAATAAAATGTGTTTTTTGTTTATATTTCAAACCGCCTTTCATATGTAGTGTGTTTTAAGTTTAT
The DNA here is from genome assembly GCA_037953625.1 of Crotalaria pallida. Taxonomy (NCBI): domain Eukaryota; kingdom Viridiplantae; phylum Streptophyta; class Magnoliopsida; order Fabales; family Fabaceae; genus Crotalaria; species Crotalaria pallida. The sequence continues at coordinate 125,553,586 of CM075655.1, read as the reverse complement.
GCACGAGTTTTAAGAAATGGTTAAATGATGTAAAGATTTGTTATATTTTGACTATAATGGCCCCTGTATAATTATTATTGAAGAGAGAAAAAAGTATTTAAGTGAAAAAGAGAGTGTAATAAATAGGGGTGTGTTTGGAAAAATAACATTAATTATGTATTGAGATTATAAAAAAAAACAAAACTTATGAAACATGATACAAATGTTAAAACAACAATGCATATCAAACTATCTGAGCTATAGATTCACGGTAGACATGTTTATTTAGATTAAAGCCAGAGACATCTTTCGGTCCTCTATTTAAAGATGCATTTAAGTGCAGCTGAAGTAAATTGGAGCTCAAAACAGCTGTGGCTGGATGTGTGGTCCCTACTCTTACCAATATTTTAAGTTATGAACCAAAGCTTGATTGAATAAAAAATTGGGTCCACTCTATACAAAATCATTTCATATCACATATTCACATAGAAACTAGCATATTAAACTCTTAGACGTAAGTATTGCTAGGCCTAAGTATTGCCTTCAAACCTCAAAACTTTATTCATATTAAAGCCCTACTACTGCAAAACGTTACGTGAGGGTCTATCCCATTACATACATCTTCGAAAATCAGCCCTGTACACATATTAATGAAAAACTCCACAACCCATCCATTTGGATCTACTAATTCTTTCAAAATAATGCAGACACAAAGTTTGTTTTATACCGGTGTTACAAGGTTCTTCCATTTACCCCATATACCGAGTTTTCTCAAAAAAGAAAATAAAAAAAAATTAATGTTAAAAATGATGAAAATTAAAAAAAAAAAAAAAATACATACTAGAATCCGTATCACGTACCTGATAACTCTGTTTTATACCACTCATCACGGTTGATAAGTTGTTGATGCCGGATTATTAGGATTTGATGCGGTCACAAAATGTGTTTGCACTTGAATTTTTTCATTTTGTAGCAAAACAAAAATTGTAAATGAAATTAAACGAGTGTGAATGGTTGAATCCAGTGACTTCAGCAACTGCAACTATTTGTTGACTGCAAGTGAACAAGGTGATGATGCGTTGATGCGATGCAATTATATTACACTTTGTTGACTGCAATTATATTACACTTTGTTGACTGCAATTATATACAACTCCAATTTTGCACATTAAACCTGGCTGGCATTCCTTGTTGTCACGATCTTTTTCCCTCACCCTGCCCATGGCTATAGAAAAACAACCGGTAATTACTACTAATTCAGAACTTAGATCTAACGGTTAGTGAATTTTCATGTTGAACAACTTGAAACGGGACCCTTACGCCATTTTGATTCAATATAGAGTACTAGGCAACACCCTTAAATGACTTACGAGCTAATCACAAAATAACTATACAGGTGCTGGTGATACTTTTGTAAGCTTTGTATCAGAGTATGTCTTATACTCTGGTCTATTCTTTTGAGTTATATTAAGTTGCTTTTTTGCTGATAAAAAAAAAAAAAACTTACGAGCTAATTATGTATGAATGTAATCATTTGATAAAATATAAATTAGTAATATTTTTTGGAGATAGAATTTTTAAAAAACTAACCTTACATTTTTTTTTTATAAGTCATTAGGAATATCTTTTGACTTACAAATTAGAGTTTTGAAATCATTTGCACGTCAAACAAGCAAATGTTAAAAAACACTTCCTATATAAGTAGATAACATGATCATCCTAAGCTTTCATCTAAGTATGGAACAAGTCATTTTGATTTCAATTGAACCGGAAAAAAATAATAATAAAAAATTGAACCGGAAACTGAAACAAGACTTGATCATACCTACCTTTAAAAATTCAATCTAAACTGTTGAATTGAACCAAATTGTCAAATCCAATCGCCAAGCATTAAATCAAATTAGATTTATTACATCCTCTCAATTGTTCATTTGTTCCAAGTGAGAATATTAACATACAAAAGTTTATGAATAAAATTTCAAAAATTAAAAACTCGATCTTTATGTCTGTCTAAATCTGTTTTGATTACATAGGAGTGACTGATTATTACAGTCATAATTCTAACTTGCTGTGACTTGGGGGTAAAAAATTGTGTTAGCAAGCGAGTTTAGCGGAAAGTCTCGGATCCATGTGAGTGTTGTTTTGATAATCATTCATATTATATATTATTTTGACTTATTTATGTTTTTAGTCCCGAAATGTTGGGAGTGTTTTGGTTTTTGTCCCTGAAAGTTTTTTTGATCTTGACTCGTCCTTAATTATTTTGAAAATTTGGTTTTAGTCATTGTTGTTAGGAAAAATCCATTAACTATTATCGTGGCCAACGAAACGTCATATCAATATACATGTGTACAAGTATGGAATGTTATTGGTAGAGTGACGTAGATGACCGGACCCGTTGGAGCAAAAGAGCCAAAGCCCAATCCACAAACACATTGTGGTTGGGCCTTGACCCTTTTGTTCCTGCGGGTCCAAATCATCCACGTCATCCTACTGGTGACAAGCAACACTTGCACACGTGTATGCTGATGTAGCGTTCCATTCACAAACACATTTTCGTTGGGCCTTGACCCTTTTGTTCCTGCGGGTCCAAATCATCCACGTCATCCTACTGGTGACATGCAACACTTGCACACGTGTATGCTAATGTAGCGTTCCGTTAACCTCATCAGCAATTAACAAATTTTTCCTAATGACAAGGACTAAAACCAAATTTTCGAAACAATTAAGGATGAGTCAAGGTCAAAAAAATTTCTAGGGACCAAAATCAAAACACTTCCAACTTTCAGAGACTAAAATCATAAATAAGTCTATTATTTTTCTCATCTCATCTTTCTCTCCGCCACCGTTGTGATGACATGATAAGAGATTGAGAATGGATATAAACTCATCTCCATTCCAACGCATGGGTGATTCTTCTTTGTTAAAGGGTGAAAATGTGAATTGAATATTGTTTATATAATGATAATAACTTTATTTACAAATGAGGCTAAAATTAAAATACACCACATGCATACAGTACATGAGTTAAAAATAGGCAAGGAACAATTAGTATCACTGCTCAATTGACAAGAGTGAGGGTTGTAAGTAAAAGGACCTCATAATACGGACAAAATCAAATTGAGAAGCCAAAAAAAGCTTTTGTGGATAGGAATTTACTCTATATGGTTGCAAAGTCCCTATCTAAAACATGGGAAGAAAGAAAGCTAAAAGGAAATGAGACCAGTAGAAGTAGAAGTCTAGATAGAGAGATATGGAATGATCTTTGTGATGTATCTATAGAGATACGGGTGGAAAATTAGTTCAAGAGGATGATTACCCGTAAGACTAGGGAGTGTATCACTGCGGCTGTGAGGTCTCTCTATCTAGCTAGGGCACACTCCCTTATGAGGTAAGCACCTCAGGATTTAGATTAGAGAGAGAGAGAGAGTTGAACGAGTTGGCTTGAAAATCATTCATATAAAGGTATATATATATATTTTTACATGGGAAATAAGGAAATAAAATAAAATAACTACACTCTAAAAAAAATTCACATCTTATCTGCTAGAAGAATACGAGAGGGAACAGCTGAATTCATATATATAAAGGGAGTATATGAGTATATCAAATAGAAAAATGTGACCATTCATCCAATTTATTTTTGTAATAATTTGGGCATTTGGATTTGATCGCAGATAGCGACTCTTTTTTTTTTATAAAAATTTGGCTATAAAATGAAATTATTTTTCAAGTTTTCTCGAATGTTAAGTTTTTTTTTTTATTTAATCCTCAAAATTTTGAACAAAAATTAATCGAAGTCAATGTTGTTAGTATATTAGGAGTATTATTATATATAGTTTTGGAAAATAAAATAACTTGATGGAAATGTTAACATTGTATAGTATATATGTTTTAAAAAGTTAGAGGACAAACTTCATATGAGTAATATGAGTAAAACTTTTGAAGGCAAAGAAATTTATTAAATTAATAATGAATATAGAGAACAACTCTCTTAAATAGGTAAAAAAAAATAAAAAATCAACACTAACACCTTAATGGTGTAAATTTAGAATTTAATAGGTTTGTATTGATGATACATGATTTTTATACTATTGATATATCATATTATCATAACCATTTTTATATTTTATTTTTATTTAAAAGTTATTGACGATAGCACATCAATGATAAATAATAAATTGACGGTGTATAAAATCTTAACACTAATAATCACCCATTTTCGTACAAAACCTCATCAAATTAATTAAGTGTTGATGAGTGTATTCAATTAACACTTGTATTTTTAATTAAAAGAACACATCTTTATTGTAAACTATCTCTCGTGTGTGAAAGGGGGATGGGAGACATATAGGTGGTAGGGAGAGAGAGTGTATAAGCTCCAAGGAGTGGGCATGTAAATGCATGATAAGGAAAGGCAAATCTCATGATGGCCGTGTCAAAATCAAGCAAATTATGCAATCTGAAAAGTTGAAACGCAGAGACACGTACATGAAGGATTGAATAACGTTCAAATCAATAAAATGTTTGTTTCGTATCAACTACCAAATAAACGAGACTGTTGCAACAGAATGAATTCAAGGAAAGATTGAATAGTTCTATCCATCCCAGTTCCCCTGAATGGTTCATTTTTATGTAAAACTTGTAGTACTCCTATTTTACCATACACGAGAAAACAATAAAAGGCTTGCTTTCTCTCTTGTTTTTTTATTTTTTTTATTGAGTTACATCTATTCATTCGCTTGTGCCTGTATTATACATTATACAATACTTTTAACTTTTAAGACATCTAATTATTTTCAATTATAGTATTATTATATATTAAAGCCAAGATTAAGCATATACCCTTATAATTATATTGGAAACTACAATTAGCCATGCATTTTTTTATAGGTATGTGAATCAATTAGTGATAACCTATTAGGGAAGTTAATTAAGTATCATGTGAATCAAAGTTGTTACTAATTGAAAGTACAATCAATAAATAAAATTGAAGTGAAAATAAAATTATTGATGGAATCAGTTCCGGGTAATTTCGTATAGAGTGGTAGTGCATGCAGTATGTAGTGTACTGTAGGGGTGGTCGCTCATCACTCTCACTCACTTTCAAGGCCGGGTTGCTTACAGAGCAAAGAGCATAAAAACGCTGAAAGCTGAAGGCGCAGGTGGAAGCAGCTGCAGTGGCAAAAAATGATGTAGCTTTCGAGTTATGAGATCACACGAAGATAAAACACAGAAAACGCTCCAGAAACCATGACCTCCCTTGCATTTATTGTCCAAGCATTTAATTTTTGGGGCGCGTGCTTCTTCCTGTCTGTTCCCATCATAAATTCATCAACTCACTTTTACATTTATACCCCGCAACTTCCTTTTCTTTTTTCTTTTTAGGATTTCTCTTGTGCCCTTTACATTTGTACCCCAGTACCCCACTACTACATGAGTATATGTAGGTTTTTCTGGATTATTTGTTTTTTCTGTTATTTCTTGCTTGAGGAGTTTTTATTTTTGCCTATTTAGCACAAATACATATATTAATTACATTTCTTTTATGTGATATATTTTTGAAATATTTATATTGCGAAATAGATGAGTTATAAAACTCATTATTTTTTATAAGAGCTTAGTTAAGCCAAACATTGTTTTTATATTTTTTTATTATTTACTTGGATTTTTAGATAAGGTATTGAATTTGAGATCTTATTTAAATGAGATTAAGCATTTTACTACTTGTTCCAATCTATATTAATAAATATTTTTTATTAATACTGCTACCACTCATCATAAACTGATAAAAGTAATAAAGCATACCAAAAAACAATACAAATAAAATTAAAATTGGAGCAAATTAAAATTAAAATTGAATTAGTGGGATAAATATAATATTGCTGATATAATTTGGATAATAAGATCCTTCTATCTTTAGAAAAAGATTACCAATTCAAGCATCCTTTTTTTTTTAAAGAAAAATCCTCCATTTTCAGGATGTCCTCGTAGCAATTATCAAAAATTCAAATTAAATTAAAAAAAATGTCCCGTTCATGCAATAACTAGTTACTCATGTACTTATATATAACTTCAAACCTCATTTAAAATAGTAGATTAACCCTCTCCATTCGATGACTTAAAATCATTCTTCATAAAAAATTTTAAAAAAATCATTCTTCATCAATAAATAGACTTAAATATATTTTTAAATTCATAATATTTATTATTTTACCAATATTGGTTGCATCAATTCTTTTTTTTCTTCCCGAATTTAGTCACTTAACTTTCATCTATTAGTCTTTCCATCCAAAATGATTTCATCGGCATTTTTTTTTCTTTTCTAAATCCAAAAAAATTAAATGAATTAAAGTATTACAAAAATTATATATAGCCGATCTTAAGCAACTGCAGGGTGCCTCAAATTATATCTGTTTACTACAAAAGGCTCACGTACATATATAACTATATGAGGCCTAAATATGCACGGTCGGTTGATGCCATTTTCTTTATTTGCCAAATATAGCGAATTGATGTAGAAAATATTAACATAGAATCATCCAAATAAATATACGAGTAGTAGTAAGTTTTAAAACATCTTATTGGGTGTATGGAGGTCAATATCCAAACACTTCCGAAATGGGTTGTTATCTTTTATCAGCCGTAAATCATCTATTCATAATAATTTTGGTTTAATTTCAATATTTTGGGCTGGGAGATTGAGTTGTAGGCATACGCCTTGAGACAAAAGAGACGAGCTAGAGACAAGATAAAGCAAATGGTTAGCTTATTTGACAAACTGGCTTTTGATTTCTAACTAAATCGTTTGATGAGTAGGCTCATTCACAGACTCACTATATAGAGTTTAGGATTTTCTCTTCTTTCCATCCTATCTTATTTGCCTATGTACTTTCTTTTTCTTCAGATAAAGTGCAGTCACTTTATGACAACATGTATAAAAGTATGGCATACCAAAGAGAACCGTAACCTTTTTGTGTGATCTTGATGGAAAGAAATAACAAGAAAAAGTAAAGAAACATTATTGAAGATATAATCGAAAGTGTGATTTTTAATTCGATACAATTTATTTTTTATATTTAAAATTATTATTTGACACGTATAAAATTATAATATTACTGTTAATTAAATTACACCAATGTTTAAAACTGTTGTCAGTAATAGGGCTATATACATGATAAAATTAAGAACCACCTATTCTAGAATTTTCTAATCAAAAGAGGTTTATTGTAATGATGTTGGATCCATTAAATATTAAGAGAATTATTAGACCCATTTGAAGAAAAAAGTATAAAATAAATATTAGATAGTTTAAATAATTATGTATTACTTTGATTTATTCGGTTCTATATATATGTAAGAAATTACATCCACCAAGAAAGTGGGTTAAGTTGTTAATGTCATTAACTTAATGACATTGAGAATATAAATATATTTAATATATTTTTTCAAAATTATCCCGATAATTATTTTTGTGATTCTATAAAATATTTACTTAAAAGGGATGTTTTTGGAAGAAAAAAAGTAATTAAATGTTATCGAAAATTAAAATAGTGTCTTACAAATAGGATCAATTTTTTTTCCTAAAAGGGTCTTACATATAAGATTGAAGAAATTATTATTATTATTATTATTATTATTATTATTATTATTATATTTCTAAAGTACTGTGTCATTTTAAACATTGAGATATTGTCATTTGTATAACTAATCTTCATTTCTAAGATTTTATTATCACTATATAAGTCTTGAACTTTTCATCATTAAGAGAAAGTAAAATAAATTAAGTCCTTTATTTAGTTTTTATCATCTTTTTCCTTTAATTTCTTGAGATCAAATCCTACTCTTATTCTTTGTTACCAATTATATATGATCATTACGCTTATCCACATTATTTTTCTTTCTGTTTTTGGTCATTTTGCCCCATTACTGAATACTGTTAATCCTCTCTTCTGAAGAATTGAAAGGTATAACCAAAAGAGGCTTGTATGTACAGAATCGATTAATAGAAGATACCCTCTTTTCTTTCTTTCAAAAGAGACCCTATATTTACTCATTGTAAATCCTTGTCACATAGGGTATGTAGTGTACCATTCAAAACACAGTGTAGTCTTCATATTAGCCCACGTATTTTCAGTCTACCACTGCCTCACAAGTACAGTTACAAAAGCTCTACGTCCTGAAATTCCCAATAGAATATTATTATGCATAACCAATAATAATTCAAAAACCCTAATGGAAACACGAGATGTTACATTATTACCCTCCGCGTCCTCAGTAGACAAGTACAGGAATATCTTGGAAACTTGATGATTCAATTCGACTCTATAATTATAATAAAGTAGAAAAAAATAATATGTAGGGGGGGCCATATCTGAAATCTCCATCAAAAGAAGAACCTATTGAACACCCAAATCACAACCCGCATCATTCTATTTGCCATTCATTCATTCATTCAGAAACATCCATCCACTTTTTCTTTTTTAATTTTTTTTTTGTTCCTATCCTTCCATCCATCAAATATATCATTTCATACCTTACTTTTCTACCTCTCATTGCTAGCTGCTTCTGTGTTTGTGTGTGCAAAAAAAAAAATGCTTTATTTCATACTACCCTGGTCATGCCTTTTCATCCAAGTAATATTCATGCTGGTGGTACCCTCACTTTCTAAGCTCTCTTTTGTCCCTTCCCTTTTTATGAACCCCTCTCTGTCAACTTCAGTCCTTCTCTCCCAGATATTATTTGTGATTTTCTCACTTTATCACTCCATGTATCATCATGTGCCTAGCTCCCCTCTCATAATTAAGTTTGTAAAAACATCATATGTTATTTCACTATCTGTATCATTTCTTTATATTTTAGTTTTTTTATTTGTTAAATAATTATACTAGTATTAAATTATTTTCACACTTAAATTATGTAATTTTTAAATAGTATTTTTTTCAATTAATGAAAAAAAAAATGACAAACAGTTATTATGAGACAACAAATATTATCCTATGAGTAGTTTATATAACCCATCTCTCCCTTACCTCTAATTCATGCACTCTCCCCCTCTCACCTCACCTACTCTCTACTTCTCTTTCTCTTTCTCTCTCTCACAGTTTTGTTTGCTTGTCTTTGTAAGTTTGTTCTTGTTTTGAGTCCATATCATCATCAAAGATCGATGGAAGGTCATCAAGGGCAACAACACTCATCACCAAATGAGGATGCTGGGGGCAGTAGTAATAGTGCAGGAAAAGGGGGATTTATGAGCAGGCAAAGCAGTACACGGTGGACTCCCACAACAGACCAGATAAGAATATTGAAGGATCTTTACTACAACAATGGAATAAGATCCCCAAGTGCAGAACAGATTCAGAGGATCTCTGCTAGGCTGAGACAGTACGGTAAGATTGAAGGCAAAAATGTGTTTTATTGGTTCCAAAACCACAAAGCCAGAGAGAGACAGAAGAAAAGGTTCACTACTACTACTAACACTATGGATGTTCCCATGCAAAGACCCACAACTAACACTTCTTCTCCTTGGAAACAACATGATGAACAACCCATTCATACCAACAAGTATTCTAACATATCAACCACTGGTAATATATATATATTATTACCATATATACTTACTATATCAAAAAATATGTCTTTCATGTTATTTCTTATGATTAATGTGGCTATACGTTCATTTTTATACATAGGGGTCTCTTCTACGCCATCATCTTCTTCTGCTGGAATGGTTACCGTGGCCAACATGGGGAATTATGGGTATGGATCTGTGCCCATGGAGAAGAGTTTTAGGGTAAGTTATATATGATGACTCCTTGTTGAGATTTCATGCACTTGAAATGAAATCTTTTTTTTTTCTTTTTTAAAAAAAAGAGTGGTTTCCTAGCTTTTTCCCCTCTTTTATCTCGGGTAGCTGATCATGGGGTCTGTGTAGCTTTGTAATGCATTGAAACGTTGTTAAGCATCAATGATCCATCACAGACTTCATGCATCATGCATCATCCAAGTAAGATTTGAGTGCACTAATTCACATGTGATATTCTAACACTATAATCCCTCCGTCTTGAAATATAAGCAACAAAAAACATATATCTCTTGGTTTAAAATATAAACAAAACTAACCAACTTTATTAAATTTTATTTCATTCTCAATGTCACTTTCCAAAAACATTCCTAAAAAATTGTTATCTTATTTAATTTTTGTTTCATTCCCAATGCAACTTTCCTAAAATACCTCAATTCTTTTATAAATTTGAGAAAATTAAATACAATCAACTAACCTCCTTAATAAGCGTAAAATTAGTTGGTTTTGCTTATAATTTGAGTCGGATGAAGTATATAACAAATGATGTCTTATTTAACAACATAAATTAGAAATAGTCCAGGTGTTTTTACAAAGCTAAGCATAATTTAAAACTTTTGATAAAGTAAATAGAAAAAGTTACATTTCTCTTAAGTCACCTACTGTTCGGGAGAGGGACTAATAGTTAAACAAAAGTTTATTTTCAAGCTCATAATTAGTTACTAATTTTAAGAGCTTAAAAGTCCAGCTTTGGAATTTTTTTCTGCAAGTGTTAAACAATATTTCATCAACTTCTGACCACCTCATGTTTTTTTTCTTGGAACACATTTGTTAGGAATGCTCAATATCAGCTGCTGGAGGTAGCAGTGGTCATGTTGGTGGGGCCATAAACCATAATTTGGGATATTTTGGTATGGACCAATACCAATATTCCTCAGCCTACGGTTTCTTTGACAAAGTAAGGCCAACTGATGAAACAATGGAAGAAGACCAAGTTGAGGATCATGGTTCCCCTGAGATTCAAACTCTCCCTTTATTCCCTGTGCATTGTGAAGACATCCATGGCTATTGCAACCTCAGGTCTAATTCTTCTAACTATGTTGGTGGCTGGTATCAGACAGAGGAAGGTTTCATGAATAATGGTTCTCGTGCTTCCTTGGAACTCAGTCTCAACTCCTACGCCCGCAAATCACCAGATTTCTCTTGAATTAATGCTTAAGTCTTCTATATCATTCAACTTATTGTTAATTCGAAGATGATAAACTATGCTTTAATTAGTTATATATGTTTCTCTATAGTTAGTTTTAGGCACTGTATGTAAGTTAGGTAAGACTGTAAGTAATGAGCGAACAAATGTACTAGCTGGTATTTTATTTGTTCTCTCTGTGTTAAGAGGAGATGTCCCCAACATGACACATGTCATGCAGGGGAGCTTAATTAATGGACTGACTAATTATTAATTATATAATATATAGTTATGTTACTTTGTCCATCTCCCAAAAACATTCTTCTATTAATTTGGTACTATAATTGAAATGATTGGATTGGCTTTAGAAAAAGATAATTCTACACTAATCATGATGATGATGATGATGGAAGTTAAGGTTATCCCAAAAAAGAACATAACTAAAGGAAATGACAGTACTTAATTATATCTAAGTTACCAACTCTCACAATTGGAATAGAGTACGAGTAGTGTATTTGTTTTGAGTCTTTCTTTTCCATATGCTCTAAACCGTCTTCTTCCATGAAAACATTAAATAATGTACAACAGAATTGGCCAGTGCATCAAATTAAAGAAAAGCCGCTCTGTCATTTTCTGAGAATCAATGATACATTAATGACCTATTTTTTTAGCTAAGGGAGTGAATGATCCTTGTTCTGATACAATTCTTCTGAAGCAAGCAGCTGTGAATATCTTTAACTCCAAATTTTAAGAGCAATAAGAAATACTGCTACTACTGCATTGCTTATAGCGCGTGAGGAGTGTGAAGTACTACAGAACTAGTGTATAGAGTCGACAGAGATTTATATGTAGGGACCACTGAAGGCACTGACAACTTGTACGGTAAGTTTGGCTTTCATTTTCCTTCTTTCTTTTCTTTCTAATAATACAGCTTTTCCTTTCTCTGAGCGTTTTATTGTGGTAGCTAATGTGTACATGATGACAGAGAGAGCAGAAGAATATGACTATCAAATTGAACAATGACTAGAGAAACAGAGGGAATGGGTCTGTTAGGAGGAAAATTATGAATGATAAATCCAATCTGTAGACTGTTTGAAACTGCAACGTTGCAACTTGGAGAGTATATATTTCGAAGTTTGAGCCCACTTCGTAAAACATCAAATAATGGCATAAAATTAGCAAATGATATTTGATATAATTGGTGTGGAAATTTGTCATTTAAGTAAGTATGTGCGGAGATTTGATTTTCAACTCTTGCGAATATTAAAAGTTTCAATTGGGAGGATTACCTTAAAAAAGGCCGAATCAAAGAGATAGTTACCATACTCATATCGACGGATATTTGAGAAAAAAAATAATTGCATAAAATTAAGGTTGTGAACTAGAAAAATGTTAAATTATATTGGAAGTCTTCTTTATTTTTTTGAATAATGTTGTTATCTTTGCTTATAATTATAAAGTGTTTTTAGAAAAAAATTTACTATTCTTTTCAATTTCAATTTTATGTATTTATATATATAAATATATATACCTTTTTTAAATCTTGATAATAATTATAGAAATAATTTTGAAAAAAAAAATATTAAATATTTTCTTTTCAATATCACTAACAAAATTACTCCCTCTATTCCACAAAAATGACAAATTTTTTATCCCAAATTAAAATGACATGTTTTTTTTTAAATTAAATTAACTTACACTTAAGACCGGATGAAATATTTATTTGAAGGATCATGCTGCCTGAACATAAATTTATACTTTCCACTAATAAAATAATTTGTTAACGATTTAAGACCGAAAGAAGTATTTATTTGAAAGATAATAATACCCAAACATTAATTTCTACTTCATTCAACACCGCCATAAACGGTGATCTATCATCATTGAGCACGAAAATAGCGAACCACCCTTCAATTAGGATCAAACCGCCATAGAACAATCAGCTCACTATTGCTTCAAATGGGCTTAGAGAGAGAAAGAGAGAGCGATCGATGAAGCCAATAATGAGAGAGTAACAGTGAGCAACAGATCGTGATACTGATGATAGTTGGCTAATAATGAGAGAAGAGAGAGAATGAAGAAGGAGCTGCGGTGACGACAATGGTTGTGGCCGTTGTTGCGGTGTTGAGGAAGATAGTGTTTAGGGTTTAAGATTTGAATGAGGTAAGGGTAGTTTTGAAAACAAAAATAATTAAAATGAGGTTCAAATCCAAAAGACAGAGTTCAAAATCTTAGTGTCCATTTTTTTAAAAAAAAATTAAAAATTAAGAAGCCCTTGTATTCTAATTGAGAATTAGTTTTCGAGCCTCTTTTTTTGTCTTAAACATCTTTTTTTTTCGACTGAACCTTATCGGAAAATGTATTTTTTCAATTGATTCCCTATTAGAAAATGCATTTTTTTATGTTAGAAAAATGCATTTTTTCGACTTAGGGATGTTGGAAATTTTTTTTGATAAAGTTCAGTGAAAAAAAAAAAGAAATTTGGAATCCAAAAATTGAGTTTGGAACCAACACTCTGTTATGTAATGTAAGAACTGGATGGGCTTAAAAACCTGTGAACTTTTTTTTATCCAAAATTAGGCTCACTATTTGGCCCAATTTCACTGATAATTTTAAAATTCAAATTTTACCAGTTTTTTTGTTTAGAACATCATGTATTATTCATAAGGAGATACAATCATATTCTAGCAAAAATATCACACAATAGTGAAGTTGCTCACTCCACAAAGTTTTTTTATTCACAATATTGGAATCCGAAATATTGTTTAATGAGAAATAGGCATTTACTACTTAAACTAATCACTCGTTTGTATTTTTTTTTCTCCAAATTCCTTGTGGAACCACCGGTATCCTCAAGAGCACCCTTAATACCATGGAGCCCTTGAGACTAATCCGGAGCGAGCTGCATGGCTGGCTCTCCCAGCGAGATGTTTTTAGTGGGAATCGAATCCAATGCTACTTTCAAGTGTGAAACTTTGAATTACACATTCACATAACTTTTTATATAACATGAAATTTGTCAATTCAACCGTTGAATTATATGTTATTATCAAGTAGATCAAGTCTACAAAATTTCATAGAAAATAAAAATTATTTGATACTTCATTCGACTATTCTATTTTAACGGATAATACGTTATTTAAAATAAAAGTAAATGTGCATGATTAGATCACATACCTATGAATCTCGGAATGATCTGAAATGTATGTATGATCGTCATGATAATAACATATAATTCAACAGTTGGATTGACAAATTTCATAATATATAATAAAAAGTTATGTGAAAGTGTAAGTGACCAAGTTTTACATCTGGTGTCAACGGATCCTAACTCATGTATATATATATATATATTATATTATTTTTAGGGAGTTACTAACATGCAATCTAAAATTGGATAGTTACTATGCAACCTTTTAGTAAACTAATAAAAAGTTGACACCTAAGACATGTGTGCAATGTCATTCCTTGAAGTAGTGATTTATAATTTTTACAATTTAGTCCAACATAAAAAGTAAATTAATTTAATTTAATATTTTGTACCTATTAGCAAATTATAACATAGATTAAAACAACAGGTGATTATAACAACATGTGTTAAATTAATTTGCTAATAGGTACAAAGGACTAAATTAAATTAATTTTTTTTACGTTGGACTAAATTGTAAAAATTATAAATCACTATTTCAAGGAATGACATGACACACATGTCGGTGTCAACTTCTTATTAGCTTACTAAAAGGTTACATAGCAACCATCCAATTTTAGGTTGCATGTTAGAAATTTCTTTATTTTTATTATTTATGTATCACAACTTTCACTTTTTTCTTATGTATCCACTCTCATTCAATAGGCGAGGGGCTAAGATCTCGGGTCCAGTCAGGTGTTACAACGGTGACATCTCAGCCATTGTCTCTTGTTGTATGTGTGTTTATTTACACACATATAATGATCGCTTATGGAAAAAAAAAAAAAAAAATTAGACCTCTTCCATAAAGATTAGCATACATCATTGACAACCACTTTCATTTTTGGAAAAAGTACCAATCTTGGGGAAAATACGAGTTCACCAAATCTTCAACTAATTATGCGACTCCAAGTCACACCAAAGTTTCTAACTATTAATTCACAGATAATGAAATTATACGATAGCTTAAAGTAACATGTGAAATCAGCCTGGAAAATGGCTACACCCGTTAATCCGGCACCAGCTAGACATTCATACACCGTTAATTTGCATCTGCACACTTTGTCCACTTCCTCTAAATAACCACTCAAGCAAAGCAAAGAAACAGAAAAACAAAAACAAAATAATGAATATATAATACATCTATTCATAAACTTCACAAAAAACATAAAAATCCCGAGTTGATCGATGTCTACATCTCACACTCTGCTATGTTAATATTTAATATTAAATATTACAAATCCATCAAATCAAATTACAAAGCAAACAATTTTCACTCTATAAGAAAAAAGAAAAAACCGAAATACAATTAAATCTGTCTTCTATCATGAGCTTAATTAGTAAACTTGCGGAATAAGAGAAATTATTGCATGATACAAGATCAAATCTCACTCAGATGATTAATTTGAAATATTTTTTATATAATTTTTATTGAAATATTCCAAATAAATAATTTGGATTAAATAGAGACAATTGATCATGAACCATACCATAATTTTTATCAAATGGCTCAAACTTGGTATGCACAGTATTACATGACATGATATATAGATACCTATACGACGATCTCCACCGTGTCATTAGCGGAGCTGCTCGCACTAGAGTGGCGGTTTGCATCGGCGTCGGTGGCGGCCTTTTTCTTAATGAACTCAATGCAATCTGCTACAGCTTCAGTGTGGTGAGAATCATAGGGACTATACCGCCGTTGCCGTTCTTCTATGACAACGTGATGACCAGAGCGGCCGTGGTTAGTGGTGGTAACTTTTGTGAGTGCGGTTAACATCATTAACCGGAGCACCGCCTCTCTGAAACGCTCTAACAATGACATAGGCGTTGGACTTTTGTTCTTCGTACTGCACGAGTTGCTCTTGAACCTTGGCATGCATTGACCCTTCAACATTTTTTCTCTACCTTATTAGCTTGTTCTTAATTTTATTTCCTCTGTATGTTTTTTTGGGCTTCTTCTATATGAACCTGATGTTCCCTAGAGAAATACATATTTATAAGAGAATCTATAGAATGGAACAATGTCTCATTATTATATGTTGGTGTATAGTAGTTGGTGTTAAGGGGATTCAAGTGTTTTGAAGACTTGGCTTACATTGATAGGATACATGTACGTAGCTATAGCATGTGGTTCACTGGCAAAACCTATAAGTTAAGCCGAGAGAGTAATGACAAAAGATATAAAGAGTATTCTGGTTCACTTATTTTTATATAATTCTCACTTATTAACTTTTTACTAACACAACTCTTTATAACATGTTTTTATGATTCTACACTATTATATATTTATATGTGCATCTACCTTTTATAACCAACTCTCATTAACTTTTTTTTTTTTATACCAACCGGTACCCGAATCTGATTTACCTAGAATCTGACTCATCCGGTTCGACCCAATGCAACTGAGCTCGCACTAAGCGGTAGGGGTCTCCCAGCAGGGGTTGCTCCATATCCAAGGCTGAAACTCGAGACCAGTTGATTAAGAGACCAAGTGAGCTACCTACCACTTGACCAATCCCACCTTGCTCTCATTAACTTCATTTTTGGTAAAAGATGGAATATCTTATAATTTTTCTTTCTCCCTATTTCATACATTTTTTATCCAAGGAGGTACATAGTAGCAAATATTGGTTGTAGAACATAATAATGCATAAAACATTATTGTTTTTAATTTTTATTTTCAAAGTAAAATTATTCGGTCACAACTATAAAGAAATAGATAAGGTAATAGGTTAAAAGTGACATGAGAATTTTCTTTATAGTAAAAGTTTAAATGAATTTAGTTTTCGAAATTTGTAAAAATTGGTGTAGAATTTATAACTTTGAAAGTACTTTGATAATGAGATAAAAATATTTACTCTATCTGATTTGAAATATAAGAAAAGAGTAATTAATTTTTTAAAATTTTGTTTCATTCCTAATTAATATTATTTTCCTAAAAAAATTTAAATTTTTTTTGTCTCATTTAATTATTTTTTTATGTCCAATATTATTTTCTTAAAATACCTCTATTTTTTGATAACTTTGAAAAAATTAAATGCAATCAACTAATTTCCTTAATAAATATGAAATTTTTTCTTATATTTCAAACCTAAACATTTTTTTTTTAAATAACAGTGGAATTCAAACTCCGTCCTTTATAAAATTTAAGATGAATATAACTTACTAAACCAACCTTCACTATAAAATATGTATATGAAATGATAATTAAGAATCTAGCTTGGTGTGCTAGCGTGTGGCATCCGAACTAAGAAGGTTTGACTATTCTCTTCGATACATTAAACTTTGTTAAATTAAATCGCTACTAATTTTTACTTCTTGAATATAATCTCTTTTCTTTGCTAATAAGCAATTGCCAGGAAGCTAGGGTCCGAGTCTGACACTTGAACATATATAGTTTGTTAAACAAGTGTATATGAATACAGCATACTATCTATAACAAATTAAATTATTAGGGACAAAGTTTATACTGTACTGAGCCAAAGGCATTGGCTTATCATTAGACCTGTCAGATTTCATAGGAGGAACAGGCCATGCTCATGTTACTCTTGTATTAAAAATTCTGTCATTGACTGGGAAGGCTTCACATGGTAACATGTGCTGGTTTATATATTAGTACATTACATCTATTAAATACTCGCCCCATTAACTTCTCGTTTGAATCCCTTCAATGCCGACTTACTGACAGACATGCAATTCCAGTTTCATGGCCTCTTATATTATTTTCACTGTCAAGTGTGTGAATGATATATATCCAATTGCATATTTTACACATGCTACATAGAACAGAGGACTGAGATGAGATACGTACGTAGTATATGCTTAAACTTCATGAGATAAGTTTTTATTTTGCTGTGAATTCCATCTGCTCGAATAATAATATTGGTGCATGTACATTCATTCAATCATGTGTGCACGTGGTGAAATTCAACTTTTGTTAGATAAATGGCAGCAATAAATTAAAGAGTAATGACTATTTAATCATAGAAGCTTAATTCTTCTAAATATTTAAAGTCAAACTGGTTCAATAACATGGCTTCAATACTGTAGTGTCCCGGTGTTAGGGAGACACCACGATGTGTGTTTTGGGTTGTTGTAGCTGACGAGGGTGACCCCAGTCCTACGTACCCCCAGTGATAAGGGGATCAAGCCACACGTAGTTCTTGAGAGTAGGAATGAGAGAACATACATGAAACCCTAGCTGTGATGAGCTATTTATAGGGTTTGGAGGATGCTGATATGGGCCCTTTGGGCCCTGTATCAGAGTTGTGCTGAACCAGGATTCTGTGAGATAATATTGGATGATTATGCTTCTAAGAATCTGGATAGGATCAGCTGAAGATCTCATGTCTAGGTTGTTGCGAGAATCTAGGAGAGATTTGCGGAAGGGATAAGAAGCCTCGGCGAGCCTGAGCTTATCCACGAGCCGACGGTATGTCTCGGTCCTAGAGTTCTGAGCCTAATGGATTGGGGACCGATCGTAAGGCTCGGATCCATCAAGTCCGAGCCTGGCCCTTTGGTATGCTCGAAGTCCATGAGTCCGAGCGAAGGATTTTCATGACAGGTAAACCGAGGAAAGTGCCCTTAGAGAATCTCTTTGGTAAGACTCGGGTCCGTATATGGTCGGCAGACCCTACAAGCCCCCCAGCTCGTAAGACTTTGGAAAGTCTGTGGTGAGGTAACAAGTGGCTCGGGTTAACCTTTAGCATGTCTTGGTACAATAGTGTGACAACTGTTTCCCGCCTTAACCATGTAGCTAGTCTGAGTTGCTGGTCTGATCCGATGTCCTTTTCCAAGGGTTAGTGATGATGTAGAAGATTGTTTGCAAGCCAAGACCTTTTATTCAGAAGAGTATCGCTGATGGTTGATAGCGTTCTTCGTGCTCGTATAATGACAGGGAAACCCGATAGGAGATTCTTCATAATTAACAAACGATTTCGAGCAGGGGAAATCAACAAAATATTCTTCATACCCGAAACGAGAGACTCTAGTGGGGAACACAGTGCGAGGTTTCCACAATCGTCTTATGAATCCGAGGAGAGAAGGGTAGTGCGTGATTGCCGACATTCTGAATGTATGAGATACCAAAAGGGGAAACGTTGTTGAAGGTCCGCGCGCAGTTGGCACATGTATTCGAAGCAAGGAACCGTACACAGGCTTCTCTACAATCGGAACACAAGCGCAAAGAGGGAAACTCGGCACGGGGGGTCCTCGCCATCATCAATACGTTTCGAATAGAGTAACATGTTATTGTGTTCACTATGCTCGGAAAACGGTTTGCCCATTGATGAGAATCTTGAAATGGGTCACTCAGCTGCTCGGGCCATCATACGTGTACCTTGCATGTGTGTACGAAAACAATAATTAATTAGTTATTGTCGTCCAAGTTGATAATTTATAACCACGATAATGATAACTATTGGCAATTAATAAATGACATGTAATCAAATTAAATAGCAAAAATATAAATTATTTTTGCCGCTAACTAATAGTCATGTGAGTCAATAAAATATTTGTGCAATTATTAAAAATTAGAAAGAGTAGCTTCCCTGATTTAGAAGTAAGTATTGAGTTGTTTGGCCAATAGAGGTGTTGATAGTCCATTCCTCTTTCTTTTTTTTTCTTTTTTTTATGGGCCTGATTAGGCTTTTTTTTTTTGGGTGAATTGGGCTGGTTGGCCCGTTAGGGTTTTCCCTCCTGCATCCACGGGTTCTGCTCCCTCTATGCAAGGTTTCTATGTGCAACAGCGGCGGCAACATGGAACCAGGGACCACTACCACCTCGGAACTTGAAACGCCGTGCGCAGCACCACCATCCACGGTGCGATCGTGCATGACCGTGGCACTGAGAGGCTGAGGTGGGGTAGACGCGAGGCGAACCGTGCTGGCCTTGGCTTTGTAGCGATGGTGAACCGAGGGCAACCAAAGATGGCTCGGTCCGACTGCGATTGTGAGGGAATACCCGCAGTGGTCTGGTTGGCCCATCGTGGTCGCGAATTAGCGACGGAGATGCAACGTGTTCGAAGACTGGATGGACGCGCCGACATTGACGGCGAGGCTTTTCCAGTTATGGTTTTGGGCAGTGAAGGCGCAACAAGATTGTGAACAAGATCTGGTGCGAACGCGATCTATAACAAGATCTGAGTTTGATTTGTGAACCCCCACTGCACCGTCGCACCAGTCCTGGACGTAGCAGCGTCGGCCCCAGCCACAAACAGCATCAACATGACCATGGTGGCGGCGTTGAGGAAGGAACAAGAATGACAACGACGACGATACCTCATTGGTCTTTGCTGCCTTCATGTTTCGGCTCACCGTGTCGGAACCGCCACTGTGCAGCGTGTCAAACCGCCATGATGAGAATGCCATGGTTGCTCCTCATAGAGCAAATTGTTGTTGATGTTGTTCTTTCATCGTTCTTCTTTGTCAAGAACCGTGGCAGTGATGACCCACGGATCTTGCTCGGACCGGGAACGACACCGTGAACAACCAGCCAGCATCACGTTGTTTTTTCTTTTTTCTTTTTTTTTTTTAACGTGGATGGGGATCGGAGTTTACCATTCCCACAGACGACACCAATGTAATGTCCCGATATTGATAGAACACCAGGATGTGTGTTTTGGGTTGTTGTAGCTGACGAGGGTGACCCCGGTCCTACGTACCCCCAAGTGATAAGGGGATCAAGCCACACGTAGTTCTTGAGAGTAGGAATGAGAGAACATACATGAAACCCTAGCTGTGATGAGCTATTTATAGGGTTTGGAGGAGGCTGATATGGGCCCTTTGAGCCCTGTATCAGAGTTGTGCTGAACCAGGATTCTGTGAGATAATATTGGATGATTATGCTTCTAAGAATCTGGATAGGGTCAGCTGAAGATTTCATGTCTAGGCTGTTGCGAGAATCTATGAGAGATTTGCGGAAGGGATAAGAAGCCTCGGCGAGCCTGAGCTTATCCACGAGCCGACGGTATGTCTCGATCCTAGAGTTCCGAGCCTGATGGATGGGGGACCGATCGTAAGGCTCGGATCCATCAAGTCCGAGCCTGGCCCTTTGGTATGCTCGAAGTCCATGAGTCTGAGCGAAGGACTTTCATGACAGGTAAACCGAGGAAAGTGCCCTTAGAGAATCTCTTTGGTAAGACTCGGATCCGTATATGGTCGGCAGACCCTACAAATACTATATGATTAAATAATGGTATAGTAAAAAAGAGAAATTACACTAATAATAACACATCAAAATTAAACGTAACTAGTTAGTCACTTAATATTTAACATGCATGCACCTACTCATCACTTTCCTTCCATTGCAGTAATGTCCTTGCTTTTATAATCCTAGCTACAAGCTATCCTAAGGGGATGGAAATTAAACTAGTGAAACTACTAATGGGATTTCAAATTTTTATGTTGTTTCTTAATATTTACTTATAGCTTAAGATGATATATTTGAAAGATATTGAAGAGGGTTTATATTTGTTAATAGTTTGATCATTTGTCGGCTTGTGTTTTTATTATAGCTGCTATAATCACACAATAATGTGGAGGTAGGAAATTTGACCAGAGGGTGTCTCTGTCACATTTATATGCAATCTTTTGCACTGTCTGATTTGGTTTAAAGTTAAAAATTAAAATAATACTTGGATGACAATGCCCCATTTTTTTTTCTTTAAAATAAAAATTCGCCTTCTGTTGAGTTACTATGAATGAAAATGATAGATTGATATTACTTCACTACTTGTAATGCTGTGAAAACAGTAGTCTATACACGTGACCTTGAACTAATGAAAAACTTCTCTGCATTAGACAATGGCACACATGCAGCAGATACAATTATTGTGAGAAGACTTGGTCACAAATATTTTTTTCTCATTAATTTTCTTGAACTGGATAACATCATTCATCACCCTATATAATAGATAATTGCTTAGCTTATATATATATATCCTCTACAGGATTAAATTTGAACGAACTGTGTACCTTAAGTACTTTCTGTATGAAAGAAAAACGACACACCTTGTACCTTGCTTCCCCTGTAAACTTTTAAATAAGCTAGCTAGAGAAATTAAAAGCTTACATGACAACGATTATCAGAGGAACTGATGCAGACAGAATTGTTTGGTAGGGGGTGAGAGGAGTGAGTTGACAAATATATATATGCTGCTTGGTTTAACTGAAAACCTTCACAATTGAATGATGTTAATTAGCGCTTCTCCTGTTTTTTCTTCATATAAGAATTTGGAAGACAAGAGTAACATGGCTTCACATGTTTATCATTTGATAGGGCCACCAAGCATCTATTCACTCAATTGCCTTCATCTTATTAAGTATATATTTTGTAATGCCTATTTTTGACCATGATGAGGAGATCAGAAAAGAATATTATTCCAACACTAAAGATCATTATTTTATATATGACTTACATATTTCATGAAAGGTTTAATTTGAAGTAGTGTTTAATTTAGACCAAAATCTATGAAGAGCATTATAAATGAGGTTTATTTTACTTTATGAGAAAGTGAAACAAAATTTACAAATCAAAATCAACACCTTAACCAAAGACACTCACAAAATCTACCCAAGTAATACTAGGATCTATATCTCATTAAAAGATAAATTATTGCATGCAAAATTCATAATTAATGATTTCAATTATATCCAAATCATTAATTTGAAATATTCTAAAACAAAATTACACAAAAATATTCTAAATCAAAAATTTAAATATAATTAATTTTGGATCATTTAATAATTTATCCTTAAAAAAGAGTTTAAATATAAAACAAACGAATATTAATGTGTATCGATGTATCTATCTTACATTATCGGAAAAAGTTTCTATCGTTGTGAAGTTATTTCTAAAATGGGTATATGGTCTACCCATCATAGAATCATTTAATGGGTGAGATTTTTTTTTTTCACTTTATTAAATAAGAACCAATATATTGTTACTTATTTTAATTTCAAACTTACTTTACAGAGTCTTATATTAAATTAAACGGTTTAAGATTCTAATAATTTTAGATCAAATCAAAGATAAACACGTCCTTACTCATACTGCTCCTTTCATGGGTTTTTTTTTTTAACTTTTTTCCTTTCCATATTAGTACTATATTAACAAATTTCTTGCGTAATCCAATTTTGTTAGTGACCGGCTCTGGTGTCGATATGAGACGGATTTTCATTTTTTGACTCTCCTAATTTCTTGTTGATCCCTATCTACACGTATGTCATAGGTTAGCGTATGTGTAAGTATTTTTTTACATATATGTTGAGGTTAATGAACTCAACAAAAAATACACATGCCTTTACTACCCAACTTATGTGTAAAGATGGATTAGCAAAATAAATGGAGTCAAAAAATGAATTTCCATACTAGACACACCTTTGGGAAATGCTCTTCATTGGGCCTAATGATTTTTAGCCCATCCCCCTTTTTATTCTCTCTTTTGTTGCAGGCTTTGTTTTGAAGGTTGCTTCATTTTGCTTTTGCCTAATATTTGCATAGAAGAAAAATAATAAAGGGGGCTCAAAAAAATACTGAAAAATATTTTGGGAAAAAATTTTCTATTTGAGAAGTCAAAAACTAATAAGGGGATAAAAACTAAAACCCATAGTACTACTACCTTCGTTCCTAAATAATCATTATTTTGAGAAAATAAATTTATTCTTATTTAATTGTAATTTTTGAAATTCAATCTAACAATAATTATTATTTTTTATATCTTTACCTCATTTAATTTTTTTTTGAAAAAAAAAATGAAAAAAATGACTAATTATAAGGCCTTCTTAACACTTTTATTTTGGCCCTTTACCAATTTTCAATGAGCATTAATTATTTTTTTCTACAAACACCCCTATTTATTTAACACTTTTTAGATTCCCAATAATATTAATAGGGGTAATTTTGAAAATACATATCAAAAGTTTACATTTCCAATACAATTAACTAAATTATTCCACTTTCTTAATGGACGTGAAATCTCCCAATAGGACCTTATAATTAAGGACGGAGGTAGTATAAAAGATAAAGGACAGAATAAGTAAAATAAATATTAATTTATTAATCCCTCCGTTTCATAATATTTGTCGTTTTGGACTTGAGCACATAGATTAAGAAAATATTAATTATTGTAAGTATTGTGTATAGTTTGTCCAAAATGTCTCTATTTAATCCTTATTGAAAATTGTAGTAGTATTTAATTTTTATTAGAAAGTGTGTCTATTAATTAATGTATAGTGGTTTAGAGATGAGAGATGATAAAAGTATAATTAATGAGGAGTGGATGAAATGATTGGATGAAAGGTTAAAATTGGAAAGAAAAATATGTTTGTGTATTGGAATTATAAAAGGATAAAAGGTATGAAAGAAGAAAAAAAAAGGCTAAAATGATAAATATTATGAAACGGGGGGAGTAAAAAAATATTAAATTTAGTATTTTTTAATTCATACACTACATCCTTAAACAACAATTATAAATAAATGAAAGTAATATAATATTCAATCAATCACGTAATAACACCTTGTACCACATATTCCTTTGAGCCCAACTTGAAGGAACATGTATCAAAAGGAGTTTTCAATCCCAATGGAGCAGTGGAGTATATTTGCAGATACCATCAATTAGTCTTTGTAGCCCAAAATAGTATAAAATGAAAGGCTCGTTTTAATACGTGTTTTAAGGGCAAAGCATTTGTTAAAAATTTTAGAACTATAAAAACAATATTTGTAGATTATTTCGTGTTTTGGAAATAAAAAAGATGTATTTTAATTATTTTATAAAAATAACCTGATTGGAAATTAAAATTATAATCCAAATGTAAAAAAAATAAAAAATAAAAAATAATCGGATGAATGATGTATCGAATGTAAACAACAGATGAAGGTATGGGGCCACGATATTATTGGAAAGCAATTGTACATTACTCCCTCCGGTCCTATATATAGGACATATTCTAGAAGCAATCTTTGGTCCTATATATAAGACATTTTGTATTTTCTATGCATCATTTATTGCTTTTTCTCTTTTTTGTCCTTATTAAATGCATGTGTTTTTTGTTGTTCATTAATGAGTGTGAATTTTTCAAGAAAAGTTGAGAGGGTAAAATTGTAATGTTACAATATATTCTCATAGAATTCATAAAACTAACTACTTTTCTTGGTCCGAGGAATATGGTTAAGTATGTCCTATATATAGGACCGGAGGGAGTATTTGGTAGTCTTTCAGATCAAATAGATTATTAGGATGTTCAACAAATACAAGAAAAAATGCATAAAAGTTGGTGTAAGGGAAATTTTGAAAGTTTAAGTGCAAAAAATATAAAAATGGGGTGCAAGTAGCAAAATGGGGGTGAGAATCAAATTCTCCAAAATTTTATTATCTAATTATTCAATGACAAAAATGATAGATATACTTATAAAATTAACTTACAAATACATACATAAAAAAAAAACAAAGTGATATGTGTCACAAAATAGTACTTTGCTTACTATTGATTAGTTAACAAGTAAGTCTATTTGTAAATTGTTTTTTAAGTTTATCTATCATTATTCTTCCAATAAAATATTAAATTTTAGATACTTATATGTTAAGGTTAAGAAAATTTCACGTTTTAATACTTTTGAATTTCGTATGTATTGCCTTTCTAGTTTAGAGATTCTGGCCCAATTGCCCCAAACGTATCTTTTTAGGGCCTTGGAACATGATAATAGAGTTGTTTATGCCAAAGCAAGAACTGCCAGTGGTTCTTATTTTAGAAGCCACTGACTTTTCTTTATAATCCTTTTGTTTGTTGATAATATACTAGTACTTGATTGCTGTTAATCTTTCAGCTGTGCCACATGGGCAGTTTGCTTGTGCGAGACATCAAGTGTAACAAGCCGCAGCATGGGAATCTCTAGTAAATGTGAAATCGTGACCCTAGAGTTTCCTATAGTCGCCAATCCCTGTTGCCTAATTTTCAGTTTCACATCAATTTGATCACCAATTATGTGCAACAAAGTCTTTCGTGTGCTCCATTGATCTTAATTATTGACGGTGAATGATATTGGAGGTAAACGAAACTAGGGTTGTTAACCAAAAAAATAAAATAAAATACGAAACTAGGGTTTTTCTCATCGGCATCTCAAAAGTATTGTTTTAAAGAAATACATTAAAACAAATTTTATTGGAGATATAAATCCACTAATTTTCAATGTTTGAAATTCAACATTTTTAAAGATAAAATTATTTTGTTTAGTTGCTTAATCGATATCCTAAGAGTATTAGTTACTACTAGCATTTCCTAAGATTTTTTTTATAAGCGCATATTTTAAGAAATGAACATAGTATTCTCTAATACTTCATTTGATCCTTATTATAGGTTATACTTAACTATATTACAAAGACTAAGAAAGGTAGTTGCAATTCTTGAAATTTTAAAAATGTATTTTAACATTATAATTTTATTTTCATAACTTGTATTGAAAATTTCACAAATGTATTGTTTTACATTAATGAACAAATGACAAATAAGAAAAAAAGTAATAAATATTTTCTTAAAATAAAAAATTGTAAAGTGACTTATATATAAAACCGGAAAATTCTTATAGAATGTGACTTATAAATAAAATTAGAGAGGTATAATTTATTTTTTATTGCAAATGTATGTACTCCCTATAATCTATTTTTTACTGTTAGATGAGAGCAATTGTAGTTGAAATTTACAAATAATCTGGTATAGTTAACTAGAAATTGGGTTTGTCTCAATGTTTCATTCTTCTAAGCGAAACAGTCTTTTAAACAGGTGTTTAAGTATTAGTCTCTACTCTCTTCTACCGATGAAAGAAAAAAACAAAACGGCCAAGAAGAATAGGATGGGGGTTAGGGGAGAATGACTAGGGTCTCAACTTTTATGGTCCATAGCTTTGGCAATTCGGTATTGTCATTGTACATGACTACTTCAAAATAGAGAAAATGCCATCTGGATTAGGGGTGAGCATGACCCGGCCCAACCCGGAGACCCGTCCCAACTCGACAGGTTCAGGTCGGGTCAAACCCGTCCTTTAACAAGTGAATGGACAAACCCGTCCTCGAAGAGGTCAGACCCGATCTTATTAAGGACGGGTTCGGGTCCATGCCCGGGTCACCCGGACCCGGCCCGGACATATATATATATATATATATATTTAAAAAGCTTAGCACAGTTGGGACCTTGTCCAGATTTCCTTTAACAAGTGAATTAACCAACAAAGCCCACGGGAAAATGATCTGTTTGGTGATCTGCACAAGTGAATTAACCAACAAAGCCCACGGGCAAATAATCTAACTACTCCGTCTCCTCCTCTACTTGTCTGTTTGCTGATATGCTCTTCTACTTCAAGGTAATTTTTTTTTCCTTTTTGGAAATGATGTACTCATTATTGAAATATTAGGAACTATAGAATTATACTTTTTTGTTGTTGAATGAATTATATTAGTATTAATATACTTCTTGTGAATGGTTATAGAATTCTAGAAAGATTTTGCAAATTTCAAAATTTGAATGGTTTGAAGTTTTTTTTTAATGTTATTCATCCGTCCCGGGTGAACTCGGACCCGTCTCTATTTGGACCCGTCCTTACCTTGTCCCTCTATAATTAGGGACGGGTTCGGGTTGAAAATTTGACCCGAACAACATTTCGGGACGGGTACGGGTCAAGCCAAACCCGTCCCAACCCGTCCCATGCTCACCCCTAATCTGGATATGGCATTAATGACACCCAATGGATAATACTCAATGTTCCGTTATATGGTTTTGGTTATGTACTCATGATTTTAAGTTCCACGCTTCTATCTGAAAACGATTTTCACCTTCTCTGGGTTTGTGATAGACAATTTTATGGAGAAAAACTTGTAATAAACACATGCTTATTAAATCAAGTTTTTTTTTTTTATGGATGCTTATTAAATTAAGTTAAACCAATCAATTAATAAGCTCATTTCATAAATATAAATGTTTAGAAAGACGATAGAACCCTTAGCTTATAGCGATTATTTTTAACCATTGAGAAAGCACTCGAAGCAGTTGATTAGACGTGTTCAATAGGCTCTCTGCATGTATAATTTTTATTCACTTTTCGCGGCAAATTGATCAATAGTGGAAGTACAAATTTGATGTGTGTTTGTTTATTTGCTTTTAAAAATTGAACTAGGTAACAAATGAAAAGAAATCATTTTAAATATATTGATTCAACTTTAAATTATAGTTTGTTAATGTTACCAAGGCGTGCGTATCCTATCTATATCACTTCCAGCACTCGATCTATCCCATTGATTTTGTGCAGATTACAGTCTTTTCTACCATGTTTAGGAAAGAGGGATTTCCGTGTAGTTCTAACAAGGGACATTTGATCTCTTGAATGGGACATTTGCTTAATTAATCGTGTCCTGTCAATAAAGCACACGAAAGAAACCCTTTGGAATCCATTTTGCGTGGATATGAAACTATGCATGTTACAACTAGTTGTGATTAAACGTATGGGGGTCAAAGTTAAACATGGAGATGCAATGTTGCACTTTTTTATGATTGAAACAGAAAACCATATTCCTCTGCAATCAAGGTCATCTACAGTACAAGTAATCATGGCATTAACCGTTATATGAGGTCATTAGTGGAACTCAATTTATAAGGCTGATGAGATGCAACTAGAGCAATAGATGATGGAGAACAGAATGTGAGCATGTGGAATTTCCCATAATAGGATGAGTGATTAATGGATTAGAGAATTTTTTTTAACAAAAAGGACAACTTGCCGCGATATGATAAAGCTCCCGAGCTATACTCAAATTCAATTCACAAAAGGGTCGTATTCCCTATATGATCTATAATTCTCATGTTGCATTCGCAAAAGGTTAATTCCATGACTCAAATTGGTAAGGTCTAAGGCAAAACAATGCTAGAGGAAAATCTCATTCTACTTATTCGAGAGATTAAAAAAATTAGTTCATTCGATACACGAGACTCCTACCTAATTTAGAGAAGGTAAATCTACTTTGCATAAGTCACAAGCGGAGAGGCTGCTTAGAGACAAAGTGCAAGAAAATTTTAGAGTTTAGAGAAGTGGCCCACATTGTCTAACGGGGAAGCAGCAGGCAAAGGAAAGTCCTGTGGGGTTGGAACTTGCGTTTCCCGGTAAACAAGTTTCATCTAAAACACTCGTGGTCTGCTACTAGTCCCTACATCCACATGACTATGTTTCTCTTTTGTACTCTTATGCTAACTCTAACTCTAACTCATGATAAATACCTCTCCACTCCCTAATACAAAAAACACACACTTCTCTTCTCTACCTCCTCAAACACACTCTCCCCGCTAAAAAGATTCAAAGTTGAAGTTGCAAAAAATCAACATAATAATGGCCATCAAAAAATCCAATAAACTACCACAAGGTGATGTTCTCAAGCAAATTCTCAAAAGATGTTCGAGTTTTGGAAAGAAGCAAAGCAGCTACAACAATAATGAAGAGGGTCTTCCTTATGATGTACCAAAAGGTCATTTTGCTGTTTATGTTGGGGAGAACAGGACAAGATACATTATTTCAATTTCTTGGCTGGCTCATCCACAGTTTCAAAGTCTTCTCCAAAGAGCTGAGGAAGAGTTTGGGTTCAATCATGATATGGGGCTTACCCTCCCCTGTGATGAAGTTGTTTTTGAGTCCTTAATCTCAATGATAAGATAAGAAGCTGGAAGATGTTATCGAGTAGAGTGGAGTGCAGTGGAGGATTAGCATCATAAATACTACCCTTGTCAAGTGGAGGAGGTTCTGACTTGGTCACTACTATTAACATTTTACTTTTGGTATTGCAATTGTATATATACTACTATAGTATGGATGTACAAGCATATTTCCTTGGCAATGTCATTTGTATCATTAATTGATGAGTGGTGATTTAAATGAAGCAATGTTATTCATGGGGTATTACCCCCTTCAACTTTTTCAAAACCCTCTTTGCTCTAACTTTCATTCGATTCCTTGACAAAGGAAGCATGAAAGAGTAATTATTATAACTAAAAGAAGGAAGCATGAAATTAAAGAGTAATTATTAAAACTAAAAGAAGTTATCCTTGATGTATAGCTAATGGGTTTTACTTCGGTACCCTTTCAAAATAAAGGGTTTTGGTACCCTCTCATATTTTTCCAATCATGACAAGTACAATATACTACCATGTCTTAAAACACCGAGATATTCTTGACCAAGGTTATGAAACTCGAGATCCTACGTAAGATCGGAAGGGGGAGGTGAATACGTAAAACGTGTGATCGTAACACGGATCGTAAGATCCTACCATATATATATTTAAATATATATATATATATATATGTATGTATAAATTAAAATTAAAACCTATTGATCTGCATTTAAAATTAAAACCTAAAAGCCTAGAAAGTAGAAAGTTAAAAAGTTATAAATTTATAATATATGTATATTGCAAATTTGCAATAGCCTGTGTGTTTTATACTTTTATCAGTTAAAGAAAGCCAAAGTCTATACTGCTATAGCGATACAAAGAAGAAGAAAACACATTGACAGTTGACACGAAGAAGGAACTAGGAAGAACCATCATCATCACCATCAAATATCAAGCAATGGCAAGACAACATAAAACGGTGGCAACTGGCAAGTGACAAGACAACATAAACCGTGGCTTGAGATTACCTTTTGGAATGACGATCGGAAGCGGTGGATGGACAAACGGCGGCGGTGGCTGAGGACCTTACTAAGGACGGCGATGGAGCACGAAGAGTCACTGGAGTAAGTTTGAAGTTGCTTCTGTATGTTGTGTATAGAGGGAACCCCCTTTTTTTAGTTTTTTAATCGACCCGGGTCGGGTCAACCCGGGTTTCGGCCCCAAAATCAATGCGATCCGCCTTTTACCAGGAACGTGGAGATCGCACGATTCCACCGATCTTACGTGTAGCACGACGATCCTACCGCGCCGACGACGAATCGCGTTTCTACCGGGATCGTCGCACGCCATGGAGGTTATGGATCGTGTAATCGTACGATCTTGCGAGTTTTCTCGCGATACTGCTAACAAAGTTCTTGACACTCAATAAAGACTGAAAATTATATGTTAAGATGTTCTCCACTTTTTATATATTTTTTGTGCTAAAAAATCTACGCTAAATTTAGACGAAAACATATGTTCTTGTGTGTTGAAGATTATATCTCAACTGCAGCAATATAATTTTTTAAGCTGATCAGAAAAATAAAAATACAGTGAAATGTTCTTTTTTTATCGTTATCTAGCAAGAAAATTGATATTAGTGACATGATGTTGAGGTCCACTTATGTTGAGGTTGCTAGCCCAAGATGAATATTAAGGTTCATGATTTGGGAGTGGTTGTGAATTGATTTAGTTAAAAAATCTTGCATATAAGATCACACAGATTTGATTGCAAAATTTTATTAAACTTATACACTTTAATTTTTTCACATGGTAGTATATTGCAGTTGTCATAATTTGATTGCATAAATATGATAGGGTACCGAAACCCTTTATTTTGAAAGAATACGGAAGTAAAACGAGTAATATGTCAGATTAGTCCCTGACTTTGTAAGCGTCGGTCAAGTTAGTCCCTGACTTTATCGAAATAGCAATTTAGTCCCCGAGATAGGAGAACGTCGATCAAGTTAGTCCCTGCCGTCACTATCGCAGGGATGTATTTGCTTTAAAATGGGGTAAAGATAGGGACGTATGTGAATTAAAATGAAATCTCAGGGACTAAATTGCTATTTCGATAAAGTCAGGGACTAACTTGACCGATGCTTACAAAGTCAGGGATTAATTTGACATATACAAAATTTTTCCAACTTTAAGTATTAAAAAAAAATATTTATGTCTTTAGTTGTTTTGGTTTTTGTCCCTATAATTTTTTTTTTAATCTTAATTTATCCTTAATTGTTTCGAAAATTTGGGTTTTAATCCCTGCGATTAGGAAAAATGTGTTAAGTACTGATGTAGCTAACAAAACGCCGCATCAATATATATGTGCAAGTATTGCATGTCATTGATAGGATGGCGTACATGATCCGGATCCGCAGAAGCAAAAGGGGCAAAGTCCAATCCAAATGTATTAGTGAATTGCTCCTGCGGGTTCGGATCATCCACGATATCCTACTGGTGGCACGCAATACTTGTTGCATACATATATGCTAGCGGTTAACGAATTTTTTCACATGATTAAAACCAAATTTTCACAATAATCAACGAATAAGTCAAGGTCAAAAAACTTCCAGAGATCAAAATCAAAACATTCTTAATTTTAAGTACTAAAGAAATAAAACCTTAAACAGATTTTCCATCGATACAGTGGAAAATATGTTACCAATTATGTTGTTGGAGGTTTAAAATATAACTTGTACAAGATCCATAATGTCATCAAATAAGGTTTTAGAATAATCAATTAAATATCATTTTTAGAAATTAAAATGTAATTTGGCGAAAACTTCTTTTTACCAAGTTGGTAATACTTGTATATTTGAAGAATAATTTCACGTTTTATTCAACTTTTGACATTAAAATAAACCTTCCTTTCTTTTGAGAACTCGCCACGATTGAAGTTAGGGGGAGCAGGGGAGTTTGGTCAATTAAAGGTGTTAGGAGCAAAAGGCGAAGAATCAAACAAGAAATTGGAAGTCTTACACGAAATTGGAAGCTCCAAATTTGTTAGGGGGAGGATAAATTTTGTTGCTATTTTACAAGCTCCAATTTCTCAAATCTCAAACAATAGTTGGGTGGCACCACTCGCCAGTGTTCTGTTTTTGTTGTTTTATGCTTGATCCATTATCATCTTGCAAGATCATTCTTAAAAAA
Organism: Crotalaria pallida; assembly: GCA_037953625.1. NCBI lineage: Eukaryota > Viridiplantae > Streptophyta > Magnoliopsida > Fabales > Fabaceae > Crotalaria > Crotalaria pallida. The sequence goes on along the minus strand of CM075655.1, from coordinate 125,520,593 downwards.
TTAAAGGCAAATGTTAACAAATATTTTTGGTGTATTTTTTAAAAAATCAAATATAAATAAAAATTATTAAAAAATACATTTTTCATATTCTCAAAACATAAAATAATATGTTTTTTTTAATTTAAAAAGTTTAACAAATGTTTTTAAAACACTTGTTAACAAGGTAGAAAATTAAAAGTGACTTTGTCGCAATTGGAAAGTTGAGACACATTTTATTTTGACAGGCTGTTGCACCATTCCAAAACCGCTGAAGTTTATTAGCATTACTGAACAGTGTGGCCAATCATTCTCATACCTCTATAACCTATTGATCCTTAGATAATACTCCGTATATCGTTAATAGTGTATGTGGGGCAACAATAAATTATCCAGAGAGTGGTTCAAGTACCTCATCCTAGCACTTTATCATTATCAATGACTCAGAAATATCATCATTGGCTATAAAAAAAAATGGTAGTGTGTGAAATAAGGTTTGGCCTTGGTTACTGGCCACAGTGCTCTTCTCCTGATTATTCATGCATATTACATATATAGTTAATCATTATGTAACACATCAATGCGGGGTAATCAAAAGTCTCTCTCTGTCTCAAGAGGAGGGAAGTTTCATGACCGAACGAATGATCACTTCAAAAATCTCTCTTATCCAAAATAAAAATCACTGCAAATAGCACAAGCAGTTAGAGAAGTAGCCAGATTCTTGTTTAGCCTTGCATGGGAAAAGTTTGCTAATTAGCCACTAGTTATGACTCATGCATTGGCTTCTTCCTATCCCAGCTAATAGCATGCGACATGTGACCTAAAATCCAAATAGAAGAAAAAGGATGAGTTTAAGACCCTAGTCATCTCATGCCATGATTAAAGAAGTTATTGAGTCTTAATCAAACATGAATGGACACATTCTCGATAATGTTTCATTTAACTCTTCCTCCGGACGTAGAGGACAAAGTACTTACCCGAGGATTCTAGCTAGCTTATCGGAGCATTATCACAATTTTGTATATTTAGTATTATGCCTTAATTGGAAAGTATAGATTAATTTGGTTTTATTAATAGGATTAGATGAACAACAATATAAATAATTTGACGTCATGTTTTAATCCGAAACCTTAAAGCATTAAGTTCATGAATCTTTCTACTTATATATATTATTCAACTTATCATGCTCTAGTCAACTTAGACTAATTTATTTTATCTCTTTCAACAAAGAAAAAAATCACATATAAATTTAAAGGAATGCATCAAAATAAATTGAAAAAAAAATTATCGAAAAACTGAATGGATAAATTATTTTTGACTTAAAAAAGGAGCATCAAAATATTTTCTTTGTATTTTTTTTTTATTTTTTCTATCTCCCTCTGATCTGCCAAGTTTTTCTTCACAATTCAGAATCAAACTTCACAATTTTTTATTGAGTTTAAAATGAAAATATTTACTAAATCTATTTATAATTTTTTGAATTGGTGCGATTAGAAAATGAGTTTAAACTTTTAAGCCACAAGCCCACAAGACTAACTGAAATATAAGAGAAATTTGAAAATGAAAAATAACTTGAAAATTAATTTAAAACAGAAAAATTTATAAGAGCAACTTAAAAAAAAAATACTCGGTGTAGGAATACGCCTGTTTTGCCAAACTTTTAGTCTTTTACGGTGATCTGTAACTTTCCCTTAACTAACTTTTGAAGTTAAGGTGTGCTATGCTATTATTCTAAGAATATCAGTACTCAACAGTACTTATAAACTCCATAATTGACCACAATTAAAGTATGAACCCTCTTACAAACGCATGCTTAATCTATGTGCGACTTTGTGCATTTGGTGCACATGCAAATGGACCCTCATTGCCCATCAAATGGGCCCCCTGCCTGGACAATTAAACTCTTAATCCTTTTGTCCTTCCATTTATTAACAGATAACAAAACTTGATTACCTTAGCCACAGAAATAAAGCAAATGTTCAGTTTTTCTTTCTTGTAATTTACGGAGTATTGAGCAGGCGCAAACCATGCTCTGATACATTGCTTCAATAGCTTCGAACTTCTAATTAGGCGTAGCTAGTTACCCACTAATGTGTTTAGATGTCTGTTTTATACAGGAAAAGGACCTAGGAATTGGGGAATTATTAATTACTGTATATTTGTCTTAGCCAGAAAAAATTGATGACAAATAATGCTCCCCTATATATGTAAGTCTTTGAAGATGATTTGCACGTGAATTAAAAAAAAAAAATAGTTAATACTGTAGTATTGTTAATGGTATTAAAATTGAAAACATTTGATATACTTTTTCAAAATTATCCCTATAATTATTATTGAGATTCTAAAAAGTGTTTAATAAATAAAAATGTTTGTAAAAAAAAAAATAATTAATATCATTGAAAATTGGACAAAATGCTTATAACAAAATCAAGAAACTTCCACTAATGCTTGTACTATAAAGGAATGGAGGAGTAATAACAAATTGAAATGAAAACATCACTTTCCAGGAAGGGAATGTTGACAAGTTAACCGCTAACTTCACATGTGAAAGTACTGGACTACTGATGTAAGCACGGCTTTCCTGATTACTGTATGTTTTGTTAGATAAACTTTTCGTTACATTTTAATTTCAGTTAATAATTTGCTAGTTGAATATTATTGAATTAATTTACACAAGGACATATGATTGTATTGGCATGGTAAGGCTGGTGTCCTTTTGTCTAAGAGGTTCTTCCTAGCTAATAGCCATTTCAACTAGCTTGAAATAGGGGAATTTTTCGGATAGTTCCCAATATATGGTACCAGATATATTTAAACGGTCGACCGATTAATTAAGTAAAATTATCTGAATTGAATCTATTTAAAATCAACAGTTTAATAGATATGTACGAGATTATTGATTCATGATCATACAATAGTTTTCCTCGAAATAGGTCTAATATATTAGCTTAACAATACAATTGATGGAGGGAAGAAAATGGGGGTAAAAAGGGAATTGCATTAAGCAATTTTTGCTAAAATTGATATGAGAAATGCATGTGACTAATGAACCAAGATCCTTAGTCCTAAATTATGTTCCAAACTCTCTACTCAACCAATCATATTTGATTAAATATTAAAAAAATATTATAACAGTTGGAAGTTAATTATTTTTCAAATTATTAAAATCCGTGTGAAAGATATAGGGTTTGGAACATGGTTTATTTGGGATAAAAAATCTTGATTGGTGACTAATGAATGATAAGTTAAGTAATTAATAACTAGGAGGTGGTAACTAGCTTAGCAATGCAAACTACCTAACTCAATCATATTGTCAATGTAATTTACCATTTTTATTTAGTGTTTCAGATATACAGTAGTAAATAAATTACACAACTTTAGTAGTAAATTCGCTGCCTCTGGCTCTACAATGAACATGGTCAATAGCTTTAGCCTTTAGCATATTGCTTCATTTTGAAGTAGTGTTAGAAAAAGTGTTGTTGATGATAACCTTGATCACAAGTCCTAATTTTATCAATTTTTAAAGCACTAAGCTAGAAGTCTAATAAAATTCAATGTAAATATATTATATTCCAAATATTGAGAAACAATCAGATCAGATGTACTTCAACGACACACATGACATCATTGAAGTCTTGCTTTTGGACGTTGTTTTAAAAATCTAAAACCCAATGTTGATTGTGTGAAGGAGCACGTAGGAATGGTTCGGTTGCTAAAGAATTAGTAGGACAGACATATGTTAGGTTCATGAACACAGCATAAAGCCTGCACTTCCCACGTACCGTATTCAATAGTATTTTCTAATGATGCATTTATAAGCTGCAAGCCAAGAAACAAGGCCTACACCAATACCAAACTCAAAAAATTCAATCACTTTAAGGAATTATATAAATCGATATATCAAGTATGTCTCCCAAAATTCGAACTAATGTTCAATCTTGCCATCTATTTACATGATTTATTGGAGACAAAGTAACAAACATATGGTTTTCATCTTCTTCGGTTGCTTTTGCTTTCATCCAAACGCGGATTTCAGGTTTTGAGAATATAGTTTCAAAATTTTGATTGAGCTTGCACGTGATATGTTTTACAACTTTATTTTTGGTGTACACCAATTTATCCTTCAATTGATAGTCGAAAACTGATATTTGATACTCCCTCCAACTCGAATTATAAGCAACAAAAAAACATACTACTCTTGGTTTAAAATATAAGCAAAACTAACTATATTAAATTTTGTTTCATTCTCAATACCACTTTCCTAAAACATCTCTAGAAAATTGTAATCTTAATTAATTTTTGTTTTATTCCCAATACTACTTTCCAAAAATACCTCTATTTTTTATAAATTTGAGAAAATTAAATACAATCAACTAACTTCCTTAATAAGCGTAAAAGTGGTTAGAATTGTTGATAATTCGAGCCGGAGGGAGTATTATTTGAGACATACAAATGATTGAAATGAGTTTTGCCTATACCAACAAAACATTTTTGGGGATCGAAACTTTGATATAATGTTTAAGAAAATCAATCACCTATCAACTATGTTGAGTTTTGTTTGCGATATGTTTTATAATTTTTCACGAGAGAATTAAGCACAAAAATGAGTGCATATTTTTTTTTTCCTTTCAAATGATTGCATGGTTCTTTAAGCATTTCTTCTTTTTTAAATTAGTTGACTTTTTCATTTAATTAAATTCATGCTTATCAATACACGTGTTTTGTCCATGGAATATTTAGACAAAGTCATCAACAACTTCTAATAAGTAGTATTATTTGCTAAAGCATTTGTTTGCATGAACTTTAAATAATATTATTGATAAAGAGGGAAATAAAATGGTATTGAAAGCACGTTCGGTTTTGACCTTTTATTTTTTTATGTAGTCAATTGATTCTTATTTTCCATTCTGACTAGTTTCACACTTTCATCAGTATTAATAAAAATAAAAATAATGCTAAACCAATTTTTCGCCGATTGCCGATATAATTTAAATTTCCTCAAAACTTGGTATCAACTTTTAGTACATTTTAAAAAGATGGGTAAATAAGAATTTTCTTGCAAGGTTTTTAAGGAGATATCTTAGTAGTATGAGGTATATGGTGGTTGGGCTCATTATTTTTGTAATGATTGGTAGGTGAGAGTGTGGTATCTCTTTGTATGTATTACAGTGATTCTAATTGCTTCACAATAGTGTGAAGCTTATCATGTACCTTAACTTTGAGGACATAATTGTGTATCTTTTGGCAAATTCTTCACAGAAAGTGGAACTTCTGTTGTGTACTTTGATGTTTGGTTGTTCTTTTTAATGAATATTTCTTTGTTTGTTGTTTAAAAAAAAATTAAAAATACAGGCTTAGCTTAGCTTAGCTTAAATAGGTTTTGACTACATTGTTTGCTAAATACATGTATGTTGGGACTGCATGTATAGGGTTAAAGATGGTCAAATAAAATTTGGAGACTAAAATCCCTTAATAACAAAAAATGTTATTCAGGAGTATCATACATTTTATGCAAAATGATATTCGAAGAGATTAATCATTATATACGAGTTGGAGGATACTTGGTCTTGAAAAAGAGACAAACTGGAAGAAGAGGGAGCGGGGTCTGGTGGCCTAATGTGAGCGTGCATGGTCACTTTTTAAACTCTCATGCGGCTCCACACCTCAGTGTTAAATGATTGGTTTTATTTATGCTGAGGAGTTAAAAATAATACTCAGTATTCCTAAATATAAAGTTTTCTTATACTTTTATTTTGTCCATATTTATAAAGCTTCATACCAATTTTCAATGATTATTAATTACTTTTTTTCACAAACATCCCTATTTATTTAACATTTTTTGAATTCCCAATAATATTAATAGGGGTAATTTTGAAATTACATATCAAAAGTTCACATTTCCAATACAATTAACTAAATTATGTCACCTTTTTAATGGACGTGAAATCCCTCAAAGACGTTTTATATTTAGGGACGGAGGGAGTAAAAACTTATAGCAAAATGTGATTTTTTTTATTCTCGAGACATGGAATGATGTCCACCCATGATTGATTTCCCAATATTAAAAACCTTAACAAATGCCCTTAGGACACTTATCAAATTCCTTATTTTGAATTGTCGTCATAGATAGATTTGTGCATTCTCACTAATTTCTCTATCTAGCTAATTTACCTAATATTAAAAATCAACTTGCTCGATAGTTACAATTTTGAGAATTGATTCAATCATATTTTAAATATATATTTGTTGCACATTTTTGGGACACTCGTGTCTCTAATATGTGTTAGAATCATGTTTAGAAATGGTAAAAGTGAAAATTACTGTACGATTAGACAATCACAATTCACACAAATTAAATGTATTACACCAAAGTTTTATTTTATTGACATCTATACGACGACATTCGCTATTTTTTTCTTTTAATAAATAACAAGGTAGAAATGTAGAATTATCATGTGTCACAAAGTTTTCTTTAGAAAATCTGTAGCGTGATTACAATTACATGAACTCAAACTCAAACGTTTGATTAAGATTAAAAAAAAAAGAGTCCATAGTCACGCTTAATTAAGCTCTCTTTAACATTATTGAGTGAACAATTAAAAGAAAACCAAAATATACAATAGAATATAATAAAATAAGTAATTTAATATTTATATTTACATTAAAAAAAAAGTTTGATGCTACATTGTTTGTTTGGTTTGATAAAGGGTTAAGAATTTTAGTAACCATAATTTTCTAAGGAAATGAGAATTAAATAAAAGATTGAAAATTATATAGCTTTATTTTATTCCCATTGCATCACCCTTTGTTTTATTTTAAAAAAATTTCCAAAATTGCAATTAGCTAAGTAACAATCCCCAGCCCCATACCCACTCCACACATCAAGATATTTTGAAAATTTAACTCCATAAAACAAAATTTTGGACTCTTTAAAATGTTGATTTAGAAAATCTAATTAAAATTGCTTCCCAAAACATAATTGTGAAACATTTTAAGATGTTAGATTCAAAATATATTTTGACTTAGAATCTGATAACATAAAAAGTTCTTGAATGCTAGTTGAGGTTGATACAATTGGTGTGAAGTAGTATCACACTAGCACTTAAGCAAATGGTTGAGAATTTGATCCTTAATTTTGCAAATGTAAAAAATTTCAGCCTGGAATGTCACCCCAGAAAGGGTCGAACCAACCTAAAGAATTAGTCATCATGCTTACATCGGTGGATCCGGATAAAAAAATCCTAAATTATGTTAACCGGAGTAATATGTTGACAATTTTATATGGAACACCATCACAAAGATATGAAATATTGAAAGGAAAAAAAAAAGAAAGGGATAAGTAAAAAAACGAATATTAATTAATACTATAATTTAGCAACTAAAATTTTTAAATTTCGTATTCCATTGTTAAAAAAAATAAAAATCAAGGAAGTGTGGTGCAATAAGTAATTCCCTAAACATTTCCATTCCATAATAACAAGGACACAACATCTTCATACTAAAATAAAACCAACCTTCGGGCCTAAATAAGAAGAGTCTAGCCCACGAAATAACAGTCCATGAAAGTATATGGGCTCGTGACCCATTCTCCATACCCAAAACTAACTGTGTGTGTGGCCCGAAGCATATATGAAAGAAGCAAAACAGAAACCCTAACATTTTGTTTCTTGTTCCGCAGCAGAACTGAATTTCAGTCGTCGTCTTCGTCTTCACAATGGGGAGAGTCATCCGAGCACAGCGTAAGGGTGCCGGTTCCGTTTTCAAATCCCACACCCACCACCGCAAGGGTCCCGCCCGCTTCCGCAGTCTCGATTTCGGTGAGCGCAACGGTTATCTCAAAGGAGTGGTCACCGACATCATCCATGACCCAGGTCGCGGCGCCCCTCTCGCCAAGGTCACCTTCCGCCACCCCTTCCGTTACAAGAAGCAGCAGGAGCTCTTCGTCGCCGCCGAGGGCCTCTACACCGGGCAGTTCGTGTATTGCGGCAAGAAAGCAACACTGGTTGTTGGGAATGTATTGCCACTGAGATCTATCCCTGAAGGAGCTGTTATCTGCAACGTTGAGCATCACGTTGGGGATCGCGGCGTGTTCGCTAGATGCTCTGGTGATTACGCTATTGTTATCAGTCATAACCCTGATAACGATACCTCTAGGTACTCTTTTTCTCTTTTCTTTTCTTTTTTTTTTTACCTTTTATAAATTAATTTTATGTGCGTGACTTGTTACTATTGTTTTAGTGTCAATTAGTTAGTTTTCAATTTGAGAATGACGTTATGATATGGGTTTATAAATTTTCATTTTACTGCAGAAATTAAGGCATGAGATAAATAAATTATTAATTAGTTACAAATTAGAGTAACTAACCCTTGTAACTGGATGCCACTGTTTGAGGAATAAACTCTTATTCACTATCACTTGTATATTAAAACTTTGGCTTTCTCAATTCATTGACCAGGGCTATATAATCAGCATTCTTATTAAGAAGATGAAGAATGATTTGCTTAAGGAACTTTTCTTATTGTACTTGTCCATGTTCATTTGAAAACTGTATGTCTGCTCTGCACTCTTTTACAGGATCAAGCTCCCATCTGGAGCTAAGAAGATTGTTCCAAGCGCCTGCAGAGCCATGATTGGGCAAGTTGCGGGTGGAGGGAGAACTGAGAAGCCACTCCTTAAGGCTGGTAATGCTTACCACAAGTTCAGAGTAAAGAGGAATTGCTGGCCCAAGGTTCGTGGTGTTGCTATGAATCCAGTTGAGCATCCTCATGGAGGAGGTAACCACCAGCATATTGGGCATGCTAGTACGGTCAGGCGTGATGCTCCTCCTGGACAGAAGGTTGGTCTCATTGCTGCCAAGCGTACTGGTCGTCTTAGGGGACAAGCTGCTTCTGCTGCCTCCAAAGCTGACAAGACTACTTGAAAAGATTGTTAAGAGTTTTATATGGATTTTAATCAACTGCAAGTTTTCAAATTTTGCTTCTTTACTAGTTTATGTTAAACTGTTGTGTACTACTGTTCTGAGAACCATTCGCCCCTTAAATATGATGTTTTTAAGAGACAGCGTTTTCTGTATTTGTTTACAAATATTCAGTCCTGCAGTTTTGGTTGGAATGCTGAAATTTGTTTTCTTATTAACCTTTTACTTACAATGTTATGGGATCAGTTTTTAATGCATAGAAAATACAGTATATTTAAAATGTTGACCAATGACCAATCAATTAACTAAAACGATCTGAATTGAATTTATTTAAAATCAACGGTTTAATAAATATGCATGGAATTATCGATTCAGGATCATACATACAATATGCATGGCTTAACGGCACAACTGATGGTGGGAAGAAAATGAGGTAAAAAGGGAATTGTCTTAAGCGATTTTTGCTAAAATTGATGCTAAAATTGGTAAGTTATGTAATTAGTAATGGCGAGTTGGCAACTTAGCAAACTACCTAAGTCAATTTAGCGTTTCAGATATGTAGTAGTAGTAGTAAATACTCCCTCCGTCCCTAAATATAAAGCTCTATTAACACTTTTATTTTGTCTCTATTTATAAAGCCTCATACCAATTTTCAATGATAATTAATTACTTTTTTTCACTAACACTCCTATTTATTCAACACTTTTTAGATTCCCAATAATATTAATAGGGGTAATTTTGAAATTACATATCAAAAGTTAACAATTTCAATACAATTAACTAGATTATTTCACTTTCTTAATAGACGTGAAATCCCCCAAAGAGACTTTTTATATTTAGGGACGGAGGGAGTAAGTTATACAACTTTCTTACTAAACTCCCTGGCTCTACAATGTACATGGTTAATAGCTTTGGTATATTGCTTGTTTTTATCAATTTTTAGCTAATGATTACCTTGATCAGAAGTCCAATTTTGAAGCACTAAGCCAGAAGAGGTTTAATAAAATTTAATGTAAATATATTAAATTCCAAATATTGACCAACAATCAGATGTACTTCAAAGACGCAAATGACACCATTGAAGTCTTGCTTTTGGACGATGTTTTAAAAATCCAAAACCCAATATTGATTGTGAGAAGGAGCACATAAGAATGGTTCGGTTGCTGAAGGATTAGTAGGGCAGACATGTTAGGTTCATGAACACAGCATAAAGCCTGCACTGCCCATGCACCTTATGTCCATAGTATTTTCTAATGATTCATTTATAAGCTCCACGCCAATTAATAAGGCCTACACCAATACCAAACTCAAAAAATTCAACCACTTTAAGTAATTATATAAATCGATATATCGAGTATGTCTCCCAAAATTCGAACTAATGTTCAATCTTGGCATCTATTTACATTATTTATTGGAGACAATGTAACAAACATTTGGTCTTCATCTTCTTTGGTTGCTTTTGCTTTCATCCAAACGCGGATTTCAGGTTTGAGACTATGGTTTATTTTAAAATTATAATTGAGCGACCTTGCACGTGATATGTTTTACAATTTTTCATCAGAGAATAATTAAGAACAAAAATGAGTGCATGGTTTTTTTTTTTTTTTTTTTTTTTGCTTTCAAATGAGTGCACGGTTCTTTAAGCATTCTTCTTTTTTAAATTAGTTGACTTTTTCATTTAATTCAATTCATGTTTATCAATACACGTGTTTTGTCCATCGACTATTTGGACAAAGTCATCAACAATTTCTAAAGTTGTTCAACTTCTAATATTTAGTACTGTGATATTACTTGTTAATTTGTTTGCATGAACTTCAAATAATATTATTGAAAAAGAGGAAAATAAATGGTATTGAAAGCACGCTCTGTTTTGATTTTTTATTTTTTTATGCAGTCAATTGACTCTTGTTTGCCATTCTGACTAGTTAGTACTTAGTAGTTACCTCAGTACTAATAAAAATAATACTAAACCAATTTTTCGCCCTCTAGATATAATTTAAATAATTTCCTCTTAACTTGGAGCCAAATTTTAGTATATGTTAAAAAAGAGTTAATAAGAATGAAACCGAAAATACAGACTTAACTTAGTTTAAATAGGTCTTGACTACATTATTTGCTAAATATGTCATTCGCGACTACATGTACGGGTTAAAGATGGTCAAATAAAATTTATGGACTGAAATTAAAATTGAGTAAACTTTTGAGAATAAAAAACATAATTTATATATGCCTTAATAGTAAAGAACGTTATCCGGGAGGATTGCCTACTTTATACAAATAGTGTTTGAAAGGATCAGTCACCATGCTTGCGTCAAATAGTCATAGAAAAAAAACTTAATAAATAAATAAATACAAGTATAACACATTGTTGTTGAGTTGCAGGTCTATTTGCAAATAGCCAACGACCATTTCTGAGACAGTAGTGGTTATACCGAATTTATGAAGAATAATATCCTTACATTTCTATATATCACTTTTGTATCTTTCTGCAATTGTTCTATTTCTTGTGTTGATAAACAGACTTATCCATGTTCAAGAGAAGTTACCAATACATTTCTAAAGTAATCAGTTCATAACGATAAGTTTGCATCTATATAAAAGTGGCGTAATAAAATGATGTGAGAGTAAAATGGTACGTTAAAGGGGGCCAAAAGGTGGGGAAATATTTCCATTTTACAGTCACATGGGTGAAGCCTCAACGATTAATGGAACAGAAGTGCTAGAATAAGAATCAAGTTTTATCTAACATTAACATATTGGGAACAATTACATATATTAAAACATGAGTCTCCATAATTTTTTACCATGTGTATATACACAACACAATATCATCGGGGAGCTCCCTTTGATATACTTGAGAAGTAACAAACAGTGCTAGTGACTAGTCTTCCCTTTTGATGAAAAGAAGTGGCTCAAATCACGTCCTTGTTTCCCTAAAGCAGGGGCAGAAGAAGAGGAATTTGATTCATTAAGCATATAAATAGGCTGGCTTGATCCTATTGACGAATTTAATGATAAGCCGTCGGTGTCAGAAAGACATGATGTGGAACCAAAGTTAGGAGATGAAAACCCATCAGTCACACCTTGAGTGTCAGAAGAGTCGCTACATGCCTCAGCCTGATCAATGTCATTTGAGTTGCAGGAACCATAACCATAAGAATTTTGCCAACCGTGACTTGAATTAACTAACATTTCATTGATTTGAAGCCTTTTACTATGCTTTAGGTCTATTTGAGGGCACAGAGCTTGCAATTGCCTACCAAGTATATGCAAAGTCTCCTGACATTCAGCCAGCTTTTTCTCTGCAGCGGCTAGCTCCTTATCCTGAAGATATTGGAGAAAATTCAAATTGAATGGTAAGTACAAGGATAAAACATCCAGAAAATAAAAGAGTCTAATATGAGAATAAGAGTAATTGGCTGTTTTCAGTTGACAGTGAATCTAACAGAATATAGCTAATGAACCAAGAGGAAACACTCTTTTTTAAGGAAAAGGTGATGAAGCCAGGAAGGATGCCTAAGAAAACGAGAAAGAGGAAGAAAATTGCTCTTTCACATATGCAAAAAGAAAGCTTATTTCACTATTTCATATACACAAACACATCACAAGAATTAGCATAATGCAAGGCAAGACAAGACCAACTGCAGGTTTTATGATATGTTAATTATGTTAATACCTTCCCAGTATTGATGTCATTATCTGCTGCTGGATGTGGTGCACACATCAAGCACTTGTCCCTTGGCAAGGCAAACATGCTGTAAATTCAGAATGGACCGCACATCAAGCTCAAGAAAAAAAAATTAGGGGCTTAGAGCTAACCTAAACTTGCAGAAATATTTTTTTAGCTTGTCAATAATTCTAAACCAGACGGGTTTTAGGGGTTCAAAGCTAACCTTTGCATTTTCTCTTCATTTTCTTTGTACCTTACCAAGGCATCATGGTGACATTGTTTTTGCTCTACAAGACCATTCTTTAGCTCTTCCATCTTTTCCTTTAAAAACTTATTTTCAGCTTCTAACTCCTCTACATGTGTTTCAAGTGACTTATAAGACTCTGTCATACATTTCAGCTGAATCTCAGCTAAGCTATATGATTGATGAGATAAAGCCAATTGTGCATTCAATTCCGTAAGCAGCTGCTCCTTTTCCTTTAACATCAGATTGGTTTCCTTAAGGTCTTGCATGTATGCAGCATGTTCGGGTGGACTCACTTCTTCTTTGGGAACCTCAGTATCTCCAGATTTTGAAGTATCATCTGATTGTTCAGCTTTAGCATCTCTTTTCTTGGAACCATTGCCATTGCTAATGATGCCAAGAGGTACATTGCCATTGTCTGATAAGCAAGCCATTTTTTCCACTTCTAGAAAGTCATCCATCAGTTCTAATATATTTTTGTTCTTGTGATTCTCAAGTTTACCTTCCCTTCTAACTCTGCTGATATCACAAAGAACAGAAATTGAAGCTGCACTTGACTCAACAGGACTTTCTGGATCCTCATGCCCATCATCAGAGATAGAAGTGATGCTTGGTGGATTGTTAGATGCCCTACTTGAGGAATTCCCGGAATTGATTTCCAGAATTGGTTTTTGGGTGCTTCTTTCTTGTTGAAAAACCTGTATCTTAAGTCTTCCCACCATTTTAGCGTACAAGTTTCTAGAAGCATGCAGTTCAGCATTACTTGTGGCCAAAGCTTCTTTCAATGTCTTTGTTTCTTCTTCCAACTCCTCCAATCGTCTGGTAAAAAACTCAGATTCTTGCAGGGTATCAGTTTTTAAATGATTTTTTCTTTGATAGGATCCACCGATAACTTGGCGTGAACTCTCAACTTCTAGCTTCATTTGAGCTAATGCAGCAGGTCCAGGCAACTTCTTTCGCAACAGACTGCGAAGTCGTTGGCACTCACCCTCTAGCTTGGCTATATTCTTAACATCTTCTGTGTGCTCTTTCTTCGCCACTTCTGCTGATCTCATGATTATATTCTTTTCTTCATTTCGGATATCCATCTCCTTAGAAATCATATACAGCTCATACTTTAATGAAGTTATTTCTTTTTCATATGACTGGACACACTTCTTTAGAAGCTCAACCTCAGCCTCAGACTCAGACTTTTCTTCTTTTAGTTTGACTATTCTATTCGAACTTTCTTGCAATGATCTCAGAAGGGAAGCATTTTTACCAGCTTCCTGAAGAAGTCCCTGCTCCAGTTTATGTATTTTTGCTTCCAACTCTAACTTGATTTTGTCCCAGTGCTGGGATTTCACAAGAATCACCTCCTGCAATTTCTGTTCGCTATCCTCCTTCAAGGTTCTTATCTGCCTCATACATTCTTTTAGAGCCCCATCTAAGTGAGATGCTCTATCCTCAACAGTAAGCTTCGTGACAGTGATAGATTCAAGTTGACCTCTTAAGGAAATAACTTCTGCATCAGCTTTCTCCCATCCTAAAATGCATAGAAAGTTTAACTAACTATTATTTTCTTAACAATTGGAATATAGATAATGAAGTATTGCTCTAATTGTCTCAACTGCTACAGCTGAGATTTTTATTTCTTTAAAAAAAATGTTACTCAAAATTATTTAAATGTGAAAATGTAACTATGTAAGTATTACCTGAGACTGCTTCCTCGGCAACTTTTGCATGCTGTTTAACTATATTATCCTTGTTATTTAATTCCGAGTAAGCTGCAGATAGCTTTGCTTCCAAAGCTTCTACTTGATCCTCCAAATTTACAACTTGATCTTCCAATCCGGACATATGTGTGTATGATTCCATTGATATTTGAATGTAGTTCTTATCTGTGCAGTTTCCCTGCAGAAAATAGATAAGAAAAGAAAAGTTCATAAAATGGCGATAGTATATCTCCCCCTCCTTCCCCATCAACCTCTTTTTCTCATACCTGATCATCAAGATGTGCCACAGAAGACAAGGTAGAACCAACAGATTCTGATGTGGTCGCTGGTTTCTCAGCATTAATGGTTTTATCAGATGATTTTTTCTTCCATAGCCAACCCCGGCGGTCCATCTCAGAATTCTTCCCTGCTTTTCTATAATGCTCAAATTGAGAACTAATGTCTTCTTCAAATATTGTTATTAGCATAAAATCAAATCCAAATAAGTAAATCAGCTAGAAATGCACTTTCATAATTCGATTATAAAATTTCCTTGAAGGTTCACTAAATTTATTTAAAGTTTTTCATAATTCATATCAACGACAGCACAATATAATTGGCATTTGCTTTCCCATAAAAGAAGTTTGATCTTCCACCGGTTCTTTTTCCCACTCTCATGTCCAAGAGCTTCACCATCCACATAACATCCCCACCACCACACACGCACAAGAAAAAAAATGACATTTCCATCTATAATGTGATTGTAAAATAAGTCTTTGCAAGGCTTGCGCATTAAGTTTATTTTTTGTTTCTTTAGACGGTTTCTGTGATAGATAAATTATTCGGATTTTTCGGATTTTGGAATCATTCACAGAAGCTTATTTAGGCTTATGAAAACAAATAATGAAAATAGCTTCTGACCTTCCTAATTCCTAGAAGCTCTTTTTAGCTTATCTTAACAAGCTTATCATGTAAAGCTCATGAAAATATGCACTTTTTTATTTATTTCAAAAAAGTTTAGTATCAATTAAGCACCTAAGTAAGTTGTTTACCAAACAAGTCAAGTCATCCTTAATGTTGTATAAACATTAACTGATGTGTTATTTTCGACTGCGCAACCAAAACAGAACATGACTTAGCTCAGTTGGTAAAAGCTCCGGGAAATTTAATGTCCCCACCCCCATTTTAAAAAAAAAAAAAACTTTGCTTATGAAAACAATAAAACTGAACATGAAAATTTTGAAGGAAATAAAAATGTTCCTAGCTGTTGCTCTGCCTTCATTTGTCACTACATTTTAATGTTGTTTAAAAAATGAAGTAGCTCATGAACTTCAAAATCAACCAAAAAGAACCCCATAATCAGAATGAGCTGACTACCCCAAAAAATAACATTTGTTGGTTGTTGCTGTAATTTTTATTTTTTTTTGTTACTATAATATTTTAGAAGCCATGTTTTATAATATTAAGCAGGCACAGCAATATAAGCATGCAAAACCGTATCAAAAAAATATAAGCATGCAAAACATGGAAGAGAAATAGAAGTTACCCGAAAAGATGATTGAAGAATGGAATGGATGTTCACTAGCTTCAGGCCTTCAGAGATATAATGAAAAGTAGGGGTGTTGGGGTTTCAACTTGAACGGGTGTTTTGGCTCTTTGGAGCTTGGAAGAGTGAGTTGATGAGTTTGAGTGTGAAATGTGAACTGTGAAAAAGAGACAAACGAGGAGAAGAGGGGAGCGGGGTGTAATGGCCGAATGTGAGCGTGCGTGGCCACTTTTTAAACGCTCCTGCGGCTCCACATCTCAATGTTAAAATATTGGTTTTATTTGAATTGTCATAGATAGATTTTATTAGTACTAGTTCTTTTTGCTTGTCCTTTTGTCTTGTTTTTTTCTGCCTTCGTTGTTGTCGTTTTAGTGGCTCAAATCTTGGAACAGGGGAGTAGTCTATCCGTGGATGATCCAATTCCCATCGTACATTTAGAAAACTTCTTCAAGATTTGGAGGAAGCTTTGAGAAGAGGAGGGGCTAACTCAGAAAAACTTCAGCGTAAGTACATTTACATGAGCTCAAACTCAAACTTTTGATTAAGATTAAAAAAAAAAAGTTCATAGTTACGCTTAATTAAGTTTTTTTTTTTTAAACATTATTGAGTGAAAACTTAAAAAGCAAACCAAAATATATAATAGAATATAAAATAAGTAACTTAAAATTATATTTTCATTAAAAAAAAAAGTTTGATGCTACATTGCTCGTTAGGTGTCAAAAAGGATTGAGAATTTTAGTAACCATGATTTTCTAAGGAATTGAGAATTAAATAAAGGATTGAAAATTACATAGCTTTATTTTATTCCCATTGCATCACCCTTTGTTTTATTTTAAAAAATTTCCCAAAACTACTATTGGTTAAGCAACAATTCTCAGCCCCATATATACTCCACGCAACGAGATGTTTTGAAAATTTAACTCCATAAAATAAAATTTTGGACTCTTTTAAGATGTTGATTTGGAAAAGCTAATTAAAATTGCTTTCTAAAACATAATTGTGGAACATTTTAAAATGTTAGATTCAAAATATATTTTATCCAAATTGCCTAAATCCGATATTTTAAAAAGTACTCGAATTATGTTATTCGAAGTAATATTTTGATGATTTTATATAAAATATCATTCAGAGATATTAAATTTTAGGAAAAAATGTGATAGGTAAAAAAAATATTAATGAATACTATAATTTAGTGACAAAAATTTAAAATATCGTATTCCATTGTTAAAAAAAGATAAAAATCAAGGAAGTGATACAATAAAAGTAATTTTCTAAACCTTTCCACCCCGTGATAACAAGGACAAAAAAAATATGTTTTGACTCACTAACGTAGAAAGTGCAAATTTTTATATTTTCAACACTGGTGAGTAAAAGTGACAAGCACCCTTTTATTATGTCCAATATCATAAGTGTAAAAATTTGTATTTCTGACACTAGTGAGTCAAAACATATTTCTGACATGAATATGTTGGATGTGTATTTTTATTAAGTTTCCGACATCTCGAAATTGGGAATTAATTAGCATAGAATATTTTGGTTTTTTTTACGAAAAATGGGCCAAAACTTAAAACTCTGATGAGAAATGTCCAGCCCACGAAACAACATCTAACATATTCCGTGAAAGGAGTTAGTCTACAAACCCCACAATTATCCCCCAAACCCCATTTTAATGAGAAATGTCCATCATGCCCTTCAACATTTAAAAAAAAAAAAGGAAAGAAACTCCAAACCCCACCACCTTTCCACCTTTTACACTAAGAAAACCCCAAACCCCACCATCTTCCATACGTTGTTCCACATAACAAATTCCTCTCTCCCTGACATTCTCTCCCCGACACCTCCTAGTGGTCTTTCTCTGCTCCTTGTTGAAGGTAACTTTTGTTTAATGTGTGGTTTTTTTTTTTTACGTTACTGGAAAAATTCGGACACACTAGTGTCGGAATTTTAACAAAATTCCAACACGGGTATGTCGGAAAAATTTGTTAAAATCTTTTAAAAAATTCCGAGAACCATGTGTCGGAATTTTTATTTTCCGATACTGGTTCGTCGGAATTAACCAGAGAGCCTTTTTTTTTAACATTACCGGAAAAAATTCCGACACTTAAATTTAAAAAAAATCCCGACACTTAAAGTGTCGGAATTTTAACACGTGTATGTCGGAAAAATTTGTTAAATTTAAAAAAAATCCGACACCCTCGTGTCGGAAAGTTGCAGCGACTGTATACCTTCAACACAACAGTAGTGAATTCGAAAAACAACACAACAACAATAAAAATAAACCCTAAAACTACAGTAATGAAAAAGAACAATACCATAAAAGCAAAAAACAAAACCTAAACAAAACCCTCCCACATCAAATAAACAAAAACCCACAAAGAAGAAAAACGGTAATGGAGAGAAGAAGAAGAACGTGCATGTCTTGATGCGGCGGCGGCGGAGGTGGTAGCGGTGAAAATGACAGTGAGAAGAGGGAGTTGAAAGTGAAGGAGGAAGAAGAATGAGGGTGGGGTGTGGGGTTTGTGAAAAAAAGAGGGAGTATAATCGGGTTTAAAAGGAGGGTATTATTGATATTATGAAAAAAAAAAGTGGGGTTTGGGGGATAAATCTGGAATTTGAGGACTAATTCCCTTCGGTGAAATGTATTTGGGCTTGTGGCCCATTTCAAGAACGGGTGTGGCCCAAAACACAAAATAGAATCAGCATAAACCCTAACCTTTCATTTCTTGTTCAGCAGCTGCAGTTCGTCGTCTTCGTCTTCACAATGGGGAGAGTCATCCGAGCACAGCGTAAGGGTGCCGGTTCCGTTTTCAAATCCCACACCCACCACCGCAAGGGTCCCGCCCGCTTCCGCAGTCTCGATTTCGGTGAGCGCAACGGTTATCTCAAAGGAGTGGTCACCGACATCATCCATGACCCAGGTCGCGGCGCCCCTCTCGCCAAGGTCACCTTCCGCCACCCCTTCCGTTACAAGAAGCAGCAGGAGCTCTTCGTCGCCGCCGAGGGCCTCTACACCGGGCAGTTCGTGTATTGCGGCAAGAAAGCAACACTGGTTGTTGGGAATGTATTGCCACTGAGATCTATCCCTGAAGGAGCTGTTATCTGCAACGTTGAGCATCACGTTGGGGATCGCGGCGTGTTCGCTAGATGCTCTGGTGATTACGCTATTGTTATCAGTCATAACCCTGATAACGATACCTCTAGGTACTCTTTTTCTCCTTTCATCTTTTTGATCTCAAGTTTTTTTTTAAATTTTGTTTTTTTATTATTTTATAAATCAAATTTATGTGTGTGACTTGTTACTATTGGTCTAGTTTCATTATGTTGTCAATGAGTTAGTTTTCAATTTGAAAATAACATTATGGTATGGGTTTATAAATTTTCATATTACTGCTGATTTATTTATTTATTTATTTGGTTTAGTGAAATTAGGGCATGAGATAAATAAACTGTTAATTCGTTACAAATTAGAGTAATTCACCATGTGTTGATAGTTTTTTGGCTATTCAGGTGATAATTTAGTTTTCTTGCTTGATATGTTAATTTTTGGGAGATTAAATGGTTTATCATGATAGAGTTTTTTTGCCTGATATTAATAATTTTTGCTGTACTGCGTTAAAAACTGTGCTACTGTGCTATGGAGTGTGGAAATAGATTTTGCTTTGTTAAAAGGGATTGCTTAACCTGATAAGAGGTGAAAAAGTAGAAAAAATATCTTGAAAAGCTAACCCACTAACTTTTAAAGTCTTAAACATTTATTTTTTCAATGCAAAAATACTTTTTATAGTTTCTTATCCTCTGCCCTAAGGGCTGAGGTTAAGAAAATCCTTGTTAAAGGGATTGCTTAACACAGTGATAAGTGTGAATTTATACCGTCTTTCTTGCTAACTAGATGTCAAAACTTGTATTTCACGATTCATTTGTTTTGCTAGCATTCTTATTTTCTTATATTAGTGACATGAAGATGTGGAGAGTAAGGCATTGTTTGGATTGATGAAATGTGATGGAGTAGAGGGGAATGGAATGGTTTTTAAACAAGTTTCATTGGTGTATTTATAATGGAGTGGAGTGGAACATGGTGGAATTTCCATCCAAATTGGGATGTATTTGATGGAATCAAACAATCAAATAACTTTATCCCGTCTTACTCCACCCCACCCTACTCCATCCATTCTATCTTATACCAAACATAGCCTAAGTGTTAGAAATAAAGAAAATTCAGATTGGGTGATTGGTTTAAGGATTTATTGTTGTTGTACTTGTCCATGATCATTTGAAAACGGTAGGATTTTTTAATATGTCTGCACTCTTTACAGGATCAAGCTCCCATCTGGAGCTAAGAAGATTGTTCCAAGCGCCTGCAGAGCCATGATTGGGCAAGTTGCGGGTGGAGGGAGAACTGAGAAGCCACTCCTTAAGGCTGGTAATGCTTACCACAAGTTCAGAGTAAAGAGGAACTGCTGGCCCAAGGTTCGTGGTGTTGCTATGAATCCAGTTGAGCATCCTCATGGAGGAGGTAACCACCAGCATATCGGGCATGCTAGTACTGTCAGGCGTGATGCTCCTCCTGGACAGAAGGTTGGTCTCATTGCTGCCAAGCGTACTGGTCGTCTTAGGGGACAAGCTGCTTCTGCTGCCTCCAAAGCTGACAAGACTACTTGAAAAGATTGTTAATTTGCTAGTTTTTTTATTTGGATTTTATTCGACTGCAAGTTTTCAAATTTTGCTTCTTCGCTAGTTTATGTTAAAACTGTTTGAGTACTACTGTTTTGAGAACCATTTGCTCCTTACATATGATATGATGCTTTTAAGAGACAACGTTTTTTTTATGTTAGTTTACAAATATTCAGTCCTGCACTTCACTGTTGCGTTGCTGAAAGCCTGAAACTAGCCGTTGAAATTGATAAGTTAATTACTAAAATTTCATAAGGATGAAAGTGAAATAAGATTTTATTTTTTTTGTTGAAACAGAGGGGCACAAGCCCAGACAAAAAAAAAAGACTAAGAAACTATAATAGGCCTAGGAGCAGCATATCTCCCATAGTCTGCAGCAATAAGCTTCCACATGTTATTATCAGGGGTACTAATGATATGACATCCTCTTTCCATAGAGGTACTTTTAATAGAAAGGTAATTAGCACACGAGTTTCTTTCACGTTGGTAAATCTGGATATCCCAATCTCTTCTACAAAGAGCTTTAATGCGAGTAACCAAGCCATCTTCCATATTCTTCCTGTTTGATTTTGAGATAAGAGAATAAGCAGCAACTTGAATCTTCATGTAACCATTGTCCCAAGCTATTTTGAGCCCAATGTATATTCCCCAGAGTTCAGCTTTGGGGTTTTTATTTTGCCATCCCAAGGTCTATGGATGTCACCCCATATGTATAAATTATACCTATTATGCCCTTTTTAAAAAAACAACTTTTAATACGGGTCGTAAGAGGTATTTACGACCTGAAGGTCGTAGCACCCCCTTACGACATTTTAAAAAACTAAGTTTTAACACGGGTCGTAAGCAGGTGTTACGACCCAAGTTTTTTAACAAGTCGTAAATGAGTGTTACGACTTTATGGTCGTAACAGTCATATACGACCTTAGCTTTCACTATTTTATTCTTTCCAGAAAATGGATGTGCACCGGAGTGGATTGAGCTTAACAAAGAGATAAGATCTAAAATATCCGAATGGAGAGCATCCTTGAAGAAAGCTTGGGCAGATAAAAGCACTGGAGATCACTCTAAGTGGGTTGAAAGTTCAGAGACTTTGAAATTAAAGATAAAAGAGATCAACAATATGGTGGGTTAGGCCATTTTGATATGTTATGGAATTGCACATTGAAATAAATTCCGAGTCCTTTCAAACCTGGAATAATGTTTTTGATATTCTACTTTCCTTTTTGCAGGTTTTCCGGTATAATCTCATCTTCCCTTATGGTCGCCAAATGTTTGGCCTTAAGTGGGAGAAAGAAATCGGTTATATAGAAGAATAATGAGAACGAGCTCTGTTATTTAACCTTGAGCCAGTTGAGTTTACTATTGTAAAAGGTCAAGTTTTCTTAGACTGAGAGTGAGACTAATCAACTGGCATAATGAGACCGAAGGCTGTTTTTAAACCTTGAACCAGTTGATTTTTCTATTGTAGAAGATCAAGTTTTCGGAGAGTGAAACAAATCAACTGGCTTAAGTTATTTAGTTCAGCCGTCATTGATTAATTTTTATTTCCTAGCTGGTAGCATATGGTTTATTACTTTGGTCAGTGTTCGTATTTCCTACCTTGATCATGTACAAGCAAGGAAAACAGAAGTAATAATAATGAATTGAATGTAACACAGTATTCTTTCCACTAGTTGTCATGAAAATTGAGCTCTTTCGTGTTTATGCATTGAATGCTATATTTTGCTGATGGCAATTGTTGTTCTCGGTTCTCTGTGAAGAGGTTATTTGTTGTAACTATTTGTTGTAACTACTGGAGAGAATAAAATAGTGAAAGCTAAGGTCGTATATGACTCTTACGACCATAAAGTCGTAACACTCATTTACGACTTGTTAAAAAACTTGGGTCGTAACACCTGCTTACGACCCGTGTTAAAACTTAGTTTTTTAAAATGTCGTAAGGGGGTGCTACGACCTTCAAGTCGTAAACACCTCTTACGACCCGTATTAAAAGTTGTTTTTTTTAAAAGGGCATAATAGGTATAATTTATACATATGGGGTGACATCCATAGACCTTAGGGTGGCAAAATAAAAACCCCAGCTTTGAAGGCAATGCAAATCCCAATGTTGTAGCAATAAGCTCCCATGATCCCACAACATTTCGGATGAGCCCACCACATCCCGAGTGACCCGGATTTCCTTTAGATGCTCTATTTGTGTTTAATTTCACCCAACCTTCCGGAGGCATCTTCCAGCTGATGAAGATTTTTTTTTTTTGGTGTACACCAAGGGTATCCCCCAGCCGATAGCCGAAGACTAATCCCCTCCGAAGCGTAGAGATCACCGAAGCCAGCTGATGAAGATAGTTGTACACCTTTTAACATAGGGGTCACCATTGTTCTCTGACTTTGCCAATACCTCATGGATAACCTTTTTTAGAAGTTGAGTCGCATTTTGAGGATAGGAGAAGTCAGAATCGTACACGGAGGAATTTCTCCATCTCCAGATTGTATACAGGGTTCCTGCGAAAAGCACTTTCCAATCTCTTTTGGAGTAATTTCCCCAACTCCTACAAAGATTTAACTTGCACCAAGAGAGCAAATCAAAATTAAAAAATCGTATAACTCAGCAGGGAGGAGGATACTTGCCCAGATGTTCATAGCTTTGGGGCAATCCCGCATAGCATGAATCGTGGTTTCTTCATAACTTTGGCATAAAGGGCACATCTCATTGCCTATATTCCATTTCTTCTCAACACTATTTGTCAATAGGCGTCCATGACCTGTTCTCCACAGGTGGAATTTCCATTTTTCTGGACATTTAATATTCCAAATTTCAAGCCAAGGCATGGTAGGCACCACCGATTGTTCATTACTAAGAATATGATAAGCATGTTTAGCACAGAAGGATCCATGATAAAGACTATTCCATATGAAAACATCCTGCCCAATGTTGTCATCCGGCAGAGGGATAGTTTGACATCTTTGAATAATTTCCAAGGGAAGAATTTGAATGAGGCGATTGTAGTCCCAATCTCCATTAGTATTGGCCATGTCCCTAACAAGCACAATCTCAAAGGAGAAACAAGAAGTGTTAGAACAAAAATCCTTAAACAATAAATTGTCCCCTATCCATTTATCAAACCAAAATAAGGTGCCTTTATCATCACCAATTCTATATTCAGAATTGTTATTCAAATAAGGCCATAATTCAGTCATTCTTTTCCAAAGGGTAGAATCATTACTTTTAGAGATAGTAGTGTTATATAAATTATGCCCTCTAGCATACTTACCATTCAAAACCTAGATCCATAAATCCCCTGGTTTAGTTAAAACACCCCAACAAAGTTTTAAGAGGAAAGCATTATTAAAAGTAGTTATTCTACGCATACCAAGGACCCCATGGGATTTGGGTAAACACAAGGTATCCCAACTAACAAGATGGGCTTTTCTTTGATCACTTGAACTTCCCAAAATAAAGTTATGTTGGTATTTTTCTATCTGGTTACCAATACTCTTTGGAATGACACCTGTTGCATAGTATGGTTGGCCATAACTCCAAGGACAGATTTGGCAAGCACCACACGACTTGCAAAAGACAAACTATTAGTCTTCTAGCCAATCAATTTATTATTCAGTTTATCAATTAAAGACTTGTAGGTCAAAAATAAAATTAAAGACTTGTAGTGGGGCGCAGTGGGGTCCAGATTCTGGGTTATCAAAAAAAAATTAAAGACTTGTAGGTGTCCTTTTTGCGTCTTCCACCATGGTCAATCGATCCTAAGTAATTGCTTAGCCCAGACGCTAGCTTAAATTCACTAGCATTGATAATTTCCTCTCTAACGTGATGAGGGACATTATTTGAGAAGAAAATGCTAGTTTTTGCCTCATTAATCTTATGACTAGAAGATATTTTAATTTACGTTTGAAGGTGAACTAAATATTTGTATGGACCAAATTGAAAGATGATTTGTGCATTTTTTTGGAAAATGATATCGCTTTATCACCTTAATTTGCCATATTTGATTACTTTTATTGTCTTCTAACGGCTCAAAAAGTCAAGAATGAATGTGTAATACGATTTGTATAAAATTAGGAACTTAAAAATATTTTTCTTAATTAGGAACCAATAATGAATGTTTAATGTATATTCAAGGATCGAAGTTATAATTTAATAAAAAAAATATTTTCTTCCCTTCACTTTACAAGTTACTCCCTCGGGTCCTATTTATAGGGCATACTTATCCATATCACACGGACCAAAGAAAGTAGTTAAGTTTCTTGAAACTTAAAAAAAAATATTAACATTACAATTTTATCCTCTTATCTTGTATTGAGAATTTCATAATGTATTATTTCACATTAATGGATAAATGACAAATAAGAGAAAATAGCAATGAATGCTTCCTAGAAAATGCAAAATGCCTTATAAATAGGATCAAAGAATTCTTCTAGGATGTGCCCTATAAATAGAACCGGAGGGAGTATTATTATTCTAATTGCTCGAAAAAGTAAAGTTAATAAACTTTATGTACCTTTTTTTTTAGTTAACTTTCTTATTCCCTTTCATTTTGTATTATTACTTTATTTTTTATTTTTGTTTAAAAAGTATTGTATTACTCCCTCCTATCTTATATAAAAGTTTATGACTAAAAATTATTCATTTTAATAAAGATAGTTAGAACGGTTAATGACACTGAAAATGTAGATATTTGATATACACTTTTCAAAATTATCTTTATAAGTATTAGGGACATAAAAAAAAATATTCAAATGGTATTTATATATAAGAATGCAGAGAGTATTATTTTTTTAACTCTATCCTCATCGTTTACTCGCAGTATTAACTTTACTTTTAAAAAAAAATAAAAATCTTAACTATATCATTATAGATAAGAATAGACAAGTGAGTATAACACAAATGATCATGTACTAAGTCTTAAGATTTGAGAATTGAAGATCTCGAGTTCGATTCTAGGCACCACCATTTATTGGTGAATTCAAATTATCTTCCACTGTAATCGTAAAAAAAATTGCCTTAAAATAAATTATATATAAGAATATTTGAGTTGAAATACATCAAAATTTTACTTCAATTAATTTTTTTATTTAATCTTTGTACATCAACTTGTAAAAATTAAAAACTTTGCCTGTATAAAAAAATTATAGATAGAATGTTTTAGTCGAAATACAATAAAATTTTACTTCAATTAATTATTTTTTAATTTGTGTACGTCCACCTTAAACAACGATAGATATAAAACCGGTGTAGTATTTACGTACTTTTTCACAAATAGAAAATATAAATTACTATTTTTTTTTATTTATGCTTTTTACAAGCTTGTAGTGTTCCTAGGAATCCACCACTATTAATGGAAAGTTCATGAGACTAATTCACTTCGAGATCATGAAGATGTCTCTCCCAACGATTTGTTTTTTCTAAGAATCGAATTTAGATTACTAGCACCCGATCTCATTCCTAAAACTCTAGTTGGTTCTAGAAGGCTAACTGAAGCAATTTCTGTTGATAAATTACTTTTTTTTTATTTTTTCTATATATATGGCATTCACTCATCAGAATTTGGATTATGTTTTGGTCTTTTAAGATTCACTTAAATGTAGACTTTAGATAACAGAAACATATTAATTTCATGAAGAGTTACACTAGTAAATGACTAATCAACTATAAAGACCATATACTTTAAAAATGAAAAATTATCAATGTTGTATCCATATATGATATCGATGCGCGTCTGATATTTTTCGATACATATCTCAAAAATATCCAATTAATTTTTATTTAATTTTAATCATTTAAAAAAAATACTTAAGATACTTCCCAATACTTTTTCAATACTTCTTAAATACTTGTTTGACTTTATTTTGAAGAGTAAAATATCAATTTGGTCCTTAATGTTTTTTTAACTATATTAACTTAGTCCCTGAAAATTTATAAATACACATTTAATCTCTCAAAATTTTCAGATGTACCAATTTGATCCTTAAAACATGAGGAATCATGTTGATATGTAAGAAAATCTTGAGGAACCAAATTGATACATTTGGAAATCTAAAGAAAATAAATGTGTATTGACTGTATTCACAAATTTCTAGGGACTAAATTTATGCAATAAAAAAATCAAGAATTAAGTTGATGTTTCACCCTATTTTGAGTTTTTAATAATTATTTTTTAAAAAAAATAACTTTTTAATTAGTACTCTCATATTTAGGGTGAAAACACATTTACTCAAAATCCCTTATGGTTGCGTTGTTATTTGTCCAAAAGTTACTGCAGAATATTTGGACGATTTAAAAAGAATTTGTGAAGAGGTAAAAACATATTAAAACTTAAGCATATTTCATTGTAGAATGAGAGTTGTCGATTAAGTTCAAACCAAACTTTGTTAGAAAAAATATGTGTCAATCGGTCTTATGTCATGTCATATCTTTAATTTTAAAAATTTCCTCATACCCGTATCCATGTCATAATATGTATTGTAGCTTTGTAGCTGATCAATAAAAAGTATAGATAAATTGCGTTTGTAGGCTACTCAATTTTATTTTTTTTTCAAGATATCTACCGCGCAACTAAGTGACTAATCCTTTCAACATTATCCGACTCTTTCACAAGAATAGTCTCCTGCGAGGCCTCTCACATTGTAGACTACTCAATTTTTTATGCACACATTCTTGAAAAAATAATAACAATAATAACTAACGTACTCATTATCAGTCATTTCATTTTATTTCGTTGTTACTTGTTAGATATCTAAAAATCTCTCTAAAAAAAGAAAATCTTATGATCAATAATTTTAAAATTTAAATTATTTATTTCTAAAAAATATTTTTGCCGTACCGCGAGTGATGGAGGAAAGGGGCTCGAAACGATACTGCATTCGTAACACATAAGGATAGATATTTTTCATTTAAAACGGAAGATTAAAGATTCAAAATTTATTAACTAGGTACATATTTAAGATTTGTTGGAAAACAGTTGTTGACAAATCTTAAATTTTTTATTTACTGTACAATCTATTTTTAAAATATTCAACGAATCTGAACAGAGATAGTAGTTAACTAGTCAACTCTCCCATGCATAAACTAGAACAGTTTTAAGATCCATTTTTTCCCAAAGTAATCCTGGGAATCCTTAGAGTTGGATTGTCTAACTTCATTTTTTCAATTATCCAATGATTAAAAATATTTCTTCAATTTAATTGTTAAAAAATTTATTTTTATAGACCAGGATTTCATGTAATTATAATCATGAATCCATTTCTTGAGTCCTCTGTATTTATTTTTTTAAAATGTTTTCATTTTTTTATAAAGATAAAATATAATAACCAGAATAATTTGGAGAACCTTTCCTCTAGGACTCGCATGTCATTTTAAAATGAAAAATCAAAGTCATTAATTAACTAATTTTACCTTTTACCTTTATTGAAATATTTTTACTATACATTAATAATATTCAAATTGACGTTTCCAAAAAAAATTATTCAAATTATTCCAAAAGTAACCATAATGCCAAATTAGTATTATTAGTGAGTTTTTACTTCCTTGCCATGTTTAATGTTTTTCTTCAGAGGATTCTTTCTTTCGTTCATAAACTTAATGGTGGCTACCTACGCTCCAACAAATTCCGTCAATTGCAGTTGATGTAAAGAACCATGAAACCAGAGACATCTATGTCCAATATCTCTGATCATGTTCCAAAGTTTAGCCGATATTAGACTGGAATTCAGTCACCAATTCCGGAAGGAATAAAGGAAAAGAAAAAACTACGCAAACCTCCAACAAAATTTAAAACTGTGTCCCACTCGGCCACTCCTCACTTGCTGAAACAAAATTACTCACTCTATCTCTACCACCCTTTATCTGTTCATGTTAACTGTAAAAGGTGAAAATACAAAAGGACTATTTAGTCTCACCATTGGAATATGCTGTGCTTTTGATTATATCCGCCCATTAATTTCTGGTCCTAGTTTGAATCTTTTTGCATTTGGGGCATCTAAGATGTTGTTACCAGCACCCCATTTAACCGGCACATCGTGCTGGAAAGGGCATTCGATACCCTTTCGACACCCCCTTGGGGTGTTAAAGTATATGCAAGGCTTCTGGTTTTTGAATACCATTTCCCCAGTTTTAATGTTATATACCGGTTTAAATTCTTCCAAGTTATTATGATGGATACCAATTTGTGAGTCTGGCTTATCGTTCTTATCTGCACCATGTTGCTTAATAAGGTTCTTATAGTAGTTGGTATCCTTCTTCCCTGTAAAGCAAGAACCAATACTTGGTTGATATGCCACTGTACTAGCAGTGGATCCTACCTGGTTTGCACTGGCATGCAAGTTCACCGTAGCAGACGGCATTGTGCTCAATTCAATGGAAGAAACAGGAGGGAATGGTGCTGCAAGCCTTGTCCCATATGACGAAAGTGAATCTCGTTGAGAAGGGTGGGTGTTTGAAGTGTGCAGCACTGCATCAGACATGTGGTGAATATTTGTGTTGACATGCATATGCTTATGAGGTGCAGATGCAGATGCAGGTAGTGGAGTTGTGGGAGGTATAAATGAAGGAGTTGTTGATATACCTGCTGGCTTATGAAGTGCAGATGTCATCAATGAAAAAGATGGACCTGTAGGCATACCAAGTGTAGGGGATGCAGTTGCTTGTTTTGACATTGAAGCTAATAAACCCACTGCACTTGTAGCTGTTGAAGTAGGTTTTAAAACTGGAACTGGTGTAGCAGGACTCAATCCAGAAGTGGGTATACCTGCACTATTTGAAGATGCACTTACAGTGGCAGCTGCTGCACTTGTCTGCTCCTTGATCAATTTCTCAATCAGTATTGGGTCATTAAATATTTTAACAAGTAGATCCGTATCAATCAAGTTTCCTTGATCATTACGCTTCAAGACGGCTGCTATGACGGCTGCAGTTAAATCTTGCTCCGAACCAGGAGATGTCACAGGGACGGGCCTTCCACACGCAGATGAGGGAACAGCAGAAGAGGCATTGCCTTGTGAAATAAAGGGAGATTTTGCAGATGTATATAGCTGTAAGTTTTGTGACTGCAAATTGGTAGTGGAGTCAAAAGGTTTTGTTGCTGCCACTTCAGGTGTAATATCCACTACATCCTCTTCTTCATCAATTGGTTCAGTGATAGGGATGAGGGGAGTGAGATTATCATCGTAATCTTCCTGCTCCACTTGAAAAGAGACAGAAGGGCTACACAAACAAAGTAAAGGATTAAATTTAGTTAGAAAAGAAAGATGAAGTACCACAAGCCTTTCTCAATGAATGAGATATTTTACCTAGTAGGGACGGAAGAAAGACGAGGATATACTGCTTCAAGCACTCTCCTTTCTCTATGCTTCTGATCCACTTTCTCTCTACTTTGTTCACCAGCTGCAAGACGCCACTTAGGACAGAAAGTAAACTGCATTGAATGTAAATAAGTCAATAAACTTTATCAAGGAATATAGAACCAACAAAATTAGACAAAGTTCTAAAAACATATATTGCAATAGAGTGGGTAACTTGAAATGGGAGGTTCTAAACATCGGACAGCAGCATAGTAGTCACACATTGAAGCGCACGATTCAACGAGTTGCACCCTGGAACTCGTGTTGGCGCAGCCTGAAAAGCACAAAGAAGGTGGTGCGTCCCGGAGCGGCGTTCTGAAGCATTAAATCGTAGAGACGCAGCACTTTTTCGCACTGAGGAAGAAGAGGGAGTTTCCGGGTTACCCGCTATGGGACCCGGTTGCGGCCCAAAAACCCCTTTTTGGCGGCCCAGACATGTAAACCTAATTTTTTATTTTTTATTCTTTTTTTTTACCTTTTCACCTTTACCCACCCATTAAAAAAAAAAAGTAATGTAATTTTACATTTTGGTTGAAGCTACGTTTCGTGTACACTTCCCCGCTTCTACGATCCTAACCCGCCTTCCCGCGCCAAGCACAACTCTACACTTTAACTACCTTGGACAGCGGGGAAATAGTAAACCTGCATCGATTTTAATACGTTATTAATATCTCGTTACCTGGGGAGCGCATTCCCATTTAATGCAAGGAATGTAAGAGAGATCAGCCTTTGATTTGTTCATAAAGCAATTGCCTTCAAAGCCAGGAGGCAAATCATTACATTCAATAGTATTTGAAAGCAACATCTTTACTTGAAGATTATCTTGATATTTCTGACCAACTTTTGAAGGGCAATCATGAGATAAAAACAGCTTCACCTGTAAGGTCAAACTAGTATCAGCATTCCCAAGAGGGCAAGAGGGGAAACAGACTTCACAAACACATGAATCGAAGTAGTCAAAGTAATATATCACAGACGAGGAATCCTAAGGCACAAAAAAATTCAACGATGAGATTAAGGGGGTGGGGAGGAGAAAAATCAAACCAGCGCTATCGTTGACTGTTTCCTTCAACTTAAAATCAAATTTTTTTTTTCTGCAAGTTTAAAATTGAAGGCCAGAGTAGAAGAAACCCTTGCTAATGACAAAACGAAAGGAGAGAGAAACACCAAGACAAATAATCCAAAGCCTCAACGGTTATATTGACATTTCAAAAAATAAAATTAAATTAAAAAAAAAACACCAGAGCAGCATCGACAAAACTAAAAAAAAAAAAATGAAAGCAAAAAACGAAAATCGTGAATTGCAGCAGCAAGCTCACCGGAAGGTGATAATGGGAGATTGATGCGGATCTGCGACGAGGGGGTGACTAGAGCAAAGGGCGTGAGTAGAATGAGAACGAGAACGAGAACGAGAACGAGAGCGAGAGGGCGTGATGTGGAGAGAGATATAGAGATAGAGAGAGAGAAAGATAGATTAGGGATAAGTGATTTGGAAAGGGAGAGTGAAACAAAACGTTTTTCTGTTCTGTTAGTGTCAGCCAAGGGTTTGCATCATCAACAATGTATCCAGAAACATCAGTTTTTTTTTTTTTTTTAATCGGTTCTGGTTTTGGGTTTGTTTAGTGTAAAGGGCAATGTATTCCTTGGGCCGTTAATTTTTGGTTTCTATACTAATAGGAGTATTATATTTTAAAATTTAAATATATAGTTAGTTTGTAAAGGAAGAAAAAAATATCGTTAACCTGTCATCTCACATTGAAACATTGTTTTTTTTTTTTCAAAATACCCGGGTGGTAAATGTAGTTACAATTTAAAAAATTTAGATGTTCATGACAATTGTTAGTTCCTTGTTAGTGGGCATCGCTAGAGACACGTGGGTATTATACACTTTGTCAAAGTTGAGAATTGAGTCACGACTGTCTCCCACTCACAACTTAAAGAAGTCGAAGCCAATAATAAAAATGAGACATGATGACAAGTGATGGTTCGATACGAACTCGACAGGCGATTTACGTTGGTTATAAACCTAAAGTTGATATTAGTTGAAGGCGGGTTTGTGGTGGAGAAGAACAACAACATCACAATGATAAGTAAAGATGGTAATGGTGTTTTATGTAAGCTATAAGTGCTAGTATGAGGTTTCTTTTATTAAAAAAAACTGTTCCCGATAAACAAAGGCAAAGAACAATAATTAGCTAAACATTGTATGATGACATTATTTATAAAGAAGAAAGGCGTTTATTCTCCCCGCCAAAGAGCCACACGGGTATTGTGCACCTTGCCAAAGTTGTGAATTGATTCACAACTGTATCCCACCCTCAACTTGAAGAAGTCAAAGCCAAGAAGAGAAAAGAGGGTGAGCGTTGTTGGTTCGATACGAATTCGGGCGGCAGTTGGTTATAGATCTAAAACTAATATTGGTTGGAGGCGGGTTTTTGGCGGGAGACGCACAATGATCGACAGAGATGGTCATGGTGTTTTATGTGGGGTAGAAATGCTAGCATAGGTTTAAAAAAATTAAAATATTTTTAAAAAAAAAAACTCTTCCTGAGAAACAAAAGCAGAGAATGACAACTGGGAATGGTAATTGGTAAGGGCTTTGATATTGGCGAGGGAAGTTGGGGATGAGGTGTGGGGTTGTTGAAATATGAAGTTGATTATTTTCATTATTAATTTAGATTAACGATAATTAATAATCATCATCCAGATTGTAAATTTTTTCAATTAAAGTTCCCTCAGAATACTCCTTTTTAGGAATTTTTTTTTTTGCAACAGAGTCTCCTGTTTCCTTTGTAGATGCAATCAAATTGTCCATATTATTAAATATTCGAGTAAAAGGGGGGGTTTCTTTTGGTAAATATCAATGAAACAATAATGAAACAATTTTTATTTTGAAAGAGATCAAATCACGCAAAGGAATAACTTTGATGGAAAAGGATCTACCAAACGACAAAAAAAATATTTGAAAAAAAATTACAAATCAATGATGACGAAAAAGTGATGTTACAATTACACCTAACAAATATTAGGTTCAAGAGCCCATGAAATCATGTTCAATTTCCTATGCCATTTCATTTTAATTCCCAACACTAAAAATCTTACAAACATTTTTAAAAAAAAATGGAGAGAAAGAAGAAACAGACATTATGAAGTTTGCAATTGAATTGTTGAAAAATATATTAAAAAAATACCATATCGCCTATAAAAGGGATGAAATTTGTAAAAGAAAGCTATTTCAAAAACTTTTTCACTTTTTTTTCATTCTTTGTTGGGATTTGACACATTAAAGGGAAGAGATAGAGATATTGTGAAAAATCTATTAGGGGGATGATTTTGGTTCGGGTACAATACGCATAAAAATAAGGATGCTTAATTAGAGTGGAATCTACATATCATACACGGTAAATTAACTTGAGAATTGATAAAAGGTTGTTCTAAATTAAGCAAATATCTCAAGTTTGAGTCATTATGAATGCAATAATGTAAAAATCTTTTTTAAAAATATCAAAGCTATTCATAATAATCTTATTCGACTCGATCATGGTTGCCCTTGGTTGGATGAAAATGCACGTAGTTTAAATCAAAAATTAAGTTCAAGGAATTATGAATAGTTTTGCTCATTCAAGGGTTTATCAATAAACCTTCGGTTTTTGTTAATTCAAATGTTTATCAATAATTTTGCTAGTTGTTGTGTCAATGATTATGGCATGGAAATCATTTATTGGAAAATTAAATACAATATTATTTGTACGAAAAAGTCAATTCATTTGGAACAATAGTGTGATACAAACGGTTGAAAAATAATCTTGTCACCTTGCAACTAGATATTGATACTTCGCAAGAAAAAACTTATAATCCTAAGTTAAGTTTTAATTGTTTTATCACACTCACGACTTTACTTGTAGCTGTATGATTTTTTAATATTCGTGACCTAATTCACGTTTCGGAAGTCATGAATAAAGCCACAATCGTAAAAGAAAAAAGGAAAGTGGAATGGCATGGTCAAGTTGTCGGAAGGTAAATTTATTTATATTGTTAATGTGCATGGTTTTTAAACACATGGAATTGCACAGTAAAAAAGAAAATAAGAAAAATCATGTATCAACGTATACCATAAGTGTGATATGTGTTTCAAAGTGTTTAAATACTCATTGATGATTGATTAACAAATGACACATATCATATTTTTTTTAGTAGTGTATGTTTTTTTATGAATGTGTATATCACTAGTATAATGTCGTTTGACAAAATAAATTACTTCAACGTCTCTTAATATAAGATTCTTTTGACAAAATTTATGTTTATTAAGGAAAATAGTTAGTATTATTAGAAATATTAATAATAAAATATTTGATATACTTTTTCTAAACTACTCTTATAATAATTATTGAAACTCTAAAAACATCGAATAAATAAAAATATTTATAAAAAAATAAATATTATTCAAAACTAAAATGATATTTTATAAATAATAAAAAAAATCACAAAGAGAGCTTTCATTCAAATGAGTAATAATCCAGGTTGGACACATGTGATGATCTCTTTATAAATTTGTTCGGCAACATATCTGAGATCCATGACCTCCATAATGTGTCTCAATTCAAATGTGAAATAATATAATTTGGACATTTATATTTACTATCTATGTTTAATATTTATTATTTTAGGTAAAGGTGTAAAAAATAAGTTGAATGATATACCATTTTTTATCCAAAATGATGAATCTTAGACTAGGATACCACTCATTCTGGTCATATATATAAAACAATTTTGAGACTTTTATTTTTTTTGGTTACAAGGGAAATTAAAAACAGGCAACAAAAAGGAAGAAAGGAAAACTAACTACGGAGATGGAAAACACCCATCTTATCAACACAGAGCAACAAAGAACAACCCTGAGGAGGTTGAGACCAAAAGCAAATACCACCATCTTTAGCACCAAGTTTAGCTTTTAGTCATATTTATAAAATCTTATTTCAATTTTCAATAACATTTTATTACTCATGCTTTTTTCACAAATACTTATATTTATTCAACGTTTTTTAAAATCTCCATAATAATTATAAGGACAATTTAATATATATATATATATATATATATATGTGGTTTGCTAACATGCGTAAAGTGGTTTTTTAGTTGGAACACTTTAGCGTTGTGTACCATATTTTAGTAGACAAAATTACCCTCAATAATAAAATGATCGAGTTTTAAAATGAGGGTATGTAAATAATTTCAATTTTCAAAATTAAAAAAAAAACAAAACAAAACATAACATAACCCTCTCATCTCCTCCCATCATATAGCCTCATCACCCAACCTCCATCACCCAGCTGCCACCGATAAACCCCAACAGACACGTCTCCGCAATCGCCCAGCCCCAGCCAGACGCAATCTCTGCCAACACCCAGCCCCAACCCCAACAGACACGATCTCCGCCACCCACACGACCTTCGCCACCAACGATCCCGACCTCACAACGTAGCCCAATCGCAACTACCATCAGCGACGTCGGCACAGCAGCCGCAACCCACACCTAACTCTTGATCCAAGCACAACAGTGAGATCCGAGCACAACAACAACCAACGGCGGTGGTGAGGCGTCAAGGATCTGATTGACGACGACAAAATGAGAGAAAGAAAGAAGGAGAGAGAGATATTTTTTGTTTTTTTTAATTACATAAAATCAAATTATTAAAATACTTTGATTCTTAATCTTAGTTTTCATAATTTTAGCGTATTTTTGTCTAAAATAATCTGGTACACAATGCTAAAGTGTTTCAACTGAAAAACCACTTTACGCATATATA
The DNA here is from genome assembly GCA_037953625.1 of Crotalaria pallida. NCBI lineage: Eukaryota > Viridiplantae > Streptophyta > Magnoliopsida > Fabales > Fabaceae > Crotalaria > Crotalaria pallida. The sequence continues at coordinate 125,484,716 of CM075655.1, read as the reverse complement.
TATATATATATATATATATCAAATTTTTATATTTCAAATATTACTTACAAATTTAATTACTTTTGTTAATAAAAATAAAAAAATCTGCAAAATATCTCAAAAAAAAAATACACGTAAATATGCAAATAATATTATTGAAAATATGATGTGGTTCAAAGTATTGGTTTGATTATCAATAATCGATCAGCACAATTTTTTTCGTAAATTGTTAACTAAATATGTACTATATCATCACTAGTCACTACTCACTAGTATAAAAATAAGTTAACCAAATAGTATCGTTTAATAAAAGAGAAAATGAATTAATACTAAATTTTTTTTTGGTTTACACTCTCGTATTCGTTCCACTAATCGGGTAATCCAATTCGAGGGTCCCGAAATACTTAATTTTGTTTTGACACGTATGATCTGTGCACAAATTTTTATTTGTTTATTTTTTGGTGTAATGTGTCCAAATTTTTTTAATACAATATTATTATTATTATTTTTTGTTTTGCAGTGATATCTGAGATCCATGACCATCTAGACTAGAAAAGGATACAGTAATTTCGCAGTGTGAAATAGCAAGATCTGATCCCTGAAGGAAAAGCGCGTGCCGTAGCCGTTCTTCCATCATTCCCAATTTTCCCCATATATAATCATAACCCCCTCTCACAATTTCTCATCCCATCCCATCATTTTCCATTTCACTTCTTGCAACAATGGCTTCGGAGAACACCACCACCACCACCAACGCTGGATCGGGATCTGGATCCACCACCACCAACGGTGATACAACTCGCAAGGTGGCATTGATCACCGGCATAACCGGTCAAGACGGTTCCTACCTCACCGAATTCCTCCTCGACAAGGGTTACGAGGTTCACGGCCTCATCCGTCGCTCCTCCAACTTCAACACCCAACGCATCGACCACATCTACGTCGACCCTCACAACGCTCACAAGGCCCGCATGAAGCTCCACTACGCCGATCTCTCCGACGCCTCCTCCCTCCGCCGCTGGCTCGACACCATCCTCCCCGACGAGGTCTACAACCTCGCCGCCCAGTCCCACGTCGCCGTCTCCTTCGAGATCCCCGACTACACCGCCGACGTCGTCGCCACCGGCGCCCTCCGCCTCCTCGAGGCTGTCCGATCCCACATCTCCGCCTCCGGCAGGTCCCACATCCGCTACTACCAAGCCGGATCCTCCGAAATGTTCGGCTCCACCCCACCGCCGCAGTCCGAAACCACCCCCTTCCACCCTCGCTCCCCTTACGCCGCCTCCAAATGCGCCGCGCACTGGTACACCGTTAATTACCGCGAGGCCTACGGGATCTTCGCCTGCAATGGCATCCTCTTCAACCACGAGTCCCCTCGCAGGGGTGAGAATTTCGTCACCCGGAAGATAACCCGGGCCGTGGGCCGGATCAAGATCGGGCTCCAGAGCAAGCTTTTCCTCGGGAACCTTCAGGCTTCGAGGGATTGGGGTTTCGCTGGGGACTACGTCGAAGCAATGTGGCTGATGCTGCAGCAGGAGAAGGCGGATGATTACGTGGTTGCGACGGAGGAGTCGCACACGGTGGAGGAGTTCTTGGAGGTGGCATTTGGGTACGTGGGGCTGAATTGGAAGGATCATGTGGTGATTGATAAGAGGTATTTCAGGCCAACCGAGGTTGATAATCTGAAAGGGGATGCGAGCAAGGCGAAGAAGGTGCTTGGGTGGAAGCCTAAGGTTGGGTTTGAGCAATTGGTGAAGATGATGGTGGATCAGGATGTGGAGACGGCTAAGAAGGAGAAGGTTCTTGTTGATGCTGGCTACATTGATGCTCAGCAACAACCTTGATATGATCATCTGCATTTTATTTTATCATTATTGGGTTTAGATGAATATTCTCAATCAAGGGTGTTTGGGTTATATTGGGTTTTTATTGTTTTAGTCCAATATAATGTTGTTCTTTGCAATGATTCATCATATTCATAGTTGACAAAGTTTAATCAATGAGAATTTTACATTTTGGTGGTGTTCTAGTTGTTGTTGTTGTTGTTGTTGTTCCCTGATTGTGCATTGTATCAGATCAGATTTTTCTGTGTTGACACCATCCTGTCATGTGAAAGATATAATGCTCTAACCTGCCTATGCTTTTTAATTTTTCTTCATTTGGTTATGCAGGATTCATGTTACTGTGGACCACCACTAGAATACAAAATGTTCAGGGATTTCATCCTACTAATAGTTTAAGTAGCAGATACATCCTTGATTAAGTGTATTTCAAGCTACTAATGGTTTCAGTAGCAGATGCATTCTTTTATATTTCAAAGATAATAGATGAACTTGATTACGTGAAGGGAAGGGAAAATAAATGCTTTATAATTTTGAAGAAAAGAGGAAATGGCTGGATAGTTCATCAGTTTTAGATCACTAATCTCGTGGGTTTGCTTAGCATCATATTTGCAGTCTGCATCCAGTGAGAATCTTCTAAATGGATTGATATGTTTTGGACATGATACTTTGATCATTCATATGATGCTCCTTTGATTTCTCTTTTCGAATTTTTTGATCTGTCATTAGGTTTATATAGTAAAGACTTCAATATCTGATATCTAAATTCTACTATCTATAATTTTCAAAACCTAAACCGACAAATGACAAAACGATAATCTGAAAGAAAAATTTGATCCTTAATATTTAATCACAGGTTGTGTCAATATGTAACGAAATCTTTTCAATTTTAGCTTCTAATCAGTTAGCAAGCATAACGTGTGTGTCGGTGATGGCATCAAATTACCCTTTTATAGAAGCATTGTAACATGACAGGGTTGCTCTTTGGGTCCCATGACTTATATCTCAAATAATGAAAAACGGGTCCCATGTCTTGGATCTCAAATAATGAAAAGCATCATGCCCTCCACCTAAAGCATGACTCTTCGTGATCCGACTATTCTTCATACTCTCAAGTATCTTAAATTTAATAAGAATGCAGGAAGCATCTGAATGTATGAGCTCGAAAGAACCAAACTTGATAGTCTAACTAATTTTTTGCACAAGGTGGATTTGTTCTTGAAACTGTCTGCGAAATTAATAAATGAGTTTAAGCAGATTTATTCGCCAGCGGTGTATTGCAAGAGGTTTGATAAAAATGTGTCTGATAATTACCTACTAGATGTTGAGTATGGGGATGAATAATATTCACAAAATTTATTTTTATTTTTATTTTTATGACAACTGATAGCGGTACTCAACCTCATCTCCATCTCCATCTATATTTTTTTTTTCGGGGTTACACAGGTGATATCTGGGCTTCACTTTTTGTGGCACAACTAACTAATTCATCCCGATCTTTGGAACTGAGCGAGTCTTTGACTCTATGATACGAGATATTTCCAGAAGTTGTTGCCTCAGGCAGGAGTCGAACCTTTGGTTCCGCACTCCCTCAGCACCCCATCCAGTTAACCACTAAGGTTAACCCTCTTGGGTACCATATATATTCTTTAATCTTCAAGGGACAATGCTATCTTCATTTTCCATTTTTTTTTCCTCTTTTGTTTTCCCATATACTACTTGGATATATTTGGATTTGACCTAAATCGCATATCTAATAATGATAAGTGAGTTTTCCTACATGAATTTTTTGTATGCACAATATCCGAAATTTGAGATATTGTTTAAAGAGATTGAACAACTTATCATTTGTCCCAACCCATATTGGTAATTTTTCAGTGTTTTTAATGTACTTTCTGCAACCACGCAATATTAGGTTGCAGGGTAAAAATATTTTTCGCATTATTAGGTTGCATAATAAAAATATTTTTCACATTAATCTAAAATACCTAAACCAATAAAATGTGATGCACTAATCTTCACTATCGTCCCTTTACCTTGTATCGGTTAATACAACATCAATGCTTAATCTGAGTTTGCATTTACTTTAAGTTAATGCTTTTTTTTTTCTTCTATAGATCGTTGATTAGAGCTTTTTGTATTATTTTCATTTAAGAAATATCATTTCACCTACAAAAGAATTCACCATTTTTTCATATTTAAATAAAAGTTTAATACTCATTTCACATCATTAAATTTTTATTTTAATACAAAAAAAAACTAACAAAATAAATCAACCCATATTTGATAGTGGATACTTTTTGGTTTGCACCTTGGTATCCGGCCCACTGGGCTGACTAATCCAGTTCGAAGAGGTTTCCGGGGTTAATGTTTTATTCCTCTCCCAACGTTGTTGCGGGGGATCGAACCGTGGTTCGCCCTACCAAGTGCAGCCCCTGGCACCACTACACCAACAGCTCGTTGGTTGATAGTGGATACTTTAATCGAACAACAAAAAATCAAACCATAAATAATTTTTATATTTTGATCAAAATGACATTTTTTTTTACCTTGAACTGATTCAAAAATACTATAATCGCAAACAAAATAACATCATTTGTCGATATTTAATATTATAACAAATTTTATATTCTTATAATTTTTTCTTCTAAGTTTCTATTTATTCATATCTTATTTTTATTTCTTTCTCAATCTTTCTTTCAAATCATGTCAATTTTTATTTTATATAGTTTTTTTTTACTTTGAGGTCCCTAAACTTAGGGGGTAATTGGATTTAGTCCCTATAATTTTTTTTTCGTTGGATCAGGTCCCTAAACTCTGGACCATTTTGGATTAAGCCATTCTATTAGTTTTAATCTAACACCGTTAATCCTAGGGAAATTTTATGCCACGTGGACCAATAAATTAATGTCACGTTGAATTTTTGTTTTAAAATTGAAAAACTACAAAAAATAAATAAAATAAAAAAAAAAGACTCCTACTTCCTCCTCCCCTTTCATGACGGTGACCTGCAACCCTTTGGCCACTTAACAATAACGTATCTCTTCAAGGTTCACCCATGGTGGCTCAACTTTAGTTGCCTCACCTGCTCGAGTTTGGTGGATGCGGTGGTGCCATTGCACAATCCAAGTGCCGTTGTTCCAGTGTCCCACTATCCGTCCTACCAGGATCGAAAGTCAACAATGACGGTTCGATCAACATGAGTTTATTTTTAGAACCCAAGCATTTGTTAATTCATCCACCTCCATCCTATTTGTTCCTTTTAGCTTGTTGCCTTTCTTCCTCCCTCCAGACTCTGCATATGATGCGTCGCTAAGAAGAAGGTGGAGGAAGCGAAGAAGAGGGTGGAGGCTGGAAAGAAGAAGATGCCGAGGTTGTTGAGGGTTCGAAGTCGCGAGGCTGCTGCACGGTGAAGGAAGCGGCGCGAAAGCAAAAGGAAGCAGAGGCTGCTGCATGGAGAAGAGGAACTCGCGATCGGAAAAAATGTCCGTCTCTAATTACTAATTTAGAAACGAAAATTTAACACAACTCATTTAATTCCACGTGACATTAATTTATTGGTCCACGTAGCATAAAATTTCCCAGGGTTAATGGTGTTAGATTAAAACAAACACAAGGACTTAATCCAAAATGGTTCAGAGTTTAAGGACCTGATCCAACGAAAAAAAAAGATAGACACTAAATTCAATTATTCTCCTAAGTTTTGGGACCTCAAAACCAAAAAAGCCTTTTATATATATATTTCTCCTTCTTATCCTTGTAGGCTCATGCACCTTAAAATAGACATCTGCATATCACTTTTCATTTTTTAATTTATTTCTTTGGTCATATTTTATTGTAACAATATTATCGTTTATACTCTATATATTATAGCTAGTATTGATAATTAGGTCTGAGTCGGGATAGGGCTTGATTCTTTGTTCATTTTTGAGCTAGTGACGTTTTACAATTATACAACTTGTTTGTTTCAAGAGAAAATGGGTAGAAAGAAAATGGGAGGAGAAATTTTGGAGAGAAAATTTCATTTTCCCTTGTTTGGTTTAGGAGAGAAAATAAAGAGAAGAGAAAAAACACATGGGACCCAAAAAAAGTTTTCTCTCCCCAAATAAAGAGATTTTGGAGAGAAAACTGTGATTGACATGTAAAATTACTCATCTGTTCTTCACTTGTCCATTTTACTTCATCTTTTTTCTTTAATTTTTTAATTTTTTAATTAAAAAAAATAAAACATTTTTATTTTAATAAAAAAACTATTTTTATAATATTGTGGATTCGAAAATTTTATTATGTAATAAAGAATTGAAGTAAAAAAAAAAAATCTTTGACCATATGAAATATAGATATATATGAAAAATAAAAAAAATTATTTATATTTTTGAAAATAATGATGTAATTGTCTTTTGACAAATTTATTATTTTTTCTCTTCCCACTTTTCTCTCTAACCAAATAAAAGGAAAGAAAACTCAACTTTTCTCTCTTTCCAATTTCTTTACATTTTCTCTCATACCAAACAACCATGAAATCTACTCATTTTCTCTCCATAATCCATCTTCCCTATTTCTTTCTTCTCATTTTCTCTCTTCCTATTTTCTCTCCGTTAACCAAACAAAGCCTATAGTGCTCAAGGGTGTAAGTGGATCAGAACTGACCGGCGAACCCAATAAAACCTATCCAATCTAACTCATATTTGATGAGTTGGGTCGGTTAACGGGTTGGGTTGATTTCTTTTAAAGTAACTCAATCAAGTATGAATTGGATCACGAGTTTATTAAAAACCGATCAACCTAACTCAACCTGCTAATTTAAATATATTTTATTTATTTATTTATTACTACTATACATTATGCTTATTTTTTGATTACTTAATGCTAAATTGTATAATTGTATTGTTCATGGATAATTTGGTTCACATTTATGTAATTAGGTTGATTTGAATAATATTTAATTACTTAATTTTTTTATTTTATTTTATATTTATTAAGATTTTTAGATTTTATCAAGATATATAAACTTAATCACTCGACCCAAGACAACCCGAATTTTCATAGGTTGGATTGAGTCCGTTTTGACATTCAAATAGATATAACCCAACCCAATTTATTTTGGTTAGGTTGGTTGCTAAAGGAAGTTGCTTTTCAACCCCCGCGTACGACTTTTTAGCCCCTATTACAATTTTTCGTTGACGAAAATACCCTTGAGTTTTGTACATCTTCCGGTAATGCTTAACCGGAGTCATTCTGGTTACCATGAGTCGGAAGCTATTTGGACCCCGTTCCGGTTTTGCGTAACCGGAAATTTTTCGGTAACCGAAAATATTCCGGTAACCGAAAATATTCCGGTTAGGAAGAGACGGAAAGTTTCCGCAGCAAACCAATAGATCTCTCTTTCTTTTTCACTCATCCTCTCAAAAACCAACCTTCCCTTTTTTCTTTTTCTATTCTCCCTTGGATCTCTCTCTCTCTGATATCCTTGCTGCAGCAAAGAAAGTTTGATAGATAGATAGGTACAGTGAGAGAAAGAGAAAGAGAAAGAGAAAGACCCTTACATAGTTACATTACATTACATGAATAACACCCGCAGTAGATACTTTTACGTATATTTACCTTCCATTCCAATCTCATCATCACTAGATCCATCTACCCACCTTTGTCAAACAAACAACACTATACTATTTATATTTTACACTAACTGAATGTCTTCCGTCTAGGCAAAGTCGGAAGGTTTCCGGTTTTTCAATTTGCTGTGAAAGGGGTTTAAATTTATTCTGGTTTAGTTAAATCGGAAAGATTCCGGTTTAGTGAAACCGAAAATATTTTGGTTTGGATTTACCGGAAATTTCGCCAAATATAAGGGTAATTTTGGTCCGCGAAAAATTGAAATGGGGCCAAAAAGTCGCATACGGGGGCCAAAAAGCAACTGCCGTTGCTAAATATTTTCAAAACCCAACCCGAGTACTTACATTCCTAACAGTGCGAGTGTGCCACAGTGCTGCCGCTGCTCGCCGGACGCTGCTCCTCTGGCGATTTGAAACCCTAATCCGGTAATTCCCTTCTTCAATCTCTCAAACTTTGTGTACAGCTCAAGGGTTTTGATCCTTCAGCTCTTCAATTAATTTGTTTTGCAGTTAATTTCAATCTCGACATGGCTCGTACGAAGCAAACCGCTCGCAAATCCACTGGTGGAAAGGCTCCAAGGAAGCAACTCGCTACCAAGGTTTTCTTTTTCTCTTTCTTCTGTTCTTTCTCCTCACGTTATTATTTGCTTGTGATTTCCGTATTTCGTTCATTTTCTCGTGCGTTTGGATTTGTGGATAATTGTTTTCGTTCTGTTTTAATTTATTAATTGGTTATCATGCAATGTTATTTCCACTGCTCACTGTTTTAGCTAAACTCTCGAATGCCTTTGGTTTCTCTTCTAGCTTGTTCCCCCTTGCTATTTGACCTGATATATTTGGTGTTGAATATTTGAGTTTCATTGTTTGAAGTTGAATATTTGAGTTCCATGCGGTTGCAAAATGTAAATATTAGGTTTTGGTCCTTGTATTCTTAGGAGGACCAAAACCAAAACTAAACTGAAAAGCAAGGACCAAAACCCAAAAAAATAACTTGTAGGGACTAATTTCAAAGAGATCAACATTTATATGGATCAATTTGGTATTTAAACCTTTCTTATATAATGTTCTCAGTAATTCATAGGTTTCTTCATCCCCAATTTTAGTTTTATGCGGTTTAATTTAATGCATTTTGTACCTTTCGTTTGGTGGAACATCTTTGATTTAATTGATACATCTGCTCTTTGGATTTGAATATTCTGAAGCCTGCTAACAGGGGAGCTGAAGAAGGAGAACCACAGCGTATGGGTTCAAAATTTCATGAAAATCCATATTTTTTTTCTTTCTAAGTAAGTTTTGTTGTGCTCATAATTATGCTGACATGTTCTGTTGAATGATGTATTATTTGTTCCAAAAAAAAAAAAAAACAATTACAGAAGCACCTGGGACAGATGGTCGGAAGAAAAGGCGCTATAGGCCAGGATCAGTGGCTCTTCGTGAGATTCGTCGGTTTCAGAAGACTTTTCACCTAATTATCCCAGCTGCCCCCTTTATAAGATTAGTGAGTTATTTTCTTCTTTGAGTGGCACATGTTTCTGAATTTTTTATATCACATACAAATCCTTCAGTGGATGGAAAGAAAAATATAACTCTTAGAGACTCTTATTTTCATCTACAGTTTAGAAACCACTGGAACTTTCTTCATACATGCCAATCTTTTAAAGTTTAAACTACCAATACATACTGAAGTGAAAATAAGAGAATCGTACTGTCTGAACTAGAACATACATTAATCTGGATTCTGAAGGATGGTGTTACATAGAATTTACTCTAACTTGTGGCTATTTCTATCCAAAATGTCTCATTGTCGCTTATATTTGAAATAAACTTCATCGGAAAATTTGTTGTGGCAACTCTGACACTGGTTTTTATGTAAAGAAGATAAGCATTTTTATGTAATTGCTATTTTGTTTACTCTTTCATGGGAATATTTTGTAACTTTATCACTTTTTCTTTCATAGAATCGCATGCCCTTTATAGAATAAAAAGTTTGTTATATAACTAAGATTTTACTGGCTTGGCATTATGTAACGGATTTGGCAGAGTTAAAGATTGTGTGAGTGTGTTCTCTCTGTTGTTCTATTTTTTTTTTTACATTTTTTATTTTACTTTTGCTGTAGGTCAAAGAGATTACAAACTATGTATCCAGGAATGTCTCTCGCTGGACGCCTGAGGCAATGGTGGCACTTCAGGAGGTATTTAAGTTTTTCTATGCTCATTTCAGTTATCACACAATTTATCTTAGTTATTATGCGGATGCTTTCTTTGTAAGATCTGCCCAAATTTCCAAGTGATAATATATTGACTTGATTCAGAAGCTCCTTTTTTCCTTTCTGATCTGTATCACGGTATTCATATTTAAATTTAAATTGCTCAATTATGAAAGAATATAGTAATTGTGTTCATAAAATGTGGTGGTGCAATGGATGCTTCTTTACATAGTACAACTAAGGCTTCAGTTCTCTTTTTATTCCATTTATGTAATCAAATTGAGAATATTGGTCAACTAACTGCCTAGGCGATGTTTGGATGGAAAGGGATGCGATAAAATGGAAATGAAAATGATGGAATGAGTAAGGAAGAGTTGGCTTTCGTGTGTTTAGATTGTTAATGAGGGAGGAAAAGCGAAACGGAAGGGTTACAAGTGTAAATTCTGTATACAACCTTGTATACTTTTTTATTTATCTTTTGATTATAAACTTTTTTAGGTAACTCAGTTTATAAGGTAAATAGTAAATGACAAATGCCTTTCTATTTGATGAAAATTCTTTTCGCTCACAACTCTTTCGCTCACCATTTATACATCAGTGATTTAGGTGCAAATAACTAGTGATTTGGGAAATCAATCAATGCGCTAATAACTAGCGATCAGCATTTGTTGTGTGGTGGCTATTCCTTTGCAATAGTTATGCTAGATTAATGTCTCCAGTCACGGCATAATACATGCTGATTACCAGTAGTTATTTACTTGCTAATTATCAGCTATTTTCACCTCAATTAATGTCTCTGATCACCAGTGTTTCATTGGTGTGCAAATAGCTAAACTGATATTTAAAGGGGAACAAAAAGTGAGAGTTTGAGGGGACAAGGTTCCCTTACAGTTCCTTATCTTCCATAAATTTTTTAAGCTCCCAAGCAAGGGGAATTTATTCCCAACCCATATATCTTCTTTCCTCCTCAATTTACCCCTCATTTATATACAGGCTCTTGACCATCATCCACACCTTTTACATGTTCCAGTTGCTGGATTTTGGTATCGCAGTGTTTTATTGACAAAGCTGGAGTACATCCTTATTTCTCTGATGCTTTTTCTAGTTGTCTTGTTTGTTTGTAGTCAGCCGTGTTGCACTCATTTTTGTTTTGGGGATTATTTTGGAATGCTTTAATAATTTTAGGCTTAAATATGAAAATGGTCCCTATAAATATTGACTTTTTTGAAATTGGTCACTGTAAAATTTTTCTTTTGGTTTTGGTCCCTATATTTATAATTTTTTTTGGTTTTGGTCCCTCCTGTTATATGTGGATGGAAAATGTAATATATTATATTCTATGACCAATTAAGGATGGTATTTTTGTATTAATTCTCAAGGGTAAACAGACAACTTACATTATATAAGAAAACCGGTTCAAAAACCTTGATACCAGAGGGACCAAAACCTATCAAATCTAAATAATAGAGGGACCAAAACAAACTACCAACATAATTATGGGGACCAAAATTTAACATGAAGGACCAAAATCAAAACGTTTTGTAAGTACAGGGACCAAAACCAAAAGAAAAATTTTACAAGGACCAATTTCAAATAAGTCAATATTTATAGGGACCATTTTTATATTTAAGCCATAATTTTATTTCATCTATTGTGTAATTTATAATAACATCACATATTTCACGTATAACATAAGTTACATAACTATTCTATGGGTTTTTATTATATAATCCTGCAGGCAGCTGAGGATCTTATGGTTCATTTGTTTGAAGATGGAATGCTCTGTGCAATTCATGCAAGGCGTGTTACTCTCAGTGAGTGGATACAACTTTTTTTAAGTTTATTCCTCTGTTTTTTATTCTGAAATAACATGTTATATTTAGTAATTTAGAACAATATTCTACAATCTGTATGATAGAATTTTGCCTTGGAGGATACAGTAAGTGCTTGTTTAGGGCTAGAAAAAATTGTGTTAGCATTGTATTTCCCAAAGATCATTTCATTCCTCTTGATTATTAATTGGTTTATGTTTTCCCCCCACGAGCACTTGTTTGCTGTTTTCCTTCAGTAACCTTATATTTGGTTTTTTCTGCTTCAGTGAAAAAGGATATTGAGTTGGCCCGCAGGCTTGGAGGGATAGGAAGGCCCTGGTAGAGCGCAACAAACACCACACTATTGCTGAATTTGTTATGTAAAAAACATGTCAGAATAGAGAGTAGAGAGAGTAGAAAGGGTTCTGAAAAAGGAGCCCGTGCTGATTGTAAACCCAACACACTCAAGTTGCAGTAAATATTGGCTTTGAATATTAGGAAAGTAGGGTATATTCTTATTGATTATTATATCTTTGTAGATGAATATCAAGTTAGCTTTTGTTTTAGAAATGAACAATCATCATGGAAAAAGAATGGTTTCATGGGATAACTTTTTAAAATTCATGAGTGACATGCTAGTTTAACATTATGGCAATGAAATATTTCAACTTAATGTTTACTTCGTTTTGGTATTGGTTGAAGGAATTCATGCAACATGCCAAGGCTTTTCAATGCATTGTGAACGTAATTTTTTTTGTTGCCCACCCGGTTCCCTAAGTATTACCTAGGTACATCCGGATCCGACCCGGGTCGCGTGCCTGGCTATGGCAGGTGAGTCTCCCAACATGAATTTTCTGCATTCACAAGGACTCGAATTCGAGACCTTGCTTAAGCGAGACCGAGTCGCTTACCACTTGTCCCAACCCATGTTGGTGTAATTTCTTCCTTATTAAATTTGCTTTTTCTTTTTATGAAATCTTATTCGTCTAACTGGAAATAGTTCATACCATATTTTTCATGTACGTTTGCGTATGAATAAACCCATTTATTGAGAAGGATTAGGATTGAAAACTAATTTAAGTAATCACGGCAAGTTTTCATGTACGTTTTCTCACATATAGTTAATATTATAATGATATACTTGGATTCGCGTTACAAAATTACATTAACCCTAATTTTTACGTTGGAGTATAAACGGAGGTGAGTAGCATTTCAGGAATTGATTATGGGCTAATTCATCGCAGATCCAAACATGCACTTGCACTTTGTTTGGTATGGATGATTTTGGGAGAAGAGAAAATGGGGGAAGAGAAAATGGGAAGAAAACTAACTTTTCCTTTGTTTGGTACAGCAAAGAAAATGAGGAGAGGGAGAAAAATCAGTGGGACCCATCCAAAATTCTTTTCTCCCCTCATGAGGCAAGATTTTGGGAGGAAAACACACTACTATGTTTGAAAAGCCCAAATTACCCTTTTTTTCTTTCTACTACGTGGTGCTCTCCACTGTCCAACTGCTCCCAACACATTTCTACTTGTTTTTTTTTTTTGCAATACTCTTAACTGTGTTTTTTTTAATTATTTATTATCTTCAACCTTAGTTTTTCAGTTATGTTTCTTAATTATTTTTTATCTTCAACCTTAAAAAATGATGCAATTTTTTTATATATATTTTTGAATCTAGAATTTTTATTATTTAAAAAATAATTGAAGTAAGAAAAAAATATTTGGTTATGTTAAATAGAGAAAAAAAAAAGAGAGAGAGAACAAATATTTATTTGTGCTATGTAAAACAAAGGGTATATTTGTCTTTCAACAAATTTATTGTTTTCTCTCTTCCCACTTTTCTCTCCAACCAAACAAAAGAAGAGAAAACTCAACTTTTCTCTCTCTCTCGCATTTCTTCTCATTTTCTCTCAAACCAAACAACCATAAAATCTACTCATTTTCTCACCCTAATCTCTCTTCCCTATTTCTCTCTTCCTATTCTCTCTTCCTATTTTCTCTCCGGTAACCAAACAAAGCCTTGGTGTTTTTAAAATTATCCCATAATTATCATTAATACATTGTTTGTTTCAAGAGAAAATGGGTAGAAAGAAAATGTGAGGAGAGATTTTGGAGAGAAAACTCCATTTTCCTTTGTTTGGTTTAGGAGAGAAAATGGAGAGAAGAGAAAAAAAAAACACATGGGACCCAAAAAAAAAGTTTTCTCTCCCCAAATGAAGAGATTTTGGAGAGAAAACTGTGATTGACATGTAAAATTACTCATCTGTTCTTCACTTGTCCATTTTACTTCATCTTTTTTCTTTAATTTTTTAATTCTTTAATTGAAAAAAATAAAACATTTTTATTTTAATAAAAAAACTATTTTTATAATATTTTGGATTCGAAAATTTTATTATGTAATAAAGAATTGAAATAAAAAAAAAGCTTTGACCATATGAAATATAGATATATATATGAAAAATAAAAAAAATTATTTATATTTTTGAAAATAATGATGTAATTGTCTTTTGACAAATTTATTATTTTCTCTCTTCCCACTTTTCTCTCCAACCAAACAAAATGAAAGAAAACTTAACTTTTCTCTCTTCCAATTTCTTCACATTTTCTCTCATACCAAACAATCATAAAATCTACTCATTTTCTCTCTATAATCCCTCTTCCCTATTTCTTTCTTCTCATTTTCTCTCTTCCTATTTTCTCTCCGTTAACCAAACAAAACCTAAGATTCTAAAAAGTAATGAATAAATAAGAATATTTGTGAAAAAAAAAATATTTTATATCATTGAAAATTTCACCAAATGCTTATAAAAAAGGACCAAAATACAGGCCCGATCTTCACATTTTATAGGCTCCAAGGCCCAAGCAATAAAAACAAAAATGGGGCCCTTTAATTTAGAGTACTTGCATGGAATATTTAAATGAATGAGGATAAAATTGTCAAAAAAAGTACTTATCTATATGTTGAAATATGTGAAATAAGTGATAATTAATGTACTATGAGAATATTATAATAAAATTATTTAATAATTCTCTTAAAAATTTAGGCATTATATTAAATAATTTCTTAATCTATAAGAAATTTATAAAACGACAGTTAAATTAAAACGGACGAATTAACTTTAAACCATTTTCACTTATTTTATATTGATGACGAACATAAGTTATTCAAATCTGCCTTTGAATTCTTGTTTTAAAAACATTTTTAAGGATCAGACAACATAAATCACACACAAAAAAACAACAATGTTAGATGAAAAATGACTTTTACTAAGAATCAAGAATGAAATAAAAATCATTAAAAAAAATGAAATAATAAACCTAGAGTCCTTGATACTCCTATGTGTTTGTTAATTTTTGTTTGGGTAATGGCTACCATTTGACCTGATTTAACCCACATTGTAATCAGCTCTCTCTTTGCACGAATCCCGCTAAAAAAATTGGACGAAAAACGAAGCAGGTTCGAAGAAAATGGATTACTAAAACCACCAAGAAAACACACTTCTCTGTTCCAAGCTGATGAGATTTTCATTTACTCTAGCAATATTGTAAGCACTGTTGTCTGTTGGCATTCCAATCCACAAATAAACGCATTTTCACAGTCTCGAAACATCGCTGATATTCATGCCACGTGTACGTTCTAGATCTCTTCTTGCACACGCTGGCAATCCTCATGCCACTCTCTCCACCAATCATACGCTCAAATATCTCCAACCACAGATTGCTCTCCTCGCTATTTATTGAACCAACGTCTCATTCATTTATCGTCAGATAATAAACTCAATAACAACCACTAAACCCTATTAACTCAGTGTTTCGGTGATCGGAGATGTCTGCTGCCGTAGAAGATGTTGCTCCCGGCTTGGAGAAGCCATCGGAGGAGGTGAAAGCTCCGGTGGAAACGAAGCCGGTGAAGGAAAAGAAGGCCAAGGCTCCTAAAGAGAAAAAACCCAAACAGTCCAAAACCGCTTCTCATCCTCCTTATTTTCAGGTACTTGCTTCAATTCACAGCTCACGATTCATGAATAATTATTTGTTTATTCTTAGGATTCAATATGATTTAATTGCTGAATTATTCTTGATTTTGATTTTGTTGCAGATGATTAAGGAGGCGTTGATGGCTCTGAAGGAGAAAGGAGGTTCAAGCCCTTACGCCATAGCGAAATACATGGAGGAGAAGCACAAGGCGGTGCTCCCTGCGAATTTCAAGAAGATTCTAGGCCTGCAGTTGAAGAATCAAACTGCGAGAGGGAAACTCGTTAAGATCAAGGCCTCGTACAAGCTTTCCGAGAGCGCAAAGAAGGGCAAAAAGGACACTCCTGCTGCCACCGCCAAGGTTGCAAAAGCAGAAGAGAAACAGCAAGGTCGCCCTAAACGAAAGAGAGCGGCATCCGCAACCGCTGCTCCCAAGAGCAAGAAAGCAGTGGCGGTTAAGAAGGGTGCGAAGAAGAAGACGAAGAAGGTGTCGAGCCTTGCGAAGCCGAAACAGCCAAAGTCGATTAAGTCTCCGGTAAAGAGGGCAAGGAAAGCTACTGCGTGAGCGTGATGGTGATGATGTGGTTCTTCTTGTTTAGGGGAAACTTCATGTGTATGATAAATATATGTGAATAGTTAAAGTTCTAATCGCCTAGATCTCTGTCTTACTGCACAATCTAGAAGAAGTGTGTTGTGTAGTGTAATCCCTGGCTATGCTATGTAATATGTGGTTATGAATGGAGCTGAGCTTTTGTTTCAATTACTACCTGTTTTTCTTGCTTTTGTTCTTGCTTTTTCATGCATAGAATTTTCTGGAATGTATACAGGAACTAAACAGTGGCACGGTGGAATAATTTTACTGGCAGAGTAATTCGTGTTTTGCAATTTATGATTAGACCCAACAAAACAAAAATTACATGCGCGCCCTACTAAACTGTATTCAATTGAAGCAATTAAAAGTGCTTATGATATACGGTGGAGTATATCACCAGGAAATTATTGAAATTTGTACTATCATTGTAGTCTACACTCTACGACTACGTACAGTAATTTTGAAGAACGGTGGTAAATATATATTTTCATCCATGCAATTTAAAACTGTATTATCAGCTCATTTACATTTGACTCCTCCCTAATGTATTTTATAATTGAATCTTAGTTTAGGAGGTGATTAACTTCTAAAGTAGATACTCATTACGCAGAAGGCAAACATGCGTTAAGGATCTAAATGTATTAATTTAGATTATTGAATATAGTTGAGATTATTTGAAAAGAAAATATTGTGTACAATGACAATTTAATTTTTTTTATTAGATATATTGATACATTATCTATTATTTGTGAATGATGGTATAAAATTATTTATACTATAAACATATATTAATTAAACTCTTATTATAAATCGATTAATGAATTTATATTTGAATTTGGTTTTAAGAAGGTGATACATATTTCTAACAAACAAGTGTATGATAGCACACTTAAAAAAAAAAGTGTATGATAGCATGTTTAATATGAGATATTATGGCATAATTTAAGATCAATGATTTCAATCTTATTTAAATTAGGTTTATTTATGTCTTAGTCCCTAAAAATTGGAGATGTTTTGATTTTAGGCCCAATACGTTTTTTTGACTTTGACTAATCCTTAATTATTTTGAAATTTTGGTTTTAGTCCATGTAGTTAGGAAAAATCTGTCAACTGCTGATGTGGTTAACGAAATGTCACATCAACATACACGTGTGCAAGTATTGCATGCTATCGGTATGATGACGTGGATGATCTGAACACGCATGAGCAAAATGGCCAAAGCCCAATTCACAAACACATTTGGGTTAGGCTTTGGCTCTTTTGCTCCTGCGGACCCGGATCATTCACGTTATCCTGATGGTGGCACGCGGTACTTGCACACGTGTATGTCAATGTGGCGTTTCATTAGCCACGTTAGCAGTTAACGAATTTTTTTCTAACGACATGAACTAAAACCAAATTTTCAAAACAATTAAGGATGAGTCAAGGTAAAAAAAAACTTTCAGGGACCAAAATCAAAACACTCCCAACTTTCAGCGATCAAAGACATAAATAAATAATTCAAGTCAATAATCTACATGAAATTATTGGTTTTTTAAATTATTGGTTTGAAATGTTTTGACGTAGATTTTAAAATATTTCAAATCAATAATCTACATGAAATTAGAAGCATTGATCTTGTACGGTGCAATAATTTTTGACTAAACTGTTACTTTAGTCCCTCACTTTGTAATGAGCTTTCACTTTAGTCTCTAACTTTTCAATAATTTTTGTTTAGTCCCTCACTTCGAAGGAAGGTACTCTTGTTAGTCTCTGATAACTTTCTATGTTCATAAGACATTAACGTCGACGTTAGCACCTTACACACGTAGCCGTTAAACCTTACACACGTAGCCGTTAAATAACCTATACACACGTGGTCATTAATGTCTTACACATGATGCTGGATTCAAAAGACAGAAATTGAAGGAAAAAGAGGGCTATGACCGCTAAAGAGGCAGTTAAGGTAGTTGTAGAAGCCATGACAGCTGCATATAAGGCAGTTGCTAAAGCTGTGACAGCAGCAGAAAATACAACAGCTGAATCTGTGGCAGCAACGCAACAACCAGACGTCGTATAGGTTATTTAACAGTTACGTATGTAAGACGTTAACATCTATGAACGGAGAAAATTGCTAGGGACTAATGTGAGTAGCTTTTTTCAAAGTGAGAGACTAAAGTTGAATTATTGAAAAGTCAGGGACTAAAATGAAATATTCTTACAAAGTGAGGGACTAAAGTGACAATTTAGTCGATAATTTTTTCGTGATAATAGAGCCTAGGTGTCAAGGTGGATTGGACTGATTGAGAGTAGAAGTTGGGTCAGCCCATCAGGATTTCGGCCCAGAACTCCAAAGAACAGTTCCGTCCAAACATAAAGCAAAACGAAGCATTATGTATGAACGCGTGTGGTTTTATTTGAACAGGACTTTTCTTTTCCTTGTCGTTGGAGCTTCTCTCTCCTCTGGCGATTTGAAACCCTAATCCGGTAATTCCCTTCTTCAATCTCTTAAACTTTGTGTACAGCTCAAGGGTTTTGATCCTTCAGCTCTTCAATTAATTTGTTTTGCAGTTAATTTCAATCTCGACATGGCTCGTACGAAGCAAACCGCTCGCAAATCCACTGGTGGAAAGGCTCCAAGGAAGCAACTCGCTACCAAGGTTTTCTTTTTCTCTTTCTTCTGTTCTTTCTCCTCACGTTATTATTTGCTTGTGATTTCCGTATTTCGTTCATTTTCTCGTGCGTTTGGATTTGTGGATAATTGTTTTCGTTCTGTTTTAATTTATTAATTGGTTATCATGCAATGTTATTTCCACTGCTCACTGTTTTAGCTAAACTCTCGAATGCCTTTGGTTTCTCTGTTCCCCCTTGCCATTTGACCATATAGATTTGGTGTTGAATATTTGAGTTTCATCGTTTGAAGCATTTTTTGTAGTTGAATATTTGTGTTCCATGCGGTTGCAAAATCATTCTTTTAGTGCACTTGTTTTTTTGTTTTTTATTTTTAGATGTAGAATATCCATTTGCATTTTTTGAATCTGTTTTATGTTAATTGTTGCAAGTTTGCTACCGATGTTAGATATGTTTAAGTTTTTTTTTTTTTTTTTTTTTTTGCATTGATTTTTTTTATTTTTTTAAATCTGATAAATAAAAATCACTCCTGGCACTTAAAACGTTTGTTTCATGGTTGGCGATTTTACAGAAAAAAAAAAGCAGAACCTGCAAAAATAAAAAAAACCGAGATTCAATTTTTTCTAGTGAACCATACTTTTTCAGCATCTCAAAAAGTCACATTTGGCCAAGATCACCTTTTCTTAATCCTAAACAATTTGGTTCATAGTTTAGTTAACTGGTGTATGTGTAGCGTGTGTGTGCCTATGCGTTATGTGAAGTTTATATGTTGCCTTATTTTGCATGCTTCTTGGATATGAAGGCTGCAAGAAAGTCTGCACCTACTACTGGTGGAGTAAAGAAGCCCCACAGATACCGCCCTGGAACTGTTGCTCTCCGGTACTGATATTTTGCCATATCATAAGTGTCTTCTTTTGCTTCTTAATCTGTTCTGAACCTTGATCAAGCTATTTATTCTTTCTTTAATTGTTGGATCAGTGAAATTCGGAAGTATCAGAAAAGTACCGAACTCTTGATTAGGAAGCTTCCTTTCCAACGTCTTGTTCGTGAAATTGCCCAAGACTTCAAGGTAATGATTCCTGCTTTATATGTTGTTTAGATATTAATTACATATTATTAACTACTGAATCAATTATATTTTCTATTTTCTCTCGTTTAGACAGATTTGAGGTTCCAGAGCCATGCGGTTCTTGCTCTTCAGGAAGCTGCTGAAGCTTATCTTGTTGGATTATTTGAGGATACCAATCTCTGTGCTATCCATGCTAAGCGGGTGACCATTATGCCCAAGGACATCCAGCTTGCTAGACGTATTCGTGGCGAAAGGGCTTAATTTTAGCATGTGTCTGATGACTATGGCCTATATCAAAATGCAAAAAAAAAAAAAAAAAAAAAAAAAAAAAGAGGAAGTCTTTCTATGTTCGTTTAGGTTGAATGTTATGTGATCATGTGAACTGCAGTATACTATGATCTTCGTCATGAAACTTTTGAATTTGTACTAATGTCTCTTTGTTTGACAAGCCTAAGTCTTGTTTTTTTCCCTTAAGTATATGATTCTCGTTCTTGCATGCTTCTCAAGTTTTTTTTTTTTTTTGAAAGCCTATATTCTAGGTTTCCTGTAATGGAGTGCATTTTTCTTTCTTTTCTCTTTTGATATAAAATTTATTTAAACCTTTTTGGTTGTGTGTGAGAGGGGAATTTTGAGTAAATGTGTTAGAAGATGTTTTAGTTTTTTTGGATTCATTTGATTCCTTTATGGTGACTTGGTAGAGATTTGTAAGTATAAGAATCACTGAGTAAGTCATTAGTCTTATGTATTTTGTCCAGCAATTTCTAGAACAGGAATCAGGATATTGAGATTTATGTCATCTTGGTCTTGAGACTTGAGGCTTGTGAATATATGTCAGAAATATTATGTCGGTAATAAATATAAACAATGTTATATCTGTTTTATCTTTTTATTTGTATTTTGCTTAGATGCAATTTTCGTTCCTTGATGATTGTATAGGGCAAAGTTCATCCCGCAATTATCTGGTGATTTAGATTCTCCAAACATTTTCAATAACGTAACGTTGATCTATTCATTGAGTTTTGGTTTGTTCACTTTGTTGACAATGATTTAGTTGGCAATTAGCAACATATATCTTCCCTCATAAACATTGATTTAGAAAATTTTGAGATTTGATTTACATTTCCCAGAGAGTCATAACATAATTCTGACACGAATTTGTCAGATCTAAGAAGTGTATTTTTTATTTTCTAATAATTCGAAGTCCGAAAGCATTTTACACGGAGAATGTTTTTAGCCTTTTTTTTTCTTTAATTTTAAATAGGGGTCAAAAATTTCTTGGGACAAAAATTAAAATTCATTTTGGATTGTTGGAAGACTGGATTTGGGCCTGTACTGTCTAATGGGTGTACTCAAACTAGAGCTAAAGCCCAGGTTATAATGTTGGGTATATTTTACTGGGCAATTGTTTTATGTTTGTTTTAGAGGGGATTTTGACACCCCACATTTAGACATATAAACCCTATGTATATATATTACAAAATTAATTTTAGGCCGTGACAAAAACCTCGGATCGTGATCATGTTGATAACCAAAATTTTCAGCAAGTCATTAACACAGTCGCGACCTTGATATAAAATTAAAAAAAAAAACTTTCAAATCATTATCTTTTACTCTCTCCGTCCTTAAATATTAGATCTTTTTGACACTTTTATTTTGTCCTTATTTATAAGATCCTTTACCAATTTTCAATGATCATTAATTACTTTTTTCCACAAACACCCTTATTTATTTACCACTTTTTAGATTCTCGATAATATTAATAGGGGTAATTTTGAAAATACATATCAAAAGTTTACATTTCTAATACAATTAAGTAATTTTTTCCATTTTCTTAATGGACATGAAATCTTCTAAATGGGTCCTATATTTAGGGACGGCGGGAGTACAACTCATGAATTAGAAATCATCTAGAATGCAAGATAAAAGATTTAAAGATTCATTCATATTATTCGAAAGTCATGTGTGGCTATGTGTGGCAACAAAAGTTCAAAAAAAGAAACCTCGTGTCATGACCTGTAGATGACCATATATTAATTAATGGACACATTTCATAATAAAAATTAAATACTATTACAATTTTAAATAAGAATTAAATATGATCATTTTAGACAAAACTTGAACTCCTATATAACTTACAATAATTATAATATGTATGCTCAAACCTAAAAGTCCAAAAATCTGAAATAAAAAAAGTAAAATTTATCTAAAAAATAATATATTTAAAATATTAATAAATCAAATTTTTTATTTTTCAGTTTTAACTTAACAGTTATAAATTTTTTTAATATAATTTATACCACCTCCGCCCCTAAATATAAGACTTTCTTGACACTTTTATTTTGTTTTTATTTATAAGACCCTATACCAATTTTCGATGATCATTAATTACTTTTTTTCACAAATATCCTTATTTATTTAATACTTTTTCGATCCCCAATAATATTAATAGGGATAATTTTGAAAATATATATCAAAAATTTACATTTTCAATATAATTAATTAAATTAATTAACTTTTTCAATAGACTTGAAATCTCCCAAAAGGATCCTATATACAAGGACAAAATAAGTACATTCTTTTAGGGCAATAAATAAAAAAACCCTATTTACAAAGAAGGTGGGTTAACTAGGGATATATGCACACACCCTCACTCACTCAGTTATGAGTTGTATCCCCAAAATGTTAATGTTTTTGATCCTTATCCTTGCATGAGAAACTCAACAAAGTTGCATAGTTGCGTGCCATGATCGGTATCATTGTTTTTTAAAAAGGAACTTGTTTTGGTCAACTATTACACTAATTACTTCCTTGTTCATCATGCATAGAGTATTTTTTTTCTCTCACCCTTGCCTACTCAATTTTCTCAAGGCTAGCATAAAAACGAGGACACTATTGGGACCCACACAATAACAAAACACTTTCCGACCAAGATCGAGATACCATGTGTTCATAACAGTGTACACTTTTTCCTTAGGTGTATACCAAATCATAATAAACCACTGTGTTCTTTTAGTCATTTGCTTCATTTTTCAATTTGGTTCACTTAACACATCCGATTTCGATAGAACGTGGTTGGTCTAGCTGCACCGTCGCTAGTCTACGGAAAGAGATGGTTTTTTGTGAAGGGGTAAGGTCACTTCAATCCGTGGGCTCTTTTCCTTTTTAGTGCACCGTCAAATGCCACGCTTCAATCATGTAATTAGGATACGGCTTCCAAGCCAATGAAAGTTATTCCAATTATTCATAACATACATTATATGAGTTTGAATTTCATTATTGTTAGTGAGTAATCTATAAATAAATTCATCACATACACAAATCCCTCAGCCAATTGTACAAACTAAGTCGATTTACTATGACTTATTGGAAAAATAATAATAAAATAAAATCCATATACATAACTTTGGATCAAACTCCCATCAACATGCTTTAAGAGTGTAGGAACATAGTTACATGCCCTGGCCAAGGCAATATTTGATTACCCTAATATGCTTTTTTTTTCCTTGATCGAAATCCACACAATATAATTGCAAAACTAACTATTGTTGGAAAAGAGTATTGATGATGATGACTATGTCGTGAACAATATCATTCCATTAAAAGCAAGATTGTCGGATAATTGTGATGTAACTATATTATCTTTCTCGCCTCCACGATTAGCTTATTAGTTCAAGAACCATGCATTCGGGATCGAGAACTTGAACTCTGACAAAGTGGGAAGGTTGTTAAGAAAGATGGGAGAGAGGATGGATTTTAGAGTACCGAAAGGCACTACTTATACCACAAGCACTAGAATCTTCAATAGGTAAATGACAAAATTTTTATGTGCCATATAAACCACTAAATCATCAAGAGCGAAATGGCCAAAATAATCTTCATAAAATTTGCAATGACAATATACTGAAAAACGTGTAAAAATAAAAATAAAAATTGGTAAGTGATCTTTCGAAAAGAGGATCCGCTTGCCGGAGTGCACGTGCGTTTGTATTGGGTTCAACATCACTACTACAAAAAGTCCAATTATATACTTGCTAGTGTAATGAAAAAGATGCTTAACAAAGAATAAACAATGTTAAATTTGGAATTTTCATGAAAATGCCATTATATAACCCAACAGCTGTGAAGGCATGATATTAGTAGTTCAGAATAAGGGCACTACTATCATGCAACCAAATTTTGGATAGTTGCAAAACAATTCCTTAATTGCATGGTAGAAATATTATTCGGTTAAGGCTCTCCTCAAATTTGTTACCGTATTCCAATAAGTTTTGCCTTGGATGTACTTCGTTTTTCATTCTATTAAAGCTACAAAATTGACCTACACTTTGTAGAGTTATGAACATCCAATTAATCGAATTGACAATAGTGTTTGATGAACGATAACTCATCATCAAAGCCCAGCAATCATAATTAGGGAAATTCGTTCAATGCTATTGGTGGTTGATACTTGATAGTGCTGTCTTGGGTTACGGCAATTGGCAAACTGGATCAGTATTGAAAGGCATAATAATTAGAATAGATTAGATTAGATTAGACTAGCAGCGAATGCTTTCCATGATATTGCTGAAAAAGATTAAGATTTTAGCTTCCAGAAGATGACGCATCCCTCTGTACCCAAAATTAAGCACCACACTGCTTTGGGTCTACTTGTCAAAACCAGAATTCACGTGGGCTCGGAAGTTCTGTGGGGAACTATCCTATTACTACTATCAGTAGTCATTCAGTTTCAGTATCCAAAAAGGTTTGAAAGTGTGAATAAAATAGAAGATTTAAAAATAAATAATAATGTTAATAAAAAAATAATAATAATTAAAGTGTTTAATCAGTATGATCTCATCTTATTTAAAAAATTCCCTTAAAAAAAATGTTATTTAAAAAATTGGTTTGATTTTAGAGGTTCGATTTTTATGGTATGTTAGAAAATTTTTTGTTAATAAAGATAAACTTTATTTTGATAATCTCTGCATCTTCAATAAAATTAGTCTTCAACTAGAAAACACTCTTGATTTTTTTTTTTTATTTAAAAAGAGTTCATGAATTTAATTGGGATGCACCATCAAGTGTTGTCGGTGCAATGGTAGGCAAGCTAAATCTCAAGATGTTCTCTTCTAACGTGCATGAGTAGTCTAAATATTCAGAGAAACAATTGTTGAGGAAGGAAGCGAGCAGTATAATGAACATTGACGTAATTTATTTTAAATTTTTGTACATAAGCTAACACCAGTTAAAGATTACTATAAATAAGTCTTAATTGGAGATGATGTCCTTATAAAAAAAATGGAAATGATGCATTAAATACTTAAAAAATTTTAAAATAAAAAATTCGAAGTACATCTAATTACTCATTAAATATTTGAAAATTTGAATACGAATAATCTTTTGTCATTTATGGCTAGTATTATTTCTCACTATTAATTTTCCTATGCATATAAAGTTGCAAAGATAATGGAGCATATACGAATTAAGCTCTCATATGAGGTTGCCTCTCTCCTATTTCCTGACATATAAAGACAAATATAATGCGACAAATGTTTAAAGAACTGATTGAATAGTCCTAACTGATTAGTCATTAGGAGGGGTGCAGTGGTCCGTTGGGATAATAGTATGAGCATCTGGTCCACCTAGTTAGCTGAGATTGAGAATGTTAAAGCCGTATAAACGGTCTATGAATCTCTTTGGTGTAAAATAAAAAAGGAAGAGTGAAGACTATGTTGGCTCTCAAAAATTGTTGTTAAATCAACTTAGTCTCCAGAAAATATATAATTTAAACTATTCATAAATGTTTTAAACATGAGTTAAATAATTTTTTATAAGTTTTTTCCATGAAAATTCTTAAAACATTTTCGTGTCTCATAGTTCAAAGCAGCACAAGAATTTTCTATTTATGATTTGGATGTGTGCTTGTTGAATTATCTGGATCGAGATGAATAATACTCTCATTTTCAATAAAAAAGGATGTTGATGTCAGTAAGTGGTTGGTTGTAGGGGTGTAATGGTCTGGTCTGATCCGGTTTTTAACAAATATTAGAGATCGGATCAATTAAATTAACATGGTTCGGTCTAATTTGATCTTGAAGTATTTTATGTACAAAGATCTAGCCAAATCGAACCACTCCGGTCTGATCTATTTAACACATTTAGTTAAAATTTAAAATATTAAAAATAACATAAATACAAATAATAACATCAAAGATTCAAATTAACATCAATAATTCAATACTGAATTTGATAGTTCAAGGTAATTTTTACTGTGTTGCAAAATAGTTCAATATTACAAATAGTTCAATAATGTGCCACTAAGCAATTACAAAGTACAAATAGTCCAAGTGCCACTGTGCTACAAATTAAGCTACGAATTGAATAAAATGACATATACTTATAAATTATAATACGCGAAGTGACACATCATAATTCCTCCCATAAATAAGACATGCTAATACGATTTCTTTTTTTCCTTTTGCTATGTAGGAAACAAATATCAAGAAGGCTTGAAAATGTTGGAATAAGTTGATTGAGATTTGGGAGCGATAATTGGACCATTAGGTCCACCTAGTATGCTGTTGACGTTACTATCAAATCTCATGAATAAAGATGCTAACCTCTCTGAATCAGAGAAAATTGTTAGAAGAAACAAAGTGTTGTGTCTTTCCAATCAAAGAATCACTTGCACGCGAGCTTAACAACAAGAATGTAATCAAATGTCTTCGTAAATTTTGACCATATCTACTTTAAGCATCACATCAGCTATCTATAAATAAATATCATCAAAGATTGTAAATTGGTTAAAGAAAAAACAGAGATATAATTGGTTTATATGCACGAATGTACGATTTGAAAGATGAGAAATTCTTTGATGTTTTTTTTTTTTAAAAAAATGATATTTATGCATTTTTTTAATTTTTGTTTAAGAATTTTTTTAAACTTTATTTTGAATCTTAAATTTCATTCATTTTTACCCTATTGTAAATCACATCACTCACCTTACTCTATCATCGCTGTCGTAAACTCATAATATATATAGGTTCATTTATGATAGTCGTTTTACCAATATGATAGTAACAAGAACCTCAACAATTTTCCAAAAAATTGGTAACAAACGTCATCATCTTCTACATATCTTAAAATCAATGTTGCAATTTATCATATTATTTGCCTAAAGTCAATGTTATTGTCTTTAGGCAGGAGTTGGCTGATTTTACTAGTCTTTTGGAGTATGTTAAATTTCGTTTTTGGTCTTGCTTTAATTTTTTTGTTGGATATATTGTTAGTTTTTTTCTTTGGTGTATGTCACCAATAAATTGTGTTAAAAGGATGAGATATATTTATCTCTTTTGTAGGGATTTGGGCACCTATAGTGCAATCCTTTTGCTTATAAAATAAATATTAAATTTTTAATCTCAATCATAAAAGTTTTTAATTATGAAATCGATGATATTATAAAAAATAAACATTGAAATAAAACTAAAACGACATCATCAAATATTCATTAGTGAAAGATACTAGGAAGTATTGGGCCTTTCGTGAGTGAAACTATTAGTTAGTCCTTGATGACGTGATTAAGAACTCATATCAATCGTTTACAATTTTTTTTAGCTAAATTATTTTTTTTAAAATAAATAAAAAATGATGATGATTATCCTAAACCATGTAATATTGAACCACCTAATAATTGCTCCTTTTGTGGAGCTCCATGTGAAGAGTAGCAACAGTTGGTACATTAGGTAGTTAACTAGTTATGTATAGCTCCATGCATGTCAATTGTCAAGTTGTTTTGCTCTCATTATATGTATTTGCCTCTCTCTCACTCTCCTTGTTCCTCGGCATTTCTGGTTTATATTTTTCAAAAACCGAGGAGTACGTAATAATCTGTAAGTGACCAAAACCACAATAGTGGATCTCAGGTCACAGCTAAAATATTAAGATATGCATTTATAAATCTTCTTATTATATACCGGTTTCCACCAGTGTAGTCGGAATCGCACGAATCGTACAATTCGTATCGTGATTCGATTCAAGAACAGGGGCCAGTGATGCGGATCGCAGTTTGGATCGCGATTTGAACTGAATCGGAGGCGAAGCGGTTACGAATCGTGGAATCGCCCCTGAATCGCGAGTCGCCGCCGTATCGGGTGATTCTGGTTCATCGTTGGAAACGTGGGAGCGCAGGGCGTTTTTGCGCTGGAGGAAGAAGATCTCACGCTGGACGGCTGGAGGAAGAAGAAGATCTTTCCGGGTTTTTGACCCGGTTTCTTGACCCAGTTTGGCCCAACCCTAATTTTAAGTTTTTAACCCCTTTTTTTCTCTATACTTTTACCCTAATTTTACCCGCCCAGACCCCACAGTGGGAAAAAAAACGTGCTTTTTACCTCTCTCTCTCTCTCTCACCCAATCCCACGATTCTTCTCCTCTCTCCATCAGTTTCTTTTCTTTACATTATATATTTTTACGTTGACTTCTTCTTCTCCTTCTCTGCCAGCCACGTTCTTCTTTTTCTTTTTGCTGCCTGAATTTGTTTTTTTTTCCTTCCCTTCACAGACTTCATTAATAATGGATATTAGAAATATAAAACTTATTTAGTCTTCTTTCTTTTGGTGTTTTCTTTATGAAATTTGGATTTATTTTGAGTTTTTGACTTGAATTTGGAGGTTTATATTTAGTTTTCAATGAATTTTTGGACTAAAAGATGCTTATATATTTTATATATTTATATAAATTATATTTTATACTATCTTTTATTATTAGTTCTGTATCTTACGATTCCCGATTTGATTCAATTTACGGTTCGAAAAATCGATCTTCTGATACGCGATGCGATCTCGATTCAACTACCATGGTCTCCACTTGAATACTGGCTCTAGAATTTTCTATACTCTCTTATGAACTTTATCGAGCAGGACTGTCTCTAGTTAGTGAATAATATATATATATGTATGTATGTGATCAATAGAGAAAAAAAATTATAAGAATACAAGAGATACTTTAGCTTTTTAAGTGAAAGGCACTTGTTCATATCATTAATTAATTAACTCAAAACCAATCTTGTCAATGTCCTCCACCACATGGACTAAGGCACCAATGGCCATCTCAAAGTACTTAATTAGCCCAAATTGATCGTATATATATGCTTCGGGGGGAAAAGATTAGATGTCTCGGTGTCGTTTCATTTACTAAAGATTTGTGAACATACAAAATTTTATAAAATATTGTTTATTTTAATAATTAAATTTATTATGATTTGTCTAATCACAAAATTGACTTTAACACATGATATATATAACATAAATTGTAGAATAGCAAATGTGAACTTTAAGACTTTGTCCTTGATGATTAGTTTTACACAGTACATTTGGTCAAAATATTATTTTTTTAAATTTTTTAATTAAATTTATTAACCTTTGTTCAATCACGTACAAGACTTTATTGACACGTGAATAACATAAATTGAATAACAAAATATATGAACTCTCGGCTTTGTCCTTGGAGATTGGTCTTAAACACTACATTTGGATTAAAAAAAAAAGTTTAATGGGTGTGCATCGTCGGTGTAAAGTTTTTTACACCATCGATTCATCCTTCACCACTTATCTGTTTTACTTTTAATCAAGAGTCAATGCTGAATAGCACATGAATGGTGGATGATACTATATACTCTTCATTTTTTACTTCAACGCAATATATATATATATATATATATATATATATATATATGAGGGATTCATTTACACCATGTTGAATTACACCAAATCTTACACCGCACATAACTCTTACACCACATCAAATTTAATCCAATCAACCGTTGGATTGAAAGTTTCTATCATGTAGATCATCTATATCAAATTTCACAAAAATCCAAAATCATTTAGTACTTTATTTACATACGCCAAAATTAACGAAATATATATCTTAAAAGTATATGAAAATGGAGCTATTTGAATTTATACTCAATGGTGTTTAAATTTTCTCAAATTTGACACAAATGATCTTGATGATGTATAGTTATTAATCAACGGATGGATTA